>CM059789.1:42220415-43681248 GCA_030435695.1 Brachymystax lenok tsinlingensis
AAGCATGGGGGTGGAAACATCATGCTTTGGGGCTGTTTTTCTGCAAAGGGACCAGGACGACTGATCCGTGTAAAGGAAAGAATGAATGGGGCCATATATCGTGAGATTTTGAGTAAAAACATCAGCAAGGGCATTGAAGATGAAACGTGGCTGGGTCTTTCAGCATGACAATGATCCCAAACACATCGCCGAACAGCGAAGGAGTGGCTGTAAGAAGCATTTCAAGGTCCTGGAGTGGCCTAGCCAGTCTACAGATCTCAACCCCATAGAAAATCTTTGAAAGTCCGTGTTGCCCAGCGACAGCCCCAAAACATCACTGCTCTAGAGGAGATCTGCATGGAGGAATGGGCCAAAATACCAGCAACAGTGTGTGAAAACCTTGTGAAGACTTACAGAAAACGTTTGACCTCTGTCATTGCCAACAAAGGGTATATAACAAAGTATTGAGATAAACTTTTGTTATTGACCAAATACTTATTTTCCACCATAATTTGCAAATAAATTCATTAAAAATCCTACAATGTGATTTTCTGGATTTTTTTCCTCATTTTGTCTGTCATAGTTGAAGTGTACCTATGATGAAAATTACAGGCCTCTCTCATCTTTTTAAGTGAGAGAACTTGCACAATTGGTGGCTGACTAAATACTTTTTTTCCCCACTGTATGGTTAGCAGATGTTAATGCGAGTGTAGCGAAATGCTTGTGCTTCTAGTTCCGACCGTGCAGTAATATCTAACACGTAATCTAACAATTTTACAACACTACCTTATACACACAAGTGTAAAGGAATTAATAAGAATATGTACATATAAATATATGGATGAGAGATGGCCGAACGGCATAGGCAAGATGCAGTCGATGGTATAGAGTACAGTATATACATATGAGATGAGTAATGTAGGGTATGTAAACATTATATAATAAAGTGGCATTGTTTAAAGTGACTAGTGATACATTTATTACATCAAATTTTTTATTATTAAAGTGGCTAGAGATTTGAGTCAGTATGTTGGCAGCAGCAACTCAATGTTAGTGATGGCCTCAGCTTTGATGCACCTGTACTGACCTCGCCTTCTGAATGATGGCGGGATGAACGGGTGGTTGTTGTTCTTGATGATCTTTTTGGCCTTCCTGTGACATTGGGTGGTGTAGGCGTCCTGGAGGGCAGATAGTTTGCCCCCGGTGATGTGTTGAGCAGACTTCACTACCCTCTGGAGAGCCTTACGGTTGTGGGTGGAGCAGTTGCCGTACCAGGCGGTGATACAGCCCGACAGGATGCTCTCAATTGTGCATCTGTAAAGGTTTGTGAGTGTTTTTGGTGACAAGACAAATGTCTTCAGCCTCCTGAGGTTGAGGAGGCGCTGTTGCGCCTTCTTCACCACGCTGTCTGTGTGGGTGGACCAATTCAGTTTGTCCGTGATGTGTACGCCGAGGAACTTAAGTCTTTCCACCTTCTCCACTACTGTCTCGTCGATGTGGATAGGGGGGGGGTGCTCCCTCTGCTGTTTCCTGAAGTCCACGACCATCTCCTATGTTTTGTTGACGTTGAGTGAGAGGTTATTTTCCTGACACCACACTCCGAGGGCTCTCACCTCCTCCCTGTAGGCCGTGTCGTCGTTGTTGGTAATCAAGCCTACCACTGTAGTGTCGTCTGAAAACTTGATGATTGAGTTGGAGGCGTGCATGGCCACGCAGTCATGGGTGAACAGGGAGTACAGGAGAGGGCTGAGAACGCACCCTTGTGGGGCCCCAGTGTTGAGGATCAGCGGGGTGGAGATGTTGTTTCCTACCCTCACCACCTGGGGGCGGCCTGTCAGAAAGTCCAGGACCCAGTGGCACAGGGCGGGGGCCCAGACCCATGGTCTCGAGCTTAATGACGACTTTGGAGGGTACTATGGTGTTAAATGCTGAGCTGTAATCGATGAACAGCATTCTTACATAGGTATTCCTCTTGTCCAGATGGGTTAGGGCAGTGAGCAGTGTGATTGCGATTGCATCGTCTGTGGAGCTATTGGGGCAGTAAGCAAATTGGAGTGGGTCTAGGGTGTCAGGTAGGGTGGAGGTGATATGATCCTTGACTAGTCTCTCAAAGCACTTCATGATGACAGAAGTGAGTGCTACGGGGCGTTAGTCGTTTAGCACAGTTACCTTAACTTTCTTGGGACAGGAACATGGTGGCCCTCTTGAAGCATGTGGGGACAGCAGACTGGGATAAGGATTGATTGAATATGTCCATAAACATGCTCTGAGGACACGGCTAGGGATGCCGTTTGGCAGCCTTGCGAGGGTTAACACGTTTAAATGTTTTACTCACTTTGGCAGTGAAGGAGAGCCCACATGTTTTGGTAGCGGGCCGTGTCTGTGGCACTGTATTGTCCTCAAAGCGAGCAAAGAAGTTGTTTAGTTTGTCTGGGAGCAAGACATCGGCGACAGGGCTGGTTTTCTTTTTTTGTAATCCATGATTGACTGTAGACCCTGCCACATACGTCTCGTGTCTGAGCCGTTGAATTGCGACTCTACTTTGTCTCTATACTGACGCTTAGCTTGTTTGATTGCCTTGCGGAGGGAATAGCTACACTGTTTGTATTCTGTCATGTTTCCGGTCGCCTTGCCATGATTAAAAGCAGTGTTTCGCGCTTTCATCAAACCGCGCGCTTTCATCAATCCACGCTTTCATCAATCCACGGTTTCTGGTTGGGGAATGTTTTAATAGTCACCGTGGGTACAACATCACCGATGCACTTGCTAATTAACTCACTCACCGAATCAGCATATACATCAATGTTGTTGTCTGATGCTATCTGGAACATATCCCAGTCCACAAGATCAAAGCAATCTTGAAGCTTGGAATCAGATTGGTCGGACCAGCATTGAACAGACCTGAGCACGGGCGTTACCTGTTTTAGTTTCTGTCTATAGTCTGGGAGCAACAAAATTGAGTCATGGTCAGATTTGCCCGAAAGGAGGGCGAGGGAGGGCTTTGTATGCGTCGCGGAAGTTAGAATAGCAATGATCCAGAATTTTGCCAGCCCGGGTCGCGCATTCAATATGCTGATAAAATTTAGGGAGCCTTGTTTTCAGATTAGCCTTGTTAAAATCCCCAGCTACAATAAATGCAGCCTCAGGATATGTGTTTTCCAGTTTACATAGTCTAATTAAGTTCTACCACGGTCGTCGATGTGTCTGCTTGGGGGGGATATACACTGCTGTGATTATAATCGAAGAGAATTCTCTTAGTAGATAATGCGGTCAGCATTTGATTGTAAGGAATTCTAGGTCAGGTGAACAAAAGGACTTGAGTTCCTGTATGTTGTTATGATCACACCACGACTCGTTAATCATAAGACATACACCCCCCGCCCTTCTTCTACCAGGGAGATGTTTGTTTCTGTCGACGCAAAGCTTGGAGAAAACAGGTGGCTGTACCAACTCTGAATACGTATCCCGAGTGAGCCATGTTTCCCTGAAACAGAGAATGTTACAATCTCTGATGTCTCTCTGGAAGGCAACCCTTGCTCGAATTTCGTCTACCTTGTTGTCAAGAGACTGGACATTGGCAAGTAGTATACTCGGGAGCGGTGAGCGATGTGCCAGTCTACAAAGCCTGACCAGAAGACAGGTCCGTCTGCCCCTTCTGCGGTGCCGTTGTTTTGGGTCACCTACTGGGATCCGATCCATTGTCCTGGGTGGTGGTCCAAACAGAGGATCCGCTTCGGGAAAGTCATATTCCTGGTCGTAATGTTGGTAAGTTGACGTTGCTCTTATATCCAATAGTTCTTCCTGGCTGTATGTAATAAGACTTACTATTTCCTGGGGTAACAGTGTAAGAAATAATACATAAAAAAACAAAATACTGCATAGTTTCCTAAGAACGCAAAGCTAGGCGACCATCTCTGTCGGCGCTATCAGACTGACTATATGGGGCTTTGGTGACAAAACGGATGGCACTGTGATAGACTACATCCAGTTTGCTGAGTAGAGTGTTGGAGGCTATTTTGTAAATTATATCGCTGAAGTTAAGGATTGGTAGGATGGTCAGTTTTACGAGGGTATGTGAAGGAGGCTTTGTTGCGAAATAGGAAGCCGATTCTAGATTTAATCTTGGATTGGAGATGCTTAATGTGAGTCTGGAAGGAGAGTTTACAGTCTAACCAGACAGACACCTAGATTTGCCCCCCACAATGTCTACATTACAGTAAGAGAACTTGCGAGGACATAAACCTTGTCGTCAATATGTCAAATGTCCTCATATGGGTCAATGTGTTAAGCTTGGCCACAGTGAAAACAGATCATTTTCAAAGGCAAACCCACACGCACGTACGCACACACACACACAGAGATACAGAGAGCAGATGTGAAGGTGACAGTATCCATGTGACCAGGTGTGTGTGTGTGTGTGTGTGTGTGTGTGTGTGTGTGTGTGTGTGTGTGTGTGTGTGTGTGTGTGTGTGTGTGTGTGTGTGTGTGTGTGTGTGTGTGTGTGTTTTCGTGTGGACGTCAGCATTAGTGTCATCTCCACAGCAGAGCAGAGCACACACGTAGTGGTGAGAGGAGACAAGTCCTGCAGGGCCACAGGATCTTTCCACTCACTATAATGCTGGTCACTCAAGTAATTGTTTTGATTGAACACTCCAGGTCTCCAACAACTAGCTAATGAGAGGAGTGATGGAAAGTTACAATTTGAGAGTGTGTGTGTGTCCGCACACACCCGTATTTATTTGCACTGTAGAACAATCATTTTATGACATCAATGTGACCCTCAATTACTTTTTATATCACCCTTAAAACTACTACTTCTAGTTTGAATGTCGTAAATATCAATTGTCCCGTTTGCAAACACCCACATAAGTGACTTATTTCAAATGTCACATTTCTGCAGTATAGACTTCCTATCGTAATTATCAATATCAGTAAAATCACCTCGATAAGTGGTCTGCTGGATCGTCATGATCACTTTGGTTTATGGTCCCAGCTGTACACTGTCCATGCATCTTCAAAGGATGACTAGCCTTCCCTGTAGCAGCTTCTCTGTTTGTGTCAGTCTGTGACATGTCATCCTCTCTGTTCTTCCCAGTTGCTTGGCCAGAGTACAGAGAGAGATGCAGTCCTTTGTGTCTGCCTGGTGTTGAACCCTAGTGAAAAGCACCGGGGATGAGGGAATGAGTTAAGTGATATTTCGCTCTTTGCCTGCCCCAACCCCCACGCACACTCACATGCACATGCACACACACACACACACACACGCACACACACACCCTTCCTTCTCAATACACTCTGCAGCCCTCAGAGCTGGCTCCAGCTCCCAGCAACAACACACACACACATATGCTCGGCCCAAAGCTGACGCTGACAGCTCGCTCTTTTGTCCGTCACTCAACCGCAGACGAGAGCACAAACAAGGGAGGAGAGAGAGACAGAGGGAGAGAGACAGAGAGGGAGAGATAAAAGCCCTCCCCCGGCCTGCCGTAATCCAATTACAGGGCTGCAAATTTGATTGGCGCCCCCGGAGTGTGCCTTCAGCTGTCCGTCATTAGCGGTTGGGGAACAGGGGGCTAGCTCAGGGTGCTGTTAGCAGGGAAGGGTGGGAGGACCGTGTGTTTGTTTGTGTGTGAGGGAGTGTGTGTTTGTGTGCGTGTGTGCCTGAGTCAGTGTGTGTGTGTGTGTGTGTGTGTGTGTGTGTGTGTGTGTGTGTGTGTGTGTGTGTGTGTGTGTGTGTGTGTGTGTGTGTGTGTGTGTGCCTGAGTCAGTGTGTGTGTGTGTGTGTGTGTGTGTGTCGTGCGTGTGTGCCTGAGTCAGTGTGTGTGTGTGTGTGTGTGTGTGTGTGTGTGTGTGTGTGTGTGTGTGTGTGTGTGTGTGTGTGTGTGTGTGTGTGTGTGTGTGTGTGTGTGTGTGTGTGTGTGTGTGTGCGTGCGTGTGTAGGACTAAATATTTTCATCTTAGATGAATTGAGTCAAACAAGAAAGAGGGAGGGAGAGAGACACCACAGAACCCATGCATTCTTCCTCAGAGTGACAATGTCTAAATTAATTGTGTCCGAATAGTGACCATCTAACAATCTGATAGAGTCCTTACTGTCAATGTGAAAGGAGGATGGAATAGGGAGGTTGACCTGTCCTGGAGGAATAGGAGTGGATGGACACTACTCTGTCCTCAGCAACGGTCAGCTCTGTGACAGTTACAGGGATCTGATAGAGAAATGAGAGACAGAGTAAACCATGAACATTTGAGAAAACGAGAGATGGAGAGAAAAGAGATGGAGAGAAGAGAGAAAGACTGGATGATATAGAAGGACATTCTAAATCAATAGAAGCCTACAGGATCGATGATATCTACACTGTCATTGCTAATGACAACAAAATTGACCCCTGATGAACTGGTGTGTGTGTGTGTGTGTGTGTGTGTGTGTGTGTGTGTGTGTGTGTGTGTGTGTGTGTGTGTGTGTGTGTGTGTGTGTGTGTGTGTGTGTGTGTGTGTGTGTGTGTGTGTGTGTGTGTGTGTGCGTGCGTGCGTGTGTGTGAGACCAGGCTGAGAGGTCCCTGTGAATGCCAGAGAGACGCCAGGGATATCAATGCAGAGCATCCTATCTCCACAAGGAAGATCAGCGAGGAAGCCACAGACAGGCCCAGGGTCTTATCTTTTATTGGCTGGCTCCTCTGTGGAGCTTATCTTTTATTGGCTGGCTCCTTTCTGGAGCTTATCTTTTATTGGCTGGCTTCTCCCAAGGAGAGCCCGTAAGCCGGGCCACTGCCAGCATGACTGCCCCATGGCAGATAACTCAATCACCAGTCTGGGAAGAAAGAAGACAGCCTGTTTCCACTTCTCCCTTTCTTTCTGTCATTTTTTCGCAGTCTCTCGCCCTCTCTTTCTCCATCTCAGTCTCTCCCAGTCTCAGTCTGTTGAGGGCTCAGGCCTGTCGTCTTCTCTCATGTCATCTCATCATGTCATCTCGTCATGTTCCTCCTCTCTTTTTCTTCTAACCAGAGACCCAATGCCGCTGGCTGTTTATGTGTAGTATTATACTTCCTGTATGACTGTATACTGTGTACCAGTAGGACTCATTTGCCAACTTACATCAGAATTTTCATTCAGTCAATTTTTAAGGTAAATGTGAATCTGTTACTGTATATGAATTCAAGCCATATGAATGCTGAGAGCTAAACGAATGGCAGGCCTAAGTAGAGCTTTTGGTGCTTCTTTAGGTCTAACGTCTTCCCTTTGAAGTCCCAGAGAGCAGAGAGGGTCTGTTCTGGATGTCTGTATTTATGTTGGGAGAGATGACCATCCCATCTGTCTTCATGTCATCATCAGACATGATGACATGACAATATCACACAATAACACACACACACACACACACACACACACACACACACACACACACACACACACACACACACACACACACACACACACACACACACACACACACACAGCAGTGGTGCTTCAGTACAAAGACTTCCATCATTGTAATCTGCTGGAACAGCTATCAATGGTTTCTTTCTATCACACACACGCACGCACACACACACACACACACACACACACATCAGCGTACACACGTCAGTTATCTATAATGAAGACAAATTTGGAAAGTGAGAGAGCACTTGAGGTCCCTTTCCTGCTCTAACAGGAGGGGGGTGGAGGGAGATAAGGGAGCCCAGGGAGAGTGCTCTGTCTGGCGGGAGGAGGCCAAGGGAGAGTGGGATGCTTACTGGAGCTCTTTCTACTCTCCCACCATTACTTACCCTACGGTGCAAAACATTACGGCCAGATTCAGGTAATAAATGCAGTACTTATAAACACAAGAGTGTGTAATGTTACAAAACAAAAAATATTAATGTGTGTGGCTTCACAAACACAGGGAGAGTAGAGGGAAGCTCGTGTAGTGTATTGTAGCCTCTGTAGCCTGCCTGTCTCCCTGTGTTATCACTGCAGTCCTCCCCTGTCGCCTATCTCTCCCACAGTCTACTGGGCACATTCTCTGGTCAAGTCTTTCTGAAAAAGTTGGCTCCCCTTTACTTCTCTCTCTACTTTCTCTACCTTTCTTTCTCTAGATCCCTTGTTTCCCCTCAATCCTTCTCTTCCTCCCCAGTCAGGTTGGCATGGTTGGTCTTTCTCTTCTCTCCTCTCCGTCAGACTCAAATTTATAGCCTCGCCCCCTGGCCCTCAGACTCTCGTGGGATTGGTCTGGCGCTGCCTGGCGCTCCTCTCTATCAGTGTGTGATGGAGCTGCGCAGCTCTGCTCAATGTCTCAGTGCTGAGAGAACACACAAACACACACACATTTCCAAGTACAGCCACCACTTTACAGATATACAATCATCTTTAGGGTTGAACAGGAAACACAAAAAGAATCAGTGCTTAAATATAATTACTTTACACACTACTCTACAGTGTGTAAACCTGTTTTTCCATGCAGCCTTAAACACACCGTCACACACACAAGTCATACAAACCCGTCACACACATTTTAAACATTACTTTGACCCCCCCCACACACACACACACACACACTGACCTACCACAGACTTACGCTGTCTGACGTGAGTCATGCAGCCACTAGTCTTCCTGTGCTTCGTCAATGAGGCGAGAAAACCTGCCTTCAGCCTAGCACCTTGTTCTGACTGTGTGTGTGGTTAAGGAGTCTGGCCTATCATATAGACTACAGACATCCCCCACACACTGTCTGTTCCTATCTATCTAGTTCTATGGGACACTTATGCACTAATTCTTCCAGTATTTCCTCTCAAGTCAGCTGATGTTTGTTTCCCCCCATGGTTCCTTCCTCCAACCCCCCACCCCGTCCCACACACACCCCTGTCGGGGGTGTCTATCTGTCCCGTGCCACAGTGGAACGTGTCACCCAGTCACTCAGTAAGGCTAGATAGCCCCGGCTCCCCGACCCACAGTCCCGCGGACCCTCTTATCAGCCCCCCTGGCTCCAGCGTCTCCCCACCAGGCCTGAGCCCCCCACCGTCCACGTCCCCAAAACACTGATAACAGAGAGGGAAGGGGGGACACTCCCTCCTGTATGGCCCCTCACTGTCTCCATCTCCAAGTGACATCATCAGAGTTGGGAATCGGTGGGTAACCATGACGACAGAATCCATCCCATGGGGGAGAACGTTATGCTTATCACTCAAGAGCTATTAAACAAGAAAAAAAGTTGGGCTTAAGGAAGCAGAGGCTGATGGGTAAATAAGTTAACCAAGCCATATCCTCCATTACACAGTGGTTCCCGTATTTCTCCACTAATAATAGTGTGTGTGTGTGTGTGTGTGTGTGTGTGTGTGTGTGTGTGTGTGTGTGTGTGTGTGTGTGTGTGTGTGTGTGTGTGTGTGTGTGTGTGTGTGTGTGTGTGTGTGTGTGTGTCATCCCACAAGCCCACTATCAGAGTCCTAAGTTTATGGTGACCAATTTCATAAAACCCCATTGTGTAATGCGTTTCCTGTCCGTCTTATAATAGTGAGTTAATTAGCCAATAACGCGCCAGAGCTGTAGAATGTCATAGCGTGCTGTCATGGCTGATTTCATTACCTGTCCGGATAAGAGACGTGGGGCGTTACGGAGGGGAGAGTCCATCATTTAGGGAGGGTATTGACAAGAGAGGAGAGCCCAGGAGTCTTACTTCCTACCCCTAATCTGGGGTAGCAGGCCATTACAGCATCCTTCAGATACACGCAAGAAACACACACACACACACAGAACACAAAACACACACACATACACACACACACACACACACACACACACACACACAGAACACGAAACACACACATACACACACACCAGAGCCTACACAATGTAGCCTAGCTCCATCCGTATCTCCTTGCCCCGGCGGCATCTTGAGATGCTAACTGTCTACAGATATGGAGAGCCAGGCATTGTCAACACCATCCCTGGCATCCTGATATGGCCCTCTGCCTCGCCCCCCTCCCTGGGAAACGGTGAGAAGACACTGGCCCATCACTGAAAACATTACATACCACTCAGAGTATGGAGGAGATAAGCAGAAAGAAGCAACCTCACCCATACTCCCACCCAGCCCTAACCAGCTGGATCTTGGGGGAGACTGGGTCTGGGGGAGACTGGGTCTAGGGGGAGACTGGGTCTGGGGGAGACTGGGTCTAGGGGAGACTGGGTCTGGGGGAGACTGGGTCTAGGGGGAGACTGGGTCTGGGGGAGACTGGGTCTGGGGGAGACTGGGTCTAGGGGGAGACTGGGTCTGGCGGCTGACAGAGAGAGGAAGCTTGACAGAGTGGCTCAACATGACATAGGACCTAGGTGACATGGGTGCACTGACCTTACACTGTGTGTAATGACATAAGTGGTGCCCTGGTAGAAGAGGTTACATGAACAAAGGTGTTACACAGTTTGTAACTGTATACGGGAGCATTTATGCACAGAGTAAGATAATTCAATAATACTAGGCAATATGACATAAGAAGTACATTGACAGACAACATGACCTTTGGAATTGTACATCTTAAACCTAGTTTGCAGAATTCTGCATGTACAGGTCTGGTTTGAGACATGATAAGTCTTCTAAGCCCTCTCCCCTCTCCCTGCAGATTTGCAGTCCTGGCCAGAAGAGTGTGTCTCAGGCTAAGGTCAGGGGGGAGAGATGTCAGGACCAGACCTGGGGTCAGCCTGGCTGTCTGGGGGATAATCCTGCACCCCTGACCTCCCCCGCTAGGGAAGACAGGGGCAATAGAAAAGTGTGTGTGTGCGTGTGTGTGCACAAGTGAGTGTGTGTGTGTGTGTGTGTGTGTGTGTGTGTGTGTGTGTGTGTGTGTGTGTGTGTGTGTGTGTGTGTGTGTGTGTGTGTGTGTGTGTGTGTGTGTGTGTGTGCGTGCGCTCTGTGAAGGAGGTACACAGGGCAAAGGGCACGTTGAAACAGAAGGCGCAACATCTATCCATCATCACTCAATCATTCTACACCTCCATTTTCTAAGAAGTGGAAGAAGGAATCATCAGTAAAGCAATGACCTGGCAATCAACATACTACTATTTCTCTATAGACAACTTGTATTTCTCAGTTTACTCATGTATAAAAGCCATGTATTTCTCAGTTTACTCATGTATAAAAGCCATGTATTTCTCAGTTTACTCGTGTATAAAAGCCATGTATTTCTCAGTTTACTCATGTATAAAAGCCTTGTATTTCTCAGTTTACTCATGTATAAAAGCCATGTATTTCTCAGTTTACTCATGTATAAAAGCCTTTTTACAGACATTACGCTACCAGTCAAATAGTTCAAAAGTTGTGAAATGTGCTCAACAGGGGGAAGGACAACATGCTGCTCTGAGGAAAGAAACAAGGACATCAATGACAGGCTGACAGATGTTCTTGGTCCAACAGAACACTGTTGTAAGCTCTAGTACAGTGTTTCCCAACTCCAGTCCTCGAGTACCCCCAACAATACATATATTTGTTGTGGCCCCAGAAAAACATACCTGATTCTACTTTTTAACTAATTATCAAGCCCTTGACAAGTTGAATCAGGTGTTTTTGTCCGTGGCTACAACTTAAACGTGTGCTGTTGGGGAACTGGAGGACTGAGGTTGGGAAACGTTACTATAGTACACAGTAGTGGTGCGTGGGTAAAATCACTAGGGAAGCCAAGCCAGAAACAAAGCCATATTACAACCTATGTGTTGTGATAATTGCGTTGTTTGCTCTATAACCTGTTAGTTCATATACATTGACACTGTGGTATATAGACCTAAAGGCCGAGACAATAAGAAGAGACAGTGGCAGAGTAAATTCAACCACACCTTTGTTTCATCACAAAACTGTAGAGCAACATCTGTCTGGTGAAGTCCACAAAGCATTTAGCATGTAACAAACAGTTACATGACCTACAGTATGGTCAAGCAAGTTAATGTTTCTGACATTTTCGGACTACTAAACAACTATTGATTTAGAATCATGGAGAGTTACCTCAAGTCGCAAAGAAAACAGGAGCAGCCAGCACCAATTCAACTTCAATATTTCAACATCATCTAATTACCTATGCTAAGTGTAATACAGTGACAACTAAAAGATACCAAAAATGATTTAGTCCAATCAACGTAAGCTAAATACATATGATGTGGCTGTCCATGGTTCTGATTTCTGTGTGTTTGTGTGCGTGTGTGTGTGTGTATGCATGCGTCAAATCATATTTATTTACAAAGGACCTTTTGACATCAGCAGATGTCACAAAGTGCTTATACAGAAACGTGGCCTAAAACCCCAAACAGCAAGCAATGCAGATGTAGAAGCACGGTGGCTAGGAAAAACTCCCAAGAAAGGTAGGAACCTAGGAAGAGCACTAGTAATCCAGTGATAGGATCAGAGGCAGAGAATCCCAGTAGAGAGAGGGGAGCCGGCCAGACAGAGACAGTATGGGCGGTTCGTCAATCCAGTGCCTTGCCGTTCACCTTCGCACCCCTGGGCCAGACTACACTCAATCATAGGACCTAATGAAGAGATGAGTCTTCAGTAGACATAAAGGTTGAGACCGAGTCTGCGTCTCTCACATGGATAGGCAGACCATTCCATACATATTGAGCTCTATAGGAGAAAGCCCTGCCTCCAGCTGCTGCCTTAGAAATAAGGAGACCTGCATCTTGTGACCGTAGCGTACGTGTAAGTATGTATGGTAGGACCGAATCGGAGAGATAGCAAGTCCATTTAATGCTTTGTAGGTTAGCAGTAAAACATTGAAATCAGCCCTAGCCTTAACAGGAAGCCAGCGTAGAGATGCTAGCACTGGAGGAATATGATCACATTTTGGGGTTCTAGTCAAGATTGTAGCAGACTATTTAGCATTAACTGAAGTTAATTTAGTGCTTTGGCTGGGTAGCCAGAGTAGAGCATTGCAGTAATCTAATCTAGAAGTGACAAAAGCGTGGATTAGCTTTTCTGCATCATTTTTGGACAAAAAGTTTCTGATTTTTGCAATGTTACGAAGATGGAAAAAAGCTGCCCTTGAAATATTCTTAATATGTTCGTCAAAATAACGCTGAGGTCCTTCACAGTTTTATTTGAGACGACTATACAACCAACCATCAAGATCGATTGTCAGATAAAACAGCAGTTTCTTTGTTTCTTCTGACCTTGAACGAGTATCTCTGTTTTGTCTGAGTTTAAAAGTAAAACATTTGCCTCCATCCACTTCCTTACTGTATATGTCTGAAACACAGGCTTCTAGGGTAGGCAATTGTGTGTGTGTGTGTGTGTGTGTGTGTGTGTGTGTGTGTGTGTGTGTGCATGCAAGTAGAAAAAACATGTTAACTCACTCTACTTGTAGAGAAACGCCAATGCCTTCCTCCTCTCTTTCATGTTGATGAATCGGTCTATGACCCCAGTACATACTTCTATGTTTTGTTGTCCTAAGCTACCTGGCTAAAATGCTTGCTTGCTAGCCTAACTTGCTTTTCTTGGGCAATGATGAGCCAGCTAGTTAACATTAGCATTCTACAGCTACATATTGAACTTCCATCCTCTCGGGGCCAGGGGCACAATGAGTAAATTCAAGGTTTGATCAGAATCTCCATTATAATCATTGGCCAGCATGGAGAATTAAGTAAAACCACAAGTCCCAATCCCTATCCCCATCCATGGCCAATTGAAGAAAGGGCCATTTTAACTAGCTAGCCACCGGAGGACAACAACAAAAAGAAACAACAATTCAAGTTGTTTCTGTCAATGACGATTGGCTCTAGATGTAATGTGATTGGAGTGAAGCCAAATCCAAACTGGCTTGTCATGACACATTTTTGGGGTGCTCCAGGACAATTCACTGTTGAGCTCACTCAGTTAAGCTCAACGATGATTGGCTATTATTTTAAACTTTTTTTATCAAGAGAGGCCAAATGCTCGCTGGCTTCCCTTGCATTCAATGCTACTTGCGGCAACAATGTCATACTCTTTTTGACCAGAGAGCATCAGATAGATGTCCTACACATATATAAACAGAGAGGCGCTGTTTCGCTCGCTTGGATGCTTTCTCCGGTGAGATCAATTCGCTAGAGGCTGAAGGTAAGGAAAATTCTGAAACAGAGAGACGAAAGATAAATAATTGGTATTTTTCTTTTTTTGGGGTCAAATTTTGGGGGAAGCCTTCCCTTGGCATCCATGAATACACCACTGCTAGTATATCCCATAGATTTTTATTTGCAGACATTTAGGAGATTGTTGTACATATTGTACATATCTTATGTTTGTCTGTCAGGTGTTTAATGGATATTATCTGTGTGTATCTGGTGTTTGAAAGATCTCAGTTGTGTGTGCATGTGCATATGTGCGTGTATGCATCCCTTAAAAGACTGGCCAGTTTTGGCAGTGTGAATGTGTCCTGTCCGTAGATAGATCTTAGCAGTGTGAGTGTCCCTCTGGAACCTGGTGAATGTTAGCAGTGGGAGTGTCCCCGTTGGGTGTTCATTTAGCACCTCTGGCGGTGCTAATGCTGCAGAAACGTTTAACAGCTAAACGACCGGCACTAGGGTCGCCAGGGGAGCCGCCTGCGACAAGCAGCCAGGTCCTCCCCTCCCTTCCCCTCGTCTTGCCAAATGGTAATGGGAGGAGGGGTGGGGTGAGGGGGGCACTGTGCCGATCCCATGCCGGCCCCCTGCCACGCTGGATGAAAGCTCCCGACAGCCGTCGTCGCGGTAACTAATTTGCAGAGATTTTCTGCTCGGCTGGAGGCACGAGGAAGCCTTCGTCTATCCCCCCTCTCTCTCCTCTCACTCCTTCACTCACACACACTTCGCCTCCGTCCACTCTCGCTTTTCATAACTACAGGTCCAGCAATTTGGTTTTACCAGTATGGTTGCCATGACAATGCTATGGTATATTGCCTTTATACAAACGTGTCAATCATATGTGTCAATAACATTTCTGCATAAGGCTGACTTTGGCATAACTTTATAACATTGCACCATCTCTCATTTTACCTCATACCACACTTCCTCCATAGAAAACAACTTCCTCTCCGTATTTCGACACCTTCAACCCCCGACAGTGAACACACAGGGTTATCCCACTACCACCTCTTCCCAATATTCACTAATCATTACTAGAGCACCCTTTACAGTTCAGCTGGGGTCATGGGCAGAGGGAGAGGGAGGGGTTTAATTCCCCATTTGAACCCTAACCTGCAGCAGCCATTTAATGGGGGTAAATATGGAAACGAGGGGTCATTTCCTGACCACAGCATTGCCTCAGCTGCGAGAAAGAAGGCTTTATGCATTTCACACATCTCTGTGCTCCAACATTCCTGTCACCGTCACACACTCGGTGTGCGTACGCGCAGAGAAACACAGTGTCCCACAACACCTCCACAATGATGGACCTGCAGTAGATAAACATGTGGATTAAACACAGAGAATCAATATTATTGATGGGAACACAACAGGATAGATGATGACTGAGCTGAGTGTGTGACACACTATCCCAAGGGTCCACAGGTTCATAACGGGGAGGCAAATGCAGAATTCATTCTGTGCATAGATTAAGGTCTCACAGTCTAACAGTGAAAGTGAACTGCGCAAAAATGGCAACAGGGGTTTTGAAATGTGTGTGTGTGTGTGTGTGTGTGTGTGTGTGTGTGTGTGTGTGTGTGTGTGTGTGTGTGTGTGTGTGTGTGTGTGTGTGTGTGTGTGTGTGTGTGTGTGTGTGTGTGTGTGTGCAAACTGATGGTGTAACCAATTGCAGCTAAGATCTTGCAATAACAACATGAGGGCAACAATAGCTCTTTTTCTGTGGCCAGCTGGCTCAGTTCCAGTTTCCTCACTGTTATTTTAGCGGTATTACTAATCTCACTTTTGCCACCAGTCAGACAATCCACTGTCCCGAAGGATAATTAGTCTATGAGACTAAAACCAGGAAAGCAATTAGTGCTCATAGATCTATTTTCTTCTCCTCACGAGCTAAATGTGTGTGTGTGTGTGTGTGTTTGGTTTTACTATCCCTGTGGGGACCAGAAGTCCTCACAAAGATTGCAAAACAAGGGAAATTCTGACAAGTGGGGACATTTCGCCGGTCCCCACAAATAAAAAATATATTTTAGGCTTAGGAGTTAGGTTGGGTGTTAGGGAAAATAGGATTTTGAATGGGAATCAATTGTTTGGTCCCAACAAGGATAGTAAAACTAGTGTGTGTGGTGTGTGTGTGTGTGTGTATGTGTGTGAGCGCGCGCGTGTGTGTGTGTGGGTGTTTGTGTGGTGTGTGTGTGAGCGCGCGTGTGTGTGTGTGGGTGTTAGTGTGGTGTGTGTGTGTATGTGTGTGAGCGCGCGCGTGTGTGTGGGTGTTTGTGTGTGTGTGTGTGTGTGTGTGTGTGTTTGTGTGGTGTGTATATGTGTGTGTGTGTGTGTGTGTGTTTGTGTGTGTGTGTGTGGGGGGTTTGTGTGGTGTGTGTGTGTGTGTGTGTGTGGGTGTTTGTGTGGTGTGTGTGTGTGTGTGTGTGGCCTTGCGTGTGTGTGGGTGTTTGTGTGCGTGTGTGTGTGTGCGTGTGTGTGTGTTTGTGTGGTGTGTATATGTGTGTGTGTGTGTGTGTGTGTTTGTGTGTGTGTGTGAGGGAGGTTTGTGTGGTGTGTGTGTGTGTGTGATGTGTGGGTGTTTGTGTGGTGTGTGTGTGTGTGTGTGTGTGTGTGTGTGTGTGTGTGTGTGTGTGTGTGTGTGTGTGTGTGTGTGTGTGTGTGTGTGTGTGTGTGTGTGTGTGGTTGAGTGAGTGAGTAAACTGTATATGATTAATGTTAATACCAATAACACTAATGGTTGCCATTTCCTTGCAATCCAGTGAAACCAGACATTTTTTGGGATGAAGCAAATATCTTAATTTCAAACATTTTTTATACATTTCATAAGAAAGTCAGACGTGCTGAAATATTCTCCAGATCTGTTTATGCTGAGTCTGGGTAATGATATTACAGCAAAAACACTCACTTGTAATAACACACAGAGAGCGCCTTCTGTGACTGTGTATGTTCACTCTGTACCTGTGGCTGGGAGAGCCAGGTAACAGGCTAGCTTTGGACTGCTCTGTTCGTCACTCAGGGCTTTACACTGACACGGTCCCTTCACACACTGGACACACAGCCAGGGCTTGTGCTGAGAGAGCCTGGGGGTGAGAGAGAGAGAGGCCCAAGGGAGGGAGGTGTGTGTGTGTGTGTGTGGGGGTAAGGGAGGGAGGGGGCTTTAAGTGAATAAAGGTTAAAGTCAGCACTGCTAATAGGGGCTCTTTGCACATGCAGCGCCTTTGCCTCCTCTCGCTGGGCCGGCTGTTAGCACCCTGGCTCCCCGCTCGCCTGCACTTCCACACACTCAACTCCCACCACCACCAACACCCCTACACACACGCAGTCACACACACACCTCAAGTCCTCTGCATCTTTTTGAACCTACACCCCCCTGTGTATTGTGTCTTACTTTTACACACACAAACATGCACCACTTATGTACGTAAAAGGGAATGTATCTCACTTTTTTAGTCTTTAATTGTTAATTGACTGTAAAACTTTATGATAAATTCTCAGAAGCTTATTTTGCGTAGAAATCTAGTTGTTCCATTTTTTTATAGAACATTCTTATGTTATTCAAAGACTATTCTTGAAACTGAAAGTTGTCTGCTTGAAATGTGTATGCTTGGAAAATTGCACTAATTGTCTATAATACATTCTGCCAAATTTGTGCATGTATTCCATTTTGCTGCATCGCCAAAGACAAAAAGGCACATGAACTGAGATATAACAAAAGTTTATACACTTTTCTACTCTCATACAATTTCACTCTAAGCACTATCCAAGTCACAACACCAGACCTTGACCAGAACTCTTCAAGTTTGTAGTTTGTGTTTGAATGAGCTTCGTCATTGAGCAGGCCCAGCAGCAGTTCTCCCAGGCAGAGACTTCTCTCCTTGTCAAAGTGAAAATCTGTGGAGGTGAAGTGGTGAGTTCTGAAGCAGAGGTCAAACCAATGGAAGGACACCGAGGTGAACGCCACAGTCTAACATGCGTTCCAGAATCATCCCACCTCGGCCATATTTAGAGATGTGCCTCCTCGCAGGCCGGCCCTGGGGGAGCGGAGGGTGATCTAGCTCCAAGGACCAAAACACAATTAAAGCTCTCCTTAAAGAGATGTAAACGGGAGCCAATCCACAAGAGGCTAGTGTTCCAGGCTAAGCAAACGCCAACCCCACTGTCAGCTTTTAGCACCACGCCGCTACTGTGAAAAACCCTGGGTGTGTGTGAGGCTGCAAAAAGGGTTAGGGTGTAGCAGCGCTAGTGCCCTTGTCCCTCTTGGACGTCTGGCACAAGCCTCCTTCAGAACACACACCCTCTCACACACACAAGTCCCTGTAGGAGCACATTAATCCACCTCTTAACCATCATGCTCCTTTATTATTCATGGGAATGGCAGAGTCAAACATTCCCATTTAAAGATGATACACTTGTTTGACCAGGAGAATGTCTGATAGTCATGTACAGACAGAGGGGAAGGCTGAGAGAGGGGAGGGGGAGAGAGGGGAGGGGGAGAGAGGACGAGTTGGCCTTTAACATAGTGGTAGTCAAGAGAAAGAGGGAGATGGAGAGAGAAATGGCAAAAGAGAGAAAAAATAAAGGAAGAAAGGAAGAAAGAGAGACTAAGAGAAAGAGTGAGGAAGAGAATGAAAAGAGGGAGTAATTATTTAGACTCAGACTGAGAGAAGGGAGGAGTGAGGAGTGAGAAGGACAGCTTTGAAGCCTACCGTGCAGTCTATAGCTTGACTGTCCTGACTGTAGCGAGATGACGCCACTTCACTGTGTCCAACACCAGAAACTCCCAAACTGATAGTGACCATAAGTGACATCTATAGGAAAATGTGGACAAAATCTGCTCTGAAGTCTGAGAGATTAGGAATTATATTGAGACCTCTCCATGCTTTGTCCTTGGCCACCATTCGTCTGCATCACGGTCAACCATCATTGCTTCTTGTGGCCCCAGTCCGCAGTGACTACGCTCCAGACTGACCCATCCACCTAGCCATGCAGGATGAGCAGAAATCAAAGTCACACTCAAGGCCATGCTTCCTTTCACCAAAGCCCAACTCACCCCTCCTTCACTCTGTTTAAATGGCAACTGCTCCCCTTGCCCTCTCCCACCCCTCCCCCCTTACTCAGACACACTTCCCCTGGAAACCTTGTCCCCTCATCAAACTCTTGATCCGTTATACTCTAATTCCCCATCACCCCCTCCCTGGACCCACCCTTCATCCACCCTTCATCCATCCTTCCATCCTGTTATCCCGAAGGGTCAGGGAATGGTTGGGGTTAGAAGTGGGAAGAGCAGGGGGTGGGTAGGAGTGGGAGTGGGGGTAAAAAGGGGAGACAGGGGTGGGGAGAAGACTCAGGGGAGGGGGTTCGAGAAGGCCCTGCATTTGAACTTAACCCGCCATGCCCTGGGATGGACGTGGCAATTAGCACCAGGGATCAGCATCAAAAGGAACAGCGCAGCGTGAAGCTTCTCTAATTAGTCATATGAACAGAGGCAACCGCTCTGCCACTGCATGCCTCAGTCTCAGCCTCGGAGGGAGGGAGGGAGGGAGGGAGGGAGGGAGGGAGGGAGGGAGGGAGGGAGGGAGGAGAGAGAGAGAGAGGGAGGGGCTCTGCTGAAACAAGATGGAGAGGCTAACCAAAGTCTTCTCGCTGCAGTCAGGGAAAATTCTATTTATTTCATTCACGGAGGACATTAAATCTATTCTGTTCTTGACATGGGACTTAAACAGGTGTTAAGGAGACCATTGATTCCTCAGTTAGACTGCAAATCACTGTGCAAGCATTGGGTTAAAGATACACATTTTTTATGTTTCATTCTTTTGGTCACCTCTTTTGTAAAACAGTTTATGATTTGTGATAGGTTCAAAATATTTCATGATAAACGCACAAATGAAAATAAATGATTTGCTGGGATGCAAGACATGTCTTAAGACACTTTTTAGAACATGTTTCTGTTCTGGTTTATGGATGGATACATTTGTATGTTTTAATACCAGTCTCATACACTGAGAGCAATCAAACTTATTTGGAAAAGTGTTATGGAAATGCCAATTCATAAATTCATCAGATATTCCAATAATAACTAAGTAAGCAAAACACACACAAAATAATTGGGCTGTAATTTTCACGTTATTGACATTATGAGAGTATAGGCCATTATAAACACAGTCAGGCTAAATATTAGGCTACCTTTGTGTCCTTATCACGTTATTTCAAATGTATTCATAAATAAGCTTTCATTTTTATTGGGTAGTGATGTATTTAAAGGCCTGGTGTGTGATAAAAGGGATTTACATTGACATGCAAGCGCATGGATTTAAAAAAACGACTGTTTAAATGTATTCCATCTGTAGGCAAATATTCGCCCTGTTGCCATGGTCTGTAATCTGGTAAAAATCGTGGGGGCGATGAACTGGTCCGGTCGGGTGTTGGCCACAACAACCCATTTCATTACCGTGGCTCTAACATCGAGGGATTCAATTCAATCAATTGGCGATTATTTTCCTCAATTCCACTCCTCCGGGATATTCTGTGATTCCGTGGGCACTGACCCTTACATGTGCCCTCAGCTCTCCACCGAAATAATTGCTCAAATCTTTTAATTGTCATATCCCTTAAGTGCCAGGTTTGTATCTGTAGATATCACCAATTGGTATATTGCTATCTAGAACGACCCAATTGGTTCCTTACCACTGTGCACAAATGTCAGTTCAATGTCTACATTTGAATTACATTTGGTTGAAATTTCAACGAATCTGAATTCAACAGGAAATCAACAAAACATGTCATTGGATTTAGGTAAACAATTTGGTAAAAAAAAAAAAAGATATGACTTTTTTTCAAATCCAATCAGTTTTCCATGTTGATTCAACTTCATCACATACATTTTTTTTTTTTTAATGACGTGGAAACAACGTTGATTCAACCAGTTTTTGATCAGTGGGTTGTTGAATGCAAGAAACCCAGTGGCACGGAAATGGAAGCCCTCTGTGGAAGCCGCGGGAGAAATGTCAACGTCATTAACACCATGCAGCACAAGTGTTTATGTTTCTTAGTTGAGCGATAAACACGAATTCTCAAATAATAATGATCATCTTGACTATATAAACAGTACGAGGAAAAGGGTACCTAACAAACGCCGTTAGATGCTTCCTCGTGATCACTGATGCACAATTTTGGGTAGACAACTTTGCGTGCATAAAATAGTACTCAATCATGACAAATTATAAATATTTAAACGTTGAATTACGAATGGATGTCCCTTTCCACCGTGCAGGAGGAACACAGCTGATGTTTCCACCGTGCAGGAGGATCACAGCTGATGTTTCCACCGTGCAGGAGGATCATAGCTGACGTATGGACTGGAGGGAAAGTGCGCACCTTTGGACCTCCATAGATTGTTGGGGAATTTGACACGTTATACTGCTTATGTTTGTATTCCTCTTCCATTCAAAACATCGAAAGAAAGAATGTATAGCCTATACATACTTCTACAATCATCAATCAAACACATCGATTTCGTTAATATTCCAATTCTTATGGGGGTCATATAAGCTAACCTACAAAATGGGAGAAAGGTCCAACAGGTCCATCTTGGTTTCTTCTGGTAGCCTATAAGACCATAATAACCAATGACCACCATCTTTTGGATATGCTCTCAGGTTTGCTGTGTCTTTAAGAGTCGCCTCCAGCCACCGGTCCACCGGCCCCCAAAGTGTGAATAATATTCGGTAAGGAGTTACGCTAAGTGGGAAAGCTTTTAGCACATTATCCACTGGCAATTGCAAGGTAATCACATTTACCAGCACAGGTCCCTTATTAAATATCTGCAGCATCGGATTTGCATCCGGTAGCCGCCTTAATGGGTTTAGTGCCCTGTGGATCTCCTACCTCAGTGCTCATGTAAGCGCCGGCCCATCTCTCCGGGAGAGTGAGTGACATTGAGGATGAGAGGTGATCCATCCACCCCGGAATACACCGGAGTCAGCGCTTTTGAAATATAGGCTATACTTACAGGCGCGCAGACGACATGCGTCAGTGGGAGAATGGATATGCGAAAATAGGAGCTCAACAGCGACAGGGAGGGGGGCAGATAAGGGGATGCAGGCGAGGAAGCGTTCCATGTTTTTGTTCTAGCCTGGCTATTTTAAGATGATTTTTTTTGCCTTCAGCACAATGTTAAATGTAGGTCTAAGACTTAAGCCCAGCCTGCACTCTTAGAAAAAAAGGTTATGGATAGAACCAAAAAGGGTTCTATTGCTTGCTTCATATATGGCACCCTTAACGGTTATTTTGTAGGGTTATTTAATCAGAACCCCAGGGGTTCTTCTTCACTGAGGGTTCTATATGGAACCAATTTCGGTTCTATATAGAACCTTAAGGGTGTCATATATGAAGCAAGCATAGAACCTTTTTGGTTCTATCCAGAACCTTTTTTTCTAAGAGTGTAGGCCTACTGTACACATTTTTAGGCTACATTACTTGGGGAAATGTTACAGATTGTACGTAGGCTCTGCTACTAAAGAAAATGTGCTATTACAATGCTGTGCAGGCCGACATGTTATACCCAGGCTATAGCTATAGTAGGCTGAATAGGCGAGGACATTGCCTGCTTTTTAACTATTCGATCACTTGTGCAAGTGCCCCTTTTCCCTTTAAACAAACGTTCTTTACGTTTTTATTGCTTTTGGTTAAAAATAGTAGGCTGCTGGGGTGATTACAGCATTGTAATAAATGCTATAAAAGCATAACAACAATATTAATACTAATAGGCTACTAATACTGCTACTACTACTAATAATAATAAGAAGAAGTAGAATAGTAGCCTACAACACACCAGAAAATGTCAAATCGGAAGAAAACAACATTAAAAAATCAACAAATGTAGGTGCAAGGGCTCGTGCATAAAGCTGAAGGCCGTGAGGGGGCTGGTGAGGGAGTAAAGGGAGAGCGGCCAGATTAGGGGCGCACTGGTGTGTGTCATAGCACAGATTAAGCCTGTGCTGCCCCTGCACTCTATAATACTGCACGTGAGTGGTCTGTCTGAGGAGGCCTATTCTCACAAACATTGAACACTTGCAGGGTCAAATAGCCTACCATGTGTCTCGAGATTCCATATCTCTTCCCCTCTCTATTTGGAATAAAAAAGCATTCGTTTGTATCCTATCTATTATTATAAATCAGTTTGAGGAAATGATTACATTTGTTGCAGAATAGATTGTTTGAGCAGATTTTTATACGCTCCCAGTTGCCATTTGAATTTATATTATATTATGTGAATTAGCCAGGCAAAAAGTTGAACGTTTTTTTAAAGGTATAGGCCTATGAACTCTCAAATTCTAGAGCTATTGATTCAAGAACTGTGTCGACATATTATAAACATATTCTGATGAAAGGTTTCGTTAAAGTTATCGTACTCAAATTACAAGAAAAAAACATAGCCTATACAAATCAGTATACATTAGTATGGATAATGTGAGAAAGTGTGGCCTATATTGTACAATAATCAATGGGCAGGTATAACATTAGTTGAAATGACCACTGAACACAGGACATCTTCCATGCTTTTAAATGTATCGAAGAGTTTTGCAGACTTCCACAGTCATAAACAGAATGATCATTATAGGAATTTTATGGGGCGAACAAATTGAAAACGATTGCTGATGCACCTCAGAAATAAAACATAACACCTTTTTTTTACGGTGAAAGGTCAAATATGACGAAAGTTATAATTAAGTCCTAAATATTGACGATTATGCAAATACAATTTTTTTGGTCAATCAGAGATGAGTGTTCATATCATCTTATCTTTCAATGGGCTTCATTAACTCATCGAATCAAGCAACAACAACAAAAAGTGCGTCCAGCCTATCTCTTGATGTGTGAAGTGTCGGGTCGCGGTTAGGTTCCCTCTAGATTTGGGCTAATGGTCGGAATCGGAAGAAAATGTGTTTTTAATAGGCTGTCGGGCTTCGATTCAGTTTGCAGGACAGTATGTGACGTCGACACTAAGGCGGCGATTGGCTGCACACAATAGGGATGGACTGGGGAGTAGGGTTGGCTAAAATTACGAGCAGTGCAAAGATTCAACAGTCCCAATGAAGACTTTGCCGCTGAAGTGGAGACGCACAGCGATTAGTTGGTTTTTAACAATGTGTTCAACGAGTCAAAAACGGAGAGTGTTTTAATTTTGTTTTGTAATAGACGAAGCGCATACCTGTTCAAAATCAGTCGAAGTAGCTTCCATTTTTTTCAGCGTTTTTGTGTGCAACCTGCCAATAAAACTACAGAGCTCACTCCGCGAGCGGTTTGTGCTTTTGGACGTTTTACTTCTGCTACTCTCATCATGGAGTACACCTCTTCCCCGAAGCCACAGCTCTCCTCCAGGGCAAACGCGTTCTCGATAGCCGCTATCATGTCAAGTGGAAAAACGAAGGACAAGGAAACCGATGAAAACACAATCAAGCCCCTTGGTAAGCCGATCGCGCACAGTGCCTTACATAGAATTCACATTTTCAGTATAGCCTACAATCGAGCGTGATAGTTTTCTTCTTGACTATATTGTTTGTTAGATTGTTTAAATCAATCTTGACTTCGATTATGCTATGGCGAAATAAAGGGTTGTCTATAGGCATAGGCCTACTTCTATAGCCATAATGTTCTATGGGCCTGTGGGGAAATGACTGAGAACCTTCATTTAAGATGTCTCACATTACTATGTTTTTATAAACGTTCACAAAATATTGGTCAAAAAATCAGGCAGTGCATAACCCCGTTCATAGACTGTCAGCAAACGTTTCCGTTTCAAGTTTTATTCGTCGTATGTACGCAATACGCATAGATATACATCATCCAAGGAAATTCTTACTTGCAAGTTCCATCTCGACAATGCAACAACAATAAGAAATAAAAGATACGAACATAAAGCAATATTGCACGAGCATAAAACAGTATTGATGGATTTTACACATGTAGGCCTACACAAATATGTATTCAGTAGGCTTATGGTTCACTGAATAGGCTCTGAATGAACCGATTATTGTATCCAGTGTCAACAAAAAGTGTATGGGCTAATGAAACAGAAATATCAACATTATATCAGAATGTTCTCTATCCACACATGTCATTCTGCGTTGGCTGTAGTGGTGCTTGTTGATAGTTGCTAACATGTTGCTGAATATTTGATTCAATCAAGTTTACTTTTAAATTTATCCAAGAAAAAATTACAATTTAACGTTTTCGTCAGATAAATATTAGCAATTCATGGAGACATGGGTTAGTAGACTAGACCTGTATGCAATTACTGACAGAGAAATATAACACGGACATTGCTGTTAGCCACATTGCTGTTAACTATATCATTGTGAGTAAAAAAAAATAGTGCTTTGAATTTAACTGAATATCTCTTCGAAATAGCGTGGTCATTTGTAGCCTACTGAAATAACCAACACGTTGTTTTTGAGATTTCAGTTGCACTTTTGACATTTGTAGTAGGTTAATTTATTGTCGTTCAATGGAAAGCAAATAGAAAAAACATTCATCTTACTTTTAATGTATATTCTTGCATTTAATTTGAATACAACTCATTTTATTGGAATGTATATATCTATAGGCTACTAGGCTAGTTGTGTTTAATTGATACAATAATTCGTTCGACTACTTTCTAAAGCTAAATAATAACCAATTTATGACAACAACTCAACAACTATGAGTTTTTACATTGCTTTAAACGTATATTAGGCTACGTGTGTGTGTTTTAGCTGCAGTAAAAATAAACAAATGAAACCAGCATTTGAACATGGTGTATTTTCATCCATAGAACAATTCGTGGAGAAGTCCTCCTGTAACCAAGGTTTGGGAGAGCTGTCTTCTCTAGATGGGCACGGAGATTTCAGCGGGAGCGCGCCTCCAGTGTGCACAGAGCCGCTGATCCCCACCACTCCCAGTGTTCCCAGCGAGGAGATGGCCAAAATCTCCTGCAGTTTAGAGACCAAGGAACTCTGGGACAAATTTCATGATCTCGGCACCGAGATGATCATCACAAAATCCGGAAGGTAAACTTCTCACTGCAAAAACAAAAAGTGTTACATGTTAAAGCCTATGGGTCCTATATTATCGACACCACGTAGGCCTATTGGCCTACTTTACTTTTTAAATGTGAACAACAATTATACCATAATGTAGCCTAAAGCTACATTTTATAATACCGTTATTAGCCTATCTGATTACCCATGTCATATTAACCATTGGGTAATTGGATGTTCTGTTTTGTATTTTGCAGGCTCAATTAATATTTTTGTTCAATTAATCTGTAGCCTATAATAAGACTAATTTCGGCAGAGATATTCTGTTTTTTTTACATATGTAAACGGTGCGATAATTCACCACAAATCATTGTAGCGCACCTCCCATGCGTGGAAATATTTATAGTCTAAGGGTAATTATGTAATCGATTTACAACTCTATATGTTGAGAAATAAAAACATTTGAATAAATATTAACATAATTTAGCCAAAATACTTTTCCTCGAAAAACGTAATGCTGTTCAAAATATATTGTAGGCAAATATTCTCCCTGACATGAATATCTATTAAAAAAGATATAGGGAATATGCCTCACGCTAAAAACATGTTTCATCAAATAGCCTACAGATAAAGGAAACACATAAACCTCAAACAAAACGGGAGCTATTGATAATATTTATGGGCAAAGGAATTCAATAAAATATGACTCTCATCATCTTATATTTTACTTGGAGCCTAGGTTTGAGTAAATATTTACCTCTCAGCGAAAATGGTTGGCGTGGGTTTGTGTAGTCGTTGTGTTTACGGTCTCTCTTCCCCTCCAACAGAAGAATGTTCCCCACCATCCGTGTGTCCTTCTCGGGGGTGGACCCGGACGCCAAATACATCGTGCTGATGGACATTGTTCCGGTTGACAACAAACGCTACCGATACGCCTACCACAGGTCGTCCTGGCTCGTAGCGGGCAAGGCGGACCCTCCTCTGCCTGCAAGGTGGGTGACTTTTTTTACACTCGTCTCTAGTCACTGCGAGGCTTTTATGCACGAGTCGTTAATGTCAAAAGCATTCACAAAATTGTATGTGGTAGTAGCCAATGACGCTAATTATTGGTATATGGATAGCAAATACACTATATGGCTTAGATAAATACATTTTGGAAGTATTTTTTTAACTTGACCGACAAACGTCTGCATTGGAACAAATCCACCCTTTTGATTTTGAATAGCATGATACTACGTTTTTCTGTGTCTGCATAGGCATTTTAAATTATAAAATGTATTTTAATATACATATTGTATTTATATTGCAGGTTATACGTGCACCCTGACTCTCCTTTCACTGGGGAACAGCTGCTCAAACAAATGGTGTCTTTCGAGAAAGTAAAGCTCACCAACAACGAGCTGGACCAACATGGACACGTATGTTATTGATTTGTCATTGGTATTGAAACATTGAAGCATGTTCATGTTATTTCTGACATGAACTGAAACATGAAATCACTAGAAGGCTGTATAGCCTAACCCGAGAAAAATCCCATACAGGCTATCCTCGTCGTATAACTGATTAAGGACTTGTGGAGAGTTTCCCCGTGCAATATTGGATTAATTATTATTATCTCAAAGTGTAAACAATATTGACAAATAAAAATTCTAATTTGGGGGATATTTCTAAAAGATGTACGGGAATTGTGTTTAGATGGGATTATAACGGTTTAAATAAATAAACATACTTGCAGATGATTTATGAAGGAATTGCTCTGTAAACGTTCCATAAAATTTTCCCATGGGATATAATTTAAAAAAAATCTCTTTCACATGTTATTGGGAAATGAAATGTTGTTAACTGTAAATCAGAGACGTGTTGGATTCAAAATCCACGTTGCTTGGTTTCACCATTTTTACATTTGATCATTTCAATTCATATTTTCTTTATATTCAAATCGTATTTTCTTTCGGTAAGGGAATTAATACGGCGTACATTTTAACGAGAAGCAGAAACACTTGCTTAACTAAAGAACTATAAGCCTATAGTGCAGAAACGAAAACAATAATGTAATATGTGTCCCATGCAACACTATTCATTTACATTATAAACAGTATTAGTCTACCACCATACACTGATTAGCCTACACCATACCAAACCAACAGGTTGTGCGGAAAAACGTCTCCTTGAATTTACGCACAAACCCGTTTAATTTCGAGGGCATGTCCGTGGTATTCGATAGATTAAAAGAGTAGGCCTAAAGGCGAGAGCAATGCGATATGATGACAACACCGAATAGATATTTGCTAAACAATGTGAACGATGTCATGGGATTTAAATTTTCATGACGCAGGTTAAGACCAATAAAGCTGATTAGATAGGATACAACAAACCATATTTCCTGTTGATCTAAAAAATATATCTAATATGGAATTTAAGAGAGATTCATGCACGCTTTTAACCGCACGAATAATTGGCATTCAAAAATAATAATTTTCGAAAACCTTGACAGTGAATGTCATTTTGTAGGCTAGTCATTTGAAATTCCACTGACACAAAGACACATCATGTTATAGTGCACCTGGCAGATTTTAACTGGCAGCTTTCAACAGCTCACTCAGTTTCATAATTCTCAGAAACAGTAATTCTGATTTGAGATAAGCCTGCATATTTCAAACAATAAATTGTTTTGTTCCCATTGCTTCCTATACAAGTCCAAGTTGAGATGTGTCAATTGTGAGAATCTTAGCTTAATGTTGATGAAGGCAGGCAGAAACTCCTAGTTCTTAGGACACCATACCACACCACATCTTCTTTGCCCAGTACAGTCTCACATACAGTATGAGAAATGCTCTTCATCAAATCAAATTGTATTTGTCACATGCTTCGTAGTAAACAGCAGGTGTAAACTAACAGTGAAAAGCTTTCTTACGGGTCCTTTTCCAACAATGCAGAGTTAAAGATAAAGATAACAAATATAAAATAAATAGAAATACAGTAAATACATGAATAACAATAATGTGTAAAAATAACATGGCTATATACAGGGAGTACCAGTACCGATTTGATGTGCAGGGGTATGAGGTAATTGAGGTAGATATGCAGTGCATTGGGAAAGTATTCAGACCCCTTGACTTTTTCCACATTTTGTAATGGTACAGCCTTATTCTAAAATATATTAAATTGTCCCCCTCATCAATCTACACACAATACCCCATGAAGACAAAGCAAAAACAGTTTTTTTTTAATTTAGGAAATGTATAAAAAAAATATATATATATCACATTTACATAAGTATTCAGACCCTTTACTCAGTACTTTATTGAAGCACCTTTGGCAGCAATTACAGCCTCTGGTCTTCCTGGGTATGACGCTACAAGCTTAGCACACCTGTATTTAGGGAGTTTCTCCCATTCTTCTCTGCAGATCCTCTCAAGCTCTGTCAGGTTGGATGGGGAGTGTCGCTGCACAGCTATTTTCAGGTCTCTCCAGAGATGTTCTATCGGGTTCAAGTCCGGGCTCTGGCTGGGTCACTCAAGGACATTCAGAGACTTGTCCTGAAGCCACTCCTGCGTTGTCTTGGCTGTGTGCTTAGGCTCGTTGTTCTGTTGGAAGTTGAACCTTCGCCCCAGTCTGAGGTCCGGAACGCTCTGGAGAAGGTTTTCATCAAGGATATCTCTGTACTTTGCTCCCCTCATCTTTCCCTTGATCCTGACTAGTCTCCCACACCCTGCCGCTGAAAAACATCCCTGAAAAACATCAACACAGCATGATGCTGTCACCTTCCCTGTAGGGATGATGCCAGGTTTCCTCCAGACGTGACGCTTGGCATTCAGGCCAAAGAGTTCAATCTTGGTTTCATAAGAAAAGAGAATCTTGTTTCTTATGGTCTTAGGGTCCTTTAGCTGCTTTTGGCAAACTACAAGTGGGTGGTCATGTGCCTTTTACTGAGGAGTGGCTTCCGTCTGGCCACTCTACAAGAAAGGCCTGATTGGTGGAGTGCTGCAGAGACGGTTGTGATTCTGGAATGTTCTCCCATCTCCACAGAGGAACTCTGGAGCTCTGTCAGAGAGACCATCGGGTTCTTGGTCACCTCCCTGACCAAGGCCCTTCTCCCCCCGATTGCTCAGTTTGGCCAGGCGGCCAGCTCTAGGAAGAGTCTTGGTGGTTCCAAGCTTCTTCCGTTTAAGAATGATGGAGGCCATTGTGTTCTTGGGGACCTTCAATGCTGCAAAATGTTTTGGTACCCTTCCCCAGATCTGTGCCTCGACACAAACCTGTCTCAGAGCTCTACGGACAATTCCTTCGACCTCATGGCTTGGTTTTTGCTCTGACATGCACTGTCAACTGCGGGACCTTATATAGACAGGTGTGTGCCTTTCCAAATCATGTCCAATCAATTGAATTTACCACAGGTGGACTCCAATCAAGTTGTAGAAACATCTCAAGGATGATCAATGGAAACAGGATGCACCTGAGCTCAATTTCAAGTCTCACAGCAAAGGGTCTGAAAACGTACGTAAATAAGGTATTTTTGTTTTTTTATTTGTTATTCATTTTCAAAAATGTTTAAAAACCTGTTTTTTGCTTTGTCATTATGGGGTATTGTGTGTAGATTGATGAGGAAAAACATTTCTTTAATACATTTTAGAATCAGACTGTAATGTAACAAAATGTGGAAAAAGTTTGCTTTTAATATTTTCCGAATGCACTGTAGGTAGGGGTAAAGTGACCAGCCAACAGGATAGATAATAAACTGAGCTTCAGCAACAGCGTATGTGATGTTTGTGTTTGTGTGTGTGTGGTTTTCTCAGTATGCATGTGTACACATGTTACGTGTGTGTGGGCATATGTAGTGTGTGTACGTGTATGTGTGTGTTGGGGTGTGTGGGTAAAGTCCCAGGCAGGTACTTCCTGTTTGTGTATTTGCTTGTAAGCAGGAAGCAGGAGGATAGAGTTATTCTTCTTACCTGAGTCTGCCATCCGGTCTTGACGATGTATAGAAAAAACAGTGAGATTTATATCCATGTCCTCGTTCAGCCACGACTCTGAGAAACGTAGGATATTACAGTTTTTCAGGTCCCGTTGATAGGATAGTCTTGAACAGAGCTCATCCAGTTTGTTCTCCAGTGATTGCATGTTTGCCAATAGAACAGATGGCAATGGCAGTCTATTTGCTCGCCGACAGTCTCGTCAGGATGCCGGCTCTGCTGCCTCTCTTTTGCCGCCACTTCCTCTTCGATTCCCGGGGAGTAGGGCCTGGTCCGTAGTAAGCAGAGCGTCCAGAGCTGCCGACTCATAGAAGTAGACATTTCTGTCCAGATCGAGATTAGTGATAGCTGTTCTGATGTCCTGAAGCTGTTTTCAGTCATAGAAAGTGATGTCGGAGACATTATGTACCAAAAAAGTTATAATCAGCGTAAAAAAATTAAAAAAGCAGAATTGGTCAGGAACCCATAAGACGGCTGCTACCCACTGCAGCGCCATCTTCACAGAAGATCAAGCAGAACAGCTAAGAGCTGAGGAAAATGTTTCTCAGACTGCATGGTGTTAACATGTTTATCTTTTCACACTCCTCTCTACTGCCACCCAGGTCATCCTCTCTCACTCTATCACCTTGCCTCTTCTAGCACCGTGCTCTCTCTTTCTACTTTCTGTCATCTCTCTCCACATCTCGCTCTCATTCTCTCTCCTCTATCTAACCCAGTGTTTTGCCATCTCTGTGTCCCTATAGATCATACTAAACTCCATGCATAAGTACCAGCCCCGGGTCCACATCATCAAGAAGAAGGACCACACCGCCTCCCTTCTCAACCTCAAGTCAGAGGAGTTCCGCACCTTCGTTTTCACAGAGACTGTCTTTACCGCGGTCACAGCCTACCAGAACCAGCTGGTGAGCAGTAAATCACTACTCAACTGTTCTATACCACGGTCTTATTTATTAATGCACACAATGGAAAACTAAAACAAGCGTTTCGTATTTGACTACAGTTACTCCCTCCTCCTTTCTTACGTATGGTGCCTAGTGAACCAGGGAGGACGTGTTCTGTTGCTGGATAGTGTTCACGGGTAGAGACAATATGTTGAATATAGGGGGTGGTGTGGCTGGTTTACAGACAACATGCATAGGGAGTGTGTTCAGTTCTGTCTAAAGCCAGTTCTGCCACCCAGGTCCTCCCTGACTCCCTTTGTGTGTTTAGTCTGGCTATCCCATGGAAAAAGATAGAGAGAGCGAGACAGACAGAAAGGGAGAGGGATAAGAGTATGAGACAGAGAGAAAGGAGAAAATAGCATCTAATCTGTTTGCGGGCCTCTTTCTTTCCAGATAACCAAGCTGAAGATCGACAGCAACCCGTTTGCGAAAGGCTTCCGAGACTCCTCCCGACTGACGGACATGGAGAGGTACAGGGAATTTTATGTCCTTGCCTGTTTGTTTATTTCTGTAAAGCGCGGATAAGATTAACAAGGGGAATGGAACTGGGAGAGAGGGGTGAGAGTAGTTGTCTTAGGAGCTAGCTATGGAGCTATGTACTCATTAGCAAGTGCACATGCCGGGTTGTTTATTTATTTCTGCTCATTAGGAGTGTGTGTGTGGAGGGGCGGTATGCATGTGTATGTGTGTGTGTGTGGGGGTAGTACAGTTTTGCATACGTGTGTGTATGTTACTGAGAAATTGAGAGAAAAAGAAAAAGGAGGAGAGGGGACATTGAATTAGTTTTGCAACTAGATAGAGGACTGTGTTACTGTATAGTGTTTTTATTTCAATGCCAGTAATTGTCTGAATTGTTGCTTCTATAGATATCTTGTGGTTATCTGAGTGACTTCCCCGGGTACAATGCCAACCCACCCTACTATAAACTTCTGGCTAACACACACACACACACACACACACACACACACACACACACACACACACACACACACACACACACACACACACACACACACACACACACACACACACACACACACACACACACACACACACACACACACACACACACACACAGTCTCATCCAAAGGATTTTATGACCTACAGCCAAACAAACACACCTTTTTTTTTTAAATTGACCAATTCCAGCACTATTGCCAAAATCAGCTTATAAATCAGACCATCCCAGGCCATTTCCCAAACAAGCAAAGTCAAAGACTGCGAAGAGACAGCCAGACAACCAACTCCCCCTTTCTGTCTTTCTCTTTTTGAGGGCTGTGAATTAGATCTGATCAATTGATCTTCAGGGAGCTGCAGAAATCACATTAGTCTGGAGTCGGCCACTGCACTAAAACACAGTGTAATTTGATTGGCTGCTGTGACTGATTGAAACCAGCCCCCTGCGTTGTGGCCTACTGTGGCCTCTGTGCCGGACAGGCCAGAGCTGATAAAAACACACACACATTTGTACTGCGCCGCTGACAGATATTGCACTTTCCTAACCTAATTGGGGAGGTAATGTGGACGCATGGCTCTTGTGATGCAGACCACTCCTGTCCAACCGACCCTCCTCCACCACCACCATATCTGTCCCTCTCTGTGTCACTGAGGCGCTGTCTGACAAGACTCACAGGAACTAATGCACTTTTTGTTAGAGTACACACACTAAGACTAAGACACACACACTGCTTTAATGATGTACTTTGATACTTAGAAAAGAAGGATCTTTGCTTTTATGCTCCAAAGAGGTATCACAACTATTGAAAAATGTTGTTGTGTATTCTGGCCTTTTCTATCTGTATCTACGTTATGTGTGATTTTGTTGCACTGGCATTTTATAGACCGTACATTTGCCTTTATAACTATAATGTTTTGGGCTCGTTATTTTTACATACCTAATGTCTACAGATATACTGACTGTCTACAGATATACTGACTGTGTCTACAGATATACTGACTGTCTACAGATATACTGACTGTCTACAGATATACTGACTGTGTCTACAGATATACTGACTGTCTACAGATATACTGACTGTCTACAGATATACTGACTGTCTACAGATATACTGACTGTGTCTACAGATATACTGACTGTGTCTACAGATATACTGACTGTCTACAGATATACTGACTGTCTACAGATATACTGACTGTGTCTACAGATATATTGACTGTGTACAGATATATTGACTGTGTACAGATATATTGACTGTGTGTACAGATATATATTGACTGTGTGCAGATATACTGACTGTGTCTACAGATATACTGACTGTGTCTACAGATATATTGACTGTGTACAGATATATTGACTGTGTGTACAGATATATATTGACTGTGTGCAGATATACTGACTGTGTGCAGATATACTGACTGTGTGCAGATATATTGACTGTGTGCAGATATATTGACTGTGTGCAGATATATTGACTGTGTGTACAGATATATATTGACTGTGTGCAGATATACTGACTGTGTGCAGATATACTGACTGTGTGCAGATATACTGACTGTGTGTGCAGATATATTGACTGTGTGTACAGACATATATTGACTGTGTGCAGATATATTGTGTGTGCTGATATATTGTGTATCTATTGTCTACATACTGTACATTCAGTATTGTCTGTCACCAGTGTAACTATAAAAGATATAATTTGGGTTATAGGTTACTGCAAAGACATGATATTTCTTGGTGAGTTGTTTTGGGGTATTGGTGTGAATGCAGATACAGTATATATTGGACTGAATGTACATTTTATATTAGAATAGGATATTTTCATATTTTGGTGTGAATGTACCAATATGTTTAAGTGTGAACATAGAGATATATTTTGGGCCTTTCTCTTTGGTTTTTGCTGCAGGGAAAGTGTTGAGAGTTTGATCCACAAGCACTCATACGCACGGTCGCCAATACGCACCTACGCAGGTGAGGAGGAGACACTGGGGGATGACGGCCACGCTGCACACAGGGGTAAGAGAGTTGGTCACACACTGATGATGTCATCACACACATTTCTCAAGATGCACATCATGCTAATAAGCCAAATGAGGGTCTTTCAGTGGTGCTACTACCACATTTTACCAAATAATTAAAATAACTGTCATTCACATAAATGAACCAATAGAATGCTGCTGAGTCAATGTAGTGCAACAACAATGACAGTATTATAGTAAGAGGTCTTTAACAGCGTCTCTCCATCTCACTCTAAGGTTCTGCGTTCACCGCCTCTGACAACCTCTCCCTGAGCTCCTGGGTCACCGCCACCTCTGGTTTCTCAGGCTTCCAGCACCCCCAGTCCCTCTCTGCCATGGGCTCCAGCAGCGCCTCCCCTGGCCACCCCCCTGCCCCACCCCATCCAGGGTTCCCTGCCCCCCTACAGCCGGCTGGGCATGCCCCTGACACACTCAGCCCTGGCGGGCACCATGCAGGGCAGCGGGCCCTCCTTCCCCTCCTTCCACATGCCCCGCTACCACCACTACTTCCAGCAGGGCCCCTACGCTGCCATCCAGGGACTGCGCCACTCCTCCACCGTCATGACCCCCTTTGTATGACTCCCTCTGAGGTGATTGCCTGGCCGAGTAGCCCCTCACCAGCTACAACTACGCTTATAGACACACTTCCACACACAAGTAGATAGACCCACCGATGTGTCCCCCCTCAGCATCATCACCCATCGTCACTACCATGTCCTTGTAAATAATAAGCCCCCTGACCGAGGCGACTGACTGGACGACCTGGAGAGGCTGCCTGGCTGCTGCCCTGCATGCTGACAGCTGAACCGGAGAGGAAACAGACTCCTACGGGACCTGGTGAAACAGACACAGAGACACACAGACTGATATGAACACTAGATATGAACACTAATGACCTGCATATGAATATTTACGACCCAGATATGAAAACTGATGATCCAGGTATAAAATAAAATCAACAACAAAGATGCTGAGGACTGATGACCATGCACAGTGATGCATTGTGGGAAATAGGTAATGGTCTGCTTGTGATGGCTGTCATTTGTCCCTGCCCTCCAACTGTTGGTCACAATATTCATTTTGCACCCACTCTCCAGAAAAGCATGGACAGGAGAACCAGTGAACTGTCTGGCTTACGGACATTAAAACCAGAGGGTGTGGTGATTGTTAGTTCTCTCACAGCTTCTGAGGACAATGACGAATATGACACTCCAAAAGTTACGGGAGTGCACAACTTCCAATCCTGGGCACCGCTTGTCGCCACGGAGGAGAACTATCTTCACTCCAGCTGCTGGGGCATGCTTGCTGACCAAAACTCACAGGGAGGGTAGAGGCAACATCTCTTCTCTCCTGCTTGAACTCAAACTCAGTTAAGCTTCCTCTGCAGGCAGAATCCTATAGCCTCCTCCAGTCAGGTTGGCTGTTGCCATGGTAGTCAGATTTGTGCACATAGATACCCTAGAGACAGAGAGAAGCCAATTGTTTCTTTCCCATCTAAAAAGCCAGCCATGTGTACTGTGAAGAAGTTACAGTGGAAGATGATCATGTTTGATAGCAGTACATAAAGATTCCACACACACACACACACACACACACACACACACACACACACACACACACACACACACACACACACACACACACACACACACACACACACACACACACACACACACACTACACACACTACACAAACACACATACAGGACACAAACTATAAGATTAATGTCATAGAGTGCCATATCATACGACGCATGCTGTTTGCAACAGATAACACAGAAAACAATTGTTTTAAAAAATCCTCACCCTAACCGGGTCTCAAACTACTTTTTCAGTTTTCTTTGTCATCCAAAAAGCTTATATTCACCTCATAATGTTTGTGTGTACTGCATCCAATGAGTAAAACATTTGTGAGGTCAATGAAAAGAGATGTTTGTTCATGTCTCACATGTGGATGGGCCCAGGAAGACCTTTGGAGGACCTCTCTAGTAAAGTCACAGAGCATTAAAATCACGCTACATCGTAGCGTATCCACAACACATCTTCTCTAACCAATCAATGGCAAATCAGTAATGTATCAATGAAGTACCAAGAGGGAGAGAAAACCAGCAGACTCTGCTACCCTGAAAGGCTAAGATGGACTTTCTCTTGCTGTATTGCCCTGAAGCTTGATTCACCACCTAACCAACACCTAACCTCTGGCGCCACACTATATCCTGATTACTGTAGCCTGATCTATGTCTGCCTCAGGCTGTGTCGACACTACAGCACTCTGGGAGAAAGTCCACACCTGTAAATAATGACTCAGTGGTGCCTCCCCTTAGAGGAGGGTGGGGAGGGAGGGAGATCTGTTTTGGTCGTCACACCATTGGCGATTCATCAGCTAGCCCCTTCTAACCAAAATGACACAGAAGATAAGATAGTGACACAAAACGCACAGTGTATGCATCGGTGCCTTTGTAGTGCCAATCCTCTCAACATTTTTTTTATTGCAGATTGATTCATCCACTCAATGATGTCTCATACAGTTTGTTACCACCGTAAAACCGATGTTATTGTAAAATGACGTTCCTATTTTGGCAAGAAAATTACACCTAAGGCAACTTTGTAAACCTCTAATTCACAGCTAAGACATCCTGACAATTACTTTTAGTATGAAGATTTCTCTTTCGGGGCAAAATGGGACAAACTTGGATGGAAATGAAGGTCTAATACAGTATTTCATTGTTGGTTTTGTTTTCAATGCTCTCGAGTCTCTCGATTTCATTATGCTGAACAAACCAATCACATGGAGACAAAAAACACACATAAATTAGGCTACAATTAACACAATATTATTGTGGGCACTAACTCTGCATTTAGCCTACATTACTGTTGACACTTACTCACCACTTGCATACCATGTGTCCACAAGCAGTCAGCAGGTTTGGAGTTGGAATGAGTTTTGCAGGATGTTTTTAGTTGAAAACGTGTTGTAGGACAACTCTCAGTAGACAACTCTCAGTAGCCTACACAATGCATGGACTTGGAGGCTTCATCGAGGTGCTATCAGAGATGATGATTGCCAGCGAGGGCACTAACTCTAAGGCTTTCAGTTGAAAGAGGCAAGTGTTTTCAATGTTAAACAATTTCACATAAGAACTCTAACAAAGGTCTTCAACTGGTGTTCTCTTCAATCTATAGCCTACATCTGGACTTCACTTCCCATCTTTGAACATGTCCTGGTGTATGCAGCTGCCAATCTCGCCATGTCTTGGTAGAAGGGGGGATTGTAACTATCAAATTTCCGTTTTGAACAATGTGTACGCACACTCAAAGTATGCCATGGGAAATAGATCTGCAAGGATTTTGTCATGTTTTTGTTATGTTTTTATTATTACTTTAAGTGTAATCTAAATATACAGGATGACATCTAACAAGATTTAGTTTTGTTGATTTTCTAAGTGCAATATATTTATTTCTGCTCTGAAAATGATCATGTGTAATGTACTATCTGACGCTTCAAAATATATGTTATTTGTAAACCATAAGAAATATATATATCACCCCCAAAATGCCTCAAAGTGTTATTTATTTTTATGCAATGAATCGCTCATCATGTATAAACTGAAGTGTCAGTGTTTCCATCACTTTCCATCATGACCATAACTAGAGATGTACACAACTGTAACAGCTAATTAGATCAATCTTTATGTAAAATGCATTTAAAGACATACTCCAGCACATTGGGTACTAGTAAGTATTTTTTAAACCTCCCGCTTTGGGTTGGATGTGTCAATGTGTAGTTCATACATGCATAATAAAGAGCAGAACTACCGTCTTAACTCAATTAGCCATGAAATCCCTAGTTTCAAAGCGACTGTTTTATGGTAGCTGTGCGCAGCCCTTTTCCCTACATTTCCCCCCCATGTGGGCCATCCCCCAAGTAATTTGAGTTTCAGCCAATGAGCCACAGACCGTCGCCATTTGAATGACACCTATCAAGATGCACACACAGCAGAGCGAAAGAGAGAGAACAATGACGTGGTGCACATATCTGCACATACAGTATGTGACATGGTATGCAATTTTCGGGGACCACTTTTGACTCGTGAATGCTATTTTCAGAACTACTGGCAAAAAAAGATACAAAAGTACCCTAGAATCTCTTTAAATATCTCAATACACTAGACAGCAACATATACCCTTGACACTTACCTGACTCATTCCTTTCAGCTCCTAGTGAAGCAAAGGGTACATCTCCAGCGAACTTCGCCGTTCTCTGTGTCTTCTTTGGGCGCTCAATGTTTCACCTAGCACTATAAACAATAACAGACAACGTTTCACCTAGCACTATAAACAATAACAGACAACGTTTCACCTAGCACTATAAACAATAACAGACAACGTTTCACCTAGCACTATAAACAATAACAGACAACGTTTCACCTAGCACTATAAACAATAACAGACAACGTTTCACCGTGCACAATAAACAATAACAGAAGAGAGTCAAACAACTTCGCTTCAAAATAAAAATTGTTAACAAGTTACGGTTCATTCACAAATCATTCAAGAAACGTATATTTGGAAAGTCAACATTATTTACTTCAGTGTCCTTTGACTAGAATGTAACACGGTACTATGCACAGGTTTGTTCAAGTGTTACATTTGAAGAATGTTCAGTGTTTCTTTGAGTTGCCTTCTTGAGAATTTAGAAATTGTAGATTGTCGGCTGTAGGGTGAAAGGTCAAATCACCACATAACATAATCAAAACTAAATCCTTCACTTCTAAATATACATGTACTCGTCCTCCCTTGTTGACACAAAGCCCATCTCTAGTGGATGAGACTGTTGGGGTAAGAGGAGTGAAATCCTAGAGCACCCCCCAGTGGCTGATAGAAAGACATGTTTTACTGACTCAAAACATACATTTCCTGACCCTTCATGTACAGAGAGATGATGATTAATGTGCACTCTATTCAGCTAAGCTACTGATGAGACGGACATGTATCATGAACTCCAACCACACACTACACTTGGACCACACTGGCTAGTGTCCAAGTGTAAATGGAAACACATCAAACATTTTTCATGTTGGTCCAGGTGTTTCACTCATCTAAAATGTGGCCACTTCTTCTGGCACTACTTGTGGGTCACTAAACACACTAGCATGCACCACATTAGGGTTAGGGTTAGTCTACAAATAGGGTAAACGCTACAAAATGCACCAAGACTCACTCTGGGCCCTCACTGAGCCCCCTCTCCAACCAATCAAACAAGCAAAGCGTCAGTATAGAGACGAAGTAGAGTTGCAATTCAATGGCTCAGACACGAGACGTATGTGGCAGGGTCTACAGTCAATCACGGATTACAAAAAAGAAAACCAGCCGCGTCGCGGACATTGACGTCTTGCTCCCAGACAAACTAAACAACTTCTTTGCTCGCTTTGAGGACAATACAGTGCCACTGACACGGCCCGCTACCAAAGCCTGTGGTCTCTCCTTCTCAGTGGCCAACGTGAGTAAAACATTTAAACGTGTTATCTCTCAAGGCTGCTGGCACAGACGGCATCCCTAGCCGCGTCCTCAGAGCATCCGCAGACCAGCTGGCTGGTGTGTTTACGAACATATTCAATCAATCCCTATCCTAGTCTGCTGTCCCCACATGCTTCAAGATGGCCACCATTGTTCCTGTTCCCAAGAAAGCTAAGGTAACTGAACTAAATGACTATCGCCCCATTGCACTCACTTCTGTCATCATGAAGTGCTTTGAGAGACTAGTCAAGGATCATATCACCTCCACCCTACCTGATACCCTAGACCCACTCCAATTTGCTTACCGCCCCAATAGGTCTACTGACGATGCAATCACCATCACACTGCTCACTGCCCTAACCCATCTGGACAAGAGGAATACCTATTTAAGAATGCTGTTCATTGACTACAGCTCAGCATTTAACACCATAGTACACTCCAAACTCGTCTTTAAGCTCGAGTCTCAACCCCGCCCTGTGCAACTGGGTCCTGGACTTTCTGACGGGCCGCCCCCAGGTGGTGAAGGTAGGAAACAACATCTCCACCCCGCTGATCCTCAACACTGGGGCCCCACAAGGGTGCGTTCTCAATCCTCTCCTGTACTCCCTGTTCACCCATGACTGCGTGGCCATGCACGCCTCCAACTCATTCATCAAGCTTGCAGATGACACTACAGTGGTAGGCTTGATTACCAACAACGACGAGACGGCCTACAGGGAGGAGGTGAGGGCCCTCGGAGTGTGGTGTCAGGAAAATAGCCTCTCACTCAACGTCAACAAAACATAGGAGATGATCATGGACTTCAGGAAACAGCAGAGGAAGCACCCCCCATCCACATCGACGGGACAGTAGTTGAGAAGGTGGAAACAGCGCCTCTTCAACCTCAGGAGGCTGAAGAAATTTGGCTCGTCACCAAAAACACTCACAAGCTTTTACAGATGCACAATCGAGAGCATCCTGTCGGGCTGAATCACTGCACCGCCCTCAACCTCAAGGCTCTCCAGAGGGTAGTGTGGTCTGAACAATGCATCACTGGGGCCAAACTACATGCTCTCCAGGACACATACAGCACCCGATGTCACAGGAAGGCCAAAAAGATAATCAAGGACAACAACAACTCGAGACACTGCCTGTTCACCCGCTGTCATCCAGAAGGCGAGGTCAGTACAGGTGCACCAAAGCTGGGACCGAGAGACTGAAAAACAGCTTTTATCTCAAGGCCATCAGACTAACATAGAGAGGCTGCTGCCAACATACAGACTCAAATCTCTGGTCACTTTAATAAATGGACTTAATAAAGGTGTCTCTGGTCACTTTAAATAACGCCACTTGAATAATGTTTAAATATTATATTACTCATCTCATAATGTATATACTGTATTCTATACCATCTACTGCATCTCGCCTATGCCGCACGGCCATCGCTCGTACATATTGTTATTCATCTCTTTACATTTGTGTGTATAAGGTAGTGAATTTGTTAGATTATCTGCTAACCATGTGTATGTGACCAATAAAATTTGATTCGATTGATTTGATTTGAACCCTCGTTGCTTGTATCACTCGAAAACTTAACACACCAAGCATTTACCACACTGATCGTTAATATATATATATATATATATATATATATATATATATATATATATATATATATAAATGTATATATATACAGTACCAGTCAAAAGTTTGGACACACCTCCTCATTCAAGGGGTTTTCTTTATTTTTACTGTTTTCTACATTGTAGAACACGCCGGTTGGAACCAAACATCTCACATTTGGACTCATAAGACCAAAGGACAGATTTCCATCGGTCTAATGTCCATTGCTCATGTTTCTTGGCCCAAGCAAGTCTCTTCTTATTGGTGTCCTTTAGTAGTGGTTTCTTTGCAGCAATTAGACCATGAAGGCATGACTCACACAGTCTACTCTGAACAGTTGATGTTGAGATGTTAACTCTAATGAACTTATCCTCTGCAGCAGAGGTAACTCTGGGTCTTTCTTTCCTGTGGCGGTCCTGGCGGTACTGTTTAACACTTTTTTGGTTACTAGATGATTCCATATGTGTTATTTCACAGATTTGATGTATTAACTATTATTCTACAATGTAGAAAATAGTAAAAATTAAGAAAAATCCTTTAATGTGTAGGTGTTTTTTTGACTGGTACTGTATATCTCTATCTTCCACCTCATAAACATACTAAACATGCACTATGACAACCCATCTGTCTCCTTCTGAACACACAACACATCCCCTGCCTCTCTCTGGCTCCAGCGCCATAACCATCAGCGCAGAAGCAGACAAACCGAGGGATCGATCGCAGGACGTTAGTCACCGTTTCACCAGGAGGAAGGGGCCCACTTCTACCCCTGATAAGAATCAGTTACATCCTTTGAAAATAAATAAATAAACAAATAAATAACATAGAGTACGACGCTGATTGGATTAAAGGGATAGGGGAAGGGCAGGCGAACCACCGTGAGGTATGGACAAACAAATTGGAAGGAGCACTTGGGCTGGAGAGTCCATTTTAGGGCATCACAGTATAATTTACACACGGAGGAGCGCGAGACGAATCTAATGCCATTTCCATCAATTTAACATTTTCCCTTTTTTCTCTGTTCTTTTAGTTTTCGGTCATTTAAAGCGTCTGGGATGGAGGACAGGCTTGCATGCAGTGTGGGAGACACTGTTCAACGCACTGAGAGGCTGGGGTTTATGGTGTGATGACCTGTAGTTTATCTAACGACCCTGTACAGCTAAAGGTGGAGTCTAGCTACTTATAACGTGTTAGGCCTATATCTGCAGGAACAAGGTCTGGCCATGTCCAAATAGTATGCAAGAGTCATTTCCTTGTCACGTGTTCTCGGTGAGCACTGATTTGAAAGAAGCATAAATTGAAGAAAAATAGACTCCAAGCTTCCCACCCTTTTGTGCTCGATTGCATAACATCTGTTCAAAGTCACAGGTTCTAGGCCCATTTATAAATACGTTATTGCAGTGACATAACTTTAGACAGTATACTTTTAAATGTTGTCAGACTTGAATAAACACTGATCAAAATAAACAAATAAACCTTATCAGCAAACTCTCAACCACACCTGAAACACTTCCTCAAAACAGCATGATCAGAAAATGGTTGGTGTCAAGTAATACACAGGACCTTCAGGACAAAAGTGCTCACCTCTACAGGTCTAATGGGTGCTTGTATATGTTTCAGATGTTCGCCACTAATTAGGGTCCCTTGGGAAACACATTTTTGTTGGTAAAGCAACTTTCCAAAAGCTTAATCTCTGTGGCCATTTTGACACAAAATCAATTCAACATTGTTAAATATACAATGTTTGGCACATATTATCTATTCAATAGTTATGGTTTCCTATTCTTAGGTTGTGGAACTTACTTTCCCCATCAATTAAATGTTGGTTCAAACATGCCAGCTTTGCCTTTCTCACTTTATGGCAGGTACACAAATCACCCACAGATTCTCCAGACAACAAGGCGTGACAGGAGAGAAATAGAGGGGAGCACTGCATAACAAGAGTTATAATGATGATGAAATGTCATACAAGACCCCAAACACCCTGTATAAAATCTCCCCTCCTAATAAGGATAATCCAACCTTGGGTGGAGGGAGGGACAGTAACTCGATTTGATCAGTGGCTTAGGGGGGGCATGTAAGGAAACGAAAGGCCCGTGAAGCCGCTGTCATGCATAATTAATTGTGCTTCTACAATGAACTACACAAAATCCATCCTCATTTGATTAGAGGGTTTTGGAGGAACCCGAAGTGCATTGCTGTCTATGCCATTTCCCACTCACCTCCCTATCTGAGTGTCCAGGGGAGGGATAAGGATGGAATAAGGGTGTGTGTGTGTGCGTGTGTGTGTGTGTGCATGTGTGCGTGCGTGTGTGTGTGTGTGTGTGTGTTCATTGGAGGCTCCTCAGAGGAGGAAGGGGAAGACCATCATCCTCAGCGAATTTCATAAAACATTAAAATATCACATCACCAAATAATTAATTAAAACACACTGTTTTGCAATGAAGGTCTACAGTAGCCTCAACAGCACTCTCTGGGTGAGCACCAGGTGTAGCCAGAGGACAGCTAGTTTCCATCCTCCTCTGGGTACAGAGAAATAAAAAATCTACGAGGCACATGGTTCTCACCCCCATCCATAGACTTACACAGTAATTATGACAACTTCTGGAGGACGTCCTCCAAGTTATCAGAGCTCTTGCAGCATGAACTGACATGTTGCCAACCCAATCAAAGGATCAGAAAACGAATCTAGTACTGAAAGCATAAGCTACAGCTAGCTAGCACTGCAGTGCATAGAATGTGGTGAGTAGTTGACTCAAAATAGTTGAACAGTTTTGAACAAAAAATGAAGGAAATGCAAGGGAGAGAGAGAGAGAGAGAGATTTAGTTATATATTTTTTCCACTTTCACTTTCACTTACTTAGCTAGTTTAACCTACTCAAACACCCGGCTCAAACAGAGGGTGATTCTATGTTAGCTAGCTGGCTATGGCTATCCAACACTGGAACTCTTCCAAGTCGAGGTAAGCTTTTGGTTTTATAAATGTATTGCCACCGGGGCCTGCCAGTGTAACTGCTGAACTGCTTGCTGTACACTGTACGGCCTGATTATGGCAGGTTTACTAACGCGTTAGTTCTAGTAGCGATGTTGTCTATGACATTAGCTAATATGTTGACAACGATGTAGGCTGTGTGTAGCGGTTAGCGGTTATGGTATGAAGGTTTGGCTTGGAAGTTTTTTTTTTGCTTGGTCACCTTGTTTACTCAAAAAGTGATTTCGACCTGTGCACCTAGGTTGTAAACTTTCATTCGTAGGCTAGGTTGTAACATCGATAGGTTTAGGCTACTACATTGCATTTTCCCTATGAGGTAGGCTAAACCTATCAATGTTACATTGAGCTGGGTGAATGGAATATGAATGACAGTCATCTAATAGGCTGTTATAGAAATAAGGCCATGCTCATAAAAAGAAAAATGTTCTCCCTCATCTTAAACGGAACCTACTGCCACTGGTGTGTGTACACGTATTACTATACTTGTGAGTACCAGAAGTCCTCACAAGAATACTAAACCAACTAAAACTCAGAGAAGTGAGGACATTTTGCCGGTCCTCACTTGTAAAAAGGCTATTTTAGGCTTAGGGGTTAGGATTAGGGTTAGAATTAGGGTTAGGTGTTAGGGGTTAAGGGTTAAGTTCAGGGTAAGGGGTTACAGAAAATAGGATTTTGAATGAGTATCAATTGTTATTCTTGGTCCCCAAAAAGTCAAATCAAATCAAAGTTTATTTGTCACGTGTGCCGAATACAACAGGTGTAGACCTTACTGTGAAATGCTTACTTACAGGCTCTAACCAATAGTGCAAAAAAAGGTATGTGTGTGTGTGTGTGTAGGTAAGTAATGAGATAAAACAACAGTAAAAAGACATTTGAAAATAACAGTAGCGAGGCTATATACAGACATCGGTTAGTCAGGCTTATTGAGGTAGTATGTACATGTAGGTATGGTTAAAGTGACTATGCATATTTGATGAACAGAGAGTAGCAGTAGCGTAAAAAGAAGGGTTGGCGGGTGGTGGGACACAATGCAGATAGCCCGGTTAGCCAATGTGCCGGAGCTCTGGTTGGTTGGGCCAATTGAGGTAGTATGTACATGAATGTATAGTTAAAGTGACTATGCATATATGATGAACAGAGAGTAGCAGCAGCGTAAAAGAGGGGTTGGGGGGCCGGGCACACAATGCAAAAAGTCCGGGTAACCATTTGGTTACCTGTTCAGGAGTCTTATGGCTTGGGTAAAAACGGTTGAGATGCCTTTTTGTCCTAGACTTGGCACTCCGATACCGCTTGCCATGCGGTAGTGGAGAGAACAGTCTATAACTGGGGTGGCTGGGGTCTTTGACAATTTTAGGGCCTTCCTCTGACACCGCCTGGTGTAGAGGTCCTGGATGGCAGGCAGCTTTGCCCCAGTAATGTACTGGGTCGTACGCACTACCCTCTGAGGTGCCTTGCGGTCAGAGGCCGAGCAATTGCCATACCAGGCAGTGATGCAACCGGTCAGGATGCTCTCAATGTTGCAGCTGTAGAATCTTTTGAGGATCTCAGGACCCATGCCAAATCTTTTTCGTTTCCTGAGGGGGAATAGGCTTTGTCGTGCCCTCTTCACGACTGTCTTGGTGTGTTTGGACCATTTAGTTTGTTGTTGATGTGGACACCAAGGAACTTGAAGCTCTCAACCTGCTCCACTACAGCACGGTTGATGAGAATGGGTGCGTGCTCGGTGCTCCTTGTCCTGTAGTCCACAATCATCTCCTTAGTCTTGGTTACGTTGAGGGATAGGTTGTTATTCTGGCACCACCCGGCCAGTTCTCTGACCTCCTCCCTATAGGCTGACTCGTCGTTGTCGGTGATCAGGCCTACCACTGATGTGTCGTCTGCAAACTTAATGATGGTGTTGGAGCCGTGCCTGGCCATGCAGTCATGGGTGAACAGGGAGTACAGGAGGGGACTGAGCACGCACCCCTGGGGAGCTCCAGTGTCCTCACAAGTATAGTAAGACATAGCTTTGTGTGTGTGTGTGTGTGTGTGTACGTGTTTTGGGTTTTACTACCCTTGTGGGGACAGAAATTCAGACAAGTGGGGACATTTTGCCGGTCCTATAGGGTTAGGTTTACAATTAGGGTTAGGGGTTTAAGGTTAGGGGTTAGGAACAGAGCTCAAAGTGGTAGATGCACTGTCCAAGGGGCCTTTTGGCAAACTCCAAGCGAGCTGTCATGTCTTTTACTGAGGAGTGGCTTCTGTCTGGCCACTCTACCATAAAGACCTGATTGGTGGAGTGCTGTCGAGATGGTTGTCCTTCTGGAAGGTTTTCCCATCTCCACAGAGGAACTCTGGAGCTCTGTCAGAGTGAACCTTAGGTTCTTGGTCACCTCGGTCCTATAGGGTTAGGTTTACAATTAGGGTTAGGGGTTTAAGGTTAGGGGTTAGGAACAGAGCTCAAAGTGGTAGATGCACTGTCCAATGAAAATGCATGAACCCCTGGGAGAAGGCACTCCGCTCCATGAAGACAGAGTGAGGAACCCAGAATCATGCGCAGGGAAAACCGGCCAACAGAGAAGGTTAGGCACCCAACCCTGTAAGGTTGAGGTTAGGGCTCAACATTGGGGGAGGCTATATCCCTCACTGTCATGAAGACCAAGGAGAAAAGGGAGAGAGAAGGCGCCGATAGGAGTGGAGAGAGAATGTCGAAGCAATTACATGTTCAAATTTTATTTGTCACATGCTTCATAAACAACAGGTGCAGAATAACATGAAAATGCTTACTTACAGATCATTTTCCAACAATACAGAGTTAAAGATACAGAATTAAATAGATTTTTTAGAAATAGTGAAACAAGGAATAAATACATAGTGAATAACGAATAACAATAACTAGTAAAAATAACATGGCTACAGTGCATTCTGAAAGTTTTCAGACCACTTTAATAATTCCACATTTTGTTACGTTACAGCCTTATTCTAAAATGTATAAAATTGTTTTTTACACACAATAATGATAAAGCAAAAACAGGTTTTTCGAAGACCCCCCTTTACTCAGTACTTTGTTGAAGGACCTTTGGCAGTGATTACAGCCTCAAGTCCTCTTGGGTATGATGCTACAAGCTTGGCACACCTGTACTTGGGGAGTTTCTCCCGTTCTTCTCTGCAGATCCTTTCAAGCTCTGTCAGGTTGGATGCGGAGTGTGCCTGCACAGATATTTTCAGGTCTCTCCAGAGATGTTCTATTGGGTTCAAGTCCAGGCTCTGTCTGGGCCACTCAAGGCCATTCAGAGACTTGTCCTAAAGCCACTCCTGTGTTGTCTTGGCTGTGTGCTTACGGTCATTGTCCTGTTGGAAGGTGAATCTTCACCTCTGTCTAAGCTCCTGAGCGCTCTGGAGCAGGTTTTCATCAAGGATCTCTCTGTACTTTGCTCCGTTCATCTTTCCCTCAATCCTGACTGGTCTCCCAGTCCCTCCTGCTGAAAAACATCCCCACAGCATGACGCTGCCACCACCATGCTTCACCGTAGGGATGGTGCCAGGTTTCCTCCAGATGTGATGCTTGGCATACAGGCCAGAGTTCAATCTTGGTTTCTTCAGACCAGAGAATCTTGTTTCTCATGGTCTCAGAGTCCTTTAGGGGCCTTTTGGCAAACTCCAAGCGAGCTGTCATGTCTTTTACTGAGGAGTGGCTTCTGTCTGGCCACTCTACCATAAAGACCTGATTGGTGGAGTGCTGTCGAAATGGTTGTCCTTCTGGAAGGTTCTCCCATCTCCACAGAGGAACTCTGGAGCTCTGTCAGAGTGAACCTTAGGTTCTTGGTCACCTCCCTGACCAAAGCCCTTCTCCCCCGATTGCTCAGTTTGGCCGGGTGGTTCCAAACTTCTATTTCAGAATGATGGAGGCCACTGTGTTCTTGGGGACTTTCAATGCTGCAACTGTGGGACCTTACATAGACAGGTGTGTGTCTTTCCAAATCATGTCTAATCAATTGAGTTTACCACAGGTGGACTCCAATCAAGTTCACACTTTGCTAGACCGCCAACGCACTGGAGAACTAGAGCCCACGCGTGGACTATTCGGGCCACATCAATGTTTCCAGTCAAGAATTTGTTTACCAAGGGTTAGGATTAGGTTCAGGAGTAGGGCTTAGGAAAATGTTAATTTTGTATGTGAATCAGTTGTTTGATCCCCACAAGGATAGTAAAACAATTGTGTGTGTGTGTGTGCGTGCGTGCGTGCGCGTGCGCGTGTGCGTGTGTAAATAGTCTCTTCTTATGTTTGGCGACATATGCATTTCTAGATCTATAAGTGACATACAGTATCACATTTCCAAGTAATCATAATTAAAAGAACATAAGGACATATAGAATATTGGGACAAATTCATTCAATTTAGTTGCATACAGTTTACTATTTCCTATTAAACACCACTTATCTGGTTATATAAAGGAGAAGCAAATTAAGAGACCATTTTGGAGCAATTGTCCAGTAAACATCTCATATCCTGTCAACTCATACTCAAATCATGTTGTTGCATCTTCCTTTTCTTGTAGTTGTGGCTAAAGCATCCAATAGAGACATAAAGTTGAAGTCGGAAGTTTGCAAACACTTTGGTTGGAGTTGTTAATACTCGTTTTTCAACCACTCCACAAATTTCTTGTTAACAAACTATAGTTTTGGCAAGTCGGTTAGGACATCTACTTTGTGCATGACACAAGTAATTTTTCCAACTATTGTTTACAGACAGATTATTTCACTTATAATTCACTGTATCACAATTCCAGTGGGTCAGAGGTTCACGTACACTAAGTTGACTGTGCCTTTAAACAGCTTGGAAAATTCCAGAAAATTATGTCATGGCTTTAGAAGCTTCTGATAGGCGAATTGACATCATTTGAGTCAATTGGAGGTGTACCTGTGGATGTATTTCAAGGCCTACCTTCAAACTCAGTGCCTCTTTGCTTGACATCATGGGAAAATCAAAAAAAAAAAATCAGCCAAGACCTCAGAAGAAAAATTGTAGACCTCCACAAGTCTGGTTCATCCTTGGGAGCAATTTCACAATAGTACGCAAGTATAAAAACCATGGGTCCACGCAGCCGTCATACCGCTCAGGAAGGAGATGCGTTCTGTCTCCTAGAGATGAGTGTACTTTGGTGCGAAAAGTGCAAATCAATCCCAGAACAACAGCAAAGGACCTTGTGAAGATGCTGGAGGAAACAGGTACAAAAGTATCTATATCCACAGTAAAACGAGTCCTATATAGACATAACCTGAAAGGCCACTCAGCAAGGAAGAAGCCACTGCTCCAAAACCGCCATAAAAAGCCAGACTACATTTTGTAACTGCACATGTGGACAAAGATTGTACTTTTTTGGAGAAATGTCCTCTCGTCTGATGAAACAAAAATAGAACTGTTTGGCCATAATGACCATCGTTATGTTTGGAGGAAAAAGGGTGAGGTTTGCAAGCTGAAGAACTGTCACGATCTTCGGAAGGGACAGACCAAGACGCAGCGATGCTTCCAGTATACATTTTTATTACGAACGTAACTGGGACAAAACAACAAAACGAACGTAACGAAGATCGTGAAGCTGAGCACAACTAAACATAAAACAAGCTATGCTCAAACAATAACCCACAAAACCTAATAGAAAACCCCAAACATATATATGGTTCCCAATTAGAGACAACGACACACAGCTGCCTCTAATTGGGAACCATTACCCCAACATAGAAATATATCACCTAGAACATAAAAAACCCTACACCAAAACCAAAGCTAAACACACCAGCCTGTCTTCTCAGGCCTGGACGTGACAGTACCCCCCGCCAAAGGCGCGGACTCCGACTGCGCCACAAGTCCATGGGGGGGTCTTCGGGGTGGGTCTTTTAGTCCCAGGTGGCGGCTCCGGTGCTGGCCGTGCTGACTCGAGGTCACGCACCGGAGGCCCTGGGCAATTAGCCGTACTGGGGACCCTCTCTGGCGGTCCCGGCCTGGGGACCCTCTCTGGCGGTCCCGGACAGGGCACAGGGATCCTGGAGCGTGGAACAGGGACTGGTCGTGCTGGATCCACAACACGAACAGGAATCCTGGAGCGTAGAACAGGGATCCTGGAAACGTGGAACAGGGGCAGGATACACTGGGCCGTGAAGACACACTCGAGGTCTTGAACGTACAGTCTGCACAACCCGTCCCGGCTGAATGGATAATTTCGCCCTGCCACTGCGGGGTGCTGGCACAGGACGTACTGGGCTGTGGAGACGAACTGGAGACACAGTGCGTAGAGCTGGCGCAGGATATCCTGGTCCAAGGAGGCGCACCGGAGACCAGGAGCGCTGAGCGGGCACCACTCTTCCAGGCTGCACACTCACCCTCCCCTGACTGATGAGTGGCGCTGGAATCTCTCGCACCGGTCTGTGAACGCGCACTGGAGACACCGTGCGCAAAACTGCATAGCACGGCATCTTACCAGTGCGACGCTCCTCCAACGCTCCTCCAGAGAGCACGAGGAGTTGGCTCAGGAGTCCACCCTGAACCGCCAAACTCCTGTGTGCCCCCAAAAAGTTTTTGGGGCTGCCTTTCGGGCTTCCTAGCCAGGCGAGGTCTAACAAACTCTCCTCTATCCGGATCCCATGCTCCATATAGATCCTCGCATTCGCGCCGCTCCGCCGCTGCTTCCAGTTCCTCTCTAGGACGGCGATACTCTCCAGGCTGGGTCCAAGCACCTCCATTAAATAGTTCCTCCTCCCAAAACCTAAGCTCCCGGGTCTCTCGCTGCTTGGTCCTTTTATGGTGGGTTATTCTGTCACGATCTTCGGAAGGGACAGACCAAGACGCAGCGATGCTTCCAGTATACATTTTTATTACGAACGTAACTGGGACAAAACAACAAAACGAACGTAACGAAGATCGTGAAGCTGAACACAACTAAACATAAAACAAGCTATGCTCAAACATTAACCCACAAAACCTAATAGAAAACCCCAAACATATATATGGTTCCCCATCAGAGACAACGACACACAGCTGCCTCTAATTGGGAACCATTACTCCAACATAGAAATATATCACCTAGAACATAAAAAACCCTACACCAAAACCAATGCTAAACACACCAGCCTGTCTTCTCAGGCCTGGACGTGACAAGAACAACATCCCAACTGTGAAGCACGGGGGTGGCAGCATCATGTTGTGGGGGTGCTCTGCTGCAGGAGGGGTGGTGCACTTCACAAAATAGATGGCATCATGAGAAAGGAAAATTATGTGGATATATTGAAGCAACATCTCAAGACATCAGTCAGGAAGTTAAAGCTTGGTCACAAATGGGTCTTCCATATGGACATTGACCCCAAGCATACTTCCAAAGTTGTGGCAAAATGGCTTAAGGACAACAAAGTCAAGGAATTGGAGTGGCCATCACAAAGCCCTGACCTCAATATTATAGAAAATCTGTGGGCAGAACTGAAAAAGCGCGTGCGAGCATGGAGGCCTACAAACCTGACCCAGTTACAGCAGCTCTGTCAGGCAAAAATCACCAACTTATTGTGGGAAGGTTGTGGAAGGCTACTCAAAACGTTTGATCCAAGTTAAACAATTTAAAGGCAATGCTACCAAACACTAATTGAGTGTATGTAAACTTCCGACCCACTGGGAATGTGATGAAAGAAATAAAAGCTGAAATAAATCCTTCTCTCTGCTATTATTCTGACATTTCACATTCTTAACATAAAGTGGTGATCCTAACTGACCTAAGACAGGGAATTCTTACTAGGACTAAATGTCAGGAATTGTGAAAAACTGAGTTTAAATGTATTTGGCTAAGGTGTATGTAAACTTCCGACTTCAGCTGTACATATCACTCTGTAAACCCCCACCTCAAACTTGTATCTACAGTAGCCTACTTGGGAACGGTACACGAGACTTGGAAGTGCACACTTACTAAAATGAGCTAGCTACTAATTAGAACCAACAAGCAATGTCCAGAAAGCTGGTGTTGGCTAAAAAGACCAACCATCTTGCCAATCACTTGTAGGAAGTGTTTGACTTGGGATGGAAGAAGTGCAGGAACTGTCTTTTTCCAAGTCGGTCCATTAGACCAGAGGTTCCCAAACTTTTTCACTTGGGGTGCCCTTTCCAGCATCGCAGAACATCCCGCGTCCCCCTGCACGCGCGAGCATGCGCCACATCTATTTCTATGGCCACCATCATTGTTCATGACACAAACTGTTCACACCCCTACACCCCTGCAATTCTACACATTTTGTCATGCTGTGCAAAGAAAATGTTGCAGTTTTAAAGCTAATTTCCTCGCAATTCTATACATTTTGCCATGTCTTAATTTAATATTTGAGGGACAAAAAATTACAAAAATATCTATGGGCTAAAAAAAAATTAATAAAATAATGTTAGATGACAAAGGCTAGTGATCTGGACATTTCTGTTATAAATATCTCTCTAAGGTATGCAACGACTAACATGGCAAGAGGAACTTGTGATTCACTAAATTTAGAAATTGCGCCTTGTGCATTCTACTACTACTTTCAAGAGTAAGTTTAAAGCCGGACTAAGTACATTTAAAAACATCTTTAGGCTAAAATACACATTCTGTTAACATCACCCCAAAGTGAACTGTTCTTGCAATTTGTAGTCTATGACATTTCAAATGTACATGTGATAATTTTTCATGAGGTAGTTTGGATGTACTTTTTCAAAGTAACTTTATTTTCTAAAGGGTAGCTTCAATGTAGCTTACTTCTTTCAGTGTGAAGTAATATTTTCAGAGTAGCTTCCCCAACACTGAGTACATGGCTTTATAAAATATATTGGACATCATAATACATGCTGTTATAGGCATTGAATGTAGATTATCCTTATGGTATTATCCTTATGGTTACAGGACTTTACTGATGCATTTCCTGCTATGTCACCTGCACCTGCACCAGATGAAAAAGAGCACTGGAATGAATGCACTCTGTTACTGTCAAAATCGACATATGGTTTTGTTCACTGAGCAGAGCCACCTGTCACATGTTTCTACCGCACCTGACCTGGTCCCATGAAAGATTGGAAGTTGGCTAGGCCATGCACACCATGTTAAACTGTTTAAAAAGCACAGATCCAGCCTATACTGAGAACCACTCAGGTTCAGTGGACACTGAAAAGGCCATAGCATGCACTGAAGATCACCCAGAGACAGCTGAACAGTTCTAAAATCCACGCCACAGATCTTTTATGATCCATTGTGTAATGGCAGCAACTGCAGGACAAATAGAGAACCTCCCTCAATAAGTCAATAATCAGCATTGTAGTTGGAGACATCCTTCCCTGCATTTATAAGCCACTGTCACCATCTTCTGGTGGCTACCAGCATGACATTGGGGTAGGACCACTATACAGCAGAGTTTGTATTTTTTATTTTATTTAATTTAACCTTTATTTAACTTGGCAAGTCAGTTAAGAACAAATTCGTATTTACAATGACGGCCTACCGCGGCCAAACCCGGACGATGCTAGGCCAATTGTGCGCCGCCCTATGGAACTCCCAATCACGGCCGGATGTGATGCAGCCTGGATTCGAACCAGGTACTGAAGTGACGCCTCTTGCACTAATTGACCCGATAATAATAATAAATTACATTTGTTAAGAGCTTTTCACTATATTGAATAATGTCAAAGTGTATAAAATAAAAAATGAAAACAAAATAGAAAAAAAATGTATATGTCACGTCCAGCCCAGAGTTTAGGCCGGCGTGTGTTTGTTTCATTTTGGTGTAGGGTTATTTTGATTCTAGTTAGTCTATTTCTATGTTGGGGTAATGGTTCCCAATTAGAGGCAGCTGTGTGTCGTTGTCTCTAATTGGGAACCATATATATGGTTGGGGTTTTCTATAGTATTTTGTGGGTTATTGTTTGTACATAGCTTGGTTAGTTCACATGTTATGTTCAGCGTCACGATCTTCGTTACGTTCGTTTTGTTTACGTTGTTGAATAAACATGTATACTGGATACCTCGCTGCGCCTTGGTCTGTCCTTTCCGGAGATCGTGAAAGACCAAACATATATATGGTTCTCAATTAGAGACAACGACACTCAGCTGCCCCTAATTGGGAACCATTACCCCAACATAGAAATAGAACACCTAGAACTAAAAAAAAACTTCACCAAAACGAAACCTAAACACGCCAGCCTAAAACTCTGGCCTGGACGTGACAGTATAGAACTAAGTTCCCAACGGCCGTGCTCACACACACACCTTTTGCATCTTTAGGGAAAAGAAATCCCCACACACTGCTCCTGCCAGTAGCCTCGTTCCTGGAAAATAGTACATTTTGGGATGTGTAACTGTTTTTTTTATTAATTCCACATTATTTTAATATTCTGTCATAAAGAGCACATGTTCAACTTCATAAAAACATGTTTTCCCATCTCAAGGGGTCAAACATCTATAGTAGGCCTGTGCCAATAAAGGGACATTAAAATAACAGGGTTGACCATAACAGGATTGAGGTTTTCATCCTTCCTACAGTCAAATTACCAAATCGCCCTTTAGTAGCCTCATGGGTGGAATGTTATTCATATTTTTAATAATTTAATCATGAAATAACATTATGAATAAATAAAAACACAGAAAATCCTGTGTTTCTATGTCAAACGGTTTTGTTATATTTCAGTCTTCTGTGATGTATATAAAGTGTAATATTGTGCGGCAAACTCAACTGTATATCTGACATGGTACAGGTGTCTTCTTTTTTAAGTCCATAACCATGTGTGAGGTGTATACTTTAATTTCAAAGTAAATTTGTTTAACCAAGAAACACAGATTTAGCCCACTGCAGTAAGTCAGACATAAATCCTCTTGTGACAGAGAGTAGAAGCTTGTTTTGTGCAACAGGGAGGGGCAAATTGTTTGCAAGCTTCACCCAAAAATGTGAGTTGTTATTAAAACACTTACTGATGGCTCTTATAACACAGTTGCAGCCAACAGTATTTCTCAGTTGCAACACTTTTATGGCGTCCGTTGCACACAGGTGTTTGGAGACGCTAGATAGCTAACTGGGCATTTCCATGTAAAAAGCCCCATGAGCACTATCATGTGAAGTTTATAGGAGCATACAGTGAGGGAAAAAAGTATTTGATCCCCTGCTGATTTTGTACGTTTGCCCACTGACAAAGAAATGATCAGTCTATAATTTTAATGGTAGGTTTATTTGAACAGTGAGATACAGAATAACAACAAGAAAATCCAGAAAAACGCATGTGAAAAATGTTATAAATTGATTTGCATTTTAATGAGGGAAATAAGTATTTGACCCTTCTGCAAAACATGACTTAGTACTTGGTGGCAAAACCTTTGTTGGCAATCACAGAGGTCAGACGTTTCTTGTAGTTGGCCACCAGGTTTGCACACATCTCAGGAGGGATTTTGTCCCACTCCTCTTTGCAGATCTTCTCCAAGTCATTAAGGTTTCGAGGCTGACGTTTGGCAACTCGAACCTTCAGCTCCCTCCACAGATTTTCTATGGGATTAAGCAGAAAAAGTCTTAAAAGGTATTAGAAATACATTAAAACACAGTACTGTTGAAGACCCCTGCCAACTATTATCATCATTTATATTTAGTTTTACAGAAATTATTTGCCTTCTGTAAATGTAAGAAATACTCTCTAGTGTCTTGTCATTCTGTTACCAAAAATCCACATATCTTGAAGATTTTTTCAGATTTCTCTCCCTCCAGGGAGGATAATGAAAGTTCACAGAAGTCACAAGTGAAGGTAGACCTACCAATTAGTTATTGTGTTTTTGCTGATAACAATATGGTTTATGATTTATTAAGTGATTCAAACATGTCATTCTGTTACAAAATAGGTAACAGTATGACCTAAAAATCTGTAACAGAATGACTGCAACTGAATGGCTACAATGGGAATTCATAGTAGTCAGAAACCACAGTTGAGTTACTTGCTCCTGTCCTCCCATCCACTGGCATACTGTTATGTTCAGCTCATAACTGTTTTCTTTCTCTTTCTGTCGCGTGGCAGTCAAAGCAAACAAGTGTGAAAACAATCTGGACAACCCCTCTCTCCCTGTCTCTCTTCTCTCTCTCTCCAGTTAATGCCACATCCCCCTGCTCTTACTGACACCTACCTATGAGTTGTTGTGAAGATGGGGAGGGTTATGTCTATTATAAAAAGCATTTTTGACACAAACATCAACTGTACTAGCTGTTAAGACTCTGGTCTTGTCCCATCTTGATTAGTGTCCGGTAATATGGTCAAGAGCAGCAAAGAAAGACCTAGCAAAGCTGCAGCTGGCTCAAAACAGAGCAGCACGCCTTTCCCTTAACTGCACATACAGAACTAAAATCAACAACATGCATGCCAGTCTTTACTGGTTGAGGGTTGTCGAGAGATGAACTGCTTCTCTACTAGTTATTATGAGAAATATCACTGTGATGAAAATTTCAGATTGTCTGCATAATCAAATAATTTTCAGCTCAGACACCCAGACATACCCCACAAGACATGCCACCAGGGGTCTCTTCACAGTCCCAAAGTCCAAAACGAACTCACGGCAACGCACAGTTTAATACATAACCATGATCGCATGCAACTCCAATTACTCAAGCAAACCGCAAAATGACCTTTAAAAAATGTATTTAACAACATCTCATGGAACGGTTGGGACTGTGAGGGAACACACACAAACACACTCTAACACTCATTATTTTTTGGTTTTGTTATTTGTGTATCGTTGTATTTTAAATGTGTGTGACTGTCCTCGTCTATCAGTGTATTAGTGTTTTGTTACTTGTCATGTTTTGTGTTTTTTTGTGGACCCCGGGAAGAGTAGCTGATGCTTTTGCAAAAGCTAATGGGGGATCAAAATAAACAAATGAGCTCCGACCGACACCGGATGAGCACCGACCAACACCGACACATTGAAAAGTAGTTTTTGTTCAGTCCAAATCTGAACCAATCTTGTTTGGACAGCAAACAGGAGAGTACAGCACAGTACATAAAAGTAGTGTAGAGTATAGTCAGTACAATACAGTACATTAGAGCGCACAAGTATATTGAAGTTGAATTTACTGTGCTGTAATGTACTCTACTGTACTCTACTGTACTGTGCAGTGATGTACTGTGCAGTTCATACTGTGATGTCCAAACTTGAGAAACAGAGATTATTGGTCCGGTCATTTTTCTACCTTTGTGTACCTATTCAGGATACATCACCATGAAGTATTAATTTCTGTATAATACATGATGTCATTCTGTTACCATCATACTTCTGTTACCAATCTGCTTCACTGTAATTCAATTACCAAACTTAAGGGGTCATATCATAGCTGACACCCACACCGTTCTTTCTGTAGACATCTTTTAATCTTAATTCGGAGTAGATATTTAGCTGTTTTTGGAAAACGTGGTCACATAAAAAAACGGAGGGATATTTTACTGTCATTCTGTTACCAAATTTTGAATCTGCACTGTTCTTTGAGTAAATGTGTTTTTGTAAAATGTTCTGTGCAAATTGTTTAAAGTAGTCATTGTGTATAGGGTTGTATGGTTTGTTTAACTTTACAATCAATGGTTCCTGTTTGGCATACCTTTAAAGTGAACAATCTGAGTCTGTGTCATTCTGTTAGCATGGAATTGACCAATTACAACAGATGGTCACCTCTCTTTCACAAACAAGCCTTATCGTGGAAATATGGCCATGTGGGAATCATGTTATGGGTGCGTGTGGTAATTGTACCTTTTGTTTTATGACAATTATTTCTCGGTTACATGAAAGTAAAGTTCCAAAGGTTTCAAAAACCACATCGCAAGCAAGGATTATTAATGTCTAGACAGAGCGTCAGGATGGTTGTACACATTCCTGTGCTGTCATTAATTCTTCAACTGAAACCAAAGAGGGAACTAACCTACAGGTAGTGGTCTAAGACACTGCATCTCAGTGCAAGAGGTGTCACTGCAGTACCTGGTTCTAATCCAGGCTGCATCAAATCTGGATGGGATTGGGAGTCCCATAGGGCGGTGCACAATTGGCCCAGCATTGTCCGGGTTTGGCTGGGGTATGCCGTCATTGTAAATAAGAATTTGTTTGTAAATGACTTGCCTAGTTAAATAAATAAAATAAAAACTCTGCTGTATAGTGGTCCTACCCCAATGTAATGCTGGTAGCCACCAGAAGATGGTGATAGAGGCTTATAAATGCAGGGAAGGATGTCTTTAACTACAATGCTGCTTATTGCCTTCTACAGCAGGGTTTCCCAAACTCGGTCCTGGGGGCCCCACTGGGTGCATGTTTTGGGTTTTGACCTAGCACTACACAGCTGATTCAAATAACCAACTCATCATCAAGCTTTGATTACCGAGCTGGGGAAACCCTATTCTGTAGGTTCTGTTTTCCAGGTCTAAATTAGTCCCTGATTAAATGACATGAATGAAGACCTATACAGTAGCGTGTGATTCTGATACAACATCTTGTTTGACAACATTAACGTGGCAGTTTAGGATAATTAGGTTAAGGTTAGGAAAGGGGTTAGGGTTAGCTGAAATGCTCTCCTAACCTGCTATGAACAGTCACTTCAGGTCGTAGCTGTACTCCCTCTAGTCACAACCGCCTAGATGGGCATATGTATTCTTTAATACTGCGAGATTCCGGCATTTTAGCAATGCTACCGTACTTGTAGTCTTCTAGTCATTGCGCTAATGCTAGTTAGCATTGTCTCGCAAAACTACCGCTAACTTCCTTCATACTGCACGCAGAGACATACAAATTGTATCCACGTGTTGATCTGACTCTGCGTAAGTAAATTCCAGAATGTCACAGTCCCTTCAACTTCTACCTGCTACAGCCAGGTGACTATAGGCCTCCCTTCTGAGGTTTTTTTCTCTCTCAAGAGTTTTCCTTTACCGTTGTTTGACAATTGATGATGTAAAAGTGCTTCATGATTAAACTTTGATTGATTCACAATTATGCCTGTTATAGGAGGAAGGGCAGGAGTTAGGGAATAAAAAGATAACATGTGAAAGGAAGGCCAGCTGCAGGGAGTGGCATGTAGACGGCCCTGCTACTGCTCAGTCATCAAGAGATGTACCGAGACGAGCCAAACATTGAGGAGCGGTGGTGGTCCCCGGGCTGATGACCCTGTAGCTGGCCTATGGTCTGTTGGAGGTGCGATAAGCAGAGATGCCCAGCAGGTACCAATGATCTTTCTATATAAAGTATGTCAGCTAAAGAGAACCCATTCTCATTAACATCAATGACTTAGGGAAGAGTTGCAGGGGGAGCGGTACACACTAAAAGCTCTATTCTTGCTGCACCAGACCAAATTCAAATGGATTTAATTTATTGTGCACATGTCTTTACCATAGGAAAGTGTGCACATACATGTGTGTAGTGTGTGCATGAATCTGTGGGTTTGTCTCTGTTTGAGACGGCACAGCCAGGGTAATAAAGTGGTATTTGAGCAGTCGTATCAGAGGCTGACCCTGTCCCCACAGTCTCTCCCTCTCGCCAAACAGACAACCTGGTCACCATTGTAAACGTCCATCACACACTTACACATTAACTACATCTGCTGTGTGTGTATGTGTGTGTGTGTGTTGCATGCTTTAAAGGGGCTCGTAAAAGGTCATAGTTTGTCCCAATCGCCGCTGGGGTGAAGCATTTGACCCAAAGGTGAGGTCAAAAGGGCATCACCAGACCTGTACCCACAATTCACCACTCAACTAAGCAACATTTGGTTGAACTTGAGCATACTGTGTGTGTTGGTTTCCCCTACTGCCTACCCTATTTCACAACAGCAATATTAATTTACCTCAATATTTCAATTTCGTCAATTGAAGCCAAACTATTTTAGTTGGGAGACAAAATTGTATCATAAGTAACGATATATGGTAAACCATACATATGAACTGTGTGTTTGTTGTGTGTCAATACATACATATGTGTTGGACAGCACTCATCACCTGATTGGTCCTTTTGGAAGTTCAGAGGTCACTGCATTTGCTGGAGTCTGATAAGGCTTAACAAGGGGAGGTAATTTAACCAATTTAATTAGGAAAAAGACAATCCGATCTGGAGTGTTTGTCTTACTCTCTGGTTTTCTGGCAACCGTGTAGAACCTTGTCACTTTGTCTGTGTGTGTGTGTGTGTGCAAAAGAGAGAGAGAAATGGCAGTTACCCATTAACAGCCTGGTTATTTAAGATGACTTTGTCTTGCTTCATTTGAAGTAAAACCTTCGCTTCACACCATCCCTTCTTTTAATCTCTCTCTCTCTCTCTCTCTCTCTCTCTCTCTCTCTCTCTCTCTCTCGATTAACACTAGTCTTTGTTTGCAGAGTTATCCTCTGAGAGACGGACACAGTTAAGCGGCTATAGGAGTCAGGTGAATGTTTGCTTCTCACCTTTCTTATCGCTTCCCAAGTTTGCCATCTACCCAGAGGGCCTTTGCTCTCCATTTCTCTGTCTCTCTCTCACGTTCACTATGATAGGTAAGGATGTTGTTGAGTCCGTTGGCACTGTGTGTAATAAACAGGTGAAAAGATATGTATCGTTGCAGTTGGGCCTTGCACGTTGGCTGACAAGTTTTTTTGAAATGGTGACATGCTTGTGTTTTCTTCAGCAGTTTGTGTGTGTATACTGGGTATGAGTATGCCATTTTGCTTTGTTAGACTTTCATATCAAAGTATAGCATCTTCCCTCCATTTTTTATTACCATGACCCCTCTCTATGGGTCGAAGGTCACCGGACATGTTCACTACGTCTCCATATCTTCTTTACTCACTCAGTCGTGACTCCCTCTGTCTCTCCCCCTGCCATGGTTCGTCGTTCATCGCTTCTCTTTCTCTTTCTACCCCCTTCCCTTCCCTCTCCTCTCTGTCATTACAGATACCCTGGTGTCCCCTCCTGACCTTCTGAAACCCCCTTTGGACCCCCCATACTGCCCCCTGTCTTTCCCCTGCCCACCCCAGTTCAGGGGCTATCAGAGTCATCACAGTTCTTCTGTCATCATCTTCATTCATCAAAGAGAGAAGAGAGTTAAGAGCCCCCCTCTCAACCAGTGGCCTTTCCCCATTCGACATGTCTCCCACCCTCTTGGTTTTCTTCTGCCAATTACCTCTGTTCAAGCCTCCTTTGGTTGATCTCCACCAATCATGTTTCTCCATCTATGGCCTGTGTTGGTCTTAGTCTGTCCACCAATGACCTGTTTCACTTCAATATGTATCTTACCCTTTGAATGCAGCCTTCTAACACACATACAGTACATACACATGAGAATATGGTGATGTGTGTGTGTTTGGTCGAGTGCGTGAGAGCAGACCATGTCCCAGTGAAAGCATGTCTTCCCTGCACCACAACAGACACAGTGTCTAGAGAGAGAGGGCAGGAAAAGAGCAAAGCGATAAATTAGATGGCCTAATGCCTCATCAAACTGTCACATTGAACTGAACAACAACACACGACTCCATTTTGAAAGAAAGGAAAGAAACCCAAATTAAGTGCAGGATGTGAAGCGTCATTTGGTGTTATTCAATAGATGATGGGTAACAGAAAGTATGTGTGTATGTGTTTGCATGCGTGCATGTGGGTGTTGGTTGGAGTGCGGTGGGGGGGGGTCTGCGGAAATGTTTATTAGGTGAGAATGAGTTCAACCTAACAAGTTTGGAGTAGCACTCGTGCTTGTTACGGAAATAGCCACAGGAAACCACAAAGTTCCATGAAACAGCACACCATTCCAAGTGTATTGACCCAGAACTAGAATTTTGCGTAATTGCGTCAAATGCTCGATTATGTTCAGGGGGAGACATATTAGAAAAAAATACTTGAACGAGGAGCTGTAGCAGGGCGATAGCGCCACCCCCCTTTCTTTGCAAGCTAAGTCTATGGGCCAAATGCCCCCTCCCTTTTTCGAAATAGGCGAACACCTGCGAAATCAAGATTTCTCCAAATGATCAGTCTATCACAGGATCAAAATTCCTTGTTAATCGTCACCTTCAAAAGTCTGTTGACAGACACTACGATACCAGTTATGTTACGTGCGTCTGTCCTCGAGAGATTATCCATCCATTATGGATGGAAAGGGGCGCTGACAACATCAAAGTGGTGGCTTCAAATCTTGCATGTGCCAACCACGTCTAAGAGCAGCATCAAATTGGGCCCTATGATCAGACCTGCTACAAGCATTCAATATTGCACCCTCTAATACACCCAAGAAAACTCTGATGTGGAAGGATGGATGGAGGGGATCTGGTGCCACCTCTCTCTCACCTTCATCTCCCCTGTTCACTTCACCCCTCAACTTCCTGTGACCGTATCCCCTTTCTGAGGGCGTGGGGTCAGAGTTGATCTATTAGCCCCCTGAAACGCCTCCCCCTTCCCCAGATAGCCCCAATCGCGCCTGTAAGGGTTGCCCCGTGCAGGGCACCGTGGACTGGGGGGCTGAGGGGGCAAGAGAGAGGGCAGGAATGGGACAGCAGCTGTCATCACTCTTCAGCCCCAAATCCATCGCCCCAGGGGGATGGGAGTCCCTTCGATGCACCCTACTGACCCTCTACTACCCTAGATGAAACCACAGCATATACCAACACCAGGCTGGCACAGGACAGAAAGTCACGTTGGCTGGCTGGTCAACTCACTGGGACACATGTAAACAAACAAAGATACACAAACATGCACACGCGCATGCATGCACGCACACAAACACACATACACACTCACTGCACCCCCCACAGCCCCAATACAAACCCCACAATACAGAAAACCTTGGTCCTGTCCCAAAGTGCTTGTTGGGCTACCGTCCGCTCTCTGATTGGTTGAGACCCCGCCCCTGCCCTGACCTTTGGGCTGTAGTTTAATCTACCCCCGGGGTCAAGGCTGGGTCACCATGGCGACGTAATGACTTCCTCCTAATAAAGGTTTGATGTATGGTCGTACTGATAGGCCCCTGCGATGACCACTGTGTCACCCCGATGCTAGGTTCCGGAGTCTAATTCCTCTCCAAATACAAGGCCAGGATCTGTTTATCTCAGAAAATGAGAGAGATACACCAACTGAGTTTGTTTCCAGGGTCCATTCAGAAAATTAACTGACATTTCAATTCAAGAATTAAAAAATCATAGAAGATAATTGGAATTTCAGTTCATGTCCTGATTTGACTGAACAGAAATGGTATTGACCTCAACTTATTTATAATACTTTATTATTCTTTAGAAAATGATTTGATGTGTTTAAAGGCTGACAACATGGAATCATTACAAAGAGAGAGAGAACACGTATCACAACAGCAACATGTATCCTCTTTAAGGATGTTGATTAATGGTGGACAATTGTGTTTACACCAGACTGCTGTGCCAAAATAGCCTTGAAAGAGTCAGGTTTTATGGTTGGACGTTTATTCAACTTGCCTGATTGAAAGAATGATTGGTCTACAGACGAACGATCCTGGCAAATAACCTGAGACTGGACACAGAGTAGATGAGCATGCTTCTCTTAATGGATAGAACAAATTCCCTTTTTGCAGGAATGTAATTAGTTTAGTGTAATAACAACAAAGAATACAGGACCCTTTTCTTTGAACACAACTGTAGCTCTTGGAAGAGTACCTTTTACTGGAATTGTCCAACAACCAAACAACATTTGTTTGGTCTGTTAACATCATTAAAATGACACTGTTACCGCAAGATCAACAATGCATATTGAGGTAGGACATTTCATAGGGCACAGCATCTTCTTGTAATGATGGACTCCACCCTTTAGGAGCTTGTCAGAAGTGACACACACACACACACACACACACACACACACACACACACACACACACACACACACACACACACACACACACACACACACACACACACACACACACACACACACACACACACACACACACACACACACACACAACAGGCATTAGACTGACATTAACACTCACACATACAGATGCACCTACAGGTGTAGGATCTTAATTTGATCACCCTGTTGCAGGATAACTTTCCTGGAAATGTAAAACTCGTAGTGTATTTCAGGTTTGAAAAGGCTTCTGAGGTTTGTAAATTCTACTTTGACATTTCTAACTTGATTTCCCCTCATGAAAAATGCATCAACCCCTACAAAAATGTCCATGAATTATAATCCACATAATAATTAAAATGTCCTGTTGCTGCAGGATTATTTTCCTGCTGTAGCAAACTGGCTCAAATGAAGATCCTACATCTGTTCACAAAGCTAGGTTACGTCCTTGTCTGGAGTGTGCCGTCATGGTGATAAAGTTATATCTGTTTTAGTGCTGACTCACTCCACATTATGCCTGTGGCACGAGAGAGAGACACTGGATACTAGAAAGTCATCACTATGGAATCTCCAGAGCACACAACTCTAATGTAATACTGCACTGGGAGAGGGAGAGGGGGGAGAGACCGACACAAAGGAAGGATGATGGCGACAGAGCAAATAGAGAGACACATATACATGTGCAGAGAATTAGAAGAGACATACATAGAGAGAGAAAGGGAGAGGGATAGAGACGTAGAGATGGATATGTAGAATGATAGAATGAGAGAGGCTAGAGAGAGCTTCCAGCTTGTTGCTCTTTTGAACATGGATGGTTGTAGGTGTGCTGCTGTACTGCCTCTGCCCAGTAGATGGCGATACATTGACACCAATGTAGACCAAATGAAGCCAGCACAAAACAACTCAACGCAATATAGGAGTCATAGAAGTGGTCACCAAACCTGGTCCTGGAGAACAACAGAATGTCCCTAGTTAGTACAAACAGAAAAGGAGTATAGTGTTCACTACACAGTTGATGGTCTGATCTTGCAGCTGCCCAAATGATGAAGAATTTCTATCGAAGGATCCTCTGGTTCCATGGGCAATGTTAGTTAAATCATAAAAAACATTTGGTCTAGAACATGTTTGAATTTGTATGGTCGCCGATGTCTCTTCCATTGAACTTTCCGCAATTCGGCTTTGCAATCATTGGTAAAGCCTGGTATCACAGCTGTATCGTGTCTTGTAAGATGAAGAGCACAGGAGAACACAAGCTGTGGCCAAAGACAGACTCTAGTGGCAGAAGATTGTTGCAGCTATGTGTCACCCGGGGCAAGGGGACTATGTATGTAAGGATGAATAGTATAGTGAATGTATGGTGCACAACTTCAAACACCACATTTCCTCCCCACTCATAATAAGGAAGTGAAGTTGATTAATATCCCGGCTTCCCATATGCTTCCAGAAATGTTTATGGAAACATCATAGCAAATGGGTGCATTTAGTGATGTCTTTTCAATGAATAAGAATAGTTGTGTGTCTGTAGGCCTATGTAATTGTTTTCATGGCTTCAATGTAAAATGACCAATGTAGGCAAATCATGCAAACACACATACACATTGTCCTACTGGTATGTGGGAGAAAAACGGCAACATCCTCCTCTGTTCCGCAACAATGGCCGCCGCTCTCTCAGTGAGTGGGAACAGAGAGGAGGACAGGTGTCCCTTCCACCAGCTGGACCAGGGACACAGAGAGGGAGAGAAGGAGGAAAAGAGAGAGAAAGGGGACAGAGAGAGAGGGAAAGAGGGAGAGAAGGCATCTGTTTCCTGTCTGGGACACATCTGGAGGAAGAACAAACAAAACAGAATGGAGGAGTGGAACCGCACCGGGCCGTGAGGGGAAACGGTAGGAGTACCTGTCACATACACTTCCTGGGGAAAATAATACTGCTTCCTCTCTCTGTCTTTCTCTCCCTCTTTCTCTCCCTCTCTCTCTCTCTCTCTCTCTCTCTCTCTCTCTCTCTCTCTCTTCTCTCTGAGTAGGAAAATCACTGCTTGGTTGCTAAGAGACGATGATGGGTAAGCAGGCTGCAGAGTCATGGTCACACAGTGTTTAAACCACAGCAGCTCTCATAACTGCACGGTTTTAGGCTAGTGACAAGACCCCCACATTTTTTTAGATACCCATATCCAAGGTATAACAAAACACAACCATGTTTTTCCATATCTCTAAGGTCTCCCATATATGAAATGGATGGTTGTGTAAAAATACTTGACTGCAAAAGTGGTTAGATTTATAGATATTGTGACACACCCCTTTATCTTTAACTCAAAAAGTGCAGAATAATGCCTGGCTGGAGGGGGGTGGGCCACATATTGCAACCACTGATACTGCAAAAATATGGAATACAAGTAGTCAATTGTCTGCCCTACATAGAGACACAAACAACATGAGGATATCTTAAGGCCTCGACGTACACATCACGGACAAACTGACAAACACATCACGGACAAACCCACACAGAAATTTGGCTTATCACCGAAAACACTCACAAACTTTTACAGATGCACAATTGAGAGCTTCCTGTCGGGCTGTATCACCGCCTGGTACAGCAACTGCTTCGCCCACAACCGTAAGGCTCTCCAGAGGGTAGTGAGGACTACACAACGCATCACCGGGGGCAAACTACCTGCTCTCCAGGACACCTACACCACCCGATGTCACAGGAAGTCCAAAAAGATAATCAAGGACAACAACCACCCGAGCCACTGCCTATTCACCCAACTATCATCCAGAAGGCGAGGTCAGTACAGGTGCATCAAAGCTGGGAGCGAGAGACTGAAAAACAGCTTCTATCTCAAGGCCATCAGACTGTTAAACAGCCATCACTAACATTGAGTGGCTGCTGCCAACATACTGGCTCAAATCTCTAGCCACTTTAATCATTAATAATTGGATGTAATAAGTGTATCACTAGTCACTTTAAACAATGCCACTTTATATAATGTTTACATACCCTACATTACTCATCTCATATGTATATACTGTACTCTATACCATCTACTGCATCTTGCCTAAGCCGCACGGCCATCGCTCATCCATATATTTATATGTACATATTCTTATTCATCCCTTTACACTTGTGTGTAATAAGGTAGTTGTTGTGAAATTGTGAGATTACTTGTTAGATATTACTGCACTGTTGGAACTAGAAGCACAAGCATTTCGCTACACTTGCATTAACATCTGCTAACCATGTGTATGTGACCAATACAATTTGATTTGATTTGAAGCATTTTGGAAATATAGACCTGTAAACACACAGATACAATAGGCAGAACTTATTAAGCTAAACTTAACTCTTTGGTAGCTTTCCATGTGAAATTTGCTCTCATTCAGTGCTGCATGGTCCTGCTTGACAAAAATGCACACAGTGACACGGTTCTTGATGTTGTGACTATTGTAATTGGCTCTTAGGAAAACATGTGGTTTCAGACATCGAAATGTCCTTTTTGGGGTCCAAGGTTCCTGAAAGGATTTTGTATCTTTAGCCCCTAGTCTTGCAATTAAGTAAAAGGACCAATCAAAGGTTATCTTTATATTTTGCCTCAAATCCAACATGGTGTCAAAAATCAAATACGGCTGCCATAATAACATTTGATGAAGGTTAAATCATCTGTAAATATGAATTTTCAGTTGTACAACTGACTAGGTATCTCCCTTTCCTTTCCTTTACCACAGTAGCGTAACCAAGTTACAGGAAAGCAACCATAACACAACAGTCAGCTACTCTAGTAGTGTATACAGTTGTCAGAAGTTTTGGTTGGAGTCATTAAACCTCGTTTTTCAACCACTCCACAAATGTCTTGTTAACAAACTATAGTTTTGGCAAGTTGGTCAGGACATCTACTTTGTGCATGACACTAGTAATTTAACCAACAATTGTTGACAGACAGATTATTTCACTTATAATTCACTGTATCACAATTCCAGTGGGTCAGAGGTTTACATACACTAAGTTGACTGTGCCTTTAAACAGCTTGGAAAATTCCAGAAAATTATGGCATGGCTTTAGAAGCTTCTAATAAGCTAATTGACATAATTTGAGTCAATTGGAGTTGTACCTGTGTATGTATTTCAAGGCTTACCTTCAAATGCAGTGCCTCTTTGCTTGACATCATGGGAAAATCAAAAGAAATCAGCTAAGACCTCTGTAGACCTCCACAAGTCTGGTTCATCCTTGGGAGCAATTTCCAAACGCCTGAAGTTACCATGTTCATCTGTACAAACAATAGTACGCTATTATAAACACCATGGGACCAAGCAGCTGTTATACCGCTCATTTAGGAGACGCGTTTTGTTTCCTAGAGATTAACGTACTTTGGTGCAAAAAGTGCAAATCAATCCCAGAACAACAGCAAAGGACCTTGTGAAGATGCTGGAGGAAACAGGTACAAAAGTCTCCATATCCACAGTAAAAACGAGTCCTATATAGACATAACCTGAAAAGGCGCTCAGCAAGGAAGAAGAAGCCACTGCTCTAAAACCGCCATAAAAATGCCAGACTACGGTTTGCAACTGCAAAGATTGTACTTTTTGGAAAATGTCCTCTGGTCTGATGTAACAAAATTAGAACTGTTTGGCCATAATGACCATCGTTATGTTTGGAGGAAAAAGGGGGAGGCTTGCAAGCTGAAGAACAACATCCCAACCGTAAGGCACGGGGGTGGCAGCATCATGTTGTGTGGGTGCTCTGCTGCAGGAGGGACTGGTGCACTGGCATCATGAGGGAGGAAAATTATGTGGATATATTGAAGCAACATCTCAAGACATCAGTCAGGAAGTTAAAGCTTGGTCGCAAATGGGACTTCCAAATGGACAATGACCCCAAGCATACTTCCAAAGTTGTGGCATAATGGCTTAAGGACAGCAAAGTCAAGGTATTGGAGTGGCCATCACAAAGCCCTAACCTCAATACTATAGAAAATTTGTGGGCAGAACTGAAAAAGTGTGTCAGGAGGAATGGGCCAAAATTCACCCAACTTCTTGTGGGAAGCTTGTGGAAGGCTACCCAAAACGTTTGACCCAAGTTAGACAATTTAAATGGAATGCTAACAAATACTAATTGAGTGTATGTAAACTGCTGACCCACAGGGAATGTGATGCAAGAAATGAAAGCTGAAATAAATCATTCTCTCTACTCTACTATCTGACATTTCACATTCTTGGCTGGCGGGGTATTGTGGCTGTTGGGTGATCAGTTTCCATTATTACAGTTCGTTATAGGCAGTCAGCTGATGGAGTTTGCATACCAAAGAGACCCATTGACTAACTGGAACGTTAGCCCAGCCTGAATGATGCTGGGGATACTCCAGTAATGGAATGGTTGGTTGTCTGGTTGTGAAGGAAAGTCTGTGAAAGGGGTATCAGATCTTTCCAATGACTAATTGGCCTGTGGTAGGAGTTTTTATGTTGAATGTGGCAAGTAGTCCTGCATGTCACATCCTAGTCAGAGTGTAGCTAGGACTATGACTAAGAAGCATTGGTTGTAAGGGACGTAGCACAGTTCCACACACATGCAGTGCCTTCGGAAAGTATTCAGAACCCTTTTTCCACATTTTGTTACGTTACAGCCTTATTTAAAAATGTATTAAATATTTTTCAGCAATCTACACACAATTCCCCATAATGACAAAGTGAAAACAGGTTTTTACATAAGTATTCAGACCCTTTGCTATGAAATTGAGCTCAGGTGCATCCTGTTTCCATTGATCATCCTTGAGATGTTTCTACAACTTGATTTCAGTCCACCTGTATTAAATTCAATTAATTCGACATGATTTGGAAAGGCACACACATGTCTATATAAGGTCCCACAGTTGACAGTGCATGTCAGGTGTTTTTTTACACAATAAATTACTTGGAGGTTATACTGGGAGGTTATGCGACTCTCTTTGTTTTCATAGCTTACAGTTTATTCACTGTTAGTCAGCACCTCTACACTAAATAATTTTCTCTGGGTGTGCGCCAGCTCATGCTTTTTATTAGAGCAAAAACCAAGCCATGAGGTTGAAGGAATTGTCCTTAGAGCTCTGAGACCGGATTGTGTCGAGGCACAGATCTGGGAAAGGGTACCAAAAAAATTCTGTAGCATTTAAGGTCCCCAAGAACAGTGGCCTCCATCATTCTTAAATGGAAGAAGTTTGGAACCACCAAGACTTCCTAGAGCTGGCCGCCCGGCCAAACTGAGCAATAGGGGGAGAAGGGCCTTGGTCAGGGAGGTGACCAAGAAACCAATGGTCACTCTGACAGAGCTACAGAGTTCCTCTGTGGATATGGGAGAACCTTCTAGAAGGACAACCATCTCTGTAGCACTCCACCAATCAGACCTTTGTGGTGGAGTGGCCAGACGGAAGCCATTCCTCAGTAAAAGTCACATGACACCCCGCTTGGAGTTTGTCAAAAGGCACCTAAAGGACTCTCAGACCCTGAGAAACAAAATTATCCTATCTGATGAAACCAAGATTGAACTCTGGCCTGAATGCCAAGCGTCACATCTGGAGGAAACCAGGCAACGCTCATCACCGTGCCAATACCATCTTTATGGTGAAGCATAGTGATGACAGTGTCATGCTGTGGGGATGTTTTCAGCGTCAAGGACTGGGAGACTAGTCAGGATCGAGGGAAAGATTAACAGAGCAAAGTACAGAGAGATCCTTGATGAAAACCTGCTCTCAGGACCTCAGACTGGGGTGAAGGTACACCTTCCAAAGGACAACGACCCTAAGCACACAGCCAAGACAATGCAGGAGTGGCTTCGGGAAAAGTCTCTGAATGTCCTTGAGTGGCCCAGCCAGAGCCCAGACTTGAACCTGATCCAACATCTTTGGAGAGACCTGAAAATAGCTGTGCAGCGACGCTCCCCATCCAACCTGACAGAGCTTGAGAGGATCTGCAGAGAAGAATAGGAGAAACTCCCCAAATACAGGTGTGCCAAGCTTGTAGCGTCATACCCAAAAAGACTTGAGGCTGTAATCGCTGCCAAAGGTGCTTCAACAAAGCACAGAGTAAACGGTCTAAATGGAATTTTTCATGATTTATTTTTTTATATACATTTTCAAACATTTCAAAAAACTATTTTTGCTTTGTCATTATGAGGTATTGTGTGTAGATTGATGAGGGACAAAAACAATTTAATCAATTTTAGAATACGGCTGTAATGTAACAGAATGTGAAAAAAGTCAAGGGGTCTAAATACTTTCCAAATGTACTGTATACTGTACATTTGAAGATGATCCCTGGGGTTTAATGGACAGTAAAAGGGTTGCAGAGCTGATCAAGCATGGTGCACAAAGATCACTATCTCACAGTCAATCCCCAGCCATCATAAACAATCACATGCAGCAAGTTTTACAATCCTAAGGTGCCTCTTGTTTGCTGTAAATGGCATATGTCCTTCTAGGGATGTTGGCATTACTGCAGTTTCCCAGAGCAATGCATGAGTCACCCCAGCATGAAAGCTCATTCTTCACATGTGAGTCCAGTTCAGGTGTCACATGGGCTGGCCAGCCCTGGTTGGTAGCCAAATAGCTACACTACCGGTCAAAAGTTATTTTTTTTAATTTTCTACATTGTAGAATAATAGTGAAGACATCAAAACTATTAAATAACACATATGGAATCATGTGGTAACCAAACAAGTGTTAAACAAATCAAATACATTTGATATTTTAGATTCTTCAAATAGCCACCCTTTGCACACTCTTGGCATTCCCTCTACCAACTTCACCTGGAATGCTTTTCCAACAGTCTTGAAAGAGTTCCCACATATGCTGAGCACTTGTTGGCTGCTTTTCCTTCACTCTGCAGTCCGACTTAACCCAAACAATCTCAATTTGGTTGAGGTCAGGGGATTGTGGAGGCCAGGTCACCTGATGCTGCACTCCATCATTATCCTCCTTGTTAAAATATCCCTTACACAGCCTGGAGGTGTGTTGGGTCATTGTCCTTTTGAAAAACAAATTATAGTCCCACTAAGCCAAAACCAGATGGGATGGCGTATCGCTGCAGAATGCTGTGGTAGCCATGCTGGTTAAGTGTGCCTTGAATTCTAAATAAATCCCAGACAGTCACCAGCAAAGCACCCCACACCATAACATCTCCTCTTCCATGCTTCACAGTGGGAAATACACATGCGGAGATCATCCGTTCACCCACACCGCGTCTCACAAAGACACGGCGGTTGAAACCAAAAATCTCCAGTTTGGACTCCAGACCAAAGGACAAATTTCCACCAGTCTAATGTCCAGTGCGCATGTTTCTTGGCCCAATTAAGTCTCTTCTTCTTATTGGTGTCCTTCAGTAGTGGTTTCTTTGCAGCAATTCAACCATGAAGGCCTGATTCTTCACTGAACAGTTAGTGTTGAGATGTGTCTGTTACTTGAACTCTGTGAAGCATTTATTTGGTCTGCAATTTCTGAGGCTGGTAACTCTAATGAACTTATCCTCTGCAGCAGAGGTAACTATGGGTTTTCCATTCCTGTGGTGATCCTCATAAGAGCCAGTTTCATCATAGCCCTTGATGGTTTTTGTGACAGCACTTGAAGAAACTTTAAAAGTTCTGACTGACCTTCATGTCTTAAAGTAATGATGGACTGTCATTTCTCTTTTGCTTATTTTAGCTGTTCTTGAGCTATCTTTTTACCAAATATGATTATCTTCGTATACCTCCCTACCTTGTCACAACACAACTGATTGGCTCGAGCGCCTTAAGAAGGAAAGAAATTCCTCAGATTAACTTTTAACAAGGCACACCTGTTAATTGAAATACATTCCAGGTGACTACCTCATGAAGCTGGTTGAGAGAATGCCAAGAGTGTGCAAAGCTGTCATCAAGGCAAAGGGTGGCTACTTTGAAGAATCTCAAATATAAAATATATTTTGATTTGTTTAACACTTTCTTGGTTACTACGTGATTCCATATGTGTTATTCCATAGTTTTGATGTTATTCTACAATGTAGAAAATAGTAAAAATAAAGAAAATCCCTTGACGGAGTAGGTGTTCTAAAACTTTTGGCTGATAGTGTACATATGAGGACAATGCACTCCAGCAATTTCAAGACAACATTTTGGCTGTTGACAAATGGCAGTCCAGTTCCAGTTCCAGTGTCTCTGTCTCTAGTAACTGCCTAAGGGGAGGACTGATGGTGGAGTTGCCTATCAAGGAAGATTTGGGATGGCATTGACATTGGAGAGGTGAAATTCCTATGACATATGAAGGCCCAATAAGTTAATGGCCTTTATTGTCAATGAGTGTCAGGTTGTGTTGGTTCATTGTAATGAACATCTGCCTTATGTGCTTGTCATGTGTGGATGTGTCCTCCCCATGCACCATAACTCAACATATATGGCAACTCCAGGACAGACAGCCAGCATGGTGGACATGATTGTCTGGAAGAAGCAATGTGCCTGCTCAACCCAAATAGGATAAGAGTGCAATGGAACATCCCAATGTGCATCACAAATCCAGTGAGCCAGCAGAAGGTCATGTTGGATTCAGACAGACGTATTGGACAACCAATAAATCAAAGCTCACTTCTAAATGATAAGGAGGTGACTTAAGAACCCAATCCTGAAAGGGCAAGTTACACCACAGCGGGGGCAAGTAGTAGTGCTTGTGAGAAAGTGTCAGAGTCCAGGGTTGGATTCTCTTTCCTTTCGTTGGAGCCTCCCAGTTGCCTCATTGATCCTCAAAGAGGCTTGTGACTTGGAATACTTTGTGTTGCAATGCCAAGCAGTCTGCTGCCTTTTTATATATCCAAACAAAGGTGTTTGAGTGTATATGTTGAGCATATTGTGAGCATAGTATTATATACATGTCTTAAGTACAGTACACGAATCTGAAAAATGTCTAATTTAAAACATGTACATATACAGGTGATTAAACCATCATTTAATGGTAATGTGGCAGCCATATTGGATTTGGGGGCTTTTGTATTTGCAAGAGTAGGGATAAAGATACAAATACCTAAGCTCATGTAACCCAAAATCATAAGCTCTGATATTGCACAAATTTGGAATACAAGTAGTTTATTAAGTTTAGGGGGTGTTTGCCTTGGAGCAAATTACAATAGCCACAACATTAAAATACATGTGTTACTGTATGTATCAGTGTCAGGCAGGACCATACAGCACAGAATGAGAGCACATTTGACTTGGGAAGTTGTCTATTGAACAGCTACCACAAAGTGATGGGGGTGTGTCACAATTTCTATCAATTTAACCTCAGTAAAATATTTTTATACAGCCATGCATTTCATATATGGAAGACCTTAGACATATGGTTGTGCTTTGTTATACCTCAGGTATGGGTATCTCAAAAACTAAAGCCCTTTTGACAATTGGCCACTATTAGTGAGCGTGTGCGTGCATGTGCGTGAGTGGCACTCTTGTGTGTGTGTGTGTGCCTGTTTGATACTCATATATTTTAGCTTCTATAATGACGAATATGAGGGTTTGATAAGGGTGGGTGGAGTTCAAGGACCAATTGAAAGAACGCATAATCGATAAAGAACGAGAGAGAGAAAGTGAGAGTGAGCGAGAGAGAGAGAAAGAGATGGAATTGGCCAGAAAATCATAGTGAGGTATTGCAGTTATGGATTTGCGAATGAGAGAGCTGGAGATGGAGAGACAGGTAGAGAGAAAAAGCCAGTTAGAGAGAGATGAGGAGAGGTTTGAGAAAACGCGAGCGAGAGAGGTGGACAGAGATTAGACAAAAGGAGAAGGCAAAAGTGGACAAAGAGGGAAGGAGAGAGAGAGATGGAAAAGAGATGAGGGGGAGTGGAGGATTTCCTGATTTGTTTGTTCCTCTCACACACTTTTCTTCCTGGCCGGCTGTATTTAGACTTCCTCTTCCACTGGGACTATTCTGAGACACCTCACTCACTGCTGTTGTTCCCCAGCCAGCTCGGATTAGCCCTCAGCATACTGGGCTGGTGTGTGTGTGCGTGTGTGTGCATGCGTACGTGTTTGTGTGCTTGTGCATGTGTTTGAGCGACTGGGTGAGTATTTAGAAGTGTGGGTGCTGCGACAGAATTGAGTGGGAGGATTATGCCCCCCAAACTCATTAGCGGATAATGACCTTTTTCCATTCATGTGTGTGTGAAAGACTGAAAGAAAGAAAGAAAGAAAGAAAGAAAGAAGGACAAAAAGAAAGAAGAGAAGAGACATCAAGAGAATGGCAGCAGGTGCGATCAAAAACAATACCCACATCACAGGTGCCACAAAACAGCGGATCTTTGAGTTTTGGGATCCCAGTTGGCTCTAGTCTCTGTGTGGAAAATGAGGAGGCCAATGCTGAGCACACAGGTGCAGAGGCCTGAGAAACAGCCCATTGACTAATACACACGAGGCACTGAGGCACAATCATAGGATGTGCTATGCTCTGAGAGGCTGTTAGCGCTCTCTCTTTCACACACACACACACACCCACACACACACACACCCACACACACACACACACACACACACACACACACACACACACACACACACACACACACACACACACACACACACACACACACACACACACACACACACACACACACACACACACACAGTCTTGATTAACAAAGTTTACACAAGTGCCTTTCTCCTACTGTGTTTTCTCCAATTGTGTTTGTGTGCATGCGTGTGTGCGTGCTTACAACAGACCTGCAGTGGGAACCCCCATCTGGAACCTTCTACCCTCTCTTCCTGTTTACCACAATTGCCTACGTACGGATCTGAAGGCCCTGTCCCCCTTAACAACAACACCCTTCCTCTCCAGTCAGTCTATGTCCTTTATGGAAGTGCTTCCCAAGCCATTTTGCATTGTGATCCACCTTTTAGCATTGTGGTCCACCTAAAGCCTACTGAATTTATGTGACCCGCCAAACAGTTCCAATGTGGTCCATTTGGAACAGCACTGAAAACACGAGTTAAATGCAGAATGTCTAATACTGCAATGTGATTGATCGAACCATTAGCTGAAAAGAAGCATTAATAAACAAGTCCGAACATGTAGCTGTCTAGGGACTGAGCTGGTCTAAAGCAGAAGTCAGTGTAGTTGTTGATAGAGCTGATGCTTTGATGACACTAACATTTCCCCCAGTCAGACTTCTGCTTTGGAAGACTATGACCTCTCTAATCGGCACCACTGAGTCACTGAAGAATAGACAGGAAAGGTCAAGAATCCTTTGCTCCTAAAGTCTGAAATAGTCAAATATAGTGGAGGAGCCATATTTGCATTTTACTAATCTGAAAGAACATCCTCTCGTTGTTTCCTTTCCTTCCAGAATGCAGATCAGTAAGGACTACTAAATAATTGTGCTCACCAAGGAGAAAAGGAAAATAAGCTATTCAAGACGAATGGGACACAGTTTTGAACCTGTTGAGGAAAGAATGGCTAAGAAAGAAACCATTTTAGAGTATTGGGACCAGGGTTGTTGAGTTTTTATATGTGCGCACCAAAACTACCCTGGGTTTATACGTGCAGCAGACAGAGGGGAGAAAGCAGACAGACACAAACAGATGTTCATGTTAACAATGCTTTTCAGCATTTCTGTCTGCCGCTTAAATAGCGTGAAAGAAGAATCATCATGTCAAAAAGGGAAAAATAATCTCCTTACCACGTCTGGACCATTAAACTTGATCCAAAAATGTTTGTGGTTTGAAAAATGAAAGCAAAACCAGGCCTCAAAACCAACCTCGCGTGGTATGTCACACAAACATTCACACATAAAGTAGTTATTTTCACCCTTTTCTGCAAACTCACTCACTGATCCGCTTGCTGTGGGTACAAGTTGCCCAGGACCAAATCTAGGATCAGCTTCCCCTCTTCAATGTTTAACTGTTAACCATTGGAAGGGAAACCACAAAACTGACCTTAGATCAGTGTCTAGGGCCAACTTCATTTTATTTCGACTGGGCTCAGGAGGGGGGTTGGTTGAGCTGTCAGACGGCCGGATTAACTCTTCACACTCGTACCCATACGAGTGTAAAGTGGCAGACTTGGACACTGATAAGCGCCTAAATTGGAATGTAGTGGCTATACATTAACATGATAGAAATTACATCACAGCTCAGGCTCTGCGCTTCAAAGCGCTTTATGGGTATTGACTGACAAGACGCTCTGAACTTGAGCACTGCATGCGACAAGAAGTTGCCCCCATTCCTCCCGCTAATTTGGAAATTTCTGCTAATTTTGTCTGGGTGAGGGAAATGCTGTAAATTAAGGTGATTTGATGTACTCTACTGTTCAAAAGTTTGGGGAAATTTTTTGACAATTAAAATAACAGAACATTGATCAGAAATACAGTGTAGAAATTGTTAATGTTGTAAATGACTGTTGTAGCTGGAAACAGACAACTTTTTTATGGAATATCTACACACAGTTGAAGTCGGAAGTTTACATACACCTTAGCCAAATACATTTAAACTCAGTTTTTCACAATTTCTGACATTTAATCCTAGTAAACATTCCCTGTCTTAGGTCAGTTAGGATCACCACTTTGTTTTAAGAATGTGAAATGTCAGAATAATAGTAGAGAGAATGATTTACTTCAGCTTTTATTTCTTTCATCACATTCCCAGTGGGTCAGAAGTTTATATACAATCAATTAGTATTTGGTAGCATTGCCTTTAAATTGTTTAACTTGGGTCAAATGTTTTGGGTAGCCTTCCACAAGCTTCACACAAGAAGTTGGGTGAATTTTGGCCCATTCCTCCTGACAGAGCTGGTGTAACTGAGTCAGGTTTGTAGGCCTCCTTGCTTGCACATGCTTTTTCAGTTCTGCCCACACATTTTCTATAGGATTGAGGTTAGGGCTTTGTGATGGCCACTCCAATACGTTGACTTTGTTTTCCTTAAGCCATTTGCCACAACTTTGGAAGTATACTTAGGGTCATTGTCCATTTGGAAGACCCATTTGTGACCAAGCTTTAACTTCCTGACTGATGTCTTGAGATGTTGCTTCAATATATCCACATAATTTTCCTCCCTCATGATGCAATCTATTTTGTGAAGTGCACCAGTCCCTCCTGCAGCAAAGCACCCACACAACATGATGCTGCCACCCTCATGCTTCACAGTAGGGATGGTGTTCTTCGGCTTGCAAGCCTCCCCCTTTTTCCTCCTAACATAACGATGATCATTATGGCCAAACAGTTCTATTTTTGTTTCATCAAACCAGAGGACATTTCTCCAAAAAGTACGATCTTTGTCCCCATGTGCAGTTGCAAACTTTAGTCTGGCTTTTTTATGGCGGTTTTGGAGCATTGGCTTCTTCCTTGCTGAGCGGCTTTTCAGGTTATGTCGATATAGGACTCGTTTTACTGTGGATATAGAGACTTTTGTACCTGTTTCCTCCAGCATCTTCACAAGGTTCTTTGCTGTTGTTCTGGTTTGCACTTTTCGCACCAAAGTACGTTCAACTCTAGGAGACAGAACGCGTCTCCTTCATGAGCAGTATGACGGCTGTGTGGTCCCATAGTGTGTATACTTGCGTACTATTGTTTGTACATATGAATGTGGTACCTTCAGGCGTTTGGAAATTGCTCCCAAGGATGAACCAGACTTTTTTGAGGTCTTGGCTGATTTCTTTTGATTTTCCCATGATGTCAAGCAAAGAGGCACTGAGTTTGAAGGTAGGCATTGAAATACTTCCACAGGTACACCTCCAGTTGACTCAAATTATGTCAATTAGCCTATCTGAAGCTTCTAAAGCCATGCCATAGTTTTCTGGAATTTTCCAAGCTGTTTAAAGGCACAGTCAACTTAGTGTACGTGAACCTCTGACCCACTGGAATTGTGATACAGTGAATTATAAGTGAAATAATCTGTCTGTAAACAATTGTTGAAAAAATTACTTGTGTCATGCACAAAGTAGATGTCCTAACCGACTTGCCAAAACTATAGTTTGTTAACAAGAAATTTGTGGAATGGTTGAAAAACAAGTTTTAATGACTCCAACCTACAGTGAGGGAAAAAAGTATTTGATCCCCTGCTGATTTCGTACGTTTGCCTACTGACAAAGAAATGATCAGTCTATAATTTGAATGGTAGGTTTATTTGAACAGTGAGAGACAGAATAACAACAAAGAAATCCTGAAAAACGCATGTGAAAAATGTTATACATTGATTTGCATTTTAATGATGGAAATAAGTATTTGACCCCTCTGCAAAACATGACTTAGTACTTGGTGGCAAAACCCTTGTTGGCAATCACAGAGGTCTTGTAGTTGGCCACCAGGTTTGCACACATCTCAGGAGGGATTTTGTCCCACTCCTCTTTGCAGATCTTCTCCGAGTCATTAAGGTTTCGAGGCTGACGTTTGGCAACTCGAATTTTCAGCTCCCTCCACAGATTTTCTATGGGATTAAGGTCTGGAGACTGGCTAGGCCAATCCAGGACCTTAATGTGCTTCTTCTTTAGCCACTCCTTTGTTGCCTTGGCCGTGTGTTTTGGGTCATGGTCATGCTGGAATACCCATCCACGACCAATTTTCAATGCCCTGGCTGAGGGCAAGAGGTTTTCACCCAAGATTTGATGGTACATGGCCCCGTCCATCGTCCCTTTGATGCGGTGAAGTTGTCCTGTCCCCTTAGCAGAAAACACCCCCAAAGAATAATGTTTCCACCTCCATGTTTGACGGTGGAGATGGTGTTCTTGGGGTCATAGGCAGCATTCCTCCTCCCACAAACAGCGAGTTGAGTTGATGCCAAAGAGCTCCATTTTGGTCTCATCTGACCACAACACTTTCACCAAGTTGTCCTCTGAATCATTCAAATGTTCATTGGCAAACTTCAGACGGGCATGTATATGTGTTTTCTTGAGCAGGGGGACCTTGCGGGCGCTGCAGGATTTCAGTCCTTCACGGCGTAGTGTGTTACCAATTGTTTTCTTGGTGACTATGGTCCCAGCTGCCTTGAGATCATTGACAAGATCCTCCCGTGTAGTTCTGGGCTGATTCCTCACCGTTCTCATGATCATTGCATCTCCACGAGGTGAGATCTTGCATGGAGCCCCAGGCCGAGGGAGATTGACAGTTCTTTTGTGTTTCTTCCATTTGCGAATAAGCGCAGCAACTGTTATCACCTTCTCACCAAGCTGCTTGGCGATGGTCTTGTAGCCCATTCCAGCCTTGTGTAGGTCTACAATCTTGTCCCTGACATCCTTGGAGAGCTCTTTGGTCTTGGCCATGGTGGAGAGTTTGGAATCTGATTGATTGATTGCTTCTGTGGACAGGTGTCTTTTATACAGGTAACAAACTGAGATTAGGAGTACTCCCTTTAAGAGTGTGCTCCTAATCTCAGCTCGTTACCTGTATAAAAGACACCTGGGAGCCAGAAATCTTTCTGATTGAGAGGGGGTCAAATACTTATTTCCCTCATTAAAATGCAAATAAATGTATAACATTTTTCACGTGAGTTTTTCTAGATTTTTTGTTGTTGTTGTTATTCTGTCTCTCACTGTTCAAATGAACCTACCATTAAAATTATAGACAAAATCAGCAGGGGATCAAATACTTTTTTCCCTCACTGTAAGTGTATGTAAACTTCCGACTTCAACTGTAGGTGTACAGAGGCCCATTAACACCAACCATCACTCCTGTGTTTCAATGGCATGTTGTGTTAGCTAATCCAAGTTCAAGGCTAATTGATCATTAGAAAACCATTTTGCAATTATGTTAGCACAGCTGAAACTGTTGTTCTGATAAAGAAGCAATAAAACTGGCCTTCTTTTGACTAGTTGAGTATCTGGATCATCAGCATTTGTGGGTTCAATTACGGGTTCAAAATGGCCAGAAACAAATAACTTTCTTCTGAAACTCATCAGTCTATTCTTGTTCTGAGAAATGAAGGCTATTCCATGCGAGAAATTGCCAAGAATCTGAAGATCTCGTACAACGCTGTGTACTACTCCCTTCACAGAACAGCGCAAACTGTCTCTAATAAGAATAGAAAGAGGAGTGGGAAGCCCTGGTGCACAATTGAGCAAGAGGACAAGTACATTAGAGTGTCTAGTTTGAGAAACAGCCTCGCAAGTCCTCAACTGGCAGCTTCATTAAATAGTACCCTCAAAACACCAGTCTCAACGTTCAACAGTGACGAGGTGACTCCGGGATGCTGTGTTCTTCAGCCCATCTTAATCTTGTCTTTTTATTGGCCAGTCTGAGATATGGCTTTTTCTTTGCAACTCTGCCTAGAAGGCCAGCATCCCGGAGTCGCCTCTTCACTGTTGACGTTGAGACTGGTGTTTTGCGAGTACTACCACTTTGACAACTATGAGCCCAAATGTGCACTTCACATTTCCATATCATAAAACTCATCTCATATACAGTGTCAATGTTTATGAACACCATGTTATATGTACAAGATGACATGGCGTTATACCCTGGGTTATTCTGAACAGAATGAGCCTATATGTTTGTCTATTGCGAAGAGAATTTGGCACGGAACACTCACCTGAATGCAGTCCTTTCTATGCGCACCAAAATTATGATCTGTTTCTCTGAATTGCCCTGTTTAAGCCTAACACTGTAAGATGTTGGCAATTAACAAGCTTTTAAATGATGTCCACCTGACCAAGACTGGGATTTATAACGGACCGTTTTTGGATTGCGTAAACAACAACAGTAATTGTGTGATGGCGAAGATGCATGGCTGTGTTCCAAACAAAGTGCTCTTGCTCTAGTTCCTCAACGGCACATCTCAATCCCTAGCCACTTTAATTCATAATTGGATGTAATAAATGTATCACTAGTCACTTAAACAATGCCACTTTATATAATGTTTACATACCTTACATTACTCATCTCATATGTATATACTGTACTCTATACCATCTACTGCATCTTGCCTATGCCGTTCGGCCATCGCTCATCCATATATTTATATGTACATATTCTTAATCATTCCTTTACACTTGTGTGTATAAGGTAGTTGTGGTTAAATTGTTAGATTACTTGTTAGATATTACTGCACAGTCGGAACTAGAAGCACAAGCATTTCGTTACACTCGCATTAACATCTGCTAACCATGTGTATGTGACCAATACAATTTGATTTGATTTGATTTAGGAGAGCTCAATAAAGTACCTTATAGTTGAAGACTCTTCCTTAAAAGTGTAATGAAACTACTTCGAAACTGTGTACACTTTGGAAAGGTCAAATAATTTTTTTGTCTTCTGTTGCACTTACCGCACATTTTCCAGGAATCATGTTAATCATGTTACTGAATGTATCCAGAGTATTTTCAGATTTCGTTATCAACAAATGCGGTAAATGAACAGTAAATGTAAATGCACATCAAATCAACGGAGTAAAGTTCAGATTCAGTCTTATGTCAGGTGAACTTTGGTCTAAACATTTTCCCATCATCTCCAAAGTGCTCCCATTCAATTACTACCATGCTTATGCATTTCATATTTTTTCTGTAATAAACATTTCAATGTAGCCCTATCCATATAGGCCAATTCCCACAAGTTTAAAGAGTAAGGTCAAAATGCTAGTTTCTTATTCATCGAAAGAGACTTGTCAGTCGTCAGTAGCCACGGAGACAGTAATTACTGTTCTGGATGTCTGTGTGTCTGCAGGATCCTCCAGCGACAAAACAAAAAACCACAACAGAAACTTTTCTCCTGTTTGCTTCCTCTTGTGATGTTATTTATAGGCCTGTTTATTAGACAGAGAGCATGTGTGTGTGTGTGTGTGTGTGTGTGTGTGTGTGTGTGTGTGTGTGTGTGTGTGTGTGTGTGTGTGTGTGTGTGTGTGTGTGTGTGTGTGTGTGTGTGTGTGTGTGAGAGAGAGAGAGAGAGAGAGAGAGAGAACAGAGGGAGAGAGAGAGAGAGAGAGAGAGAGAGAGAGAGAGAGAGAGAGAGAGAGAGAGAGAGAGAGAGAGAGAGAGAGAGAGAGAGAGAGAGAGAGAGAGAGAGAGAGAGAGAGAGTAAGACAGAGATGGAGAGAGGTACAAAGCTATAAAAGAGGACAATAAAATAGTCCCAATGAGCTTATAGGCCTGACACGAGTTACCGTTTGTGCATTACCATCAAGTTCCAGTAATGATTGTGAAAGTTGGTACACACACCCTGATACCGTACATACACACACACAGGGTGAGTCAAAATACTTGATTAACGAGTGTGGCCGGACACAGAGAACACACTCAATTACCTGTGGTCAGGTCACGATATCTCTGTTTGGGAAACATGCTGTAATTACCGTCATCAGCGATATGTGTGTGCGTGTGTGTGTGTGTGTGAGTGCGTGTGCGTGTGTGTGTGTGTGCGCGTGTGTATATGTGGGGGTTGGTTCTTCTATCCTTGTAGGGACGTAAAATCCCACAAATTCCTCACAAGGATAGTAAAACATTTTCCAAGTCCCCATGAGGACACAGGCTATTTAACCTTAGGGGTTAGGTTTAGGGTTTGGGTTACAATTAAGGTTAGGGCTGGAGTTAGGGTTAGACTTAGGGTTAGAGTAAAGGTAAGAGGTTAGGGGTTAGGTATAGAGTTAGGAGTTAGTTTTAGGTTCAGGGTTTGGGTTAGGGTTACGGATTAAGGTTAGGGTTAATGTTATGGTAAGGGTTAGGGTTAGGGTTTAGGGAAAATAGGATTTTGAATGGATATACATTTTAGGTCCCCACGAGGATAGAAGAACATACCGTGTGTGTGTGTGTGTGTGTGTGTTTGAAGTTATTCTTTACAAGGCAGTTTTCTGTTAATGCAATTCACTCTGTGACATTGTCAGAATTTGACCATATGACACCATGGTTATTGTCTAATACATGCTTAAACCACTCACAGGGAGGGCTACTACTGTATGGTCAGATAGGATACATTGTTCTTGATTACGTACGACCCTAACCTTAGACATGGATATGTGTCACAGTCATTATCCATATGGTGCGTGTGTTTCATAGCCGCATAACACTGGAGGACTGGGAGGACTGGGAGAGGACTAAGATAATGGCCACAGGGCTAGGTCTTTAAGCCAGGGGCTTGAGTTCTGGTCACTGTAGGGAGGAGAAGCTTGTCTGTGGGCATGGGAAGGGCTCTGTGGTGGGTGAGTGTCCAGGGTGTGGTGATCAGGATATATTTGGAACTTAGGTGAGTGTATGGCAGTGTTATGATGCCTTATGACGGCCAGCTTGGTAACCTGTGTGTGTGTGTGTGTGTGCGAGTGTGTTTGAGTGTGTGTGTCGAGGCAGATTGAGCTGTGTCGGTGAGCTCGTGCACGTGTGTGTATGTGTTGTGCATGTGAGCGTTCGTGTTAATTTGTCCCTCTTTGGCTTATTTTGGTTGTTCAAGGCTAGCGAGAGATCCAGGTGCCTTCATTCAAAACACTGGTTTCATTCATAAAGAGAGAGGGAGCCAGGGTGAGAGAAGTAGGAAGGATGTGGAAGGGGGAAAGGGATACATTGTATTGCCGCTCCGCAACCTTCATCACCCGGATTTCTCACACTTTTCATTAAAGAGCAGGTTTGAAAAAAACATCTTCATCACACACATACATAAATACATAAACATAACGATATACTGAGGCATTTATGTTGATATAGATAGTTCAGCTGACAACACAGTAATGTGCCTAGGTGTAAACATGAACAAACAATTTCACATTTGAGTTCAATTTCTTGACATAAAATAACATGAGTTGAAGACTTTCATTTCAACTGACCATATCAAATACTTTCTTATTATTCCCTCTCTGCTTCCCCATCTTTATCCCCTATCTTTCTTTATCTTCCTCTTCCTCTCTCTCCATCTTCATCCTATTTCCCATATGGAGCATGGATTCCACTTTTATGCCCTCCTGTCACAGACGTCTGACACATCTGAAAGACACGTATTGTATAAATGGTGAAGGGAATACCTTCAGTATGCTGCCAACCCAAGTGGGTTTTATGTATACGTCAGTGGAGGCTGCTGAGGGGAGAACGGCTCGTAATAATGGCTGGAATGGAGTCAATGGAATGGTTTCCATGTGGTTGATCAAATTCCATTGACTCTATTCCAGCCATTACTATGAACTGTCCTCCCCTCAGCATCCTCTACTGGTATACATGTATCTGTGTACATGGCGCTCTGCGCATAACACACTTCCATTAACAAATTCTTCATGATTCTGCGTGTGCGTGTCAGTGACAAAGTCAGACAGCGATGTTGACACACTGTATAAAACACACAAACACGCTTCTATTAACAAATAACCCAGATGTGAGTAAGACAGTCAGGCAGACGGACAATACATTCGCCCATGGGCTACAGACATAAACATGGTATTCCCCAGATCTGATTACATATGGTTGTCCCACAGTCATATGCAGGCTCCAAACACTTTGTACCCTCTCAAAGAGGAAGACATTTAGTCTAACTATTACGTAGGTCAGCTTTGGCACCCACCCAACTCCCACAACTCCCCTGCCTAAACATCTGCTCCCGTTTGTTTCAGTCTGTGGCTGTGAGAGAAAGAGATATAACTTTTTTATCATTTGGTCTGTTATTATCTTGGTATGGCAATGCAGGTAAACAAAGCGATAGATGATAGATTGCGAGATAGAAACAGAGAGAGGCGTGTAGGTTCTAGGACGTGTCCAGTGTGCCTGGTGTCTCTGTGTGGAAGTGTGCTGACATCAGATGGTTTTCCTGTTAATCAAGGAGCCCCCGGGGACGTGACAGAGAGCAGGGACACGCAGAGGCCGCTGTGTGTGTGTGTGTGTGTGTGTGTGTGTGTGTGTGTGTGTGTGTGTGTGTGTGTGTGTGTGTGTGTGTGTGTGTGTGAGCAAGTGGGCAAGTTTGTTTGAGTGGCTTCTGCATCTTCACTCTCCCTTACACTCAAGCCTGTCCCTGACCCTCTGCTTCATTATCAGTCTTATCAGTCTGTCCCTTGCCTGTCTCACCATCTTTCTTTGTCTGTTTCTCTCTGATCGTCTATCTCTCTCACATATTATCCTCCCTCTCTTTCACAATCTTTTCCTCTCTCTCTCTCTCTCTCTCTCTCTCTCTCTCTCTCTCTCTCTCTCTCTCTCTCTCTCTCTCTCTCTCCATTTTGCAGTTATGGGTCTTGTACAAATGTAGGATTTTAATTTGATCACCATGTTGTAGTGTACTTGAGGTTTAAACATTTTCGAAAAATGTATCAACCATTACAAAAATGTCCACTCTTTATAATCCACATTGCGTAGATACACGAGAGAGTGAGAATTAATTTGTCTGGCTTTGCCATGACCCTCAGGGCAGTGGACTGAACATGAGAGTGATTTAGGGATAGCCACTCATAAGGAGGATTGGGCCAAAATCCCCCCTTTTCAACAACTCATCTCCCACCAAGGACAATGTGACACAAGCCAACGCTGGGACGAACATAACTCTCCACTCCCAACGAGCTCACCGACACAGCTCAATCTGCCTCGACACACACACTCAAACACACTCACACACACACACACACACACACACACACACACACACACACACACACACACACACACACACACACACACACACACACACACACACATAAACACTTTCCAGCACTGTGGTACAGTAATGTAATTAGCCCAAACAGAAACTGAGGCTGACAGACTGGAACAGTTTCAACACTGAGAACTAATCCCTGTTAAGACACAGAGAGTCAAAGCAGAGAAGATGGATGGAAAAGTGAAAAAACGAGGCGGAGAGAAACTCCACCAACGCTCCACAGCTTGTTCCATAGAAAGAGTGTGGGACTAGCTTCAGAAAAACAAAACTAATCTCAGTTAAAGGCCCCCGCTTACTTCTTGAGTAAGAGTGTGAATAGAATAGAATAGAACATAATAGGATAGAATATAAATGTTTACAGTACAATATCTTACAGTTCAGTCTGCTAGCGTCATGGCTTTAAAGTGGAAAACAAGAATTTCAAGACACGCGCCTGTGTGGTAGTAGGTGTGTGTGTTTTTGCAAGACAGAGAGAGAGGGAAAGAGACAGAGAGAGAGGGAAAGAGACAGAGAGAGAGGGAAAGAGACAGAGAGAGAGGGAAAGAGACAGAGAGAGGAGGAAAGAGACAGAGAGAGGAGGAAAGAGACAGAGAGAGGAGGAAAGAGACAGAGAGAGAAGGAAATAGACAGAGAGAGAGGGAAATAGACAGAGAGAGAGGGAAAGAGACAGAGAGAGAGGGAAAGAGACAGAGAGAGAGGGAAATAGACAGAGAGAGAGGGAAAGAGACAAACCCTCAAAGATAGTTAGATTGGTTCCAGGGCCCTGTAATTTGAAGATGAGACTGTCCCTTGAAAGCTATGACACACACACACACACACACACACACACACACACATACACACAAACAGGTTAATGACAGCAGAGGTGCAGCCGTGGGGACAGGAACATTGTGATCGACAGGCAACAGCTCAGAGTGACACACGAGACCAGGCTAGACTCGGTGGCACCCAGCAACCACCCCGTCGTTCCCGACGACAAATGATTCACTCCCAACTAGATCAATCATGGTCATAAATGTGCTTTTAAAGAACAAATCCCCTGAAAGATTAAACAGAGACAAATAAAGGGGAAAAGAAGAGAGACACTGGTGCTTGAAGACACTTCGCTGGGCACTTTGACATGATGTTTATTACCTGGATCTGAGGCCACATGTCATCGCCCACTTATTTGGCTCAAAGCTTGTTTTCCTGAAACAATTGGTGACCAAAGCACAAGAAAAAACACTGGTCTTTATTGTGTGTGTGTGTGTGCGTGTGTGAGTGTGTGTGCATCAATGCATGTAAAAACATGTTAGTCTGACACACTTGTATTAAAATTAGGTTGCAGATCATCAACGTGTTGACAAACCAACAATGTGGCTCGACCTCTTCCTCCACCTAATGTGTGTGTGTGTGTGTGCGTGTGCGTGTGCGTGTGTGCGTGCGTGCGTGCGTGCGTGTGTGTGTGTGTGTGTGTGTGTGTGTGTGTGTGTGTGACGTAACACACAGGAAGACACTCCATTGGGGCGCTGGGATGCAGAGATCCAACCCCTGGTGACACACATACACACAAACACTCACACACCACTCACAAACACACGGAAACACACACATAGATAAACACGTGCAGGTAACCTGAGCGGCCTTGCTGACCTGTGTATATGGGACACACAGTGCCCACACCTTCTGAATGACCCCTGACCCCAAACAATTAAACTGGACACCCACTACATTTTAAGTGACACGGAGCCAGGTGTACAAACACAAACACACACATTAGGAATAACACCACTCCTCTATGATCTGGTCACAGTGGTTCTGGCCTAGTGAATTTCCTTATTCGAAGTGTTATGTAGCACCAAGCACGTATTTTTGTATTAGTATTGTCCGCTTGGTAGTGGTTCAACCATAAGTATTAAAAATCCCAGACCACTCACAGTGGCCTATGTGTCATTGCAACCTTACAAACATCCGTGTTGAGTCACGATGCAGTGTGTCTGTTTGATAGCTGTATGGACTGAATAATGGACAGTCCTCATGGTTTTCTGGTTAATGGACAGGTAAGTATAAGCTATATATACCACTGACCTAACCTTGTTATATACCTTGTTATACACAGATCTACAATCATTAGTCGTGTCTGTGTTATAGCTGTAAGTATGGAATGAATCATGTAATGACTGTTGGACCAGGTATTGTTCCTGGTCAGCTCTCATGGTTGGTAAGAACTCATAGCCCAGTAGTTGTCACTCTATTGTGTGTGTGTGTTTTGTATTTGTAATTATTATGGATCGCCATTAGTTCCTGCCAAGGCAGCAGCTACTCTTCCTGGGGTCCAGCAACATTAAGGCAGTTATATACAATTACAAATATTACATGACATTATATTTCATAACACTTTTCACAACACATTAAGTGTGTGCCCTCAGGCCACTACTCTACTAGCACATATCTTCTGCTCAGTATCGTTCCGTTTCTCCAAACATCACATTTTGAAGTTGTTCCAAAAGTACAATTTAGAAGGTTAAGGTTATGGTTTAGTATAGGGTTAAAATGTTAAGTTAAGACATTCATTCCGAATGGCTAAGGTAAGGGTTAAGGTTTGGGGAAAAAAATTAAACAAGTGTTCCCCACTGCAGCCTGGTCTCATAGACTAGACGTAACATAGTAAATGTAAATCCTGGACAATCAAATTAGTATGATATGTTACATTTGGTGTGGTTACATAAGACCGAAGATTGCATAAGGCAAAAACAATAGCAGGTTGGTTGATCGGGGTGGGTGGGTGGGCGTACGATGTGAACATCTAGCAACCCAAAGGTTGCTTGTTTGAATCTCATCAAGGACAACTTTAGCAACTTTGCAACTACTTACTACTTTTTAGCTACTTTGAAACTACTTAGCTTGTTAGCTAACCCTTCCCCAAACCCTAACCTTACCTCTTTAACCTAACTCCTAACCTTAACCCTAACTTTAAACCTAACCTTAACCCCAATCTTCAGCTTAACTAACGTAAGCCACCTAGCTAACGTTAGCCACCTAGGTAATGTTAGCCACAATTCTTTTTTTTACATATCATACATTTTACTAATTCGAAACATATTGTACAAATTGCAATTCATAACATATCATATGAAATGAATGATGGACATCCACAAATGAATACATACCGTACGAAACATACATATCATTCTAATTTACATTTACTATGTTACATTTACCCCTGAGTCCAGGTTGACCACTGGGATCAAACACCCTTCTGATCCAGAGTCATGGGACTAGATCAGAAGGCTGGGTTTTGATCCCAGTGGTGGACACTTTTATTTTTTATTTGTTTAAATGTATGAATGAATGAATGCCTAAACTTAATGTTTTAACCTTATCCAAAACCTTAACACCTAACATTCTAAATTTGACGTTTGGAGAAACGTGGATAAATATCTAATTCTGCAGTCAGACTGTGAGAGCTTGTTGATTTTGTCTCCTGGGCCCTATTGTCAAAATAGCGAGAGATGTGCTTTTGATTGAGGGTGCTTTGAAGTGTGGACGGAAGTGTTTTGAGGCTAAAGGGGGGTTGGTTAGTACAGAAGAGGGGGATAGGGGACAAGACTGGCAATTTAGACTACAGGTGTGCCCGGTGTTTTTGGGAAAGACGCCAGCTTCAAACACCACACTGCTCCTCCTACTCGCAGGATGAAAGAAGTGTCTCTCTAACTGTACTTCAGAGACGAGACACAACAAACCAAGAAAGAAAAGGGAGAGAACTTTTTTGTTCAAGGTGCTCCTCTTGCTCACCACAACAGGTTGAGAGGAAGAAGTCCCCCGCACGAGCCAGTTTGGCTGCAATCCACATGAACATACCCCACCAGAACACATAGACATGCATACATAAGGATTCACATGTAAACACAAAATACGCACACAAGATATACAAACATATTGGATGCAAACGCGCTGGCACACACACATTCACACTCAAAATACAAACCCAGACAGCATGGAGAACAACAAAGATCAGAAAACAAAGAACCAGATTTATGGATTAATACACAAAGACAACACATTCTCACACACACAGTCTCACGCACTCTCACACACACATCATAAACACAAGTTGTTAGGGTGTGGACAAGGCAATGCCAGTCAGCTAATCCAGTCTCAAGGGGAAACAAACACAACTATCATTGTTTATGTCAGTTTGTTTAGAATTCCCTCTGTGACAGTCCTCCCAAGAGTCCCTCCGTAACTGGTGAGCTCTGTGGAAAAAACTCCTACTTGAAAACATCTATGGTGGCATTGTGAGGAAACCTCCCAAGAGGGATTATTATGGAAGCCTGCCAAGAGCCCTCTAGTCCATGAGAATCCCCATCATGGTGATAGAGTGTGTTCTTCAACTATCCCTACTAGAGGATGATGCCTTGAAAAGTGGTACTGGAGCAAGTGCCTTGTCAGATCAGTGCAGATGAAGGACAGGAGGTGAGGAGGTGAGGAGGGGAGGAGGGGAGGAGGTGAGGAGGGGAGGAGGAGAAGCCACTTCAGACTATCGACCACCCCAAGAGTCATTATCCTTTGTCTGTCTCAGCATGCGTTTCTCCTTCCATATCAAACCCATGTATGTTACTCAAAACAGTGAAAATGGCTGTAATCTTACTTAATGCAGGGCCATTAGTCAGAAATAATACAGCTATGGTTTCACAACTACAGCATGAGTCACTCCAAATAAGACCCAATCGAAAGCAAAGGATTAAAATGTAAGGTTCTGCTTTCAAAGCACACAAACAAACACACATACACAGACAAACACCCACACACACATACACAGACAAACACCCACACACACATATACACAGGAGTGAGACGTCAAATCAGGAGTAGGGTCGCTCCCCATCCCCCTCAACCAACAGAGAATGTGTTCTCAGTCAACTTACCTGGTACAATAAGGGTTAAATAAATAAACATACCCACACACACAGAAACACAGACGCGCATACACACACACAAGACAGATTGACTCAACAGATGAATCAATATCAGTCGAGTTGCACCGGTCAATCTACTGTATCTCTGTAAAGAGATACAGTAGAGAGGAAAACAGCCTCCTCACAACCCCTCGCTATTAATGAAGTCTTCTGAGGACCACTAAACGACTGGGGGCACATAAACATCTCAGCACAGCACAGATCAAAGACACTCCCACTATGCAACATTTGCTTGGATCCTGAGCAACAGCAACAAAATGGCTGTGTGTATGTGTGGGGTGGAGTGAGTGTGTGTGTGGTGGTGTAGATGAGGTGAAGGGTACGAAGTGTACTTTTTTTTTTTACCAAGACAACGTATTGAGTTAATGGTTGTAGTAGTAGCGGATGCTTTCTGTACCTTTGATGTTACTGCAGACCGGTGGAGCCAGAGGGACAAGGACTGAGAGAAAGGAGGGACAAGATATTAGGGCGGAGGAACCTGGAGAAGAGGAGAACGACTGAAAGACGGTGAGGGCTAGAAGAAAGAGTTCGGTCAATAACCTCATAAAGATGATGTCATGGATCATCTGATGATGACTTGAATTAGCTAGGCCCACACAGTCAGACGAACCACAAAAAAACAACGGTTAACACGTCCACATACACAAAGTATACACCTACACATGAGGAACATTGAGAGGGTGTGATAAAACAAGAAGTTTCAAAATGGCCGGTGTTCATTTCAGCAGAAGGAAATGTCTGAAGTCAGTAAAGCAGGGTCCTAGAGACTTGCTTGGTATCCAAACTGAATGTTCGCTGTGTTCCGCCATTCTTTCACTATATTTAAACTGAATTCACACTCTGCTAATAGTTAAATGGACTCGGGTGTGGTTAGAGGTTTGGGTAGTTGTACTGGACTAGAGTTTTAATACCTGCTACCATGCTGCCCAGGTGCCTGGTGTGAATTGACTAGAATTGTATCGGTGCTCTTGTGCATGTAGTCGGGTCTTAGCGTTAGTGGCCCTCTCCGTCTGCGTCGTCTGACTGTGTCTCAGCACCATGATGCCACAGTGAGTCACAGCCCAGCTGGAGACAGACCCTGTCAGTGGAACTTACTGACTTGAACAGAGACTAAGGGACTTCCCATCAATCTCCTAATAACCCACGCTTCTTCTCTCTCCTCTCCCCCTTTCTCCTCTCCTTCACGCCTTCTCTCCCTCTCTCCTTCTCTCCCTCCCTCCCTCCCTCCCTCCCTCCCTCCCTCCCTCCCTCCCTCCCTCCCTCCCTCCCTCCTCCTCTTCCTCTCTCCTTCTTTACTTCTCTCCCTCTCTCCTCCTCTCCCTCTTGCCTTCTCTCCCTCTCTAATTCTCTCCCTCCCTCCCTCCCTCCCTCCCTCCTCCTCTCCCTCTCTCCTTCTTTCCTTCTCTCGCTCTCTCCTCCTCTCCCTCTTGTCTTCTCTCCCTCTCTAATTCTCTCCCTCTCTCCTCCTCTCTCCTCCTTTCCCCTTCTTTCCCTCTCTTCTTCTCTCCCTCTCTCCTTCTCTCCTCCTCTTCTACTCTCCTCCTCTCCCTTTCTCCTCCTCTCCTCCTCTCCCTCTCTCTCCTCCTCTCCTTCTCTCTTTCTCTCCCTCTTGCCTTCTCTCGCTCTCTCCTTCTCTCCTCCTCTTCTTCTCTCCTCCTCTCCCTTTCTCCTCCTCTCCTCCTCTCCCTCTCTCCTTCTCTCCCTCTCTCTTCCTCTCCTCCTCTCCCTCTCTCCTCAACCACCTCCACCTCCACCATTTGCCATAGTCAGCTTTATACACGGCCACTGATCTATTAAGACTTCAAGGATGGATGAAAAACATATTGTGGAAAGTCATTCAGTCATTTTATTGCCCAGTGATCATAAAGGAACAGAGATCAGAATAGGAAGCCAATGAAGAGAACGTATGTATGTAAACCATAATCCGGAAACTGAGCACAGTGATTAGAATCAAGTGCAGCTGGAACTGATGCCAGTGTTTCTAGTTAGAGCCAAAATGGAAGCCATCCAAAGACACAGGCCTGATCAGTTACCCCCCTAATGTCTGGCACTGCCTAACCCAGGAGCTGGGAGAGTGAGTGTGTTTGTCAACCCAAGGTAGAAACGGTAGCACAACGACATAGCCCAATGCTTCAGCACGTGAGTAGGCTATTAAATCATTAAATCGTGACAGTGTGTAAATTCTGTGTGTGTGTGTGTGTGTGTGTGTGTGTGTGTGTGTGTGTGTGTGTGTGTGTGTGTGTGTGTGTGTGTGTGTGTGTGTGTGTGTGTGTGTGTGTGTGTGTGTGTGTGTGTGCGTGTGTGTGTGTGTGTGTGTATGCCTACACACTGCTGTGGGTAGAGATGAGAGAGCTACGACAGCGCTCTCTGTTTTACACATCACTAAAGGCAGTGAGTGTATGGTTTCTGCAGTTACCAACTGCTTTTAATCAGCTGTGTTTTACCCCGTTTGTGTGTCGCCCTCCCTAGCAATACACACCAAGTGACTTAAATATGCCGTATGTTGTCCCCTTAGAGCCTTTATGTATGAATATATCTATGAATTCATTATCTATGAACCAATGGATGTTTGTCCTCAATTAACCTCAATTAACCCTCTGCAATTGGGGTTACTTCCTGTGGTAATTCCCATACTGTTTTGATATAATATACTCTGATTCCCATAAGTTTGTGGATTATGTTGAATTTTTGGGCTCATTGTATAGTAGAAGCTTGAACTCATGTTTGGTGCCTGCAAGGTACAGTCTGAAAGGGGTTCATAAGTTATTGTTATAAATACTAGTATGTGCCTCCAATTCTGTCTGTCTGTCTGTCTGTCTCCCCCACTCTCCCCGTGTCTCTCTCTCTGGGTGGTCTGTCCTCCTCTCTACTCTCCAGTGGTGTGAGGGTGTTCTGGGGGTAGTTACAGGACTTCCTTCTCCCCCAGCTTCCTCTCTGGTTCCTGCCTAGGAAGGCCGTAAAGCACCCACACACCAGGCACATGAGACAGGAGCATTTCTCCCTCTAATGTTTGGGGTTAACCACCAAACCCTCACCCACTATCCCCCTCTCCCCCCACTTTGTGCCCCCCACAAGCCTAGTCCCGTGTGTATACACAGCGGTCACACACAGGCGGTACAAGGAGAAACACACACACATAGACACAGGCAGACTGAGCTCCTCATCAAAGAGTGGTGTGTCGTTTCCCCTGCTCTTCCTTTCCCTGGTCTGGCACCCATTTTGGCATCAATAGCAGGAGTTTAAGGGGGCTTTTCCCTCAGATCTGGCAACCGCAGCCAAAGAGTAGCCCAGAGTACCCCGAAGGAAGGAAGCAGGGGATTGTTGGAGAGATGGGATGATTGGCAGGGTTAGGTAGACTACTTTCTAAATCAGTTACCTGTAATCAGTTACCTGTCCAAAATTGTAATCTGTAATGTAACTTTTGGATTGCCCAAACTCAGTAACGTAATCTGATCACTTTCAGTAACTTTTAGATTACTTTCCCCTTCAGAAACATTAGAAAAAGACTAAAAGGATCCATCAAACGCATTTGGTGTGTCATCATAGTGGTTTCTGACTTTAGGTCAGACTTGCTCAGATGGAATACGTTTCAACTTGCACCTTTTTTCAATGCAGAATTTAATTTCACTGAGGAAACAGAAAGGTGTCATAATGTATTTATTTCACATCTTTTCTGAATTCAAAAGTAATCCAAGAAGTAATCATCTAGTTTTTCAAAAGTATCTGTAATCTGATTACAATATTTTTGCTGGTAACGCAACTCATTATAGTTCGTTTTTTTGTAATCAGATTATGTGTAACTGATTACATGTAATCAGTTACTCCCCAAACCTGATGATTGGCATGTCTGTGTCTGTTAGGTTTAAGGGTCTGCAGTGTTTCCCTCTAGATTTTGGCTAATGAGAGCCACAAAAGGCCCTCAAATTCAAATCTGGACCTTGAAGCCAGTTTCTCCGCTTTTTTGAATTCTTCCCCTCTAATCAGGGTCTGATTTAGACTTGGGACACCAGGTCGGTATGGAGCACATGGGGATGTGAAAAACTTACTCCTCAGTCTGAAGTGTCCCCACTTGCGTCAGCGAATACCTAGCTTTTTGCGTGGCGCCAAACTGGTAAGACGCTTCAGGAGGGCGGTGACGTGTCGTAGCAAGGCAGTGGTCCTGGGTTCTAGCCTGGGTGTGAACCGAATGAGGAGGAAGTGGTACTCGCTAAGCAAGCATTGTGACGTCCTTTACAGGTGCAATTAATAATTAGGTAGAACAGAAAAGCAGCAGTACTCCGGACCTTGTAGGGTCAGAGTTGAATACCCTACAATAGGCCAAGGCTAACAACAACCAAACTTTCCATGGAAATCAATCAATACTCTACAAAAATTGGTAACCCATGTCAAAAGAATGATATGAGAAACATTGAAGGTGATGTTGAAACATTGAAGCCTAACATGTTATGCCAATTAAGTGTCCTTGTGCACAAAGCCGTAACTTATTACCAGTTTAAATGACTCATATTCAGTGAGCACTCACACATAATCTGATTGTGGTGATTATTTCTCAATCCCTGGCCATAAAGACTCATGGTGCAAGCTGCCTATGTTCCTCAAATCTCCTCTCGTGGATTAGCCAATGTTTCTACGAAGCACCACAATGAGTCATATCTTCACTTCTGAGAAATTTGCATTAGTTTAGCAATTAGCACTTTGCTCAATCTGCTATCCTAATGATTCTTCACTGTTCTTAAAGGGGACATGCATGTTTCCTAATACATAATGTGTCATATCTCCCTCTATAAAGCAGAGAAATATGGACTGACATACTATGAAAAAAATAGACGAAGACCAGACAATGACGAGAAGGATTTCTGCTTTTGCGGCTTCTGAGATTGGAGAGTGTGAGAGAGAAAAACCCAAAACACAACCATGGTTATTTCAAGAGACTGTGTGAATGTGATGTCAGTAAAATCTACATAGTTCCCTCTTTTTCTCACGCAAAAGTCCACTCTGACCTATTTCCTGTCTCACAGGAAGTTAAGGGTGTGTAGAGCGACTGTTCACAGGCCTTAGCAGCGCAAGGGATGGTGGCAAGGTTTATGTGTGTGTGTGTGTGTGTGTGTGTGCGTTTTAGCACAAAGGTGGTCAAAGATCTACAAGATCTCACAATCTCAAATCAGAATTAGACATTCATCCGTGTTTCCCAAAAGTCAAATTTCGAAGTGTTTAAGATTACGGTTAGGCATTAACTCCGAATGGTTAAGGTAAGGGTTAAGTTTTGGCATAGGCTTGAATCAAAACTATCAAAAAACTTGTAACCTTTGGCGTCAGAGGCAGATCCTTACACTCATCCACCATCCACATTCACAACTGAAACCTAAACGTAGCAAAAAAAGAAACATCCCTTTTTCAGGACCCTGTCTTTTAAAGATATTTCGTAAAAATCCAAATATCTTCACAGATCTTCATTGTAAAGGGTTTCAACACTGTTTCCCATGCTTGTTCAATGAACCATAAACAATTAATGAACATGCACCTGTGGAACGGTCGTTAAGACACTAACAGCTTACAGACGGTAGGCAATTAAGGTCACAGTTCTGAAAACTTAGGACACTAAAGAGGCCTTTCTACTGACTCTGAAAAACACCAAAAGAAAGAAAGTGCCTTAGGCATGCTGCAAGGAGGCATGAGGACTGCAGATGTGGCCAGGGCAATAAATTGCAATGTCCGTACTATGAGACGCCTAAGACAGAGCTACAGGGAGACAGGATGGACAGCTGATCGTCCGCGCAGTGGCAGACCACGTGTAACACCTGCACAGGATCGGTACATCCGAACATCACACCTGCGGGACATGTACAGGATAGCAATAACAACTGCCCGAGTTACACCAGGAACGCACAATCCCTCCATCAGTGCTCAGACTGTCCGCAATAGGCTGAGAGAGGCTGGACTGAGGGCTTGTAGGCCTGTTGTAAGGCAGGTCCTCACCAAACATCACCGGCAACAACGTCGCCTATGGGCACAAACCCAACGTCGCTGGACCAGACAGGACTGGCAAAAAGTGCTCTTCACTGACGAGTCGCGGTTTTGTCTCACCAGGGGTGATGGTCGGATTCGCATTTATCGTCAAAGGAATGAGCGTTACACCGAGGCCTGTACTCTGGAGTGAGATCGATTTGGAGGTGGAGGGTCCGTCATGGTCTGGGGCGGTGTGTCACAGCATCATCAGACTGAGCTTGTTGTCATTGCAGGCAATCTCAACGCTGTGCGTTACAGGGAAGACATCCTCCTCCCTCATGTGGTACCCTTCCTGCAGGCTCATCCTGACATGACCCTCCAGCATGACAATGCCACCAGCCATACTGCTCGTTTTGTGTGTGATATCATGCAAGACGGGAATGTCAGTGTTCTGCCATGGCCAGCGAAGAGCCCGGATCTCAATCCCATTGAGCACGTCTGGGACCTGTTGTATCGGAGAGTGAGGGCTAGGGCCATTCCCCCCAGAAATGTCCGGGAACTTGCAGGTCCCTTGGTCACAGCAAGAACTGGCAAATCTGGTGCAGTCCATGAGGAGGAGGCACTGCAGTACTTAATGCAGCTGGTGGCCACACCAGATACTGACTGTTACTTTTGATTTGGACCCCCCCTTTGTTCAGGGACACATTATTCAATTTCTGTTGGTCACATGTCTGTGGAACTTGTTCAGTTTATGTCTCAGTTGTTGAATCTTGGATGGAAGTCGAATACTGACTTGTATCACGTGTGACCTGCCTGCATTTATTGTGTGTTAAAACTGTTACACAGCATGTGTTGGATTTCACACCATGTTCGGAATACACATTTGCAACACAGTACCCTCGGTACTCTCTCTACCACTCTCTCAATGTCAAGTATTGCAATCCACCACTTTCCCATGTTTCCAAATAATTTTATCACTTCCCCTGTTACTAAATTTCTATGTTTTCACTCAAAGTATCTAACCAAACCCATCTACACTCATGCACGCACCCACACACATATACACACACACCACACACACGCTCAATCACCGATACACACTTGCCCATGCGAACACAGAGCCTCGTTGGGCACGTGTGTGTATGAAGTAAAGTGAAGTGAAAGTGTGTGAAAGTGAATGTTTTTGCCCAGACCACTCGGTACAGAGGAAACTAACTGAGACTGTAGCCTGCAGTTGAGGAAGCCAGAATGGCTGTGAGTGGCTTTAGTGCTGACTGAGCCCTTTCACTTTGGGTGCGTTGCCTCTCAAACGTGAGTGTGTTGTTGAGTGTGTTGTTGAGTGTGTTGTCCTTTGTGTGTTTATATTGTAAAGCAGAAACAATGTGCACATTCTGTAAATGAATGTACTCAACCAAAAACATGTACAGTGAGAAACATTCAAGAGGAGTAATGATTTAGTAAAGCAGAAATATACAGAAAGAGAGTGAGAAAGAGAAAAAGTGAGAGAATATATACAACTATTCAATCTCCCAAAAATATAGATAGATTCCTGGATTAAAAAACAAACATGCTTCCATTGCAGTTCTTAACTCTCTCTCTCTCTCTTTCTTCCTCTCTCTCTTTCTTCCTCTCTCTCTTTCTTCCTCTCTCTCTTTCTTCCTCTCTCTCTTTCTTCCACTCCATCTTTGTCACTTAGTACCACACAGTTCTGGTGTGAGCGAGGTAGTCAATTGTTCCTTCGTTATAGACCACGTCTCAGTTAGTCACTTTCAGAAAAACTGCATGTTAGCATTTGTCGTGCCTTCAAAGGCTATTTTTACGAGGCATAACTATTTATAACCATTTTGATATAGTTTTCCATCTGTGTATTTAAGTTTTGTTCCATAACTTGACTTCCTTCGTCTGTTCTGAATGTTTACCAAGGAGTTGCTCGGACTGAGGAGTATCCATAATGAGCACGTACAGTATGTGTACGCTTGTGTGTCACACACACACACACACACACAAACAAACGCACACTGTACTTGCTATAAAACACACACAGAAGAGTTTGATAAACACTTTAATAATGTTTATAATGTTTACATATCTTGCGTTACTCATCTCATATGTATATGGTCATTGGCCAACACACAACACACAATACCCCATAATGTCGAAGTGTAATTATGTTTTTCGAAATGTTTACAAACTAATTAAAAAGGAAAAGCTGAAATGTTTTGAGTCAATTAGTATTCAGCCACTTTGTTATGGCAAGCCTAAATAAGTTCAGGAGTAAACATTTGCTTAACAAGTCACTATGTTGCATGGACATAGTAGTGACTTTAATAGTGTTTAACATGATTATTTTAACATGATTTTTGAATGACTACCTCATCTTTGTACCCCACACATACAATTAGCTTTAAGGTCCCTCAGTTGAACATTGAATTTCAAACACAAATTCCACCACAGAGACCAAGGAGGTTTTCCAATGCCTCGCCAAGAATAACTTTTTGTCCTGAGTACAAAGTTTTATGTTTGGGGCAAATCCAATGCAAAACATTACTGAGTACCACTCTCCATGTTTTCAAGCATTGTGGTGGCTGCATCATGTTATGGGTATGCTTGTAGTTGTTAAGGCCTGGGGAGCATTTCAGGATAAAAAAAAACTAAATGGAGCTAAGCACAGGCAAAATCCTAGAGGAAAATCTGGTTCATTCTGCTTTCCACCAGACACTGGGAGATTAATTCACCTTTCAGCAGGACAACAACCTAAAACACAAGGACAAATATACACTGGAGTTGCTTACCAAGAAGACGGTGAATGTTCCTGAGTGTCCGAGTTACAGTTTCGACTTAAATCTGCTTGAAAATCTATTGCTATGGCAACTCAGGATGTTGAATACCTATCAAATCAAGATACATTCGTTGTATTTGTGTTATTTTCTACAAATATTAAACATTTTCTTCCACTTTGACATTCAATAATTTTGTTTAGATCGTTGATAAAAAAATTACAATTAAATCCATTTAAATTATTCCCACTTTGTAACAGAAGAAAATGTTGAAAAAGTCAAGGGGTGTGAACACATCCTGAAGGCACTATACATCTACTCACACAAGCCCTGACATAGAGACATTGATCATATAAACACAAGTGGACATGCACTGCAGGAGACAATAGGAGTTAAGAGTGTGTGTGTGTGTGTGTTCTGTGTGTGTGTGTGTGTGTGTGTGTGTGTGTGTGTGTGTGTGTGTGTGTGTGTGTGTGTGTGTGTGTGTGTGTGTATGAGGACAGCAGAGCTGATTAGTCCAGGATGCAGTCAGCCAGACTAATTGGCTGTGGCAACGAGGTCTAAACCCCTCTCAAGGAAAAGGAGACCATGTGCTTGGCTTAGTGAGGAGGGGGTGGCGTGTGTGTGTGACAAGACAGAGGGATGTGGGACAGGGGGTTATGGGGGTCCCATCTGTTGCGGTTCATGTTATCCTGTGCAGAGGAGAGACAGAAACCTGAAAAGGAAGGTTGGGTGGAAGTTAACTACTTAGGGAGTAGCGGCGCGCTAGCGGGCCACTCCCGACACTACCCGGTGAAATGTAAGGTGCCAAATTCAAAATCCAAAAGTTGAATTATTAAACATTCATCAATATACAAGTGTTGCATAGTCATCAAAAGCTCTGCTTCTTGGCAATATCACAGCGTTGTCAGATAAAAAAATATTACTTACCTTTCGAAGAATTCTGCTGAGGGCTTCCCAAGTGTTCCACGAAGACATCCAATGGTTCTTTTGTTAGAAAAAGTCATTTATTATATCCATAAATCTCCGTTTAGTTGGCGCGTTATGATCAGAAAATCCACCGTTGAGTCGCCCATTGAACCGTGAAGAGAACACGTTCAAATTATACCTATAAACCTTCTACAAACAAATCAAACATCATTTTTAATGTATCCTTAGGTATCCTTTTATGTATATTTACTGTAATATTTCAACCGGACGATAACATGAACAATAGGAATGGAAAATAAAGTGGGGCGCGCTCACAATCTCGTGCCCGTCAAACGTTGTTGACAAAAGTGGTCGCCTGACTACTTCCTCTTCCTATCCGTTCTGCTTAGTGCTATAGCCTCCAGACTCTGTATAAAGACTGTTTACATCTAGTGGAAGCCGTAGGTACTGCAGTCTAAGTCCTAGTTAAAATAGAAATGAATAGGCAGCCTGGAGAAGTTCATGTACAAAAAAACTGCAAATCCGAATGGATTTTCCTCTGGTTTTGGCCTGCTATATCAGTTCTGTTATACTCACATACATTATTCTAACACTTTTAGAAACTTCAGAGTGTTTCCTATCCAATAGTACTAATTATGTGCATATCCTATTTTCTGGGCCTGAGTGGCAGGCATTTTACTTTGGGCACGCCAGACTCTCCAAAACCGTCACCTCTGCTGCCGCTCCCTAAGAAGTTAACCCCTCTTTCCACTGGCACACTTCAGCAATCGTTCTCTCATGTCATATTTTTGTAGGTGTATTTTTTTACTTTGTGCTGCCTTATTTGGTTTTGGGCATTTGTTTGTTGACGCAATTGCATTCCGTTTTTTTATAAATTTGCCTAAGTAAAAGTACTTAGTACATGCATCTCTGCTCTCCTGCGCCTGACTACCTACACCAGCTACACCCACCATATTACAGAATTCCCCACCTTGAAAATGGAGTCAGCAGGAGCAGGTGCCCCTGGTATTGGAGTAGAGGAGCGCGTCCAGGAACACGCGGCGATGCTCCACCATCTCGGCACCGCCATGGACCGCATCGTTCAATGTATAGCTGAGAGAGACAGCGAGTTCCTCCAGCGCCTCCACCAGCCCAACCAGGGTCCTCACTACTCGTCCCTCCTTCACCCGGTCCCAGTGGGATTTGTCTCTCCCTTCTCCGGGAGTACGACGGGACGGCTGCACGCTGCCAGGGTTTCCTCTTACAACTGGAGCTCTACCTGGCAACCGTCCACCCGGCTCCTTCGGGCCGTGAGAAGGTGTTCGCCCTCGACCGTGCCTCTCAGGGAAAGCCCTGGAGTGGGCCAACGCCATGTGGGTAGAGGGAGATGCGGCACTGGACCACTTCGAGGAATTCACCCACCCGGATGAACGTCTCTTTCACCTGAGGCAGGGGACAAGGAGCGCCCAGGAGTTCGCGCTGGACTTTAGGACCCTGGCCGCCGGTGCAGGATGGAACGACTGGGCCCTGATCGACCACTTTCGCTGCAGTTTGCGCGAGGACGTCCATCGGGAGTTGGCCTGCAGGGACACCACCCTTACCTTTGACCAGCTGGTGGACCTGTCCATTCGGTTGGATAACCTGCTGGCTACCCGCGGACGTTCAGATCTGGCTCTGTCGGTTCCATCCTCCAGCAGCACCGCTCCGATGCCCATGGAGCTGGGAGGTGCAGCGCTCAGGGAGACCGGAGGAGGTTTCGTCTTGTGCACCATCTGTGGCCACAGAGGTCACACTGCCGGTCAGTTCCGGGTTGTTTCCTCTGGGAGTCAAGGCAGCAGGCAGGGCACTCTCGCGTCACCCCAGGTGAGTCGGCACCATGCACACCCAGAGCCCTCTGTTGTACAATTTCTTTTGTATGTTGCTTTTCCTGAGTTTTCCCCGCATTCCCAGCATATGGCGCTCGTCGATTCAGGCGCGGCTGGGAATTTTTGCTCATAGTTTATGGATCCCCATTGTTCCAGTGGCCATGCCCTTCCCTGTTCACGCCCTAGATAGTCGACCATTGGGGTCAGGGTTGATTAGGGAGGCCACCGCTCCTCTGGGCATTGGGACGCAGGGGGATCACACGGAGAGAATCAGTCTCTTTCTTATTGACTCTCCTGCGTTTCCCGTGGTGCTAGGCCTACCATGGTAAGCTCGTCATGACCCTACTGTTTCCTGGCAACAGAGGGCTCTCACGGGGTGGTGTCGGGAGTGCTCGGGGAGGTGTCTAGGGGTTTCCGTTGGTGCTACTCTGGTGGAAAGTCCAGGACAGGTCTCCACCGTGCGCATCCCCCCAGAATATGCCAATTAGGCTCTCGCCTTCTCTAAAAAGAAGGTGACTCAAATACCACCACATCGATGGGGGGATTGTGCGATAAATCTCCCGGTAGACGCTGCACTTCCCAGGAGTCACGTGCATCCCCTGTCGCAGGCGGAGGCTATGGAAACATATGTCATCGAATCCCTGCGTCAGGGGTTCATTCGGTCCTCCACTTCACCCGCCTCCTCGAGTTTCTTTTTTGTGAAGAAGGAGGGAGGTCTGCTCCCGTGTATTGACTATCGAGGCCTAAACCAGATCACTGTGAGGTACAGTTACCCACTACCTCTCATCGCCACAGCGATTGAGTCAATGCACGGGGTGCGCTTCTTCACAAAATTAGATGGAGAGTGACCGCATTTTAGCAGTGCGTAATTGGCCGACTCCCACCACGGTAAAGGAGGTGCAGCGGTTTCTAGGGTTTGCCAATTACTACCGGAGGTTTATCCGGGGTTTTGGTCAGGTAGCGGCTCCCATTGCCTCACTGCTGAAGGGGGGACCGGTGCGTTTGCAGTGGTCGGCTGAGGCGGACAGGGCTTTTGGTCACCTGAGGGATCTTTTTACCTCGGCTCCCGTGCTGGCCCATCCTGATCCCTCTTTGGCGTTCATAGTGGAGGTGGATGCGTCCGAGGCTGGGATAGGAGCTGTGCTCGGGTACGCCACCGAAGCTTCGCCCCTGTGCCTTCTTCTTGAAGAAGCTCAGCCCGGCGGAGCGAAACTATGACGTGGGGGACCGGGAGCTGTTGGCTGTCGTCAAGGCTCTGAAGGCGTGGAGACATTGGCTTGAGTTGGCTAAACACCCTTTTCTCATCTGGACTGATGATCTGGAGTACATCCGGGCAGCGAGGAGATTGAACCCTCACCAGGCAAGGTGGGCCATGTTTTTCACCTGTTTTGTTTTCACCCTTTCTTACAGACCAGGTTCCCAGAACGTGAAGGAAGAGGCACTGTCCCGGCTGTATGACACAGAGGAGCGGCCCATGGATCCCACACCCATGCTCCAGGCCTCCTGCCTGGTGGCACCGGTAGCTTGGGAGCTGGACGCGGTCATTGAGCGGGCGCTACGTGCAGAGCCCACTCCCCCTCAGTGTCCAGCTGGGCGTCTGTACGTTCCGTCTGCTGTCCGTGACCGGTTGATCTATTGGGCCCACACGCCAGGCATCAGTCGGACGGTGCGCTGTCTGAGTAGGAAGTACTGGTGGCCCACTTTGGCTAAGGACGTGAGGGTTTATGTTACCTCCTGCTCGGTGTGCGCGCAGTGTAAGGCTCCTAGGCACCTGCCCAGAGGTAAGCTACACCCCTTACCCGTTCCACAACGGCCTTGGTCGCACCTGTCGTGGATTTCTTAACCAATCTTCCTCCCTCACAGGGTAACACCACGATCCTGGTCGTTGTTTTCTAAGTCCTGCCGTCTCCATCCTCTGCCCGGTCTCCCTTCGGCCCTACAGACTGCGGAGGCCTTGTTTACACACGTCTTCTGACACTACGGGGTTCCTGAGAGCATTCATGGAACGTCTGGGGGTCTCGATCAGCCTTACCTCAGGTTATCACCCCGAGAGTAACGGGCAAGTGGAGAGAGTGAACCAGGATGTGGGTAGGTTTCTGAGGTCTTCTTGCCAGGACTGGCCGGGGAGTGGGCAGCATTCGTTCCCTGGGCAGAGATGGCCCAAAACTCGCTCCGCCACTCCTCTACTAACCTCTCTCCCTTCCAGTGCGTACTGGGGTACCAGCCGGTTCTGGCGCCTTGGCATCAGAGTCAGATCGAGGAAACATGGGACGCTGCTCATGTTCACCTTCAGGGGTCCGTGCTGTGCCAGAAAGCCAGCGCAGACAGTCACCAGACCGGGTCTGGCTCTCGACCCGAAACCTGCCCCTCCGCCTGCTCTGCCGGATGCTGGGGCCGCGGTTTGTGGAGCCATTTAAAGTCCTGAGGAGACTGAACAAGGTTAGTTTAGGTTACAGCTTCCCCCCGATTGCCGTATTAACCCCTCGTTCTCAGGCCAGTGGTGGCTCTGGACATCGAGGGGGCCACAGCGTATTCAGTTCGCTCCATACTGGACTCGAGGCGTCGGGCGAGGGGCCTTCAGTACCTCGTGGACTGGGAGGGGTAAGGTCCGGAGGAGAGATGCTGGGTTCCGGCGGAGGACGTGTTGGACCCTTCAATGCTGCGGGAGTTCCACCGTCGCCGTCCGGATCGCCCTGCATCTCGCCCTCCGGGTCGTCCCCGAGGCCGGTGTCGGCGCGCTGCTGGAGCCGCACGTCAAGGGGGGGTACTGTCACGACTTCCGCCGAAGTTGGTTCCTCTCCTTGTTCGGGCGGCGTTCGGTGGTCGACGTCACCGGTTTTCATTTTCCCTCATTACTGTTGTCTATTTAACCCTTAGTCCCCCCCATGTCTGTGTGGGGAATTGTTTGTTTGGGCATGTTGCATTACGCCGGGCTTGTTAAGTTTTCACCCGTGCTTTGTTCAGCCGGTATTTTTGTACGGGTATTTTTGTACACTGTGCTGACTTATTTGGTTTTGGGCATTTGTTTGTTGGCAATTGCGTTCTGTTTTTTTATACATTTGCCTAAGTAAAAGTACTTAGTACACTCATCTCTGCTCTCCTGCGCCTGACTACCTACACCAGCTACTCCCACCGTATTACACACTGTGACTAATAAAACACATTCTGCATTTTATATCTGTGAATAAGTTCCAGCTGGAAACCACCTTTCCCATTGACGTCTGAAGGATACACTTGGTGAAAATACGATTATTCATCATACCGTTTGGTATCACACACACGCGCAGACAGAAGTGATTCGGTGCGAAACATACTTGCGGCTTGGTGAGAAATGGGGTTGAGAAATCACTGAAGGTTTTGGACGTGGACGCTGTCAATCAGCTGTTTCTCAACATGTGAGTGTGTGTGTCAGTGTGTGGGTGTTTGTGTTTGAGACCGCATGGAGGGAACTGAAAGTATGGGAGCAATCTTTTGACCAAACCTAAGATGTGTTTGAGACTTTATTTCAATGTCAAAAGCAGCAGGAGAGAATGGGAGAGAATCTGATCAAGATTATTGATCTTAGACTCTTGGACACGACACACACACACACCGTACACACACATGCTCAGAGAGAGAGCCTCATACATGGAAAACACACAAGTACATATGTTACAGTAAACAGGTCATCCACACACACACACTGTAGGTACAAATGACAAACAAATGCACCGGAAATCCAGACAACGTTGTAACATATGTCCATTGAGTGATGATAAACAGTATTTCTGTCATTTGACATTTCTAATGTATCTGAATGTTTATGCAGCGTGTTTATCCAATCAGAGGTGTGTACAGTATGTGTGTTTAAGTTTCAGTATGTGTACGCATGTCAGAGTGCGTGTTTAGATTTCATGCCATGCCACATGCACTGTGGTGCTAAGTGCTAAATGCTTCTAATGATGCTATAGATTTAGTTACTGTTTTAGTCATATTTAGTAAAAATGCTAGATTTTATTTTCAGATGACTACAAAGTAATAGTGAATACAAGACAAACATTGAATAAATAGATGATGGTGGGGGGGCTCTATGATTCCTTTCCAAATAAACCTAAGTGTAAGTCTGTGTGTGTGTGTGTGTGTGTGTGTGTGTGTGTGTGTGTGTGTGTGTGTGTGTGTGTGTGTGTGTGTGTGTGTGTGTGTGTGTGTGTGTGTGTGTGTGTGTCCGTGTCCGTGTCCGTGTCCGTGTGTGTGCGTGCGTGCGTGCAGCTGTGCATTTTTGCATGAGTGTGTGAGTGACTGTCAGTGAGTGTCCCATTGAGAATTGTCCATGGAACTACAGTAAACTATAGAATTACACCAGAATTTCCCTTTATGGGTGTATGAGGCATAATGAAGTCCTGAGTCAGAATGGCAGTGAGAGAGTACAGATGAAAGCTCCTGCTGTCTCCCTCTGAGTCCCTAGTCCCTACACGGCATGGCACACTGGACCTGGCTGGACATTGTGGGCAATGTAGGACAACAGGCTGTATCACAACCGTCCGTGATTGGGTGTCCCAAAGGGCGGCGCACAATTGCCCCAGCATTGTCCGGGTTAGGGTTTGGCCGGGGTAGGCCGTCATTGTAAATAAGAATTTGTTCTTGACTGACTTTCCTAGTTAAATAAAGGTTAAATAAATACAAATAAATACATTAAAAAATTGACATTTTAAGACCACCTATTTATAGTGCCTATAGAAAGTCTACATCCCCCTTGGATTTCTTCACATTTTATTTAATTGAAAAAAAAAAATTCAACAATCTACCCAAAATACTCTGTAATGTCAAAGTGGAAGAAAAATTCTAACATTTTTAAAGATTAATGAAAAATAAAACACTAATACACCTTGATTAGATAAGTATTCATTCCTGAGTCAATACATGTTAGAAACACCTTTAGCAGCAATTACAGCTGTGAGTATCTTCTTGGGTAAGTTTAATAAGAGCTTTGCACACCTGTATTGTGCAATATTTGCCCATTATTCTTTTCAAAATTACAGAATCCTATAGGATTTTTCCAACAGAAATCTCACAATCCTATAGGATTTTGTGTCACCTCTATCACAATTCTATTGGACTACTTTTTCCCTATTGGAAATAAAAAGTAATCATTTGGATCCTATAGGATTCTTACAGTCCTATAGGTTTTTGCGTCACCTGTGTCAGAATCCTATTGTAAAAGTACTGGGAATCAAAAGTAATCCTATTGGACCCTATATGATTTTCGTAATCCTATAGGATTTTGTATCATCTCTATCAGAATCCTATTGGAATCCTTTTGGAAATAAAAAGTAATCTATAGGTTTATTTATAGGTTTATTTATTTAAAAAAATGTGTAAGATTTAATTTAAGATATTTTTTTATCAATACAAAACATACACATACAAACAACAACATACAGACACTCACAAACATCCACAAAATCACCCCTGCCCAGACCCACCTTCTCACACCGCCATCTCCTGCGCCCGTACCACTCTCCGCCACATGGCTTCAAACTGCACAATTTTGTTTCTCTCTGTCACCCACGCACTTTCAACATTTAGATAATAAAGCATTTGACCTTTCCATTGTGTTAATGATGGAGGATTGTTTGATTTAAGTTAAGTATACATTTTTTCAAGATAATTGACGAGAAAAGTATCATTCAACACATTGGGTGTTGCCATGTCTTGAAATATGCAGACAGACAGATTAAAAATACATTCATCCTAAAAGTTTTTGATAAGTCTAGGATTTTGTCACCCCAATCAGAATCTTATCCTTTTTTTTCTTAATTGAACCCATTAAATGCTAGTTTGTTGTCATTAGTTCCAGTACCATACAACAACATTAACTACAACATTTTTGTTGATCGGAAACAGCAGTGCTATATTAATTTCTGTTTTACTCACCTGTAAGAAAGCCTGTCCTTTTGAGAGTGACTGATGACGTCACAGTTAGCACAAGCTTGCATTGTTAATCAGCCACCTGTGGCTGTGCAGAGAATTTTCTGTTTTCTAACATTATTATTTGAACTGTTTTATCCTTAACTGTGCGTGAATGCAAGATCTGTAAGAACAGTATATCTTTTTTAATGCTTTCTGACATTTTCGTCATTGTACACCATTTTATGCACTCATTTTAATGCAAGCTAAGAAACTACTGTTAGCCACATTTTGTCTGTCAGCTGACTAGCTAGCTAGCTAGGTTGGTGCCATTTGTATGTACTTTTTGTCACTGTATTGTTATAGCAGATGAAAAATGTTTTTCTTATTTGTTATGGCTAAATATATGTTCCTTATAGGAAAGTCAACCCGGTTTTTCATGATTTCTGGTAGATCCATAGTAGACAAATCCTATCAGATTTTGGAACCAGACCTTTAGGATTTTTTTACTAGGTAAATCATGGCTAGATAGCAATTCTCAAGTCTTGTCGTAGATTTTCAAGCAGATTTAAGTAAAAAACTTGGTCACTCCGGAACATTCACTGTCTTCGTGGTAAGAAACTCCAGTGTAGATTTGGCTTTGTGACGTACAGTGAGGGAAAAAAGTATTTGATCCCCTGCTGATTTTGTACGTTTGCCCACTGACAAAGAAATGATCAGTCTATAATTTTAATGGTAGGTTTATTTGAACAGTGAGAGACAGAATAACAACAAAAAAATCCAGAAAAACGCATGTGAAAAATGTTATAAATTGATTTGCATTTTAATGAGGGAAATAAGTATTTGACCCCTCTGCAAAACATGACTTAGTACTTGGTGGCAAAACCGTTGTTGGCAATCACAGAGGTCAGACGTTTCTTGTAGTTGGCCACCAGGTTTGCACACATCTCAGGAGGGATTTTGTCCCACTCCTCTTTGCAGATCTTCTCCAAGTCATTAAGGTTTCGAGGCTGACGTTTGGCAACTCGAACCTTCAGCTCGAACCCTCCACAGATTTTCTATGGGATTAAGGTCTGGAGACTGGCTAGGCTACTCCAGGACCTTAATGTGCTTCTTCTTGAGCCACTCCTTTGTTGCCTTGGCCGTGTGTTTTGGGTCATTGTCATGCTGGAATACCCATCCACGACCCATTTTCAATGCCCTGGCTGAGGGAAGGAGGTTCTCACCCAAGATTTGACTGTACATGGCCCCATCCATCGTCCCTTTGATGCGGTGAAGTTGTCCTGTCCCCTTAGCAGAAAAACACCCCCAAAGCATAATGTTTCCACCTCCATGTTTGACAGTGGGGATGGTGTTCTTGGGGTCATAGGCAGCATTCCTCCTCCTCCAAACACGCGAGTTGAGTTGATGCCAAAGAGCTCCATTTTGGTCTCATCTGACCACAACACTTTCACCCAGTTGTCCTCTGAATCATTCAGATGTTCATTGGCAAACTTCAGACGGGCATGTATATGTGCTTTCTTGAGCAGGAGGACCTTGCGGGCGCTGCAGGATTTCAGTCCTTCACGGCGTAGTGTGTTACTAATTGTTTTCTTGATGACTATGGTCCCAGCTGCCTTGAGATCATTGACAAGATCCTCCCGTGTAGTTCTGGGCTGATTCCTCACCGTTCTCATGATCATTGCATCTCCACGAGGTGAGATCTTGCATGGAGCCCCAAGCCGAGGGAGACAGTTCTTTTGTGTTTCTTCCATTTGCGAATAATCGCACCAACTGTTGTCACCTTCTCACCAAGCTGCTTGGCGATGGTCCATTCCAGCCTTGTGTAGGTCTACAATCTTGTCCCTGACATCCTTGGAGAGCTCTTTGGTCTTGGCCATGGTGGAGACTTTGGAATCTGATTGATTGATTGCTTCTGTGGACAGGTGTCTTTTATACAGGTAACAAGCTGAGATTAGGAGCTCTCCCTTTAAGAGTGTCTCAGCTCGTTACCTGTATAAAAGACACCTGGGAGCCAGAAATCTTTCTGATTGAGAGGGGGTCAAATACTTATTTCCCTCATTAAAATGCAAATCAATTTATAACATTTTTCACGTGTTTTTCTGGATTTTTCTGTTGTTATTCTGTCTCTCACTGTTCAAATAAACTTACCATTAAAATTATAGACTGATCATTTCTTTGTCAGTGGGCAAACGTACAAAACCAGCATGGGATCAAATACTTTTTTCCCTCACTGTACAATAGGTTATTGACCTGCTGAAAGGGGAATTCCTCTCCCAGTGTCTGGTGTAAATCAGACTGAAGCAGGTTTTGCTCTAAGACTGTGCTTAGCGCCATCCAGTTTCTATTGAATTCTATAGAAAAAACTCCCCAGTCTTTGCCAATGTCAAGCATACAGTGCATTCGGAAAGTATTCAGACCCCTTGACTTTTTCCAAATTTCTTTTATGTTACAGCCTTATTCTAAAATTGATTACATTTTTTATTTTCCTCATCAATCTACACCTCCCATTTTCCCCCGATTTCTCAGTTTGGACGGGAGGCCAGCTCTAGGAAGAGTCTTGGTGGTTCAAAACTTTTTCCATTTAAGAATGATGGAGGCCACTGTGTTCTTGGGGACCTTCAATGCTGCAGAATTTTTTTTGTACCCTTCCCCAGATCTGTGCCTCGACACAATCCTGTCTCAGAGCTCTACAGACAATTCCTTCGACCTCATGGCTTGGTTTTTGCTCTGACATGCACTGTCAACTGTGGGACCTTATATAGACAGGTGTGTGCCTTTCCAAATCATGTCCTATCAATGGAATTTACCACAGGTGGACCCCAATCAAGTTGAAGAAACATCTCAAGGATGATCAGTTGAAATAGGATGGACCTGAGCTCAGTTTCGAGTCTCATAGCAAAGGGTCTGAATACTTATGTAAATAAGGTATTTCTGTTTTTTAATTTTGTATAAATTGGCAAAAATGTCTAAAAACCTTTTTTGCTTTGTCATTATGGGGTATTGTGTGTAGATATGTCATCTATTTTAGAATAAGGCTATACCATAACAAAATGTGGAAAAAGTGAAGGGGTCTGAATACTTCCCGAATACACTGTACCCATACAATGATGCAGCCACCACCATGCTTGAAAATAAGGAGGCAGTTACTCAGTGATGTGTTGTGTTGGATTTGCCCCAAAGATAAGACTTTTCATTATGACCAAAAAATGTAATCCTTTGCTCCTTTTTTTTCAGTATTGCTTTAATGCCTTTCATACATACAGTATTGTATATGTATATGTTTTGGAATATTTCTATTATGTATATTTGTATTATTCTTTTCACTCTGTCATATAGGTCATTATTGTGCAGTCACTACAATGTCGTTGATCTATCCTCAGTTTTCTCCCATCACAGCCATTGAACTCTGTCGCTGTTTTAAAATTCCCAATTGCCTCAGGGTGACATTCCTAAGCAGTTTCCAGTTTCCTTCCTGTCCTGCAGCTCCGTTCAGTTCAGAAGGACGACTGCATATTTGTGTGTCTTTGTGGTTTAATACATCATCCACAGAATAATTATTAACTTGACCATGCCTAAAGATGTATTCAATGTCTGATTTGTTATTGTTACCCATCTACCAGTCACTGCCCTTCTTTATGAAGCTTTCAAATCTACCTGGTCTTTGTAGTTGAATCTGGTCTTGAAATGCAATACTTGACTGAGTGACCTTGCAGATGTTGTATATATGGGAGACAGAGGAAGGGGTAGTCATTCAAAAATCATGTCAACCCTTATTATTTCACACAGAGTGAGTCCATTTAACTTATTATGTGATTTGTTAAGCCAAATTGTACTTCTGAACTAATTTAGGCTTTCTGTAAACAAAGGGGGTGATTACTTATGCAACAACTACATTTTTGTTATCTCATTTTAATTTGTTTGCAAATATTTGTCGAATTTTCTTTTTGACAATACGGAATATTTTGTGTAGATACGATTAAATCTACTTCAATCCCACTTTGTAACGCAACATAATGTGAAAAAGGTTCAAGGTGGCGTAGACTTTCTATGAGCACTGTACATGGGAAGGAAAAGGGTTAAAAGGGTTGTTTTGAGTTCAATCTTGAAAATTGACAAGATGGCTGGATGGGTAAATAACACAAATGTGGGTTTATTCAGTGTGTGGCTGATTCTTTGACTCATCTGCTGCCAGCCATGCTATTCACTAATCAGTAGATTCAAGCACTGGCTAAAGTATGAGTACTGTCTCTCTCTCTTCCTCTCTCCATTCCAATATTGATGAGAAAGCAATTTGGTGGTCATTAACTGAATGCGATAGGTGTGAATTTTTCATGGTGAGGTGGTGTGAGATGTTAGAGTGGAGCTCTAACGTTACATGGAGAAGGAACACATACAATTAGTCCTCTTTTTGTCATGGTCCTCTCGTTCTATTTTTCTCTCTATTTCTCTCTCTATTTCTCTCTCTCTCTCTCTCTCTCTCTCTCTCTCTCTCTCTCTCTCTCTCTCTCTCTCCTCTCTCTCGCTCTCTCTCTCCCTCTCTCTAATATGAGGGGTCAGAGATGAAAGGCTCAAGTGTAACATGAGGAACTGGAGATTCACTCACATACGCTCACTGAGAGTAAACTGCCATTCACAGTCTCTGTCTGTCTGTGTTTGTGTGTGTGTGTGTGTGTGTGTGTGTGTGCGTGCACGCGTGCACGCGTGCATGCGTGCGTGTGTGTGTGTGTGTGGACCGGACTTCAAAGTGGCATGCCTCAGACTTCACTGACCCATTGAGTGAGGAGTGATTTGATGGGGAAAGGGTGAACCCCACTCTTGATTTCACATGAGATATACAGTCTCATCACAATGATGCCATTTAGCATTTGGAGAGGGGGGTGGGTGGTTTGGAAGGGGGTTTGATGTGTGTGTGTGATTGAGTTAGAATGGAGAGAGTGGAAGCGAAAGTTTCAATATGTGTATTTGTGTCTGTGTGTTTGCATATGCGTATGCGTCTGTGTTTTCTTTGCCAGAGTGCCATGGCATTGTCAATTATTAAGGAATCAAAAGGGGTAGGAGAAAATATCAAGAATATGAGTGAACTAGCCAGAGAGAAACAAGAGAAAGCCCCACCATGAAATATTCACACCCTGACCTAGCTCCTGGTAAGAAATCCATCTCTCTATCTCTCTTTCCCTTTCCCACTTACATTTAATAAACCCTCCATTTAATCCTCTACTCTTTCGCTTTCTATCCCTCTCTCTCTTTCCATGTTCTTTATTTTTAATTTTTTATATCTTTATTTAACTAGGCAAGTGAGTTAAGAACAAATTCTTATTGACGGCCATTGACGGCCTACCCCGGCCAAACCCGGATGACGCTGGGCCAATTGTGCGCCGCCCTATGGGATTCCCAATCACGGCCGGATGTGATGCAGCCTGGATTCAAACCAGGGACTGCAGTGATGGCTCTTGCACTGAGATGCAGTTCCTTAGACGGCTGTGACACTCGGGATCCCCAACCTGTGTTGAGGGTGCTTGATTCCACTACAATTCCACTCATTCAAGTTAAGAACTTACAGTTACCCACAGTCTTCCATGAAGAGTTTCCATAAAGACATTACATGTGTTGAGTTACAATTCATTTCCTAAATTAGTTGGAACTGGAATGGAATTGACCCCCGACCATGATCTCCTGTATCACTCCTCTGTCTCTCCCTCGCTCTCTCTCTCTTTCTCCATCTCATCCTTCCTCAAGCAGCTGTTAGTCTCCAGTCACCATTACAAGACAATGCTTGTAGGCTCAGGTTGCCCGCAGTGCTACTGTAGTGTCATTCTAACATTCCTGCAGCGTTTGCTTAACGTTTGCCCTCGTTGTGCTTATTCAGGTCCCAAGGCCCGGGGAGTGGGGGGGTGGGGGGGCGTTAAGAGCCGAGGAAGCCGTGTAAGAGTGTGTGTGTTAAGTGTGGGTGCATTGTGGGAGTGTTCTCTTTGTTTGGGTGTGTTGTTGTGAGCTAGTGTGTACGTTTGCATTAACCTGTATTGTGTGTGTGTGTGTTCTGTGTGTCAGTCTGTCTCTGTGTGCTCGTCTCTCAGACACACGCCCTGTCATAACACAGCCACACCGGAGCAGGGACGGCACGGTGGTTATTTTAAGGGGGTGTGTGTCCATCTCTGTCTCTGTGTGTGTGTGTAGAAAGTCCCATCATTCTCCTGCCTCTATAAGGACCTGAGACCTCGGAGGGTCCCAGGTGTGACAGCGGGGCCAGCAGGGATAGCGCTGGCGGGGTCGCTGTGTGTTTAGACAGGGGACGCTGCTGTCACATCCCCACAATGTTTCTACAATGTTTGGAATGCCAGCCAAGCCACCCCGCTAGGCCTCTGACCCTGACAATCGCTCCGGCCTCAACCACAGTTGTTCCACCAGGGCCTGTTGTTTATTTTAGGGAGGAGGTGGAGGTGAAGAAAAAGAGGGAGGGGGGAAAGGAGGAGAGGTGTGAGTTAAGGACTCTTTTGTACCCTGATGGTGGGCTTCACTGGGTGTTAAATCAGGGTGTTGTTTTGTGGGTGTTCTGTTATTAGCACTTCTAAATGGAGAAAGTACCATACAAGAACATCTTCCTTGAAAGGTTACTGGTTTGAAGGATAGCTTATTATCAAAGACACATATCTGAAACTGACTGCTTATTGTACCTTTTTTACAGTATACCAGTCCAATGACAATTTGAGACAAACATCTGAGAATGTACTATCGGCCATTTTGTGGGGGGATTTGCACCTAAAGGTCCTCACACCTAGCTGACAGACATAACACTTTTTATAATGTGTGTGTGTGTGTCCGAGGTGTGTGCAATCGGGGCAGACTTAGTGGAGGTTTGGCCCTGGAGGACTGGAGGCGACAGGTGGGAGCAGGTGTGTCTGGCCTTCTGAAACACAGTGAGGTGAATGAGTCACTCCACAAAAGAGAAAGTTAGCCCAGGGCAGAGCCCAGGAGATTATATTAACCTTGGAACTGACTGTACTTCAGCAACGAGCAGGAACGTATTATAGAACATCTAAGACATGTAACTATAACCACATGAAAGGTTCTATCTGTAAAATAACTGTCTTCACTGTCTTGTACATAAGGATTTACTTTAGACGCCCGACAAGGCCCTCATCCCGTAATTCGCAGGAGAAAGAGACAGAGGTATCGTGGACGAAGATCCGGGTGCCTTGTTAGGATTCATCGCCGAGAGGGTAATCTACCTTTACCATCGGTCCTATTAGCCAACGTACAATCAATTGATAATAAAATAGATGAACTACAATCACGTATATCCTACCAACGGGACATTAAAAACTATAATATCTTATGTTTCACCGAGTCGTGGCTGAACGACGACATGAATAACATACAGCTGGCGGGTTTTAAGCTTTTTCGGCATTATAGAACAGCGGCCTCTGGTAAGACAAGGGGTGGCGGTCTATTTATATTTGTAAACAACAGCTAGTGAACGAAATCTAAGGAAGTCCCGAGGTTTTGCTCGCCTGAAGGAGAGTGTCTAATGATAAGCCGTAAACCACACTATTTACCAAGAGAGATTTCATCTGTATTTCTCGTAGCTGTCTACATACCACCACAAACCTATGCTGGCACCAAGGCTGCACTCAATGAGCTGTATACGGCCATAAGGAAACAGGAAAATGCTCACCCAGAGGCGGCACTCCTAGTGGCTGGGGACTTTAATGCAGGAAAACTCAAATCCGTTTTACCTAATTTCTACCAACATGTTAAATGTGCAACCAGAGGGAAAAGAACTCTAGACCACCTTTACTCCACACACAGAGACACGTACAAAGCTCTCCTTCTCCCTCCATTTGGTAAATCTGACCATAATTCTATCCTCCTGACTCCTGCTTACAAACAAAAACTAAAGCAGGAAGCAACAGTGGCTCGGTCAATAAGAAAGTGGTCAGATGAAGCAGATTCTAAGCTACGGGACTGTTTTTCTTGCACAGACTGAAATATGTTCTGGGATTCTTCCGATGGCAATGAGGAGTACACCCCATCAGTCACTGACTTCATCAATAAGTGCATCGATGGCGACGTCGTCCCCACGGTGACAGTACGTACATACCCCAACACAGGCAACATCCGCACTGAGCTAAAGGGTAAAGCTGCCGCTTTCAAGGAGAGGGATTCTAACCCGGAAGCTTATAAGAAATCCAGCTATGCCCTCCGACGAACTATCAAACAGGAAAAGCGTCAATACAGGACTAAGATTGAATCGTACTACACCAGCTCCGATGCTCGTCAGATGTGTCAGGGCTTGCAAACTATTACAGACTACAAAGGGAAGCACAACTGCTAGCTGCCCAATGACACAAGCCTACCAGATAAGCTAAATTACTTCTGTGCTCACTTCAAAGCAAGTAACACTGAAGCATGCATGAGAGCATCAGCTGTTCCGGACGACTATGTGATAACGCCGTAGCCAATGTGAGTAAGACCTTTAAACAGGTCAACATTTACAAGACCGCAGGGCCAGACGGATTACCAGGACGTGTACACCAACTGGCAAGGGTCTTCACTGACATTTCCAACCTCTCCCTGTCTGAGTCTGTAATACCAACATGTTTCAAGCAGACCACCATAGTCCCTGTGACAAAAACACTAAGTTAACCTGCCTAAATGACTACCGACCCGTAGCACTCACGCCTGTAGCCATGAAGTGCTTTGAAAGGCTGGTCATGGCTGACATCAACACCATTATCCCAGAAACTCCAGACCCACTCCAATTTGCATACCGCCCCAACAGATCCACAGATGATGCAATCTCTATTGCACTCCACACTGCCCTTTCCCACCTGGACAAAAGGAACACCTATGTGAGAATGCTATTCATTGACTACGGCTCAGCGTTCAACACCATAGTGCCCTCAAAGCTCATCACTAAGCTAAGCTAAACTAAACACCTCCCTCTGCAACTGGATCCTGGACTTCCTGACGGGCCGCCCCCAGGTGGTAAGGGTAGGTAACAACACATCCGCCATGGTGATCCTCGACACGGGGGGCCCCTCAGGGGTGCGTGCTCAGTCCCATCTTGTGCTCGCTGTTCACTCATGACTGCACGGCCAGGCACGACTCCAACACCATCATTAAGTTTGCCGATGACACAACAGTATAGGCTTGATCACAGACAACGACGAAACAGCCTATAGGGAGGAGGTCAGAGACCCGACCGTGGTGCCAGGACAACAACCTCTCCCTCAACATGACCAAGACAAAGGAGAGGATTGTGGACTACAGGAAAAGGAGCTTCAAGTTCCTTGGTGTCCACATCACCAACAAACTAACATGGTCCAAGCACACCAAGACAGTTGGAAGAGGGCACGACAAAACCTATTCCCCCTCAGGAGACTGAAAAGATTTGGCGTGGGTCCTGAGATTCTCAAAAGGTTCTACAGCTGCACCATTGAGAGCATCCTGACTGGTTGCATCAATGCCTGGTATGGCAACTGCTCGGCCTCCGACCGCAAGGCACTACAGAGGGCCCAGTACATCACTGGGGCAAAGCTTACTGCCATCCAGGACCTCTATACCAGGCGTTGTCAGAGGAAGGCCCTCAAAAATTGTCAAAGACTCCAGCCACCCTAGTCATAGCCACTCCAGCAACCCTAGTCCAGCTACCCAAGTCTATGTCCAAGAGGCTTCTAAACAGCTTCTACCCCCAAGCCATAAGACTGCTGAACATCTAATCTAATGGCTACCCAGACTATTTGCATTGTGTGCCCCCCCCCTATTTTATGCCGCTGCTACTCTCTGTTTATTATCTATGCATAGTCACTTTAATAACTCTCCCTAAATGTACATATTACCTCAATTACCTCGACTAACCGGTGCCCCCGCACATTTTATTTTTGGCGTATTTTTTGTTAAAACTGCTTGTAAGTAGGCATTTCACTGATAGGTCTACACATGCTGTATTCGGCGCATGTGACAAATACAATTGGATTTGATTTTATTATATATTATTCTATAATCCCCCCCCAAAAAAACATTATTTGCACAGGAGGTTACTTTATATGGTTTATTGAATGTTCAGTTCTGAGTAGATTGGATCCAATGAGAGATACAATAAGAAGGATATGGGCCTTTTGCTCTTAGCCAATCAGAGATGATAGTTCAACTGTTGTGGCCCAATTAGAGGTGAGATGTCTATTCCAGTGGACCAATCAGAGATATGGGGTCAACTATGACATGACTGTCTTAGTATGTTAGACAAGGAAGTTCACCTTGGTGACAGAGTTTTAATTCAGTCGATCCAATTATACTTAGCTTTTAATCCAAGTGCAGAAAACCTTCAGAATCCTGTAATTTATGAGTTTCACTTCATTCAAGACTTCATCTGGGGGCGTGGACTGTTATCCTCCAACTCTAAACTCTGACTGGTGTCCTGGAGCCCAGTGTCTGCCTTACTGTAAGTGCCCCTGTGTACTCAGCGTCGCTGGTGCGCCCATAAATAAGGCCCCTCTCTCCAGTGTGTGACAGGACAGGTTGAGATGAAAGGTTCCAGCTTGTCGTCTGTTCCCCTGTAGCCTCTTATTAAAGGGCTTTTACATGTAAACAGCGCCGAGAGGTGAGCTCGTAAAACACAAGCGGGAAGGGACCTGTCTCTCTGGCTTTTCCTTTCTCTCCCTCTCTCTCTCTGTCCCTCTTTCTTTTTCTCTCTTTCTTTCTGTCTCCTGGTTTTTATGGGCATCCCTTATGTCACAATGTTAGTTTTCTCGTGCCGAGGTGAAGGCAAGGCCAGAGGAGAGTTTCGAGGAGTTCACTGTTGCTTAACTTAGAAAGCAAACATACACATTTGTGGAAGTAGAAGGGGATTTCATGAGGGATAAACACAGAATTTCAAATGGATAGCCAAAGAGATAACATTAGTTAAATGATGCCTTACCTTGAATAGTCTATGGGCCAGGAAATATCTATAGTCCACACTTTGGATGTGTTTGTTTGGACTGCCACCAACTGCTAACATTAGCATTAATGACCAAATAACAATGGGAGTGAATGGGCCACTGTTAGCATGCTCTAACTTGACATACATCCCTTTGAAAGTTTCACTAAGCTAAGCTAAACTAAACACCTCCCTCTAGGGAGGGCGGCAGGTAGCCTAGTGGTTAGAGCGTTGGACTTGTAACCGGAGGGCTGCAAGTTCAAATCCCCGAGCTGACAAGGTAAAAATCTGTCGTTCTGCCCCTGAACAAGGCAGTTAACCCACTGTTCCCAGGCGCGAAGACGTGGATGTCGATTAAAGGCAGCCCCCGCACCTCTCTGATTCAGAGGGGTTGGGTTAAATGCGGAAGACACATTTCGGTTGAAGGCATTCGGTTGTACAACTGACTAATAATGGTGACTTTGACTTTTTATCAATTTCTGCCATATGTCTACGTGTCTATACTGACAAATGGGGGATATGAATTTTGAATATCAACACCACTGCCGGTGATTGTGTGGAATGTGTAAAATGTCTTGGTTTGAAGTTACTTTGAGGTGACTTAAGGTAATGAAATTTAGAGAATGCTAACTGTGCCCCATTCACTGCCATTGTTCTTTGGCCATTTATGCTAATGTTAGCTATAGGTGGCTGTGACTAATGTAAACAAACCCAAAGCGTGGATTGTGGTTTGTATGGTGTTGCCTATGTTTGTTACTATGCCCTGTGTCAACAATCCCTATGGTGAAACTACAGGGAACACACACACACACACACAGTGTTTGAATATACTGATTAGGGAAGAGAATTATATGCAATTTTAGTGTCCTCTACTGCGTCGAGTTTTGTTAGCTTTATGTAAATGTTCAGATTTGACAACAATTTAAAATATCTCTCAAATAATAGTTATTTAATACGTCAATTTATCACTTTCATCCAACTTACATTTAATTCTCTACATTGCTTTATGCCAGTTCAGTTTGATGTTCGAGGACAGCCATTTGGTAAGAAAAGCACGGAAACTTGGAAAACCATTCTCATCTGATTTATTTCTCCTCCAAAAATGTGACCGAGAAATATTCACAGTTTCATGCAAATAAGGGTACTCTTCAGTAAAGCAGAATGATTTCCATGAAGAGTTTGTCTTGTGGTTGGAGTCAAATAGCTTCCCATGATAACAATCTTTGCCTGCATGCTTTAAATATTATTATTTTTTTACTTTGGAGTTTATATTGATATATTTACAAAGGACGTTGATAAATGAATCTGAATAAATTATTAATTTATGGTTCATTCTCAAAACTTTAGTCTCTACTTTTCATTGAATAAAAGTCCCAAGAGTTCCTGAAGCATGACACAGCTTCTAGCCACCTGAGGCCCTATAGCTACCACTCACTACTAGCCACAAGCCAAAGCAAACAAACAATAAGACATTTGAAGAGATTCTCCGGTACTTTTGTATACATTTTAGCCAGAAGTTCTGTAAGTAGAGCTCACAAAATGTAATACTATGTTACATATGCAGCAGGTAGCCTAGTGGTTAGAGCGTTGGGCCAGTAACCGAAAGGTTGCTGGATCGAATCCCAGAGCTGACAAGGTAAAAATCTATTGTTCTGAACAAGGCAGTTAACCCACTGTTCCCTGGTAGGATGTCATTGTAAATAAGAATTTGTTCTTAACTGACTTGCCTAGATAAACTTAAATGCTGTGTGTGCATCTTGCTAGCTGTCACTCAACCATTTGAATTGCTAGTGGGCTGGCCCACGTGGGGGAAAATGGTGCTGCACAGCTTCCAGTAAACAGTCTCTTTCAAATGAGGGATTTTGTGGCTACTTGAGGTAAAATAGTAATTCTGTTCATTATTTATGCATGTATGACACATCCAACCCAAAGCGGGAGGTTTAAAAAATACTTACTGGTCCGCCGAAGTTCCAGAGCATGTCTTTAAGATAATTAAGCATAACCTATAGCCCTCGATATAAAATCTTCCTCCCGCCCTCCTCCTCTTTTCTCTTCCACATGCCACAGTGAACGGAATCATTCATTCTCTTATCAGGTGAGTCGCCTCGTTTGCCTCTCCCTCTCTCCTTACTTTTGTCCTCCCTGACAAAGGAGTGATCAGGGATGTGAAGGGAGGGAGGGACGGGGGATGGAGGGTGGCACTAACAGAATGTGGTGTTCAGCCCCTAGCTTTACGGAGCAGTGGTTCAGGTAAAGGTTTCTTTTCTCCTCTCTTTTCCTTTGTTGTCGCTCCAGAGAGGGGGGGGGTAAAATGTGAGGTTTGTGTGTGTGCGTGTGTTCATGTGCGTGCGTGTGACCTCTCGCCCACTCCTGTCATTGACTCCGTAATACACATACAAATACACAGCCCGTCACAGTACTCCTTCACATGACCCAATGGGCGGCACACTTTCTCACACACACAAATACACACACATTATGGTCATCCCAAGGGTTAGGTTGCGTGTGACCCAGGATAGGAAAGGACAGAGGATACTCCAGGGGACACGGAGCTGTCAGCACACCAGAGAAGGCCTCTGAAACTGGGGGAGGAATCACCTGTGTACCCCCCTTCCTGGAGGGGCAGTGTGAGTGGGAGGTGAAGACAGAGAAGCCCAGGAGCCTGCACTGCTCTCTCTTCAAACATCTTCTTCCACATATGTTTATGTATGGATGTGAGTGTGTGTTTCTATGCGTGTGTGTGTGTTTGACCCGCAGTGGTATGAAAGGGAAAGGCTCCATTATAGTTCACCTGGTTTGACCCCCCCGTAGGTATTTCTACCTTGCTCTTTCCTTCTTCCCATCTGGGAATGAATACGGGGGCTTTAGGCCTGGGGCTGAGGGGGCTACTTTGAAGTGACTCTGTGTGTTTGTGGGTGTGTGGGTGTGTGGGTGTGGAGACAGAGAGAGAGGAGAAGGGAGGAGGGGGGGGGGCAAAGAGAGACAGAGTGTGCGTGCATCGGAATGCTTTGCCGTGTGCTCGGAATCTGTGTTGCGAAAGGTTTATTTCGAAGGTAATGTAATTACTCAGCTGTACATGGTAACTGTAGATAAGGTACATGGTTGAATTGAAATTAAATGGAACTGGCCAAATTCTGTTTCAAATTAGTAACTAATTATATATCTTCAGGGTTGCAAAGGGAGGGAATGTTATGGGTAACTTTTGAAATGTACCAGTAAACTACCAGAACTTTTCATAACATAAATAAGGTGTTTTAAATATGAAAAATAGAATGACAAATCTGTAAACCATTATCCAAAATATAACCCATCAACTTAGTCTATACCGTTGGTGTTTAATGTGAGGGTTTATTTGACTATGTCAATAACGTTATATCTTTGTTGTAAATCCTTTGTGGCCGAACTGGTGGCAGTTGTGAAACAAATAAATAGATGGAATAGTTTCAGAGTTAATTGCAAATAGATATTTTATATTAATATTTTTTTGTTAAGTTATTCAGAGATGAATTACCAAAGTTTCCATATATTGCCAAAAATGACCTGCTAATTACCAAAATGATTGAAAATTCCAGTACCTTTGGTAACCTTAGAAGGAGTGTTCCCATTTCCTGTGTCCTAAGGTGTGTAGATGTCCATCTCAGCCACTGTGCACCGGTTTGAAGGGTTAAACCTATAGAGACTGGTGTTGTGTGTGTTTTTTCAAGAGTTTAGCACCCCATTGTTAGAGACTCATGAATGTAACTGGTAAGGATGGACGTGTGTGTGTATGTGTGTGTGTGTGTGTGTGTGTTCAGGGGGCCTTTCTAGAGGTGAGATCCTTGGCAGCTCAGTTGATTGTTATCTAATTGTCTGTCACTCTGACTAATATGTGTTTGTCTGGAGTGAAAAGGGAGACAGAAGCCACTCCATTTTCTCCTTCCCCCTGTTATCCCCCTCCCTTACAACAAACAAGGCCCTGACAACTCCTGATGCACTTACCACTGTGTGTGTGTGTGTGTGTGTGTGTGTGTGTGTGTGTGTGTGTGTGTGTGTGTGTGTGTGTGTGTACTAACAATATTACATATGTGTGTGGTGCCCTGACATATTCACCAGCCACATTCCATCAAGTGAAGTGTCACCCTTTCCCATGGCCATGATTAGTGACGTCTGTTTGACCAGTCGAGGAGGACAAGGGGGATAGTTGGAGAGGTCACACCTGTCTGAAGCTACATGGAATCCTCTAACTCAACTTCCACCTCTTTTTGACTCCTATCACCTCGGAAGTGGAAAGATGCCCACCTCAAGCACATACACACACACACACACCACACAACTTGTTGGATGAGGGTCAGGGGAGGGGGGGAGAAGGAGAGAGGGAACTGTCTAAACAACATAATGACAGGAGAGAGAGGGGTTAATGCACGGAAGTCCGGGCCAAGCTTTGAGCTGGACAGAGAGCTCCTCGAGAGGGTGTGTACTGGGGGGGCAAGTGTGTATCTGCCTCTGAGTGTAGACAGTCCGTGGCCCAAGGATGGGCACTCTCCTCTCTTCTCTGGAGAAACGGAAAGTGAATCATTTCCTAGGGATCCTCAAACACATTCACATAAAAATAAACGCACTCAAAAGGTTCAACCTGGATTCATGAAGGCTTTCTCACTAGTAATGTACCATTTAAAACTAACTATCTGCACCCCTGGAGACACAGGTAAAGAGTAATGACTACATCTACAGAGGTTACACATTGGTAAACAGCCATCAGATTGACTTGCGAGTGTGTGCGTGTTTATATCTGTTTCTGTGCGTGTGTTCATTTATTTGTGTGTGTGTGTGTGTGTACGCATGGGTGTTTTGTGAGTTTTCTCCCCACTCTTGTCTTAATGGGGGTATGTGGCTGAGGGCCAGGGTGTGGTGTCCTCCATTACGGCTCTTTCTCATGCTAACGGAGACCACTGAGCACACAGAGGCCTCCCCAGGCCCCCCGCCATTCTGGGCCCCATTGTGAACCGCAGTCCTCCTAGTGGGGTTGTGTCTACAGGACCCAGCAGGACAGCAGCCAAGGCCTGGAGGGGTGTGTGTGTGTGTATGTGTGTGTGTGTCCTACTGTGTGTGACCCTGCATGCTCCATGGGGAACCTCATCAGACTCCTAATTAGCCCCCCTCCAGACCTACTGCTGCTCCAAACAGAGATTCTATCACACACACCCTTCAAATCCCCCTGTCTCTCTCTCTCTCTCTCTCTTTCAACCTCCCTCCTTTCTTTCTCTCTCTCTTCCTCACTGACTTCCATACTACAATGTGTCTGTCTGTGTGTCGTGTGTGCCGTGTGTTGTGTGTTTGTGTAAGCGGGTTCGTATGTGTGGGTGTGTGCGTGTGCTCAGTTCAGACAGCAAGAGCCCTCTTTCAGACTAATTTGACCGGCTTAAGGGTTTTTGGCCATTGTTTCTATTGGTCAGTGGACAGCTACTCTGTCCTGTGTCTGTGGCTAATTCTCAGTGCTTAAGTAAATTGGCGTAATACTCCCTGTCTGAGAACATAGAATCACGTAGAGGGATTTAAACGTGACTGTTTGATTTACCAAAACAGAGAGGACTCTCCCCTCAGCAGTGTAGAATCGCGATGGGTAGATTGGTTATCTATCTTGAGAGTGATGGTAAAGGGGCCGCTTCACGAAAAGAGTGCCTTTTGAGTCCTTTTGATATTTTAAGTAGAAATTGTTCACTAATATTGAATTTTAAGTGCCCTTTTATACAGACCACATGGAGAATTCAATAAATCCGATTTTTAATATCAATAAAGACTCGCTAAAGTGGCAAAATGAAACATTTTGACTGACGTCCCTCCGTCAACCCTGTGTCTATTCTAGGAAGATTTTAACCCACTGAAGTTTCACCATAATTGTAAATCCTAGTTATTTTGTTGCTTTGACAAACTCAAAAGTTAATTCTGAAGATTGTTATTTATTTAATGTGATCAGTGATTAATTTGTCTGTCCCTCATTTTATATTAAATATAGAATGAGGATAGAATGTGGAACAGACATACATGTTACATGTACTGAACTCTCATTTTAATATGGTGAAACTATTCCTTTTTAAATATTGCTTTCAAAAGAAACATTGAACATCTAGTAGTCAAATCATAGCGTAAAAGCAGGTGAGTCAAATCATAGCGTTGTGAGCTGGTGAGCTGGTTTGACTCTTTTTTGCAATTTTTCTGGTGTTTTGTGGTGGAAAACTGAGCAGGGCAAGCATAACACATCATCCCTGTTATCTATAGATAGACAGGCTAGAAATGTTTTAGCAATAAAAAAAATGGCGAAGCTTACATTCAATTGCCACTCCCTGCTGCACACAACAACCTTCCATTCTCCCTTGTCATGAGGGGATTTATGGCTGATTTAAGATGAAATTGTCAACCCTGTTACTTTATTTGGCACTTAATAGGTACTTGGTAAAGTATATATATTTCTTTACCTCTTGAGATGGGAAAACGTGTTTCTTATGAGTTGAACATGTCCCAACTAGCACATGTGTTTCTTTGGAAGTTGTGGGAACGTATGTTTTTGGTTTCATATTGGTTGTGGGAACGAAGCCATATGTTTCCTAACCGGTAAAACTGAATGTATTTTTTATGTTCTGAGAACAGGAGTGAAATTTTACCTCTTCTGGAATCGTTTATTTTTAGGTTGCAGGGAGGTTCTGAGAACATTTTGCTCTGGTTCCTTCAAAGTGTTCCTGGGAGGTTTTATCAACGTTCTGAGAACAGACATTTTAGGCTATTTAGAGGTTTCTTAATAACTTCCTTAAAACTTTCACTGAATGTTTCTATAATGCTTTTAATAACACTTCTAGCTTATTTTTGGGTAAACTTTTTGAACTCCAAGCACACAGACAGGACACATGGAAATGAATTTCCTTGGGCATTAATCATGCAAACACATACAGTGGGGCAAAAAAAGTATTTAGTCAGCCACCAATTGTGCAAGTTCTCCAACTTAAAAAGATGAGAGAGGCCTGTAATTTTCATCATAGGTACACTTCAACTATGACAGACGAAATGAGAAAAAGAAATCCAGAAAATCACATTGTAGGATTTTTTTATTTATTTATTTGCAAATTATGGTGGAAAATAAGTATTTGGTCAATAACAAAAGTTTATCTCAATACTTTGTTATATACCCTTTGTTGGCAATGACAGAGGTCAAACGTTTTCTGTAAGTCTTCACAAGGTTTTCACACACTGTTGCTGGTATTTTGGCCCATTCCTCCATGCAGATCTCCTCTAGAGCAGTGATGTTTTGGGGCTGTCGCTGGGCAACACGGACTTTCTACTCCCTCCAAAGATTTTCTATGGGGTTGAGATCTGGAGACTGGCTAGGCCACTCCAGGACCTTGAAATGCTTCTTATGAAGCCACTCCTTCGTTGCCCGGGCGGTGTGTTTGGGATCATTGTCATGCTGAAAGACCCAGCCACATTTCATCTTCAATGCCCTTGCTGATGGAAGGAGGTTTTCACTCAAAATCTCACGATACATGGCCCCATTCATTCTTTCCTTTACACGGATCAGTCGTCCTGGTCCCTTTGCAGAAAAACAGCCCCAAAGCATGATGTTTCCACCCCATGCTTCACAGTAGGTATGGTGTTCTTTGGATGCAACTCAGCATTCTTTGTCCTCCAAACACGACGAGTTGAGTTTTTACCAAAAAGTTATATTTTGGTTTCATCTGACCATATGACATTCTCCCAATCCTCATCTGGATCACCCAAATGCTCTCTAGCAAACTTCAGACGGGCCTGAACATGTACTGGCTTAAGCAGGGGACACGTCTGGCACTGCAGGATTTGAGTCCCTGGCGGCGTAGTGTGTTACTGATGGTAGGCTTTGTTACTTTGGTCCCAGCTCTCTGCAGGTCATTCACTAGGTCCCCCGTGTGGTTCTGGGATTTTTGCTCACCGTTCTTGTGATCATTTTGACCCCACGGGTGAGATCTTGCGTGGAGCCCCAGATCGAGGAAGATTATCAGTGGTCTTGTATGTCTTCCATTTCCTAATAATTGCTCCCACAGTTGATTTCTTCAAACCAAGCTGCTTACCTATTGCAGATTCAGTCTTCCCAACCTGGTGCAGGTCTACAATTTTGTTTCTGGTGTCCTTTGACAGCTCTTTGGTCTTGGCCATAGTGGAGTTTGGAGTGTGACTGTTTGAGGTTGTGGACAGGTGTCTTTTATACTGATAACAAGTTCAAACAGGTGCCATTAATACAGGTAACGAGTGGAGGACAGAGGAGCCTCTTAAAGAAGAAGTTACAGGTCTGTGAGAGCCAGAAATCTTGCTTGTTTGTATGTGACCAAATACTTATTTTCCACCATAATTTGCAAATAAATTCATTAAAAATCCTACAATGTGATTTCCGGGATTTTTTTTCCTCATTTTGTCTGTCATAGTTGCAGTGTACCTATGATGAAAATTACAGGCCTTTCTCATCTTTTTAAGTTGGAGAACTTGCACAATTGGTGGCTGACTAAATACTTTTTTGCCCCACTGTACATTTTTTATTGTAAAACGGCATCAGTGAGATTTAAACCTATAATCTTTTGTTTTCTATCCATGGAATTAGTCCACATCACCACCAGGATGGAGCTAGCATACCATGTTTTTTACGCATACAAAGTTCATTTTAGTATATTTAAACAGACCCCATTTCAAAGGAAACAAGCACTCATTAAGATCAGGTGTGGCCAATTAGTGGGTGAGGCAAACATACCTGAGCACACTTAATAACATGATGGAGGATAGAGAAAGTTTTGTTGATGCTGAGAACCGAATGTACACTACCGTTCAAAAGTTTGGGGTCACTTAGAAACTTCCTGCACAACTGAGCAGCAGGACAAGTACATTAGAGTGTCTAGTTTGAGAAACAGACGCCTCACAAGTCCTCAACTGGCAGCTTCATTAAATAGTTCATTAAATAGTCCCAGAGTTGAGCTGCCAGTTGAGGACTTGTGAGGCGTCTGTTTCTCAAACTAGACACTCTAATGTACTTGTCCTCTTGCTCAGTTGTGCACTGCGGCCTCCCACTCCTCTTTATATTCTGGTTAGAGCCAGTTTGCGCTGTTCTGTGAAGGGAGTAGTACACAGCGTTGTACAAGATCTTCAGATCTTTCTTGGCAATTTCTCGCATGGAATAGCCTTAATTTCTCAGAACAAGAATAGACTGACGAGTTTCAGAAGAAAGTTATTTGTTTCTGGACATTTTGAGCCTGTAATCGAACCCACAAATGCTGATGCTCCAGATACTCAACTAGTCTCAAGAAGGCCAGTTTTATTGCTTTGTCACGTGTGCTCCCTCTCCGGCCTCTAGGTCACCAGGCAGGCTCCCCTGCTGATGACGCACACCTGCGCGTCATCAGACTCACCTGTACTCCATCCCTTCCCTGATCACCTTCCCTATATATGTCACTCCCTTTGGTTCCTTCCCCAGGATCCATTGTTTCAGTTTCATGTCTCAGTTTCATGTCCCCGGGCCTTCATGTACACAGACTCACAAGCCACTTCGGCACCTCATGATGAGTTCCATTGTTATTGTGGCCCCCACCCCCATCAAAGTTGCCCATCCCTGCTTTAAATAGAACCATGAGGAAACCTGTAAGAAAGTACTGAAATTCCCACAGAAGAGTGTTGTTTTTTTAACGTTTGTGGAACAATTTGAGAACATGACTTTAAATAGAACCATGAGGAAACCTGTAGGAAACATTATGCTGAAGTACTTCAATTCCCACAGAAGGACGTTGTTTCTTAATGTTTTCTGAACTATTTGAAACATTCTCAATGTCAAACCAGTTGGAGAACGTTCCTAGAACATTACCAAAACTGAAAATAAAATGTAACCATGTTTGAACTTTTAGGAAACATTCTGTTGAAGTATTGAAATTTGTCAAGTTTCTTAAATATGCTGAGAATGCTTCAAAGTCAAACTACTACCCCACACCATTCCCAGAAAGTTGTTGGAAGGTTGTATAGGTTGTAAGAACGTACTGTTCTCAGAGCGTTATGCGATAGCTGGGGTACACTTTATGGCAGAATGTTAAAACGAGCCAAAATCAAATGTTTTTTGTGACCAAGTTGCACTTCTGAAAAGACACAGAAACGGTGGAATGACCCAAAGGTGGTCATTTTTTGCTTGGCATATTTCTTTGTATAATATCTTTCTAGATGGGCGAATACAATTATGTGGCATTTAGAGCCATGTCCTTTCTATGCTTTCTATTTCTATGGAATGCAGCAACTGTAATGTTTTCAGGTCAGAACATGACACCAAACCCAACCCAAATGTCTGGATCTTTTCAGAAAACCTAAATGTACCAAAATCCCTAACCCTGCCCAAAATCCCAAGACTGAGCTCATAAGTGTTGGTTCATTTCAAAGTCCTAAACATATATGGATCTAGACCCTGCCCAAAATCCTTAATGTAAACCACCACCCTGAACCCAGCCCAAAACCGTCTAGATACGCAGAACACTGGCACATCACACTCAGTTCAACAAATGTTGTGTAAAAGTTGATCTAAGGTTTTTGTCAACACGCATTACACACACACGCAAAGGTGCACTGGTCTCTCAGACGGTTAGGCAGGGGGTTGGATTATTGTGTCTGTTTCAGCCCTAGAGGCTCATGAGAGACATGCTGTCCTCTCCACAGGTCCCTCGCTCCCCGGGCCTTCTGAGACGATGATTAACTCCCTTGTGCTAATCATCCTCGCTCATAATGAAAGGTGTGGTCTGAGCCCCCCTCACACACAAAACACGGACGCACGCATACGCACATACACACAACACACAGACACATGCACAAGCGCATGCACACACACACACACACACACACACACACACACACACACACACACACACACACACACACACACACATAGACAGACACAAGCATTGGAGTTAGAAACACAAGCATTTCGCTACACCTGCGATAACATCTGCAGATCTGTGTATGCGACCAATAAACGTTGATTTGAGTACACACACGGATGCACACACACAAATACAGGAATATGCATGTGCACATACACACAAGACACACACACACACACAGACGCATGCACGCACATACACACACACACATGCATGTACAACTCATTTTATAAACACACTCTCACATACACACTCACACCCCTCCTCCCTAAACCTCCAAGTGGAATTTGTGAGCCAGATTTGAAAGGGATTTGTAAAGGGTGAACAGAGGCTGACAGTAAAACATATGTCACCCCTAGGGAGGTCGTCATGCTAATTTAGCCGTCGCAGTGCAGTGCTAGCCCCCGTGCCGCTGTCCCCTCGACATGCTGGGTTTATGACTACCTAGAGGCACGGGGTGACCAGCTCAGGGCAATGAGTGCCACAGAATGCAGTGTAGTACACTACATTTGTATATAGTGCATATTATTCCTTGTCCTGTCCATGCCACCATAAAATTTAGCAAGTGGGAATGGACGTGTGTGTGTGGTTGTTTAAATTCCTCCGCCCCAGAGGTGGGAGGGGGTGCAGCCCCACAGTTACTCCCCCGTCTGTCTGTCTGTCTGTCTGTCACCAGCTCTCTGCCTCTCTGTCACATATCATTAGGCTATCTCTGGCCTGGTCAGTACTCCTTACCCCCCCCCATCACAGTTCTGTAAACCTGTACCCTCAACGCTTACCACTTTCCACCTCTCTCTATTCTCTCTCCATTCATCACCTACCCATAGCCCCTCCATCCTTTCATCTCTCTTTGTCCTTGTTGTACCCTCTCATTCTCTTCTGTCTCATTCCTCTCCCCGGTTCACCCCCTTCACTTCTCCCTACACTTTGGCCCTTACCTCCTCACCCTGTACCATTGCCCTTCCCCTTTCCCCTCTCACCCTTCACCCCTCTGGCCCCTTCAACTCTCCCATCTCCCTCTCTCCATTCCTCCCTCTGTCCTCTCTGGCTGATATGACAGTGTGTGTCCCAGCTCAGAGTGATGGATGAGGGGACAGCTTGGTTCTGGCCTCAGGGAAAGGGGAAGCTGCCCTCCGTGGGCTCACGCATTTGGCTCTATTAAACTGTCCGTGTAAGAGGGCCCGGAGGGGCGTGTGTGTATGTGTGTGTGTGTGTGTGTGTGTGTGTGTGTGTGTGTGTGTGTGTGTGTGTGTGTGTGTGTGTGTGTGTGTGTGTGTGTGTGTGTATTGGAAGGGGTGCCATGACCTTTCCCCTATTTCTCTGTCCCTAAATACCTGACCTGGATTTTGGCCATGTTAAAGGAGGGAGGGGGGAGAACCTCAGTGATGTACGTATGTCAGACTGCTAGCAGCTATCTCTTTTCCTGGACTGTCAGTTGGTGTGTCAAACAGTGACTTATGCATGTCATTTAGTGTCCGAGAAAGATTCATAATAGTCAGAAAGTAACCGACATTTTGATGTCTGCATTATGCAAGACATAACGGGCGGAAGTTAAAGGTTGTGCTTCTCAATCATAAATGCGTACAGATGGATGTCTCTCTCTCGCTCTCTCCTCCCCTTTCATTTACGCCAGGATAGTCCACTTTAAAGTGAGCCCACAGCTGTTCAAAAAGGGAGTGGTGCCTTGTTGTTGAAGCTTTATGTGTGTTGCTGGCGATACAACAACATTATGACCATAACCATCATCTAACTCAATGAAAAGTACATTCTGGAGCCGCTAAACAGTGAGCGGACATTCACTTTCTTTACATTGCAAGTTTCCAAGACATTGTGCCTAGCCAAAAACAAGTAACGGTGACCAAACAAGAACCAGAAAATCTCTTGTTAATTGTAATTACAAGGTGCTTAAAGGTACGGCGCCAGAAAGCTGCTCTGTTTGTCCCCCGTCCCTCACTGCAACTTGCTGTGCAATTCTGCTCTTTTTACTGCCCGTCTGGAATTTACAGTGGAGCCACTTAACACACTCCCCTTCTATCCCTCTCTCTCTCGATCACTCTTTCCCCTCTTATCCAACCCCCATCTCTCTTTCTCTTGTTCTTTCTGTCTTCTTTGCTTGATTTTGTCTATCTTAGTTTCATGTCTCACTTCTTCTTCTCTCTCACTGAGTAGGTTGGGACTTTCCTCCTCTCTATCAGTCTTTCTGTTGATTTCTTCCCTTTCCCTCTTTATCCTCTTCCTCAGTCTCTCTTTCTCTCTTCACTCTCACCCTCCCTCCTTTCTCTATGTTTGCCTTTCTCTCACTGGTTACACATCTACCTCTCTCTCTCTCTCTGAGTGACGATGGCAGGGTTATAGTTTTACGGTTGTCCCCCCCTCCACCCCTCCTATGCCCCTGCTGGGCTGACAGCTTGTCCCAGTCTGTGTCCACCCTGTCCCCAAGACTTGTGATTGTCTGGTACTAATCGGGGAGCAAGGATTACGACCCCCTTTTTCCTCATCAACCGCACACACACACGCACGCACACACACACACACACACACACACACACACACACACACACACACACACACACACACACACACACACACACACACACACACACACACACACACACACACACACACACACACACACACACACACACACACACACACATAAATACACCACACACACACAGAAACACACACAGAAATACACACACCACACACTCACAGAAATACACACACACACACATGCGGTTACACACACCCACACAGCCATTCGTCCAGCTACATACAGGGTCATCAGTCCATCAGTCATTGAGTCAATCAGTGAATCAGTCAATATGTTCACACTGGCCAGCAGTGTGATAGTCTCCTCAGGGACGTGGCTCCGGGCTGCTTTGTGGTGCAGTTACATGTGTTTGACTAGAGGGAGGAAAGAGGTAGAGGAAGGGGGTGAGAGAGAGTAAGGGTGGTGGGGAGTTGGTGGGGTAGAGAGAGCGAGAGACAGAAGAAAAGATAGAAAGATAGGGAGAGGAATAGAAAAGTGAGAGACAGAGTCAGAGAAATAGATATAAACAGAGAGAGAGAGGGGAGGGGGGAGAGAGGGAAGGGGGGAGCGAGAGAGAAACAGAGCAAGCGATAGAGTGGTTTTTTGATGTCTGTGTGGGAATCTAGCCAGTCAAGTCTGCACAGCAAATACCTAATAATTGTAGGCCTGAGAAAAGAAAGTGTTTCTGCAGTCACGTGTGTGTACAAGCCTACTTCTCTATCTTACTGTTTGTGTGACTCAATTAAGTGCATATTTTCTGTAAGGGGGTTTCTATTTTCCATTTAAAAGTTAATCCAATCTCAAGGGCATATAAGGGCCCTCTCCATTGGCCTCTGACCCCTGGTCTAGAGAGGAAGTACTCAGTAAACACACTGGGAGGACAGTAGATGCTATCATACAGTGGCTCAATGGGTTGAATGCCGAGGAAAAAGCAACAACCAGCATGCCTCAGGAAGGGAAGCAGGAAGGAGCGTCTAAGTGTCCAGTAACCATGGTGATGGGCAGCCTAACCCTGTGAACTTTTGTCCTGTCGGAATGCACACACACACACACAAACACACAGGCACGAATGCACAAACACTACACTGCAGGGCCCCTGACTCTAAGCACTGTATGGATGTAGTCAGAGTTGAGAAACACAGTGAGTTTCACATACTTTAACACATAGAAAATAATGGAAGATTTCCAAAGAGGTAAAAGAGTTCCAGCTGTATGGCTCATGACAGAATGTCCAGTCGGCCTAGTGTTTGTTTGGTTCCCAGAATGTTCCTTCTAGGTTTAACTTTCCTCTATTCTAAAACATTCTACAAATCATTCTAAAAAGTATCTCTCTAGAGAGAGAGAGAGAGAGATTCTATAATTCCGTTAAATTCTACAACCACCTAAAAGGAAGCGATTCCCAAACCTCCCATAACAAAGCCTTCACCTACAGAGAGATGAACCTGGAGAAGAGTCCCCTAAGCAAGCTGGTCCTGGGGCTCTGTTCACAAACACAAACAGACCCCACAGAGCCCCAGGACAGCAACACAATTGGACCCAACCAAATCATGAGAAAACAAAAAGATAATTACTTGACACACTGGAAAGAATTCACAAAAAAACAGAGCAAACTAGAATGCTATTTGGTCCTAAGCAGAGAGTACACAGTGGCAGAATACCTGACCACTGTGACCCAAACATAAGGAAAGCTTTGACTATGAACAGACTCAGTGAGCGTAGCCTTGCTATTGAGAAAAGCCGCCGTAGGCAGACCTGGCTCTCAAGAGAAGACAGGCTATGTGCACACTGCCCACATAATGAGGTGGAAACTGAGCTGCACTTCCTAATCTCTTGCCAAGTGTATGACCATATTAGAGACACATATATTTGTGACCTGTTGCCACAAGAAAAGGGCAACCAGAGAAGAACAAACACCATTGTCAATACAACCCATATTTATGTTTATTTATTTTACCTTTTGTACTTTAACCATTTGCACATCGTTACAACACGGTACATAGCCATAATATGCCATTTATTATTTTGGAACTTCTGTGAGTGTAATGTTTACTGTTCATTTTTATTGTTTATTTCACTTTTGTTTATTATCTAATTCACTTGCTTTGGCAATGTAAACATATGTTTCCCATGCCAATAAAGCCCCTTGAATTGAATTGAATTGAGAGAGAGAGAGAGAGAGAGAGAGAGAGAGAGAGAGAGAGAGAGAGAGAGAGAGAGAGAGAGAGAGAGAGAGAGAGAGAGGGGTAGTTTCCCTCAAGAGACCTGCCCCCTTTCACATCCAGCCATGCTTCTCCCTCCCTCCCTCCCCCTCTATTTCACCCCCTTCCCTCTCTCTCCCTCCAGGGGAAGGGGAAGGGGGAGGTAGTTTTCTTCAAGACACCTGTCCCCTTTCACATCTGTCCCCCCTCCCTCCCTCCCTCCCTCCCTCTCTTTCTCTCTCTCTCTCTCTCTCTCTCTCTCTCTCTCTCTCTCTCTCTCTCTCTCTCTCTCCCCCTCTCCCTCCCTCTTTCCCTCTCCTCCACTAAAACTGATTTATCTTATTCGGTCCCAGCCAGTCTTGACGTGGTCTGAGTAGTGCCGTGGCCCCCTCTCTTGGTTCCAAGCCTCCAGGTTTGTTTGGTCTTTGTTTGGAGTAAGGCCTAGTTAATGTCCTAACAAAGTGACATCTGATTTAGGGAAATTAGCCATGAAAGAAATGCACTTCTACGAATCAACACTGGCCCCTGATTACAGAGTTGCGTCTCTGGCTACGTGTTGACAGCCACTACACACACTCATACAGAGCAGATTGTGTGTGCCAATTTGTTGAACACACTCCATAAATGTAGTCGTACACACACTTACCAGACACTCATTGACTGTACATACAAATCAAACACACACATACAAAACTCCCTACCCGAGTGGCACAGAGGTCTAAAGCACTGCATCTCAGTGCTTGAGGCGTCACTACAGACACCCTGGTTCGATTCCAGGCTGTATCACAACTGGCCGTGATTGGGAGTCCCATAGGGCGGCGCACAATTGGCCCAGCGTTGTCTGGGTCTGGCCGGTATAGGACACCATTGTAAATAAGAATTTGTTCTTAACTGACTTGCCTAGTTAAATAAAGGTTACATTTTATTTTTTTTATAAAAAATTCATACCAACACAAAACATATGGACATGCATAGGAAGACATTTCGAGGATGGACACACACACAGTGTTTTTGGTAGTGTTGAGCTGAGTAGGTGTAATGACCTGGAGGTAACCTGCTTAAGAGAGTGTCACTCTGTCACCACTCTCTCCCTATGCCCTCAGTCCCCTTTAGTTGCTTAGCCTAGCCCTCCACATCCCCTGTATCCACCCACTGACTTGCCTAGTTAAATAAAGGCTGCACACCTATGCCTCTACTGCCATTCATTCCAATTAGACTTGTTTTGGATTTCTCCCTGAACAAGATGGTTGCCATTTTGGCCCATTTATGGAATTTTAAGGGTTTATGACATAGCCCCTCTAGTAATCTTATAGGATATCTATGGAATATTGACTGTATGCAGTGTTGGGGAGTAGTAAACTATATTATCTCCCAACACTGACTGTGTGATCTTCTTAACTGGGAAGGCTTACTGGCTGGTCCTCATGGCTTGGCTGACCTCTAATACTTAGGGACTGGGATTTAACTGGACGAAGGCTCCTATAGATCAGGATGACAGACCCCTGTCACCTCACTGTCCCAGGAACCCACTGACCTTGCCTGGAGAGAGGGATGCACTCGCTCACTTTTCTTCTTGTCCTCTTTTACGTCCTCTGCCTCTCTCTTTCTTTCTCGAACTGTCTCGCTAGTAAGCTGGTCTCGAAATGCGGGTAATGTCTCCTGACTTTCTAGAACTCTCTCTCTCTCTCTTTATTGAGGTAAGTGAAACTCACATTGTACGCACACGCACACACACTTCTCTCAGTCACACAAACACACATACTCACACGTCTTTCTCCCTCTTACAAACATACACACGAGGGACCCACACATTTGTTCCTGCAGCTCCCATATGTGATGTGGGGGTTGGTAGGGGGTGCTGATGGTTTGGTTGTTTAGGTGATGAACACTCTGTAGATGACTGTGTGTGCCGAGGAGAGTTTAATCAGAGAAGGCCTTGTCCCTGCACAAATTTGTGGCCCTCGGCGTCTAATTCATCTGGCCAGCGGCGTCCTTGGGCTGCCTCCCCGTCACTAATGAAAAGGGCCACACTGAAACCAAGGTCCACCGGGGCCTCGCCTCCCCACTCACTGCTCCTTTCTTCTCTCTTTCTCTCTGTCGCCTTCTCTCTGCCTCTCCATCTCCATCTCTCTCTCCTCCATCTCTCGACCTGTCTCAGTGTCCTCCTCTCTCTTTCTCTCCCTTTCTGTCCCTCCTCCATCTTGTGGCCTTGTCTTGGTGTGTCCTCTCAAAATGAGGGAAATTCTCCTCTTGCCTTCACCTTCGAGAGGAAAGCGGGAGGAAAAGAAAGAGGGAGAAGGATAGGTGGACAGAAAGAAAGTCGTTGTAGAAAGAGGAGAGAAAGCCAAAAATCAAGAGAGTTGCTGTGAGCAAGGAGTAAAGAGGAGAGAAAGAAAGGAGAGGGAGAAGGGCAGGGACTAGGGAGAACGTTTGAGTCGAGAGAAACATTTAGAGAATGCCAGGAAAACAGAACGCTAGGGAGCCATAACCAGGTGTGGAATAGTGAGGACAGAGGGGGAGACAAGAAGAGAGGGAGAAGAACAGGGAGAAAGGGAGAAAGAGAGAAAGTCAAAAGGAGAAATACAAAAATAGAAAATGTGAGAGACTGTGGGCAAGTGAAGAATGAAGAGAATAAAAGGAGAGGGATTGAGGAATAGAGGGAGAGGCGGAGGGGAGAGATTTCCCAAGGGGGTGATGTTTGCCCTGACGGGGAGAGAGAAGACCACAGTTAACCACTAAACATCCTCCCTCCCCCTCTTCCCCTCTTCATTCCCTCCTTGTCCCCCCTCCAACAGTATGGTCAATAGCAGCTTTATAACTATAGCCCCTTCTGCTGCAGGCTAATCAGAACACAAACACACACAGAGACCCCTCCATCGACACAAAGCCCCTTTATTAATTAGACTTCATTAGCGGCTGTCAGATCAGACTAATCAGTGTGTGTGTAGGGCGTGTGTTTCGTTGTGTGTGTGTGTGTTGGGGGGGGTTTGGTAGTTAACTATTGGTCAAGGGAGGGGACTGAAGAGATTAAGGGAGGCGGTGTCTATGATTTAGTGGTGGGGCTCAGCTGAAAAACATGTAGTCACTGGAGTGATTATCAGACCAATCACACACACACTCACTTGGTGAACCATTTCAATCAGTAATCCCGATGGATGCTACAGGTAGCAGCAGCCCAGCAGCAGGTTACATGACCGGTTACTCTGGAAGGAGACATCGTCCAAACTGCTTTAACATAAGATATGTGTGTTTGTGTGACTATATAGGTGTGCATGGTCAGAGTCAGTAGGCTATATGAGTATATGTGTGGGTGTGTGTGTGTGCTGGGTTGCGTTGAGAGTGTGTGTGAGTGTGGGGGAGAGGGGAGGTGACCTCCTCTAAATGACAGCTGGGATACAGATGACACATTTGTCATCATCGTGGTGACCAGAGCATCCCTCATCTTGTTGTGTACGGAGTCTTTGGCCAGAGGGGGGGACAATATCACTACACATGATGGCTCAACCTTCACACACACACGTACGCACACACACACACACACACACACACACATCTCCACTACAGTGCATAACACAAACGTCTTTACCCAGGGAGTGAAGGATGGGGCTGGAAGAATAACCATATCAGAATACTTGATGGATAAACTGTCACACACACCAACATCAACACAGGGCAGTTTAGTCAGTTGTCCTGTCAGCCGGGTTGGAACTCTGAGCTTCGAGGCCAAAATACATGAAGGGGCTGACTGAGTCACATAGACCCCTGGCTCTATACAAACACACAGACGCACAGGCTCAGTCACACACACACACACACACGCAGAAATGGTGTCATCAACATTCTGAAAGCGATCGATTCCTACAGCAGCTGTTGCACAGACAGGTGTCTGCTCTTCACACTTAAAAAGGAACACAAGAACTCACAGAATTTACTTTGAGCTGAAAGGTTCTCCCTGTCCATCATCCCTCTCTTTATCTATCTCTTTCTTTTCCTCCGTCTCATCCTCTCTTTCTCTCATTCTTCTCTCCCTCTTTCTCTTGATCTTTTTTCCTCTCTTTCTCTGTCTTCTTCTCTTTCACTCTCTCAACCCTCTCTCTCTCTCCTCGCCTTTTCTCCCTTTCTCGCTCTCCTTCCTTTGTTCTCCCTTTTTCCTCTCACCTTGAGCGGTGGATTTAGTTGCAGTTTTTACTGCCTCTAAAAATGGCATGAGGATCGAAACTCTGACCCCAAAAAGAGTATAGGAATAGAGTCCCAGTCAAAGGTCAGGCAAACAGTCTCTTTTGTCTTTCTTTCTCTGTGTGTGTGTGTGTGTGTCTGTGTATGTGTGTGTGTGTGTGTGTGTGTGTGTGTGTGTGTGTGTGTATGCACAAGTGTCATAATTGCTCTCAGATCCCCCAAATTAACAGCTTATAACTGATTTTAAGTGATAGCAATAGACTGTAATAGAAAGTGTTTTCCGTAACTCGTTGGCATTTAGCGTGACAGCTAACGTTAACAAGCACAGGCTCACGGCTATTATCCTCTTTGACACAAGTCATTCACTCACTACCCTTAGCCAGCACGCTAACTCTAGTGGTCCAGGTTGCCCTTTAGACTTAAGTGAATGAGAAGAGAGTGTAATGGTATGAAGTCGGACTAACAAGGCAAACGCTGAGTAACATCTCCCAACCATTCCAATAAAGATTACTGTCAGACAGAGGAGAAACCAATTGACACACCCTTTCGGAGAGTGTATGTGTGTTGGTATGCCTGAGTGTGTGTGTGTGTATGTGTGTGTGCAGTGAAGGTGCTTTGGTGCTAAGTAGAGGACTGCCTGGTGTGAAAGCCGATCCGCACTGTGGCCAAAAGTGGTTAAAAGTGAGAGAGAGAGAGAGAGAGAGAGAGAGAGAGAGAGAGAGAGAGAGAGAGAGAGAGAGAGAGAGAGACAGACAGACAGACAGACAGACAGACAGACAGACAGAGACAGGAAAGGAAGGAGGAGAGGGAGGTTAGGGTTTGGCCTGGCGTCCTGAAAAAACGACAGTGGCAGGGTGGCAACAGCTTTCACTGCTCCCAATGGAGTGTGTGTGTGTGTGTGTGTGTGTGTGTGTGTGTGTGTGTGTGTGTGTGTGTGTGTGTGTGTGTGTGTGTGTGTGTGTGTGTGTGTGTGTGTGTGTGTGTGTGTGTGTGTGTGTGTGTACACCTTCTATGCCAGGAATCATCAACTATATTCAGCCACAGGCCGATTGTTTCTTGAGTGGGTGGTTGGGGGGGCCGGAAATGAACCTCCAGAAGCCCAAACAGATATCATGTTTGACCTAAAACATAATAATTTCAAACCTTGCTTACATTTGCATACAATCACGTGTTTCTCTACTAGGCGTGGGAATACTTGGGAACAGATTTAAATTAAAATCACTTGGAGCTGATTTCCTGTTGTTTTTACAATTTCTTTTGTCCAACAATGAATATTGTCTCAGAAAACTTGGGGGCCAAATAAAACCTCCCGCGGCAGGTAGGGAACCCTGCTCTAAGCCTAAGACTACTATGCATGTGTAGCAGTGTGTACATAAGTGTGTCTACCAGTGTGTGTGGTCAGAGGGCCCAGAGGAAGAAGAGCCGGCCGCGGTAAAAAGGCTAGAGTTACGGAACATGAGGCGGGGTGAAAAAAAGACAAAGATCAACAATGGTGGTCGTTAAAGGGGGAATCCAACAAGTGATGAGCGGCCGCCTGGGTGAACCATGACCCCTCAGCTGCTGTGCTGCTTGCTTTGGGCTCTGCGCCGCGCGACAGGTGAGCAAGCTAACGGCCGGCCGCTTGGGATAGCTGGGCGGACTCACGTTACACACACACACACACTGAGAGAGGAACAAGGACAGGACCCACATATTCTCCAACATTCTTACACATGGACATTGTGTAGTCATAAGACTACCACCTATTTTCTCACTCTCTCTTTGAGAAACTCCCCTTCACTCATACGGTATATAGATATTGTGTTTATTCAGAAAAAGACACAAAACAAGGAGGCCCCCCAAAAAAGACTCCCTTACAAAGCCAAACATGCTCAAACATTTTCTCTCAGATAAACACTTTCCGTTCTTCACACTCAAACTATTCAACTCAAATAATTAAACCATCATTCTCGCATTGACATATTACAGTTGGCAGTCAAATGCTGAAGCCAAGCAGTAGGACTTGTGTTCACTATCGCTCTCACACACGGCTGTTGGCAGCGCTCCAGTGAATACTACTGTCAGTCTAATAATGGAATGAGTGATAACATTATGGAGCTACGGGTGTATGTCAGCAAAGCAATTGGCACTGAGTGAGAGGGATATATCGGCACAATGTGTGTGTAGCAGAGTAATAAATGTGTAATTACATTGTGTGGATTGCGAATAAACACTGTTTGCTTTAAACCTGCATTCATGATATCATGGCTTTTTCATAGACATGGCAAAAATAGAGGCTTTGATTGACTATTTACAGGCGTTGTGAGTTGTATCGTATAGAGTCAGTTTCTGTGACAATGGTGTCAACATGAGATCAAATCTCCTTGGGTCTGTCTGTGTGTCTGTCTGTGTGTTGTCTCTGTGTGAGTCTATTAGAATCAATGTGTACCTTCAGCTGTTGAACACACTTCTGTCACCCAGAAACCCCCTCGGCCTCTCCGTCTCACTTTCTGTCTGTGTGTCTGTCTGTGTGTCTGTCTGTGTGTCTGTGTGTCTGTGTGTCTGTGTGACCTTGTTATTGTAGCAGTGTGGCTTTGGTCACTATGTGTGGTTTGGTGGTAGGGAGTAAATATAACTCCTTATTCATCATCCATTGTCTTCCTAGGTGGCTGAATATAATGTGTGTGTGTGTGTGTGTGTGTTTGCCTATATGGTGCTGTTTTGAGCAATTCCCTCCCTCCCTCTGTGGGCTAGCTATGACTATGCAGTCTTTGCCCTCCCACCCTCTATGTTATCAGGCCCAGGTATGACCCAGGTCATACGGACACTCCTCCTGCTAAATGTTTAGTCGATACGCCACAGTTCAACAGTCACATGTCAAAGGTCATCAGTTAGCATGTTTTCACAACAGGGTTATGGGGCTATGGGGTTGGGAGGTAGGTTGTAGGGGTAATCGTCTATGATTGAAACAGAAGATTTTACAGCCAGGTCACCCATGATACAAGTCAGTATTCGATGTCAATGCATGTCTGAGGATGTCAGAAGATGACTGGAAATTGGCCACTAGGGGCAACAGTGAGCGCTGTTACCTTTCGATGTCAATGTAAGTAGGTTAAGGATTTGCTAGGGTGTTGTGGACAGGGATGGCAGACGGGTGTAAGAATCTGCCTCTGATTCCAAAGGTTGCAAGTTCCAATTCAGTGATAGAAGGTTGTTTTTGAGATGTTTTAAGCCTATGCCAAACCGTAACCCTTACCTTTAATGCCTAACCTTAAGATTTCGGAGTCAATGCCTACATTTAACCATAATAAACACTTCTAAATTTAACGTTTGCTGCAGTTTCAAAATTTGGAAACATGGATGAACATCTAATTCTGACATGAGACTGTGAGAGCTAGTTGGGATTTTATGGGTTTGGATGGTCTAGTAGTAGTAGTAGTAGTAGTATGTATGTGTGTGTGTGTGTGTGTGTGTGTGTGTGTGTGTGTGTGTGTGTGTGTGTGTGTGTGTGTGTGTGTGTGTGTGTGTGTGTGTGTGTTTGTCACACTCCTGATTGGTTAGCTATGACCTTATGACACATTTTATCAGGGCATTATAGGGACGACCCTTGACCCTGATACTTTCTATTTCAATAACACTGAGTGTGTAAACAGTGAAGCCACACCTTGCTCAAAGACCATCAATTGAATCCCCAGGGTTTTATCAATGATAGATTACACATGTCTCAGAGAGGCAGCATTAGTAACTACCAGATCTCAGGTGCTGACAGTTGACAGTTGACTGTTTAACTACATTTTTGTTATGGCCAGTGTGGGAGGTTTGCTTTTGGGGTGGTGTATATCTGGGAGTAATATATGGAGGCTGGTGGTGGGAGCTATAGGAGGACAGGCTCATTGTACTGGCTGGAATGGAATAATGGAACGGTATCAAACATATGGAAACCACATATTTGAGTCTGGTCCATTTACTCCATTCCAGCCATTACAATGAGCCCGTCCTCCTATAGCTCCTCCCACAAGCCTCCTCTGATGGGAGTCTTGTTTTGTTGTGTGAGTGAGAGACAGAGACAGAGACAGTGTGTGTATAGCTGTGATTCATGTTAATGATTGCAGGGTAGCGCTGCTCCTGATTTCCTGTGTCATTAGCCAGTGGTGATGGACTGAGGGTTAGGGTTAGGCAAGGTTTCCTTCCTATCATAAGAGGCCCTTTCAGGTCAGAAACCTAGTAAAGACTGTGTGTGTGTGTGTGTGTGTCTGTGTGTGTGTGTGTGTGTGTGTTAGGTAAGCCTCTCTGAGGGTGTGACTCAGGTAGGGGAAGGTGTTTTTAGACAGAGGCTCTCTGTGTCAGGCTCCTATAGAAGTATTCAGGTAGTCTACACCTGTTTGTCTTGGGTTGTCCACTGACTAAATAATCAACAGGAGAGATTAGGACTGACACACACACACACACCGCCCACTGCAAGCTTCTGTGTAAGTTTGGGACAATATTCAATCAAATGCAACAGCCCGATTTCCAGGGTAAGTCAGAAATAGCAATAACATTGTAGTAGTTGAGTGATCTCTGAGTGTTAGTAAGAGAGTGACAGCCACATCCGGTATTCTGTCCAAGACTGTAACTCGGCATGAGGGCATGGGAGGTGGGGGTTGTAATTATAGGCTCAATGCTAGCCCTGGACAAATTACAGAGGATCACACACTCCCTCTCTCTACCTCTCTCCCTCTCGACCTCGCATTCTCCCCTTCCTCCCCCACCACACATACACTCGCCCATGCTCGGGAGTGGTGTCTCCCCAAGCAAGATCAACAAGTTTTATTTTGGCTCATAAAGAGAGCTCAAGTTGAATTTAGGCTCATCATATAGTCTGTTCAAAACTATCCCATTTTTGTGTGCATAAGCTAGGAAAAATAAAGTTGTTTCAAAATATGAAGAAATGCCAGGACACTAGGTAGCATGCTAACTGACTGTCTGGTGAGAGAGCTCATCAGGCCTCAGACACAGTCAGTGATTTGTTGTGGTTTGGCTGAAAGTAGACAGACTCGTCTATCTCTGCTCATCACAGGTCAAAGGTCAGATAAGGACTTGTCTGGCAGGAAGTGAACTAGTGGATGAGGTCACATGACTAGAGTATAGACAGAAGAGGAGATGAGGGGTAGGAGAGGCAGGCAGGAGCCTAACCCCCTGAGGTTGCGGTTGCTCATCTTATATATTACGTCTTTACTTATTATTGAGAAGTTTCTTCTTCTCATTTCTCATGAACTTTCTCATTCAATATGTTCCTTGGAATTGTATGGGCTTTTCCAAATTACATTTTTTCTTAACTGTCTTCTGTTTTGTGGTTGTGTGTTTTGTGTGTTCAAGTTGTGTGACAGCACAGTACTGAAGCATCATACCCTCCCCACTGTTCTGTGATGAAGTATGATGAGTTGGTAAAAAAACACATTTTGGGCATGTAAGTACTGTATGTGTGAGTGTGATTACACAGTCCTTCTCTCTCTCTCTCTCTCTCTCTCTCTCTCTCTCTCTCTCTCACACACACACACACACACACACTTTCTTTCTCTCTCACCCCACCCTCCATCTCTCTCTCCCTCCCTCGGCTCCAGCAAGACTAAATGAAGATGTCGGTGTTCGCATTTCACGCCCTCTCCTCTCCTCCCCGCCTGTTTTCATACTGCCCATTCATTTCCTCCCCTCCTGCTACCCTCCTCCTGCCTCCTCTCTAGCTATCATCCATCCACTCTCCCCTCATCTCCTCCCCTCCTCCCTCTGCCACTGGTCCCATCCACTCCTCCCCTCTTTCTCCTTTAATATAGCTGTATAATGGCTCTCTTATGTGGTGGGAGGGGGAGTGGGAGGGGGAGTTGGGAAGAGAGGGGGAGTGAAGGCGAGGGAAGAGAAGGGGGGTTGGGGGTTCAGAGTAGAGCTGAGTCTATGTCTGGTCCAGAGGTCACCATGATGAAGCAGTAATGGAAAAGGTGGAGTGGAAGAAGTAGAGGGGAAGGGGGGCTGGAGATGTATAGCCCTGAAGGAAAGGGAGGACCATTGTTAGGGGAAAGGGTGTGTGTGTGTGAATGTGCTTATGTAAGGATGTACCTGTGTCTGCTCCATAAGTCCTCTCTCCCTGCCCATCTATGACCTCTGAGTGGCCATTATGCAGAGGTGACCAGAGGTGACCAGGAGGTCACTCCAGGGTTGTTTGGGGGCTAAATCAACACCCCGTTCCAGAATGGGGGTGTGTGTGATTGATCCAATCTGAGGATCCGGGCGTCCGGCGCTCCGGACAGGGTCACACTGCTGACGGATGGTACCTATCTGTCTCCTTGGCGACAGGATGGACGATGGACTCTTCCGCTTCTTCTAAATATTTATAGAACAAGGCCCAATCAGAGAGGGGCTGGTGAGATTACACACAGAGAGTGAAAATAGTGTGTGTGTGTGTGTGTGTGTGTGTGTGTTTGGTAACAAGTACGGTCACCCTCTTGCCTTAATTAAACGTATTTGATTACACACAATATGAGTGTAATTATAGCTGCATTACAGCTGCAACTCATTACCACAGATAATAAACACAATATTTTACCTAATGAAGTACTATCTGACTCATAATACCTATCAGACATCTGTAATACAGTACCAGTCAAAAGTTGACACACCTACACAGTCGAGGGTTTTTCTTTATTTTAAATTTTTTTCTACGTTGTTGAATATTGAAGACATCAAAACCATGAAATAACACATATGGAATCATGTACTAACCAAAAAAGTGTTCAACAAATAAAAATATATTTTATATTTGAGATTCTTCAAAGTAGCCACCCTTTACCTTGATGACAGCTCTTGGCATTCTCTCAACCAGCTCCATGAGGTAGTCCCCTGGAATGCCTTTCAATTAACAGGTGTGCCTTGTTAATTTGTGGAATTTCTTTCCTTCTTAATGCGTTTGAGACAATTAGTTGTGTTGTGACAAGGTAGGGATGGTATTCAGAAGATAGCCCTATTTGGTAAAAGACCAAGTCCATATTATGGCAAGAACAGCTCAAATAAGCAAAGAGAAACGACAGTCCATCATTACTTTAAGACAGAAAGGTCAGTCAATACGGAAAATTTCAAGAACTTTGAAAGTTTCTTCAAGTGCAGTCACAAAAACCAATAAGCACTATGATGAAACTAGCTCTCATGAGGACTGCCACAGGAAAGGGAGACCCAGAGTTACCTCTGCTGCAGAGGATAAGTTTATTAGAGTTACCAGCCTCAGAAATCGGCAATTAACTGCACCTCAGATTGCAGCCCAAATAAATACTTCACAGAGTTTCAGACACATCTCAACATCAATTGTTCAGAGGAGACTGTGTGAATGAGGCCTTCATTGTTGAACTACTGCGAAGAAACCACTACTAAAGGACACCAATAAGAGACTTGCTTGGGCCAAGAAACACAAGCAATAGACAATAGACTAGTGGAAATCTGTCCTTTGGTCTGATGAGTCCAAATTGGAGATTTTTGGTTCCAACCGCCGTGTCTTTGTGAGAGTAGGTGTAGGTGAACTGATGATCGCCACATGTGTGGTTCCCACCGTGAAACATGGAGGAGGAGGTGTGCTGGTGTGGGGATTATTTGCTGGTGACACTGTCTGTGATTTATTTACAATTATTTAGAAGGCACACTTAACCAGCATGGCTACGACAGCATTCTGCAGCAATACGCCATCCCATCTGGTTTGCGCTTAGTGGGACTATCATTTGTTTTCAACAGGATAATGACCCAAAACACACCTCCAGGCTGTGTAAGGGCTATTTGACCAAGAAGGAGAGTGATGGAGTGCTGCATCAGATGACCTGGCCTCTACAATCACCAGACCTCAACCCAATTGAGATGGTTTGGGATGAGTTGGACCGCAGAGTGAAGGAAAAGCAGCCAACAAGTGCTCAGCATATGTGGGAACTCCTTCAAGACTGTTGGAAATGCATTCCTCATGAAGCTGGTTGAGAGAATTTCAAGAGTGTGTAAAGCTGTCATCAAGGCAAAGGGTGGCTACTTTGGAGAATCTAAAATCTAAAATATATTTTGATTTGTTTAACACTTTTTTGGTTACTGCATGATTCCATATGTGCTATTTCATAGTTTTGATGTCTTCACATGTGGAAAATAGCAAAAATAAAGAAAAACCCTTGAATGAGTAGGTGTAAACTTTTGACTGGCTCTGTAGGACAATCACATCACACCATTTGCTCTGCCAGCACATACACATACATACACCTAATCTCCACTAATTTCCCTAATTTAATATTAATTCATTCAAAACACGCATGTGCACACAAACACACACACACGAGTGCAGACAGACACACAGACACACACACACTTCATTCAGCCCCCCTTTCCAGTGAAAGTACTTTTCTCCGCTTCCTTTGAGTTCAAAGTAAATGAATAAAATGTGTCGAACCGCGGGGAGGAAGTGGTTTCCAGACCGCCTCGGCATGTTGGAGCTCACAGAGACATGTTTACAGCAGCTGTGTGCGTGCATGTGTGTGTGTGGAAACGTAGGGTCCTGTGCCAGACTGTCTGTCTGTCTGTCTGTCTGTCTGTCTGTCTGAGGTAGAGGGTGCAGCCTCTTCAGAGGAAACCACAGCTCAGATGCTCCTCTGTGTCACTATATTCAGCAGTAATCGCGATTGAAGACCAAGTCTTCGCTGGAAGAGGCTAATGCTAACATCATACAGGCCATACGTTTCCTTGAAAAGTGAACAAGCTAACTGCTAACTGTATTGTAAGAAAAGTAGAACCATTGCTAGCTTTCCTCTTCTCTGGAAGAGGTTGAACACTAATGTTAATACTAAATTACAAGAAAGGGGCCAACAAAAATGCTCTGTCTTTGGCGGTCCATAGGCGGCTAATTGTAAGTGTCTCTGGGCAGCTTGATCAAGGGCCAAGGATATAGATAAAATGGGCTATATGAAACATGGCCTCGTACTTACCACACTTGATTTGATCCATTTACACTTCAAATACACTTCTTGAACACACTCATTCACTAAATTAATGAGACTCTAATGGTCAATACAAATAGCCCTGATGTGTAATTAACATTAACTACTTAGCATTGTCACTCTGACCAATCCACAACTTAGCACTAACTGTCCACCTCACACACTCAGTAGCAATTCACAACTTTCACTCACTTGTTGTCAGAGCCTAAACAGTTAACACGTACACAATACCCCTCACAACTTGAGCAGTGGAGGGAACTGTTAACCTCCACCTCAAGCACACACAATCACTCCCACGCACACAGTAATTCAAAAACCAGTCCCCGACACACACTGGCCAAGTGGAGCAGAAATAAGCGGAAGGGGGACAAGTGTCAAAGACTGGCTGGAAAGTGGGTCACAGTGGGGTGTCCTTATGTCCTCACAGCCAAACACGCCAGTGAAAAGAACAAGTCCAACTGACCCACCTAATGAAGTCTAGTACAAAAATACTAAATTTGTTATTAAAAAACATACATATTAGGATTGCCAACGACAACAGAAAATGTATTGTTTTCTAAAAACAGTTATTCATTTTATTCAGAGATAATACACATTTTTAAAATTTACCAGAATACAGTGCATTCCAAAATTATTTTTCAAAATGTTTGTTACGTTACAGCCTTATTCAAAAATGGATTAAATTGCTTTTTTTCTTTATCAATCTACACACAATACCAATTATGACAAGCAAAAACAGATATTTTGACATTTTTGTAAATGTATTAAAAATAAAAAGTATTTAGACCCTTTACTCAGTACTTTGTTGAAGCAACTTTGGCAGCGATTACAGCCTCAATTCGTCTTGGCTATGACGCTACATGGTTAACACACCTGTATTTGGGGAGTTTGTCCCATTCTTATCTGCAGATCCTCTCCTGTCAGGTTGGATGGGGAGCGTTGCTGCACAGCTATATTCAGGTCTGTCGAGAGATGTTTGATCGGGTTCAAGTCCGGGCTCTGGCTGGGCCACTCAAGGACATTCAGAGACTTGTCCTGAAGCACCTCCTGCATTGTCTTGGTTGTGTGCTTAGGGTCGTTGTCCTGTTGGAAGGTGAACCTTCGCACCAGACTGAGGTCCTGAGAGCTCTGGAGCAGGTTTTCATCAAGGATCTCTCTGTACTTTTCTCCGTTCATCTTTCCCTCAATCCTGACTAGTCTTCCTGTCCCTGCTGCTGAAAAACATCCCCACAGCATGATACTGCCACCACCATGTTTCATCGTAGGGATGGTGCCAGGTTTCCTCCAGACGTGACGCTTGGCATTCAGGCCAAAGAGTTCAATCTTGGTTTCATCAGACCAGAGAATCTTGTTTCTTTGGCAAACTCCAAGCGGGCTATCATGTGCCTTTTACTGAGGAGTGGTTTTCGTTTGGCCACTCAAATCAAATCAAATCAGATTTTATTGGTCACATACACATGGTTAGCAGATGTTAATGCGAGTGTAGCAAAATGCTTGTGCTTCTAGTTCCGACCGTGCAGTAATATCTAACAAGTACAACTCTACCATAAAGGCCTGATTGGTGGAGTGCTGCAGAGATGGTTGTCCTTCTGGAAGGTTTTCTCATCTTCACAGAGGAACTCTGAAGCTCTGTCAGAATGACCATCGGGTTCTTGGTTACCTCCCTGACCAAGGCCCTTCTCCCTCAATTGCTCAGTTTGGCTGGGTGGCCAGCTCTAGGAAGAGTCTTGGTGGTTCCAAACTTCTTCCCTTTAAGAATGATGGAGGCCACTGTGTTCTTGGGGACCTTAAATTCTGCAAAAATGTTTTGGTACCCTTCCCCAGATCTGTGCCTCAACATAATCCTGTCTCGGAGCTCTACGGACAATTCCTTCGAATTCATGGCTTGTTTTTTTTCTCTGACATGCACTGTCAACTATATAGACAGGTGTGTGCCTTTCCAAATCATGTCCAATCAATTTAATTTACCACAAGTGGACTCTAATCAAGTTGTAGAAACATCTCAAGGATTATCAATGGAAATATGATGCACCTGAGCTCAATTTCGAGGCTCATTGCAAAGGGTCTGAGTACTTATGTAAATAAGGTATTTCTGTTTTTCATTTTTAACATATTTGCTAAAATGTCTAAAAACCTGTTTTTGCTTTGTCATTATGGGGTACTGTGTGTAGATTGATGAAGAACAATTTTTATTTGATCAATTTTAAAATAATGCTGTAACGTAACAAAATGTGGGAAAAGTTAAAGGGTCTGATTACTTTCCAAATGCACTTTAGATGTACTGTTTCCCAGGAGATAAAGTCCAAACCTTACACACATACACACACCACACACACACACACATACACAAATTATAACACTGACAAACTTAATAGACCTGTGGCCATGCTGATTAAAACTGTAAATCCTATTCAGTCACTCCAAACTGGCTCTCCCAGGGGGGTGAGTCTGAAAGGACTCCTGATAGTTCTATGGCAGTTTAATTACATCATGACAACAGCCAGTGATTATGATTAATAAACAATAAATCAATGATTGAGTGAATAGGCCAAACAGCAGGGGGTGGTCAGTAGTAGACTGTGTGTGTGTGTGTGTGTGCTTGGATGGTTCTGTGCACTCGTGCATGTGTGTGTGTTTGAAAGGTTGTGTGCGTGTAGTGTGTGTGTGTGTGTGTGTGTGTCTAGATTGAGTGACCACTCATTAGGGGTTAAAGGGAGCCTTTGTCCAGGCCATGCTGATTAAGCTGGACTGGTGGCAGCAGCTCCCCTCCACCTGCCATAACCCAACTCCAACTCATCCATCACTCACTTGACCTGGCCAGAGAAAGGCCTACAGCCCTAGACCAAGCAACATCACCAGCCAAGAGTAGGATATCAGTCAGAGTGCCAGTCTTAGACCAATTCCAAATCCCAGCCCCTAGCCCTGCCTACCTTAGCCCCTACCCCAGGCCTGATATTTTCCCATCCTAAACCCCATCAAGTGCCTGACCCCAGTCCAGCCCCAACCTTAGTATGTGAGGCTCAAACTGCCCTTCCTTAGACCCATCTAAACCCCAAGCCCCTGCTCAAGCCCCTATCCCAGCCAACCCAGACAGGCCAAAGAAGCTTAGCCACCACCCGCTACATGCAACAACCCATCAGCCCAAGGCAAGCGCCCGCCTGTCCTGCTCCAGTTTAATTTCATTGCCTTTAGCTGCAATTAAAAAAAAATCAATAACCATAATCAGCGGCGTCCTCCCAGCCCCACGCCACAGATGGCAGCTATAAATCTGAATCAGATTAATAACTGGATTATTACCGACATCCAATCTGAATTAAAGCCTACATAATTGTTTTAATTAGGTCAAAAGACAATAGGACAGGGCTATATCCTCTGAATACATAAAGATACGGAGACAAAGTGGTGAAAGTAAATCTCTGTCTGTAGATCATATGGAACATCACAGTAGGCTATTCATTATATATTCTTGTATCTCTAAATGATTGATGTATTGGAGTAAACAATGGGGGTAACCGGCAAACAGAAAATAGGGCATGGACTCTACAAGGTGTTGAAATACGTTCCACAGGGATGATGGCCCATGTTGACTCCAATGCTTCCCACAGTTTTGTCAAGTTGGCTGGATGTCCTTTGGGTGGTGGACCATTCTTGATACACACAGAAAACTGTTGAGCGTGAAAAACCCAGTAGTGTTGCAATTCTTGACACAAACCGGTGCCCCTGGCACCTACTACCATATCCCATTCAAAGGCACTTAAATCTTTTGTCTTGCTCATTCACCCTCTGAATGGCACACATACACAATCCATGTCTCAATTGTCTCAAGGCTTAAATATCCTACTTTAACCTGTCTCCTCCCCTTCATCTACACTGATTGAATTGGATTTAACAAGTGACATCAATAAGAGATCATGCACTTCATCTTTTTCCAAAATCATGGGCATTAATATGTAGTTGGTCCTCCCTTTGCTGCTATAACACTATCCACTCTTCTGGGAAGGCTTTCCACTAGATGTTGGAACATTGCTGTGGGGACTTGCATCCATTCAGCCACAAGACCATTAGTGAGGTTGGGCACTGATGTTGGGTGATTCGGCTTGGCTCGCAGTCGGCGTTCCAATTCAACACAAAGGTCTTTTCGATGGGGCTGAGGTCAGGGCTCTGTGCAGGCCAGTCAAGTTCTTCCACACCAATCTTGTCAAACCATTTCTGTATGGACCTCCCTTTGTGCACGGGGGCATTGTCATGCTGAAACAGGAAAGGGCCTTCCCCAAACTGTTGCCACAAAGTTGGGAGGACAGAATCGTGTAGAATGTCATTGAATTCTGTAGCGGTAAGATTTCCCTTCACTGAAACTAAGGGGCCTAGCCCGAACCATGAAAAACAGCCCCAGACCATTATTCCTCCTCCACCAAACCTTACAGTTGGCACTATGCATTCAGGCAGGTAGCGTTCTCTTGGCATCTGCTAAACCCAAAATCGTCCGTTGGACTGCCAGATGGTGAAGCGTGATTCATCACTCTAGAGAACCCGTTTCCACTGCTCCAGAGTCCAATGGTGGCAAGCTGCTTGGCCATGGAAACCCATTTCATGAAGCTCCCGACGAACAGTTTTCTGACATTGCTTCCAGAGGCAGTTTGGAACTCGGTAGGTCCCGTTCTGTGAGCTTGTGTGGCCTACCACTTCGCGGCTGAGCCGTTGTTGCTCCTAGACATTTCCACTTCACAATAACAGCTCTCACAGTTGACCGGGGAAGCTCTAGCATGGCAGAAAGAACTGACTTGTTGGAAAGGAGACATCCTATGACGGTGCCACGTTGAAAGTCACTGAGCTCTTCAGTACGGGCCATTCTACTGCCAATGTTTAGCTATGGAGATTGCATGGCTGTGTGCTCGATTTTATACACCTGTGGCTGAAATAGCCGAATCCACTAATTTGAAGGAATGTCCACATACTTTTTGCCATGTAGTGTAGCTTTCACCTGGAGTCTATGTCATGGAAAGAGCAGTTGTTCTTAATGTTACGTACACTCAGTGTATACAAAGTTAGAGGAAAAAGTTTGCAAATATTTAACATACTCTTAAAAACCTGCAGTATAGCATAACATAGTAATAGTTTACCTTATATAACCAGGAAAATCAATAGATTGTATTTACACAGCATCTTTCACTAGGTCTCAAAGCACCAATGTATTTCATAGCACCCAACTATATAAAACAATCCTGAATAGATTTATCGCTCTCATTCAGTTCGTGTCGAAAGCTGGTCTTTAGAGCGCAATCCCATCACTGGACTTAATTAGTTCAGGTGTGATCGGATAGTAGGGGAATTCAGTGTCTTTTCACACCCGGATCACTGATCTCTTATCAGTTCATAGTCACAAGAAAAGACACAGTAGCACTTTGTAACACAAACCCACTGACCTCCTAGCATTGAAAAGTTAAATTGCTTTATTGCCGTTATATTTTCCCATTCATTCATCTGCACACACACACATACCTCATTGTTGCTGTCACGTCATTCCACCTCAAAAAGCACAAGAAAGAGGATTCCGACACCCACCATCCAGATTGTTCTGAAATTGTTGTTAGAAACAGGTTAGATTAGCTTTCCTTCCACATTATACTGTTGAAATATAATTTGACCTATACAAATTAAGCTAATTGATTGCATACAAATTGGCCATTTAAATTTATAGCATTCATATAAAAATCAAGAAATATAGTACCTATCATCCGATTTGGACCACACTTTTTTCGAACAATGAGTTAGACAAGGAATCCAAAGAAATGGTTAAAAGCCCCCCTCGGACCCCACGCTAATCCTACCCCAACAACAAGCTCTGAGTATTGTTTATTCATCCTATGTAATGTATTACCAGTGAATTTTGTGATGTTTTCTTTCCCCCCCTTCAGAGAAATAAGTCATTGAAGTTGTTAGGTTTATGTCCCATTCCACATGCTAATATTGCCAGGTTCTGACCACTAGATGGTGCTGTTCCTGCTATTAGATTATGTTAAAGGTGGGTTTAACCAAATTACAAAATTACATAATGGTTTCCTTACCCTGTAAGCAGTCTATGGACAAGGTATGACAGCAATTCATGCTTTGGTTCTGTTGTCTACTGTTTCAAATGCTATCTTTTTAACATTTAATTATCCCTTTAACACCTAATAGCAAGAACAACACCATTTAGTGGCCAGAACCTGGTAATATTAGGATGTAGGACGGGACATAAACCTAGATGACTAATTTCTCTGAACAGGGGGAAAAAAACATCACCAAATTAAATGAGAATGCATTACATAGGATGAAGAAATAATATTCTGAGGTGCAGCTCAATGCTACTTGTCAAACATAGAGAACTGATACTGTACAGTCGTTGTGGGGGTGGAATTAGCGTGGGTTGTGGGTGGCTTTTGACAGTTCATTTGGATTCCTCATGTCTTACTTATTGTTAGAAAAAAGTTGGTCCAAATTAGTTGTTAGGTACTATATTTATTGAATATTATATATATTTTTAAATGTAACCTTTATTTAACTGGGCAAGTCAGTTTCTTATTTACAATGACGGCCTACACGAATTCTATCAATTAAAATTAACAATTTGGGTTTAATACAGGGGCGCAACTTTCACTGCGAACGGGGGCATGTGGACGCCTCCGAGCGTCGAAGAGGCTATATGGAGTGTTTATCCGACTGCATTTAAAAATACAAATTATGTCCCCCCACTTCTAAAGCCTAAGGTGCGCCCCTAGTGAAATCAATTAGCTACATTTTTCAGAGATCAAATTATATTTCAACAAAATAATGTTGCAGGAATGCTAATCTTATCTGTTTACTACAGAAACGATTTCAGAATAATCTGAGATAGTGGGTGTCATGCTTGCTGAAATGACATGGAACGACCCTGTCAACAAGTTTCTTTCTTACACACACACACGTAACACACACGCACACACACACAAAACACTCACACCCTCTTTATCTCTCTGTTCAGGCAAGGTCATGGTTTTTCATTGACACGAAGAGACAGACAAAAATAAAGAGAGAGAGAGTGAAAGAGAGTGACATACATTCTGTAACAAAACAGTGTTACTCAGCTCTGTGGTTTTGTGTGATAATCTTGTGGGACACATTTCCCTCAACACCTGACAAAATGTTGGCATCTGCAGACTGCAGTTTCTCTTATACAGATACACAAAGACAGCATTCAGCACTCACTTACACACAGCAAGACACAGTTATAAGCACACTAAGATTCAGATATACCAGATGCATGCAAACCCACTGACACACACACACACTGAGTTGAGCTGGGGCGCGTGGCTGCCGTTGTGGGTGAATCCCAGCTTGGCACAGCTTTGCCTCGCTGGCAGCCTGCCAAGCTAAATATTTCTCCTGGATGAGAATGTACACACACATTCACAGTTCAGCGCCAAGCCGCGATAAAGCAAAGGGCTTCCCTCGAGCCAACTAGGTGTGTGTGCATGTGTGTGTGGGGGAGAGTGAGAGAGAAAGAGATAGAGAGAGTTAAGGAGGTCAACTATAGCAGCGGGAGCAAAGAGAGAAAGTGATGATTAGTCCCAGCTGTGACGTGACAGAGAGAGAGAAAGAGGGATGGAGACAGAAAGAGAGTGAAATAGAGACTGGGACATAACGAAGGATGTAGTATACCTCTGAGCACTCAGGGTTAGAGGCTGGTAGGGGCAGGGCACAAGGAGTGGGTGAACGTGTATGTCTGCTGTGCTCAAAGGGTTCTGACCCCCCCCATCACATCTATCGTCCCACACACACTTCCACAGCTTTGATGAGGAGTGGGCTGCATCACTGTGTGTGTGTGTTGGGGGGGTGGAGACAGGAAGAGTGTGTAAGTGTGTCTGTTTCGCGTAAAGATCTGAGACTTCTGGGCACAGCAGAAGTGTGTCACTACAGCTAACCCCCTCAGCATGGACTCCATTACCACAGGGATTGGGAGACTCAGTGGAGAGAGAGATATCTGAATAGAGAGAGAGAGAGAGAGAGAGAGAGAGAGAGAGAGAGAGAGAGAGAGAGAGAGAGAGAGAGAGAGAGAGAGAGAGAGGATTGCGGAAGAGGGAAGGGGTACAGTACAGACCCTCATATCAAAAGGGATAGTGCTACAGGGGCTCAGTCAAAGTTCAACAGGTGCTAACGCTCCCTCTTGACTCAAACATGCCAGACAGATATAAAACATTGGATTCAAATGTCTTCCATTTTCACTCAGACATAAAACGAATGCCCTTTTACTTGGAATGATTTTAAAAGCACTTGACAATTATTATCATAACAATTTCATAATAACTATAAAAACATACTCAGCCCCCAAATAGAAAATAAATGTAATATAGTAAGTAGTCAAACACACGCATACAAATTTCAAATTCTCATAAAAAGTGGCAATATAACTAGACTACACAGGATATGCCTTCACCAGGCCGCTTCTGGTGCTCTAAGCCACCTATTTACATTATTGGCCTACCAATAAATATCACTTTTTTAAAGCAAATATTATGTATTTTATTACAATTAAATGTGTTTAAGTTTTACCAAAACAAAGTGACCAAAAATGTCATCCAAACATTTGGATGCAATTTTTAAAAGAAAAACGTTCAGAAAATAGACTAATCCTGATAAAATGTATTTATGCTTTATGAAATAAAAATCCTTTAAGAATATTTTTCTACCAAAGAATTAAAGGCCGGACTGGGTAGAATATTGTAGGCCCGCCTCTGCCTAATAAAATAGGCGAATTATTTCAGAATGGTCCTCGATTTCGTATCAATAAAGCGTTCAATGTTTTATATTAATACATTTCGATGTTCACCTATGGCTTCCAATTTTCCCTTTTCTTTCAAGTTTTTTAATCATTCAAATATGCACATTACAAAGACATGACTTTGTAACTATTGCCTATTGATTCATTGTCTCGTCAGTTAACTTTTAGCAGCCTTCACAGTGGGTGCAGAGGGGTGAAGGCGTCTTAAACTTTCTCGACGTTTAGGCTATCCTAAACGAACATGTTAATTTCCTTTAAGCACACTGCAAATGTTGGAAACGGGAGGTGTTACTTTAACTAACGATTGCTCCATCAGTTATCGAAAGCGTCGGCGCAGGGGAGTTTGTTTTGTTAATTGCTTGTCTTAATCCTAATTTTGGGTGGAGCAGACTTGGGCGCGGAAAGAAGGGGTAGGCTACTTTGTATGGGAACTGTAGACTACAGACTCACCTCGACAATTTCATAGTATACACGCACTACAAAGAGAAACGATCGGACCTAGGCCAGCAGCGCCTGAGTTTGGAAATTGGGATAAGGATATCTTCCAGCGCTCGGCGGCAGGCGCTTCATAGCGCGGACAGGTAAAATAACTTGCACCCCGCTTCGCTCGCGCGGCTACAGTCCCTGCCGTTCGATAAACAACATTGAATAGGTTACATGTATTTTCTACATTGTTTAGTGTAGGCTAAAACTTAGTCTTGAATTAAGACTTTAGAGCAGACGACATCACGTTGTCGCATTTCATTCACATCTACCTTAGGTTCTTGACATGTTGTGTATGTAGCCTATAGATTAGGGATCGGCTATATAACCTGTCGCCATAAGAAACATTGTATCCTAATTTATTGTTAGGCAGGCTATTTGTTTAATAGTAATTAGGCCTATAGATAAGCTACTCCGCAACACAGCCTAACAATCTATTTTTACAAATATTCACTGTAGTTGGGCTAAATTAAATAATTTTCTGAAACTCCTCTTCGCTTTTGTTGCAACTCTGAGTCGATATTAGCCTACTGATGAAAAAAAAACACTGAATTGTGTGGTCATTCAGTTAATGCGATAAGGAATTGAATGAGTCGCATTGAATGACCCTATTATGAATCGAAAGTGATTGCATAGGATACATGACTGGAAGTGCGTATTTTGCTAGCCTACAGTTCAGTGCTTTTACATTCTTTAACCCGACAAAGAAGTCGGATAACATCCTATCTTTTGACGAGTTGACCTGTTAGCCCCGTTTCGCTTCTTATCCTACCGTCTCATCTTGCACAGGTTATTCAATGTCCTGATTCGATCTTTACACCATGGCGTTCGCTTAACTGGCAAATGTGCCCGACCGGGCATTTGACAGTTTTCAACAGTTGAACGAACACCCGCTGCGCAACGCTTTGCTTGCTGTCACGGACACGGGGGTATGGTACACACGCGTCGAGGTCCATTAGCCTATATCTGTCCAGTGTAACACATACCACAACCTGACAACTACATAAACATTGTTTTTTTAAGTACAGCTGTCGAGGGCGGTAGTTGGGCTGTAGCAAAGGCCCTAGGATCATATATCCTATTGTTTTATGATTCGTTGCCCACTCTGCTCAGGTGTATAAAACATTTTTTTTTAAATGGTGTGGTTTACATATGCTTATCAATGCTATCATACAAATGTCAGTAACCGACATTTGTCCGATGACGCAGCCGCTTTGGAAGGTTGTGTTATCACAAAGTGCTGTGCTCATCATTGTGTGTGCAGTAGGCTTATGACTTCCCTCACATTGCCGAAAAGAAGAGGCATGTGATTCTGGTTGTGACTGAGCGCACGTTTCAGGGTTGTTTACGGGAATGCACTGTGAACCTCTGTAAACATTTACCTGGGGAAAAGGTCTGCGAACTGAAATAGGTTTCTCTATTTAGTGGTTGAAAGTTTCATTTATAGTTTCTAGAGTTGAGTCCGTTTTGCCCAGGGTATCAGTCACACACATCCGTTTCTCTCTGTGGGAAAACAAGAGAATCTCAGTCATGTTACTTACACTATTATTGTCATTCTACACTATAGTTCAGTCTTTGAGCTAATGCAAAATGTAAGATTTCATAAGTCTAATATTTGGAAAATGTGGATTTGAGTTATGAAGCAAACGTTGTAGTCTTTTTATTACAGGAAGTGATGAAGTCATTGCATCATTTGACGTTTGAGATAGTGCCAGGCCAGCACTAACTCCCCCTCTTTCCTTGCCTCATTGTCAGCAGCGTGTCAATGCTACTGGCCCCTGTTTCACTCTTAATGAAAAGTACAATGTAATCAGTGGCATGTGCCAAATAGACCATGATTAGCTCTTCCTCTGGGTTAAGGAGGGTGACTGTCTGGTTGTGGTGTTGATCGTAACACACAAGTGTTTGCCGTGTGGACAGTCCCTCCAGATGGCTGAGGGGGGAGAGTGTGTGTAGCTGTGGTGGATTGGCAAGATTAGGAGAGCTACTGCAATGCCCCAACCCCACCCTGCTCTATGCTGTAGGGGGGGCTCGACCTGACGCATGCCACGCGTCCACACACACAGGTCCCTCAGCCCAAACGGGATAATGGCTAGGTCTAACCTCCCTACTATCTCCCAATGGCTCCTCCATTGAGGGTCTAACTCTTTCCAGAACAACACCCAAATCCACTGTGTCTCCTCCGCGCACGCACACACTTTTTGAGGAAAGTTCAAGCGGATACAAGCTTTGTTTGGCACACACATGCGCCACAGGAAATGGACAATAACAATCTTCTTGCTATGATCTTGTGAGAGGCATCCTGTAGACCGGAATTAAAACATATTGCGACAAAGGGGAGAAAATCAGTGACACTCCAGATCAACTCTCAAGATAAGATCCACTACTGTTGTGGGGAAAGTTTTGGGAAGTTTGAATGTGTGATATTCAAACTCACAATGTGAATAACAGTCAGGGCATTTGGATGAGAAATTGACAGTGTAGCCAGTACTTCTCTTCTTGTGACAACCAGTACATGAAAAGCAGGACCGTTAAGCTGTATCTGCTATGAAGTCAATCAAGTTTGCTGCTTTTTGCCTCTTGTCGCAGAGGGAACCAGGAATTTGGAATGGCTGCTAATCTCACCTGTGGTTTAGCCACCCCCACCCATTCCACCCGCTCTCGTCCTCACCTCCTTTCTCTTCTTTCTTTTCATAATCCCTATCTCCTTCTGATGTGTTGGCACCACAATTCTGCTGTGTGTGTGTGTGTTATACTCTTAGCCCTGATAGGAGCCCTCTGTAAAACTAACAGAGACAGGAGGTCCCCATGCCCTTCTTTGTGTGGCCCTCTTCCTCCCTCCCTCTCTCCTCTAGGCATGCAGGCCACATTAAATACCCTCCTCGGCCTGCGCATAAACAAAAAGAGACATTTGAATTTGACTTCAGAGCAGAGGAACTCTCTCTCCAGCCTCAGGCCTGCCTGCGCCCCTCCTTCCTCTACAGTTTAAGCAGAGAGAGGGATGAGGAGAGGGAAATGGGATCAGGAGAGCCTAGTGGGGGGGGGGGGGACAGGGGTGCTTGTCTGTGTCTGGGCCCAGATTGTTCCCAGCCAGCAAGCGGGTAGGGATGGACCACATATGACTTTCAAAAGGGAAAATATGTTATTTTCGCTCTCGTTTTTTGTTTAGTTGAAATCTTAACTTGTTTTTCTGGAAGGAAGGAGACGTTTTTTTCCGTAGGGGTTGGTCGCTATAGAGCATGATCATGTAGACCAGCTGGGGTGCAGATCGTGTGTGTTTGGGGCCGGTGGGTCGTCTGTTGGCAGGAAGGAGTAGGCAGCGAGTGATGTGGTCAACTCTCTGTCACCAGTGGGAGGGGAGGAAGAGGGGGGGATTGAAGACCCGGTTCAGTCCTTTCTTTCTCTCCCTCCCTGCCCTCCTCCCCTCCTCCCCTGCCTCATGTTTTATTTTCTTCATTATCATTCTTCATTAGCCCTCGCTCCACTCCGCCCCACCCAAGACTGATGTCAATCAAGAGGGAGAGTAGGGGATTTCCAGTTGAATTCCAGGACATGGTTGCTTGCTTTGAGTGGGCTTTGCTATGGTGATCTGATATACAGACCACGGACTGAGAAAAAGAGGAGTAGATGGAGGAGGAGAGACAAAGTGTTGTATTTAACCAGGGTCGGCAAGCCCTGGTCCTTTTATGCCTCAGTTTATTACCAGAGACAGAAGGGGAAGGGGAGAGAGGGAGTGTGTTGGTGATACTGAGCCATGAGGTCAGTTCAGTGTCGCCCTCTAGAGGGTGTGTGTCTGTGTGTGTAAGAGGAACGTCCGTCCGTGGCTCTGTGCTGGGTAAACAGTAGAGGGGCACTGAGTCACTGTCACAGGATGTCCTCCTTCCCCAGGAAGACTCATAAACACCCCCCCCCCCCCCACCAATCTGTGTGTGTTTGTTGTGGGGGGTTGTTGATATATAACAGTTGCACCGTTACACAACAAGCACCTATGTTAAGGGAATATGTTTTTGAGACTTTGATTTGGAACTGGCAACCTTTTCTAATTTATTAGTTTTTCGAAGACTGCAAGAGAATGTTTGAATTTATGTTAAGGTGTGTGATGGTACTTTCATGTGCCAATTGATATTGTTGTTTGTTTGTTTTGTGTGGAGCAGCGAGAGCTCATGCCTCAGGTGAACGCGCCTGCTATTTCCATAGAGCATTGTGTGTGTGTTTGCCACTGCTACCCTGAATGAGCTGCGAGGAATCGTGTTCCTCATGGTGGCGGGCGGTCCTTGAGAGGGGGAGTGGAGAGAGAGAGAGAATGAGGGAGGGACCACTGAGTGAATCAACATCTCCCTCACTTGTCGAGGGGCAGTCAGTTAAACAGAAGGCACTCACTGGAGCAGACACACACACACACACGCTCACACACAGCACTCTGGAATAGTGCTTGGATCAGAGGGGGAGAGGGTGAACTGCACCTGTCCCGCGCGCACACACACACACCCAGGGGATAGATCATTCGGCCCTATGTGTGGCTGGGACCAAAGCTTCTCGGTGAGTACGCTACTGAACCCTAGTCAATGGAGAAACAGAGTCTTGTAGGAAAAAGTTTATTATTTTAGTATTTTTGCTTTATTTTAAGGAAAACATTTATACATTTTTTTTCCCTAAATTATATTATTAGTTTTGAGGATTTTACTTTAAAGTTTTTTGTATTACATTTGTTTTGCTTGTAATAAGAATCGAACAAAGACTTTTCTAAATTAATCCAGTGACAACAAATATAAAGGTTTATTTTATGACTTATTTATAAGTCATAAAGATTTCTCCTTGTTTGTCTGGCCACTCCATTATGCAATGGGTTTGTTAAACGTTCAATATATTGTTGAATATAATATTTAAATGCAATCATTTTGAGTATTGAGATTGTTTAAATTATAAATTGTTAAAAGCTTATTGCAGTTTGTCCACTTCAGCGGAATTGTTTTAATTATTAAAATTCTAAAATTGTCATTTGTTTATAGCTTGCTTAAATTTAAACTTGTATTTTCAAAGTCTGTTTTTAAACTATATCAGTAGTGTTTATCGAATATTTGAACAGAAGTGTGTGTGTGTGTGTGGGGGAGTTGAATAAATCAGTTGCCTTTGGCCAGGTTCTCAGTTTCAGTATTAGTTTTGCACAGCTGTCATAGAAATACTTATTTATTAGCAGGACAGATTTTGACTAGTGTTTGGTATTATATTTATCAATATATTTAAATCCCTTTAAAGGATATTCATGAAATCAATGTCCAATAAATAATATCACAATATTAAATAGTTTGAAATGATCTACTCTAAATTGAAACAGAATATCCTAGTTTGTATTATAATTTCATGTATGCAATAATTTGAGGTATTTGGGATATTGTTTGTAGTACAGTTTGTTCTAAAGAAATGTTGGAAAAGCTTTTCAGAAAGTGATTTGTTGTTCTGTTACTCTTCTGGAAGTTCATGAATTACACTAGTCTCCTAGGAACCTGTTTTGTTGGCTTGAGTGAATGTTGTTGAGTATAGGGTCATGTTGAATTTGGTCAAGGTTTGGGGAATTTTGTCAAGCTTTTAGTTATGATTTAGTTTTGGAGATTGTTGGAGGGTAGAGTAGATTTCTGGTGGGGTTATGGTACGTTTTTCCTGAAGTATATGTGAGTGAGTGACGGCGTATGAGGTTGCATTTCAGTCTATCATCGGCCTTTAAATTTGACAATCTTTGTGGCGTATGATCATTTATTCTACGGACACTGTTTTTTTGTGTGTGTGTGAGAGAGAGTAATGGTCTTGGGTGGGGAGCGTTTGAAGTTCGTTTGTGCTGCTGTGGCCCCCCAAATGGAAAAGTTTGGCGCTCCCTCCCGACTGTCCCATACACACTTGGGGATGATTTGCCGGTTCCGCTGCTCTGCCACTCTGCTTCCAATTTTAGCTCCATTCAGACCCAGACAGGACTTCCTTCCCCTGTTTGTGACTCTTTTTCCACCCTGGGGATATAGAGAGAGGGGGAGAGGGGCAGTGAGAGAGCATAAGGAAGAGGGGGATAAAGAAAGAAACTATGATTAAGAGACTGATGTTGACCGTTTGACAAGGAGGGAGAACGAAGGGTAGGCTAGATAGAAGTAGAGTTGGACAAAGTGGGAGAAGGGTACAGAGGGAATGAAGAGGGTGAGGAGGGTAGAGAGACCGAGGGAGGGGTGTATGGTGAGGGGTAGCGTGGCTGGCCCTGACCTTATGCCAGCTTACATAGCCCACGGAAAGGACTCACAGCTTTGCTGCCATTGACCAATGACTTGTGCAGATAGGCTGACCAATCTGTCGGATCAGCATACAGTATATAACACATGCATACTCTTGGGTCACAACTCATCTGTAATAAAAAATGTATAGACTTTTCACTCTGGATTCAATAAGTGTGTTTTTTAAATGTAACTTATTTGAATAGAGTTGATGGTTTCCTGTGATTGAGTGTAGAGTAGTGGGGATCAGACTGTCCTGGGCTAGAGGCTAGTGGGGTCGGTCGACAGTGGCTCTTGTTCCCACAGAGAGAGCATAGACACTGTCTGCTTAGTCAGCCAGTCTCAAAGGAACTCGCCACTCACTGACTCATACTAGATAATAACGCTCCCTCTCTCTTTTTTTTCTCCCCCTTGTCTTTCTTTCTGTTCTCTTTATCTCATCTCTCCCCTTCTCCATTTTTTCCTTTCTCCTTCTTCTCTCCATCTTTGTCTGTTTCTCTTGATCTTTTTTTCTCACTCGCTCTCCCTTTCTCCCTTTTATCGGTTTCCCTTTCCCTCTCTCAGGCTACCTCTCATAGCTCGGCCATGTTGACTACTGAGGGGGCCCACACCGTAGAGCACGACGACGTCAAAATGGACACAGAACCCCATAGGGACACGGAAACTCAGAGGGACACGGGATCCAAAATGGCCACTGACACAGACTCTAAGATGGAGGAGGCGGACATGATGAAGTGGACGGAGGCAGAGTTTGAGGAGAAGTGTACCTACATCGTCAAGGATACTCCGCGGGAGGCAGGAACAGAGAGCGAGGGGTTAACGAGAGCAGAGGCCTCGCTGCCTCGTAACCTGGCCTTCAAACAACTAGCTGATTCCAAAGAGGTAGGAGGACACACACACACACACATATACATACACACACACACTGCCTGTAAACCCATATGCCCCCCAAACTCACATGACTCAACGGTAGGTAATATATGACAGCAGGAGAAGTCTCAGCCAGGGGGAATTGTGGTGAGGAGCGTGTCTCGTTGTAAAAGATTGCACACTGGAGCATGGCGATGACTTGTGTGTGTTGTAGGAGCGGTGTTTAAGCCCCGTGTGGAGGGGAATTCACACACACTCTCTCCGAGGTGTGATGCAGGTTGCTACAGAGCCTCCGCAGTGAGAAATGAGCTCCCACCCATCCACGAAGAGTCATTAATCATACTTAGCGCTGCTGTTGACAGGAGCTTCATCAACACATCCTGAACCATTTTCCCTACCTGTCTCTGTGTGTCTATCCCTCTGTCTCTTCTATCCCCTAGAGGGCGCACTAGTCAGTCCTACACTAGACCAGACCCAGCTCTCCCTACCTACATACCTACCTGTCCACCTCTGTCCAAATATCAGCCTCTTCACAACCTGAACTGATCCCCAGTCTAACCGTAGAACACTGTAGAATAAGTGTGACGAGGGGTCATGAGATTAGGTGGGGGAGCGTGTTGCGTTTTGTGGTTTTAACCTGATCAAGACCACGTGATTTGGTTGCAATGAATAGATTTTCTCGTCATTGCTCATCTGTTTCTTATCACCCTGTGTGTGAATGAGTGTTTCCCACCACGTTTGTTTACGACCTGATACGGTATCAGTCAATATTTATAACCTCACAGAAGCAACCACTAAGATTGATAGAGGAAAATGAGAGGATGTGGAAAGAATATAGCATTACCAGTGATCAAAGGATATTGACTCAGTCATTTAGAGAGCATTGTAAAGTCAGTTAATAAGTTATCCTCAAAACACCCCTAATCTTGAGACATGGTCTGGCCCTGGGGTGGAAATGGGAAGGGGGATTTCCCAATCCTGTGGGGGGTGGGGTGGGATTTGTGTAGGATATGCATGAAGGGGATAAGGGTGTGCGTGCAAGTGTAGACTGAGTAGGGGGTTTGGTGAATACATCAGTTTATCATGGTTGAGAGAAGGGCTGAACGTCTAGGTTTGATAATCCCTCATTTCAGACAGACTCACTTCCCTTGCTGTTCTTCCTTCCTTCCTCCCTCCCATTTCAAGTTTTTTTTCTTTTATTTTGTAATGTCAATTGTTTTGAAAGGAACAAAAGCGCTTTAATATCAGGTGTGGATGTCTTTCTCCTTTTAAGGTGAACAGTCTATTGAGATAATGAGTTGTTTTGATGTGGTAGGGTGTGTTGTGTGGTTAGGAGAGCGGGTGTCGTAAAGGGTGTCAGAGGGAGTGGCTCTGTGGTCAATTAGAAAGGAACAGAGACAAGGTGAGGCGAGAAGGGGGAGATGCTTGGTGTCATAACCTGGGTGAGATGGAGGAAACTGAACTCTTTCCCTCAGGGTGTCTAACTCTTCCTGTTCGCACTGGAGAAGGGTTAGGTGTGTGTTTGCCTATGTTCACACACTGAAAACACACATAGCATATGTGGCTTGAGGAAAAAGTGTGACAGTCCAATTCCCAGCCTAGGCCACAGATTTCTTTTCTAGTACAGAGTAGTAATTATATGCACACACACACAGAGAGGAAGCCTTGTTTGTTGATTTGACCATGATGATGGGTTCTTCCGGCCGTCTTCATGTGAAGACTGACCTCCTGGCAGGATGTGATAACGTAAATCCTCTAACCACAGAACACACACACTCTCCAACTAATGGTCGTTACCTCTGTCCTGTAGGTGATTGGTGTGGCCAGCAGAGAGTACATCCCCAAAGGAACACGCTTCGGCCCCCTGGTGGGTCAGAGCTACACTGCAGACAGCGTCCCCAAAGACGCCAACAGGAAGTACTTCTGGAGGGTGAGTTGTTTTCCCTCCTGTCCACTAACACACACACACACACAGAGCGAGCGCTTCACTTTCAGTAAAAGACAGCCACAGAGGAAGAATAACAACCATAGGTCATTTCCTGTTCCACTGACTGACTTAGTGTGACGTCACTGCCAGGGTCTCTGCGTTCTGAAGAAGTTTGTGTGTGTGGAGACAGAGGAGAAGGGGTTTTCTCTCTAATCATTCTGAGACTAAAGCTCTCCACTGTGTGTGTGTGTGTGTGTGTGGTACATCCTGTGAGTATGCAGTTTTTATACACATACTTGTCTCAGACACACACACACACACACACACACACCCTCAACGCCTATTTCATCATGATACATCTGCTGGGTAAAGCCTGCTGTTCATTAGTGGTTGTCTGATCAGTAAGTGTGGCAGCTAGTACAGTAAGAACTGTAGTGGAACAATGGAGGAGGAATATGACAATTTTACACTGTACACAGGAACAGTGCTTTAGTGTCATCGTTCTGGGAAGTGACAATGTAGCACTCGTACACCCCCCACACACAGGCACTCACCTAGATTCAACAACATCCCAAAGCAATGTGTTCCATTCATGTCCCTTGCTCAGGCAAGCCACAACAACACAGAGTTATAGATCTCTCTCTCTCTCTCGATGGCCACAATCAGATAGGAGAGAGTGGTCTATGAGTGGAGAGAGGGGGAAAGATTCAGAATGAGTGTCGGTGACATTGTCGGCGTGACTTATTCTCTGACTCAACTCTTTTGGACTTGTATAAGAGAGGAGAGGCTCCTACTCTGTCTGTCTCGCCATCTCTGTCTGTGTAACTGACTAAGATCTGGAGTGGAGAGAGGAGAGATTTAACGAGTCTACACTTTAATGATATTACACTCATGCTGCTGAAAATATGATTTGTCAACATATTTAATCGTTACTCAGCACTGTTTTTCTGGAGCGTTCTAAACTTGCCGTTGAGACTTCCTTGCCCGTTAACCTTTGACCATTTCCTTACTCTCCGTCCCCTCAGATCTACTCGGAGGGCGACTTCCACCACTTTGTGGACGGCCTGGACGAGGAGCGTTCTAACTGGATGCGCTACGTAAACCCGGCCCACTCGGCGGGGGAGCAGAACCTGGCGGCGTGCCAGAATGGCACGAACATCTACTTCTACACTGTGAGGGCCATCCCCCCTGGCACCGAGCTACTGGTGTGGTACTGCCCAGAGTTCGCTCACCGCCTCCACTACTCTGGAGAGCTCATGATGCAGAAACTCAGTAAGTCCTATCATATGAAACCTTATTACATAGATGTTATACCAGAGTAATAACACTGTAAACTGTAAGTTATATAATGATAATCATATACTGTATGCAATGCTTTATTACATAGTAATAACACTGTATCCTTGGAAGTATAGTGTACTATTGGTGTTATGTACCTGCTCAGTGTTGGTGTGTGTGTTGTGAGAGTGTATATTTGTGAGAGCCTGACAGTGTTTCTGGGGGGAGACACGTCTCCTTCCTCTCTGAATATCAGCCTGTCATTAACACACACACAGCCCCTCAACCTTTCATCTCTGTCAGCGCCACCATTGCGTGTGTGTGGTCACTCTGGTCATAAATAAAGTGAATCAGCTAAATGCAAATATGAATAAGTGTGAGGAAGCAAAAAAAAGAGTGAGATGATAGATTGGGGGGTGGTAGGTAGTGACTACAGTTCCCCGGGAGATGCACATCTCCTGGGGCAGAGAGACACAGGAGCCTGGGCCCCCTCATGGTACTGGCCCCTCTGGCTCCTACTCTTTCTCTATGGCCCCTGTAATTAAACCACCCCACTACCGCAGGGGCCCCTGTGGGACCTGGGAATGACATCATACTGACCTCTCTTTCTGTTTTTCTTCTCTGTCTCGGTCCATCTCTCGCCCTGTGTCTTTCTCCACTAACCCAGTCATAGTAGAACCAGACGTGTGTGTGTTGATTATGTGTGAGTCAGCAGAACTGGCTGGTCTGAAATGACTGAACTGGAGCTCTTTTCCCACTCGCTGTCCCTCTTTGTGTGACAGCTGTTTGTTTTTTTTCTCCATATTTGAGTGTGCGTGTGTGTGACAATCAATGAAAGTTTTGCACAGACGTATGACACCTGTTAGCATTTCCTGTTCTAAATGTGTGTGCGTTCAAACGCATACTATCCTACTCACACCCCCTCTCCTTTGCATGCAAGCACACACATACCCGTAGAGGCATTTCATTCCAACACACTCACTCTTTTAATCTCAAAAGTGTGTGTGCGCACACATGCCCCCGTGCGTGTGTGTGTTTCTGTGTGACGTGCTGACGGCTCCTTGGCCCTTCTCCCTAATTTATTTGGCACTTTAAAAGTGGAGAGACGGAGGGAAGAGAGGAAGAAAAGCGTCTCCTCTATTGACTACTTGAACTTCCTGGCGGCGGGACCGTGCTGACAGATTGATATCTCCAAGATGGCCACCATGTTTGTTTTCTGGAAGAAAGAAGGGGAAGGAGAGGAGGGCTGGGAGTGGTGTTATCTGAGGGGGAGGACAGGGAGGAGGAGAGGGGGGATGCACTGATAACCTCTGTGTTTACACACTGCTGCTGTAGTGGTGTGGGGGTCACTGTGTGTGTGCTGGTTGAAAGTCTGTAGAGTAATTCTGAGTGCTGGAAAGCTTAATGTATATACACGTTAGTGGACACATACACATATTCGTGACCCTCTAGTAAAAGTTCAATGGGTAGTAAATGGATGGGATTATTGATGTCGGTTGTAAATCCCGACTCTGATGGAGGTTTAACAGGTGAGGATGTGCTAACCGACATGCAGAGGCTTTTAGCGTGTGTAGCCTGGAAGCGACAAAGGCCTCTTTGTCAGGAAGTGTGTGTGTGTGTGAGAGAGAGTCAGGAGGAGAGGGCAGGTTGAGGCCAAACTTTGGAGAGGAAACTTTCAATCAGCCCTGCCCCCATTTGGATTTTATCTTGATTTTTATCTGCCCCCAGACGACCTCCTCTACACACACACACACATACACACACACCCTGCCCAGAGGCAGCTGTCACGCCTCACTTCCTGTCTTTTAGCCCCCCATGATCGTTCGTCAAATCTGACGCTCTAATTGGACCACTGGGTTACTGTGTTCCTAACCCCTCCTCCCCCCTCACACACTCTACAGCTGAAAGACCATTATTTCTCCTAAGCTAAAGACATGTCTAGATAAGTTTTCTTCCTGTGGGCACTAAATTGCTCCTGACACCAAGTCAAAGGGAAACGTGGTCTTCAGTCAGAGGGAGAACAGTGTGTCTGACCTCTCTCTCCCTCTCTCTCCCTCCCTCTACAGAGCAGTCTCTGCTGGAAGCCAAGCAGCAGGCCAGTGAGCATGTCCGCAGCATCAGCAGTACCCCAGTCAAGATAGAACACAGTGTCTCCTCCATCCTCAGGGGCCCCACCACCTCCAGCAAAAGGGAGCCCAGCCGGCCACTGGCCACGCGGCCCCGCTGTGCTGACAGCCCCGAGCGGCCCCTGTACCCCCGTGCCCTCTACCCCCCATTTCGCCCCCACCCTCATCTAACGGAAGAGTTTCTGAGTCTTAAGACCAACCCGGTACAGTTTGGTTACACAGCAATCAGATCACCAGGCAACCAGTCGTCGGCGACCCCGAGTCCGTCGGCGCGGAGCAGTCCGGAGAGTAGCCCCCACGGTAGCCCCGCAGCTCCCCAACCCACACCCCCATCCTCCTCTTTCTATCCCCGAGGTTTGGGTCCCTTCCCAGGCTACTCTCCGCCAGCAGCCCCCCTTTCCTCGCCCTTCTACCCTCCCGGCCCCGACTACTCCCGCTACATGCTACCCCACCACTACCCACTACCTGGGGGTGGGGTGCCCGCTGTAGGGGGCATGTTTCCAAGAATGTACCCCCTCTTCAGCAGCCTGCTGCCCCCCCACATGCCCCTGCTGCCTGGGGAGGCGGGGAGAAGGTTCTTACTGCCTGAATCCTCCCACCCCTCCTCATTCTCCACCCACAGGGACTTCCTCCTCTCCGCCCCCACCAGTGCCTTCTCGGCCACCACCACCCTCAAGGACAAGGCCGGCCCCCACTACCCCCATCACCCCTACCCTGGCCATGCTCATCCTCACCCACACGGGCAACCCCACGCCCCCACCAGCGGCTCCCCTACAGCGGGCACGGCGGCCCCTAGCGAGCGCGTGCCCACCAAGCCTACCTCAGCCCTGCTGGGCAGTGCCAGCGGCCGGCAAGAGGAGGAGGCCATGAACCTGAGCAAGATGAAGCGTGGTGGTGGCTCTACAGGCTACAAAACCCTGCCTTACCCACTCAAGAAGCAGAACGGCAAGATCAAGTACGAGTGTAACGTCTGCAGCAAGACCTTCGGCCAGCTCTCTAACCTCAAGGTGAGACTGGAGACATTCTGTTTGCTCCCTTCATTCCATGCATCGACTATTTTGTGTTCCCTTGCATTGAACCCAACTGACGTAGCGTTGTGTCCCTGCTGTGTGTAGGTGCACTTGCGTGTCCACAGCGGTGAGCGACCCTTCAAGTGTTCGACCTGCAGTAAAGGCTTCACCCAGCTGGCCCACCTGCAGAAACACTTCCTGGTGCACACTGGAGAGAAGCCCCATGAGTGCTCGGTAAAGACCACCACCAATTCTATGCTAGCCGCTAAGTCTGTTAAGCTAGCTAGCTGCAGTATATACATAAGCAACGCTGAACTTCCTCCTCTAACTCTTCACTTGTCCTCTTTCCCCCAGGTGTGCCATAAGCGCTTCAGCAGCACCAGCAACCTAAAGACCCACCTACGCCTCCACTCGGGTGAGAAGCCCTACTCGTGCAAGCTCTGCCCTGCCAAGTTCACCCAGTTTGTCCACCTCAAGCTGCACAAGCGCCTTCACACCCGCGAGCGGCCACACAAGTGCCCCCACTGTCACCGCCACTACATTCACCTGTGCAGTCTGCGGCTACACCTCAAGGGCTACTGCCTGGCTGCTGTCACCTCCTCAGGTGGCCCCACCCCCAGCCCCTCCACCCAGGAAGAGCTCCAGCGCATCAACGAGGAGATTGAGCGCTTCGACATGAGTGACCACGCTGAGAGGCTGGACCAGCTCCAGGGAGGGGTTGAGGTTGAGGCTGTCCTGGAGAAGCAGGTCCTGGGGATGCTGTGGAGGGAGATGGACCTCAAGACCTCCAGCTACCACCACCACAAGGGCGGCACAAGCGAACTCCAGTCTACAGGTTGCGGCCTGTACAATTCAGTCAATGAGACGTCGGTTATCAAACTGCGCCGAAGCAGTCCACTTCTTCCCTCTAACGTCACGATCAAGCAAGAGTCAGAGGAACAGGCTTGAGCTCACCTTTTTGAAGGACGTCGAGTCAGACTGTGTGGCTCTGAGAACTTGGTTAGCAGGAGCAACGAGTGTAAATATATTTTTGTTGGTTGTAGCGACTGGGGTTTTCAAACTTTCAGGGACTTCTGTACTCAGGACTCCAAGAGACACTGTCCCCAGACTACTAAACTGTGTCCTACACTTAAGACAGGACAATCATCCACCCTGGATTTCATTATTATTAATGTTGTTATTATTACTATTTGTTTATTTTCAAATGTTATTTTTGTTCAATTTATTATATAACCTCTTTAATTTATTATGCAATTATTTTGTCTTCGAAAAGCAATATGTGGAAGTGATGTTTACAATGACCAGGTATATCATTGTAATTGACTGTTTGTTTGTTTTTTCTGGTTTTGATTTCACTCTGGGGCCATTTCTTTGTAGATACTTTCTCTCTCTGCCTGTATCTGTCCTGTGTGACCTGTTGAGAGGCAGGGGTGCCCACTTCTAATTTTTTATTTAATTTAAATAATATAGCAGGTTAAAAAGGGTCAAAGGTCGCAGCTTTGTTTTGCCAAAGGTGAACACAAACTGTTGATTAGAAAGAAAAGGTGTTGCTTGACCTTCTGACCCTTCCAGCAAGCTTCCCTATGTCCACGCTCATCCTGAGCTCTACAAAAAAGGGCTTTTTTTATTTTCAACAACGGTTACCTCAGTGTGTGTGTGATTGTATGAGTAGGAGTGTGTTGAGTATGTGTGTCTGTCCGTTCAGAGGGAAGCTGAAGGCGAGTGTGTTTCTATTTATTGCTTTTGCTACTTGAAGAAACCAAAATGAACTGGAGTGCAGCTCCACATGATCCAAAGTGCAGACAAGTCTGCTCAATATGTAGCATATAAAGACTGCGAGTCAGGGAATCCCCCAACACTCCAAGGGAACTTCAAAACACTGTCAATAGCAAAAGGAGACAAAGTATATCTTCTCAAATGGGATTTGTCAGATTCGAGGCTAGTAACCAAAGTTTACTTGGCTTTAGTTTCAAACACACCAAAAAGAAGAGACTTTTAAAGAATCGAAGACCAAGAGAGTACTGTTTGTCTGGGATGAAGTGTTAGCTCTTTAGCTGTGGTTTTTGTTTGAGAAAAATGTATCCCCCTTCTCGTTTTTTAAATGGCACAGACCAAAGCACCTCGGCCTTCTTATGCACTGGTCCCTCCCCTTAATGACTTAATTGCCGGTGCTTGCTCCTCCCACTATTCAATATGATTGGACTGTTCTAATGGCTTTAAGACTACATTTTGGTTGTCTCCATAGCAACTGACCCCATGCCAGTGACCTAGAAGCAGTTGCACATCAGTCCCCATCCCCTCGCTTTCTCCTATCTCTCTTTTTTTCTCTCTTCCTCCAACCCTGAAGTATGACCAAAGCGTCCCCTTTCATCTTTAGCCCTAGAGGAGAGAAATTGAAAAAATACTGTCTCTGTTTACATACTGGTTTACATAGTTATTTATGTGCAAAATGTAAATGTATGATAAATGTCCACAGTTCTAATCTGACTCTTTTTGTGTGAGTTTTTATTTGCCTCATGTTTTGGATATTATGCTTTAGGAGAAGCATCTAGCAGACATTAGGGTCTCAGTATTCTATGGCTTCCGGTAGATCATGCTGCTTCCACCTCTCATGTAGCCCCAGATCAGTGATCATGGAGGAAAGGACAGAAGGAGAGGTAGCTAGTTAAAACTAATGAGACACCACTTTACCTCGGACAATATGAGGCATGATCAAAGTGGTCAGAAATATGCTTTTGGTGTAGATCAAGACACTGGAAGAAGTTCCAAGGGATCGAATGAATGGAGAATAGTGTATTTAGAAGATGCACAAACCTTTCATTGACATCAACACAAGATGTCTGAATGTTCTAGTCATGCATGCATGGTCGGTATGTAGTAAAGAGGACTGAAGGTTTGTCAGTTTTTGCGTGCCGTGCTAAACTAAGAGAGGAAAAGGAAATAGGAGTACATTTGGAACACATTCCCCTACCCCATGGCAATAGTAACTGTGGTCGGTCTTTTATCTTCAGTTTATCCTGCACCATTTCCTCATGAGCAGACCCTCATTTGAAAAAGGGAATAATTCAGTACAGACTACAGGCTCTGTACAATCAAACCTACAGTGTAGTATACACAATGCATAACATACCTGTTCCTCATGGTCAAGTAAAACAGCAATGGTTTTGGGCAGTGTAAAAATACTAGACATCCCCTTACTCTGGTTTTAGAGTAAGGCACGTACAGGTAACTGCCAAAACAAAGGAAACACCAACAAAGTGCTTAAGGGGTTGAGTGGACTTAAACCGTAACAGATCCGCTAGAACCCTCATTTACTCGTGTTTCCTTTAGTTTGGCAGTTTCCTGTACGTAGGCCTACAAGGCACAACAAGCTCTATTATAATGTAAAAGTTAAGCTAGCTAGCACAGCTGATGAGCTATTCATGTTTCTGATCTAGAATTTATTTAGTTTATTTCAAAACTAGCTGGAATGTAGCCATTACCATTTGCCTATGAACTTGCTCCTGTTTGTGAATCTTCTGCATTAGCAAACAAGAACTGTCATCTGAGTTTGTAGCATAGCCTACGTGCTCTTTGTCAAACCGAAAACATCCTGTGCTCTCACCTTCTGACTCAACGGTTTTCGCTTTAACGTAGCATGGGCTATTTGCTCTCACTCCAACATCTTATTATTACTATAAGGGAAACTGAACAATCAGATGTTGATACAGCAAGTTCCACTGCCCCAGCTAACATTAGCTAGCATGACTTAGGGATGGGACTTTTTTGGACTGAGTGGGTGAAAACAGACTTACCGGGCTTCCCTACACCTAACTGGGGACCTCACCTCGACTGGTTGGTAATGTGAGTAACACGTTTATGGTGTTGTCGAACATTGTGAAATGAAATACTTTTTGGTGGAGTCACCCTTGAGACACGCAAAAATTGGTGCTATTCATGTGACTAAATGAACATTGGATAAACGAACATTGGCAACATGTTGCCTCAAAGCAGTATGGCTCTGGACCTTACGACTCTCTCCCTCTCTTTCACTCTCACAGACACACACACAATCTGGCTGTGTGACAGAGGAGTAAATATAGCGAAGCGATAGTTTACACACAAATACACACAAAAGTGTCAGTTGTATTTAGCGTCTCCATCTGCAAGTTAATGTTCTCTCCACAAGACTCTTTGGTTATGTGTGTCTTAGTTTCTATCAATGAAACCGTAGACGAAACAGACCACCTGACACACACACATACGCACACAACGAAATACCAACTTGTGAGTTTCGTTCCAGGCTGACGCCATCGATGAGGTCGTTTCCGGAAAAAAAAACCTAGCTTTGCCGTAAATATACTGTAACAAGGACAGCATTACGCAAGCAGAAGGGGGGTCATCAAACTCAATGGGATGTGATTCAAAAGTGATACATCTCTCTCTGCCTCATAGAACTTCCCGAACCTGTCCCCTTTAGCCCATCTTGACAGGAAGTCGACCCCGTTTCAGGATGAAAACAGAAACCAGATGAGGACCAGAAGAGGCGCGTTGTAGTTACAGATAAGGACCAGAACACATGGTGACCGGGTCATATGGACCGCAGAGAAGGGAGAAATTATGAGCAGTACAGTACAGTTGGTCACTTGAACACATGGACATACCGCTGTGCAACTAGCATCTGGGAAACAAGGGGAACTGTGGTTGAATACAAAGGAGCAGCAAATGAAGCTCATCTGTCCCAATGAAGCTAGAGGCTGAACAAAGATGGCTGCAGTGATGTAGTGCTGAGTCACCGCCATCGTGCATAGGTGGCATGCATCTGCGTATGTGTGCAAGTATGTGAGTGTGTGTCTGCGAAGTGGATATTTATCACAGATGTATTTATTCATTTAACCTTTATTTAACTAGGCAAGTCAGTTGAGAACAAATTCTTATTTACAAAGACGGCCTACCCCGGCCAAACCCTCCCCTAACAAGGACGACACTGGGCCAATTGTGCGCCGCCCTATGGGATACACCAGGCTTGAATAGATTTGCTGAGTAACTTTCTCTTGCTGAGACACCCAAAAAACGGAATTTATATGAATTAACGTCTTTACATAATCACGAGAAAGGAATCTTCTTAGTCCCTTATGGGACTAGTGGCCCACAGATTTCCAACGTGTTGTCATCGGCCCTATCCAGATGACACAGATGGAGTAAGGATGGGAAGAGGAGTGAGTTGTTCGGGCATTATAGCAATTAGTGTTCTGCTGTGTGAATTTACGAGCCACATATGAAGGCCTCCGATTAAGAATTATGATGACCTTCCCTTGCTTCCTGCCACCACACACCACTCCTTTTGTCTCCCTCCCTTGATCCTGGCTCAGACACTGTACTTAACACACACACACAAACACACACACACTCTCTCTCTCTCTCTCTCTCTCTCTCTCTCTCTCTCTCTCTCTCTCTCTCTCTCTCTCTCTCTCCATACCACATCATATGCACATATGCAAACAATATCCTTGCTACTTCAATGAGAGAGGTTATGTTTTATGTGTGACTGTAATTGTGTGTGAAGGGGGCTTATAGCTGGTGCTATATATCAACGTGGGTGAGTGTACTGTGAGTATGTATGGGTTCTGTGAGCAGGGCCTAAAATTAACACATGCCACCTGCCAAATGCAGGTAGATTTTGGCATTGGTGGGGAAGATGTTTATTTCACCAGCCACGTTGGAGGGTGGTCAGGGGTCCACAGTGCGAGCATTTCACTTGCATTTGTGAATATAAATAGTAAAGTATGATCACATGTATAGCTAAATAAATGCTGCAGTAGCTGTTTTAAAAGTATTTATGCTGCTTTGTTTAATTTCATAGCTGGTAAATTAATTGCACAAAGTTAAAGAACTACGAATCCAGCTGATTCAAATAATCAAAGCTTGATGACTAGTTGCTTATTTGAATCAGCTGTTTAGAGCTAGAGCAAAAACCAAAACGTGCACCCGTCAGATTCTCAATCTCACAGGCACATGACTCTCGTGCTTTTACACCTGCATTGCTTGCTGTTTGGGGTTTTAGGCTGGGTTTCTGTACAGCACTCTGTGACATCAGCTGATGTAAGGGGGGCTTTATAAATAAATTTGATTTGATTTGATTCTAGTCACGTTACCACGGTAACCTCCCACTTTTTTTGTTAAGATTTTTTGTCTGTCAAAATAAATTGTTATTTTAATATGTTGGTAATAGTTTCGTAAAAGCAATTAGGCAAGCGAGGCAGTGCTGTATCATGAAAATAGTCACAGGCAAATTAAGCTGTTTGGCCCGACGCGATAGGGCCAGTCAACCCATCTACCTGTGACTGTATTTATGATACAGAACCGCCTCTTGTTCCCCACGGCTTAATTATCCACCTCATTTTCGAACGGTGCAATAGGCACAGCCAAACAACAGAAGTGATTTATTATTATTTTTTATTAACAAACAAATATCAACAAACAATATTCATTAATAAAACAATTTGTAATTAGTGCCATACTGTTTAAATGTATTTATAAAGTGAAAAAAGTTAGGTTTTGAATTAGGTCATTTGAATTTGTTAATGGGGTAGGTGAACATTTTTGTCTCATCTGTGATATTTTGGTTAAGGCTCAGGTCACAAAAAATGATATGAAATTAAACAATATACCACATTAATTTTCACTAGTAATACATTTATTATTTTAGAAACATTACAAAGCATGCTCATCCGTGTTCTTGTTTTATTGGTGTAATTATTGTTGAATTTTTGTATATTTTGGCTAGTAAAAAATGTGAATGTCTGGTAGATTTTTTTTTAATCTGCATTTTACAAAACTTTTCATGTACTGGGCCAGAGAAAAAGGCCCAATGGACTAAACATAAATATTTACATAATTGCATTTTGTTTATTTCAGGAAGTTTTTCAGGTTCCGAATTGGCTATCAGTGGGAAAAAATACTGTAAACAGTAGGGGTGAAACGTTTCACAAAAATCACGGTTCGGTACGATACGGTACAGTGGTGTCACGGTTCGGTACGGTTTCGATACATCGACAAATTAAATGCCTGAGAAATATGTAATTTGTATTTCGATTTTCCATTTATTATAACAGTAAACATGGGTAGCTTGAATTCCCAGGAGCATATGGAAACAAAGGGACAACAAAAAACAGCAGTGCCTGCCTTATAACATGAAATAAAATAGTCATTTAAAACAGAACTTCAACAACAGTGCATAGTCCAGCAGCATATATCAACATTAAGTCACATAGCTGTGCCTTAAACAAAATAGGACCACTTGAGACTGGTTACTTGGGAAGAAAAAAAATAAATAATAATAATTCAAATGTAATCAGATTTTCAAGTTTTTCTTTAAGAAGATTAGTCTTTCCACATGATCTGCAGTGAGCACAGATCGGCTTACTGTGACAATGTCAGCCGCTGTGGAGAATACCCTCTCGCTAGGGACAGAGGTCCCAGGCTCAGCCAGGTAGCGCCTTGCTAACATGGCAACATGAGGGTATATTAACTCTTTGGTCTTCCACCATGTAAGTGGATCAGCATCCAGGGGAATCCAGTCCACTTCCCTGTATGAGGTCACATCCTTTTTTGGAGTAGAACCCCTGTCGTCTGCCGTCTCTGGAGAGGGGTTGGCTCCTGTGGTATCTGTGGCTTGACCCTGCAGAATTAAATTAGATGAAAATGACTCTCTCTGAAGTGGCTTTAAAAATATGATTTGTTGTTAGAAATATATATCAGACACTATTATGACAATTACTACTTTATAATTCATTGTTAAATCACAAATTAATAAAATAACGAATGTCACATTAACAAAATAAATACAATACCTGTTGTATATTGGTCACAATCTCTGCTGTGAGTTCATTGTAGACTCTCAGACGAGCAGCAGCATCCAGGTGCAGCAGGGACTTGAACCAGGGGGCCAAAGTGGTGCTCTTGTGTAAGAAGTCTTGGACACCAGGGTCCGCATATCTAGGCTCCAGGTTCTTACTGCAGGTTCATCTTCATCAGACGCCACCATTGATTTCAGGATCATTGTTTTCGTAGGCAGGACCATGGAAACTGATGGAATGTTCTCAGTGCATATTAGTGTTGTGACTGTTTTGAGAGGTTTGCACACTTTGATAACTTCCTCAGCTACTCTTGTCATTTTCAGACAAGGTCACAATATCTTTGACATTCTTCCTCACAGCTTGATCAGTCAGTGTAGAATACACCACAACTTTCTGCTCAAGGTAACTCTCAACCATGTCATGGCTTGAATTCCATCTAGTAGGGACATCTTGGATTAGTTTGTAGTTTGGCAGCTCCAGCATCTCCTGTTTTGTCTTGAAAACATGTGCAGCAGTTGTGCTTTTATGAAAGAAGGATACCACCTTCCTGATCTTTGCTAGGAGGCGAGAGATTGGATTCACTGACATTGCTTTTTGAGATGCTAGATTAATAATGTGAACAAAGCATCCTATCTGTGTATTTACAATATTTCTAGCGTTGTCAGTGGTCACAGGAATCGTTACATTATCCCTCTCCAACTTCCACACTGCCCTTAGCACTTCCCCCAAGTTTACACTGGTGTGACTACTCTCAAGGGGACGTGTTTGAAGGACATAACTTTTTATCTCCCACTCTGCCGTAATGAAATAAAACCGTTACAGTAAGGTAGCTCTCTGTAACTCTAGACGTGTATTTCTGACAACTCGCTCTCAAGTTGTTCTTTTGTATAAGGCAGGTATTAATGTCTGGGCAAAATGTGTACGGGAAGGAATAGTGAAGCGCGGCTCGACCACTTTAAACATATTTCTGAACCCCGCATTCTCTACCACAGAGATGGGTCTCATATCTGCCGCTATGAATTTTGCTATCGCTGCGTTGATTTCTTTAGCCCTACCGGAGTCAGACGCATATTGTTGTCTGAAGGCTGTGGGGGGAAGTGTTTGCCGATTGGTTGCCGTTTCATTTTTGGGGTGATGTCGGCGCAAATGAGTAGTCATGTTACTTGTATTGCCACTCGAATAGGCTATCGGCAAAATGAACAGAGCCTACATGTAGAAGTTTTATCCACCACTCGTTGGCAATCCCCGTTATAGTTTACAAGGAAACCGAAATGTTCCCAGACGGCAGACCTGAATGATACTGGGGCGTCTTCTAGTTCTGGCTCGCCAATGCTTGCCATGTTGCTCCTTTGAATTTAGCTAACTGCTAATTCCTTCATAAGCCAATTGCTGCTAAGACCGTATCTCAGCTCTTTTCTCGCTGGAGTGAAATAACTAATAAGCTGAGCTGCAGACAACTATAAACAACTTTATTACTATGTGGATTTTTTCCACAAGTTAATTTATACCCCACTGGTTTATGCAATAAAACTTTTTAGCAATGAAAAATCTATTTTCCTAGCTATAATATATGATTAATGTATTGTTCGGTTCGCAGTGCGTACCGAACCGTGCACCTTGTACCGAACGGTTCAATACGAATACACATACCGTTTCACCCCTAGTAAGCAGTGAATAAACTTTTTATATTTTTGTCTTTCTCACACACACACAGACACACACACGGGCTGAGGGTCAAATTATCTAGTTTATTAAAGACAAATTACAATCTTCCTCTTTACTTACTCACCCTGAGCCAGAGGCTGCAGCTGGGAAGTGGGTACAGTAGTTATTAGAGAGGGAGAGAGAGGATACAGTAAACTCAGCCACTGCGACTGAGACAATGATGGGAGGATGTAGATGAAGGCGAGTGACCGTAAAAGCCTTGAAGTGACTCTTTCTTTCTCTGCCTTCAGCACCTGCCCATTAGGGGCCTAGGTTAATGACAGGTTGGTCCCTATGTGGGGCGAGGGAAGGGGGACACACTCAAAATGAGAGGGCACCCCCAGGAACGAGAGAGAGGAAAGAGAGGAGAGAGTGTTATTTGCTCCTCTGACAGCCATTCTTACCCCTGGCTACAGGTGTGCTTGAGGTACGGAGGGAACCTGTGTGTGTGTGTGAATATGTGTAAGAAAGATAAGGTTTGTATTTGTGTGTTTGTGTAGTTACGGTGTGGAGGGGGGTGGGGTGAGGGTGGCAGAGGGGAAAGTTGTCTCCAGTCACCTCGTATAACTTCACAAGGCAGAGTCTGACTTATGGTCTCCAGCATCTCTGGTTTACCTCAACATCCTCATCAACACACACACACACACACACAGAGACACAGAGACAGAGAGACAGAGAGAGAGAGAGAGAGAGAGAGAGAGAGAGAGAGAGAGAGAGAGAGAGAAGGGGCCTTTTTGGCTAGACAGTAGTTTATTTTTTTCCTTTTGAACTAACAATACAATTTGAGTTTGACTTTCATCAACTCAATACTTGTCATTAAAAGGTATCCAAAAGCAGAAAAGTGTGTGACAGAGAGAAAAGACAAAGAGAATGAGAGAGGGAGTGACTAAAAGCAAATGAAAGAGCTAGGGTTGCTAACATCCAGAGAGCTGAACTCTGTCCTTTTAATAATTACAAACTTCAAAGGCTGTTTCCTCGTTAAAACAGACATAATTCTCTCCATCCTTTGAAGCAGGAGGAAAAGAGAGAGATGGACAGAGAGGGATGGCACTCTGTGTTTGTAGTGCCAAGAATTGATAGAGAAAGAAACAATGAGGAGAGTAATCTCTTAGATGTGTTTGGTGACTAGTTTACAACAAGTGGAGACTGGGACGGGATGGCCATTTCCTTATTCCACAGAGAGACCACGTCCCTCTTGAAAATAGATTACATCAGGAGATAAACATGGAATAATAAGGGTAGACAATAGTGATTCAGAAACAGGCTGAAGCTATTCTTTTACAGGATTGAAAATAAAACTAATAGTCTACAATTCTCAGAAACATTTTGTACACCCTTTACCACCCCCTGAATCTCAAATAAACACCAACAAACGACAAAGACAAAACCTGGGAGATTAGGTTTTCATATAGAAGTAAAAACACTTGATGTAGAAATAAGACACACATAACATCCCCATTCAATGATAACTTAAACCAGAACAGGAACAAAAAGACACAGGCATAGCCCAGAACTACAGTATGAAACAATTTCATTTTTAATTCTACACAAAAACATTTTTACAGCATTGCATTGTAATCATTGCAGTAATTAGCAAACGAAAGAAAAGCAAGCCACTGCAAAATATTGTATTTGGAGAGAAAGAAAATTAAAAAACAGAAAAAGAATACACATTTTTGTTGTTTGTTGCAGAGTTAACAGTGAGAAAAACACTGAATCCAGGTAAGATCTGATAGTTGATAACATTCGTTAATCAAGAAATATTTCATTAGTAACGTTTCCACTGACTGGATGGTTCTGTTTTATCCTGTGCTGTAAGTATGACCTCTGTCACCAAGAGAAAGTAGAGGAAGGGAGAAAAGACAAACGGCAGAGGAACAGAAAAGTATCTCAGAACTCTTGTTTGCATATTGACTAGTGTGTGTGTGTGTGTGGTGGAAGGAAAACTACAGTATTTGTAAATAAGCTCAGAGTCCAAATGTAGAAATATAGAGCAGAAAATCCCCCCTAGTGAGCTTGTGCCGAGAAAAGGCCCGTTGGCCGCCTCAGCTATGCACTCTCATCCTCTCTCCCTAATCTCGCTCTCTATCCCATGGGGATGCAGCATGGAGGGAATACAGTCATAGATTCCTCTAAATTACTAATCACTCTCATGTGTCTGATACCCTCTGACTGCTCTCAGCCCCCTGTAACATGTTAAACACAAACAAATGTGTGTGTGTGTGAGCTCGGTTTCTCAGAATCTAGTGCCAATGACTAGGACAGTAATGGTTTGGCTATTGTTGGAACACACTGGGGGAGCATTTGGGGTTGTTGTTGATGGTGAAAGCAAAAAACACACAAACGTCAATCATCACACCGCCTAAGTACAGAGCATGCCCAGTGACCTGCTTAGTGACCTCTGACCTTTCGTTGCCACCTCAGCCTTAATGACGCATCACGGTCTGATTTCTAAGGGCCGGGGGTATGGTCATGAATTAAAACACGACAACAACCACAACAGGATGAACTAAGTGATGACCTGGGGAGCAGAGGGACAATTGGAAAACTGGGGTCAGACATTGTGTCCCACATATAGGTAACTCCCAAAATAAAAGGAAACACTTGAGTAAATGAGGGATACAAAGTATATTGAAAGCAGGTGCTTCCACAGGTGTGGTTCCTGAGTTAATTAAGCAATTAACATTCCATCATGCCCAGGGTCATGTATAAAAATGCCCAATTGCCCATTACTCCGGCCACCATAGCTAGAAGAGATCTGAAAAAGAGTGTCTGCTAAATTAATCAAATCTCAGAGACTGAAAGAGGGGTCTCAAAGAAGCATAGGGGGTTTAAAGAACACTTATGGGAGATTCTGTAGTGGCGCCTGAGACAGCATTTTCCACCACCAACAACAAAACACGAAATTATGGAATGTTACGTGTAAGAATGGTGTCGCATCCCTCCAATAGAGTTCCAGACACTTATAGAATCTATGCCAAAGTGCACTAAAGCTGTTCTAGTGGCCCAATGCCCTATTAAGACACTTTATGTTGGTGTTTCCTTTATTGTGGCAGTTACCTGTACTTCCCCATTGTAATGAATAATAAATGGTTGTCGAGGATCCATTTGGGTGAGTTGTGAGACATGCTGCCAAGGGCTTGGAGATCTGAGGAATGGCAGTTCACACATGCAATAGAGATATTTAAAAGCTCTGCAATAGAGATACAGCCAGAGCTGTCAGTATTGAGCAACTCAATCCAATAGGTTGACTGGAAAATCCCAACAAGATAAGTGTGTCAGCAAGATGAGAGTCTAGCTTTGTTTTTGATCATCGGCTTGTGTCGTCGTTGTGACTGAGTCAAAAGTATGTGTCCGCTGTGTGCAGTCACACACACATACACACATATATACATATATACACATACATATATACACATACATAGTGCCTTCAGAAAGTATTCACATCCTTTTACTTTTTCCACATTTAGCTATTAAACTGAGACTTTGTGTCACACACAATATCCCATAATGTTAAAGTGGAGTTATACAAAATATATATTTTTTAACCTGAAATGTAAGTATTCAACCCCCCTTTGTTATGGCAAGCCTAAATAAGTTCAGGAGTTAAAATGTGCTTAACAAATCACATAAATTGGACTCATTCTGTGTTCAATAATAGTGGTTAACAAGATTTTTGAATGACTACCCCCATCTCTGTACCCCACCTACATTTAGCTAAGGTCCCTCAATCGATTAGGACATTTTAAGCAGAGATTCAACCACAAAGACAGGGAGGTTTTTCAATACCGCGCAAAGAATGGCACTGATTGGTACAGTAGATGCTGAATATCCCTTTGAGCATGGTGAAGTTATTAATTAGGCTTTGGATGGTGTATCAATACACCCAGTCACTACAAAGATACAGGCGTCCTTCCCAACTCAATTGCCGGAGAGGAAGGAAACTGTTCAGGGATGTCACCATGAGGCCAATGGGGTTTTAAAAACAGTTACAGAGTTTAATGGTTGTGATATGAGAAAACTGAGGATGGATCAACAACATTGTAGTTACTCCACAATACTAACCTAATTGACAGAGTGAAAAGAAGGAAGCCTGTACAGAATAAAACTATTCTAAAACATGCATCCTGTTTGCAACAAGGCACTTAAATAATACTGCAAAACATGTGGCAAAGAAATTAACTTTTCGTCCTGAATACAAAGCGTTATGTTTGGGGCAAATCCAATACAACACATTACTGAGTACATATCTCCATATTTTCAAGCATTGTGGTGGCTGCATCATGTTATGGGTTTGCTTGTCATCAGCAAGGACTAGGGAGTTTTTCAGGTTAAAAAGAAACTGAATACAGCTAAGCTCAGGCAAAATCTGATTCAAATGTTCTTTCCAACAGACACTGGGAGACAAATTCACCTTTCAGCAGAACAAGAACCTAAAACACAAGGCCAAATCTACACTGGAGTTGCTTACCAAGAATACAGTGAATGTTCTTGAGTGGCCTAGTTACAGTTTTGACTTAAATCGGCTTGAAAATATATGGCAAGACATAAAAATGGCTTTCTAGCAATGATCAACAACCAAATGACAGAGCTTGAAGATTTTTTTAAAGAATCCAGGTGTGCAAAGCTCTTATAGACTTAGCCAAAAAAACTCACAGCTGTAATCACTGCCAAAGGTGTTTCTAACATGTAGTCTCAGGGGGGGAATACTTATCAAGATATAGTAGTGTTTTATTTTTTTGTATTTTGTTAATAAATGTTACACATTTTCTTCCACTTTGACATTACAGAATGTTTTGTGTAGATCGTTAATCAAAAATGACATTGAAATCCAGTTTAATCCCACTTTGTAATAACAAAATGTGTAAAAAGTACCCATTCACACATGTACACACATATCCACATGCCTACCCCTCAGACAGTACCCCACGTCGAGCCCAGCCCTGACTCAGAGCTGTAAACTCCCCTATCCCATCATCCTAGGCGGCGAATGAGGAAGCCTGACGTGCCAAGACAGGTGTGACATCACAAGTTTCCCTCCCCTTCGACTGCAACAACACACTCCAAATTACATGTCTGGCTCCGTCTCCCTTTGACACGGAAGAGAGAAGACAGACAGGATTCCATTCGTACTCTTCACACCTTCCTCACCCCCTCCATGCCCCTCTAGGATACTTTAAATGATGTCTCTAATTACAACACACACAACCCCAAGGCTTGGCATGGAGTTTAGCGGTCTCATTAGTAGCAGGAGGAATTCCAATAGATAAATTAGCTATGGAGATGAGAGAGCATCGGCAGTAAATGACACGAGAGAGAAAGAGGGGGAGGGAGGAAGAGAGAGACGAAAGAGACAGGAAATACAGTGAGAGAGGAAGATGGAGAATATAAAGACAGAAAGAAGGAGCGAGAGACAAAGAATGAAGAAGTGAAGTGTCTTTAAAAAATCCCCTTTCACTCCTCAGTGGCATACAATACAACCATGTAAACTCAGTGTGACTTTATGAACGTCCAGCCGTGTAGCGCATGATGTTACTCTGGAAAACTAAGGCAACTTCTGTTTGTAGGGGGTCCCACTAGGCATGTCTGGGCCCTGTCTCTTTCTCTAGGAAGAGGAGAGTGGTGGTGGTAAGCGGAATCTCCCTGCCTCTCTTTTTAAAACGGATCAGCCCTCTTTCAGTTTGGCCTTCCACATTTTGGGCGGAAACAACTTTCCCTAAACAGGTAAAGGTCCAAAAGAGACAGAGGGCGAAGGAGGAGAGGAAAAGAGATGGAGAACAGAGAAGGGTACATTTTCTCCTGTGGGCTCCTTTTTGTGACAAGTTGAATGAGATGACGTCACACTGCGATTGCGTCACTCTTTGTCCCCCCCAGTCACGTGGGTTTCCCTGCTCTCTAAAGAGTCCGTTCGGAGTTTGCAACGTTCCTTGTTGCCAGGTGTTACCAAACATTGCCAGGGGTGTCAGTCGCTAGGCGCGGGTATGACGCTGATGTGGAGGAAGTTATCAGGGTGACTGAGGTGCTCGCTCAGCCACTGCAACGGGGTCTCCAGCAGGGGCTCAATCCCATGGATCACCACCTGGTAGCGCTTGGACTCGTCTGTATAAGGAGAGAGAAAAGGGAGACATGGAGGGAGGGAGATGGAGGATGAAAGGGTGCTCCAACTTAAAAATTCTTTTGACTTTGTGTCAGACTCCATATATCTCTATTTCTACAAAAATAAATGCTAGAATTTTCTTTAAAACATCACTACTCATAGATTATAGTGTGGGAGTGTGTGTCTGTGTGCAAGCGATAGTTAAGTGAGCGTGTGTTGAAGTTGTCCCTCTCACCTCAGAATGACCGAAGCCTCTCGGCTAGCGACAGACAGATTAATCAATCACAGTGACCAGGCCTGACCCTGGGACTGACCACAGGTCACACAGCAAGACAAATGAGCCTCACTCACTCTGATGGCCCGACGAGGTGTGCACGTGTGTGTGTGTGTGTGTGTGTGCGTGAGAGAGTGTGTGTGAGTTAGTATGATAATCTGCATGCGCTCTGTGTTTGGATGTATGGCTACGTGCATGAAATGTGTGAAAGATTGCCAGCAGATAGACACATCTGAATGGATGTGCATGTGAGTAAGTCTCAAAGGGCATATGTTGTATGTGTGTACATCAATGTCTGTTACTGGTTTTACTCAAAGCAACACTAGCCCCACCCCCTCAGAGACAATGGGCCCCAGGTCACGACCTTTCACCCACTCATATCAGAGCACTGAGGGGAAGGGCGGGGTCAAAACACTAGAGGGGGCCATAGCAAAGTCATGTAGGAGCTCAGTGTCTATATGACTACACACACACATACACACATACACTGACCGTTTCTCCTTATACGGTACCAATAGATGCATACTGTTGCATGTACACGTAATATCTGAACGACCGTTACAAAGTAAAGAATCCAGGGTTAGTAAGAAGCTCCTCAGGCACACCCACCACCTGCAGACTGGTACACAGTATGGAAATACAGTGGAAAAAGTATTTGCCCCCTTTCTGATTTTCACTATTTTTGCATATTTTTGATACGGATCTTCAACCAAAACCTAATTAGATAAGAGGAACCTGAGTTTACAAAGAACACTTAAAAAAAAAAAAAAAGTATTTTATAAACAAAGTGATGCAACACCCAATTCCCTGTGTGAAAAAGTAATTGCGGCCTTACACTCAATAACTGGTTGTGCCACCTTTAGCTGCAATGACTGCAACCAAATGCTTCCTGTAGTTGATGATCAGTCTCTCACATCTCTGTGGAGGAATTTTAGCCCACTCTCGCATGCAGAACTGCTAAACTCAGCGACATGTGTGGGGTTTCAAGCATGAACTGCTTGTTTCAAGTTATGCCACAACATCTCAATTGGGATTAGGTCTGGACTTTGACTAGGCCATTCCAAAACGTCAAAATAGTTGCTTTTTTTTAGCTATTTTCAAGTCGACTTGACTGAGTGTTTGGATCATTGTCTTACTGCATGACCCAGCTGCACTTCAGATTCAGCTCACAGACGGATGGTCTGACATTCTCCTGTAGAATTCTCTGAGACAGAGCACAATTCATGGTTCCTTCTATTAAGGCAAGTCGTCCAGGTCCTGAAGCAGCAAAGCATCCCCAAACCATCACACTACCACCACCATGCTTGACCGTTGGTTTGAGGTTCTGTAACAGCTTAGTCAAATTCCTCATCTAATACACAAATTTCGCTGAGTTAACTTCTTAGGGAGCAGCGCACGAGGTGACCGTTTTGGAGACCCTGGCGTGCCCAAAGTAAAATGCCTTCCATTCAGGCTCAGAAAATAGGATATGCACATGTTTAGTACCATTGGATAGGAAACACTCTGAATTTTCTAAAAGTGTTAACCATTTGTCTGTGAGTAAAACAGAACGGATATGGCAGGCGAAACCCCCGAGGAATTTCTGTCCTGGAAAAAGTGGTTTTGACACATTGCTCATTTGGAGCCCCTCCCTTGTGAAAATGCCCTTATAAGGGCATATGAATGCAGTACCTATCGCTTCCTCTGGATGTCAACAGTCTCGAGAAAGTGTTCAGATTTCTTTTAGATGCTTTTAGAGCAGAGAAGAAGAGGAATCCGGAAGTGCCCCCACAGATGTCAATAGAAGAGGACGCGCGCTCCCGCCAGGCACGCTCTGTGGTTCTTTCCTTTCTTATCGTCCAGTTTATATTCCGGTTGAAATATTATACCATTAATACATAAAAGTGTTCCTAAGGATACATTTAAAATGATGTTTGATTGTTCTTGGACAAGCTTATAGGTATAAGTTGAACGAGTTCTCTTCACGTTTCAATGGACTAGTGGAGGCAGTAGTTTCTAATTATAACGCGCGAACCAAACTGAGATTTATGGATATAATACATGACTTTTTCTAACAAAAGAACCATGGATTGTCTTCGTTGGACACTTGGGAAGCCATCAGCAGAAGTTCTTCAACAGGTAATTGATTTGTTTTCGCTGTGAAATGTGTTGTGTGTGAACCGTGAAGGATAATGAATTCATGGTAATGGAAAAATAGTGAAGGTGCTACCCTCAAACAATCAAATGTGGTGCTTTCGCCGTAAAGCCTTTTTGAAATCTGACAACGCTGTGATATTGCCAAGAAGCAGAGCCTTTGATGACTATGAAACACTTGTATATTGATGCATGTTTAATAATTAAACTTTTGGAATTTGAATTTGGCGCCTTGCATTTCACCTGGTAGTGTCGGGAGTGGGGCGCTTCCTTGTGTAAATATTTGTGTAAATATTTTACGTCTGGGATTTTAATGTTTAAGAAGTTAAAGCAGTTCTGCATGCAAGAGTGGGCTAAAATTCCTCCACAGAGATGTGAGAGACTGATCATCAACTACAGGAAGCATTTGGTTGCAGCTAAAGGTGGCACAACCAGTTATTGAGTGTCAGGGGGACAACTACATTTTCACACAGGGGAATTGGGTGTTGCATAAGTTTGTTAATTCAATAAATAAAATAAGTATACATTTGTGTTATTTGTAAACCCAGTTTCCCGTAGTCTAATATTAAGGCCTATTACATTGAAATAACTTGATCCCTCTTTAAACCAACTACTGCTCTTGAGAAAATAAAACAATGACTGCATTACCAATTGTGGCCTGCGTTCATGATGCCATTCCAGCCATGTACATTTGAACATTTTAGTCATTTATCAGATGCGCTCATCCAGAGCAATTTACAGGAGCAATTAGGGTTATGTGCCTTGCTCAAGGGCACATTGTCCGATTTTCACCTAGTTGGCTCTAGGATTCAAACATTCTTAACCGCTAGGCTACCTTGCCGCCCTATGTACATCCATACATAGCAATTTATATGTATAGCCTATGATCACAGATACGATCGCACACATACGATCAATACACTCACAAGTACTGACATTCATATTGCAATCACACTTTCTCTGTCTTTCCCTCTCTCTTCCACATACTGTGCCCCTTGTGACAGTAGCAGGCACACATGGGGGGAGGAGGGGCGCTCCCCTGACACTCTCACTATGACACAAGGGAAATTTATCCCAAATATGAACAGCTTGAATATCTGCACACAGAATGTATGGTCTGGTAGGCCCTCTTATGGCTGCCATGTCTTTTTCAGAGGGTGGAGACCAATGTGATTCATCTGTATTTCTCATCTGAAACGTTGTGAAAGCTCTGTGTCATAGTGGAAGTCCTCTAGATAGAATTACAGTGGAAGTCGGAAGTTTACATAAACTTAGGTTGGACTTATTTAAACCAGTTTTTCAACCACTCCACAAATTTCTTGTGAACAAACTATAGTTTTGGCAAGTCGGTTAGGACATCTACTTTGTGCATGACACAAGTCATTTTTCCAACAATTGTTTACAGACAGATTATTTCATTATAATTCACTGTATCACAATTCCAGTGGGTCAGAATTTTACATACACTAAGTTGACTGGGCCTTTAAACAGCTTCCAGAAAATTATGTCATGGCTTTAGAAGCATTTAATTGACATAATTTGAGTCAATTGGAGGTGTACCTGTGGATGTATTTCAAGGTCTAAATTCAAACTCAGTGCCTCTTTACTTAACTTATTAAGGAGCAGCAAGGTGCGCTGGGGCGCTAGCGCCCCACTCCCGACACTACCAGGTGAAATGCAAGGTGCCAAATTCAAAATCCAAAAGTTGAATTATCAAACATGCATCAATATACAAGTGTTTCATAGTCATCAAAAGCTCTGCTTCTTGGCAATATCACAGCGTTGTCAGATTTCAAAAAGGCTTTACGGCGAAAGCACCACATTTGATTGTCACCTAACATATTTTTCCATTACCATAATTTCATAAGCCTCCACGGTTCACAGAAAACACATTTCACAGCGAAAACAAATCAATTACCTTTTGAAGAACTTCTGCTGAGGGCTTCCAAAGTGTCCAACGAAGACAATCCATGGTTCTTTTGTTAGAAAAAGTAATGTATTATATCCATAAATCTCTGTTTGGTTGGCGCGTTATAATCAGAAAAAAAACAGCGTTGACTCCTCCATTGAAACGTGAAGAGAACTCGTTCAACTTATACCTATAAACTTGTCCAAGAACAATCAAACATCATTGTAAATGTATCCTTAGGAACACTTTAATGTATAAATAGCATAATATTTCAACCGGGAATATAAACTGGGCGATAAGAAAGGAAAAAAACAAAGGACGCGCCTGCCGGGAGAGCGCATTTTCTTGTAAGGACATCTCTGGGGGCACTTCCTTATTCCTCTTCTTCTCTGCTCTAAAAGCATCTAAAAAGAATCAGAACACTTTCTCAAGACTGTTGACATCCAGAGGAAGCGATAGGTACTGCATTCATATGCCCTTATAAGGGCATTTTCATAAGGGAGGGGTTCCAAATGAGGCAATGTGTCAAAACCACTTTACCAGGACAGAAATTCCTGCCATATCCGTTCTGTTTTACTCACAGACAAAATGTTAACACTTTTAGAAAATTCAGAGTTTTTTCTATCCAATGGTACTAAATATGTGCATATCCTATTTTCTGCGCCTGAATGGGAGGCATTTTACTTTGGGCACGCCAGGGTCTCCAAAACAGTCACCTCGTGCGCTGCTCCCTAAGAAATTAACATCATGGGAAAATCAAAAGAAATCAGCCAAGGCCTCAGAAAAGAAATTGTAGACCTCCACAAGTCTGGTTCATCCTTGGGAGCAATTTCCAAACGCCTGAAAGTACCACGTTTATCTGTACAAACAATAGTACGCAAGTATAAACACCATGGGACCACGCAGCCGTCATACTGCTCAGGAAGGAGACGCGTTATGTGTCCTAGAGATGAAAGTACTTTGGTGCGAAAAGTGCAAATCAATCCCAGAACAACAGCAAAGAACCTTGTGAAGATTCTGGAGGAAACAGGTACAAAAGTATCTATATCCACAGTAAAACGAAGTATCGACATAACCTGAAAGGCCGGTCAGCAAGGAGGAAGCCACTGCTCCAAAACCACCATAAAAAAGTCAAGACTACGGTTTGCAAATGCATATGGGGACAAAGATCGTACTTTTTGGAGAAATGTCCTTTGGTCTGATGAAACAAAATAGAACTGTTTGGCCATAATGACCATCGTTATGTTTGAAGGAAAAAGGGTGAGGGTTGCAAGCCGAAGAACACCATCCCAATCGTGAAGCACTGGGGTGGCAGCATCATGTTGTGGGGGTGTTTTGCTGCAGGAGGGACTGGTACACTTCACAAAATAGATGGCATCATGAGAAAGGAAAATTATGTGGATATATTGAAGCAACATCACAAGACATCAGTCAGGAAGTTAAAGCTTGGTCACAAATGGGTCTTCCATACGGACATTGACCCCAAGCATACTTCCAAAGTTGTGGCAAAATGGCTTAAGGACCACAAAGTCAAGGAATTGGAGTGGCCATCACAAAGCCCTGACCTCAATCTTATAGAAAATGTGTGAGCAGAACTGAAAAGGCGCGTGCGAGCATGGAGGCCTACAAACCTGACCCAGTTACACCAGCTCTGTCAGGAGGAATGGGCCAAAAATCCCCAACTTATTGTGGGAAGCTTGTGGAAGGCTACCCAAAACATTTGACCCAAGTTAAACAATTTAAAGGCAATGCTACCAAATACTAATTGAGTGTATGTAAACTTCTGACCCACTGGGAATGTGATGAAAGAAATAAAAGCTGAAATAAATCATTCTCTCTACTATTATTCTGACATTTCACATTCTTAAAATAAAGTGGTGATCCTAATTTTTACTAGGATTAAATATCAGTAATTGTGAAAAACTGAGTTTAAATGTATTTGGCTAAGGTGTATGTAAACTTCAGACTTCAACTATATATCGTGTATTTTCCATGGATTCTTATATACTGTGGCCAGGTGTGGGATATCTCCTAGGTTTTACTGGAGCGTGACATAATATTAGGGCTCTTAGGAAGACTGACTGACAGAGATGGTTTCACATCTGAATCACACTGTGCTGCTGTGAGCCATTAACATGGACTGTGTTCCAAATGTAACCCTATTCCCATTGGGCTCTTGTCACAAGTAGTGCACTATTTAGGTAATAGGGTGCCATTTGGGATTCATGCATGGTTGTTATACATTACTATAGTGTTTTGGGATTGGGGCCAATACAGTTGTGTTTGATTAATGTTAATGGCATTAATCAAAACCATAACTTTATTGGCCCCAATCCCAAAACACTATAGCAATGTATAACTTCATAACAACTTATTTCCAAAGAGGAATATTGACCACCATAGTTTGAATAAAAATAAAAGAGGATACATTTGCACACTCATGAACACCCTGCGGTTGAGTACTGCGGCGACTAACAGTCAAGACATGTTGTTTTGTTACTTAAGTATAGCCAAGTCCAATTTAAGAAGGCCGCAACCCCATTCATCCCTGCAGTGAGGCCAGCCAAAACTTAACAGTTACACCAGAACTCAACCAACAAACTGACCGGCCAATAAGAAATGTGTGTGTATGTTAGGGGGAACTGACAGGTATAAATCTATCAATAAATCTCTCTAGACCTGAAAAACATGTTTGTCTTATGATGTCTCATAAGAGTAATTTCCTTCAGCAAGTTAGGTAGTTTGTTTTTTCATGAATATACTCAACTGCATTTCAAAGAAAGAACAGGGAAATGGAGTTTGCAGGTATACAATAAACAGACCATAAGGTATTGACTTGGAGACCTCTGTCTCATTTCTGCCTCCCCCTACTCAACACCTCACACACCCACCGTCCCTCATATCAAACTAACTTCTGAAACCCAGAACACCCCCGCTCTCTGAACAGTGAGACGGCCTGTTTGATGAGAAGAGACTGGATTCGCTATTGATACTGACTGTGGTGTTCTGTGGGCGGATTTGCCAATAGTTTCACTCCTTTGTTCTGTGGGCTGTACCATGAATGAGTAAAATCAATAAGAGGGGTGTGTAGGCGAGTATTGTTGGTGCGTGGGCTTGTCAGTCGGGGGGATTTCTGCATTCTCCACTTATTAGAAATATCACCACAAAACCTGTTTTTCTTTATAAAAGAAACATGTCACATCTGTAAAGGACATGACGGGGGAATTCTCTGAAGGATTCGACCTGCCGAGGCAACTATTTCTGAGGCTTGTTCAATTGAACTTGTCCTGCGTCATACATGGGGAGAAACGTGTTACTGTTCAGACATATCTCTCCTGCCTCTAATCCAGTCAAACCATGTCTAATACCTAGGTCAAAACAAAGCGTTCGTAGACGTCAAAGCTGACCAACCGACTGCTAATCAGAATAAGATGTTGACGTTCGATTTTCCTGCGTGGGTGGAAGAACGTCGGTCCGGTCCGGTAGCAGTACGACTCATCTGAGTATCATGCTGCCATATGCTGGGAATCCCCAGTTAATATAACCCCTGGTTACAATGTTTCGTTGGGTTAGTTCAGTTTGACGGGTTTCGGGAGTGCTTGAAGGGCCATAAAGGCTTCCAGACAAAACAAAGGGGAATGTTTAAAAAACGTGGTTTGATGTTCGAAACATCACAGAGTCGAGTGCTGGGACGTTCTTATCCGATAGTCCTCACAGGGAATCGGGTCCCCAGAATACGTCTGTGAACAATGCCGCCATTAGGCTGCCTGAGTACCCCCCCCAGTCCCTCTAATCCAAACCCACCGCTATAACCCCCGCTATCACACACCCATCTCCCCAGTGAGGAAGAGAGGGAAACACAACAAATGTCAGGAGACAAAGCAGCACTTTCACCTTTATCAAGCCAAGCCGCCACCCTCCTCAGAGGAGAGGAGAGAAGGAATTGAGAAAAGAGAGAAATGGATAAAAGAGATTATATAAGTACAGGAAGGGGATGAAAAGAAAATATAGCGATTCTTGATAAAGCATGAGAGTGTGAGAGAAGGAGCAAGCAAGAGAAAGACATGTGAGGGAGGCAGACAGAGAGCGAAAGAGAGAGGCAGGCAGGCAGAGAGAGAGAGAAAGAGATAGAGGCAGGCAGGCAGGCAGACAGCAGTAGTAATGGTAGTGGTGCATTGCTCCATGCAGGTGATTCTCCTGCAGGTCCTCTGTCTCACAGCTCCATTGTCTGCTTATCTACTTCCTCTGCACAGCCCTACAGACACTACCTGTTTAGGCTGCCTCTCTCTCTCTCTCTCTTTCTCCATCGCTCCCTCTTCTCTCCATCTAGCGCCGCTCCTCATTCCACTATGTATTTTCTTCCCTTCCCCCTCGCTTTTTCACTTTCCCTCCTCGACCCTCTCCTGTGTTTTATCTCCGAGCGCTGATCTCTAAAAGTCCTCTTTTAATGTGTAAATAAAATAGACCTACATGGCTGATGTCTTTTATTCTCTGGCTTCCTGTGAGATGCAGAGCACCCTTTGATAGCACAGTGAGGAATAAACAGGTCTGCTTTCTCTTGTGGGACTGTGTGTGTGTGTGTGTGTGTAAGAGAGGTGTATGTAGTACAGGTGTAAAAAGTGTAGTGCAAGGTCTATGAGTAGGTAAGTACCGTCGTTGGATATAGCCACGGGGTACACCGCCTTCAGCAGATCCCCCAGCGTGTGTGTGTGGCCGTCGGGCGAGATGGGGCGAAACAACTTCTGGATGAACGGCCTGTCACTCATAGTCTACACGGAGAGTGGGAAGAGGAATCAGAGCATGACAAATAAATTGCATACAGTGCCTTACATACAATTATATGTAAGGTCCCTCAGTCGAGCAGTGTATTCCAGCACAGATTCAACCAAAAAGACCAGGGAGGTTTTCCAATGCCTTGCAAAGTAAGACACCTATTGGTAGATTGGTTCAACTAAAAAAAGCTGACGCTGAATATCCCTTTGAGCCTGGTGAAGTTACAAATTAGGATTTGGATGGTGTATTAATACACCCAGTCACTACAAGATACAGGCGTCCTTCCCAACTCTGTTGCCAGAGAGGAAGAAAACTGCTCAGGGATTTCACCATGAGGCCAATGGTAATTTTAAAACAGTTACAGAGTTTAATGGCTGTGACAGGAGAAAACTGAGGATGGATCAACAACATTGTAGTTACTCCACAATACTAACCTAAATGACAAAAAAAAATATATATTCCAAAACATGCATCCTGTTTGCAATAAGTTAATTTATTACTAAAGTACTTTTATGCAAAAGCTTGACAAAGCCACATGATAGCTCCAATGCAAGAACTTAAAATTAAGTGCTTACTCTAGGCTAAAAGTCATGACTCAATTATTTATGGCACAGACCCAAGCCCACGGGAACTGCGCCCCAAATGAATATACAACTAAATAAGCCCAAGTCTCTGACAATTCAATCACAGGCTACTCCAGTGATAAAGGTTAGGTGTAATACAGGGGAGGCTGGTGAGAGGAGAAATCGGAGGATGAGCTCATTGTAATGGCTTATAGGTCGTTATCAATAAAACGTCACAATACGTTCAATTTGGCTGCTGGGGGCAAGGAAACCCACAGTTTTGCTAAGACTATAGACAACAACGTGCCGTTTTCAAGAGATTGTTAGGTGTTATAACTATTTGGTTTTAATATCATCACCTCTTGAAGGGCATAGTCAGAGCTACAAATTGTTCCATGCAAAACAATTATGCACATTTAGCTCTATCAAAGTTATACAGCAAGTAACTGTGTGCTTTTCATGATCAGTAACCATCAATTGATCATGTCATACATGAGGGTAGCCTGATATCTCTCAATATTGGCCGTGATAAAGTGAACTATACCTGACAAGTGTAAGTGGTTTAGGTTAATTTTCCCCATCCTCTGTGGGCTCTGCCTGTCAACAACAGAAGGGTGCATTTGCTGATAATGTTTACCTTGCAAGCTACCAGTAGAAACGTAGAACTTTTTCTCTCCAACTGCAGCATAGACTTATCTAGTGAAGTTAGCTAACATTATTCCCTTTTTAACATTGTTTTTAAACATTTAATTATGATTGCTGCTGACAGACATGACAGGCACTGAGGTAAAGAAATATAATTGGCTAGCTAATAACAATTTACGTCAATATGGCTAGTTAACAAGCTAACTTTCAGTGGACAAACTAGATGGCTATATTTGCTTGCCATCTATAGTAGCGATGACAGTAGTCCGACTGACAACTTCACCAGCACGGGGACTTGCCGATGTCAAGATCTTTCCAAAAGCTCATCTCTGATGACGCGTTGTTTGCTTAGCTAGCTAGTTACATTTCAAATGGATAGGCTTCCCTCACGCATCTGAAATTACATGATCAATTGATGTTTAGTGATCATGAGAAACATGCTGTTACTTGCTGTATAACTCTGATGAGAGAGCTAAACGTGCGCAATTGATTTGCATGGAATAATCTAAAATGTCTAGTTCTGTCTCTGCTCTTCTAGAGGTGATGATATTACAACCAAAAAGTTATAACATTTAACAATCCCTTGAAAATGGCATGCAGTTGTCAATGGTTATAGTAGAACCGGGGGTCTCCTTGCCCCTCAGCAGCTAAATCGAATGCTCTGCACCGTTTTGAGATGTTTTATTGATAACGACCTATTGAAGACAAGAGTCCACCTACAGACACATCTACTAAAATATTAAAAGAGGTGCTTGCTACCCAGTCTCTGATTAGAGGGCACATGAGATAGGTGCCGCTCGCTGGATATGGTCCAGAAGATCAGGCTTTCGCACACGGACACCAGCGATCGGGTTGGCTATCAGTTCTGGGAAACCAGTTTGTCTATCAGTTCGGGGAAACCAGGGGCCTCCGAGGTGACAAACGGCGAGTCTGACACACAATAGCAACTAATCATGGGAGCTGTGAAAAGGAAACCAGCAATGGGAGGGTTCGAGTAACGGAGCTGTAACTAACACCGCCGGGCGTGAGGTAGGGAAGGTGGCTCTAAAGGCGCGAAGCTGGCTCTTGGGTTACCAGAAAGAGTGACTCACTGATAGGAAGCGCAGAGTTTGTGTGGGATTATGCCGGGAGCTGGAGTGGAGAGAGTGCGATAAGTGACAGCTACTTCGTTGCATTTTTAAAAACTGCCATGAATAATTGACCTGGGTACCATACAAAGAGGGGGCCATTGATCCTGGAGAGAAGTGCGATACTCTTGGACGGTGACACTTTCTTTTCAGTTCGTGTGACACCAGAGCTAGCAGAGTACCACCTGGCGACACCCAAGAGCGATGCGTCATTAACTCTCCGACGATGAGAGGTCAGGGGAAAAGAGACTCGCTCTCCCTGACTGAAGCAAGCAAAGGAACTCAACCCATAGCCTAATTGCCGGTTTGGATTCAATCCGACTAATTGACAGTAAACTGGTGGCTGAGGTGCACAAACGTAAATCAATATAATTATAATAATTTTTGGCCCGTGACATGAAATGGACAAAAGCGGAGGGAGGAGTGCCCTTCTCAAATGGAACAGTAATATGCACCGATCATTCATGTTGTCAACAAGGCAGCATGGTGCATCGTCTAGAAACATAGAAACTCAGCAAAAAAAGAAACGTCCCTTTTTCAGGACCCTGTATTTCAAAGATAATTCGTAAAAATCCAAATAACCTCACAGATCTTCATTGTAAAGGGTTTAAACACTGTTTCCCATGCTTGTTCAATGAACCATAAACAATTAATGAACATGCACATGTGGAACGGTCGTTAAGACACTAACAGCTTACAGTGGGTAGGCAATTAAGGTCACAGTTATGAAAACTTCTATTGACTCTGACTCTGGAAAACACCAAAAGAAAGATGCCCAGGTTCCCTGCTCATCTGCGTGAACGTGCCTTAGGCATGCTGCAAGGAGGCATGAGGACTGCAGATGTGGCCAGGGCAATAAATTGCAATGTCCGTACTGTGAGACGCCTAAGACAGAGCTACAGGGAGAATGGACGGACAGCTGATCGTCCTCGCAGTGGCAGACCACGTGTAACAACACCTGCACAGGATCGGTACATCCGAACATCTCACCTGCGGGACAGGTACAAGATGGCAACAACAACTGCCCGAGTTACACCAGGAACGCACAATCCCTCCATCAGTGCTCAGACTGTCCGCAATAGGCTGAGAGAGGCTGGACTGAGGGCTTGTAGGCCTGTTGTAAGGCAGGTCCTCACCAGACATCACCGGCAACAATGTCGCCTATGGGCACAAACCCACCGTCGCCGGACCAGACAGGACTGGCAAAAAGTGCTCTTCACTGACGAGTCGCGGTTTTGTCTCACCAGGGGTGATGGTCGGATTCGCGTTTATTGTCGAAGGAATGAGCAGCCTGTACTCTGGAGTGGGATCAATTTGAAGGTGGAGGGTCCGTCATGGTCTGGGGCGGTGTGTCACAGCATCATCGGACTGAGCTTGTTGTCATTGCAGTGCGTTACAGGGAAGACATCCTCCTCTCTCATGTGGTACCCTTCCTGCAGGCTCATCCTGACATGACCCTCCATGACAGTGCCACCAGCCATACTGCTAGTTCTGTGTGTGATTTCCTGCAAGACAGGGATGTCAGTGGTCTGCCGTAGCCAGCGAAGAGCCCAGATCTCAATCCCATTGAGCACGACTGGGACCTGTTGCATTGGGGGGTGAGGGCTAGGGCCATTCCCCCCAGAAATGTCAGGGAACTTGCAGGTCCCTTGGTGGAAGAGTGAGGTAACATCTCACAGCAAGAACTGGCAAATCTGGTGCAGTCCATGAGTAGATGCACTGCAGTACTTAATGCAGCTGGTGGCCACACCAGATACTGACTGTTACTTTTGATTTTGACACCCCCTTTGTTCAGGGACACATTATTCAATTTCTGTTAGTCACATGTCTGGGGAACTTGTTCAGTTTATGTCTCAGTTGTTGAATCTTGTTATGCTCATACAAATATTTACACATGTTAAGTTTGCTGAAAATAAACACAGTTGACAATGAGAGGATGTTTCTTTTTTTTACTGAGTTTCTCTCTTTTCCATAAAATATATGTTTGATTTTTCAAACTAGATTTCATTGAGAAGGAAATTAATCCACAAGCTTAATCTAGTCTTGGCTACGTCACTTTTGTTTTGAGCCTACTTCACGGTGGGCTTTGATCGGGAGCCAGCCCGGTACAAAATGAACGCTGTGCAACCCGGTGCAAACTCCTCCCACCCGGCCCAGATAATCAAATCCCCCTCACTGAGCGAGTCAGTTGGAGAGAAAGCTTTACCACTTTTCCCCACTGAGCCCAAGACCTTCCACTGGTAAATAAAAATTCCAAAGGGAATTTTTGGAGCTCTCATTTCCCTCAGCCACTGAGGCACCATGTAATGTACAGTATACATGTAGGCTACCTCATGTAATTGGATGTCTCCCTCTCGTCCATGGAGGATCCAGTCTGTTTATCTTAAACATCATAAACATAACACCTAAGTCTATAGCTTAACACTATACTGTCGCCTATAACATGCCATGGGTTTGACTGCCTTTCCGTTCATTCTATTCCAGCTTGTCCTGATTTCTCCCTACAGTAGTCCACACACACAACAGGGAAAAAGTATATTGAATATTTTGTAGGCCTGGGTATTCTGGGTGTTATGTAACATAAGTGAGTGAGAAATTCTTGCAACAGTATGCTCAGTGGCTTTCACATCTGTTGCCTTAACACCCACAAGCAGGGCTTGTAAACAGATGTGTCACTGTAAAATCATCCCCTAGAGACATTTAAGAAACTATCAACCTAGTTTCCTAGAAGGTGTCTCTCAAAACCAACATAAAAAAAGGTTAGTGGGGCTGCCATTCGATTGATGAGTAGACATTTAGTCACAGGAGAAAAAGGCATACCTGCCGAGAAACAATGTAACCGGTCTCTAATACAAGCATCCCACTGGGCACAGACGTCAGTTCAACTTCTAGTTTTGATTTACATTTGGTTGAGTTGTCAACCAACGTAAATTCAACAAACAAATTCTCCATGTCATTCGATTTAGGTTAAAAGTTGGGTAAAGAAAAAATACGAAATGCCCTTTATGTTAATGACGTTTTGCAAATCCAATCAGTTTTCCACGATGATTCAACGTCATCACATTGGTGTTTTGGGTTGAAATGACAAGGAAACAACATTGATTCAACCTGTTTTTGCCCAGTAGGATTCTAATTTTCACTTTCCGCAAGATTTAGTGGCTCTGGCACTTTGTAACACAGTGGCGTCACTTTTGGACCTGGAAACTGGCCGCCGAATAATACTGGCACGATGACACGCACAGACAGAGATAAATCCATCCCCTCTAAATCTTTGCCCTTTTCCATAAGGAGCACAGTCTAGCGGAAGTGAGTGCTCTGTTATTTAGAGTCAATGTTGTCATTAATTCTGTCTGCATCAAAAGCAGCACATGTTATTTACACTAAAGACCGCAATTTGCCGTCAGAGGGGGGGCCTGGAGGTTGAAATATAGTAATCAATCATGACTTCTGCATCCGGACCTGGATAGCTTTGTCTGCCGTTGGTTCAGTTAACTTTGGAGTACACAAGTACATTTCTGTCTAGACCCATTTCTGTTGGCATGGTGCGTCTGTGGTTTTACAACCACTGTTTTATTATTGTGTTGGACCGTTTTATTATAGGCAAAATAAAAAACGATTTGTTGAAGTGTGAAATTAGTTACATATGTACCTAGTTTTGGGACACAACATTGGGAGTCTGTGTATTGGTCGTCCAAATTTGTACTAAGCTTTTGTTAAATTTTGCTAGACTCTTTTTTTTTTTTGAAAGCCATATACAGTGAGGGAAAAAAGTATTTGATCCCCTGCTGATTTTGTACGTTTGCCCACTGACAAATAAATGATCAGTCTATAATTTTAATGGTAGGTTTATTTGAACAGTGAGAGACAGAATAACAACAAACAAAACCAGAAAAACATGAAAAATGTTATAAATTGATTTGCATTTTAATGAGGGAAATAAGTATTTGACCCCCTCTCAATCAGAAAGATTTCTGGCTCCCAGCCATTTCTGGCTCTTAAAGGGTGTGCTCCTAATCTCAGCTTGTTACCTGTATAAAAGACACCTGTCCACAGAAGCAATCAATCAATCAGATTCCAAAGTCTCCACCATGGCCAAGACCAAAGAGCTCTCCAAGGATGTCAGGGACAAGATTGTAGACCTACACAAGGCTGGAATGGGCTACAAGACCATCGCCAAGCAGCTTGGTGAGAAGGTGACAACAGTTGGTACGATTATTCGCAAATGGACGAAACACAAAAGAACTGTCAATCTCCCTCGGCTTGGGGCTCCATGCAAGATCTCACCTCGTTGCAATGATCATGAGAACGGTGAGGAATCAGCCCATAACTACACAGGAGGATCTTGTTAATGATCTCAAGGCAGCTGGGACCATAGTCACCAAGAAAACATTTGGTAACACACTACGCCGTGAAGGACTGAAATCCTGCAGCGCCCGCAAGGTCCCCCTGCTCAAGAAAGCACATATACATGCCCGTCTGAAGTTTGCCAATAAACATCTGAATGATTCAGAGGACAACTGTTGTGGTCAGATGAGACCAAAATGGAGCTCTTAGGCATCAACTCAACTCGCCGTGTTTGGAGGAGGAGGAATGCTGCCTATGACCCCAAGAACACCATGCCCACCGTCAAACATGGAGGTGGAAACATTATGCTTTGGGGGTGTTTTTCTGCTAAGGGGACAGGACAACTTCACCACATCAAAGGGACGATGGACGAGGCCACGTACCGTCAAATCTTGGGTGAGAACCTCCTTCCCTCAGCCAGGGCATTGAAAATGGGTCGTGGATGGGTATTCCAGCATGACAATGACCCAAAACACACAGCCAAGGCAACAAAGGAGTGGCTCAAGAAGAAGCACATTAAGGTCCTGGAGTGGCCTAGCCAGTCTCCAGACGTTAATCCCATAGAAAATCTGTGGAAGGAGCTGAAGGTTCGAGTTGCCAAACGTCAGCCTCGAAACCTTAATGACTTGGAGAAGATCTGCAAAGAGGAGTGGGACAAAATCCCTCCTGAGATGTGTGCAAACCTGGTGGCCAACTACAAGAAACATCTGACCTCTGTGATTGCCAACAAGGGTTTTACCACCAAGTACTAAGTCATGTTTTGCAGAGGGGTCAAATACTTATTTCCCTCATTAAAATGCAATTACAATTATAACATTTTTCACATGCGTTTTTCTGGACTTTTTGTTGTTATTCTGTCTCTCACTGTTCAAATAAACCTACCATTAAAATTATAGACTGATCATTTCTTTGTCAGTGGGCAAATGTACAAAATCAGCAGGGGATCAAATTCTTTTTTCCCTCACTGTATGCACGTGACAGAATTGGACACGATATTATAATTGAAGACTAGGCATTACATCGCATTTTCCTGGAAGTTGCAAAAAATATTCATCATCTCACTTTGTGGTAACATTTTGTTTCCTTTACCAACTAAAAGTCAAAAGTCGTTTTTATAATGTTTTAGTCAACACTTGAATTATATATTTTATTGTTCTGTTTGGTCGTCTTTAATTTTGAATAGATTTATGATTGTAACATTCCAGTGAAAACATTGATGAGAGATTTCATGGCCATAAAGGCCATGAACACAGCAGCAAAGCCCTGACAACCTACTCTGATTCCCCTGGAGAAATTTCCCATCAATCTATATTCATTTGTTTATTCTTGTTGAGAAGAGATGGCCTCAAATACTTTGGAATAAGGTAGGCAAAGCTATATACCGGTCGAGCTGATCCGAGTGCTTATTGAATGCAGTCTTGGGTAAAATCATGGCCATTCCAGGCGCGCCGTTTCCCCACACAGTTTTCCTACACTATGGGATACACACGGCCTAATGTTTTCCAGACCTTCAGGGCGAGACACTGGTGCTTATTCATCTTTTTGAGGGAATTTCATCTGAGTCATGGATGCGCGGGATCCCCCTTAGGAATTCACCTGTGCCCGTGTGCATCCCACAGTTTGGGCACGCTTCATTTGAGTTGCCCACATACAACTATATACTAGTCAAACTAAACGATCGCCAAGCAAACGGTCAGAAAAAACATTAGGCTAACACATTCATAGTTTAATGGGTGGGTGATCTCTGGGAAAAGATGAGGGTTGTTTGATTTATCTGCTGTTATCAAAGGAGTTTGACAAAATAATTTGTGGAGGGAAAAAGTTATTCAGTGAATATCTCCAGGAAATATTTTTGCAACTGAGCACTTCTGTAGGGTTGTTTCTGTCACGGGATCACAATAAATTACAAGTTCACTAACAAATCAAAAGTTGCTCAACAGCAGCCCACTTTAATCATAACCATAGGACTAGGCGGTATCCTATTCATGAAGCGCCTTACTAATCCGTCATACAGCACCATCTACGGGACAGTTCAGGTACTAGACTGCATCGTCATAATACAAGGCAGTGGAGTGACAATTAATTAATGATTGTGTTGATAAGTGGTTTGTGCTGCACATTTCAGTTGTAACATTTTATTTTTGTGTACTGTGTATTTTGTTTCACATTTACTCTGATTTTCATATTCACTTAATGCTTACTCATATTCCTAAAACGCACTATCATGTTCTATTTGCTTATCAGATGATAAAAGAGTATTCTTTCATTACTATGCATTGTTGTATTTGTGACCTGCCGTATCTTTTTGATTGCATCAATTACATCTATTAACAGTACCAGTGATGCCACACTGCAGGTCACACTGGCTGTGATGTCAACAAGGCATGCATTAGCCCATTTACCAGGTATATCCTGAAGGGGATGTAGCGGAAGCCTCCCTCCTCTGTGGGGTATTCCATCAGCTTACGGTTCATGGCCCAGAACTGGTCAAACTTATCTGAGGAACACAACACAACTACATTTACATACAAACTGTCCCCATCTCCTTTTATGTTTTCAAACCAGCTCTACAAGGCTTCTGAAACCATGTTAACCTGTCCTGGTTTCTAACTCCCCTCCCCTGTATCTCACTTTCACACAATTTTAGCTTTTGAAATATTTCAGATCTGCTTTCTCTTCTGGGTGGAGTTGTAACTGTCTCTTTCTCTCTCTGTTTCTGGTCTGTTTTGGTTATGGAAGCCTCCAAAAGAGTATATTTTGGTAAGTGAGAAGAGAAAAAACTTTGCAGCTGAGGCAAAGACACTGTTCAGATAGCGTGGGTGACATGGTTTTGCCTGGTTGGCTTGGGGGTGTGTAAGTTGTTGAATAGAGGGGCAAAATAAGGGTGCAGAGTCGCAAAAGTCAATACTTACGTATGTGTGTGTGTGTGTGTATACGTGTGGAGCCCTCACCGTTCTGCAGGCCCATCCACAATTGCTTGTGGTCTTTCTTCTGCATGTCGTTGATGACCTGGCTCTTGTGTTTGAGGGCATCCGCCTCCTTGATGCTGGACATGAAGTGGGCCTCGATCACAGAGTTAGAGGGGCAGTGGAGCAGGTCACGCTCTGGGAAATTCTACCTCAGAGAAACCACACAGGCAGGACTGCTTTTTAGCACTGTATACCAGGGGTTGGAACCAGTTCAGGGAACAGAACCGAAAACTGGAAAATAACAACATTTTTCAAGGAACAAAAGTGATCCATACTGTTTCAGGAACAGAACCGTAATTTTAAAATCATGGGAACCGGTTAATAACGTTCTTTCACATTCCAGGCATTTTTTTCCTCACGCTGTCACTCAGAAAGGTATTCCAGTGTCTACCTGCAAGCTGAAAATCTTTGCCTGTGCATGTTTAGGCTACCAGTCCTTCCCCCTCCGAAGCATAGGCTACTGACTGTACTGACGTTACAAGCTTGATTCAGAAGATAGGGAGTGATTTTTAATATGCAAGAGAAGAATGTAAACTTTTTCAACGCTAGTTAAGGATACTATAGGCCTAGTTATCATGTTTCACATTGGATTTATTAACTACAAAAAAGGTTAGATGTGTTTTGAATTCTGGTGCCGCTCTGCACACACAAGCTTGTTAACTTGCTATCTCAAGCTCGTTAGCTAGCTCAAAGGACATTCAAAGGTTCCTCCATAGAAGCCATCCTCCTAGGTATAATTCTGTGGACCTAATTCATATAATGCATGTCATAACAAGATGCCCAGCGCTTCAAGCCTCCTCCTCAACCATCTCTCGCTCTCTCCACACCCTCAAAATGTGTCACATCTTGTGCCATAGGCTACACTTGTCTGTCCATCATGCATGTAAACAACTAGCTTCCCGCACTGATTGGTGATGTAATTTAATGAGCTAAATGTTTTTAAAAACCTGTTGATTTCACAGGTTAAAAAAGGAACGATATATACCGGTACTTTTTTCAGAACAAAACGATTGGAAAATAATTTCGGTTCCACACCCTGCTGTATACAGGCCAGCATTTGGAGGATTCTACATTTGGAGCAGCAAATATACTTGCTGCTCCATACGTACTGTGTTAACTTGCTGCAAAACAAATTCTGTGTTGTACCTTAAAGTGCACAGTGATGCTCCAGGGGAGGGCAGTGTTGGAGGCATGCAGGTCAAACAGCAATCCGATTGGATAGTGCCTGCAATGAATAAACACAGCCACACCACATCAGTTGAGGCAACATGTCACCAGGGCTTCATTTCGTTCCAACTCTGAATCGTAATGAGTTATCCTCTCCTTCACCTTGGGCTGGATCCTAGTAACCGCTTAATACGTTTTAGAGGAAATAATTTATATCAACACCTTATTTACCCAAAGGTCTGAGTTACGTGTGTATGTCAATTTAAGATTAGGACTCATGTCCAACCAAATGTCAAATGCTTGGGTTGGGCTGCCACCTGGTGCCTGAAATGTAAGACTGCAGACAATTAGTATGTAGTCTCCTCATTGATGATGACGATGATAGGAGGCGAATTGATATGCTCAATTCTGATCTGTAAAAGATGTACTCTACTCTACTGCTGTGCTAGGACACTTGTTTCTATGGAGTGGCACAGGGAATTCTAACCATTATACACTATATTCACTAGTAGTTGTTAAAAGAAGTCAATCATTTACAACACACAAACTTAAAGCTCACCCACCATTTGAGTGGCGTTCCCTCGAAATCAAACCACATCTCCTCTACGTCTTCGGCCTTCATGACCTTCAGGAAGTGCTTTTTCACCTTGTCTGTGACCAGAGTCAGGTAGCTCACCCTTGGCAGGAGGAGCTGAGGACAGAACAGCAGAGGGGGAGAAGAGAGGGTCTCAATCTAGGTTCCTGCAAGAGTCCATGGCTCAAACCAGCTCAGTTGTCATCATGTGTGTGACCTGAATTAGCTATACCTATGTCGCAAATGCCAGGTCCATTGCGCATGAGGTTGGTTGCACCTTAATTCGGTAGGACGGGCTCGTGGAATGGTATCAAATACATGGTTTCCATGTGTTTGATGCCATTCTATTTGCTCTGTTCCAGGCATTATTATGAGCTGTCCTCCCCTCATCAGCCTCTACTGGCATTGTCCAGCAAATAGTACTAGTCTGCATGATGTCACACTTACATAGAAAGGTTCGGCCTCTCTCTCTGTGATCTCATCCTGGTAAAGTGTGAAGCAGGTCGGAATCCGGCCAAACCAAACATCTCGCAGCACGTCCTTGTCATCTGCCATCCTCCTGTCGCTCCCAGTGGCACATAAAGGAAGTATTCTCTAGCTACAAACCACCTGTCATCAACAGATTAAATGGTAAATCTGGGATTGGTACATTCATTTTCGGACTTTTAAATGAATGTTATATACCCATTGATATTTTAAGAGTTTAATTGATAAATTCTTCATGAGTTTAGTTGAACTGTCCTACCCCATCCAAACCCAAAATTTGAGCTTGTTTTACTTGGTTGTTTGTAAACAATGTAATCGTAAACAAACCCTGCATAACCTCAAAACATGGCTAAAACTATAATTATCGGTCTATGAGTGGCCCGTTGTTGTTTGAACTCCAGATTTTGCACCAATGACAGTCAATCTCATATGAGAGTACACCAGAATGGTAACATTCGAACGCTCTCTACAGAACGTGTCAAATAAGCTCTCTTTGGAACCAGTCAATCACAGCTCTGCAAAGAGCGCTAATCTTACCACAGTTTGTGAACACACATCTTCAACTAGCCAGCGTTAGGCTAGTGGAGAAATACAAAGTGCTATTTAGCTAACGTGTTAGCTAGATACTGTAACTAACTAGCCACGACGTCACTGGTGGTGAGGAATAAGATGGCATTTAACATAGTTAGCTAAGCAACGGTGTATTAGTTAATTTTCAACGATTTACATGTACATTATTATGTATTGACTTGCTAGCTAGCCAACTAGCTACGTACGCTACCTAGCCTCACGGACACTGGCAGAAATAGTAGCGAGGCTGTGGGCACATTTGAAAGTTTGCCCTAAACAAGTGGTAGGACTAGGAGCAGATAATTTCTAAAAGTTTTGAGACAAATGATGAACAACATATTACTTTCTATAGCGTGTGTAACCAGCTGCGATGAAGGAAGAGGGCCGTGGTGGTGTTGTCATTCGCCTGTCAATGAAAAAAAGCAAGAAAATCCCCCTTTTCGCTGACGAGGTGTAACCTGCAATATAGAGTGGCATCCAGTGTTCATTGTAGTGTACTGCAATAATCATGTCGAGATGGTTGTATTCAATGCATAGAGGACCTATAAAGTTGTTGGTTAGTGACGATCATTTTGATTCGTCTAGTAATCGATAAGTCATTGTGTAGTTATTGGTAGTTTCATTTACAGCTTGTAAACCACTGAAATTTTCTTTAGGGACAACAAATATGGCCCCTTTCACGGTCCGTAGATGTTTTGCTATTATGCAATAATTGTGCGCCGTCGCCTGTTGTACGTCGTTACAAGGATCCAAACCCATTTGTTGTGCTCTCTGATTCAAGAATGGATAGGAAAGTTGAAGTGGATAACCTCGAAACGCGTCTTGAGACGCTGGAAAGTCGTATATACGGTGAAAGAAGGAACAAGGGAGGGAAACCCGTGAAGGTTTGACAATAATATGTTATATTAGAAATGCAGAATAGCGACTCAACTGGTTGCTTTGGCTAGCTAGCAAACGCCCTTTTTGCACGGTGACTTAATACAATCAATGCTTTGACATCAGGATTATGGAGCATGTGTGAAGAACAGCTATGCCAGGACATTCCAACTAAATTAGCTACAATCCAACATTTTAATGTCGAACGACTACTTGGTAATTAGATATAGCTAGGTAATCTAAATAACTCATGCCAGCACAGCTATAAACACGGTTTATTTTCAAGTTTAGCTTTTTAGTTTATCATCATATAATGCACTCTGTTCCCTAGTGCGCGGATTCCCTCTCTAGAGTTCAGGCCGCCCTTGCGAACACTGCAAAACAGAGGGAACGAGTGAAGATTCTACACAAAAAGAGTGAGTGACATCTTAGACGACACATAACTGTGTGACTTGGATGGAACACATTATTACCAGGACAATCACAAAGCAGGGTCAATTGTGATTTATATTTCCCACATAGTAACTAGTATATATTTTACAACCTTTGTTCTCTGTACAGTTGAGGACCTGCTGAAGTATCTGGACCCTCAGTTCACTGACCACATCACTGTTCCTGATGCCATGAAGCTGGAATTCATCCTTGCTGGTAAGAGTTTTTAATTGAATTATGTGATTAAATGTTGGTAAATTTGGTCCTGCATCATGGTGATTGAGTAGGCCTCTGGCGTATGGGTATGTCACCTTTCGGTGAAATTCACTGTTTTGAATCCAAAATAGGTGACCTACGTGATTCGTGTAGATCTGTTGAGAAAAGTTTTTTGGGGTGTTGGATCACTAATGGCTGTAAGCGATCAGTGATGCGCGTTTGGAGCAATACTGGCTGTATCCAAGGCTCAGCCAATCGTTCACATAACAGAATGCAGCACACGACTGAAGAAAGAAGAGACAACCAATTTACTAGTTACAGCTTCAGTTCGCGCTCTGGAATGGCAGCTTGTCAGTTACAGCAGCGCGTCCCCTGAACGATAACGAAGAGGTAACGTTAGGTGAGAAGCCTGACCACGGAGACGGGGGTGAGAAGGTGATGAAGCGTACTTCATGAGCTGTAACCGAAAAATAACTGGCATTTGGAAAGTTTGAGGTGAGGGAGAAAGTGTGGTGGAACAAGTATTAGCATTGTTAAGTGTCTTGCTAGCTGGATTGAAATTCTCTGTTATTAGCTATCCAGAGAAATGTTGAGCAACATTAGCCAACTCATCTGATCAAATAATTGAGTTTATGGTGTGAAAATTATCTCGCTAATAAAGTCAGACGGCTAACGTTAGCTAGGTAACATTACAACATCAGATGAGCTAACATTAGTAACCTAACCAATTCGCTATATTATTAACTGGTATACGACTCCTTGCCGTTCCTCAAGTTATAATGCATCAGTTGCTTACTGGACTCTGGCAATCTGTGTGAAATGTTAACTAGCTAACGAACTAACCACTATCTGTTATCTAATGTTTTCCCTCTACAGTATGAGGTTAATTGGCATTCAGAATGAGAGAATTAGGTGAAAATTAGGCGTTGCTTGTTAATAGGGCTTGCGTTCCGCTAGCGGGACACCTGTCGACAACATCCGGTGAAATTGCAGAGCGCCAAATTCAAAATAAAAAATTGTAATATTAAACATTCATGAAAATACAAGTGTCTTACATCATTCAAAGCTTAGAATCTTGGTAATCGAACTGCGTTGTCCGTTTCACAATAGGCTTTACGGCGAAAGCATAGCATTCTATTGTCTGAGGACAGCACAGGCGACACAATCACAAATAGCGATAAAATCACTTGCTTTTGAAGATCTTCCTCTGTTTGCAATCCCAAGGGACCCAGCTACACAATGAATGGTTGTTTTGTTCGATAAAGTCCTTCTTTATATCCCAAAAAGTCAGTTTAATTGGCGCAATTGATTTTAGTAATCCACTTGTTCAACATCCAGACAAAGGAATCCAAAAAGTAACCGGTAAAGTTTGTCCAAACAAGTCAAACGACATTTCTAATTAATCTTCAGGTACTCAAATATCTAAATAAAGGATCACATTTAATACGGAGACTAGTATGTTCAATAGGAAAGGAAAAGAACGAAAAACAACAACTTTAGTCCCCTTGGAAAAAAGACAACTACTTGTTCATTTTTCGAAAAACAAGCCTGAAACCTTGTATAAAGACTTGATATCTAGTGGAAGCACTAGGTACTGCAATTTGGGAGACATAAATTCGATTTTTCAATAGCTTTACATTGGAAGAGCCTGGGAGCTCAAAAAAAAAATTTGGTTGGATTTTCTTCTGATTTTTGCCTGCTATATCAATTCTGTTATACTCAGACATTATTTTAACCGTTTTAGAAACTTCAGAGTGTTTTCTCTTCTATTATGCATATCCTAGCTTCTGGGCCTGAGTAACAGGCACTTTACTTTGGGCATGTCAGACAGGCAGAAATTCAGGATACTGCCCTCTAGCCCTAAGAAGTTTTAAACAAGTGGATTCAGGGATCAAGTGTAGCTGGGCCTGGCTTAAGCTGGATGCCACTATAGAGGTGAAAGGAACACCACACACTTTCCCTCTTTCTCACTTTTGCTGGCACATTGTAGAACAGATGTCCACAGGCAGAATGTGTACAATGTAATAATGTGCAGTGTAGCCCAAACGTGTATGTGTGTGTGTGAGGGGGATAATACGTTTTTTTTACTCAGGGAATGTTATTTTTGCATACAGCCTTGTGCACTTGATCGATGTCTATAGTGGCCACTATAATAGAGCAAAACCAGAATGCCTGTTTGTTTCTTTCTATTTCTACTTTAAGATGCTTTATTCCCAGTCCAATATTTAGATGTGTGTGGTCACAAGCATTCTATTATAAAGGCTGTCATGGCTAACTGCAATATTAGTGTATTGTTTTTTTTCTCAAGACTTGTCATTTGCAGTAAAGTCTAGGCAACAAATAACATTAGATTGCTTTCTTTAAATTTTTTAGCTGTGAGTTAGGTTCACACTAACCACTTTTTATTTTACACTCAGAGACTTATCATGTAGATCATATTCTTATTTTATTTTTTTGTAATTAACCCGCATTTCCCCCTAGCAGGGATTTTTTTTGCATGTTTCAGTGAAAGAAAGAAAAAAAGTCACCTTTTTGGGTCCTCCAATTTGCATCCCTGGTATGTGCCTCCAGTCTCAAACTCATGCACTTGTTTCTCCCCACAGAGGAGGACTTCCTGCTTTCCCAGGCCACCCTTCTGGAGCAGGTCAGCAACCTCCAGCCACTATTGGACAGCAACTACATCAGAGGTCAGTGAGAGGGAATTTAAGTACCATTACAATGTGGTCTGTGTGAAGTGATGATGGGTTAAATAGTGTTTTATGTTGAACGAAACTCACTGTAAAGTTCTCATTCACAGATGTGCCAGAGCATGCCACCAAGCTACAGCGTTTGTCTCAGATTCACATCAAAGAGCAGGTATGAACCCCCCTCTCTTTTACTTATTCTCGTCCCTCTTTTCTTGATTTTGTCTTTCCTCACAAGACACGCTAGATTTACTTTTGTGAATTACAGTAGTGACACCGTTCTTGTCATTTTCCCAAAGGACCAAACTGAAGCTCAGTCCCTAGAGGTGAAGAAGCTGTTTGAGGAGTACAACAAAATGGTACCTTTCCTTCATTATAATGGAATTATTGAAGTAAATAAATAACACTGATCAAGCCAGAGGAAAATGTATCTGTTAGCTAGTGAACATGTGTCAAGTACATTTGCTGTCGTGTCTCCTGACCTCCTCGGTCAGATGAATGAACGTGAGTGGTTGTAGATTGTTTTCTGTCAAGTCATGTTGAACTCTGAGAAATGTCTAGTCTGTGCTAATGGAATGAACTGCCCGGCCCACCAAATTATCTTTGAACCTTGACCTCTTTGGCAGATGTTCCTGCTGTCCAAGCAGTTCACCCAGTGGGATGAGAGCCTGCGGAAAGTGGAGGAGGCAAAGGGCATCCGTCAAGTGGAGTAGCGACCATGTCCAGTGATGACCGTTATGACAGTGTCACTGCATGATGTCATCTGTGTGTCAAGTGTCCTATATGCAGCTTAATGTAACTTGCTGGATATTATTGTTATTTATTTACAGCTACATCAATAGAAATTTGCATAGATTTTTTGTTTTTTTATCCTTGTTCATTTATTCAACATACAATGTACCCATGCATTCCAACTCTGCAACACTGCTCCAGGCAGTCACAAGGCACTTATACTGTCAACCGACCCAGAAAAAAAGCAGAGTGTAGAGAAGAATTTGCACACTAACTTTCTTCTTCCACAAAGTCCTGGTTTTAAATAGTTTTATATCAGACAGCATGACTGCAAATGTAAAGTAATTGCAATAAAATCCATACTATTCAACCTGAACTGTTTGGTTTACTTTTGTTTGCAATACTTTTTTCAATATATTGTTATAAAACAACTAGTCGAAACTTCAATTGTGTGCTTGAATTCACCTGTGCTTGAGATTATTTTCTGTTTGCATTTAATTACATGTTTCAATAGCCATATCTATGACTAAGAGAAGACGTTTTACAATCAGAGAGATACAATTGATCGTTTGTAAAACGAAATCTTTCTAGTCACAAGGTAGGTTTCCATCCAATTTGTGACAGATTTTAATGCAAATATTCTAATATCTGCATAAAATAAGATGCATTTTCCCATCAGAGATGTTTTCATTAAACGGATTTATTGCGGATAAAAGCCTGTGCGTGATGACGTGGTGGACATAACGTTTATAGTAAAATGTCCATGTTCGAATGAAAAATACAAGTTAAATGGGTTTGAATTCTATTTATGGTTTTGTCAGGAAAACTGTTGCGTTATATAGCAAATGTGCCCACTCTGAGCTTGGCAAGCGCGCTTTAGCCAACTGCTCAACAGTTCCGAGTAGGCTACCTACATTATAATATTATTATGGCTAAGAGTGATATTTTTATTTGTCAAACGGCAGCCACATCGATCATTGTCACCAGAATAAGACTCGCAATATGTATTGGAAAGGAGCATAAAGCTCATCACGTGAACTTTCACTACCCCCTGTGAAATGAATAATTTATTTCATCTGTAGCCTAAAAAACTGCATGGTTTCCCGAGTCGTAGTTGGACCGGACCACACAACATATCGCGTGACTAAATTTACTTCGATATGATCGTTACGTTAGTATATCAATATTTGCAAGATTTCCACCGCAATTTCTCACAATTTTATCAACACCAAAAAAATACCATGTCGAATCAGCATTTATTCAATTGTACCGGCATATCCTATTTCCATCAGCCCGGTCGTGACTTTTTTCACGAGGCAGTTAATTCATCCACATAAAATTGTTGGATTGAAACCTGGTCATAGATATGGCTAGTATTTAAACAGTTTCCAAATTGTGGTACTGTATCAACAAACATTTTGACTTCCCCTTGCCTATTTTCAAGTCACGAGCTTGCTATCGTTACAGGAAGAAAATCTAGTGCAACTCGTGGAATTTGAGAAGAGAGAGGACGCGAGGATGATACAATTGAGATTCTCCTGCTGTCTAGCACGCGCTCGGTAATGTGGTCAATTTGGCAGCAGATGGGTGCAATTTTCATTGTAATTGATTAGTCCTTGTGTAAAATGTGCATAATTGGTTATGTAGGTACATCTTTTTCTGCAGACAATATCTGAAATGCAGACAAAAATATTGCGAAAGGCAGGCACCCTATCATATTAGTGGGCTATAGTAATGACTAATGTAATTAATTGTAATGACTAATGTAATGTATTCTTATTACTTAGTTGCTAACATCTGTTTTGTTGGGGCTCGTTTCCATGGACGTGGTTCATACTAATTCGAAACCAATAATACTGAAACTGAGAATATGTACACATTTCTTAATTATAGCATTTTATTATATGCGTTACCAACACAATTACATCAAATATTTGGATACGTTTGGTGAAATACCCCTGGATGATAAAACAAATGTTGCTATAAATGCACATCATCCCCCCACTTTCTCCCCCAGTGGTAGCGGCAGGAGGGTGCGTAGTCAGTTGCGGCCTCCGCGGACAATCGACTCGAGGGAGGGACCATGTTGACATAAGAAAGGACTAGGGTTGTTTGTTAGGAGCGGCACAACTATGGACAAGACTGCCGTGGTAAAAGTCGGTGCCGCGGCCAGTGCCAGTGTGTGTGCCCTGTTCGGTGGCGTGGTTCTCGCCCAGTACATGTTCGCCAAGAAGAAGAGAGCAGGAAAGAAAACGAAGATCATCGAGATGGTGAGTGGACTCGCGCGTGTTGTTCATGCTTGCATTGCGCAGTCGCGGATGTTCCTATAAACAGCAAGGGTGGTTTAGAGGTCATTATTTGCTAGGTAGCTATCGTGGTGTCACGAAAAGCTGTCAAATCGTGACATGACATTAAATTGACGCTGTTTGTCAGGTAGTCCTATTGTCCTAATCTTTTTGTTGAAAGAATGTTGGTATTGGGTTGTTTCCGAGTTATGCAAACAATGCAAAGCCCCTTCTGCTCTACTCTCGAGCCCTCTGTCCAAAATGACAACTAAACAAATTTTGAAGCCAAATTACAGTGTGACTATCAAACAAGTTCAACTGGTATGTCAAAATTCGGACTTACAAGTCAGGTGTGAGTGTTACTTTTCACATTGCTTGTCCTCAAGCATCATTGCTAGTTAAATCTTGTGATTCTGTGAGGGCCATTCTCAATTTTAGGACATGTAACCTACCATATAGTCTCTACGAACCCGAGAGTGGAAGACGGCTCTCTCGTCTAACATGTAGGCTCACTTAAACTTAATTTGAAAGTACTTTACCTGTTGTCCACTGGTTTTTGTATTTATGTAGGAGGTAATCTGAGACAAAATATCCAGAGTAGTGCCATTAACCTGACTTTCAGTACGCTGGTTTGGATTTTCAATGCTGAAACAATTCGCACAGGACTTGCACAATATGTCAACAATGGCAGCGTTTAACCTAAGCACAGATCAAACATTGTACCACGCAATCAGCTGGCAAATTTCACCACCACTTCCAGCTAATTGCAAGGGAACGGGCTTTGATTGACAGTTCAGTTACATTCCGCTATTGTTTACATATTGTGCATCGGGAGATGGAAAATACAAGCAACCGAACCTACAGGCGCTGGAAAACGTTGGGTAAATAACACTTTCCTGTTGTTAATTAACCCTATCTCCACTTCCTATAGCCAAAAGGACCAACCGCACGGACAACCAGTAAAGTACATTTTTAAAGATGCACTATGCAGAAATCGCTCTTCCATTTTCAGGTTACTAAAATTCTAATAGTATACCTAATTTCAGTTTGTGACAAAACAAGCAAGTGTCGTGTAGAGAATCATTGTGCCATCTAAACCTCTGTGAAATGTATTTTCCAAAACCAAAAATATAGTATTTTAAGCTGTTTGAAGCTGGTGTACAAAACTAAGCTAAATCTAAATTTAAGAACAGGAAGCATAGAAATAGTGCACATGAAACATATCTACCGTTTCTTAGACTTGCCTTCAATGAGAATGACAGATCTATAACACAAATTTCGATGTGAATTTGATCCAGAAAGTTACATATTTCAGCTTTAAATATCTTTTGTATTCAACATTCTGGTTTATAGAGACTTGTCTTTTTACAGCGACTTCTTTCAGACTGATGTTTAGACAACCTACCATCAAGGGGTACAACTGATGATTTGTTAGCGTTATGTGTGGCTGTCGGGTCTAGGTTAGATTTAAAGTGACTATCTGGATCAGATGACAAATGTATTGCAGTTAAGTGAATCTGGGTCGCTGCCATGAAAGGCAAACACCCTATGCATCTCCCCAATCAGATTAACCCACTTGGTGGGAATTGTAATGTGGCCATATAGCGAGCAATGCTACACTGCCCCCTTAGAACAGGAAGGCATGTCCCCGTGCTTTGACTTCTCAGCCCCGTCACATGTCCGAGCAGCGTGCTTTGATGGCCTCAAGGCCGCCATCCCACTTCTGACGCCAGTGTAGCGAACTGCGGGGCAGGGATTAACCCACTTGATGTGAATTGTAACATGGCTCATATAGCGAGGATTGCTACATCTTTTTGTTCAGTTATTTTTAGACACTGTGTACAACAATTGTATGTAATAATTCAAACTATCACAGTGCCAATTGTGTCTGTGAAATGTTGCAGGATCATTGTTTGATATAGTGGAAGACCGTTGAAGGCCTATCTGTACCTCACAGGCAGCCAGATGCTTACGTTGTCTGATACACTTGTTAAATCCACTTCAATCAGTGTAGATGAAGGGGAGGAGACGGGTTAAAGAAGGATTTTGAAGCCTTGAGACAATTCAGACATGGATTGTGAATGGGTGCCATTCAGAGGGTGAATGGGCAAGATAAAAGATATAAGAGCCTTTGAACGGGGTATGGTCGTAGGTGCCAGGCGCACCGGTTTGTGTTAACTGCAATGCTGCTGGGTTTTTCCGTCTCAATTCGTCAGGCCATGGACTCTACAAAGGTGTCAAGTGTTCCACAGGGATGCTGGACCATGTTGACTCCAATGCTCAACAGTTTCCTGTGTGTATCAAGAATGGTCAACCACCCAAAGGACATCTAGCCAATTTGACACCTTTGTAGAGTCCATGCCCTGACGAATTCAGGCTATTTTTTAAGGGGCAAAAGGGGGTGCAACTCAATATAAAAAAGTTGTTCCTAATGTTTGGTATACTCTGTCTATATTCTAATCCTGAAGATACCTTTGGTATTCTGTTTCACAGAACCTAGATGGTAGACCCATTCATTCACACTAAACTTCTTCCAGGAATGATGTGCTGGCTGCTCTATTCCCTGCTTTATTCCCTGCGTTCCCTGTTTTATTTAACTAGGCAAGTCGGTTAAGAACTAATTCTTATTTACAATGACAGCATACTCCGGCCAAACTCAGAAGACGCTGGGCCAATTGGAACTCCCAATCACGACCGGATGTGATTCAGCCTGGATTCAAAGCCTTAGAACACTGCGCCACTCGGGATTATTAGTGTCCCCAGCATGGGAAAGACATCAACTGTTGCAAAAACACACATTCACTCGACAGTATCCAGTTGTAGCAGGCGTGCTCATGAGCCTGATGTCCCAACCCACAGTGGTGTCCTGTTGGTCAATGATGGGCATCTACTACATGCTTGTGCTTGGGGTTTGGGATTGAAATGGTCTCATGTATTGAACATCATTGGCCACTAGATGGCAGGCAAGAACAACATTTGTAATGCTTCATGCTTGCTCTCAAGCAAATCAACATGTTCTCTCCACTTTCTCCATGGGGAGATTGTCAATAGACAGTTGCTATTTTATTTTAGAAAAATATTGTTACACTATGTTCTAGTGTTATGGTATAAGTTTCCCAATAACTTTCCTTCATGGTCTTACTACTACAACACTTTCAGTATTATTTTAAAGGTATTACTTTGACTCCAGCAAAGACCCAGTGTCTTTACACGATGGTTAGGCCTATACAATGTGTAGGAGCTGTTTTGGCCTGTTTATGTGTTGTGTATATGTCTGTCAAGGGTTATTTTGACTTGTTTTGTACACTAGAGGACACTATGTTGAGGGTTACTGATTGGGTGTGTGTGTGGGGAGCACAGGTGACCAGGAAGGATTAGCACAGGTGAGAGGAGAGCGCGTACAGTTCTTACCGTATCTCAGATACAGTTTATAGAATGCATCTCTCTGCACCTATTTGTATAGGAATATGTAGTGGAGCTATTTACATTTTATATTGTATGTGCAGTGAATGGGAACTTCACCCAAGCTGATTTTTGTGGACGTGTTATGGACAGCTCTCTCCTGTGCCAGTGGCTTTTCATAGGGAATCGTCGCTCAACAAAGTCTAGGCTTAAATAGTCCAAGGAAGGGTGACCGATACAATAGAGTACAGGCTTATATTGCTGGATAAGTGACCTTGTTTGGCTGAGGTCACAAATGTTCTCTCTGACTTCTCCTGTGTCATGGCAGGCTTATCCAGGGGCAACAGAGTTAAACTCCCTCTCCGCAAAGGAGGAAGGTTGTGTCTAGGACAGAGCGGACTGTCCCTGTGCTGTGGGTGACTCTGTTAGCTGAAGAGCTCTTACAGTAGACACTGTCCACTTTACTGTCTACCTATTCATATTTATGAGGCATGGCGTATAGGGCCAAGGGGATCTGTCTGTCTCTGTTTCTCTTACATACTTTCTTTCAATTGGGAAGACCTCTAATAGGACAATTTGTACTACATCCCAGAGCCAATACTATTTTAGGTTTTTCAGTGGGCACTACAAGTTTTAAGAGAAATGCATTCTAATGAGAATGTTATTAAGCTATCATGAAATGTTCTGTGGCAATGTGGATGATACTTTGCCAAACTATATAGGGCCCAACCACAGTCCTACTTTAATCACAGAGCAGCACACACAGCTTATCAGAATGCTGTTCTAGGGAAACGAGTGTCCAAGCCTGCCTGGAAAAGTCACCATTTTGGCTCAAAGTCAAAACTCTTGAACTGAAACGTTGTCAGCAGCAAGCCCTCACAGCCCTTATTAATGTCTTTTTTTCTCTTCTGCCCATGTTCCCCATAGTAGGTATTTTATTTACATTTGCTGCAGAAATGTTCAGTTGATTCTTACATTGACTGATTCACCCAAGATAAAGAGAGGAGTGGTTATCTGTGTAGGCATAATGCTGTCACATGCACAGGTAAATGGAAATGCCTCAAAGCACCGCTTCCACTCTGTTGCCCAATGGTTGATAGTAGTCTGAATGCAGACTACTACAAATTAACTCCAACCCTCGTACTCTGCTCCAGCCCTGTGTCCTCTGTAACCTTTGACTGAACAAGGCTGGGGGTGAGGACGAGATGTTCTCCGCTGTAGAAAGGAATGTTGAGCCACCACTTTCACGAATGTTGAAAAAGTTACAAACTGACAATGGGTTTTAAATGATGTTTTCCCCCCCAAAGAATCTTTGAGTGAGGCAGAATTGCCAATGGACTCCCTTTCAACATCTGATGTTTGACAGTTTTCCCAATGATTGTTGAAATGTAGGCCTAGCCTATTTATGGGGGGAAAAACATTTTAGATTGGGTGGAACTTGTTTTGTATATCCTTATAAAAAAGAGGACTGCATAAGTGTATCTGTTTTAGCCTACCGCTCCCAAGGTTTGGGTGGAGAGGTTGGATTTATCACCTACGTATGATACGTAGGTGATACCATTGTTGGGTTTGAGAATATGTTTCTTTGCTACACGTGAATGTGTTTGAGCTAAGGCTGATAAATTGTGGAACAATACAGTGGATTGTAAACACCTGGTGTCTGACTGGCTAAAGGGCTGTGTTTAACCTTGGGAGATGACAGCATGTTGAGCTAGGAACACATGAATAGAAAGATGTTGAGACAAACAGGACTGAGCCTGTGGCCTCAGTAACCCCGGACAACAGCGCCAAGAGGCTGGGACCAGCCTGTGCGCCTACTATTGGCTAGGCAAGTCTAAACCACGCCCAGCCACTGTTCTGATAGTTCCCACCTCGGGATGGGCCTAACTCTGTCAGAACATACTTATACCAATGCATTTAGCAGAAAGGGCAGTTCTCTGTTAACCCTGCGTGGTACTACATGGAACCCGTATATACGAAGATTGCATTTACCATTTATTGCTTGAGTGAATAAAAATAATTAGAACTTACTTGGTGACTCTGTGTCACCTTTTGTCCTGATACCAGATTTGTTTTTCGCAACCTTAACACCATGGTAGTGAAAATGCAGACCTGAATCTGATTGGCCAGCCCTTACGTTGTCTAGTTATTTGATCAATGTTGATTGTGTGTGTGTGTGTGTGTGTAGTCTTATTTTGGTGAGATGTGACTAGAACTCTCTGCCTGAGTCAGGCCTATTGAAAGGTGGTATGTGACCTAGCAGCTGAGGTATGGTTTGTCATGTCCTAGCATGCTATGTGCTAGGCCTAAATAATGACTGACTCCTAACTGACATTTCCAACTTGCTGATTGGCTTTTTATTTATACACGTGCCTCGTTCAACAAATCAGCAAGTCAGAAATGTCAGAGTTCCGACTAGCGTGTGAACGTGGCATATAACCTACAGGGGGAAAAAACTCAGATGGCTTCTCATTGGCGGAGAGCAGAGTGGATGAACCATGACCCTTTGACCCTGGGTATTCCATAGCCACGCACACACAAACAACGTGTGGGGCAGGGTAGGGGTCTTGAAATGTGTGTACTCAGCGTTGGTGGAGAAATGCACCGCAGTGTTTGGTCCCTGGCCTGGCAATAATTCAGACAAGTGGGAGGGCTGTTTCTGTTGCATCATGTGATTGTGATGGATTCCAGCTACAGTACCTCTTTTAAAAGCTGAGGGGTCAAAGGAAAACTACTGCCATGGGGCTATTCCGTGTCCCCTCATCTACTTGCCGTGTGTGTTAAGACTTGTTAATTTAATCTTTGTGTCCTGTGTTTATGACGTAAATTGAAGCTGTGTGTGAGTAGTTAATTTGTGTGTCAGTGCGTCAATGGCCTCTTACAAAGGGGAGGGATTATCTAATCCAATCTATTTTGGGTGACGCCCCCTCTGTGTTGTGTTGCCTATATAAGCCCTCTGCTGACAGAGACCCTTTTCTTCACTCCCTTCACTTGTTTTGTGCAAGACCAGAGGAAAAGGTAAGTGTGCTGTTGGTCAGAGCCGTGCTGTTAGCACCAGCTACAAATGACTCTGGAGGGTCATAAAATGACTAGGCTACAAATGTGTTTTATTTACGTTCATGTGTTATAGTTGGAGAAAGGATGTACTGAATGCGTGGAAGAAGATGGGAATTCATGGATTATTATGTAGTCTACTGTAAAATATAATTTGAGGACGGTGTGTTGATAGTTGATAGTTGTAAGTAGGTATGACTGGTATTTGGCACTATGAGTGTGTAGATTTTGCGCTCCCTTCCTGCTAACTAAGTTTATATTCAAGAATGAGTTGCAAAGGTGTGGTCTCAGTGTTTTTAAGACCGAAGAATGTTGTCGTTGTAGCCTATGTATCTGGAACGGTGTATTTCTTAGACATTGTGACACATGACATTGCGTAAACAACTGAAATGTACCAAAGGAGAGGGTGTTCTGTTCCATGGATCAGCCCCAGTGTATTACATTAAGTGGTGTCAGAGGATTGTGTGAAGGGGTTCCAAACTTTAACCCACATCCCAGTCTTAACCTTGAACACGTCCACTCCGTACACTATTGCATACCACTGATGGGTGTGTGTGTGCACAAAGTTGTTTGTTCATGGGGTGTGGGCTATTTTGATACTCAAACACACTCTGGTGAAGGAATACCCAGGTATCTAGTTTACACCCCCTATCTTCCCCGGCCCCACCCCCCCCCTTCAGTCAAGGTTTTATTAGCAACCTTAAAAATACACTCAAGGGGAGAAAAGGGTGGGTGCACACACACCAGCTGGAGGTAGTATTCATGGTTTGTTACATTCCTGCCCTGACAGGGCTTCAACTGCGCTATAGATATGTCTCTCATTTCTCTACCTGAACCCAATTCATTGCCTGGTCATTAGCCTAATATTGTAGTTAGACCACCAAGTCAAGTAGCTAAGATTCAATAGAACATATTGGTGTCTGCAGCCCTGTAAGTTGTTTGTGGTTCAGGTCTCCCTCCTGGCCTGGGGCTTGTTTGGGTGTTGGTCAGTTATGTATGGAAGACTGTTTCATAACATCAGCTGTTTCACTGCTCTGGCCCTGGGGAGATGGGGGCTGGGGCATGAGGAGTGTTGTGATATCCAGTTAGTCTACTCCTGGCTCCTCTTACCTTGGCCCCCAAAATTACGGTGCTCTTTTAAACTCGACCCGCACCCCACCAAATACTAACCATAGGCCCAACTCAAGTTAACCTCCTCCCCTCCCTCCGGAGGGGTATTCTTTTCAATGATTGATTTGAAATGATTTTATTGACTCAGTGATGGGTGTAACATGCTACTTGTAGAAGTACATTAGAAGCATACTTAATTTTTTTTTTCCTGTGTCTTTCGCCCTCTCCGTCTCTCAGATGCCAGAGTTTGAGAAGAACACGGTCCACATGAAGGATCCAGAGCGGGTGGAACAGATCATCTGTGGCATGATCAAGGGTGGTGCTTCCAAACTACAGGTACAGTAAGAGGGGAAGGGTGTGCAAAAAGAAATGGGCCGTTGGTATTGGATGAACAGTGACACCCTGTGGTGACAGTATGATGACCAACGTTATCACTGACTCCCCTCCATGGCTCTCCTGGTTTGTTTTCAGATCATCACTGACTTTGACATGACGTTAAGCCGGTTCGCAGTCAACGGCAAGCGCTGCCCCACGTGTCATAGTAAGTACAACCTAAAACCAGCTCAACATTCACTGGGATTCTAAATAAGCTGTAAATAACATTCTCTGGCCTATCCGTCTGACCAAAGTCCTCCTTTCCACATAGATATCATTGACAACTGCAAGCTTGTCACTGAAGATTGTAGGACGAAGGTTTGTTTGATGTTACTATTGCTTAATAGTATTTGTAGGCGTCACAAAATCATATGTAGTAGCATATGTGTTAATGCTAATAGATTTTTCCGTCTGTCTTTTAGTTACTGGAGCTTAAGAACACATATTACCCCATAGAGATCGACCCCCATCTAACAATGGAGGAGAAGTATCCATTTATGGTAGAATGGTGAGATTACTCATGCACACGTGCGCACACACATACAATTGCTCTCGCTAAGGCACAGTCTGTGTGTTGACAGGTATTTTAAGTCCCACACATTACTGGTGGAGCAGAAGCTACAGAAGGACAAACTCTCAGAGGTGGTGAGAGACTCGGACGCCTGCCTGAGGTAAGACCTGATAGAAAAAGGTGAAATAATTGAAACTACAGAAAGCCGCACAGGACACATGTTGAGCCAGAGGGGCCGTTATTGCTGCTTCATGAACACGAGCTCTACGAAATATTATTTATAATTTATTTCTGCCTGTGAATAATTTTTGTTCATATAAGCTGGATGTCTGTCCCACAGAGGGCTATTAGTGGTTGTAATGCTTACATGTCTGTCCCACAGGGAGGGCTACGAGCCGTTCTTTGACCGGCTCCAGCAGCACAACGTGCCCGTGTTCATCTTCTCAGCGGGTCTGGGAGACGTCCTGGAGGAGATCATCCACCAGGCGGGGGTCTACCACCCCAACGTCAAGGTGGTGTCCAACTTCATGGACTTCGACGAGAATGTAAGTCCCCCTTGTCCCTCGAGGAGAGCCTGGTACATGCTGAGGATCAGCCTGAGTTTGAGTGTTGATAAAGCTGATAATAAAGCTATGGTTCTACCTGGGTGTATGCATTGCATTCTCATTAGTTGGCTCCGTTCCATTTCAACTCAAGTATTTTTCTTCTCTCAGGGCGAGCTGAGGGGCTTCAAGGGAGAGCTGATCCATGTGTTCAACAAGCACGATGGCGCCCTGCGCAACACGGAGTACTTCAAACAGGTGAAGGACAACTGCAACATCGTGCTGCTGGGAGACTCATTAGGCGACCTCAACATGGCTGACGGCGTGCCCAACGTGGAGAACATCCTCAAGATTGGCTTCCTCAACGACAAGGTGCCTGCAACCCCCAATTGCCAGTCAGCAACTCAATCTGCTCCCATCACCAACTAAATTGCTGGATATTAATAGTCTGAAGATGTGACTGATATGAAAGTATGAGGTTATGTGCTGTCTGTGCCAATCTGCATAGTAACTCTTCTCTCCTCCCTGGCAGGTGGAGGAGCGTTTGGAGAAATATCTGGACTCTTATGACATCGTCCTGGTAAAGGACGAGACTCTAGAAGTGCCCAATTCCATCCTTCAGAAAATTCTATAACTCATCCCCTCTCCACATCATATTGACACACTACCCCAAACCCATGGAAAATGAACCGACCTCTGGACCCCCAGACGGATGTTACTGGCCCCCTGCCACTGACTCTCAGCCTCTCGACATACACTGGCTCCATGGGCACCACTCCTTGGATCCCACCTCTGCCACCAACCATAGGGTCATGGTTGGGTACTAGACGTTCCCTTCACCTCTTTATGAAGACATTTATTCTCCTATCAATGAACTATTTTAAAGTACACCACAGCCTCAGTCTTTGTTTGTCTGTCTGTCTGCAACCTTGTCGACGTCCTCCACCCCATAACTAAAAAGTAATAGCAACCCCCCAAAAATGCTAACTAAATCCTTTTATAATTTGCACGTTATTGTTATTCATAATATTTTTGATATTGTAATGCTTGTATCAGTTTCAAATTATAAACCGAGGATCCACGCATTAACACAGCAGCGTCTTTGGAACAGTCCTAGCATGCATTTCACCACACTACATCACCTTGCATTGTGCAACAGTTTGGCTACAGGAATCAATGTAGGTCTGAAAAAATAACTAGCACCTGTCTGGTTGAACCATACTCAGACATTGGTATGAATATTATCAGTGGTTATATGGATGTAGTAATGGATTCTGTCTTGCACAAGAAAGCCATGTATACACTTCTGTTATCAGTTTTTTCACATGGGGACTTTGCTACTGTAGCCACACTGCAAAGTAGCGCTTTATTTTACAGGAGTACTGACACTGCACATTTTATGTGCCATTTAAATAGACTGCATGGTTCTTATATCAAGAAATTAAAGGTATAAATCTGTTGTTCTGCCCTTGAACAAGGCAGTTAACCCACTGTTCCTAGGCTGTCATTGTAAATAAGAATTTGTTCTTAACTGACTTGCCTAGTTAAACAAAGGTAAAAAAAAATGAATAAATTAAACAAAATTGTCAGACTTGCGATAATAGTAGTAACTATTGGCGCTACAGATTTTAGTTATGGGGTATTACTGTTAGTGTAACCGACTTTATGAATGATAGTGTAAAATAAAGTGCTACCAAAGAAGTCATTACACAGAGGAAAGGTTGCCTACTCAATAGGCAGTATATTACAAGAGAACACCACTGGGTAAAGCACATTTGTCTGTGGATCTGCGACATTCAATAAGACTACTAATTTTGCTTAACTTGGCCTTTTTATCCACACCCATTGGCTTATTTTTATATTTTTTTTGGTTCAAATTTTAACTCTACCTCAAGCTTGGAAATGTTTCTTCCCCCTTAAGTTTCTCAGTTTTGTCTTGCACATGTTTGACGTTTTATATTAATGTTAGCGTTTTAAATGTGCTGCTACACCTGCATGTTGCCTTTTCTTAACTTCGAATTTGTCTAAAGGACAGAGGGGGACTTGTGAATAAACTTGTCAAATAACAGATGGCGTTTTCGATCAAGGTTGTGTGGGGATTGTGGTTGAAACCAAGCTGTAATACCAAACTTGACCTCTAGAGAACGACAAAGTCCAATGTAAAATTTTCACTGTAGTTAGTTCCAAAAGATTCATCTGCAAAATCCATACTTACGTGGCATACTTGTCCTAGACTGTTTTCTCTTAAATCCATCTGGCTCGTTGGTCTAGGGGTATGATTCTCGCTTAGGGTGCGAGAGGTCCCGGGTTCAAATCCCGGACGAGCCCGACTTTTGCTAAAATAGGAAACTGAATGACTGACAAGTTGTTGCGATAACAGTGTAATTAACACAAACGTGTAAAACATGACGTATCTACAAGAAATCACTGAGCGAGTTCCAAGATGCTCAAGGCAACCGATTATTGAGACATTGGTTGCAAGTCTAGGGTTATAATACAGCTTTCATTCCAAGGAATAAGCTTGGATGTGCCATTCAATTGCTATATTATCAAGTTTTAATGTCACATGCACAAGTACAGTGAAATTCCTTTCTTGCAAACTCAAAACTCAACAATGCAATAATGTAAAACTAGAAAACAAACACGAGCAATAAGAAATATGCCTCAAGTGTGTGTGTGTGTGTGTGTGTGTATATATAAGCAATTAATGGTCATAACTTTTTTAGTGGCATTTAATGTGCAATCGAATGTGATTAGATTGAGATCATACATCACTACAGACGTTCAGGTAATCCTCCGTTTACCTGAACGTCTGTAGTCTCGTGCACCAGACAAGAACGTCTGTGTAGAATAAAAACTCAGTTTCCCACACATCTGTGAGTTTGTGCGTTTCTGATCATGCGCGCAAGTACTCGAGTCGATCGTTAGTGTCACTGCTATGACAACAGGGAGATGGCTTCAAGCAAGTTGATGAGGCACACGCAAAATGTGATTTCTATCTGAACTGCGAACCCCTGAAAGGCTCGTCTTGTTAGAGGTAAGAGGCACTTTTAGAATTTGCATATGTCGCTGGAATGTTGATACTAGACGCGTGTTAGCATCCAAGCCAAGCACAGCCAGCGCTAATTAGTCAGCTAACGTTAACTAACTTAGCTCGAAGTGTTTCCTGGCTGGCTAGCTTGCTACCTATAGAGAATCATGAACGTCGTCCAGTTTGTTTTTGTTCTGTTTATAACAATTGTTAAGCACATGGACAATGCTTGCCCGCAACCCCTACTAGCTAGCTAGTTTTATCAACAGATTCTGCATGTTGATGTTGCTAGCTAGATACTAAGGTTAGATTATGTGGAAATCATTCTATGCACCTCTAATGAAATGAAGTCGGAACTCTGCTGATGTGCATGGCACACCTGGATAATGTTGAATTATGATGTGGTTGATAAATGTTGGCTGTGCTTTGGTGTCTGTCAAGTAGATGAAAAGTGGCTGCTGAAAGGTCTTGGCCGTGATAGAGTCAAGTAGGCAGGTGGTATAAAGCTATAGGCATATATTCCATTTGTGTAATCTTTCAAAATCGAAATAATAGGGCTATCATTTTAATGGTTATATATGGTCTTGGTGTAGAGGGAGGGGAAAGAAGCGATTCTCTTTATGGATTAGCTGTCCATTCCACCTTCTCAGCAGTTGACAATGAGGAAAGCTGCTTGGCCCACGCCCTGATACAATCCCTGGTCATGTGACTCAGCTGTCATTGGCTAGTGTAACAGTCTTACGGTCAGTGTCCAAACCTCCCTCTGGGTCCTGGAGTCAAAGAAACAACAGCATGTAGCCTAATATAGGTCTACTGTAAGAGGTTGGCGCTAATCCCCTGCAATAAAAGCAGATGATCAGTGAATTACCAGACACACACGCGCTAGCTTGATTAAGCACAACAAATCTGAGGCTGGCACCCATTACGCTTAGAGTGAGTTAAAGTAGGTTTAGACAGATCATGCCATATAGGAGACTAGGTGGAATACATGAAAGCCAACTCCTCCAATCGTTTCATCCTTCCATTTGGTTCCAAGTGGGATAGACAAACAGCAGGTATGAGCCATATTGCTTTCACCTGTCCATTATTTTTTAGATGAAGAAGTGTATTGATGAGTGTCAGTCATGTGTGGAAGGCTGACAAGCAGTATTATGGTGTCCACTAGAGCGGCGATATGACCCTCAGTGTTTGTCTCTTTCTCTGTCTGTGTGTGTGTGTGTGTCTGTTTGTCTCCTCTGCAGTAGCATGTCTCTGTTCAAGGCGCGTGATTGGTGGGCCGCGGTGCTGGGCGAGGGGGAGGAGTTTGACCAGGGATGCCTGTGTGTCGGAGATGTGGATAACAGCGGCAGCGGACATGGTGAGAAGGTGTGGGGTCGTGGTGTGTCTGACTGCACTCTGCACTACAAAGCCACTGTTCACGAATAGACCAAAAAACAAACAATGAGAGTGAAAGTGCCCCTGGTACCATAGTCTTATTTACATGCACAAATCAGATTTGTTCATTGTCTGATTGACTTGACTGACTGGATCTTTATTACCATGTTTAAAACATATAATTTGCCCTCTCAATACAAAGCACATACACTGAGTGTACAAAACATTAAGAACACCTTCCTAATATTGAGTTGCACCCCCCTCTTTGCCTTCTCAATTCATCGGGGCATTCCCGAAAGCGTTCCACTGGGATGCTGGCCCATGTTGAGTCCAATGCTTCCCAGAGTTGTCAAGTTGACTGGGGGTCCTTTGGGCGGTGGACTATTCTTGATACACACAGGAAACTGTTGAGTGTGAAAAACCCAGCAGTATTGCAGTTCTTGACACAAACCGGTGTGCCTGGCACCTACTATCATACCCTGTTCAAAGGCACTTCAATCTTTTGTCTTGCCCATTCACACATACACAATTCATGTCTCAATTGTGTCAAGGCTTAAAAATCTTTCTTTAAACTGTCTCCTCCCCTTCATCTACACTAATTTGAAGTGGATTTAACAAGTTACATCAAAAAGAGATCATAGCTTTCACCTGGTCAGTCTGTCATGGAAAGAACAGGTGTTCTTAATTATTTGTACAACGAAGGGAGCAATATGAGACCATACCACAACGTCTAAGCTGAGGAAGTATGCAGTGTGTATGTCCTCTCTCCTGTAGATAAGATCGTCGTGGGCAGCTACATGGGCATGCTGCGGGTCTTCTCCCCCCACCCTGCCAAGCCTGGAGAGCCCAGCCCGGCCCACAGCCAGCTACTGGAGGTGCAGCTCGGAGACCCCGTCATCCAGGTTGTAGTGGGCAAGTTTGTCTCGTAAGTACCAGGGCACACCCACCTACTGCTCAAATAGTATGCTACACGCACCTACTGCTCAAATAGTATGCTACACGCACCTACTGCTCAAATAGTATGCTACACGCACCTACTGCTCAAATAGTATGCTACACGCACCTACTGCTCAAATAGTATGCTACACGCACCTACTGCTCAAATAGTATGCTACACGCACCTACTGCTCAAATAGTATGCTACACGCACCTACTGCTCAAATAGTATGCTACACGCACCTACTGCTCAAATAGTATGCTACACGCACCTACTGCTCAAATAGTATGCTACACGCACCTACTGCTCAAATAGTATGCTACACGCACCTACTGCTCAAATAGTATGCTACACGCACCTACTGCTCAAATAGTATGCTACACGCACCTACTGCTCAAATAGTATGCTACACGCACCTACTGCTCAAATAGTATGCTACACGCACCTACTGCTCAAATAGTATGCTACACGCACCTACTGCTCAAATAGTATGCTACACGCACCTACTGCTCAAATAGTATGCTACACGCACCTACTGCTCAAATAGTATGCTACACGCACCTACTGCTCAAATAGTATGCTACACGCACCTACTGCTCAAATAGTATGCTACACGCACCTACTGCTCAACTAGTATGCTACACGCACCTACTGCTCAAATAGCATGCGACACGTACCTACTGCTCAAATAGCATGCGACACGCACCTACTGCTCAAATAGTATGCTACACACACCTACTGCTCAAATAGCATGCTACACGCCCCTACTGCTCAAATAGTATGCTAAACACACCTACTGCTCAAATAGTATGCTAAACACACCTACTGCTCAAATAGTATGCTACTACACCCACCTACTGCTATGGGATGTATGCTTATGATGCTATCACTGACTCTAAGCAATCCAGGCTGTATCACAACCGGCCGTGATTGGGAGTCCCGTAGGGCGGCGCACAATTGGCCCAGCGTTGTCCGGGTTTAGCCAGTGTAGGCCGTCATTGTAAATAAGAATTTGTTCTTAACTGACTTGCCTAGTTAAATAAAGGTCACTCAGTCATTGTGTTAATAATGCCCTTTCTCCTCCCCCCTCTCTGGTATTCTGTCACTCAGAAGTGTGGCCTGGAATTGCAGGTCAAATGTTAATCATGGCATTAACTCAACATGTCCCTACTTACAATCTTAAAGTACCACCTCACGAATGAACTCTCTACTCTCATTGTCCTACATCACTGCACCAAAGGACTAGAGTTGCACAGGAATGATGATGTCACGTGTTGGGAGACAATGGCTTTTCCTGTTGCTTCCCACCCAGTCCTAAACACACATTAGCTTCAAGGGCCAAGGGTTTTTCCTGATCACATGACCTTGCTCACCCTGTCGTGAGCTCCTGACCCTAGTCATACTGTCAGGCTGTGAAATACCCTGTACCACAAAGTCAAGAGGTAGTTGCTGTCATGCCGTTCGGTTATCCACTGAGTAGACATCAATGGAGTTCATGAACCTTTGGCATTGACTTTAACTTTGTTCTTGTCTTAATCTGCTTCCAGTAAATCCTGACCACCATGTCATGAGTTCGGCTCTCTCCATGTGATTTATCATACCATATCAACCACCTAGTCTCAAACTTGGCTGGCTCCACTACTTTAAGCTAACCACCAAGTTACCAGCACATAGCTGGAGACACCCCAGGGTCCCATTTCAAGATGTTGTTAAAGGAAATTTGTTCTCAAGGACTTTAACTTGCTAAATACAGGTTGAGTAAATACTCAAATATTTTGAACAAAAAATATCAAGCGCTAGACTGAAACCGCCATTGCCACCTCTGCTCGTCCCATGGCCAATTAGTATTCAAGTAAGAGGAGAAAGAGGGGGATAGGAGGAGAAAGGGAGGAATGGAATGGTGAGGGAATATGTTGGGATATGTCATCACGGTGGTCCATTCCTGGGTGCACAGGGACCTCCTGGAGAGACAGGCTTCCTGGAAAAGCCGGGCATTTTCCATAAGTTTCGCTCACAAAGGGGATGTATGAGTCAAAGGATTCCTTCATCTGTTTGCTGGCATTTTATGTTACTGTATGTTTTGGGGAAGCTGGTTTCGGTTATCATTTTGAATGACCGTTGAGTGTTCCCTAAACAGAAAAACAACTTGTAAATTTTGTCTCTAGAGCAGTGGGGCGGGAGAAGTTGAAATGTGTTCTCATCGACGGTGTGCGCTGTGGTTTTGAGTAAAGAAGAAATCACCCAGGCTTCATTTTTAGTTGTTTTTCCTGTAAACATTACAGCAGGGTTGACGACAGACGTGTTCCTCCGCAAAGCTGTAGAACACATGTGCAAACCATAGATTTACATCAAACAGATTTGTCACTTTTTCCTATGCGTGTTATATTTATCTGTTCACAACTTGTGCTTGAAGTAGCAGTTGCCCCCAGAATACAAATTTAGGGCCACGGTTGACTACCCCCCCCACAATCCTAACCTTTACCATTAGGATATACTTCATTATATCTACTGATATAGTCTTATGTCAGTATTGTCCTGTATATTTTCATTGGTGATTTTGGACATCTGTTCTTCGCAGTAATTGAATTAACTTCTCTACAGGTGTTCAGATCTGCTTCATCTGGCTGTGCTGCACCCCAGAAAACTGTCTGTGTACTCCGTCTCAGGTAATACCACACATTTCACCATTGGCTGTAATGTGCATGCCACACCACATTGATTTAGTGAAATACTACAGACTGGAATATGTTCCGGGATTCATCTGATAACATTGAGGAGTTTATCACATTTACCATGTCGTCCCCACAGTGACGGTATGTACTGTACATATCCCAACCAAAAGTCATGGATTACAGGCAACATCCGCACTGAGCTAAAGGCCAGGGCTGCCACTTATAAGAAGCGGGACACTAAACCGGACACTTACAAGAAATCCCGCTACGACCTTTGACAATCAATCAAACAAGCAATGCGTCAATACAGGACTAAGATCGAATCCTACTACGCCGGCTGTGACGCTCGTCGGATGTGGCAGGGCTTGCAAACTATCACGGATTACAAAGGGAAAACCCAACCACGAGCTGCCCAGTGGCACGAGCCTACCAGACAAGCTAAATGCCTTCTATGCTCGCTTTGAGGCAAACAACACTGAACCATGCATAAGATCAGCAGCAGTTCTGGACAACTGTGTGATCTGGCACTCCGTAGCCGATGTGAGTAGGACCTTTAAACAGGTTACCATTCATAAGGCCGCGGGGTCAGACAGATTACCAGGACCCGTACTCAGAGCATGCGCTGACAAGCTGGCGGGTGTCTTCACTGACATTTTCATTTCATTTTCCCTGATCCAGTGTGTAATACCTACATGTTTCAAGCAGACCACCATAGTCCCTGTGCCCAAGAATGCCAAGGTAACCTGTCTAAATGACTATGTCCCCGTAGAAATCACATCTGTAGCCATGAAATGCTTGGAAAGGCTGGTCATGTCTCACATCAGCACCATTATCCCAGAAACCCTAGACCCACTCCAATTTGCATACCGCCCCAACAGATCCACAGATGACGCAATCTCTATTGCACTCCACACTGCCCTCTCCCACCTGGACAACAGGAACACCAATGTGAGAATGCTGTTCATTGACTACAGCTCAGCGTTCAACACTAGTGCCTTCCAAGCTCATCACTAAGCTCAGGACCCTGGGACTGAACATCTCCCTCTGCAACTGGATCCTGGATTTCCTGATTTGCCGTCCCCAGGTGGTGAGGGTAGGCGACAACACATCCGCCACGCTTACCCTCAACATGGGGCCCTTCAGGGGTGCGTGCTTAGACCGCCTATAGAGAGGAGGTCAGTGACCTGGCTGTGTGGTGCCAGGACAACATCCTCCCCCTCAACGTCGGCAAGACAAAGTAGCTGAACTTGGACTATCAGACACAGTGGGCTGTGCACGTCCACTTCCACATCGATGGGACTGTAGTGGAGCGTGTCAAGAGCATTAAGTTCCCTCTGTGTCCACAGGAATTAACATGGTCCAGACACACCAGCACAGTCGTGAAGAAGGCATGACAACGCCTCTTTCCCATCAGGAGGCTGAAAAGATTTGGCACGAAAAAAGTTATATTACTACACCATTGAGAGCATCTTGACTGGCTGCATCACCGCTTTCTATGGCAACTGCTTGGCATTCAATCATAAGCCGCTACAGAGGGTAGTGCGTACGGCCCAGTACGTCACTGGGGCCAAGCTCCTTAACATTCAAGACCTTCAGCCACCCAAGTCACAGACTGTTTGTTTGTTTGTTTGTTTGTTTGTTTGTTTTCTCTGCTACCTACCGCACTGCAAGCGGTACCGATGCACCAAGTTTGGAACCAACAGGACCCTGAACAGCTTCTACCCCCCCAAGCCATACTAAATAGTCCGTGTAGCTATTTGATTAACTATCTGCATGGCCTTCTTTGCACTAACTCTTTTGACTCCTCACATATGCTGCTGCAACGGTTTACTATTTATCGTGTTGCCTACCCCTACCTATATGTACATATCTACCTCAATTAACTCGTACCCCTGCATATCGTCTCGTTACTGGTACTCCGTGTACTGTATATAGGCAAATTATAGTTTATTCCTCGTGTTATTAGTTTTTCTATATTTTTCTCTCTGCATTGTTGGGAATGTTCGTCTACACCTGCTGTTTATGAAGCATGTGACAAATTTGATTTTGATTTGATACTATGGCAGTTTGCTCCCATTCGTGTAGTTCTCTCTCTGCAGATTTAACCATAGGACATAGCAATGATATGTGACAATAAATATTAATATGGAGGGTCTCTCTCGTGCGCTCTCTCCCTCTCTCTCTCTACCTCTCTTTACTGTCTCTTTCTCTACCGTAGGTACTGCTGGTAATGTGGAGCATGGGGTTCAGTACCAGCTCAAGCGGGTCTATGAGCACAACCTCCAGAGGACCGCCTGCAACATGACCTATGGAACCTTCGGAGGGGTCACAGGTAACACATCACATGAGCAGCTCAAACACTCCACATGTAACAGATATGCATTGACAGTTTAGTCACAAACCACACACACACTTTTTTTCCATTTTTTGGGGTTAATTCACTGCCCTTTCATTTCTAATGACCACAGAGCTATAAGTGTAGAATATGATTCATTCTGTGTGGAGGGGAATCCTTGGCGTTCTGGTGCAGGTTTATTTGGATGGCAGTGACTGGATCAGTGTGTGTGCATGGGTGTGTGCATGCATGTGCACACGTGTGGGTGTATTTGTATGTGTAGTAAGTTAGGTACTGTGTCCTTTTAAAGGTTGTGTCAGGTCAACCACAGAAGCTCTCTTAGCCTGCCAGGAACACACTGCTGAAATCTGGACCAAGCCCCAGACAAGAGACAACAGGCAATTCATTAATGGGAGAGCACACTTATCCAAACACGTGCTCCCTGGAACACACACACACACCTCAACAATATATCCCTTGTTTTATTATTGGCCTTCCCATGTCTAAAAGGGCTTCAGTTAAACACTGGTTTGTGTGAGCGTGTGCACATGTGTGTGAGGAGACTTGGAGCTGTGTTGGTTACTGTTATAAAGGACATGTTTAGGATGGGAGTCGTTGCTTTTCTTGGATGCTGCAGAGTCGAGGGCTTTCCCCTCCTTTTTTCCAAATACATATATTTCTCTTGAGGGATGATTTCTCCCCCATTCTCTCTCCCCTGGCATTCTAACGTTCCTTATTAACCCCTGAACTCTTCTTCACCTTCCTTCGTTTCATAGACTTCCAGCTCTTTATGGACTCCTTCATTCATGCCAGTTTCCATTTGCGCAAACACACACACACACTCCCATTCACTTCTCTCTCACATCCTTTCTCTATTAGATCAAATAAAATTTTATTTGTCACGTGCCGAATACAGTGCTTACTTACAAGCCCTTAACCAACAATGCAGGTATAAGAAAATCTCTACAAAAGTAAGAGGTAAGAATAACAAATAATTAAAGAGCAGCAGTAAATAACAATAGCAGGGCTTTGTACAGGGGCTACCGGTACAGAGTCAATGTGTGGGGGGCACCAGTGTCGAGGTAATTACGTACATGTATGTAGAGTTATTAAAGTGACCTCCTCCCTATAGGCTCTCATCGTTATCGTGATCAGGCCTACCACTGTTGTGTTATCAACAAACTTAATGATGGTGTTGGAGTCGTGCCTGGCCGTGCAGTCGTGGGTGAACAGGGAGTACAGGAGGAGACTGAGCACTCACCCCTGAGGGGCCCCCGTGTTGAGGATCAGCGTGGCGGATGTTTTGTTATCTACCTTTACCACCTGCGGGCGGCCCGACAGGATGTCCAGGATCCAGTTGCAGAGGGAGGTGTTTAGTCCCAGGGTCCTTAGCTTATTGATGAACTTTGAGTGCACTATGGTGTTGAATGCTGAGCTGTAGTCAATGAATAGCATTCTCACATAGGTGTTCCTTTTGTCCAGGTGAGAGAGGGCAGTGTGTAGTGCAATAGAGATTGCATCATCTGTGGATCTGTTAGGGCGGTATGCAAATTGGAGTGGGTCTAGGGTTTCTGGGATAATGGTGTTGATATGAGCCTTGACCAGCCGTTCAAAGCATTTCATGGCTACAGACGTGAGTGCTACGGGTCGGTAGTCATTTAGGCAGGTTACCTTAGGGTTCTTGGGCACAGGGACTATGGTGGTCTGCTTGAAACATGTTGGTATTACACACTCAGACAGGGAGAGGTTGAAAATATCAGTGAAGACACTTGCCAGTTGGTCAGCGCATGCTCTGAGTACTCATCCTGGTAATCGGCCTTGCCCAGCGGCCGTGTGAATCTTGACCTGTCTAAAGGTCTTACTCATATCGGCTGCGGAGACAGTGATCACACAGTCGTCCGGAACAGCTGATGCTCTCAAACTGAAAGCACCGATGGCATCAGAATCCCAGTTCTGATGTCCAGAAGCTCGTTTCGCTCATAAGAGACAGTAGCAGCAGCATTATGTACAAAACATGTTACGAACAAGGAAAAAACTAACAAAAGAGCATGGTTGGTTAAGAGCCGATAAGACGGCAGCCCTCCCCTCCTCCCTTTCCATTTCTCTCCTTCTCTTTCTTAGTCTCTGAGTGTCTCTCTCGCTCACACACTCTCAGTATAGTCATGTCCCTCTCCTGTCAGTGTAGGGAGAGAGAGAGAGTGGATTACAATGCGGTTCCTATAAATAAGAAGACAAGAGGATCCTTCTCCAGGGTTACACTACCACACACCACCACCAGGGTGCAGCACAGCCTGTGGAATCAGCTCCTACACACCACCGTACACACTTGTCATCTGAGTGTATTCATCTGAAATGAGTGTGTGTAGGAGCTTGCTCTAAATGTGAGCACCCATAATAGTTCCTGACCATGGAATGACTGTAGGCGCTGTAATAGCAGTATTGTAGTAATACCGCTCTAATGGCTAGGCTGGGTTTGGGTCAGAATCGGGCCACACACACACTCACAAACAGCATAGTCCATTCTAAGCAGCACCTGGCCCACACTCAACTCCACCCAGAACCCAGGCCCAAAGAACCACTGCACTGCTCTGCTCTGTCCTGCCAGCCTCTGTGCTTTGTCCTTGGGCTCAACCTGTGTAACAGCATGTTCTATTAATGCTATTAGTACGAGGTGGTTTCCTCTGTATGTCTCTGCTAAGGGTAGACGTGCTGGACTAATGTTTTTTATAGAGCTAGAAGAGCGGTTTTTGATATCTTTAGTATGGGCGTAGACCCACACACAAGCGTGAGAAGACACACACATACATGCACACACACCATACGTGTGGGTACACACGTGCATGTGTGCGTACACTCACACACACAGGGCGGGGTAATTGTGTAAGTGGCCTTGTCCTTCAGTGTTTTACTGACCTCCCACCCTGAGCCCAGCTCACCAAAGGGGACGGCCAGAATAGCTGGTGAAGCACACACCCACACGTGTTTATTATTGTGTATGTGTGTATCTGCTCTGCAGGTGGTACTCCCTGACCCCTCGTTGATGTGAGTGTGATTTTTAATAGCCTGTAGAGGCCTAATTATAGTTCTCTGCTCTCACAGCCACTCTGTGTTATGGCTCATTGTGTGTGTGTGTGTGTGTGTGTGTGTGTGTGTGTGTGTGTACTCAGCCATCTCAGATTTTCTCTGCCATAAAACTCAGTGGGCCATTCCAAGCACTCCACACACAAACGCAGACCTAAAGCTGTGTAATGCTGTTGTGAACAGGCCTGCTAAGTCCGAGAGGTGTTAATGGACATATCAGATTCAGCAGGAGACAAATGAGCAGAGCAGCTAGCCCACCACTACAACACAACATAGCAGAGCAGCTAACCTACCACTACAACACAATATAGCAGAGCAGCTAACCCACTACTACAACACAACATAGCAGAGCTGCTAACCCACTACTACAACACAACATAGTAGAGCAGCTAACCCACTACTACAACACAACATAGCAGAGCAGCTAACACACAACTACAACATAGCAGAGCAGCTAACCCACCACTACAACACAACATAGTAGAGCAGCTAACCCACCACTACAACACAACATAGCAGAGCAGCTAACCCACCACTACAACACAACATAGCAGAGCAGCTAGCCCACCACTACAACACAACATAGCAGAGCAGCTAACCCACCACTACAACACAACATAGCAGAGCAGCTAACCCACCACTACAACACAACATAGCAGAGCAGCTAACCCACCACTACAACACAACATAGCAGAGCAGCTAGCCCACCACTACAACACAATATAGCAGAGCAGCTAACGCACTACTACAACACAACATAGCAGAGCAGCTAACACACAACTACAACATAGCAGAGCAGCTAACCCACTACTACAACACAACATAGCAGAGCTGCTAACCCACTACTACAACATAGCAGAGCAGCTAACCCACCACTACAATACAACATAGCAGAGCAGCTAACCCACCACTACAATACAACATAGCAGAGCAGCTAGCCCACCACCACAACACAACATAGCAGAGCAGCTAGCCCACCACCACAACACGACATAGCAGAGCAGCTAGCCCACCACCACAACACAACATAGCAGAGCAGCTAGCCCACCACTACAACACAACATAGCAGAGCAGCGAACCCACTACCACAACACAACATAGCAGAGTCGCCCCAACAAGTCAAGCAGAACTGTAGGCTGCATACATTTTTCCACAGAATGTATACAATTCTACAAGTCATTTAGTCAGGCAGCATTCAGGTCTATGTTCTGTCATTTTGTGTATTTTTCTGTGATTCCAGTATGATTCCACCAGGTTGTCATGTGTTAATGTCCTAACCCTATTTTTTGAATTAACGTTTATTCAACGCTCATGTAACGTTTGTCTTTAATTCTCTCCCCTCAGACCACCACTCTCTGTGTATCCAGTCCATGGACGGCATGCTGATGTTCTTTGAGCAGGAGAGTTATGCATTTGGCCGTTTCCTCCCTGGCTTCCTCCTGCCTGGTCCTCTGTGTTACTGCTCCCGCACTGACACCTTCCTCACGGTGTCCTCAGCACGACAGGTGGAGAGCTACAGGTACACACACTGCAAGAAACACACATACACATACGCTGCAAAACACATACATATGCTGCAAAGCATGCACACACGTACACACACACCCTCCTCAAGGGAAAGTAAGTGAATGAAAAAGTGAGTGAGTGAAGAAGTGTACTCTTCGCCTCTGAAGTCTGTCTGCCTGCCTGCTACTCAGCACTAGATCTTTAAATACATCTGTGGTGCAGCAGACTGGAGGCCATTTTCTAGTCCTCCTAACGCCACAAACCACTGCACCATCTTTAAATAATAGGGGAGAGTGTTCTGTGTGTGTGTTTTGTCTCTGCATGTGTGTGCCTCCTTCTGTGTGTCCATGCAAGTGTGTGTGCATGTACAGTGAGGGGAAAAAAGTATTTGATCCCCTGCTGATTTTGTACGTTTGCCCACTGACAAAGAAATGATCAGTCTATACATTTAATGGTAGGTTTATTTGAACAGTGAGAGACAGAATAACAACAAAAAAATCCAGAAAACGCATGTGAAAAATGTTATAAATTGATTTGCATTTTAATGAGGGAAATAAGTATTTGACCCCCTCTCAATCAGAAAGATTTCTGGCTCCCAGGTGTCTTTTATACAGGTAACGAGCTGAGATTAGGAGCACACTCTTAAAGGGAGTGCTCCTAATCTCAGTTTGTTACCTGTATAAAAGACACCTGTCCACAGAAGCAATCAATCAATCAGATTCCAAACTCTCCACCATGGCCAAGACCAAAAAGCTCTCCAAGGATGTCAGGGACAAGATTGTAGACCTACACAAGGCTGGAATGGGCTACAAGACCATCGCCAAGCAGCTTGGTGAGAAGGTGACAACAGTTGGTGCGATTATTCGCAAATGGAAGAAACACAAAAGAACTGTCACAAAAGATCTCCCTCGGCCTGGGGCTCCATGCAAGATCTCACCTCGTGGAGTTGCAATGATCATGAGAACGGTGAGGAATCAGCCCAGGACTACACGGGAGGATCTTGTCAATGATCTCAAGGCAGCTGGGACCATAGTCACCAAGAAAACAATTGGTAAAACATGGGTAAAACATGGAATGGGCTACAAGACCATCGCCAAGCAGCTTGGTGAGAAGGTGACAACAGTGGTACGATTATTCGCAAATGGACGAAACACAAAAGAACTGTCAATCTCCCTCGGCTTGGGGCTCCATGCAAGATCTCACCTCGTTGCAATGATCATGAGAACGGTGAGGAATCAGCCCATAACTACACGGGAGGATCTTGTCAATGATCTCAAGGCAGCTGGGACCATAGTCACCAAGAAAACAATTGGTAAAACATGGGTAAAACATGGAATGGGCTACAAGACCATCGCCAAGCAGCTTGGTGAGAAGGTGACAACAGTTGGTACAATTATTCGCAAATGGAAGAAACACAAAAGAACTGTCAATCTCCCTCGGCTTGGGGCTCCATGCAAGATCTCACCTCGTTGCAATGATCATGAGAACGGTGAGGAATCAGCCCATAACTACACAGGAGGATCTTGTCAATGATCTCAAGGCAGCTGGGACCATAGTCACCAAGAAAACATTTGGTAACACACTACGCCGTAAAGGACTGAAATCCTGCAGCGCCCGCAAGGTCCCCCTGCTCAAGAAAGCACATATACATGCCCGTATGAAGTTTGCCAATGAACATCTGAATGATTCAGAGGACAACTGGGTGAAAGTGTTGTGGTCAGATGAGACCAAAATGGAGCTCTTTGGCATCAACTCAACTCGCCGTGTTTGGAGGAGGAGGAATGCTGCCTATGACCCCCAAGAACACCATCCCCACCGTCAAACATGGAGGTGTAAACATTATGCTTTGGGGGTGTTTTTCTGCTAAGGGGACAGGACAACTTCACCGCATCAAAGGGACGTTGGACGGGGCCATGTACCGTCAAATCTTGGGTGAGAACCTCCTTCCCTCAGCCAGGGCATTGAAAATGGGTTGTGGATGGGTATTCCAGCATGACAATGACCCAAAACACACGGCCAAGGCAACAAAAGAGTGGCTCAAGAAGAAGCACATTAAGGTCCTGGAGTGGCCTAGCCAGTCTCCAGACCTTAATCCCATAGAAAATCTGTGGAGGGAGCTGAAGGTTCAAGTTGCCAAACGTCAGCCTCAAAACCTTAATGACTTGGAGAAGATCTCCAAAGAGGAGTGGGACAAAATCCCTCCTGAGATGTGTGCAAACCTGGTGGCCAACTACAAGAAACGTCTGACCTCTGTGATTGCCAACAAGGGTTTTGCCACCAAGTACTAAGTCATGTTTTGCAGAGGGGTCAAATACTTATTTCCCTCATTAAAATGCAATTCAATATATAACATTTTTCACATGCGTTTTTCTGGATTTTTTTGTTATTCTGTCTCTCACTGTTCAAATAAACCTACCATTCAAATTATAGACTGATCATTTCTTTGTCAGTGGGCAAACGTACAAAATCAGCAGGGGATCAAATACTTTTTTCCCTCACTGTAAATAGGGGATACTGCAGATGGCAGATTGGGTGTATCGGGCCCTATTGCCACAGCTGAGTCTGGTTATTCCCGGTGCTAAGTTAACATTTTCACATCCTAATGAAATTTCCCCTCATTGATCGCCACAGCTCCCCATGTAAGCCCTGCCTTTATTTTCCTCTACTTTGGCCGATCATCGCCCCTCAACAATAATCACAGTTACCTTCCTTTACAAACACACGCTGGAGTTTTTTTCCTTTTTAACGTTCCTGCTAAAACCGGACAGAAATTGGGGAAAGGCCGAAGAGTGTGTGTGTGTTTTGGTGTGTGAAACCTGTCCTTCCAGCTGTTTGTTATCCCAGATTTCTCCGATATCAAGGGCTTCCCCAGACGAGATATCACTGCGGAAACGCTGACCCCCCAGACTGTATATATGAATTCTAATAAATAGAATTCTGCCCAGGATGAAGCGATCTATGTCCCCAGTTAACACTTGGCTGTGTCTGGACTTGGGCTCTGTGGCTAGAATCCCAGTTTCTGATCAAATCTACAATCAAAAGTCATGAAAACTGTAGATACGAAGAGCGCTACATTTTGGTAATGAAAATCCTGAATGTTAGTTAGAAATAGCCTTGCTCTGAGTGTCATGTACTGCATAATGTCAGTCAGCTAGAGAACTGTTCCGCTCCCTCGGTTTGTTTAGCCAGTAATGTTGATTTTCTCTCCGCTTGAGGGTTAATGAATGTGATTTTGTGTATCAGGGCAGTATTGGGTAGATATCCTCTTTCATATAAATGACTGGGCTGTTTCCTCTGGCTGTAGACATCCCACGCTGGCTGCTGAGTGACACACACACACACACACATCCCCGCACTTCATCTATCGTCCATGTACCAGCTTCACACACTCACTCTGTGTCTCTCTGGGCTTTCTGAGACACGGAGAGACTCTATCCAACCTGGAGAGGTTGACTGGGTTTGTGTGGGTTGCACTGGTTAAAGGTGAGCCTCGTGGGGTGTGTGGTAGTATGTTAATGCACACACATGATCATACATGTCAGAAGTTTACATACACCTTAGCCAAATACATTTAAACTAAAAAAGTTTTTCTCAATTCCTGACATTTAATCCTAGTAAATATTCCCTGTCTTAGGTCAGTTAGGATCACCACTTTATTTTAAGAATGTGAAATGTCAGAATAATAGTAGAAAGAACGATTTATTTCAGCTTTTATTTATTTCATCACATTCCCAGTGGGTCAGAAGTTTACATACACTCAATTAGTATTTGGTAGAATTGCCTTTAACTTGGGTCAAACGTTTCAGGTAGCTTTCCACAAGCTTCCCACAATAAGTTAGGTGAATTTTGGCCCATTCCTCCTGACAGAGCTGCTGTAACTGAGTCAGGTTTTTCGGCCTACTTGCTCGCACACGCTTTTTCAGTTCTGCCCACAAATTTTCTATAGGATTGAGGTCAGGGCTTTGTGATGGCCACTCCAACACCTTGACTTTGTTGTCCTTAAGCCATTTTGCCACAAATTTGGAAGTATGCTTGGGGTCATTGTCCATTTGCGACTAAGCTCTAACTTCTTAGGGAGTGGTGGGGCGCTAGCAGGTGAAATGCAAGGCGCCAAATTCAAAATCCAAAAGTTGAATTATTAAACATGCATCAATATACAAGTGTTTCATACTCATCAAAAGCTCTGCTTCTTGGCAATATCACAGCGTTGTCAGATTTCAAAAAGGCTTTACTGCGAAAGCACTACATTTGATTGTTTGAGGGTAGCACCTTCAATATTTTCCATTACCATGAATTCATTAGCCAGCGCGCGGTCCATAGAAAATGCATTTCACAGGGAAAACCTGTGCCTTACCTTTTGTAGAACTTCTGCTGAGGGCTTTCCAAGTGTCCAACGAAGACAATCCATGGGTATTTGGTTAGAAAAAGTCATTTATTATATCCATAAATCTTCGTTTGGTTGGCGCCTTGTGTTCAGACAATCCAACGTGAAGAGAACACGTTCAACTAAACCTATAAACTTTTCCTCAACAAAACAAAAACCAATTAAAATGCATCCTTAGCTATCCTTTTTATGAATAAAAGTGATAATATTTCACTTGGATGGTCACCTAAACGTTATATAAGTCAAATAAAGTGGACCGCTAAGCCAAACGTCGCCCAAAAACATGCAACCGAAAAAGAGCTCCTCTCACCAAAACCCCTTCCTATTCAACACATTAGTTCCGATCGCTTTGATACTTTATATATAGAATGCTAACATCCAGTGGAAGCCATAGGTACTACATTCAGTGTCCTGATATAAGGGGTTTTCAATAGGCAGTCTCTCAAAGTGGGCCATGTTAACACTTTTGGAAACCTCAGTGTTTCCTATCCAATAGTACTAATTATGTGCATATCCTATTTTCTGAGCCTGAGTGGCAAGCATTTTACTTTGGGCACGCCAGACGCTCCAAAACCGTCACCCCAGCTGCCGCTCCTAGAGAGGTTAACTTCCTGACTGATGTCTTGAGATGTTGCTTCAATATATCCACATAATTTTCCTTCCTCATGATGCCATCTATTTTGTGAAGTGCACCAGTCCCTCCTGCAGCAAAGCACCCACACAACATGATGCTGCCACCCTCGTGCTTCACAGTTGGGATGGTGTTCTTCGGCTTACAAGCTTCCCCCTTTTTCCTCCAAACATAACGATGGTCATTATGGCCAAACAGTTCTATTTGATTGTTTCATCAGACGAGAGGACATTTCTCCAAAAAGTTTCTCCTTTGCTGTTGTTCTGGGATTGATTTGCACTTTTCACACCAAAGTACGTTTATCTCTAGGAGACAGAGCGTGTCTCCTTCCTGAGAGGTATGACAGCTGCGTGGTCCCATGGTGTTTATACTTGCGTACTATTGTTTGTACAGATGAACGTGGTACATTCCCAAGGATGAACCAGACTTGTGGAGGTCTACAATTTTTAGGCTGATTTCTTTTGATTTTCCCATGATGTCAAGCAAAGAGGCACTGAGTTTGAAGGTAGGCCTTGAAATACATCCACAGGTACACCTCCAATTGACTCAAATGATGTCAATTAGCCTATCAGAAGCTTCTAAAGCCATGATATAATTTTCTGGAATTTTCCAAGCTGTTTAAAGGCACAGTCAACTTAGTGTTTGTAAACTTCTGACCCACTAGAATTGTGATACAGTGAATTATAAGTAAAATAATCTGTCTGTAAACAATTGTTGGAAAATTTACTTGTGTCATGCACAAAGTAGATGTCCTAACCAACTTGCCAAATTGTAGTTTGTTAACAAAGAAATTGTGGAGTGGTTGAAATACACTTAGGTTGAACTCATTAAAACTTCCGACTTCAACTGTATTTGTACTCATGTAAACACACACACCCTCCCTGCTCCGCCTGGGCTGGCCTGAGCTGTGGAACTCTGAATGTGTGTGTGCTCCCCATTTACAACCGGTGTGCATGCTGGTGAATAATGTCTTCAAGGTTTGGACTCTATTATCGCTCACGCGCACACACACACTCTTTGTGATTCTATGTGTTAGGTCTCATTCACACGAGCTCATTCACCAACAGACCTGGCCATAGGACTCTGCCCTTAAAAGTCCTTGGCTAGATGGTGCCAAACTCGCCCATCCATTTAGGATTGAGTCCTTCCGATTTCTTAAAGCTGATCAAAAGTAATGTATGAATGCAAACCAACGTGCATTTATTCGATGTGCATTTGTCAGGTATGTACTCTGTTGTAATCCCTCTGCAACTAGTAACGGCAAAATAGGTCCCGTTTCCTCTTCCTCCACCTTCTCATTGCCGCTGTTGTCTTTGGACATGTTCATCCCCTCCATTCCTTTCTCAGAGAGCAAGAGAGATCGAGACTTTCTCCCTGACAGAGCAAATAGTCTCCTGTCGTTACCAGCTCCATAAACATCAGGGCTTAGCAGGTTCTGATTTCCCTTCATATAATTATCTGATTCTTAGCAGCTTTTCCTTCTCCCTCCCGAGGGGCCAGGTGACTGAGCGTGTGTGAGATGTGTGTAGCTACTATAGCCAGTTCCAGCTTTTTACTGGAAATCAGATTCTATTAATGCCAGACTGCTAGACTACTGTAGACTGACTCCAGATCACTGTCATGATACTGATATTAATAAAGCCATTGTTTGAGAACGTAAAAGCATGATGCTAACTAACTAGCGTACCTGAATAATGGTTTGTGGCATATACTTTAGCTGTCATAACACAGATGGTTGTCTGTTATGACAGTGGGGCTTCTGACAGAGGGTCCAGCTCAAGTGTTACCATTTGAGAACAGTGTGTGTCTAAACTGAAGTGTTACCACAGAACATTGTGTGTGTCTAAACTGAAGTGTCCCTAACCCAGGTATGAGACGCTGGCGGTGGCCACAGACGCAGAGACCAGACAGGATGCTGAGCAGCATAGCAAAACTGCAGGGAAGAGACTGACGGTGAGAAGAGAAGTGTGTGTGTGTGTGTGTGTGTGTTTCCGTGTGTGTAACCCTGTGTGTGTTTCCCACTCAGGCTGACTGGACCCTGGTCCTGGGGGAGCAGGCCTTGGACCTCAGTGTCCCCTCCTTCTCTCCGTCCTCGTCCTCCATCTTTGTTTGCGGCGAGAGGAATCTATACTGTCTCAAAGACAACGGACATATCCACTTCATGAAGAAACTGGAGTATAACCCCAGCTGCTTCCTCCCCTACTCCTCAGGTAATGGTTTAGCCCTTATGCTTCCTCCCCTATCCCTCAGGTAATGGTACAGCCCTAGTGCTTCCTCCCCTACTCCTCAGGTAATGGTACAGCCCTAGTGCCTGCTCCCCTATCCCTCAGGTAATGGTACAGCCCTAGCTGCTTCCTCACATAACACACTGCTTGATATCAGACATTATTTGTAGGACATATTATATTACATATTGTAGTACATAGCAGATATCCATCCATATAATTGATGAATAGTATACTCTTCTATCCAGTCTTTGTTTTAGGCCTGCCATGTGGATACTGGTCTAACACATATTTCTAGTGGCGATAAGACATTCCCCATGCCTGTCCAGTGTGCGTGGCGGTAGCAGAATGAGTGTTTGTCCGTGAGCTCAGGTTCATCTGATAGGGAGTCTCTCGGCTCCTGGGTTTAATGAGGGACCTGAGTACAGCTCTAGACAGTGCATCTGTCTGTCCTGACTGACTCCCAACATACCATTCCAACCAGAGGAAGTAAGAAATGTCACAGAGCAAAGCACGCTCTAATCGGATCCATATTTAGCATATGTAGCACCGCGAACACACAGCACCGTCACCTGCATAAGCACATACACACACACACACACACACACACACAGCATGTTCTGCTGGCGGAATGCCCTGTGGATCAGGGGTCTGCGTGTTCCATGTTAATCCCACTATCGCAGGGCCCACTAATTGGTTCCAGCCAACACACCTCTCTCCAGCTGAGCTCAATTACAGGTAACTGCCAAAATAAAGGAAACACTAACATAAGTGTCTTTAATAGGGCGTTGGGGCCACCATGAGCCGAACAGAACCCCTTGAATGCACCTTGGTATAGATTCTACAAGTGTCTGGAACTCTATTGGAGGGATGTAACACCATTCTTCCACAAGAAATTCCATCATTTGGTGTTTTGTTGATGGTGGTGGAAAACGCAGTCTCAAGTGGCGCTCAAGAATCTCCCTTAAGTGTTCAGTTGGGTTGAGATCTGGTGACTGAGAGATATACACACCCTTTAAAATCCTTATGCTCCTTTGAGACCCCTCTTTCAAAGTCACTAAGATCTCTTCTTCTAGCCATGGTAGCCCAAAAGAATTATGGGCAACTGGACATTTTTTATACATGACCCTAAGCATGATGGGATGTTAATCTCTTAATTAACTCAGGAACCACACCCGTGTTGAAGAGCCTGCTTTCAATATACTTTGTATCCCTCCTTTACTCAAGTGTTTCCTTTATTTTGGGAGTTACCTGTATATACATGGAGAGAGGGATGGCAAGGGAAGGATAGCGGGAGAGAAAGAAAAGGGTGTGGGAGAGAGGAGGGAAATTGGTGAGAGAAAGGAGGGAGGAAAGCAAGGACAGGGGGGTGGAGGAGGAAGAGGAGAAGCAGAGTGTTTGAGAGAGATTTTGTTTTTTAAACCAGAGGCACCTGCTATTCCTCATTGAGGTGTGTTTGACCTGTGAACATCATTCCCTCTGGTATACACACAAACACACACACACACAATCTTACATCACACTATTCCCATTCCATTTGCATCGTTCCTCTATAAAGGCCAGGATCCCAGGTGACATCGATCACAGTCCTCAATAGTTTTCTCTGGTTGTGTTTTCAGCAGCCACCCGGATAGTATGGCAAATGGCTTCCCGCTATTGTAATCTGCTGCGGTTGGGTTTTCAATACAGAGAGAGGGAGAGGAACTTTCCGGGCTGCTGACTTTCACATTGTTTTGGCTGGAACTTTAGCGGTTTACCGGCCTGCTCTCAATATTTCACAGGTTTCCCCCTCTGGCCCTCCGCTATGCAGCTGCCTTTCTTGGCTTGCGTTCACCTTTCTCTCTCTCGTTTCTTTGCCTCTCTCTCTCTCTCATCCTCTGTTTTTCCCTCTAGTGATAATACAGCCACTTAACCCCAGCATTGATAATAATCACTTATAATTAGTGTGTACACACACATAAACACACACACACCATACACCTCAGGGTAAGGTGTGTTCAGGGAAACCATTGCCACATGTCTGTCTGATACACTGCTATTAATACAGTGCCTGGCCACAGTGGCAGAACAGAACGAACCAGGAGGAGCGAAAGAAGAGAAAAAACAAATGCCGCTATATGTAGTGGATGGAGGGAGTCATATAAGCTATGTCTGTCATTTTGGCCTTGCCTGCTCCTGCCCTCTATCCCAATGAGGTTGGCTAGGCATGTGTTGCGTGTGCCTCAGATCTCCCGTGGTGGCAGTCACGCTAAAGGCTTGTGTGTGTGTGTGTGTGTGTGTGTGTGTCCAAACCAAAAGGTGTTTTCATGCTAGACCAATTCAGGTCAACCTGGGGTTTAACCATGTGTGCTCTCACAAATTAATCTTCTACCTCAAAGACACATCCTCACCCCAGGACTAGGCCTTGTTTAATTCATTTGTAATGACTTTTGAGATATTTTTGCTTTCTAAATTGTTAAATATTCATTTAAGGTTTGTCGTCATTTATGGACTGGCTTCTTGCCTGCCATATCAACTCAGAGCAAATCAACATCCCATTGATGACTGATGGATGGAAGGACTGTATTTATAAAGCACTTTTCATTAGGTTTCATGCGTCTCCTGTGACTGTATCTAACCTCTGACCCCTCCTTCTCTTCCCAGTGTCTGAAGGCACCACCAACACCCTGGTCGGTAACCATAACAACATGCTGCTGGTGTACCAGGATGTGACGTTGAAGTGGGCCGCCCAGCTCTCCTGTTCCCCCGTGGCTGTCAGGCTCGCTAACTTCCCGTGAGTACACCCCCCACTCGTTACCATGGCACCTGCTGCTGCTATGTTTGGTGTGTTGGTGTTGCCATGAATCTGGTGGTTGTGTACGGTTACCAGGATTGGATCATTTCCATTCTGTCAATTTAGGAAATAAAATTCAAATGCCAACCCCCACATTTAACAAAAGAAGAAGTTGTTTTTCCATTCATGAATTCCCACTCATCTCTTCAATTGACTTATCTGAAATGGACCCCAAAGTTGATGGTAATTTTACGCCGATACACTTAAACACACAGTGTGTGCTCAGATTCCACTGATCTGATAAGGTAACAGATACCCCTGTAGGCTTTTACCTGGGGATGGGGGGATGGAAGGAGGAGAGCAGAGTGGGACTCTAAATGGAAAGGGAGGGGTGGAAGCACTCAGATGGAGCTCCATGGATGAGTGTCCCTGTGTGTCTCGCTCTGTAGCTCTGCTCTGTTGGCTCCATTCTAAAGAGCCCTTCTGTCAGCACCAACTAGATGAGCCTCTCTCTGGGTCCTCCCAGAACAAACACATACATTTGCATAGCACACACAGTTACACGCTCATCCTCCACACAACCTTGCAGAACACATTCTACATAGGACATAGGTGTAGCCTTCATTCTCGCTCTCACTCCGCTGAGCGCTACTCTCTCTCAGCCACAGGCATCCTCGCGAACACACACACACTCTATGAAGCCCATATGCCAGGTTTGTTATTATTGGTGTGTTATTATTAATGATCACCAGTTGTTATGGTTATCACCATGAGAAATCCACCCAAATCCCTGAGAGGAAATAATTTCACAATGTCTTACAGCTGGCCAATCAAAACAGATAAGGGAGTGGTGGACTGTAGTACTAAATGTCATCTCAGCGTAATGGCCATAATCACACCGCAATTTACAACAATTATTTACAACACAAACAGTGATGAAAAATGATGCTGTGTGTGTGTGTGTGTGTGTGTGTGTGTGTGTGTGTGTGTGTTTTTTAAATAATTCATACAGCCATGTAGTACATGACGAGTCCACTGCTGATACCATGGGGAGGACTAACAGGCTGTCACCGGACCACAGACACCGGTCCTCTCCTTAACCCCTGGTTCAGTAACGTTAATGATAGTTTTTCCTATTTTCTCTCTCTCTCTTCCCCTCTGATAGAGTGTAGGGTTAGGTGAGTTCAGGGGGTACTGGTGGGGTGGGGGTCAGATGGAATCAACTGTGGGGGTCGGAGAATTCAGAGGGCCTCCGACTGCTGTAGAATCTTTCAGCTTTTTCTTCTTCAGCCCCCCGACTATAGTGTTCCTGTTTCTCCTCTGGGTGGATCTACTCTGACCTGACTAGACGAGAGGAACAGCTAAGCAGAGAAGATAGAAGCTTATGGGTCATAGCCCAGTAAAACCAAAGTTAGAAACTTTAACATACAGTGGGTTCTGAAATTGTTGTATTTGGTCCCATATTCCTAATAAGCTTGTGATTCTACAAATGGATTTGCAGTTGGTTTTAGTTGTGTTTTATATTGTTTTGTACCCAATATAAATGAATGGTAAATAATGTATTGTGTAATTTTGGTAGAGCTGATCCTATTTCGTTGATTGTTTGGTCGATAGGCTGTTGGTCAATTATATTTTTTTTCATGGTGCATAAGGCACCTTTATTTAACTAGGCAAGTCAGTTAAGAGCAAATTCTTATTTACAATGACGGCCTACACCGGCCAAACCCGGACAACGCTGGGCCAATTGTGCGCCGCCCTACGGGACTCCCAATCACGGACGGTTGTAATACAGCCTGGAATCGAACCAGGGTCTGTAGTGACGCCTCTAGCACTGAGATTCAGTGCCTTAGACAGCTGTGACACAAATAAGACAGATCCTGCTTCTGTTACCTGTTTGAGTGTTTGTTTTAATAGCCTACTGATTCCGTGAGCACCAAGCCTCATGCAACAGCAAAATGTCGGATAAAGCCATTTCACAGATTTGGCTGTTTTTAATCTTTGCTATGCTGTAATAAAGGCTTTACAATTAAATGTTTCATTAGAACAGACTGTATTACTTATAATTTATTTAGTGTTGTTTACACTGTTCCAAACAGGCAGGAAGATAATATTGTAATCTAACAGCACCTGTTTGTCACATATAATATGCACACAGCTCTTGCTCATATACCCTCCTTTTTCTTGATCTCCTTCCTATTGTTATTATTACAATTATTATGATAATCATTCTAATAATAAGTAATGTCATTATCATTAGTAGACTTGGTATAGTATCCTTGTGTAACCATCATTGAGCGCGTTCTGTTTAGTCTTAATACCGTAACTTACTTAGGCCTATATTTCAATATACAGGGCATTCGGAACGTATTCAGACCCCTTGACCTTTTCCAAATATTTTTATGTTACAGCCTTATTCTAAAATGGATTCAAATGTTTTCCCTCATCAATCTACACACAATACCCCATAATGACAAAGCAAAAACTGTTATTTTGTTTTATTTTAGCAAATGTATTTTAAAAAAAAGGTGACATTTACATAAGTATTCAGACCCTTTACTCAGTACTTTTTTTGAAACGCCTTTGGCAGCGATTACAGCCTCGAGTCTTCTTGGGTATGACGCTACAAGTTTGGCACACCTGTATTTGGGGAGTTTCTCCCATTCTTCTCTGCAGAACCTCTCAATGTTCGATCGGGTTCAAGTCCGGGCTCGGGCTGGGCCAGTCAAAGACATTCAGAGACTTGTCCCAAAGCCACTCCTACGTTGTCTTGGCTGTGTGCTTAGGGTTGTTGTGCTGTTGGAAGTTGAACCTTCGCCCCAGTCTGAGGTCCTGAGCACTCTGGAGCAGGTTTTCATCAAGGGTCTCACTGTACTTTGCTCCATTCATCTTTCCCTCGATCCTGACTAGTTTCCAAGTCCCTGCCGCTGAAAAACATCCCCATAGCATTTTGCTGCCACCACCATGCTTCACCGTAAGGATGGTGCCAGGTTTCTTCCAGATGTGACGCTTGGCATTCAGGCCAAAGAGTTACATCTTGGTTTCATCAGACCAGAGAATCTTGTTTCTCATGGTCTGAGAGTACTTTAGGTGCCTTTTGGCAAACTCCAAGTGGGCTGTCATGTGCCTTTTACTGAGGAGTGGCTTCCGTCTGGCCACTCTACCATAAAGGCCTGATTGGTGGAGTGCTGTCGAGATGGTTGTCCTTCTGGAAGGTTCTCCCATTTCCACAGAGGAACTCTGTCAGAGTGACCATCGGGTTCTTGGTCACCTCCCTGACCAAGGCCCTTCTTCCCCGATTGCTCAGTTTGGCCGGGCGGCCAGCTCAAGGAAGAGTCTTGGTGGTTCCAAACTTCTTCCATTTAATAAGGATGTTCTTGGGGACCTTCAATGCTGCAGAAATGTTTTGGTACCCTTCCCCAGATCTGTCTCGACACAATCCTGTCTCGGAGCTGTACGGACAATTCCTTCGACCGCATGGCTTGGTTTTTGTTCTGACATGCACTGTCAACTGTGGGACCTTATATTTTTTTTGTTTAGCCTTTATTTAACTAGGCAAGTCAGTTAAGGACAAATTCTTATTTACAGTGACGGCCTACCGGGGAACAGTGGGTTAACTGCCTTGTCCAGGGGCAGAATGACAGATTTTACCTTGTCAGCTTGGGGATTCGATCCAGCAACCTTTCGGTTACTTGCCCAAAGCTCTAACCACTAGGCTACCTGCCACCCCCTTTCCAAGTCATGTCCAATCAATTGAATTTACCACAGGTGGAATCCAATCAAGTTGTAGAAACATCTCAAGGATGATCAATGGAAACTTACTCTATGTAAATAAGGTATTTCTGTTTTTTTTTATACATTTGCAAACATTTCTATAAACCTGTTTTCGCTTTGTCATTATGGGGTATTGTGTGTAGGTCGATGAGAGAAAATGTGAATTGAATCCATTTTAGAATAAGGCTGTAACGTAACAATATGTGGAAAAGGGATATGGTCTGAATACTTTCCGAATGCACTGTATCTATCAATCAATCAATCAGTCATTCATGTCATCACACAGCATACAAGACATTCATGCTTTCAAATGCAATCAAGCATTTTAGTTTTAAAATTAAATAACAAAGGGAGCTTTGAATAATTAGCCTAAACAATAAATAAACTGCATTTCACAAATGCATGCAGTTGTTTTTAGTCTGCTGTAATAAAGGCTTTATATATATTTTTTTCTCATTAGAATAGACTCTGGTACACTGATTTTATTTAGTGTTTACACTTTCAAATGGTCCGAAAAAACTATATTGTAATCTAACAGCAATTGTTTGGCACACATAATAGTCACGCAACGCTTGCTCCTATACTCTCCTTTTTTTATCTCCCAATAGTTTTCACAACGGCTCTGACTGCCTCTTTCCCTCCTGAGCTAGCATTAAACATTTGCCCGTTATTTTTCACGTCCTACACATCCATTATTCTGTCGACATTACTGTGATCAGAGTTTGTTATAAACAATGTATTGGTCGCATGCGATGCTGACATGTTTCACGTAATGAAAGCAAGGGTTGAGGGGATAGGGAATGTTTTTTTGTAAACAAATTAGGGATTTCTGTAAAATAACTTTTCAGTCAAACAAGTCAGGAACTAAATGGCTGAAAGATGTTGCTTAGTGCATATGTAGGTGATTTTATTCAAACACATATGAAAAAATTACTTTAAACATTTCGACCAATCGATTTATCAAAAGAACAGGACTACTCTCGGTCAACCAAGATTTCTTTTCGTCCGGGACAGCCTTACATTTTGGAGTCACTTATTAAAAATATGAATATAATATGTTTATAAACACTTTTTAAATGAATGTGGACGTTACCATGATTACAGATAATCATGACTAATGATGAGTGAGAAAGTTACAGAAAGTCAAAAATCACACCCCCTAGACATGCTAACCTCCCCTGTAGGTAATGGTGAGAGATTAGCATGTCTTGGGGGTATGATCTTTGACCATCTGTAACTTTCTCACTCATCATTATCCCGATTCATTCAGGATACTCCTTAATCATGGTAGCATCGAAATAATTAATATAGAACTGTTTAGAAGCATATTCTAGTCCTATTTGTCCTGAACAAAAATATAAACGCAACAACAATTTCAAAGATTTTACAGTTCATATGAGTCAATTTATATAATAAATTCATTAGGCCCTAATCTATGGATTTTCCATGACTTGGAATACAGATACCTTTAAAAAAAAGGGGGGCCTCACAATGGACCTCCAGGATCTTGTCTAGGTATTTCTGTGCATTGAAATTGCCATCAATAAAATGCAATTGTATTTGTTGTCCGTAGCTTATGCCTGCCCATACCATAACCCCACCACCACCATGGGGCACTCTGTTCACAACCTTGACGTCAGCAATCCACTGGAATTGTGATACAGTGAATTATAAGTGAAATAATCTGTCTGTAAACAATTGTTGGAAAAATTACTTGTGTCATGCACAATATAGATGTCCTAACCGACTTGCCAAAACTATAGTTTGTTATCAAGAAATATGTGGAGTGGTTGAAAAACAAGTTTTAATGACTCCAACCTAAGTGTATTTAAACTTCCGATTTCAACTGTAAGTGTACAATAAAAGTGATTCCAAAATGACACAATACATTATTTACCATTCATTTCTATTGGGCACTAAATACTCTGAACACAACCAAACAAATTTAAAATTCATCCAAGTGTGTAGAGTCACAAGCTTGACGTAATCATTGCGTGCTAGGAATATGGGACCAAATACTAAACTTTTGACTACTTTATTTATAAGAAATTGAAGGAGTGTTAATAATTTTGACCTCTACCTTTTTGAGGAAAAACATATTACTTCTTAAACAAAATCTCTTTCTCTGGGCAACTGTATTATTATAAATATAATTTCCCAAATAGTTTTTGCATGCAATATAGCTCAGTATTTGAATAATCTTTTTTATCCAGTCATTATTGCTCATCTTTATCAAGGGACCCACTGTACGTCTCCCTGGGGTGGGGGGACAAATAACTTATCTCATTGAGACTTTCTGGTTTGAATAATGATTGAATAACAATGAAAAATACCTTGCATGTGGACAAAAGGGAAATGGAAGGCTTGAACTGAAACACACTCACAAGCACTTTGATTAGAATAGTGTTATAGTGATAACATTTTATTTGGATGGCTGAGTGGGTAGGTTTGGTAGGTCAATCCCTCCCCTGTGGCGGCAGGGCTGCTGCTACATATGGGGGGGCTTTAGAAATGGGAGAGGGCTGGTTGTTTTGGAGGGGAGAGGGAGTAGTTGTGAATGTGCCCCTGCAGCAGTAAAAGGGGGGTTTATACCCCCCCAGTCACCCTCTCCTGCAGGTCGTGGGACTTACTACTCCTCTGGGCTGGAAACCCCCTGTGTGTTACTGCCTCACTGCCCTGGCACCACAACACATCTGCAACCAGTTACACACACACACACACACACTCTGCATCACCTAACTCGTTTTTTTTCTGTCCATTTCATTCTTGTTCTATCTCTGAATGATGGGTGCGGAAAAGATGCTATGAAACAGTTTTCTTCCTCACACAAATAATATACAGTAGCAGTTTTTCTGTTTCTGACCGAGGCAGATGTTTCAACCTCCCCATAGGGACCTGAAGGGTGTGGTGGTGACCCTGAGCAATGAGGGCCACCTGCAGTGCTCCTACATGGGCACAGACCCCCTCCTTCTTCTCCACGCCCAAGGTGGACGCCCGCGAACAGGACTACTCCCAGGTCGACACTGAGATGAAGAGTCTGCAAAGAGTCATCAGACAGGCCACCAGGACCCAGGCTGGTAGGACACACACACACACACACACACACACACACTGTGAACAGTCTTTGTGTGTATTTGCGTATTGTAGGTTATTTCCTGATTCTTTCTTCTTCTCTGTCGTAGATATTCTTCCTGTAGCAGAGAACGATGAGGATCTGACTGTTACAGCCACAGTCTCCACTAACATGGACAGCACATCGGTGAACACGCACACAAAAACACACACACTGAAATGGACACAGACGTTTGTTTTACTATCCTTGTGGGGACCAAACAATTGAATCCCACTCAGCATCCTATTTTCCCTAACCCTTCAAATCAAATGTATTTATAAAGCCCTTTTTACATCAGCAGATGTCACAAAGTGCTTATACGAAACCCATCCTAAAACCCCGAACAGCAAGCAACACAGATGTAGAAGCACAACCGAGCTCTAACCTTAACCCCTAACTCCTAAACCTAACCCCAACTCCTAACCCTAATTATAACCCTAAACCTAATCCCTAAGCCTAAAATAGCCCTTTTTCTTGTGGCGACCGGCGAAATGTCCCCACTTGTCCTAACTTTCTTTGTTTTTACGATTCTTGTGAGGACTGCTGGTCCACACAAGGATAGTAAAACCAAAAAAACACACACACACACACACACACACAATATGAAGGCTACACATACAGACTGGTATATCCTGACGTTCTCTCTATCTCTATAGCAAGCGCTCATCCCGGACATTGATGGTCTACCCGTCCCGTCAGTCACAGTGAAGGTATGTGTCGCACACTTGATGACTTCGTAAAGACGCAGACATCAAGGCTAATTTTATTTGACTCACTCAGTCTAACTATTTTTAGCTGCAACTTGAGAAATGAAATCTGAAACGTCTAAATGTCTTCCTCCTCTTTTGTTTCTCTTTTTCTCCTCCCTCTCCATCATCTCTCTTTCTCAGATCAAGGTGAAGAGTCGCTGTGCGTTGCAGGGTCCTAAACTGACTGTGTGTGTTCAGCCTCCACTGGCTGTCACCCAGGATCAGCTTGTGTTGAAACCTCTGGGTAAGTCTCTGATGAAAGCCAGCCACCTCTCTCTCTCTCTCGCTCGCTCACCTCCTTATCTTTATAGAGAGTGAGTGAATGAATGAAAGAACGTGTGCTCTCCTCTGTGGGCTCAGACATTATCAGTATGGGACAGCAGACATGAAAGGTTCTATAATCTGAATGAACCGGAGGTACATGGTCACCTTGACACGGTCAAGCAAACACTGTAAACTCTCACCCAAAGCAAACAGAACAGTCTGCTACCGCAACCTTCCCAATTTCTAGAAACCGGTTTCATATCAGTTTTATCACCGTGTCTGAGAGCAGTGCAAAGAGACTGATGTACTTGGAGCTTTTGTGATGAAACGCTGGAACATGTGATGTAGGAACATTTTGAAGAAAAGTCTGGTCGCCCTAAAAGTGTTTAGTCCTGTGTGTCTGCCTAGTTGGGATCCATTTTTCCACTAGCCTACTGTAGTTTAGTGGAGGTGTTGGAGATTATAGAACCACATTTTGAAGCAAATGTCCTCACCATTAAGATGTCTGTAAGTCATGACAGCTAAAAGATGAGTTAGGTGATGCGAACAGAACCATGGCAGTCATCACATTCGCAGCAGATTAAACACACACGGTGAACCAGCGATGACTCGGTGTGTTTATGCCACGCTTTTTGTCTCCCACACAAAGAAACCTGGCGCTGCTCTCCACCAGTCTATCAGCAGCCCTCTGCTGTGAAACCCAGGCCCCTAACCACACAAACACACACACACCCCTCTACCCCACCCTACCCATACCTGACTTGACTATAGATGTGTTTGGCCCAGGATAGATACGTTTGGCGTTGGATATCCAGGACCACCTAGATGTACAGCCAGTCAAACCTTTTTAACGGGACTTTTGACTCATTGAATGATTTTGTCCAGAATGACCGGATTTGGCCCATTCTGTGTCTTGTTGAAGTGCATAGTGTAGGGTACACACACATACCACATGTTTAAGTTTCTCTCTCCCTCTGTCTCTCAATCTACTATTTATCTATCAACTCCATCTTCATCTGGCTCTTTGAGTCCCACTCTTTCTTTCTCCTCCTCTATCTCTCTCTTGTCACCTTTATCTCTCCATCTCCCACACTTTCTGCCTTTAGCTTTCTCTACAGATCTCACACTCACTCCCTTCCTCTGACGTCTTGTCTGTGTGTTTTATCCTCGGTAATGGGGAGCTTGAGCTGCCCAGTTAGCCTCTGTGTGTTGGAGTGTGTGAGTTTGGCACAGACCAATTCCCATGTGTCTTTGATTCTGTGTGTGTGTGTGTGTGTGTGTGTGTGTGTGTGTGTGTGTGTGTGTGTGTGTGCGCCACCGCAGGATGCTCTGTTTAGAAACTCCATCCCTCCGCTCAGCTTGGCCTGTCCTGGGTTCGCCTTCTGATTTTTATTGTTATTTCACTCTTCGTCTCAGATGGCAACCCAGTCCCCCTGTCCACCACCACACTACCTTCTTTGTTCTCTCTGTCTCGATTGCTGTCTCTCTCTCTCTCTCTCTCTTCTTCCCCTTGTTACAGGGTTGGTAATCTGATTGAAATCACTAAATAAGTGAATTTCTAGATAAGAGCCAAGTATTCCATTAATACACAAGTACACACTGACAGTAACACCCCCCACCCCACACACATGCACGCAAACACCTCAAAGAGATGGCATGCACATAGCTTTGATCCTAGAGAGCTGCGGTGTCTGCTAGTTTTCATCCTTACCTCATAATCATCATACGATATAGACCTGGGAAACCTGGTGGATTGTTAAGCCTGTCAGTGTGCCAGGTAGAAATCTAGTCAACTAGTCAACTGGACAGCTCTCAAGGTCCCCCCCACAATGATATGATAGTAGTTGCAACCAAAAAAGTGATTAAATAAATCTAAATATATTTTATATTTGAGATTATTCAAATAGCCACCCTTTGCCTTGACAGCTTTGCACACTCTTGACATTCTATCAACCAGCTTCACCTGGAATACTTTGCCAACAGTCTTGAAGGAGTTCCCACATATGCTGAGCACTTGGCTGCTTTTCCTTCACTCTGTGGTCCAACTCCTCCCAAACCATCTCAATTTGTTTGAGGTCAGGGGATTGTGGAGACCAGGTCATCTGATGCAGCACTCCATCACTCTCCTTCTTGGTAAAATAGCCCTTACATAGCCTGGTGGTGTGTTGGGTCATTGTCCTGTTGAAAAACAAATGATAGTCCCACTAAGCACAAACCAGATGGGATGGCGAATCGCTGCAGAATGCTGTGGTAGCCATGCTGGTTAAGTGTTCCTTGAATTCTAAATAAATCACAGACAGTGTCACCAGCAAAGCACCATCACACCACCACCTCCATGCTTTACGGTGGGAAATACACATGTGGAGATCATCCATTCACCCACACTGCGCATCACAAAGACACGGCGGTTGAAACCAAAAATCTCCAATTTGGACTCATCAGACCAAAGGACACATTTCCACCAGTCTAATGTCCATTACTTGTGTTTCTTGGCCCAAGCAAATCTCTTTTTATTATTGGTGTCTTTTACCAGGGGTTTCTTTGCAGAAACTGTCATATATCTTTGCTTATTTGAGCTGTTCTTGCCATAATATGGACTTGGTTAAAGACCATCTTCTGTATACCACCCCTACCTTGTTACAACACAACTGATTGGCTCAAACGCATTAAGGCATTAACAGGCACACCTGTTAATTGAAATGCATTCCAGGTGACTACCTCATGAAGCTGGTTGAGAGAATGCCAAGAGTGTCCAAAGCTGTCATCGAGGCAAAGGGTGCCTACTTTGAAGAATCTCTAGTATAAAATCTATTTTGATTTGTTTAACACTTTTTTTGGTTACTACATGATTCCATGTGTGTTATTTTATAGTTTTGATGTCTTCACTATTATTCTACAATGTATGAGTAGGTGTTCTAAAACTTTTGACTGCTAGTGTATGTAAAGTGAGTCTTATCTGATGGTCCTGTTTCATGGAGAGAATTTTAACATACAACAGAGAGGCTTTGGATGTATTGCTCTAACAGACCCTACACAGGGATGTGACCTATGTCTTGACCCCAAAAGGTCAAAGGTGGCCATTTAGCGCCCTGCTGATCTTCACCCGAGATCCCTATAGGGTCTCTAAGTGTCAGTATGTGCCCCCACACACACCCTAACACCAAAACACTACACCGTTTAATACTCTTGCAGACACTCTCACACACATGCACAAACATTCTCTCTTTTACAGTCTCTTTCACGGTCTCACACATGCTCACACACACAATGATTCTCTCAGTGGAGCGCGCACACACTCTTTGCACCCCAAACACCCTCAACACACTTTCCCTCTCTGCTCTGTGTGTGATGCGCATTACCCTGCTGACCCTTCTTGACCCGTCTTCTCCCAGGTGTGGGTGGCCGAGGTCACCTAAGGTCAAAGCGAAATGTCCTCCGCTTAACTCGGGCCCTGAGGGAAGGAGTGAGTGGGAGAACGAAAGAGAGAGGGAAGGAGATACGAGGGGGATTTGTGTCCTGCTCCTTTGTTGTTATTGTTGTTCTACGCTGGGCGCTAATGGTGTGGTAACACTTAGACTGTCTGGTCACTATTTGCTCGCGGCGTCGGGGTCGAGGGGTTAAAAGCAAGCCTGCCCCCGTTTTTGAAAAGTAGAGTGATGGAGGGAGGGAGGGAGGGAGGGAGGGAGGGAGGGAGGGAGGAGGGAGGGAGAGGGCTCGTCACGCTGTCAGAGCGTCTGACGGAGCGCAGAGAAAGTGCTGGCCTTTTGGTTTCTCTGCCTCTTCTCCCACTCCTTTCTTTTTCTTCCTTTGACGCTTTCTCCCCCTCGTAATCTATTTCTTCCTTTTTTCTCCACTCAGCCACCGTCTCTCCTCCTCTCTGGTGCTGTGTGTGTGCTCATGTTAAGGATTCTTGTCTGACCTTTGACTGGCTCCATATATAGTAGAGCGGTGTTAGAGTTGGTGCTGCAGAACACAATACCCTCCTGGGCCCAGTGTCAGCAGGAAGAGCCAGGGACAGAGAAGAATACAAAGAGAGAGATGGAGAGGAGGGAAACAGACGACCTGCCAACCTGCACGCATTTTGCGTACCATGCACGCAATTTGAGGTCAAAGTACGCTGGTACGAAAAACACTCCTAAAATACCAATATGGTGTAATTGCAGACTGCAATTTGGGGTGTTTCTTGATGCTCCTTAATATCAGGAAACATTAATTGGTGCTTGTGATTGGTCAGTCAATTGATACCTGTCATTGGTCAGTTCCGGTTTTATGAGACTGATGGTTTTTCGACACAGATGATTTGTTTTCATAACAGGTTAGGATAATTAACGTGACAGGTTAGCTAAATTAGCATGGCATGTTAGTAGAATGAGGTTCAGGTTAGGAAAAGGGTTAGAGTTCGCTACAATACTACAGTTGTCAACAACTGTAGTCCCCAATGCGAAATAAACGGGCCACGGACCAACGACGAGCCTCAATGGGTGTAACTTGACATCAAGAAACGGCGATGTTTGTGCTAATACTTTCCTTCACAGGAAGTTATGTTAGACTGTTAACGATTAGTAGGCCTACGTTAATGAATCAATTCTTCATCTGTCTTCTTGATATCGCTGTATGTCAACAGTAGGCTGCTAATGATGTGACTAGAGTCAGTTCACCAACGGCAACAAGGCGTGTTGAATGAATGGTAGTCTAGTAGTCAGACCGAACTTGATGAATGAGGTCAGGGATGGAGATCTGGAACTAAATCGTATAGGCCTAGTTCAGTTGTTTCATATTCTGACAAGCTGACAAGGTACAAATCTGTCGTTCTGCCCCTGAACAGGCAGTTAACCCACTGTTCCTAGGCCGTCATTGAAAATAAGAATTTGTTCTTAACTGACTTGCCTAGTAAAATAAAAAATATCTATTCCAAATAGCCTACAGTAAGCTAGACTACTACATTGCATCCAGTAATTGAATTATTCAGATGTTTTATTTTCTCCCCAAACAAAATGAAGAAGCCAGTTTACATTTTCACTAGACTGTCCACATAAAGACTCCCATTAATTAGAATAATAATAAATGTAACCTAGAAAAATGTGAAAGTGTCAATGAGACCACCTCAATTTAATTTAGTAGGGTGTCAAATCAATAACGCATCTTTTGACCAACGGGTAAAATAACATACAGTGAGGGAAATAAGTATTTGATCCCCTGCTGATTTTGTACGTTTGCTCACTGACAAATAAATTCAGTCTATAATTTTAATGGTAGGTTTATTTGAACAGTGAGAGACAGAATAACAACAAAAAAAACCAGAAAAACGCATGTGAAAAATGTTATAAATTGATTTGCATTTTAATGAGGGAAATAAGTATTTGACCCCTCTTCAAAACATGACTTAGTACTTGGTGGCAAAACCCTTGTTGGCAATCAGAGGTCAGACGTTTCTTGTAGTTGGCCACCAGGTTTGCACACATCTCAGGAGGGATTTTGTCCCACTCCTCTTTGCAGATCTACTCCAAGTCATTAAGGTTTCGAGGCTGACGTTTTGGCAACCGAACCCTTCAGCTCCTCCACAGATTTTCTATGGGATTAAGGTCTGGAGACTGGCTAGACCACTCCAGGACCTTAATGTGCTTCTTCTTGAGCCACTCCTTTGTTGCCTTGGCCGTGTGTTTTGGGTCATTGTCATGCTGGAATACCCATCCACAACCCATTTTCAATGCCCTGGCTGAGGGAAGGAGGTTCTCACCCAAGATTTGACGGTACATGGCCCCGTCCTTCGTCCCTTTGATGCGGTGAAGTTGTCCTGTCCCCTTAGCAGGAAAAACACCCCCAAAGCATAATGTTTCCACCTCCATGTTTGACGGTGGGGATGGTGTTCTTGTGTCATAGGCAGCATTCTTCCTCCTCCAAACACGGCGAGTTGAGTTGATGCCAAAGACCTCCATTTTGGTCTCATCTGACCACAACACTTTCACCCAGCTGTCCTCTGAATCATTCAGATGTTCATTGGCAAACTTCAGATGGGCATGTATATGTGCTTTCTTGAGCAGGGGGACCTTGCGGGCGCTGCAGGATTTCAGTCCTTTACGGCGAGTGTGTTACCAATTGTTTTCTTGGTGACTATGGTCCCAGCTGCCTTGAGATCATTGACAAGATCCTCCCGTGTAGTTCTGGGCTGATTCCTCACCGTTCTCATGATCATTGCAACTCCACGAGGTGAGATCTTGCATGGAGCCCCAGGCCGAGGGAGATTTTTTGTGACAGCTCTTTTGTGTTTCTTCCATTTGCGAATAATCGCACCAACTGTTGTCACCTTCTCACCAAGCTGCTTGGCGATGGTCTTGTAGCCCATTCCAGCCTTGTGTAGGTCTACAATCTTGTCCCTGACATCCTTGGAGAGCTCTTTGGTCTTGGCCATGGTGGAGAGTTTGGAATCTGATTGATTGCTTCTGTGGACAGGTGTCTTTTATACAGGTAACAAACTGAGATTAGGAGCACTCCCTTTAAGAGTGTGCTCCTAATCTCAGCTCGTTACCTGTATAAAAGACACCTGGGAGCCAGAAATCTTTCTGATTGAGAGGGGTTCAAATACTTATTTCCCTCATTAAAATGCAAATAATTTTTCACTTGTTTTTCTGGATTTTTTTGTTGTTATTCTGTCTCTCACTGTTCAAATAAACCTACCATTAAAATTATAGACTGATAATTTCTTTGTCAGTGGGCAAACTAACAAAATCAGCAAGGGATCAAATACTTTTTTTCCCTCGCTGTAATTGTGTAAATAATCCTAAAAGAAAACCAATGGTCCAAACCTCACCTCCCTATCACAATCCATTCATCCATTCAGTTATTGTAGTTTTTACCCTTGTAGGATGGCCAGAATTAGGAATTAGAAAGTGGTGAACATTCAGGAAAATTTTATCGTGTCACCTAGGCTGGATTCTGTGCAAGAATTAAGGCTACTGGCTACCTGACAGGCTCACTTTCACCGTCTTTCTTCTCGAATCCGCAGGACATAAAATATGGAGGTAAGATGGATATGGGTTTTGAGACATGACATTAGGTTTCAAAATCTGACTTTATTTTATATAATGTTATTGACATGTTAGAGAAATACCCCCCTGAACATTTCAGAACATGAATAATCATATTTGTCTTCATAAAATGTATTCTACACAAGACTTCTGTGTTGGCTACATTGCTGTCATTTAAGACTCTAGGTTTCAGGAAATGGCACTTGCAGGTTTTTCAAAAACGCAAAATGCTCCAACCTCCTGAGAGGGAAGTTGACTGACCCCCTAAAGACCTCCCCCCTATCTAACCTTAGGCCTACATCAGCACCACCTTGTCAGAAAATCTTAGGGAGAGCCCCATATTGTACATTTAAACAGATTTCTAGTTAGCTACTGAAACACGACCAATGACCAAGTACCTATAAGTCTATAGCCCACCATTCCTAGTGAGCCAGTCTTTTGCCAACATCATTATTAGGCAAAGAAATGTGCATTTGCCTTTGATTTGAGCAGTGTGGGTGTCGCACCACAGCATCTGAAGTGGTACAGTTCTCAGTGGTGGAAAAAGGATCCAATTGTCATACTTGAGTAAAAGTAAAGATACCTTAATAGAAAATGACTCAAGTAAAAGTGAAAAAAAAAAAAAGTATCAAAATTGCTAATATTAAGCAAACCAGACACCACCATTTTTATGTGTATTTTTTGACTGATAGCCAGGGCCACACTCCAACACACAGACATAATTTACAAACAAAGCGTGTGTATTTAGTGACTGGTCTGTGTGACTGGTCTGCCAGACCAGAGGCAGTAGAGATGACCTGGGATGTTTGGTTGATAAGTGTGTGAATTGGACAATTTTCCAGTCCTGCTAAGCATTCTAAATGTAATAAGTACTTTTGGGTGTCAGGGAAAATATATGGAGTAGAAAGTACATAATTTTCTTTTGGAATGTACGTTGTATTTTTACTTAAGTATTTTACACCACTGAAAATTCTTCATGGTTGGCAGGTTTGAGACAAGGAAAGACAGACGGATTGACAATGAAAATGAAAAGATGGCTAGATGGTCTGTGAAATCCCTTCACTACAGACCGAGCGAGAGAGCAGGACACAGACATACAGAGTGCTTGGTATGTGTGTAGTGGGGAATCCTGGCACATACCCCTGGCTCAGTCACCTGTGCCGGCCCTACTCTGCTCTGGGCTCCATACGTCACGCCCCATTACCACACCACCTGACGTACGGTCGGTGTGCCCATTCAAACAGGGCTGTGTGTAACTTGTGTGTGTCTGTGTAACTTGGCTCGACATCTCTCCGAAGCCATTAGCTGAAATCTGGCCTTTTTTCCCAGGCTGTTTTTGATCCCCATTTACCTTCTCTCTCTGACTCTGTTAGGGTCTTTAGAACTGGACTCAAATCATCACCCTGCGCTTTGTGCCACAGGCACCCATTCTCTGTGTGTATGTAGAGTTGTCTGGTTAATGTTGTTAACTCTGCTGTCTTCACCTCTGGTTGAGATGTTTGAGCATGTAACCATGTGTGAGACTGCGAGTATGTGACTGTGTGTAGGTTTTTTAGGCCTGGGTAGTCTGGTTAGTGTGGAGAATACTGTTTCCTCTCCTTTCCACACTTTTAAAGTGCTGTATCGTCATGTGTCTGTGTTTTGACTGTGTGTCTAAAACGGTGTATTTATTTATTTATTTATTTTTTACAGGTGTTGGGTCTACCACTGTGGTGGCGTTCTCTGCCTTCCTGAATGGGCAGTATCCACCAGCAGACCTGACTGGAGACGTGGCCGTAACATACAGCTCTCCTACAGGTACACACACTGACAACCTCTTAAACATCTCATGTCTTTCTACAACCTGTCGGAAACATATCACACTTGCCTCATCTCTCTCATGAATTGATGCTTTTACGTTTCCCTGTCTGTGACTTATCTTACAGTAAGTCCTCAGACGTCTGTCTGTAACCGCACTAACATGTGGTTGTAACAGCTCTGACATCTGGCTAACAGTACTGACATATGTCTGTTACGAGATGGACAGTAACAGTGCTGACATCTGGCTGTAGCAGCTCTGTACCCTTTAAAACCACTGAATGGGTGACAGCGGACTGAACTCAGCACTGTATCCATCGAAGCATCTGGTTCCAGGCAGTATGTATTTCTGGAAGACTTTACTCTCCCCTCTAACCAACAAAACCCCTCTTTATTTAAATAATGTCATGGGTTTTATTATTTCACTTGATTCAAAGCGGCTCACAAAAAAGCGACATTTGTACTATTGTTTCCCTTGGACTGTCTGTGTTGGCAGCGCCTCGTGGAAAGGTTCCCTGAAAGCACATTAAATGTGAAATGGCTTGGAAATATCGAGGCATTTTTTTTATTGTGATGCTAAAAATAGCGGGGGTGGAAAGAGAGGGAGTTTTTCACAGGGCCTTCCAGCGATGGCTGCCCTGTGTTTTGATGCAGTAAAACATTACTTAGATCACAGGTAGGGATGGATAGCCAACACACACACCTGTGGATATATGACTGTTGAGTGGACTATATTTCTTTCTGTGTGTCAGTGTGTGTATGGATGTGTTAGCCCGGTGGCTAGGTGTTAGACAGAGCAGTGTTAATCTTCATTAGCACTCTCCTCTGAATGCCTGGCTGGAATGGGAGGAATGCAGCAGTCTATACTGGGGGGCTTTCTCTCTTTCTGCCGCTGCACCCAGAGGCAATGATTGCAACTCACAACTCTCTGTTACTGTCTACACTCCTTTCCCATCAAAGGGATTTGCGGTAGTGCTCTCCCACTGTCCACTATCTAATGTAGTAGGGCCATGTTGGGGGCCATCCACTGTCTCAATCAATTATTTCACATTCATTTTTAATCACACCAGCCTCTACGTGTTGTGTGTGTGTTTGTTCGTGCGCATATCTCTGTCTATTTCCCCTGTATCTGTGTATTTGTCCTATGTTCTGCTTCATTTGACCTGTGATAAATCTGTGCCGCGCTCTCCTCTCCAGCTCCTTTCCGCTCCTCTCCAGCCCCGCTCCTCTCCAGCCCCTCTCCTCTCCAGCCCCTCTCCTTTCCAGCTCCTCTCCTCTCCTCTCCAGCTCCTCTCCTCTCCTCGGCAGCCAGTGTGGCTACACCCAGCCAACAGAGAGAGAGAGAGAGAGAAGGGGAGAGAAAAAGAGAGAGGGAAAGAGGTGGCTGGCTTTCATCAGCGCTAACAAAGCGTGAAATACACAAGCACAGCACCGGGGGCATGCTGCAGTTTAATTCTCAATCTGGCCCTCATTGACTGTGCTGCTAGAGGAATCAGTGGCACGTGATTCAGTGTAGAGCTCATTCCTCAGTCAATGAAACACATTCAGTACCACCTTGAGTCCTCCAGCATTTAATTAACTTCACTCACTGTCAAACGAATTACTGTGTAGGTGATAGTGTAGTTGAATGTGTGTCATTGATTATTTCAATAACAGCGGTTTGGCAGAATAATTTTTTTGAAGAATGTGCACCTTTTAATAAATTGAATAATTCTAGAATGAATCAGACCACAGCTGGCTGATAATGTGTTTTGCTGACTAGAACCATTTTGTCTCCTGAATTGATCTTAAGCTGAATGTGTTTGGCTGGTTGTCGGTTATTCTTGGCCGTCTGTAGCTACAGTAGTCAATGTCTCTGTTTTTAGACTGTCTGTATTCTGTCAGTCTGGTACTTAAGCCTAGAAGGTCTGTTCTGTTATTCTGTCTGTCTCATTGTCTATTGTCAGTCTCAAGCCTGCTGTTTGTGTCTAAGGTGGAGCCTTTGACTTCTGAGCACACATTTAATAAAAGAGACAGACAGTGACTGAGATCACTTATGTGTGGATGGGGTGCATCAACAGGAGTCTACGTTCACCTGTCCAGTTCTTCATTTGGTGCAGATAAAGGAGAAGACGCGAGGAGAGGACTCCACTTTCCAGAGAGATGAGAGGAAGAGAGAACAGGGAGATGAGAGAGGTGGAGCAGAGGAGGGAGACAGATGGAAGGAAACGAGGGGAGAGACCTAAAGCGGGGGACGAAGTAGTGAGGGAGGGATGAAGGGAGGGGGTGAAAGGGGCCGGGGGTGTGTGTAAAGTGAATGAGTGGGCGCCAGTGTTTACGTGCCCTGGGCCAGGGCCCTCTCAAGTGACTGTGTTGTTTGTGTTTCTCCTGCTCTGCTGCTGGCCCATATGAAAGAGCTCAACCCTGCAGGTAAGTAGACTGGACTCTGCTCTGGGAAGCACAGGAGGAGCCCACAGCCCACTGTTTATGTTCCCCCGTAACTGGATATCGCTAGAGAGAGACACACACACACACACACACACAGTTTCACATACACAGTTTTGGTTACACATACTGTACACATGGGCATGCCACGTACACATGCAGACATTTATGCACTTGTACTAGCCCCTCCCCACACACACACACTCACAGACATGTTACGGCTAAATAGTTAGGTGTCTAGTTCTGAGTAGCGTGTGTTTATTTCTGTCTGTCCGTGCCTCTGTCTGTTCATGTGTGCTGTGATACAGTAGATGTCCTCCCTTTTGATCAGTGACACACACACACACACGTTTCATTGCACCTATGACATCATTGCAGCTGCACAATGAACGGGATCCCTTACAGTCGCCCTGAGGTCAAATAAACAGAGTGGTCAGAGAGACTTAACACACACTCAGTGAGATATCATGCAGTATGACTAGTGCTGGTGTAATCAGGCTGCTGAAGTTCCAGACTAGTTCCATTATCCATTGAGGGAGAATGATTGACAGCACATGTTGCTGTGTGTGCTTAAAAGCAAAGATTTTAGGGAAAATAATATGACATACTTTAGAGAAAAGTAGCCCACTCTCATAACTACAAAAACCCTCATAGGCCTCATATCTACCAGTGACCCCATAGTGAGGTCAGGTGTGTCGACCATGAGTTGGCCAACAGAGGGCAACAATGACAGTTCAGGTGAGACATAATACACACACACAGCCCATGCAGGTAAATCACTGTGGCGAGTGAGGGTTGTAACTCTGCCGTGGCAACCTGAGAATACACAGGGGGTGTCTGGGATACGGTGTGTGAAGAGGTGGGACCAGTTTAGATTTACAGGCAGGGCGACCCCCTCTTCCTAACCACACACACACACACTCTGTTTGTCTTTAGAGAGTGCCGACTAGTCAATGGCGGCTGGGGACCTGAGAGGGGAAAAATGTTTCCCCTAGTTCTTTCTGGTCTCCGTCTTCTCTCTTACTATCATTCCCTCCCTCTCACTCCTTTCTTTTCTCCCTCCAGCTTTTTCCCTCAACTTCAGTCAGTCCCCCCTGTTTATTTCGACCACACCCCTCATTGATGGTAGGACATTTATTTTAGCTGATCCTGCAATTGGGTTTAGTTACCCATTGAAAACATTTGAAGATCGTTTAACCATCATGTTAATATTCTAGTAGTCTATGGGCCAACAGTGTGACTGTGGTCAAATGATTCGACACCCTTCAGTAGCCTCAATATGAGTTTGCACAGTTTGAAGATGCTTTTAAAAAGCCACGTCTACAGGTTACTTTACAGAAAAACGCAATGACAAAAAAAGAGAGAGGAAGAGAAGGTTAGAGTGAGAGACAAAGAAAGAGGGAGAAAAGAAAAAGGGGAAAAAGAAGAAGCGAGGGAAGGATAACTGAAGAGCGGGAGTTAGGGAGAACACCGTGTCTATATTCTGAGTCCCTAAGGCTGTGATTTCGCTCCATTATGTTAGTGGTTGCTGCTACATGAGCCGGGGCGATGTAAAGCCCCTACAGTACATGGCTTCGGTTACCTGGCCAGACAAAACAGGGAAGGATTATACTCTCACTGGCTAGTGATGGGCCTGGCCCGCTACTGGAAAAGACCCTGCGCGTTCTCTACTCTTCTTCATTCTTTCTCTCAGCTCTCTTCCTCGAGAGCAAGCGACTCTTGCTATGTTTTCGCTCTATTGCACTATGCCTCGGCTTGAACACTTTTTCTCTCTTTCATTCCCTTTCCGTCTGTCTTTCTATTAATCTCTTTCTCGCTCTCTTTATCGCTCTCTTTATCACCTTTCCCAAATGTTTCCCTATTTCTCCTTTCTCTCTTGTGAAAGGATGGAAAAGAGAGTAAAAAGAGAATTTCCCCCCCGAGCAGTCTCTTGCTCTCTCTCTCAGTATCTCTGTTATTCCAGCCAGGGTTCTGGCCATCTCAGCATCGTCAGCTGACTCTGAAAGAGTTATGGTTGGACACCTCGGCCTGTAATGCTCCCCAGTGCTGTTTTAGGAGTTCCCTTAACCAGAGATCCTCCAAAAACATCCACAACTCGGTTATTTGAGATGTTTTTATTGAGTCTCACTCACAGATTGGCTTCAGTGTAGTGAATATGCATGAAATTATCTCAATCATGTTATTGAATGTGATGGGTTTTAAGAGGAAATGTCCAAAGGGAAAAGGTTTTTTAAGGGATTTTCTATTAGATGTAATTTGCCTTTGGGGATATTTGAAGCGAACACCTCCTTATTAAGCATGAAACAGAGAATCTCATTTCCGATAGACTGCCAATAGGTACTTATCACAGCCAACAGGAGTGACAAGAAAAAGGAAAAAAAGAGGACATTTTCTCCCTACATCCATGGTTAAATGTCATGAGCCAGTCACACTTCATATCCAATGTAGGCTATGGCATGGTAGCTAGCTAAGTGCACAGACTCAATGCAAACCACTGTAGCTAGTATTGACGTTATAATTAAATGGATTAGTTACCATGAAACAGTTGCCTGTGTTAGCTGCGCAGTGTCCTTAGCTAGCTAGCTATGTTGTGCTAGCTAGCAATATGCTAACGTTAGCTAGTTAGCTAAGCATTGGCTATGGGCTGGCACTGGCAGTATGGGATTATGGAGAGTGAATTGCTAGGTAGTTATCTAGCTGTGGCCATCTGGCTAGTATTAACAAAGGCTTTCTACAAAAATAGCAACATTAGCGCAGCTAGCTAGCTAGCTAACATTGGAAACCATAAGCAACACACAGAGACAACACTAAACAACGCTACTGCCACCTTCTGGTTTGGAGTATTTTAACAAGGCTGTGTGGCTGACGACTTCAAGGTCTTTGCTGTGTGAACACAAAAGAGATTGACTGCCGACACTGTTCAGAGGTGCTAAGTACTGTCGGCAGGTAAACGTTTGACAATCCTACCGGTGTGTCTGAGGTATTAGAGAGAATTCTTGAGAATTCTATTAACCGTTCTAGCACAGCCATGTCTTAACCACACACACACCCGTGATAGAGCACATTGACTCATTAAAAGATTTGTCTCCAATTTTTAAGTAGCTGCACGTTTCACAAAACCTCCTCCTCACATTCACCATCTCAGGCATCCCGAGGGTGGCCCAGTGTAAGTTCTCCCTGCCCCTCCGTCTGGTCTGCTGCCCCTCCGCCCCCTCCAAGAACGCCAAGTACAAGATCACTGTGGATACCAACAAACCGCCCGTCAACCTCAGCGAGGTCTTCCCAGGTAAGACCATAGAGATCTACCTGAGTCACCCCAGAACCTGGTCTGTACCATAGATCTCTGCATGACCTGTTCTCCACTGGTTTCCTGTACACCCAGGGATAGTGAGAGAGTGGTGTTCCGTGAGGATAATAGTTAACTTTTAAGTCTGCTTGTCTTTGATTGTGTCAACTGCATGAAAGTGAGTGGCATGTATTTGTCCTGGAATGGAGAGTGAGTGGCATGTATTTGTCCTAGAATGGAGAGTGAGTGGTATGTATTTGTCCTGGAATGGAGAGTGAGTGGTATGTATTGATGCTGTTGATAGAGTGTGTGGGAATCTAGTCTACCTGCTGTTGGTGAGCTTGTCTCAGCCCTGGGAAGCAGCTGAGACTATCAGTCATTATCTGGAGCTGGGCATGGCGTCTCCTACTACACAGGACCCCTGTCCCAGATTAGATGCATGAAGATTGTGTGTGTGCGCGCGGCTCTGTGGGCAGATAAAGAACAATGTGATGTGCTCTGTTCACCTTGGCTGGCGTCCTGAGGAGAGATAAGCTGTCATATCTCTGTCTGACATCCCATCGATGGAGACCCCACTATACTGGCCCCTGAGAACCTCAGAGAGAGTGTGTGTGGTAGGGAACCCATACCATATCTCTACCTGACATCCCACCACTAGAGTCCACACTGTACTGGTCCATGAGAACGTTAAGTCTGTGTGTGAATAATGGGTAATTGTGGTGTTTCAGGGGACTGTTTTCATTTATGTGCCATAATCAGACAGATATCTGTATCCTTAACCAATGGACTCTAGTTCCTATTGTTCTCACTAAATGTTCTTCTCTGTGTTGTAGACTTTCTGGAGAAGTCTGAGGACAAGGAAGGAAATGCTCTGGCCTTCCACTTCCTCTCAGGGCCCAGAGTCACTGTAATGGCCTCCAAGACCTCCCGTGAGCGCACACACACACACACACACACACACACACACACACACACACACAGCATCCTCTAGCACTTGGTTGATGTGGAGTTGAGCTTTCTCTACCTCCCTCTCCCTTTCTCTCTCCTCCCCCCTTTCTACCCTCTCCAGAGCGCTACCGTATCCAGAGTGAGAGTTTCGAGGACATCTGGCTGGTGGCTAAGGAGCTGGTGCAGCGATTCGACCGCCACTTTGTCAAGCAGGGAGTCAAAGACTTCAGAAACAGCTTTGCAGGCCCTATACCTCTGGCTGAGTACTTTGAGACTGTCGACCACCACTTTGAGGTGTGTATTGAACACAGACAAACATTCATGTTGTGTTTGTAGGTACAGCTTTTGCCTGCAGTGTTAGAAAATCATTCTGTGTGCGTGCATGTAGCTGCGTGTGAGTGCAGAGAAGTACCAGGACCTCCTGTCGGAGCGGGCGGTCCAGTTCAGAGCCATCCAACGCCGTCTCCTGACCCGCTTCAAAGACAAGACCCCGGCCCCCCTGCAGAACCTAGACACACTGATGGAGGGCACCTACCGCCAGGTCAGACACACACACAGTAGACCAGGACACTCTCAGGCATGCACATAGCATTTAGAAACATGATGAAAGGAGAGTCTCTCTCCCCTCCCTCCTTCTCTTTTTTGGAGGTGTTGATTTTTCCCTACCTCACACCGTTTGGTAAATTTACACACACACACACACACACACACACACACACACAGAGTAATGAGTGCACTAGTGTTGATTTACAGAGTGATGGGCCTACACTGCTGATTTATGCACTTCCTGCTGCTACTGAGGTGCTAGCTCCCACCCTATGGTATACTTATAGCAGACAAACGAACTGCCATAACCACACACACACAGGAATACACACACATAATGCCATGACCACACACACACAGGAATACACAAACATACACACCCATGCTTGTGCAGGCGCACACACACACATACTGTAAGCACATAAACACAAAGACATACACTACCGGTCAAAAGTTTTAGAACACCTACTCATTCTTTCATTTTTTTTTTATTGGTTTCTATATTGTAGAATACTAGTGAAGACATCAAAACCACGAAATAACACATGGAATTATGTAGTAACCAAAATAGTGTTAAACAAATCAAAATATATTTTATATTTGAGATTCTTCAAATAGCCACCCTGCCCTGATGACAGCTTTGCACACTCTTGGCATTCTCTCAACCAGCTTCATGAGGTAGTCACCTGGAATGCATTTCAATTAACAGGTGTGCCTTCTTAAAAGTTAATTTGTGGAATTTCTTTCCTTCTTAATGCATTTGAGCCAATCAGTTGTGTTGTGACAAGGTAGGGGTGGTATACAGAAGATAGCCCTATTTGGTAAAATATCAAGTCCATATTATGGCAAGAACAGCTCAAATGATAGTCCATCATTACTTTAAGGTCAGTCAATACGGAACATTTCAAGAACTTTTAAAGTTTCTTCAAGTGCTGTTGCAAAAACCATCAAGCACTATGATGAAACTGGCTCTCATGAGGACCCAGAGTTACCTCTGCTGCAGAGGATAAGTTCAGTTGAGTAACCAGCCTCAGAAATTGCAGCCCAAATAAATGCTTCACAGAGTTCAAGTAACAGACACATCTCAACATCAACTGTTCAGAGGAGACTGTGTGAATGAGGCCTTCATGGTCAAATTGCTGCAAAAAAAACACTACTAAAAGACACCAATAAAAAGAAGAGACTTGCTTGGGCTAAGAAACACGAGCAATGGACATTAGACCAGTGGAAATCTGTCCTTTGAGCTGGAGTCCAAATGGGAGATTTCTGGTTTCAACCGCTGTGTCTTTGTGAGACGCGGTGTGGGTGAACGGATTATCTCCGCATGTGTATTTCCCACCATAAAGCATGGAGGAGGAGGTGCTATGGTGTGGGGGTGCTTTGCTGGTGACACTGTCAGTGATTTATTTAGAATTCAAGACACACTTAACCAGCATGGGTTCCACAGCATTCTGCAGCGATACGCCATCCCATCTGGTTTGCACTTAGTGGGACTATCATTTGTTTTTCAACAGGACAATGACCCAACACACCTCCATGCTGTGTAATGGCTATTTTACCAAGAAGGAGAGTGATGGAGCGCTGCATCAGATGACCTGGCCTCCACAATCCCCCCCGACCTCAACCAAATTGAGATGGTTTCAGTTGTACCGCAGAGTGAAGGAAAAGCAGCCAACAAGTGCTGAGCATATGTGGGAACTCCTTCAAGACTGTTGGAAAAGCATTCCAGGTGAAGCTGGTTGAGAGAATGCCAAGAGTGTGCAAAGCTGTCATCAAGGCAAAGGGTGGCTATTTGAAGAATCTCAAATATATTTTGATTTGTATAGCACTTTTTTGATTACTACATGATTCCATATGTGTTATTTCATAGTTTTGATGTCTTCACTATTATTCTACAATGTAGAAAGTAGTAAAAATTAAGAAAACCCTTGAATGAGTAGGTGTTCTAAAACTTTTGACCGGTAGTGTATACATGCGCACAGACACACCCATCTATCTCTGTCGTTTAGGGGGCACCTTATCGCCCGATTAGACATTATTTACTAACTCTGTAGACTGGCTGTAGTAAGAATGTGGGAGTGTGTGTGTGTGTGTGTGTGTGTGTGTGTGTGTGTGTGTGTATTCTCTCTCAGTATTTTTCTCAGGTACTGAGGTCAGGGTGATTGATGCTGGAGCCTTCATTTACAAACTTCTGTATGGTTGGGAGTGTGGGACAGTGTGTTTGTGGTGTCATTACAGTGTGTGTTTGCCTTGATTTGAAGTTTCCATTGTGAGTGTGTGATGATGTGTGTGTCGGCTGATGAGTTCCAACTGTGTGTGTGTGTGTGTGTGTGTGTGTGTGTGTGTGTGTGTGCATTTTGAGTGGTGTAGACTGTCTGACGTTGAAAAGTGATGGTCCCTTGCCGTCACTGTTTACAGTAAGGGCTCGTTTGGTGAGGCACTCTTTAACGCTGTTCATTAGCTCTCTAACGGCTCTGGGAGTGGGTGAGGTCATGACGTCATTAGATATTTAATGTGTCAGTACTTAGCCATTACTCCTATCTGAGTAGAACCATGCAGACTCACACTTTAGATTCACTCTCCATAAGGTCCACTACGAGGTGTACGAGGTGTACTCATACCTTCACCACAAGGTTCAAAACTGGTACAGTTTTAAAGGGACACTTGCCTTACAAACTGGGATCAGTGTTAAAGTTTTATTGCCGGGGAAGGGTCTAACATTCACTTTTTTTTCTCACTGGCCCGATTTGGGCCAGTGGGCCAAATCTCCTGTCCCAAATTGAATTTCTACTGGCCCGGACATGGTGTAGTTTTTCTTTTATTCATTGGGGGTCATGCAGGCCCTTTAGGTTGGCATGTTTTTCTCTATATCCAGCAATTAATAGGCTACATTTGGTTACTATGATTAGGGATGGGTACTTTTAAATAATTTCACTATTCAAATAATAACATGACATTTTTTTGGGGTGATATTCGGATAGTCTAAATAAATGTGTTAAATAGTTTTTATTAAACTTTCTGCGCAGGCTGTGTGTGTGTGACTTTGGGAGGAGAGGTACCGCTCTTCTCGGTGAGTTTGACACCGGAGATAGAGAGGGTAGCCATACAGACTCGAGCTAATTAGACAAACTAGATGCCATAGTTTATCTATCGTTCCATCTGGTAGTGCCTGTCTTGACTGCATCAAATTGATGTAAAGAAGCTAGCTAAGATAGGCAGCTATGTTAGCCAGCTACAGTAGGTAGCTCGCTACCTAGAGTAATTGAGGCAATTTTGGTGTGCTTTCTGTCCTTATCTACAACAACTATATGCAGATTGGTCCTTCTCATTTAACTAACTTAATTCCATAATTTTAATTCCATCTGACATTGACTAGAGATACCCCACGTTGCTTGCTTGCTACACATGAAGTGTAGTATGGATAATTACATAAAATTTAGACAAAGCCTTTTATTGTTCAAATTGGCCTATGATTATAAAAAAAATATATGAATACTCTCGCAAGTATTCGAATACTAACATCCGTTCAGATATTAGAATGTTAAAATAACCATGCCCATCCCTAACTATAATATGTATTAAAAAACTGTGTAATATATTTTAGCAATGTAAGTCATTATATTAATTGCATACAATTTTGTTTCTAAAGTATGCCATTTTGACATACTGTTCTTTGCAGATATCAGTCTAAATGCACTGCATGTCCCAGTGCCAGCTAGTGCTATTAATATATCAGTGTCTCTTTATTTCGCTAATGTTAGTTGATGCTGTCTCAGCGCTGCTGCCTGTCCCTTAGCATTACCAGTGCCCTGAGTGATTCTCTCTATACAGTATTACTCTCTAGTCTGTCTAATGTGCTCCGGTGTCGGTCAGTCCATCCCTTCCTGCCTCCGCTTCCCGCCAGCGCTTGCCACCCACCGTTGATTCGGGAAGTTTCTGACACTTTATATGTGCTGTAATGTATACACGCACCGCATAATGGACGCTATCGACGGTCTACTGGGAAGAGTGATGCACGCCTCAAATTAATTATTCATATCTCTGGGTGGGTATGGGTTATATGGCCCTTCTGAAGGTCTGTGAGCTATGGTGGTTCTCACAAACTCAACGCTTTAGTTAGGGTTTATTACTCAGAGGTTGTCAGTCAAGAGTCTTCATCTTTTGACATGCCAAACGTGTTTGTAAATTAAAAGTTGTTTTTAGCTGCAGTACGTGTCTTATCGTGCTGAGTCAGGGATAGTACACTCAAATGACACATTTGCCTAATATTATGGATACCAAGAAAGTAGTCTGTGGACCCAGAGACTCAGCAAGTGGTAAATGAGGTACATGTGTATTTTGGATGAACTAAGTGCAGCATCGTCAAATGTCAGATTGGTAAATATTATGAATCTTATCTGTGGTCAGGCTGGGCTGTCGGTTAGGGGACTTCCCCTCGTTAATGTGTGTGTGTGTGTGACTTTAAGAAAGCATTTGTGCATGTTGTTTGTCATCGAGAGAACAGAGATACTGTGAGAGGCCTGTGTGATTTTTCTGGTCTAGTGTACATTCATATACAGGGGGATAATATTTCCCTTGTTAATTATTTCCTCATCTCTTCCTCCTATATTTTATTCATGAAGGCCAGATGCGGCCTGCTCTATAATGTGTATGTGAGCTGGCCAGAGGTGTCTGTTTCCTCCAGTTTTTCTTCTCACTACTTAAAAAACCATTACTCATCCTGGCCCCACGGTTTATAGTTGAGCCTGGCTCACCCTTTAACTCTCTGTTTGATTAATCTGTGGCAGGTATGGAGAGGTTAGCCAGAGGGCTATCTTAGCCTAGCCTTAGCATTCCTGTTTTTCTCCTCTGCTGTTGATCTCCGAGCGAAAGCACACTGCTGTCACTCGGGACCGGGAAAGACGTTTCTGGGTGGGGGGATGCAGAGGGGAAGGAGGGGGGGCTGAGTGAGGGGGAAAGCCCGGCAAGCCGTTTCAAAACATATTTGCTGTTTATCTCAGGTAAAATGGCTACCGTGTTAGCGTTAGAGCGCTATCCTAGCGGGCCGCGGCGCTAGCTGTCTGGGAGCTGAGTTTGAGTTGAGCGGAGGCTCTCTGTAATTAGCAGTTCAAAAGCAGGAGGTGGGACGCTTTAGTTTTGACTGACAGGCTGCTTGGGGCCTCTCGTTCCAGTAATGGAGGCTTCTCTTAGACAGCGGCTGATTTATCTGTCCCCAAATGGAGAGCTAAACATGGCTAAACACGGCTAAACACAGTTCCAACTGTGTACGTGAGGCCTTCGCAATAAATGGCTGGGGCTCTCTCTGAGCGCTGTGTGTGTGTTTGTGCGTGCGTGTGTGTCCATTGAGATGTGTAAATGTGTGTTTCCTCAGTAAAATACCCCCGGGGTCAGATTTTTTTTTTGAAACAGAGGAACTCCCTCAGGTCCCCCTGACCTTTCATCTGCTACGCAAACACAGACTGCACCTGAGAGACTGCCTTACAAACTGGCCTTCAAACACACACACACACAGACACACACACACACACACACACAGACACAGGATAAATGAACATACAGTGAGGGAAAAAAGTATTTGATCCCCTGCTGATTTTGTACGTTTGTCCACTGACAAAGAAATGATCAGTCTATAATTTGAATGGTAGGTTTATTTGAACAGTGAGAGACAGAATAACAACAAAAAAATCCAGAAAAACGCATGTGAACATTTTTATAAATTGATTTGCATTTTAATGAGGGAAATAAGTATTTGACCCCCTCTCAATCAGAAAGATTTCTGGCTCCCAGGTGTCTTTTATACAGGTAATGAGCTAATCTCAGTTTGTTTCCTGTATAAAAGACACCTGTCCACAGAAGCAATCAATCAATCAGATTCCAAACTCTCCACCATGGCCAAGACCAAAGAGCTCTCCAAGGATGTCAGGGACAAGATTGTAGACCTACACAAGGCTGGAATGGGCTACAAGACCATCGCCAAGCAGCTTGGTGAGAAGGTGACAACAGTTGGTGCGATTATTCGCAAATGGAAGAAACACAAAATAACTGTTACAAAAAATCTCCCTCGGCCTGGGGCTCCATGCAAGATCTCACCTCGTGGAGTTGCAATGATCATGAGAACGGTGAGGAATCAGCCCAGAACTACACGGGAGGATCTTGTCAATGATCTCAAGGCAGCTGGGACCATAGTCACCAAGAAAACAATTGGTAACACACTACGCCGTGAAGGACTGAAATCCTGCAGCGCTCCGCAAGGTCCCCTGCTCAAGAAAGCACATATACATGCCCGCCTGAAGTTTGCCAATGAACATCTGAATGATTCAGAGGACAACTGGGTGAAAGTGTTGTGGTCAGATGAGACCAAAATGGAGCTCTTTGGCATCAACTCAACTCGCCGTGTTTGGAGGAGGAGGAATGCTGCCTATGACCCCAAGGAAACCATCCCCACCGTCAAACATGGAGGTGGAAACATTATGCTTTGGGGGTGTTTTTCTGCTAAGGGGACAGGACAACTTCATCCGCATCAAAGGGACGATGGGCGGGGCCATGTACCGTCAAATCTTGGGTGAGAACCTCCTTCCCTCAGCCAGGGCATTGAAAATGGGTTGTGGATGGGTATTCCAGCATGACAATGACCCAAAACACACGGCCAAGGCAACAAAGGAGTGGCTCAAGAAGAAGCACATTAAGGTCCTGGAGTGGCCTAGCCAGTCTCCAGACCTTAATCCCATAGAAAATCTGTGGAGGGAGCTGAAGGTTCGAGTTGCCAAACATCAGCCTCGAAACCTTAATGACTTGGAGTAGATCTCCAAAGAGGAGTGGTACAAAATCCCTCCTGAGATGTGTGCAAACCTGGTGGCCAACTACAAGAAACGTCTGACCTCTGTGCTTGCCAACAAGGGTTTTGCCACCAAGTACTAAGTCATGTTTTGCAGAGGGGTCAAATACTTATTTCCCTCATTAAAATGCAATTCAATTTATAACATTTTTCACATGCGTTTTTCTGGATTTTTTTGTTGTTATTCTGTCTCTCACTGTTCAAATAAACCTACCATTCAAATTATAGACTGATCATTTCTTTGTCAGTGGGCAAACGTACAAAATCAGCAGGGGATCAAATACTTTTTTCCCTCACTGTACAGCCTCATGCACATTTAGGAGTCACTGGGGCCCTCCTCTATGAATGTCTACCATATCAATGAATGACTGTATTTTGTATAGCTGACTGACATATAGGCATGTGTGCATAAGAGTGGGGGACAGATAGTGACTGATATAGAGGAGTGTGTGTGTGTGTGTGTGTGTGTGTGTGTGTGACACAGTCAAGCCTCTGGAAAAGCCTGTCTTTATAAATGTGATGTCATATGGAAACCAGTGTTGTGTGGAGTCTTGTTACTGTTGGGAGATCATTCTTATGGCCGTCTCGTAAAAATGTATAAAGATGGGCATATCAGGGTACTCCTGTAGGATTTAACATTTTCATTGCAAGGCCCATAAATAAATACCTTTCTATGTACAATACATTTATAGTATTTAAATCAATGTTTAAAAAAAGTATAGAAAGAGATGGAAATATCAATGGTCTTGGAGACCACACCTCTGTACTGTATACATACATGGAGCAGAGGCCAGACAGAGATCAGCCTCTGGCAGTAAATACTGTGTCACTTCCTGTACCTCTTGGGCCAGAATAATGGCATCATAAAAAAGGCTTTAGGTAGATTGCGGCACAAAATGTTTGCTTACACCCAATCTAGAGTAGGCACTGTTTAGTATCGTAAGTGGTCTGTGACCAGATACTCAGAAAAATATTTATGATGTAAAAGAATGAATGCCACACAGACTAGGGTACGTCCTAAATGGCACCCTATTCCCAATTTAGTGCACTAAACATCCTATTCCCAATTTAGTGCACTAAACATCCTATTCCCTATTTAGTGCACTAAACACCATTTGGGACACCGGTTAGGGGTGGGTTGTGTGTGTGTCGTCTCCTACCCCCTCAGGCCATACACAGCAGGAGGGTGAGAGGAGAGGGCGTGGGACTGGGGTGCTTTATCTAAGAATGTCAAATCCTTGAGAGGAGCCACAGCAAAGCCCATCTCTGCCAGTCTGCACAATCCCCTCACCCACACACCACACTCCTTCTCTGTTCCTATGGAGAAGGCCCAGGTGTTTGCCCAAAGGCAGATAGAGATGGGGGCTAGAGGAGGTCTGGGGTGTACAGTACTGTACCTACTTGTAATGCTTCTGTCTGTGGGACTCCCCTGGATGTGGTGGACTTTTATCACAAATATGTCTGGGTCTATTACTGGTGGGAGAGGGAGAGAGGGAGACTAAAAGAGACTGAGACAGAGACCGAAATATTCCTCTCTTCCCCTCATCTCTTTTCCTTCATGACCACATGAGATGAAGTCAAGGGAGTGTCAGTCAATCCAGCTCTAGTGTTTTCATTTAGAATCTGTTTCTTTGTGCCATTTCATGTGACTATGCAACACATGTTAGAACATAGATGGACATCACCATACAGAACTACATAGCAGGATAGCCCCAAGAAAGCTGTTCAACTGGCTATCTGGGTATTTTAGAATGTTCAGTCCCTTGTTGCTTACCACATCACATTCTCTCATTCTACTCTGTTGCTAAGAACACAACTGCCATTCAATTAGCTAGCCATATTGGCTGGCCCACTAAGTATCGTAGAGATTAGTCCAATAGAGATTAGCCCTTGTCTTTCCCCCTGGGCTTTATTAATCAAGGAATGTGTCATTTCCAGTCTATTATATAAAGTCTAGTTCTACACTATGCCATTAGTCCAGAGTCATTTCCATGTGCTTTAATGACAAAATTGAATTTATCCAGGTTCCCTACACTTCCCTACACTCAACGGCTATCATTTCTCCAGTACGTTCTATGCTTTTGATTTTTTTTTCATCCCAAAGTCATTTCCCCTGCACTTAAACTAAACCGGGCCATTTTCCCAGTCCATTCTGTCCACTCTACATCTATGTCATTATCCCCAAGTTAGTTTTTCCTCTCCGGCTAAAGAATGTCATTTCTCCTCTCAGCGAGGGAGGGCTTATCACATGCCACAGTCCCAGTGTTCCTCTGTGTTCCACAGGTTTAGAAGCCTAATCTCATTGTGTCTGCTGAGTGGCTCTTAGCAGCCTGAGTGGAGAGGAGATTCCACACTGTAATGGAGCATGCCTTCTCCCACTGGTCCTTTGTTATTAGCCTCTCAGAGGTTAGCCACCAGCTAACGGGATTATACACACGCCGTAATTAAAGTGAGAAGCACTCACACACACTCCTGTACACCGGCAAGCACGCACGGACGGACAGACAAGCATACACACACACACCCTCGCCTCCATCACAGGTGCTCATTAGCCCCGGGCCCACAGAGGCTCGTTATTGGGGTCTTTTGGGGATGTTTCACCCTGATGCCTGTCCCACAGAGCTGGGCTCCAGGCACCACTAAACCCCCTGATCTCCAGGAGGCCCATGTCCTCCAGTCATACTTTGCTCACTCTCACTATGCGCTGTTTTCATTCAATTATATGTTTTTGTTACCATATCATAAGTGTTATATTTTAGTCATATTAACACTGAAGTGTACCATTGAAGTAGAAGTGTATAAACCTCACACACACACACACACACACACACACACACACACACCAGTGTTGGCACCAGCAGTGTTTTCTCTCGCTCAGCTAGCACTCAGCTTTCCGTGTCACGGCCCTCTCCTCTTGATTCCGGGAATTCAATGGCAGGATCAGAGATGCTTTGGAAACGGGTCAATGACTGTTTCTGAAAATATATACTGCTGGATAGCCTTCAGCAGATTGTGTGTGTGTATGCGTGTCTGTGTGCGTAATCTAACATTTGAACTGTGTGTGTGTGTGTATAGGGTTTTTCAGAATGTTGCACACACAGATGATTTACCAAATGAATCCATGTACATATGTATCAACAGACCGCTTGTGTTAAAGCTGTACGTCATTTACCTTGTTGGCTTACCTCATTCACCTGTGTACCTGTTAGCTCCATCACGACAGTCCTCACTGACTTCCTAAGGGAACGGAAGGGATTATGGGTGATGTCATGAAAGCGAAGTGATTCAGTACAGTATGTGAACCCACACCAACTTCCTCTCTCCTGGGAGACACACACACACACACACACAGTGCCATATATATATATATATATATATACACACACACACAGACTGTCCCTATCTGTCTCTGGCTCCGTCTGCCAGCTTGGGGAAACCTGTTGTAGACAGCAGAGAGAGAGACAGTGGCAGAGGACAAAGAAAAAGCAACAAACATGCCCTGCCTGGGGCTTTATCTACTGGGACCAGAAGAACTCACTATTACTGTCCTGTCCTGACTGAAGTGTTTTGCTCATACGAGAGAATTCCGTTGCTTAACATGTATGTTTATGGTTATGATTTTGGATGCTGATCACTTGTTGCAGGTGCGTGTGTGTGTCTGTGTGTGTGTGTGTGTGTATTAGGGTTTGTCTAACCGTGTGGTCTGTAAAGACTGCTACGTTTGTTGGCTGCGGTAGCCTGGTTCACACGACACTGCATATTGATAATTCTACTGATTTAACTTCTTTGGCCCCAGTGCATGAAATGAATGGGTGTGTCTGTTTCACGAGCGCACACACACACACACACACACACACACACAGCATTCCAACAGGCTTATGGCCAATGGTGGAAATGTACTACATAGCATTTATTCATGAGTGATGATCTGAATCATATTTGTTGAGGATATAGACTTAACTACTATCGCAACGTGTGTGTGTGTGTGGACTTGCACATAATCATATTATGGAAAAGGTACTGCATAATGTTTGTACAGTGCAGTATGTGTCTTTGCATTTTTGTGCATGCATCTGTGCGTATGTTTGCTTGTGTATATATGTGTGTATGTGTACTTGTGTGTGACTGATCACTTCTCCAATAGCGCTTTCTCCAAAGTCAACATGTCCTGCCGCTGCGCTCTCTTTGCAGTGTGTCTGCCGCTTCCGCCCGTTTTCATAAGATTACCCATGTTTACTCTGTAATCAGAGGGAGAAGGCGTGTGTGTGTCCCCACGCCACGGCTAGGATATTTATCTTGTTGCAGTAAATTCCCAGAGTTCCCCTCGTTTTTTTTTCTCTCCTTCATTTGCTTTTTTTTCTATTTACTCAGCGTGGCCTGTTCAAAGGAGACCATTGAGAGAAAAGCAAACTGGCAAATAGGGCTGTGTTTGAGGGATGTCAAGACATGGCCGAGGGCTATGTGCGGGTGCATCTGTGAGCATGCGTATGAATTTCAGTGTGTGTGGTGCATGGTTATATGTGTGTGTGTTGGGGGGGGGGTAGCAGGACAATGCCCTCACTGTGGCGTTCCTTGGGATTAGCATTAGAAAGGGAGGAGGGGAATGTTAAGTCATTTTACTGATTATGATGATCATGAGCCTCGTTAGCATTATGGTAGCGTTAGCATTTCTTACATTGACATTTCATTAGCATTTTTAGCATCATGCCTCTTGTAGTGTTTGTAATCCTGCTACAGGTCTCTTTGCCAGACCTCTTCAAAACCTCACAATTATTGTCATTTACACTGGGACCAGGACCAAGGCCCTAATTTCCATCTAATGGCTGGCTTGTGTTAGTGTGTGTGTTTATGTGTGTGTCTGCCAAAGGTAGACTGGTTACTCGAGTCACTGGTCTGGACTGCTTCAAATGTATGGCTTCCTCTGTGACCCCTTGGGAGGTTTGTGTGTGTGGACTGTGAATATTTGAGGGGGTATTTCACTTACTTTCATGTCTCTCTCTGTCTGTCTTTCTGACTAGTCCTCACACTCCCTCCCTTGCCCCTTCCCTTCCTTTCGCTCTCTACAATTGGCATCCTAGTGTTTCCCTGAATTAGCCTCCCCCTTTCTCCCAAGGTGACTGTAAATGCCTATTTCTGTTTTATGTCATTCATATATATGTTTGATATATGTTTCCACAGAGACTTCCACACAACATGGATATATTGATAGATCTATATAAATATTAATCCAGCCACAGAGTTCTGCACTTGTCAGAGCCTTGCTAATGTGCCCCAGTGGAGGCCAACCAGCTCACACACACACACACACACACACACACACACACGCTCCCTATTTCAGGGGTCAGAAACATGTCAGCAGAGTCCACTTTCAGGAAACGTGATCGCGGGGCTAAGTGGAGGGGATAAGTCATATGGACTTATGTAAACCAAACCATCACACACACACACAGAGAGAGAGAGAGAGACTCTCATCCTCTACAGACGTTTCTCTATGGTCCTCAAGGTTGGACATTCATTTTTGTTCTAGCCCAGTTCATCTGATTCAACTACTTCATTAATCCTGAAGCCATTGATTAGTTCAATAAGACGCGTTTGTGCTAGGATAGAACAAAAACATGATCCTGTCCCTTACCTTGTCTACCTCTAGTCTGGGAGTGGTGTTTGTGTGTTTGGGTTTGTGTTTTCCAGTGTCTCTCTCTGTTTGATGCTAATTTGTAGCCAGGATCTGCAATGTTGTGTCTGGCTTAGATTTGATGTCCTTGTTTTTGTCTCGCACACAAACAGATAGACAATGCACGAGTGATTGAGCAAGTACACACACACACACACACACATCCAAGTATCTCACTAGAGGGAATAACTAGCTTTCAAGTCGAGGGATTAAAAAAAAAGCTGATTCCTATAGAGGAACATGAGTACATTTGAGTTGTCTTGTTAGTTTTCCACTATCGTGTTTCAAGCGTTGACTTGCTAATCAGGTCTGTGTCTCTTTGGGAAGACGGAACAAAAAGATAGACGAGGCAAGGGATCACCCAATGGACCAGTGGTATTTAGTTTCTGGACAGAGAGAGTGTGCATCCTGTATTCATGGGTTTATATGTGCAGTATGTGTGTGCACTTGCCTGATAGTGCACGTGTCTATAAATTAAATTGTGTGCAGCCTGGGAGGTGAGTGTAAGCTGTTAATGACAGGCCAGGGGAGTGTGTGTGCTAAAATGACTAGAGAAAAGTCCTGTGTGATTAGAGGCCTCAGTTAGCCTGGCTGAGGCTAAATATGGAAACCGTATGGAGAGAGACTAAATACTGTCCACTGACGCACACTATTCCAATGATCAATGACAGAGCATCGTCCGAGTATGCTCACTAAGCACTTTAGTATGTCTGTGTGTAAAAACTGATGCTCTGTGCTTCGCAATGTTGTTGACACTGTGGATGTATGTCTGTGTGGATGTATGTCTGTGTGGATGTATGGATGTGTGTCTGTGTGGATGTGTGTCTGGATGGATGTATTTCTGTGTGGATGGATGTATTTCTGTGTGGATGGATGTATTTCTGTGTGGATGGATGTATTTCTGTGTGGATGGATGTATTTCTGTGTGGATGGATGTATTTCTGTGTGGATGGATGTCTATGTCTGTGTGGATGGATGTCTATGTCTGTGTGGATGGATGTCTATGTCTGTGTGGATGGATGTCTATGTCTGTGTGGATGGATGTCTATGTCGGTGTGGATGGATGTCTATGTCGGTGTGGATGGATGTCGGTGTGGATGTGTTGCAGGTTTGGACCTTTTGACCTTTTGCGTCTGTTGTTTTGTGAAAGAGAATGAAAGACAGACAACATTTGAATATGTGTTTGTGGGTGTGTGTGTGTGTGTGTCTTTTTAAAACAAGTGAACTCAGCAAGAGGTCCAGCCAGGTCATTCCGCCCGGTGTAAAACATGTGCTTCGACTAGTGAGGACAGCTTGAATGAGTTTGAAACACACACTCGCTTTCACACACAACCCTTTGTATATTCACACAAAGCGAAGTCCTCAAACTCCCAGCTGTGATATCAAAACTAGCCCTGTAGGCTAACTTACGCCAGAAACAATTAATTCTTTCACTTCTAAAGAGCCAAGATAAATGTTAAATGAGTCTTGACTGTGTGCAAAGAGTGTCTCTCTCTTTGCGAGTGTGTGTGTGTGTGTGTGTTGTGTGCATTTGTCAGGGTATATTAGTATGTTTTGATTCAGAGTGTATTCTGGGGTGAAGCCCAGCGGTGTGCTGGAGCAGGAAGAGTATCTCTCTGAACTTGTGTCCCGCCACACAGCTGTGTGCTCTTGTACTCAGTGCAGTTGTAGTAATTTGTAGGTGGGGAGTGTGTGGTAGAGATTAATGGAAGGGACATTGGAGGGGACAGGATGTGGGTTTGAGAGACCTGCAACCCTGTAGGGGTGTATAGTGTGTTTCATCACCTGGTCACACACACATCTCTCTCTACTCTTGTGTGCGGCCCCCCTCTTTCACATTTGGACCAGGCCAACGCTCCATTATCTCAGCTCTAGGTGGGTCTGGTTGGAACTACTAAGCACTGTTTCAGGGGGGTTCAACTTTAAACCTGTGAGATCAACTCCTAGGTTTCTATCAGGAGGCCTGGAGCTATGGTGAGGCCTGCACCTCCCTCAGTAATCCCAGGCTGGGTGTCCCTCTGGCAGGGTGTGTCTCTAATTGAGCCCCCTGTCTGCAGCAGTAAGGCCGGACCACCCAGACTCATGGGATGAACCAGTGACCTTGGTGGGCTGGATGGAAGGTGTGTAGGGACCTACTGTAGGGAGGGACGTGGCGGGAAACTGGGCGGCTGTTTGATGTTCTGGTGTCATTCTTGGGTTATGGCGTTTGCACTCTCAATGGATCTGTGTGATGTGATCAATATTGATTTACATTTAAAAATGAGATCATTGAAGTATAGAAATGTGAGAGAAACGTTATTGTACTGTATGTCTCTCTTTCATAATTTTTTTTCTTTCTCCCTGTTTGTCTCTCTGTGGAAAAACAACCCCAACTAGCCCTCTGGTCTCTCATTCCCTCGTCTTCTCACTGAGAGAACTAAAGTGAAGCCCTGTCTTTGATAGTCCAGGGAAGGTTGTAAATAGTCATATTTTATCACCTGTCTGTGAACAATAATAACGTCTGTGAAACCGTAGGAACACACACACACACACACACACACACACACACACACACACACACACACACACACACACACACACCTCATGCTGCCTTGATGATATAGAGAACCATTCACATGGAGTTGAGAATGGGCAAAGAGCCATGGAATGAAGACCCTTCAAATAAATGTCCAATCTGAAAGCTGTAGGGTAGGGGATAGGTGCACAAGTTTGTGTTATAATACATATGTATCTAGTCTGGATTCAGACACGAACACATTTGGAATGAAAGAGAGATGAACAGCATATAAAAAAAAAGAAGAGAGGAGGGGAGGAGAGTAGATGGCAGCTTTATCTTGGTGGTGCGGTTCAGAGCCTTCCACCACCGCTGATAACACATCTCAGGTTGCCCCTGTGTGGGTTGCCAGATCTAATCACTGTCCCCCCTTTTCTTTCTCTCTCCTCCTCTGAAGGCTTCTATAAACAAGGCCAGTGTGTTGCCAGATCATCCTCTCTCTCCCTCGCTCTTATCAGAACTGAGAAGACAGTGTTATCTGCGCTAGCTGCGCCGTGACCAAAGACAAAAGCAGTTACTGTCTGTCTCTGCCTCATCCATTGGCTGGTGAGATGCTAATCGCTGCAAAGCTCACTCAGCCGCTTCCCCGCTCTCTGTTACTGTCTCTTTAGCTTGTTTTCTCTCACTCTATCTCACACACACACACACACACACACTCAAATGCAAAAAAAATATTAAAATACCAATGTGCATTGACATGTTTTCAAATGATGGTTAAAATGGCAACAGTTGCATAACACTTTTCTTTCGTATCTGTACTCTCTCACCTCCACACTCTTTCCTTGGCTAAACACTGTCTTGAGAGGGTGCCTGTGTTTGTATACAGTATTTGCACTTGTGTGTGTGTGCCATTGTGTTTTTACATGTCTCTGTTTGGGTTAACTCTCTTAGGTTAACTCCCTATACCCTTGTGGGTTTGTGATAGTGTGTGTGTGCACGCGTGCAGAGTAGGACGGCTGAGAGCAATCAGTCTTGTAGGAAGAAGAGAAACAGTGTCTTTGAGCCATACTGCTGCCAACAGCAAGTTTTCAGCTAGCCTTGCACTGCACTCTGGGAAAATGCACTGAAGAAAATGGGCATATTGATTCTGCCCATCGTTAAAGTCTGATTTTAATGGCCGTTTTAACCTGGAAAGAGTGAGTCTCTCTGTACCTTGGGATGGAGAGGCTCAGAGGATAATCACACATACACAGATCCCTTTAAACCACTATAAATCTATAAATGGCGCTCCATTTGGGCAGGGGGAACAACCCTCCTCTCAGTGGATACCACGACCCCCATCTGACCCTCCCTACACTGACTGCTTCCATCTCCCGCTCTCTCTCCTCTCTCTCCCTCTCCTCTCTCTCCCTCTCCTCTCTCCCTCTCTCCTCTCTCCTCTCTCTCCCTCTCTCCTCTTTCCCTCTCTCTCCCTCTCTCCTCTCTCTGGTGATTTCTTTCCTATTTCTCCCTCTTTTTTTTCTATATGGGTGACATTTTCCACTTTCTAATCAGACACATGCAGTGGATACCTCTTAACTCTATTAACATTACTTTGCACTCAGATTAAAATGGGGAAATGTTGCTCCAAATCTCTCTCTCTCTCTCTCTCTCTCTCTCTCTCTCTCTCTCTCTCTCAACAGCTCACCTCTGCTGTGCGTGGCTGGGCATGTGTTCGGTATGAGATGTGGGTTGTGTTTGGAGGTTGTCCATGGTGGTTGCTGTGGCTAACTGAGCAGGAAGGGTCAAATCTGCTGGCTAAACTGAGCATGCCTCTTTGCTGATAGCGGTGTCCTTGTCGCTTTACATGAAAGTAACAGTCAGACCCACGTCTTAGCAACGTTGTCATAGCACTGTCCAAACTCCTCTTTCTCCCACAAACCCCACAGTATCACTCACCCACCGCCGATGCTAAAATTACACCTAGTTCATACACTGGCTACACACACAGACGTGTGTTGAGGCTATATGTATTTCAGCCTCTCCTTCTGTGGTTTTGGCCCTCCAGGAATCATATGTTGGCCAATCTTTGAAGACTTATCTTTGGTCCGGGATGTGCTATCCCAATGGGGACCAGAGTATTTTTAGCCTGGTGGAATTTGCGTAGAATCTGCCTGTAGGGGGAAATAGTGGGTGGACACGGTGCCACATACTGTGGGTATACTGATGGGTATTTTGGGGGAGGTAGAGGAGGACGACTGAGGCGAATGATCTCTGCTGGTGTCTGCCTTGGACATCACGGTGGATAGGCCTGAACAGTTATAACTGCTATATGAATGCTTAGTCCTCTCATGGGCTCACAGTTGTATAACACACAGTATGCTAGGGGTTGTGTAGGGGTTATGACTATTTGGTAACGATTTTCTTTGACTACATATCCATAAATACATATCCATAACTCATTAATTACACCTCATTTCATGAACGTGCTATAACAGGTCCCAACCGCATTGTTAAAGGTCAATGAAATAGATCCATAGCATATCTATAGCGTATTCATGTCATGCTACGCAAGAGCTCATATTTAGGTATCTTAATAGATTACATTGAAGGTGTAGTGTCATCGTTATGGCTGTTCTCAAAAGGGTGCTTCTGCCATACCAATGTTAGTGAATATGCCTAAAGGCCAAGCCACAGTTTGAAAATGATGCTGATCTATATCACAGGGTGATAAAGCAAGCAAGCATTTCCCTCTCATTTCTAAGGTTGTAGCTAGCTAGCTAAGCCCCTGGCACACTGTCAACACATTAATTGTCGTAAAACTCATGAAACTTTTGGTTAATGTTATTTCACTATTTACATTGTACTTTGGCACATTACGAACCTTTTTAAAACAGGACAAATTAAAAGACAGAAACCAGTTGCTTTCGTTTTGACTAAAGAGGAGAGGTGAGTGGCCAGTGTGACATCACTTCCTTGGTGAGAGCCCAGCGCTCTTCTGGCTTCTTATTAGCTAATTTTGTTATTAGAAATGTGCAAACGTACAATGTCAGTCATGAAATACTAAAACGTTAACTAAATATTATTATTATTATTATTTAAAAAAAAATATTATTGAAGCAAGAGGTCACCAGGAAGTTTCACTGACCTCTCACCCCTCACATTCTCCTCCTGTGTAGCCAAAATAGAAAGAACATCATTATGTTTCTGTCTTTTAATTTGTCCTATTGGTAAAGTATGATGTGCAATAATGTGCAAAAGTACAATGTTTGTCTTAAAATAGTGAGATAGCTACCATTGTTAACTAAATGTTTTATGACACTTTTGAAACGTTTATTGACAGTTGGAAAACGTGTTGACATTGCCCGGGGCTTAGCTAGCCCCTAGCTAGGATTACTAAATTAGTGAATGAGGGGGAAATGCTAGCTAGCTTTACCACCCTGTGTTAGTACGTTTTACCCGCTTAAATACAGTGAGCTCCAAAAGTATTAGAGGACAGTGACCAATTTTTTTTACAGCTAGTCTTTGCACTGGACTAAATCTCGTTTCCCCATCCCTTTCACTATAACCCATATGAATTAGCATGGTGTCGTGGCCTTTCTGGTTAAATGTGCCTCTGTGTTCCCCTCAGCTGGCATCAATCAGCGCTGCGCTTGGTCCCACACAATGCAGCCCTTGACTGGGAACCTCCATTTGGCTCGGCTTGGCAGGGCGGCCCTTTTTTTATCAATACACACCAATCTTTACTAGCAAATTCACCCCTTTGAAAGTCAGTTTTCTCTAGAGGTTTTCTTTGGGAGGAGCTGGGGGGAGAGACGTTAAACAAACGTTTGGCTGATTGACATGGTTGCTGGGGAGACGGAAGTGGAGGGGGGGATAGAGTCTTAATGGTTATGTGGGTTGTGTTTGGCTTACAGTGCCGCAGTACTACCTGTGTGTGTGTGTGTGTGTGTGTGTGTGTGTGTGTGTGCAGCACAGGAGGCTACTGAGGGAGGACGGCTCATAATAATGACTAGAATGGAAATGGAAACCATGTGTTTGATGTGTTTCGAAAACATTCCATTAATTCCGTTCCAGCCGTTACTATGAGCCCGTCCTCCCCAGTTAAGGTGCCACCTGTGGTGTGCAGATAAACAGTTGTGTGCTGTCCAACACACCATACTGTACTACTCTCCCAGCTAGCTTACATGCACCACTATAGGGCTGGTTTTACTTTCCCTCTAGATTCCAGTGCGTTCATAAATCGAGGTGCTCTCCCATGGTAAAACTGAAAATGGTGTTGACCCCAACTCTCACCTGCAGTCTGCCGTTAGTCACACATCCACAGACAGGATATTCTCATTCTTTCCTTTCTCCTCCTCTTGACTTCCCCCTCATCTCTTATTTCTCTCCCTTTGACATGCCGTCTCTTGTTCTGTTCACCTTCATCCGTCTTATTCTGTCATCGCTCGTTCATGTTGTCCCCCTCATCCGTCCCAAAAATGGAGGTATTGACCTCCTGTTCAGGTTCAACTCTCAGACCACACCTAGAGACGCTGCAGAGCCACCTCCCTCTCCCTGCTCATTCACATGGCTTACGGAGTTGACTTCTAGAGAAGGTTACTGATGAGTTACGGAGTTGACTTCTAGAGATTAACATGAATTACTTGGATGAGTGCCTGTGTTGACCCTGAAGCCTTGTTTCCATTTGACCCTGAAGCCTTGTTTCCATTTGACCCTGAAGCCTTGTTTCCATTTGACCCTGAAGCCTTGTTTCCACTTTAAATCAGGGCCCCATTCAAGCACTTATCATTTTAGTGGACAACAGGAAACGAATTGCTTGTATGAAGTACATTTTGCGTTACAGTTGCTTAGATAAGTTGCTTCTGGTGAATGACAACAGGCACTGATTTTCACTCTCTCTGTCAGGTGATAGCGTTGGCAGATGCAGCGGAGGAGAACCGGGCATGTCTGAATCAGGCGTTTGTCCGCCTGAGCAGTGCCACCCACCTCCTCATCCTCCTGGTCTCCCTGTGGCAGGGCCTCAACACAGAGCAGAACGCCATCCTGGAGGCTACGCTGTTACCCTTGGTACAGGACACACCACAGCTGGTGAGACACACACACATACTGCTACCCCTGGTACAGGACACACCACAGTTGGTGAGACACACACACACACACTGTTACCCCTGGTACAGGACACACCACAGCTGGTGAGACACACACACACACTGTTACCCCTGGTACAGGACACACCACAGCTGGTGAGACACACACACACACACTGTTACCCCTGGTACAGGACACACCACAGCTGGTGAGACACACACACACACACACACTGCTACCCCTGGTACAGGACACACCACAGCTGGTGAGACACACACACACACACACACACTGCTACCCCTGGTACAGGACACACAACAGCTGGTGAGACACACACACACACACACACACACACACACACACACACTGTTACCCCTGGTACAGGACACACCACAGCTGGTGAGACACACACACACACACTACTACCCCTGCTACAGGACACAGCACAACTGCTGGGAGCGCCCACACACACGTATGCACACGCACACACATTGCTTTCTCTCTCTCCCCATCTGTCTCCTGGCTGCTTGACCCAGGTCTCCCCCTCTGACCCTGGAGAATAAACACAAAATACCTCAGTGATTCGCTCTGAAGGCCCTAAGTGGTTCTGCTACCACACACTCTCTCCCAGGTGCCACTGAATATACTCCTGGCAGCTCCACAGCGGATGAGGACGGTGTTACTGACCTGTGTGTGAAGAGAAGAGTTATATCTAGACAGAGTCAATGTAATCGGGACAGAGGAGATGAGACGAATAGGCCTGATTCCAAACCATAATGTACACCCTTCCCTCTCACCCTCACAGATATACAGGGAGTAGCGATGTTTCCTACGACAGGCCTCCAATAGGCTAGTGAAGTTAGTGTAGTTTTGAACAGGAGCCTGTATTCAGCCCTGATGTCCCTTTGGTCAAGGAAGGCTATGGCAGTGAGAATGCGGTAGAGGGGGTGAGGGGAACATTTTCTGAGAGGGCCAGAGGGGTCTTGTTGAGTTGTGTATGTGTGTCACAGGGGACTTGTTCTGTTAGTAATTTAGACTGTCACATAAACAAGTGTGTTGAGAGAAGCCCTCCATGAGTCCACGTGATACGACGACAGATTTCTGCCCCCATAGAGACCGAAAGTGTGTATTTGCTCTCACCAGTTGTGGTGTGTCCTGTAGCAGGGCCGTGTGTGTGTGTGTGTGTGTGTGTGTGTGTGTGTGTGTGTGTGTGTGTGTGTGTGTGTGTGTGTGTGTGTGTGTGTGTGTGTGTAAAACAGACAGACATAAACAGTAGTTCCGTAGCCCCTCTGTCTGTTAGGGTTTCCACTGTGATTAAACACATTACATCTCATCATCACACAGGTTAGAGGTCTATCTATATACAGTCATCTCTCTATTTACCCAATTTCACACCAAATACCCCACTGCCCCTTCAAGAGAGGCATAGGGACAGGTAGCTAACACACACCCACAGACATCTGCAAACACAACCTCTCTGTGATAGACACCCCCTTACACACTTTCTCTTTCATCACCACACACACAGTAAACACGCCCGAGAGCACACATCCGAGCAGACATCCACTCAGCTGGGCCATAAATAGCCTGCACCTGAATGGACTGATGAGGCCCCAGAGAGATGGAGTCACTGAGAGTGAGAGCGTGTGTGTATTTCGGTGTGTTTGTTGTTGCGGTTGCTCTTGTGAATGGGATTAAGTTAATGAAAGGTAATTAGGGTCAGGCCCGCTGCATTAGCCCATACGTGTGGAGAGATGGGCTATTTTAGGAAGCGCTACTCACACTGGACAGAAATAAAGATGACGTACTGTATGGAAAAGATAAGGCCAGGGGCTAATAGGAGCATCTGACACACACATATGAGTGCGTGCGTGATAGATGTATCGTGTGTGTGTGTATGTGTAAGAGATTGTCTTTGACCCCTCGTCTGACCTTTGGCCTCTTTAGAATCTTTTCATCTCAGGTGAGGTCGTCACAGGTGAACGAGATTCCCTTTCCCGACGGACACTCCCAGGACTGGAATTCCAATTGGGATAAGTCCTTGGAATTCTGTGGATTGGAATAAGGCTTCTGTGAAGGATTGGGGGGAGTGGTAGAATGGATTAGAGAAGAGAGAACGAGAAACGTTGGAGAGAGAAAGAGGCTCTAGATAATGACCTGTACCGCTGCGCTCATTAAACAAGGAAGAGGAGAAGGGGGATGGTGATAGAAGAAAAGCCGCAGAGGAGAGCTCCGCTGTACTCCCTGTTCACCCACAACTGTGTGGCTTTGCACGACACCAACTCCAGCATCAAGTTTGCTGACGACACCACGGTCGTAGGCCTGACAACCAACAACGACAAGTGGTTATAGAGAGGAGGTAAGTGAACTGGCATTGTGGTGCCAGGAGAACAACCTCTGGATGGGAGTGTCTGCTGGATGACAGAATGCAATATCATTTTCAGCAGCTTCACTGCAGATTGTATATAATAAGAAAGTTTCTTGGGGTCCACATAACAGAGGACTGACATGGGCCAACAACACCACCATTCTCGTCAAGAAGGTGCAACAGCATCTCTACTTCCTAAGGCAACTGAAGAAATTCCGCATGCCACCCCGGGTCCTCCAAATACTTCCGCAGCACCCTCGAGAGCATCCTGACCGTTATTTACTACTGCGAATAATGCACAATTTAAACACCTTCCCCCCAATCCCCCCTTTCTCTGATACATGTGTAAATATTGTACTATACATTGTGCCTTCCTGTATTATTCTTATGCTAGAATGTTTATTCTATTCTACTGAGCCATTTACTTTATGTTCGTATTCTGATATTTTCTTATTTCTTATTGTTGTTGTATTGTCGAGGAAGGAACCTGCAAGTAAGCATTATGTTGGGAAACCTAGTCAGTTACACAACTGAATGCAGTCAGCTGAAATGTGTCTACCGCATTTAACCCAGAGTGGTGCGGGCGGCTGCATTAATCGATTTTTAAACCTTGCCGGCTTGGAGATTTGAACCAGCGACTTTTCAGTTACTGGCCCAACGCTCTTAACCGCTAGGCTACCTGCCGCTGTATACTATGTGTACCCTGTACATACGACTAATAAAACTTGAAACTTGAGAGAGAAGTTTCTCTCTTGTCTCTTATCCTTCATGACCACTGATCCAAATCCAAATCCAGGAGGGAATAAAGGTAAGGAGGAGAAGAGAGGAGGAGAAGGGTCACAGGAAACTCATCTCTCTGGTAATTGATGGGGTGCTCGTTTAGCTTGGCCCGACCAGCAGGTTGGTGAGGCCAACCTCCTCTCCCCCTCTTCTTTTTCTTCTTCCACTTGTTCCCGCTCTCCATTTCTCTCCCTTGCTTTCCACTCTGCTGTGAATAGAGCTGCTGACTCTTAATGTCTCAGTTCTATTCCTGCACCCGTCTTCCCTGAAGTTTACATTACTAGAAACTAGTGCTAGAAACCTCTATACCGCTCGCCTTTTCCTCCTCCCCCACACTTCCCTCTCTCCATGTGTCTCCCTAGCTGTCTCTTCATTTCATTTCTTCTTCTCTTGATGGAAATTCAAAGGAGGAGTATTGTCAAGAGTTCAGTACAATGTTGATTTGATTGTGGCAGTAATGAATTGCAAAATGCACAGAAAGGGGGGAGCTAACTACTCATACAATTATTATTTTTTCACCTTTATTTAACCAGGTAGGCAAGTTGAGAACAAGTTCTCATTTACAACTGCGACCTGGCCAAGATAAAGCAAAGCAGTTCAACACATACAACAACACAGAGTTACACATTGGAGTATACAAACATACAGTCAATAATACAGTAGAAAAAAAAACAAATCTATATACAATGTGTGCAAAATGAAAAAGAATGAGATATGGTTTGCTTTTACATCAGGTCATATGTGCAACAACTAAAGTATTAAATGATATGAAATATCTGCCTGTGACAAATATTTTGGCTTAGGCATATTTATTGATTTAGTCGGGGGGGATTTGATTCTATAGAGTTTATTTTGCTTTGCTTGGCTCATAGCATGACATTGTATTTCCAGTCTCTTCTCTTGCCTGGTCTTTAAATTACTTTTCCAGTCAAGTTCAGCATGTCAACTCTGAAGGATTACTGTCTGAACCTTTGTCTGTCCCTGTGGGAGTCCCTCAGGGCTCTATATTAGGCCCCATTCTGTTCTCCATAGTCAAGTTATTTTGCAATTGCAACTGGGATTTCCACAATGTGATTTACGTTGTCAGAGGGGAAGTGACCTCATCCACCACCACCACCAAATTGTAGCACAGCAGCTATTTATTACCAGACAAAAAGATTTCTCCATCCCCCCAGCCTCTTGTTCTCCTGACCTTCACTTTCTCTTAATCACAAACAAAGATGTCCCTCACACGGCCAAGGTCATCCTCAGCATGCAGGATGTCCATTATCACTATACCATATGATTTGTCACTTGGGCCCAGTTCCAAACCCATCACTGTGCCCTTCACTGCCCTTCATTTGAAATTGAGAAGCCAGGTAGCCTAGCGGTTAAGAGCGTTGGGCCAGTAACTGAAAGGTCGCTGGTTCAAATCCCCGAGCCAACTAAATATCCTAATATTGTTACCTAGCTGGTGAAATCTGTACCGCTGTTGATGGTTATTGTTTCAGTGTGAGGTGAGATCTATGTTCTTCTTCCTCAATACTCTCTCTTTCTCTGACATCTACTGCTTTCTCTCCCCCTTATATTTCTCTCTCCATTTCATTCTCCTTTTTCTATTCCCCTCTCTCTTCTCTCACTCTTTATTCTCTCTCCCTGAGTAATGTCAGGTATCTTCCCTGTCATCATCATTACGGGGCTGATTACCTGTCATTAGGGCTCATTAGAGGCCTATCAGCGTGGCGGCAGGGGGACAGCCAGGGACGGCCTCAGCCCCACACCCTAGCTACCTGTCGTCACCCCCACGGCACCTCGGGTGGGGGGGTGGGGGGGGGTACGAGGGATGGGTCTGTATGTGTGTGTGTGAGAGATGGCCAGACAAGATATTTTTCTCTTTCTCCGGGAGAGGCAATTGGATTGAATGATAATTGGTGCTGTTTCACGTCTGAAGGATTCACGTTATTGGCTCGTCTGCAGGGTGAATTTTGTGTCTGTTCTCTGTGTCTCTGCCGAATGTGCTCGTCTGTGTAGAAATAGTATACGGTTTTGTGTGTGTGTGTGTGGCTGGCGTGTTTGTCATGATACCTGTGTGTGTGTGTGTGTGTGTGTTTCTCACACATGGAAGAGATCAGGCAGTGTTTAGGCAAGACTGGGACGGGACAGACTGATACAGTAGTAGCTAGATAAACAGACTCGGCCTGTAAATAAATACTACTGTAGTACATGGTAGTACATCATCCTGGACACAGGGGGCACTGTGCATTCAAGGCCAGACTATTGGGTTGTGACGACTGCCAGACAGAGTGCATCTCAATAGTCAGAAGTCGCTTCCTGTCGTTGTATGATTTCTTCCTCTTTCCTTACAATCTGATCTGAATCTCACTTATACATATATGGACCACATGTCCAGCTTCTCTCTCTTTCTCCCTGTCGTTTTCCTTCTTTCGAATTCTGTCACTTTTTGTTCTCACTCGTTCTATCACTGTCTATTGTTCTCTGCCATCTTTACCCATTTCTTACTTTGCTCTCCCTAACCCCCCTGTCTCATATGCTCGAATAACAGAATACCTCTCTCTCTCTCGGTCTCTCTTTCTCTCTCAGGGTTGGGAGGAGAGTGTGGACGCGGCCGTGTCTCACCTCCTAAGGACCTGTCTGTCTCGCAGCCCTAAGGACCAGGCCCTGTCTCTTTCCACCTCCCAGCTCAGCATGCCCAAAGACACGGTCCGCCTGAAGAAGCACATCACCCTGCTGTGTGACCGCCTGGGCAAGGGGGGACGGCTGTCCCTGGCCTCCGAGGCCAACGTACCCATACCAGTCATGATGCCAGGTGAGAGAGGGGAATAGTGTTTGTTTGTGTGTGCGTGTGTGTCTCTCTCTCAATTTGCCATTTTTTTTCTCTCTCTATATGAGAAAAAACAGTTTCTCTTCATTAGTGTTCAGTATAGCCTGTAATGATGCCGTTAACCCCTTCCTCTGAGAATGCCTAATAAATCCTGTCCCACTGAGGTGTGTGTGCACGCTCTGTCTGTTGTTCCAGTGTTAACCCTTGGCTGTGAGAATGCCTAGTAAACACTAGTCCCCTGGTGAAGGGGTTATGGTTGGAGAGAAGAGCACATGTCTCAATCATAGCCCTGTTTATGGCCTTCACACACTCTCAAGCCTACAGTAGTGTGTGTGCACCCAACCACCACCCCCATGGGTCATTGAGTTCTAACAAAAATGTGTGTGTCTGAACTTCATTAAGCAGGCCAAATACCTTTTTACCCCCACTCCTTTTATGCTTCTTCCTCCCTCTCTCTTCCTCCCTCCTCTCTCTCTCTTCCTCCCTCTTTCGTTTCTTCCTCCCTTTCCCCCTTGCCCCTCTTTAGCAGTCACCCCTCACACGTATAAGTGTGTTGATGACAAATCAACTTGACCATTTCCCTTCAGTAGTTTTCTCCCTAGTTTCCACCCCATCAAACACAGCAGTTGATTAATGCGAGATGTTTAATATGATATACGAGGACTGTTGATGGACACGGGCAGTATTGTGAAGCGGTAGGTAGCCACCATCCAGACTAATGAATATGGATACAGTGGAGTGAGGAAATATTAACGATGGTTTTCCAGCTGAAAACCTCCAGCTTCGCAAATGGAAGAATTAGTTGCCTTATTGAGTGCTTTACGCATTCCTGCTTTGGAGCTTGTAATTAATTCACAACATGGATATGGGTTCTTGACCTATGTAGAGTACTTTGAGAGTTCTGGGATAGTGTAGTTGTATGGTTGTTAGAGTTCTGGGATAGTGTAGTTGTATGGTTGTTAGAGTTCTGGGATAGTGTAGTTGTATGGTTGTTAGAGTTCTGGGATAGTGTAGTTGTATGGTTGTTAGAGTTCTGGGATAGTGTAGTTGTATGGTTGTTAGAGTTCTGGGATAGTGTAGTTGTATGGTTGTTAGAGTTCTGGGATAGTGTAGTTGTATGGTCGTTAGATTTTTTATTTATTTTGATGTTCAACTTGATATTGTCATTAGGCTTACAGTACATAACGCTGTCATGGTAGTGGCATAGCAGCTCGAGTCTTTGATAGTTATGACAACATATGCAGCGTATGCAGTAGCTTGGGACTGTTACTGTACGGATGTCTGCAGTAAACCAGAAAAGTCGCAATAGTGTGTTTTATTTGGGACTACTGAAGGTATCCCTTATATGATGTCCATCCAGGGTGTGTGTGTGTGTGTGTGTGTGTGTGTGTGTGTGTGTGTGTGTTAGAGTCCTGCACAGGTCAGTTTTTTGGAGCCGCACCCGCTCTGCCCCGGCACATCAATTCCAAGCCCCACCCAAGCCCCACCTGACCCACCCGCAAAGTATTGTTCCGAGAGCCGATCCGTGACCCACCAAATAACATACATTTATTCTAGTTGTTTTCATGACTCGTAGTAATAGGCTATTATTCCCCTTCCCTGCATTAATTAATTTGTCTGCTTGTCTATTCAGCATTTGTATAAAAGGAAACCATGCCATGAATTAAGAACGAAAGGCTACCTTTTTGTCATCACAATGTGATCTACCGGTTTGTTGTCCTTACAAACCGGGGATTTCACTCACACAGCACCTGTTTCCACAATGGTGTAGCCTATTCCCCCATCATAACCTTTCTTATTCATCCAGTTAGGCCTACGTTACACATTTTCACGTGAGCTAGGCTAGCCAGAGAAAGTCAGCTTGGCAACTTGTCGTTGCCTATTCTCACGTGGGGGGAGGGAACATAATCTCTGCGCTTAGACAAAATTTGAATCTTTCAGCACCACACAAATAATGCTCCACACACTCTCAATACGTTCATGGATGGAAGCCTCGCAACACAATGTAACACAACAAGCTCCTGGGTTTGTAAAAAGTGGAGGCCCTATTATCTGGATTTAAAACGTTTTCCGACCAGCAATATAATTGTTCTGATCCGCGAGCTCACTGTATTCATTCCGCCCGCCAGCGGATTTTTTTATTTTCAATGTTTATTTTTTTTGTGGTGTGTATCCGACCTGATGCAGGATTCTAGTGTGTGGTGTGTGTGTGTGTGTGTGTGTGTGTGTGTGTGTGTGTGTGTGTGTGTGTGTGTGTGTGTGTGTGTGTGTGTGTGTGTGTGTGTGTGTGTGTGTGTGTGTGTGTGTGTGTGTGTGTCGAGTATTGAGCTGACAGGATCCATGTTGTCCGGTCTCTCTCCTTTTACCGTTGTTCTGCTGCCAAAACACACATACACACACAGAGAGAGTCAGGCGACTCCTGTATGACCAAAGCCCTGTCACTCTTTATGTAAACAGTAATTTGTTACAAACCCCAACGATGTTGCTTTTTCAATCGGCTGTAAATGCAAAAGTTGTTTACGTTTCCAACAACACCGGCGGCAACCGTCTCCCCCGGAGACAGCACACACACACACACACACACACACAACAAGCCCCACTTCATGGCCTTGCAGTAGAACCTATTCCAGGCGTTGTATAAAAGTGGATGGATGGATGGATGGGATTTGTTGTTTGGGTGATCTTTCCACTACCAATACTGCGTGGGACCTGACAGTTGAAAAAACACATACAGTACACAGACACAAACGTACAGTGCTCCCTGATATATAGCCTATTTGTGCTTATATTTCTGACTGAAAGATATACAGAATATTTAATCTCTTATGACACACACACGTCCTTGTAAGATGTGTAGGGTCCTGTCTCCTGTACACAGTGAGACCCTCTTCTGTCATTCTCCTTATCTCTCCCTCACCCTCTCCTCACCTGACCCTGTGTCTCGCTCTGATGACATCACCTTGGCGGCCTGCTGAGTCTCTGGTTTTAACAGCTGCTCTTGGCCCTTGCTCTCACATACACACACATGAACACGTGCACACACACACACACCCTGTCAGCAGCACCTGATGGTATCAGTTCAGTCAGTACTGTTTATCACATGGCCTTCATTACTCATAGAACTGTTAGCTTTGCTCTGTCATTAGGTCAAATGTTGGGCTGCTTTACAATATGGGTCCTGGTTTGGTGTTGTGGGTGTGATGTTGCTCTCTCCTATTTATCTCTCTGTTTCTCTCTCTCTTGTTTACTCCATCAATGTCTGTGTCAGTAAGCATAGCTTTAGGTCTCTCTACTTGAGGTTCATCATAGAATGAACTAGATGTTGTGGCCTTCTTGTTTTGTGTGTTTTCACTGTACATCTATTTCAGTGTGTGTGTGTGCATGCGTGTGTTTATACATATCTTCTTTCTCCCACCACAGAAGAAGATTGATACCTCTGCGTCCACACACACACACACACACACACACCACAGTTACACTTCATGATTTATCACATTTTATATGGAACTTCCAGTCTCCACTCCACACTGGGCAGGAACAACACAGGCTGGGGAACACGTCTCCTTTAGGGAACACATCCAACCCCCCATCATGTTTTCACATTAGTCAGAGAACCTACACATGCTCTCTCTCTCACTCTTTCCTTCTCTCTCCTCGCTCGCTCACTCTTTCTTTCTCTCTCTCTCTTTCTTTCTCGCTTTCTCTCTCGCTCTCTCTCTGTCTTCCATTCTCTCCTTTCTCTTTCTTGCTTTCTCTCTCGCTCTCTTTCTCTTTCGATCTCTCTCCTTTTGCTCTCTTTTTCTCACCCTGTCTTTCTTTCTCTCTCTCTCTTTTGTTCTTTCTCTCTCTCAATTCAATTTGCTTTTTTTGGCATGACATAATGTACATATTGCCAAAGCTTACTTTGGAGATTAAAAATATTAATCAATAGTGTCAATGGGACAACAATAATCAAGGGTCAAAATAACCATAAGTTGAACAATAACAGAGGCATAGAGGACATGTGCAGGTTGGTTGGTCTGTCAGACACCATCCCTCTTCTTATGGCAGGCAGCAATGTAGTTTGCTGCCAATCCACAGCTCTCTGCGTCCTCCCCCAACAGGACAGGTAGCCTACTCTCATCAGAGAGGTCTTTGGAGCCTTGAATAAGGGTTTCAAATTTGGTGAAATCTCAAATTGTTTAATATTTTTTACATATTGTCAGGAAATGCAGCTCTGTCTCAGCTCTGTTTCGGGTTCTGCTGTGGTCTCTCTCTCCGAACTAGTCAAACTCCACTCTCCCTGCTATGTGTTGAACACATTAGCTACTCGGCTGGAACCAGGCATTTTTGGCAACAGTTAGGAGATCTTGAACGTTCCCCCACTGAATATATTTGCAGTGGAGAAAAACCATATGTTGTGATAAAGTGAATGCCAGGGGAATTTGATTGTAATGTACTACTGGGGTGCAGGGTTGTTGACGGGATGTTATGCAAGCAGGCTTTGAGGTGTGTGTGTGTGTGTGTGTGTGTGTGTGTGTGTGTGTGTGTGTGTGTGTGTGTGTGTGTGTGTGTGTGTGTGTGTGTGTGTGTGTGTGTGTGTGTGTGTGTGTGTGTGTGTGTGTGTGTGTGTGTGTGTGTGTGTGTGTGTGTGTGTGTGTGTGTGTGCGCACGCGCGCGCGGGGGATGGGGGGTGTTGTTGTGTCTGACCGTATTCTGTACATGTATTTAAGTGTGTGTTCTCTCCCAGAATCTCCTCTCCTATCAACATCTCTAATTAACACTCTAGAAATGGAAGCTTTTCAGTCCTAAAATGGAACTCCAAGTTCCAAGTACACTGAGAATACCTTTGTTCCTATGTCTTTTGGAGCCATTTCTGATTGCGTAAACAGATGTATCTTGTCTTGTTTGAAGCCTCCTTTCTCAGCTGTTTTGGGAGGATTTTAGTTATGCCTTGTGGTTAGGAGAGCTATTCCAGTAGGACTTAAAGAGAGGGGAGAGATGTTGAAGTTGAGAGCAGGGCTACTATCACTGAATGAATGGGATCTTCTCTGCTAGCTAAAGCTCTACTTAATACTCAACTACTTAAAGCGGTTAGAAATTCCTAGGCTAAACCCCATTTAGAGAGCGCTGTCTCTGTATGTCTCCGTCTGGCTCACTCTCTCTTTCTGGTTGTGTGTGTGTGTGTGTGTGTGTGTGTGTGTGTGTGTGTCTGCGTGCATTATCAAATTTGGCAATGTGTCAGTGTGTGGCCATATCTCTCTCATTTGCTCAACGGTATAACCATAAAACCCAGTGTCTTTCCAACAATCTCCCTCCTACCCTGACCTTTACAATGTTGACATCATAAAGAGTGGAGAAAAAAGCCTCGGTGTTGACTTCGTGGTTGGGACTGGTTTAGACTGTAAAGGTAGATCAGGTGTGTGTTTGATTTACAGCTGTTTGATTTTGGACTTCAAAACCAGGAAGTGCACTTCCTTTTGGACTGGGGAGAAAGAGGGATTACTAGAGATCATATCAAAAGCAAATAATCTGCAAGATTTGAGACCAAACCACAACCAAATGATCTTCTGAACCATTACACTACACAACATTCAAACCACATCCAACGGTGGTTTGGTGCATGCTCTAGTTATTTTGACCACAACCAAATGGTTCCGTAGATAAAACAGTCTACTGAAATTGAACAGCAACAACGGTCCAGTAGTGAATTGAATATACTGTAGACCAAACCACGACCAAACGTTTCAGAACAGAGACCAAACTAAACCACGACCAAACGTTTCAGAACAGAGACCAAACTAAACCACGACCAACCGTTTTAGAACAGAGACCAAACTAAACCACGACCAAACGTTTCAGAACAGAGACTAAACTAAACCGCGACCAAACATTTTAGAACAGAGACCAAACTAAACCGCGACCAAACGTTTTAGAACCGAGACCAAACTAAACCGCGACCAACCGGTCCAGCAGTTCCAACCTATCTATTTGCTCTTCTAACTGCAATCACACGCCTTACTGGAGGAGACCAAACCCGACCACATCCAGACAGTACAGTGGTTGGGACCATAACTAACCCGCTCTCCCAGACCAAAACATCTTTCATATCCCAGTATATGTGACAGTGTGCAGCTCCATACTACACTCTGAGAGAGGGCTGCCTGGCTTGTCTCCCCACCTAAAGTAAAGAGCTCCGTTTCAGGCTAAAGGTGGTCCAGGGGTGGGGGCCCTTTCCTTAACATGTGTTGATGTATGGCTGGGCAGAGGTTAAGACACACACTACCCTTGTCCCCACACACGACCCCTCTCTCTCTGCACACACACACTACCCTTGTTCACACGCACAGACACACACACCACCACTGTCCGAAATTGCAAGACAGCGCAAAAAGACAAGCTTAGAAAAACACCTGCCCAATTAAGAGCTGGCGTATCCAATTTCAAACAAGTCCATGGCCAGGAAGAGGGGAAAAAACGGAGGCTGCCTGTTGCCTTTCAGCTCGGAGTAACCCCATGGGCCATCCCAGCCAATTGGCCTCACTAAACAGAACAAGATTGGCTTTATAGCATAGGATAAATATTAGACAGGGATTAGGGTAATCTGCCAAGAGGTAGAGGGCATTTTAAATAAACACACGCATATGAGTGCTTGCACACTTAACCACATACCCAGACTAACACACACCCGTTCACACACACCACCGCCAGCTCAGACGGTGTGTTTTGAGGATGTAAAATGAAAGTGGCATGAAAAATGAAACAAGCCCTAGGGATTGGGGGTTAGACGGAGAGGTGGAGGAGGTAGAGCGGACAGGCGAGGCGAGAGGGAGAGACAAGGGGTCTGATTCATAGACCCTAGGAGGTCCCTAATTCCATTCAGCCGTGGTATTGAAGAGGCGATAGACACCCCCAGCGCACACAACACATAGGCAACACCTACATGTCCACATACATACAAACGCATTCCATAAACACATGCACAAACACACACACACACACACTCGATAATATTGACATGTGTAGGCCCTGATAGAAGATTAAGTTCTTACATAACCACATCTGACAATTACTGAGACTTTGTCACTTGAAAAAGTACAGCTAAAGAGAGGCCGTTTTATTACACATTTGATACATGTTACGGCCAAATCCTAACTTGATACTCCAGAGAAAGATTTTACACATAGGTTTGAGTTGTGTATGTACATTTAGTGTACAAAACAATAGGAACACCTAATAAGTTGAGTTTCAGCCCTTTTTGCGCTCAGAACAGCCTCAATTCATCAGGGGTATGGACTATAAGGTGTTGAAAGCGTTCCACAGGGATGCCGGCCCATGTGGACTCCAATGCTTCCCACATTTGTGTCAAGTTAGCTGGATGTCCTTTGGGTGGTGGACCATTCTTGATACACACAGGAAACTGTTGAGCGTGAAAAACTCAGCAGCGTTGCAGTTCTTGACACACTCAAACCGGTGCGCCTGGCACCTACTACCATACCCCGTTAAAAGGCACTTAAATATTTTGCCTTGCCCATTCACACTCTCAATGGCACACATACACAATCCACACATACAGAAGATCATAATCATTATAAAGCAATTTACGGACTCATCTTTGAATCTGTATATTTCTCCACAAAACAGTTGTCCTGAGTCTGCACAGAACTGCCAGGACCTTGGATCATTGGAGACACTCAAATGTTTTAATCTCATGTCTCTCAATACATTCAAGAAAATAGTCATGGCCTCTAAACCTTCCAGCTGCCTACTGGACCCTATTCGAACTAAACTACTGAAAGAGCTATTTCCTGTGTTTGGCCCTCCTATGTTGAACAAAATAAATGATTCCCTCTCTTCCGGATGTGTACCAAACTCACTAAAAGTGGCAGTAATAAAGCCTCTCCTGAAAAAGCCAAACCTTGTCCCAGAAATGTTTTTTAACTGTCGGCCTATATCGAATCTCCCATTCCTCTCAGAAATATTAGAAAAATCTTTTGTGCAGGAACTCACTGCCTTAAGACAAATAATGTATACGAAACACTCCAGTCTGGTTTTAGACCACATCATAGTACCGAGACTGTGCTCGTGAAGGTGGTAAATTACCTTTTATTGGCGTCAGACCAAGGCTCTCCATCTGTCCTTGTGCTCCTAGACCTTAGTGCTGCTTTTGACACCATCAATCACCACATTCTTTTGGAGAGATTGGAAACCCAAATTTGGTCTTATACGGACAAGTTCTCAGTTTTTGTCTGTGGATGGTTTGTCCTCTGACAAATCAAGGGTAAGTTTCGGTGTTCCTCAAGGTTCCATTTTAGGACCATTATTGTTTTCACTATATATTTTACCTCTTGGTGATGTCATTTGTAAAAACAATTTTCAACTTTTACTGCTATGTGGACAGCAATTACATTTCGATGAAACATGGTCAAGCCCCAAAATTGCCTACCCTGGAAGCCTGTGTTTCAGACATACAGTGAGGGGAAAAAAGTATTTGATCCCCTGCTGATTTTGTACATTTGCCCACTGACACAGAAATGATCAGTCTATAATTTTAATGGTAGGTTTATTTGAACAGTGAGAGACAGAATAACAACAATGAAATCCAGAAAAATGCATGTGAAAAATGTTTTGAATTGATTTGCATTTTAATGAGGGAAATAAGTATTTGACCCCTCTGCAAAACATGACTTAGTACTTGGTGGCAAAACCCTTGTTGGCAATCACAGAGGTCAGATGTTTCTTGTAGTTGGCCACCAGGTTTGCACACATCTCAGGAGGGATTTTGTCCCACTCCTCTTTGCAGATATTCTCCAAGTCATTAAGGTTTCGAGGCTGACGTTTGGCAACTCGAACCTTCAGCTCCCTCCACAGATTTTCTATGGGATTAAGGTCTGGAGACTGGCTAGGCCACTCCAGGACCTTAATGTGCTTCTTCTTGAGCCACTCCTTTGTTTCCTTGGCTGTGTGTTTTGGGTCATTGTCATGCTGGAATTCCCGTCCAAAAATGAAGAAAAAAAAGCTAAGGAAAATCCATGCTTTTGTCACCTCTAAATTAGACTACTGCAATGCTCTCCTCTCCGGCTACCCAGCTAGGCACTAAATAAATTTCAGTTAGTGCTAATTACGTCTAAGAGAATCTTGATTAGAACCAAAACATTTGATCATATTACTCCAGTGCTAGCCTCTACACTGGCTTCCTGTTAAGGCTAGGGCTGATTTCAAGGTTTTACTGCTAACCTATAAAGCATTACATGCTCCTACCTATCTCTCTGATTTGGTTCTGCTGAACATACCTACACGTACGCTACGGTCACAAGACGCAGGCCTACTTATTGTCCTTAGAATTTCTAAGCAAACAGCTGGAGGCAGGGCTTTCTCCTATAGAGCTCAATGTATATGGAATGGTCTTCCTATCCATGTGAGAGATACAGACTCTGTCTCGACCTTTAAGTCTACTGAAGACTCATCTCTTCAGTAGGTCCTATGATTGAGTGTAGTCTGGCCCAGGGGAACGGCAAGGCACTGAAATGACAAACCTGTCTCTGCCTGGCCACCACTCAGAGCCCTGTTCCTCTCTAGGTTCCTTCCTAGGTTCCTGCGTTTCTTGGGAGTTTTTCCTAGCCACCATGCGTCTACATCTGCATTGCTTGCTGTTTGGGTTTTTAGGCTGGGTTACTGTATAAGCACTTTGACATCTGCTGATGTAAAAAGGTCTTTATAAATGTCACGATCTTCTGTATGGACAGACCAAGACGCAGCGATGCTTCCAGTATACATTTTTAATACGAACGTAACTGGGTAAACAACAAACAGAAAGTAACGAAGATCGTGAATGTTGAACGTAACTAAACACAAAAAACAAGCTATGATCAAACAATTACCCACAAACCCCAAGTGAAAACTACAAACATATATATGGTTCCCAATTAGAGACGACACTCAGCTGCCTCCAATTGGGAACCATTACCCCAACATAGAAATATATAATCTAGAACAGAAAAACCCTACACCAAAAACAAAAACGAAACACTCCAGCCTGTCATCTCAGGCCTGGACGTGACAATAAATATATTTGATTTGATGTCTCAATTGTCTCGAGGCTTAATAATCCACTTCATCTAAACTGATTGAAGTGGATTTAACATAAATAATGGATCAAAGCTTTCACTTGGATTCACCTGGTCAGTCTGTCATGGAAAGAGCATAATGTTCACTCATTGTATATCTCATGATAGGATTCAGTCTCTGTGATTGGCTGTTGATCATGCTCTTCTTCCTGTAACTCAGGGGGCTGTGAGCCAATCGCGGAGGCTGTTGTGGACCTGGAGGAGCCGCCCCTGCAACTGGAGTCTGCCACCAAGTTCATCAAAAAGAAACAGCCGTCCAAGAAAGTCAAGACCAAGACAGGTCAGTCAGGGGAAGGACACACAACTCAGACCCTGTGTGTGGAAATCTCATCCTTAGCTTGTGATTCACCCTCCTTTAGCTCGTACTGTATATGACTGGTCTCATGTCTGCTGGGGCTGTTCTTATGCTGTGTTCAGATCGTGCTAATGCATATTCTGCTCACTCTGAGCTCAAGCTCTGTTCGATGTCTTTCTCTCGCTCTTCTCTCTTCCATCTGGTTCTACTCTCCTCCATCCCTCCCTCCCTGATTGGATGTAATAGCTGGCAAATTGCAATTTTTCCGGTCATTATCAAAGTTGAGATTTTTGGGGGGGGGCACTCCAAATAGTTTTTTAATCAAATGAGTTAAAGCTGTAGTTGGACTGACTGCTGTAACTGAGGAGGAAAAGGCGCAGTGCTTTCCACCCTCAGAACGGGACGTTTTTTTCAGTTTGATTTCCAAACATAATTTGTCTGTGTGTGTCTCAGATCAACAATCATCAGTCGTAGACAGACAGAAGGGAATTCCATATTAAATTCCCATGTTGAGGAAATAGACTTAATTGAATAAATGAATGCAACAGACGGACAGCTCCTTCTGTAGCTGATGGATGTGAGAGGGATCGAGAGAGACGGCTACACACACTGCTCTTTCTCCACTTAGACACTCCTGGTTTGAATTGAGCACAAATCCATGATTGTCTTTTCTAAGACGAAGTTGGATGGCTTTGAGGAGCACTAAACATGAGTGGTTAGAGGTGTGCAGATATGTGTGTGTTGTGTCGGCAGTCCATGACCCTTTTTGTGTGGTTAATCCACCCAGGCGTCGCCGCTAATGAGCTGAGCCCCACTGAGGAGGTGTGGGAGACACAGACAGGCGGCGCTTGGGGATCGTTAAGAACACACGCATACACACTACACATTCACAGACACACACACACACACTTCCTCTACATAAAGCCCACACACATACTCTGGGCACATGCATTTACATCCATACGCTCGATCACACCCAGATACTATTGAACAGCATACATTTTTTCAGACCTCTTAGCTCAAATGCCCGTCACGTGCACACAAAAGGGATGTGGTGCAATTAAAAATCCATTCCGCAAGCCAATTGAAAGAACCAGTGGAAAAACAAAGAGGAAAAACAAAATACGTGTATTCCCCCTGTTAACCCTAATGGAGAGAATACCACACAGACCACCACTCAACTCACACTGAGGTAACAATCTGTGAAGTGGTTACACCATGATTCAGAGTTGTATTGGGTAGGCCATGTGATGGCTTTTCATGTATATGACTTAAGCCTTCCGCATGCGTCGGTTCCCGAACACAGCTAGACGAACCGAACGAGTGTGCTTGCATAATATTAAGATTTTAAAATCAGACCGATACTTTACAGGCAGCCAGTGTATTGCAGATAAAACTGGAGTTATGTGTTTGTGCCTTCTAGTGTTGGTTAAAATGCGAGCTACAGTGTTCTGTACAAGTTGTACGTTTTTAATAGTAGAGTCTGAGCAGCTGGAAAGGAGGGCTTTACAATAGTCTAATCTATTAGATGAAACAAATGCATGGGACCAATTTTTCATCATCTGGTTGAGAGATGAAGTGTCTAATTCTAGAAATGTTCCTGTGATGAAAGTATGCTGTTCTGGATATGCTTTTTATGTGGTTGTCAAAAGTTAAGCCGGGGGTCAAAGGTAACACAAAGGTTTTTAACAACCATGTTTGGTGTGATGGGGCAACCATCAATATTACGGTGAGGTCTGATACTTTATTTGAGAGTTTCTTGTGGCCAATTAGTATAATTTCTGTCTTATCAGAGTTTAAATGCAAGACATTTCTGAAGACGGGCTGACTGTGACGTATCGTCTGGTTTAACTGATAAATACAACTGAGTGTCATCAGCATAGCAATGAATATGCGTGTTGTGCTTACAGATGACATTACCCAGGGCTAGCATGTGTAGTGAAAATAAAAGGGGTCCAAGCACAGAACCTTGAGGAACGCCAAATCCAACCTTGGAACTTTCCGATTAATTATCCCCCAGCTGAACAAATTGATACCGCTCAGAAAGGTATAATTTGATAGCCAGTTAGCAAGATCAATAGTGCCAAAGGCACCAGCAGTTAAATCTAAGAGAACACAAATAAAGACATGACCACGGTCAGAGGACAGCAGTAGGTCATTTACTACGTTAACTTGTAATAAGGCACTAAAGTAAAACTGCAAAAAAATTGGCAAATAAATAAATGGTTTGTCCTGAATACAAAGTGTTAATTTTTGGGGAAATCCAACACAACACAAAACAGTACCACTCTTCATATTTTCAAGCATGGTGGTGGCTGCATCATGTTATGGATATGCTTGTTTTCGCCAAGGACTAGGGAGTTTTATTTTTACAAAATAAACAGAATAGAGCTAGCTACAGGATGTATTTGATTTTTTTTACATTTTGATTCATAGTGCTTCTTGAATAGTGAGCACTGAGGACACAACCAGCAGCCAAACAACCACCGCACACAATCACCATATGTTTCCTGAGATTCACCGACAAGGAACCTACAGGCAGCAAAACTGTTCCTGTTTTTGGGAAACAGAATTGAGACCGAGCGTGGGGTTAATAGATCCAATGGGATATGTCGAGTTGTTTGGGATCTCGGCTGTGGTGTTCAGAGATTGTTATTTTATGTACACATGATCGCAGCTGTAACTATTATCCACCTATACCCAGAGATGACTTGCACTAGAGTTCCATTACTGTTCAATGACGTTGACTAGTACCTTAAATCTACTGACATGGAACTGCCATGTTCTAGGTCATGCAATAAAACGTAAAAAGATACTATGTGCTCTCAAAAAGAGACACACAAGAGACACACCTCTGTGATGCCAAACATGCCGAACTCCGCAGAGCTTGGATGGGACAGGTGTATTTCTTGTCTTTCGAATCAAACAGTAGAGTCCAGCCATAATTATCCATAAGCATGTTCCATTCATAATTGACAAAAACATATCTGATCCGGAGGGGAGATTTATTCTGATAACTGGGTCACTGTATGGGCAACCAATTACTATCTTAAATATATACGCCCCTAACGCAGATACTCCTGCTTTCATGTCGAAAATGATAACCCTGTTCAATGAGCATTGTTTCCTTTTGAGCGCTGGCTGGAGATTTTAAGTGTTCCCTCAACCCAATCCTGGACAAATCATCTCAAGTCCCCACCACGAACCCTAGATCTGCAAAGATGTTGAAGTCTCTTACTAAAGAGATGGGACTGATAGATATCTGGAGAGAGGCTAATAGCTCGTCTATGGACTATACATACTACTCTAATGTTCATAACACCTACTCCCGTATAGACTACATTTTATCCCAAAGATTTTCATAAATTCTGCCACGTGTACAATCGGACCAATAGCACTTTCAGATCACGCCTTTGTCCACTTCTGCTTTGACCTCTGCGAAAACAACCCGAGGTCAAAGAGCTGGAAATTCAACACCTCCATGTTATCAAATTAAGCGTTCCATACATTGGTTACACAACTACACACAAGACAACAAAGACTCTCCTGTTTCTCCGGCCACAATGTGGGACGCTGCCAAAGCCACACTGAGGTCATCTAATTGCATATACTTCCTCTAAGAAAAAAGCAATGGAAGCACCCAGGTTAGATCTTGAGAGGGAGCTGGAACGCTGTGAAAAAGTACATAAACAATCCCCAGACAGCACCTCCTGGAGTCAACTTAAAGCAGCCAAAACCAAACTGAACTTGGACTATACTCAGGAGAAAAAAAATAAAGTTTTCTTTACTTAACAGAAACACCATGAGTATAGCAATAGGCCTAGTAGATTGCTTGCTTACCAATTTAAAAAAAAAGAGTAGTCAGAGCGTACAGTCATGGCCATCCGAACAGCAGATGACCAGGTCACATGATAAATTTAACTTTTCATGATTTTTACTGCAAACTAAATATTTCTGAGAGAAAACATAGATGCAGAACTCCATCCCTTCCTAGAGGGAATCTCGCTACCAAAACTATCAGAGACCGACCAAGAAGATTTCAACTCCCCCTTCACTCCTGAGGAGGTCCTGGAGGCAATTATCTCCATGCCACCTAACAAGTCCTCAGGCCCAGACAATTCCCCAGAGAGTTCTACAAAGATTTTTGGCCCCAGCTTAGCCCTATTTTCATGCCAATGCTGGATGATTTTAGCAAAAACTGAAAAACCCAGACTCTATGTACACAGCCCGCATTACAGTGTTGCTCAAAAAAGACAAGGACCCTCTATCCCGCTCGTCCCTAGAGCTAAGCTTGTTGGATTTCCACTACAAAATAATTACCAAATTGCTCGCTAAAAGACTAAACTCTTCTTTCCAAAATTATAAAAGTGGACCAAACTTGATTTATTAGCGACACGCACTCTTCTGATAACATTCGCCGTATTTTTTATATTATTGATCAAGTAAATGCACAGAAGACCCCTGTCCTGCTGGCGTCACTGGATGCTGAGAAGGCGTTCGACAGGATGGAGTGGAGCTTTCTGTTCTCAGTCTTAGAAAAGTTCAATATGGGCCCAACTTTATTAAATGGATTAAGTCCCTATACTGTTGTCCAACTTTTGGAGTGACTACTAATGGTCTGAATTCTGACAGATTCCCTTTGGGACGTGAACAAGACAAAGATGCTCGCTGTCCCCCCTGCTCTACTTGTTGGGGGCGGAGCCTTTGGCAGAGTTGATAAGGAGCAATCCAAGTATTATGGGGGTTTCTGCACGCGGCCTGTGGCACAAAACAACTAACCAAAGCATCACCAAATTTATATGGGGCAATAAAAACCTAGGATCAAGTTCTCCACTCTATCGAAACCTGAATCTAAGGGTGGTCTTGCCCTTCCCTCTCTTCAATTGTACTACTGGTCTGCCAAAATCCGCAACATGCTAACATGGATCACAAACAGACAAGACTCAATGTGGATTCAGATAGAAGCCCAATCCTGTGGTTCATTGCCCCTAAGCTTAATTATATTCATTAATAACTTTAGTGAAGTGGGCAACATAGCCAAAACCTTTGTGATTTACAGCACCCTACTAGCATGGAGGGACTGTAAGAAATACCTGGGAATTTCCTCCCAAATATGTTCTCACTCGCAAATATGATGCAACCCAGACTTGCCAAAAGCCCTGAGTGATGCCAACTTTAATCTTTGGCATCCTGACTAGGGATCAGGACCTTTTCAGACCTGTTTCATCAGAAAACCACTACACTGAAATCCTGAATTCAATGTGCCGAGATCCATTTTATCTTCAAATTAGACACGTCATTTCCTCATTTACTTCCAAGAGGAGGTTTAGAGCTCAGCTGAATGAAGTTGAAACCCTTCTTGCTACAACACAATCCATTAAAGGCAAAATCTCCTATCTATAGACTCCTTTCTGAGAAAGGGGGCTCCTCCTTTACTCCTTTGAAAATAATCTGGGAAAGGGACCTTTGTCTGACTATCAGTGATGCGTTATGGGCGGAGGTTTGCGACAGGAGGAGGAGGAGGAATGCTGCCTATGACCCCAAGAACACCATCCCCACTGTCAAACATGGAGGTGGAAACATTATGCTTTGGGGGTGTTTTTCTGCTAAGGGGACAGGACAACTTCACCGCATCAAAGGGACGATGGACAGGGCCATGTACCGTCAAATCTTGGGTGAGAACCTCCTTCCCTCAGCCAGGGCATTGAAAATGGGTCGTGGATGGGTATTCCAGCATGACAATGATCCAAAACACACGGCCAAGGCAACAAAGGAGTGGCTCAAGAAGAAGCACATTAAGGTCCTGGAGTGGCCTAGCCAGTCTCCAGACCTTAATCCCATAGAAAATCTGAGGAGGTAGTTGAAGGTTCGAGTTGCCAAACGTCAGCCTCGAAACCTTATTGACTTGGAGAAGACCTGCAAAGAGGAGTGGGACAAAATCCCTCTTGAGATGTGTGCAAACCTGGTGGCCAACTACAAGAAACGTCTGACCTCTGTGATTGCCAACAAGGGTTTTGCCACCAAGTACTAAGTCATGTTTTGCAGAGGGGTCAAATACTTATTTCCCTCATTAAAATGCAATTCAATTTATAACATTTTTCACATGCGTTTTTCTGGATTTTTTTGTTGTTATTCTGTCTCTCACTGTTCAAATAAACCTACCATTCAAATTATAGACTGATCATTTCTTTGTCAGTGGGCAAACGTGCAAAATCAGCAGGGGATCAAATACTTTTTTCCCTCACTGTATATGCATGTATTCTGGAGTTGTAGAGAGACTACCAGATTTTGAAAAACTAATTATTTGGTCGTCGTCTCAGCTAAGATGGAAATAGCTAATATGAATGCTGATAGTGCTGCTGCAAGTTTGTTTTTTATATTTTATTTTATCATATTATTTACATCTGCCACATCTGTGATTGTGGAATGTGTTTTGTTGGTTGATTTGAAATACAAGACAACATTTAAATAAATGAAAAAATATGTGTAATTATCTTAGTGATACTACCTGATTCATGTCTTGCTCCAGTCTGAATTATCCTCCTCTCTTTTGAATCCCATCTGCTCCAAACAACCTACCAACCAGACCACCATACCATACCATACCATACCATGCTCCAGGGGTGGGTGGGATGCCTGGGGTTTACCGCCGGCAACCGATATCTGTCTGTCTGATTGTCCTGTGGGCTTTATAGCCCACCTGAGGGGCGTGTGTCTCTCTCTCTCCGTCTCTCTCTCTCTGTGCCTCCCCTGTCCTCCCACTGTCAAACGTCATGAAAACAGAAAACGGAAATAATCCCTAATTAGTTTTGTTTGTAATGGAAATCTTCAGAGGGAACAGTGTGGTTTGGGCCTAGAGAGAGAGAGTGCTCTGTCCAGGCATGTCCCTCTTACAACCAAACCACCGCCCATCAGGGAGTGTGATAAAGAGGTGGAAAGAGAAGGACATCCGAAACAATTTACATATATCAACTCAAAGAGAGAATTTCCAGAAAGGTGGGGGCACACAGGTGAAAGCAGAAGGGGCTAAATGAACAAATCGACTTACACCTCTATACCTCCCTCCTCCTTCACCGTAGACAAACCACACACACACCTTCTCCTACCTGTGGCAGACTTAAAGGTAATTAGGCTCCAACCAACCCCCCTGTTTGGTGCATGGGAGCCAGGAAGCACCTCTAGTACAGTTGAAAGGCTTCAAAAGGTGTCTTGGATAGAACTGTGTCGCTGCTCGCTCTCCTTCTCTTCTCTTCCCTAGCGGCCTGGATGAAAGGGAGATGAAAGGGAGAGTGTCTCCTCTCTTCTTTCCTCCGAACCCCCCACGGCCCACCTGGGATCACAGGGACGCCACCTATACCAGACACACACACAGTTTAGAGACAGAGAGGCGTTGGGCCCCGTTCAATCAAAACTGCTAACAGAGTGTATGGTAGCTGAGACACAAATACATTAAAAGAGGAATGATGCTAACTTGTGTTCCTGGAAGACTGGGTTCATTTCAATGATCAGTCCCGGTCTACAGTGACATGTCACCAACATGCTCTCTCAACTTTCACTGAAGCAGTACTTTATTAAACAGTGGATCACTGAAAGTCTCTCTCTCCCTTTATTTCCTCATTCCCTCCATCATGGCCTGGAGGAGGAGAGGAGGAGGATGGCTGTGTGTTTATAAGGTCACTTCCTCTGAGGGCTCAGCCCAAACCCAATTACCCCCCCGAGTCAGTCTCCGGTCAGCAGCCACACAATACAGCTATTATCCATTAGCCATTAGCATCATCCCAATGCACATGCCTCTACTGCTGCCTCAGACCTCACCATTCAATTACCTTACTGTCATCTAGAAGCTACCAGCTACCGCAAATACAGGGCCACGAGGTTTGTTCCATTAGCCCCATGTTATTATCCTTTTGCTGACGTGTTCCACTCCTATTACTCAGAAGCAGCAACTGTGTCTTCTACGACCAGACATTAAGACATTGACTGTTATCCTCATACTGCCAGCCCTATAACAGTTTTCCTCATCCCCTCACTGTGTCTCTAAGGCTGTGACCAAAGTATATGACCCATGGCTCACTGCTCGGCATGGGGGGGCCAAATGCTTGTGCAGACAGCTTTCTGGAATGGAGTGGGGGGGAGTGTGTGTGTGTGTGTGCGTGTAGGCAGGCGTATTTGGAAGCGGGAATTTGGGTCTGTTTTATGCTTGTGTTTTTATTCATGGGGGCTGAATAGGGAATAGAGAGGCCTTCGATGCCAGACCCCCACATCATACACACACAAACACACCTTCCCATCTGTGAAGACTCTTAGAGATAAAGTGTGTGTTTTGTCCAAGTGTAAGTGTGTTTATGGTGTGAGCATGTGTAAACTCAGGAGCAGCATCGCCTGGGTAGTGGGGGTCAGAGAGCGAGCCCAGGGGCTGCTGGAAGCATCCACGTTTTGGGATATAAGAGGATACCGGCCTCCCGAGTGGCGCAGTGGTCTAAGGCACTGCATCACAGTGCTAGCTGTGCCACTAGAGAGTATGGGTTAGAGTCCAGGCTCTGGGGCGTCGCACAACGCAGGGATGCCCTTGTCCCATCGCGCACTAGCGACTCCTGTGGCGGGCCGGACGCAGTGCGCACTGACACGGTCGCCAGGTGCACGGTGTTCCCTCCGACACATTGGTGCGGCTGGCTTCCGGGTTAAGTGGGCATTGAGTCAAGAAGCAGTGCGGCTTGGTTGGGTCGTGTTACGGAGGACGCACGGCTCTTGACCTTTGCATCTTCCGAGGCCGTACGGGAGTTGCAGCGATGAGACACAAGACTGTAACTACCAATTGGATACCACAAAATTGGGGAGAAATTTGTTTTGTTTTTTATTAAAAGAAGATACCAACTTTCTCATGGTGTCTGTCACTTTGTTTCTCTCTGTGTCCGACTGTCTGTCTGTCACTTTTTTTCTCTCTGTGTCCGACTGTCTGTCTGTCACTTTGTTTCTCTCTGTGTCCGACTGTCTGTCTGTCTCTTTGTTTCTCTCTGTGTCCGACTGTCTGTCTGTCTTTTTGTTTCTCTCCGTGTCCGACTGCGTGTCTGTCTGTCTGTCTGTCTGTCTGTCCACAACCACTAGACCGTAACACCCGTAGCACTATGTCATCCGTATGTCAGTATATTCGTCATCAGATGATGTTTGTGATTGTACAACCATCTATACGGTCTTTAAATTGTGTAAGCCTTTTAACCATCTGTTTATGAAGTACAGGAGGATGTAACCAGTAGATCATGTTTTAGGCAGCAGTGAGCTTCTGCTACAGTAGACGTGTCAGCCACTCCATATCAATGCTGCCACTTTCCATGTGTTTAACACAGCTTCGCTCTGATATTTTTGCACTCTTGGCTGGCTCAGGCTCCATTGATTGGGAATTAATGTGATGCCTGATGTTGTAATGTTTCCCTAATGTTTCTGTCCTGCTTTATCTAATGGGTTATGTTGAGACCCACACGGCTTATGCTAATGATGGAGTTGACGACAGTGCTCTAGACATGCGGGAAGTCAGGCAGGCCAGCTAGCGGATTGGGTTGCGCTGATATAGATGGTGAGCGATGTTGTCGGCATGCTGGGAGAATGTCAGGAGATTTTGTGGAAGCCGGGAGACCACTGCAAGACTTGTGCGAATGGTGTGAGACTTCTTTTTTTTTTAACACAGGACTTTTGTGAGACTTTTGGGAAATGACATTGCAAATAGTGCAAAAGGTTTCTACTAATGTAGGACTGGGGTGTTTGACTGTTGAGAGACTGTATTGAGAATGTTGTGTCTTTGTTCAAGACCTGTTGATATCATCCCACTCGTCTCCTACCCACTAGATCCTTATTATCTATCAGCCAATCAAGACCCTGACTCTTTTTTGACTTCCTGTTCAATAGAAATGCATAAAGTAGGATCTTAATTTGGTCCCCCTTTTGCAGGTTAACTTTCTTGAAATGTGAAAACATGTAGTGTATTTGAGGTTTAAAAAGGCTTATGAAGATTGTAATTTTCACTTAGAAATTTCAGACTTCTATCATCCCCCCCCAAAAAAAAGTCCATGAATTGTAATCCACATAATAAAATCCTACATCTGTAAATAGTCCACATAGCAAGAATTTAAGAGGCTGAATCGTAGGCTCTTACATTTTACCTAACAATCAACCAATCAAATCTCCGATTCCATCAGTTTCCCAATCACAGGCCCTTCTCACATTGTTTTTTCAGCTGGTTTTCTTATTTGTACAATTTTTTTTGTCAAAACATTGAGTTTAAACCCATGCTGTTCTCTCCCCCTCTTGCAGAGCAAATCGGCACATCTATCCCATTTTGTCCACACATCCCATTAAAATCCCATTAACTCAGAGAGAGAGAGAGAGTGGGGAGAGACCAGGAGCTGTGGTAACCATGATAACCATCAGCAGCCATTCCCTCAGAGGTGGAAACACAGATGTGCCTCTTATTTCCCTGAATCCCGGTCGGCTAGCTAGCATGTGGGAAGAAGACAGTGTTTGTCCTGGAGTGTCTGTTTGCTCTGTAGCCGTAGGGAATCTCCTTGAATGAATGAATGCACTTCCTTTGGGAATGTTTGGTTCGGATGGAGGGTTTCCAGTCTGCGAAACACTTCCAGTGCCGGGCAGCATATACATGCAATAGGATCCAAGAGGTCATTAGGTTCAGCCATTCGACTGAAGAATGTTGTACTGCTGTAACTGGTTGTGGTGAGGATACCTGTTGTTAAAAGTGAGTCCCAGTGTGAGTCTACACACTCGCATGTGTGTGCACAATATTTCTCTCTCTCACTCACACACACACACACACACACACACACACACTTTGGGGTCCCGTGTGCAGAGTATCCCTTTCCTAAATAAAACAAGCTTGTGGGGAAGTAGGTCCTAGACAGAGGCAGGGGCGGGAGGTTGCTCTGTAATAAAAGCTGCTTTCGTTTGACAAGTTGTGCTTTTAACAGGAGACCTTTAATTTTTGCGAGAAGGAAGCAATGAATTGTAAAGTATACTTTTCCAGAGCTGGGCCGTTAAGTGTGCCGTGTACACCACTGCTCACGGGAACGGCCCCGGCAATGGTTAACACATGTTATTTCTTTCTCCAGTCTCTTCAAGTTTCTCTCTCTCTCTCTCTCTCTCTCTCTCTCTCCCCATTTCTCTCTCTCTCTCTCTCCATTCCTCTCTAGAACCAGACCCTTGTGTAGTCTCTCTGGTTTCAGTCTTCCTATAGCTCTGTCAATATGTCCTTCTTTCACCATTCATTCTAAATTCTAAACCTCTCTTTCCAGCTCTTTTCTCTAAAAGCCTCTTTCCATCTGACGTAACAACATCTGTGTGTGTGTGATGAGCAACGTCAGTCTGGCCATCCTGGTTTAGGAGAGGAGATGTGTCAATTTGTACGGGGGGGCAGAGAGCAGGTCAGGGGTGAGGGGTTAGGTGGGGGTTAATCGTCAGCTGTCACTTGCTATAAGCTGAGACATGAATATTGGAGTCAATGGGGGTGGGGAAAGTTTGGGAGCGTGCACATGGACGGACGGACGGACGGACGGGGGGTCGTGAGCCACTGAGCCGAGACTGAGAACACATGCCTCCGCAGACACACACACACACATCCCGCTGGTCCAATATCCTCAACACCCCAACGAGCCCCCAAAGCCTCAACAGCAACCTCTGTATAGCCCTGGTGCCTTGGCCAAGGCCTATGTGTTGACATTGAGGTTTGTTTAGGACCAGAGGAGGAGGGAGGCAGGAGGAACAGGAGAGAGGAGGTGAAGGGAGGCAACAGAGAGGAGTAGAAAGAAGTAAAGGAGGAAAAGAGCGAGGGTCCAAAGCAGGAGGCCAGACCAGATGTAGAGCGTGTGGTTTTACAGTATGACCCCATCGCCATTGGGGACCCAATAACAATATCAGCCTCTGTTTGGACCGTCAACTCTCTCTCATATCAGCCTCTGTTTGGACCGCCAACTCTCTCTCATATCAGCCTCTGTTTGGACCGCCAACTCTCTCTCATATCAGCCTCTGTTTGGACCGCCAACTCGCTCTCATATCAGCCTCTGTTTGGACCGCCAACTCGCTCTCATATCAGCCTCTGTTTGGACCGCCAACTCGCTCTCATATCAGCCTCTGTTTGGACCGCCAACTCGCTCTCATATCAGCCTCTGTTTGGACCGCCAACTCGCTCTCATATCAGCCTCTGTTTGGACCGCCAACTCGCTCTCATATCAGCCTCTGTTTGGACCCTCTCATATCAGCCTCTGTTTGGACCCTCTCATATCAGCCTCTGTTTGGACAGCATCTATCTCTCTCATGTGCTCTCTTTCTCTCTGTGCCCATTCCTTTCCTTCCCGCTGCCTCCCTCGCACACTTTCTCCCCCTCATCGTCCCCAATTTCCCCTGCACTTTCCCTCATTCTTCCCCCTTAGCTCCTCTCTCCCTCCTCTTCCTCTCTCTTCTCAGAGCTGTCCTTGTGTGTGATCACAGTGGACATGATTTGTTTCCATCATTAGTCCTGTAGAGGCGGGGCTGGGTCCCATGGCAAATATTGAGCCATGGAAATGAGAGCCATTTCCAGGTACACGTACACACACACACACTTTCACGTACCCACAGCACATAAACTCAGACCCAACACACACGTGCCGAGCCAGAGCCGTGTGGAGGGCGGGCCCTGTCGGCACATGGCTTTAATTGCGTTAATTAATTCGATCTGACGAGCACCAACCAAAGAGGAAACCCAGGAGTGACGCCGGGAGAACGTTGGGGAAACGCTGGCAGGAAAACACTGGGGAGGTTCCCTTCTCTCTCTGTGGCCGGCTGCCATGGACCAGTGTCTGGGACAGAGGGCTCTGTAAGAATCTGCAGGGTCACACACACACACACACACACAGTCTCATGCATGTCCTTACCAACGCTTCCTTGACATGCTCTCTTGTGTAAACCTGGCCCAGTCTCTTACTCTGAAACTGATGCCACACACAACTATTACTTACCCACTTCAATGACCTTCGTAAGACACACACACACACACTGGCTACTGACTCATGGGGACATACACACATATACTGAGATCAGGGTTATTGTCCGTGCTGGTAGAGGTGGGTAAGGGTTGAGTGTAATGTAGTGTGCTATGTCCACTCTGTCCCCTCTACAATCACTTCCTGTGTGTTGAAGCCTGGCCGTCCTTTGTTCTGTCTAAATCCCTCTGCCTGACCCATCCTGATCCTGCCCACCCCAGCACTTCTGGAGGACAGGTCAGCACATCTGTGTGTGTGTGTGTGTGTGTGTGTGTGTGTGTGTGTGTGTGTGTGTGTGTGTGTGTGTGTGTGTGTGTGTGTGTGGGTTACGTGTGTCTCACACGAGCACACACGCCCAACACATGGACAATGTCAAGCTGATAAGTATGAGCTCATCTCTCTGAACAAGAGTCTCTCTCTCTCTCTCACACAACACACCATAAGAGACACAGTTACTTTCTGTTGAGTTTGTAGGGAAACTCCCTCTGATAGAGGGCCTGTCTCTCTCTCTCTATTTATATATATACACACCTACACACACACACTGCTATTTTTCCTTAGTTTGTGGTGAGGGGAGTTATGTGCAGATGTTTATAGCAATGTGTGTCTTTCTGGGGTGTGTGTGTACGTGACACTGTCTCGTGGAATGAAAGGAGGTTTCTTGGAAGTACTGGGTCTGGGTTACCCTGTGAGTGGAGTAATATGGCTGTTTTGTGTGGTTGTGTGTGTGTGTGGGGCGTCTGGGTGTGTGTGTGTGTGGGTATAGGTGTGTCTGGGTTTGTGTCTGTGCGTGGGTGCGTAGGTGGTAGTGTTTCTATAAACAAGTACAGTACACAGACTTGTACACTTGCCTGTTCAATCCCCTCCCAATTAGTACATCTCATCTCAGTGAGGTTTTATATACTGTCGTCACTCAACAGAGACATGGATTTAAGCAGCCAGCCAGTTCTAACCACTTGAATGCTATCTTGTGTTTTCTGCTGTCTGAACAAGTCTGGTGTTCATGTCCATAGGTGTTATGCTAGTATGTCAATACTGTGGATGTAGCGTACAGCACTGGTTCCCAACTCCAGTCCTCCAGTACTTCCAGTCCTCCAGTACTTCCAGTCCTCCAGTACTTCCAGTCCTCCAGTACTTCCAGTACTTCCAGTCCTCCAGTACTTACAGTTCTCCAGTACTTACAGTCCTCCAGTACTTCCAGTACATCCAGTCCTCCAGTACCTCCAGTCCTCCAGTACTTCCAGTCCTCCAGTTCTCCAGTACCTCCAGTCCTCCGGTACTTCCAGTACCTCCAGTCCTCCGGTACTTCCAGTACCTCCAGTCCTCCAGTACCTCCTGTACTTCCAGTCCTCCAGTACCTCCAGTCCTCCAGTACTTCCAGTCCCCCGACAGCACACATTTTTGTTGTTCCCTAGACAAACTCACCTGATTCAACTCATTGAGTATGTTTACATGCACACGAATAATTAGATTTTAAACTGATTATGGCAGTAGGCAGATTATGCAATAGTCATGTAAAGACCTTACTCTGCTTATCAAAATCAAAGTAAGCATACGTTGGTTAAAATATCTGGTTTTCTGAGCAATCTTTTGAATTATTAGGACATGTAAACACCTTACTCTGCATTTCAGCTGGGTATTTGATCTGAAGATGTGCCATCACCAGCCGAGCGAGCCTCTCTTTAGCGCAGTGCTTCTCAATTATTTTCTGTTACGCCCCCCCTAGGAAGAAGTAAACATTTCGTGCCCCCCAACTCTCCGTCGCGACTGTAAATAGTATCATTTGTCTATAAAATTGTTATAAGTACACCTCTGCATAACATTGTATCCTTATTAACATTAAAGAAAAAAGGAAATCAATATAGATCAACTTACAACAAAGAATAACTTTATTAACATTGTTTTTTAGTCTGTAACAGAAAAGACTTAAAGTGCATCAATTTGCCTGAAAAAAATAAATAAAATTAAATCCTTATTTAAAGGGTATTTTTTTTTGAACATTTGATACTGAAAAATAAAGTAAAATCAATAAGTATCAGCTCCTCTGCTATGGAGTGTTTTTTTTTGCACTGACCAATTTGGTACGCCACCTTATATGATGCTAACAGTGCTCGCTGGTTTACTGAAGTAGCATTCACAAAGCGAGACGATTGTTGGCAGTATTCGGCACGTTTTCGCTGAAAAATCTCAAGCGGCTTATCAGCGTGATTGGGGTGTAATGTCTTTAAGTTTTAAGTGACGCCTTAATTTATTTGGCTTCATGCTGTCCGCTGCCAACATTTTTAGACACAGTAAACATACCGGTCTTTCTTCGTCTCCCATCGTAGTCACAGTGAAGCCAAGCGCAACATACGCCTGGCCATATTTCCTCGTCTTAGCTTAGGAGACTTACGTTTGTCTCATTATCTCCGTCTCTCTCCGCCTTTCTTTTCATCCCTGTTAAATATTGTTCCATGGTGTCTCTTAAGGGTTTGTTATCTGCACTTCATATCTCCTGCTATGTGCTGTGTGCTCTTGTTAGGTGCAACAAAAAAAACACATCCTGAAAAAGCATGTTCCCCGGGGTCTCGCGCGCCACCCCTGGCATTGCTCCGAGCCCCACCAGGGGGTCGCGCCCCACTATTTGAGAAGCACTGCTTTAGCGCAAGTGAAGTGAGTTCGGATCAACTGATTATATGCGTCTTAGAAGTAGTTTTCACATACAAAAGTTATATGTCCCAACTCAGAATCAAATATGCTTCTCAAAAATAACACATTCGCTGTCGTAGAACCTTTATTCTACATTTATCAGAGTGCCATCAAGTAGCCTGATTTCAGATGTGTCCATGTAAACAGGATTATTAAGGAAATCGTTCTTCTTGCAATTATTATATTAATCTGATTAATCCACAATAATCTCATTATTGTGTGCATGTAACCACACTCATTGAAGGCTTCATGATTAGTTGACCAGTTGAACCAGGTGTGTTTGTCTGGGGCTACAACAGAAATGAGGGCTGTTGGGGAACTGGAGGACTGGAACCACTGGTCTCCAGTATATGCAATTGTGTATTATATGTGAGTGCTTGTGGTTTTATTTATTTATTCTGTTAGTTGATTTGATAGAGACAGATTCAACCAATCAACCATTGACACATTGAATCATCAACTCATCAACAGTCAGGTACGTTGAATCTGCTTTTAATGCTAATTCACAGCATCAGCCCCTAATGGAATTTACAGAAATATTCTCTTAAAGGAGAGTTGATGTTTCTGTAACATCAGAGGCACATTGTGAGAACGTTGATGTGACAACGTTGACATTGAACAGTCCCTGGCCAGTCAGTGTGATGTGTGATGAATGAAAGGGTTCATTGGAGAGGCAGTGGAGCCAGGGAGATTGACACCAGGGTGACCTTTCTGTGAACCTGTGGTTTAACCCTCCACTACTGCTGAGAGAGAGAGAGAGAGAGAGAGAGAGAGAGAGAGAGAGAGAGAGAGAGAGAGAGAGAGAGAGAGAGAGAGAGAGAGAGAGAGAGAGAGAGAGAGAGAGAGAGAGAGAGAGAGAGAGAGAGAGAGAGAGAGAGAGAGAGAGAGAGAGAGAGAGAGAGAGAGAGAGAGAGAGAGAGAGAGAGAGAGAGAGAGAGAGAGAGAGAGAGAGAGAGAGAGAGAGAGAGAGAGAGAGAGAGAGAGAGAGAGAGAGAGAGAGAGAGAGAGAGAGAGAGAGAGAGAGAGAGAGAGAGAGAGGACAGTTCTAACGCCAAAGAGAGACCAGTTGTCACTCACATAGGGACCTATCTTACCTCTGAGGCCTCTGTTTACACAGGCAGCCCAATTATTGGCAAAAGAGTTGATCTGATTGGTCAAAGGACCAATTTGTGAACAAAGATCAGAATTGGGCTGCCTGAATAAATGCAGCCAAGAGACCCAACCTGACCGACCAGAAAAAGACTGGTCTACTCCAACTTTCAACACTGTGTTTCAGAGACCCAACCTGACCGACCAGAAAAAGACTGGTCTTCTCCAACTTTCAACACTGTTTCAAACAGAGACCCAACCTGACCGACCAGAAAAAGACTGGCCTTCTCCAACTTTCAACACTGTATTTCAAAGAGAGACCTTAACTATTCACTGTTGATGTAGATGCCCATTGGCTGTAGAGGAGAAATGTGCCTATCTCATTGGCTGATGTGTAGCTCTTATGTTTGATATGTAAACCCATCAGCGCTTTTCAGACTGCAGACAGAACCCTGCCCCTGGTTTCTCCCGGCAACAGAAGAGGGTCAGACTGAGGGCATGTGCGTTTCTCATCTGATAAGTGCAGCCAGAATACCACACTGTGATTTATGGGACGCTCGGTTAGTGCGTGTTTTAGAGATATGAACTTGGTTGTCCGGGGGGGGTTGCATGTCTGATAATTAGTGTGTGTGTCTCCCATCATCCCCATGTAAAGTTGACCTTCTGTGGCCTTTCCAGGCAGAGTGGGCGTGTGGTCCCCCAGAGCCTAGAGGCTGCTTCCTCCTCGAACTAGACCTGACTGACTGAGACCTCTTAGGACTCGCGCTCTCTCTCGCGCTCTCTCTCGCTCTCGCTCTGTCTACCTCTCGCGCTCACTCTCGCTCTGTCTAACTCTCGCGCTCGCTCTCGCTCTGTCTACCTCTCGCTCTCGCTCTGTCTACCTCTCGCTCTCGCTCTGTCTACCTCTCGCGCTCGCTCTCGCTCTGTCTACCTCTCGCGCTCGCTCTCGCTCTGTCTACCTCTCGCGCTCGCTCTTGCTCTGTCTACCTCTCTCGCTCTCTCTCTCGCTCTGTCTACCTCTCTCGCTCTCTCTCTCGCTCTGTCTACCTCTCTCTCTCTCTCTGTCTACCTCTCTCTCTCTCTTTCAGCCCTCTTCTTCTTTTTCTCTCTTTCTGTACACTCCTTCATCGTTCATCCACACCCAGTCATACATCCGTCATAGCTCAACATCTATATTGGTGGATCAACCCCTCTCTATCCTCCTGTACATGAGCCTGACCCTTCCCTTCTCTCTCAGGCGTCTGTAGTGGGACGGCCTGAGGCAGCTTGACAGGGGAAAGGCCAGGGGGTTTCTGGGTGGGTGCCCCAGGTCACTGCCCCCATGTCGGACCTCTACCTGGAGGTCAGGGGTTAGGTGACTGGGAAGCCTATGTGTTAGGGGTGTGTGTGTGTGACCTCAGCACCATGCTATGGGCAGTGTGACAGTGAGTTGTAGCGACATCTGTTCCCCAGTAGGAGCCCAGTAGACCAGCACTAGAGGCAGCCCTGTTGTGTGTGAACATGTTACAGAGAGGGCTTACAGGGCAGTTTATACACCCTGAGCCAATCAGATCATCTTAAACCAACACACAGCTAAAGCCCCACAGCTGCCATGGCAAACACAAACAGTCAAGTGCCCTTGACCTCAGTCACACGCACACCCATATATACATGCACACACACATATATACAGACACGCACACACACACACACACACACACACACACTGGCCTCTCTCCTACACTATGCTGCTGCAACTCCCTGCAATGTGAAACGATGAAATCCTGACAGGTTTTGAAATCAAATAGTCAGACAATAAGTATTTTTTATTTTAAATTGTAATATAATTTCCACACTTCACTAACACGACACACTGCACTGAATTACTGATATTTTCAAATATTTTAAGTAGACAATAAATCATGGGTTACCTATTCCCTTATTTTGAAATATCTACTGCCTTTTTGTCTAAATTGGCCTTTAGTCCAGTGCTCTATAAACCCTGATCTAGGAACAGCTTTCCTAATCCCAATGCTAATGTCCAACTAGAGGCTGAGGCGTAACAGATCTCAGGCCAGTCCTTAGGAGTGACTGTTATTTAGTGAGCAGGTCAGGGAGGGGTGTGAGGTGTTGACAGGTGGAGAGGCCGCAGGAGAACTAATTATGTTTATTTGTTGTTTTTTAACTGGAGAGGGAGCCATAAAGCTGTAAATCACACACACACACTCATACACACTGGACGAGTTGAAGCGTAAGAGAGACAGCAGGTTTCCACAAGCTCTCTGTGTACACTGAGCCAAGTATAACATGTGCACAGCAGTCGACAGAGAGCGGGGGGAGGGAGGGAGTGAAAAGGGGAGAAGAGCGAGGATTAGGGAATGAGGAAGACAAAGTGAGTAAGGAAGAGCAAGAGAGAGAGAGGGAGAAAGATTAAAGGAGTGAGGAAGTGAGGAGGAGAGTGAGTAAGAGAGAGAGAGCACAACAGTTTGAGAGAAAGATCGAGTGATGGAAACAGAGGAGAGAGAAGGGGGATCAAAAGAAGAAAAAATACGCAAATGAGTGAAAAGGGAAAAAAGCTGGTGAGTCCTCCTTGCCTGGATAATAAATTGTTCACGGTCTGTGGCATTTCAACATTTTATGTTCTCCCCGCTATAAAAAGTAATCAGTTTGGTCTAAATCACCCCTTCCCTAACTGTCAGAAGGCAGGAGGAGGGCTCTCTTACAACACAGAAAAGAGGGAACAAGGAAAAGAAGGAGTGAAATACACAAGAAGGAAATTAGAATGATGTGTTCCAATCTGGTCCTGGTCACAACAAACCAGCGTACACACAGCCAACGTAACGCAAGCTTTGTGTTGCGGAAACGCTGTGGGCCAAGCTGGAGAGAACCCAGCGTGGTTATTCGATATGTCTTTCATATCAGAGGAAATTGATCATAACCCCAATAGGAGTTATTTATGGAGCAGAACATGCAGAATACCGCTGTGGTTCAGGAGAAAACAATGTGGTGTTTTTTTCCTATCGTGAATCAAGCTTTAGCTCAAAATCCTGTGTTTGGATCTTGCCGTGACCTTACCAAGTCCAATTTTTCTTGTCCCATTGTCAGTTCTCACTATTGCCAGTAGATTAACACATATTGGTCTAGATTTAAACCAAAGGGCTTTGATTTGTCGATTGGTTTCAAAGATGTTGGTGCAGGCAGCCATAGTTATCCATTTTTCCCTAACCTAGTAACAAAAACTAGGAGAAACGCTTGCAATGATACCCAGAATCTCACTGGACCCAGAGCCAGGACTATTGGATCAGCTGTGCCCATATACGGTATCTCCCCCTAGTAACCACACACACACGCACATACACACACGGTGAGCCTCATTGCCAATCAGACACTCAACCCCTAGCTCTGCGAAAGTCTTTTATTAGTTACTGTCTGTCGTTATATGAAGGCCGTGGTGGTCTGGGAAGACACAGGGACACTAAATAGGCTATGTGTCACTCAGGGACAGGCGTTTGGGCTATAGGATGACTGTTGGAGTCAGAAACTCATAAAGTGGGCCTCTGCTGGGTTGGGCTGTACTGTACTGTGTGCCAAGGTGCTGACATACAATAGTGACGGCTTCCCGCTTTTCTCCTTCTCCAGCTATCCCTGCAGGTCATGTTAGGTTGGGAGGGTGGAAGGAGGGGCTTCTCGGGGGCCTGTTAGCTGTTTAGGGATGTAACCAAGGGCAGCCGTAGTGGAGGAGATAATGTCTCTGGCCCCTACAATAATGTATTGAACTCCCTCCTACTGTGGAGTTTTTAATTAGTGCTAAAGCAGGTAAGTGGGCTTCTCTCTGTCTCTCCCACTGTCTCTATCTCTCTGTGTGAGTGTGTGTGATTTATTTGTGCTCTCCTGCTTGTGTTGCTAGCGGTAACAGAGCATGAGTGTAGAAACACGGAGGCAGGTTTCCCACCCTGGCGGCCAGCAACCCTACTGTGACCAGCTCATAGCCCCTAACACTGCAGTAACACACCCTGCAGTAACACACCCTGCAGACACACACCCTGCAGACACACACCCTGCAGACACACACCCTGCAGCGACACTGATTAAAGTGGCAAAGACCCTACCAAGGGGGTTGTATCAAATCAAACTGTATTTATCACATGCACCGAATACAACAAGTGTAGACTTTACCGTGAAATGCTTACTTGCAAGCCCTTAACCAACAGTGCAGTTCAAGAAGAAGAAAATATTTACCAAGTAGACTAAAATAAAATGTAATAATAAAAAGTAACACGATAAGAATAACAATAACCAGGCTATATACAGGGGGCACCGGTACTGAGTCAGTGTGCAGGGGTACAGGCTAGTTTAGGTAATCTGTACATGTAGGTGGGGGCGAAGTGACTATGCATAGGTAACAAACAACCAGCGAGTAGCAGCAGTGTACAAAAAGGAGGGGAGGGGGGTCAATGTAAGTTGTCCGGTGGCGATTTTATGAATTGTTCAGCAGTCTTATGGCTTTGGGGTAGAAGCTGTTGAGGAGCCTTTTGGTCCTAGACTTGGCGCTCCGGTACCGCGCGGTAGCAGAGAAAAGTCTATAACTTGGGTGACTGGAGTTTCTGACAATTTTATGGGCTTTCCTCTGACACCGCCTATTATATAGGTCCTAGATGGCAGGAAGCTTGGCCCCAGGGATGTACTGGGCCGTTCGCACTACCCTCTGTAGTGTCTTACGGTCAGATTCCAGGCGGTGACGCAACTGGTCAGGATGCTCTCGATGGTGCAGCTGTAGAACCTTTTGAGGATCTGTGGACCAATGCGAAATCTTTTCAGTCTCCTGAGGGGGAATAGTTTTTGTCGTGCCCTCTTCACGACTGTCTTCGTATGTTTGGACCATGATAGTTCGTTGGTGATGTGGACACCAAGAAACTTGAGACTCTCGACTTGCTCCACTACAGCCCTGTCGATGTTAATGGGGGCCTATTCGGCCACAATCATCTCCTTAGTCTTGCTCACATTGATGGAGAGGTTGTTGTCCTGGCACCAGACTGCCAGTTCTCTGACCACCTCCCTATAGACCATCTCAATGTTGTCGATGATCAGGCTTACCACTGTTGTGTCGTCAGCAAACTTAATGATGGTGTTGGAGTCGTGTGTGGCCACACAGTCGTTGGTGAACAGGGAATACAGGAGGGGACGAGGTACACGAGGTGGTGGTCTGCTTGATACATGTAGGTATTACAGACTTGGTCAGGGAGAGGTTGAAAATGTCAGTGAAGACACTTGACAGTTGGTCTGCTCATGCTTTGAGTACACGTCCTGGTAATCCGTCTGGCCCAGCGGCTTTGTAAATGTTGACCTGTTTAAAGGTTTTGTTCACAACAGCTACCGAGAGCGTTATCACACAGTCATCCAGAACATCTGGTGCTCTTGTTTCATGCTTCGTTGTTACTTGCCTCGAAGCGAGCATAAAAGGCATTTAACTCGTCTGGTAGGCTCGTGTCACTGGGTGGCTCGTGTCTGGGTTTCCCTTTGTAGTCCGTAAAAGTGTTCAAGCCCTGCCACATCCGACAAGCATCAGAGCCGTTGTAGTAGGATTCAATCTTAATCCTGTATTGACGCTTTGCTTGTTTGATGGTTCATCTGAGGGCATAACGGGATTTCTTATAAGCATATGGATTAGTCTCCCGCTCCTTGAAAGCGGCAGCTCTAGCCTTTAGCTCGATGCAGATGTTGCCTGTAATCCATGGCTTCTGGTTGGGATATGTACGTACGTACAGTCACTGTGGGGACGACGTCATCGATGCACTTATTGATGAAGCCGATGACTGAGGTGGTGTATTCCTCAATGCCATTGGATGAATCCCGGAACATATTCCAGTCTGTGCTAGCAAAACAGTCCTGTGTGTAGCATCCGTGTCATCTGACCACTTACGTATTGAGCGAGTCACTGGTACTTTGTGCTTTTAGTTTTTGCTTGTAAGCAGAAATCAGGAGGATCGAATTATGGTCAGATTTGCCAATTGGAGGGCGGGGGAGAGCTTTGTATGCATCTCTGTGTGTGGAGTAAAGGTGGTCTAGGATTTTTTCCCCCTGGTTGCACGTGACATGCTGGTAAAAATGTAGCAAAACTGATTTAAGTTTACCTGCATTAAAGTCCCCGGGCACTAGGACCGCCGCTTCTGGGTGAGCATTTTCTTCTTTGCCTATGGCCTTATAGAGTTGGTTGAGAGCGGTCTTAGTGCCAGCTTCGCTTTGTGGTGGTAAATAGACGGCTATGAATAATACAGATGAGAACTCTCTTGGTAGATAGTGTGGTCTACAGCTTATCATAAGGTACTCTACGTCAGGCGAGCAATACCTTGAGACTTCTTTAATATTAGACATTGCGCACCAGCTGTTATTGACCAGCTGTTATTGTCTTACCAGAGGTAGCGCCTCTGTTCTGCCGGTGCATGGAAAATCCCGCTAGCTCTATATTGTCCTTATCTTCGTTCAGCCACGTCTCGGTGAAACATAAGATGTTACAGTTTTTAATGTCCCGTTGGTAGGATAATCGTAATCGTAGGTCATCCATTTTATTTTCCAATGATTGCACATTAGCAAGAAGAATGGAAGGCAATGGGAGTTAACTCGCTCACCTCCGGATTCTCAGAAGGGTGCCCGATCTGCGGCCTCTTTTCTTCACGCTAAAGGCGTGGATCTGGGCCTGTTCCAGTGAAAGCAGGATATCCTTCTCATCGGACTCATTAAATGGAAAAGTTTCTTCCAGTTTGGGGTTCTGTGTGTGCATTTTGAGTTTGGTGTGTCCGCATGTAGTTGACTATAAGTTCTGCAATATTTCTCTCATCATTGGTGTGAAAGGGCTTCAAACGGCAGACAGTTATGCAATTGTTAGTGAAAGTGTCCCCCAACACACTCACATTCTCTGAACTCACTCTTTCTCCTGTGTTGACATTCCCCTCTGCTGTGTTGTTGTTAGCAGCTGCTGTAGATCTTTTCTCCTGGTAATGGGATCTCTTCCCTGGAAGTCTGGAGAGAGGGTGGGACCTCCCGTTCGTTAGCAGCAACGTAGATTTTTCACCACAATCTAATGAGTAACTTAATGAATCCCAGGCCTTCGCACTGTATATGAGGGAGGGAGGGAGGGGAGGGGCTCTGTGAGAAACGTAATTATATATTTCTTCACCTTTATTTAACCAGGTAGGCTAGTTGAGAACAAGTTCTCATTTACAACTGCGACCTGGCCAAGATAAAGCAAAGCAGTGCGACACAAACAACAACACAGAGTTACACATGGAATAAACAAACCTACCGTCAATAACACAATCGAAAAAAATCGATATACAGTGTGTGCAGATGAGGTAAGATTAGGGAGGTAAAGGCAATAAATAGGCCGTAGTGGCGAAGTAATTACAATTTAGCAATTAAACAATGGAGTGATAGATGTGCAGAAGATGAATGTGCAAGTAGAGATACTGGGCTGCAAAGGAGCAAAAAAAAAAAAATTACAATATGGGGATGAGGTAGTTGGATGGGCTATTTACAGATGGGCTATGTACAGGTGCAGTGATCTGTGAGCTGCTCTGACAGCTGATGCTTAAAGTTAGTGAGGAAGATACAGTCGGAAGTTTACATACACTTAGGTTGGAGTCATTAAAACTAGTTTTTCAACCACTCCAAAATGTCTTGTTAACCAACTATAATCTACTTACTGCATGACAAAAGTAATTTTTCCAACGATTGTTTACAGACAGATTATTTCACTTAATTCACTGTATCACAATTCCAGTGGGTCAGAAGTTTACATACATTAAATTGACTGTGCCTTTAAACAGCTTGGAAAATTCCAGAAATTATGTAATGGCTTTTGAAGCTTCTGATAGGCTAATTTACATAATTTGAGTCAATTAGAGGTGTACCTGTGTGTGTATTTCAAGGCCTACCTTCAAACTCAGTGCCTCTTTGCTTGACATCATGGGAAAATCAAAGAAATCAGCCAAGACCTCAGAAAAGAAATTGTAGACCTTCACAAGTCTGGTTCAGCCTTGGGAGCATTTTCCAAATGCCTGAAGATACCACGTTCATCTGTACAAACAATAGTATGCAAGTATAAACATCATGGGACCGCGCAGCCGACATACCGCTCAGGAAGGAGACGCGTTCTGTCTCCTAGAGATAAATCAATCCCAGAACAACAGCAGAGGACCTTGTGAAGATGCTGGAGGAAACAGGTACAAAGGTATCTATATCCACAGTAAAACGAGTCCTATATCGACCTTACCTCAAAGGCCGCTCAGCAAGGAAGAAGCCACTGCTCCAAAACTGCCATAAAAAAGCTAGACTACGGTTTGCAACTGCACATGGGGACAAAGATCGTACTTTTTGGAGAAATGTTCTCTGGTCTAATGAAACAAAAATAGAACTGTTTGGCCATAATGACCATTGTTATGTTTGGAGGAAAAAGGGGGAGGATTGCAAGCCGAAGAACACCATCCCAACTGTGAAGGACGGGGGTGGCAGCATCATGTTGTGGGGGTGCTTTGCTGCAGGAGGGACTGGTGCACTTCACAAAAATAGATTACATCATGAGGAAAGAAAATTATGTGGATATATTGAAGCAACATCTTAAGACATTAGTCAGGAAGTTAAAGATTGGTCCCAAATGTGTCTTCCAAATGGACAATGACCCCAAGCATACTTCCAAAGTTGTGGCAAAATGGCTTAAGGACAACAAAGTCAAGGTATTGGAGTGGCCATCACAAAGCACTGACGTCAAGCCTATAGAAAATCTGTGGGCAGACGTGAAAACACATGTGTGAGCAAGGAGGCCTACAAGCTCTTTCAGGAAGAATGGGCCAAAATTCACCCAACTTATTGTGGAAAAGCTCCCCGAAACGTTTGACCCAAGTTAAACAATTTAAAGGCAATGCTACCAAAGACTAATTGACAGTATGTAAACTTCTTACCAACTGGGAATTTGATGAAAGAAATTAAAGCTGAAATAAATCATTCTCTCTACTATTATTCTGACATTTCACATTCTTAAAATAAAGTGGGGATCCTGACTGACCTAAGACAGGGAATTTTTACTAGGATTAAATGTCAGGAATTGTGAAAAACTGAGTTTAAATGTATTTGTCTAAGGTGTATGTAAACTGTATGAGTCTCCAGCTTCAGTGATTTTTGCAATTCGTTCCAGTCATTGGCAGCAGATAACTGTAAGGAAAGGTGGCCAAAGGAGGAATAGGCTTTGGGGGTGACCAGTAACATATACCTGCTGGAGCGCGTGCTACGGGTGGGTGCTGCTATGGTGACCAGTGAGCTGAGATAAGGCAGGGCTTTACCTAGCAAAGACTTATAGATGACCTGAAGCCAGTGGGTTTGGCGACGAATATGAAGCGAGAGCCAGCCAACGAGAGCATACATGTCGCAGTGGTGGGTAGTATATGGGGCTTTGGTGATAAAACGGATGGTACTGTGATAGACTGCATCCAATTTTCTGAGTAGAGTGTTTGAGGCTATTTTATAAATGACATTTCTGAAGTCGAGGATCGGTAGGATAGTCAGTTTTACGAGGGTATGTTTGGCAGCATGAGTGAAGGAGGCTTTGTTGCGAAATAGGAAGCTGATTCTAGATTTTATTTTGGATTGAAGATGCTTAATGTGAGTCTGGAAGGAGAGTTTACAGTCTAACCAGACACCTAGGTATTTGTAATTGTCCATATATTCTAAGTCAGAACCGTCCAGAGTAGTGATGCTGGACGGGCGGGCAGGTGCGGGCAGCGATCGGTTGAAGAGCATGCATTTAGTTTTACTTGTTTTTAAGAGCAGTTGGAGGCCACAGAAGGAGAGTTGTATGGCATTGAAGCTCGTCTGGAGGGTAGTTAACACAGTGTCCAAAGAAGGGCCAGAAGTATACAGAATGGTGTCGTCTGCATAGAGGTGGATCAGAGAATCACCAGCAGCAAGAGCGACATCATTGATGTATACAGAGAAAAGAGTCAGCCCGAGAATTGAACCCTGTGGCACCCCCATAAAGGCTGCCAGAGGTCCGGACAACAGACCCTCCGATTTGACACACTGAACTCTGTCTGAGAAGTAGTTGGTGAACCAGGCGAGGCAGTCATTTGAGAAACCATGGCTATTGAGTCTGCCGATAAGAATGTGGTGATTGAGTCGAAAGCTTTGGCCAGGTTGATGAATACGGCTGCACAGTATTGTCTTTTATCGATGGCGGTTATGATATTGTTTAGGACCTTGAGCATGGCTGAGGTGCACCCTCAGACGATACGGAAGAGAGGTTGAACAGGCTAGTAATAGGGGTTGCAACAATTGCAGCGGATACTTTTAGAAAGAGAGCGTACAGATTGTCTAGCCCAGCTGAGGGGTCCAGATTTTGCAACTCTTTCAGAACATCAGCTATCTGGATTTGGGTGAAGGAGAAATGGGGGGAGGTTTGGGCAAGTTGCTGTGGGGGGTGCAGGGCTGTTGACCGGGGTAGCCAGGTGGAAAGCATGGCCAGACGTGGAAAAATGCTTATTGAAATTCTCAATTATTGTGGATTTATCGGTGGTGACAGTGTTTCCTAGCCTCAGTGCAGTGGGCAGCTGGGAGGAGATGCTCTTATTCTCCATGAACTTTACAGTGTCCCAGAACTTTTTTGAGTTTGTGCTACAGGATGCAAATTTCTGTTTGAAAAAGCTAGCCTTTGCTTTCCTAACTGCCTGTGTATATTGGTTCCTGACTTCCCCTGAAAAGTTGCATATCGCGGGGGCTATTTGATGCTAATGCAGTGCGCCACAAGGGCTATATCTGTTCCTGGTTCTACATTTTTTGAATGGGGCGTGCTTATTTAAGACGGTGAGGAAAGCACTTTAAAAGAATAACCAGGCATCCTCTACTGACGGAATGAGGTCAATATCCTTCCAGGATACCCGGGCCAGGTCGATTAGACAGGCCTGCTCGCTGAAGTGTTTTAGGGAGCGTTTGACAGTGATGAGGGGTGGTCGTTTGACCGCGGACGCAGGCAATGAGGCAGTGATCGCTGAGATCCTGGTTGAAGACAGCAGAGGTGTATTTAGAGGGCAGGTTGGTATCAGGATGATATCTATGAGGGTGCCCGTGTTTACTGCTAGAGGGACTTAGAGAAGGCAAAGTGTAGACTGCTTAAGGAATGTCATTTTGTACTCTTAACATTGCAACCTTAAAACAGGTAGAGGGATAGTGATATTGAGAGATGGAAGCATAGATGGACAGAAAGACAGAATGTAAAGAGGGAGGGATAAAGAGAGAGAGGGAGAGCAACCCACATAGTGTGTCAGACAGACAGAAAGGACAGATTGTCTGGAGGTGTATGAGGTTAAGCTGCTCTCTTCAGACAGTGAGCTCCTATGACAGGTGTCAGTGGATAAATGAAAGACCTCTACTGTAGAATGAGCTCATCCAACCTGCCTTCCTACTCTCCCCCTCCTCCCCCAAGTCTGTATAGAGTCAGACCCATAAATAACCTTAATAACCTCCCCCAACACACTCTCACACAGTGCTGGAAAAGTACAGAATTGTCATACTTGAATAAAAGTAAAGATACCTTTAATAGAAAATGTATTGCGTAAAATTGGAAGTCACCCAGTAAAATACTACTTGTGTAAAAGTCTAAAATTATTTGGTTTTAAATACACTTAAGTATCAAAAATAAATAGAATTTATGGATAGCCAGGGGCACACTCCATCACTTAGACATAATTTACAAACAAAGCGTTTGTGTTTAGTGAGTCCACCAGATCAGAGGCAGTAGGGATGACCAGGGATGTTCTCCTGATAAGAATGTGAATTGGACCATTTTCACGTCCTGCTAAGCATTCAACATGTAACAAGTACTTTTGGGTGTCAGGAAAAAATGTATGGAGTAAAAAGTACATAATTTTCTTTAGGAATGTAGTGAAGTAAAAGTGACCCCAAAAAACTACTTAAGTAGTAATTTAAGGTAAGTTCTTTACACCATTGCTGTCTCACACACACACACACACAATGTCTGCTGAGATCAGAGACTAGAGAGGTTTGAGTGGGGGGAGGGGATTGTCGGCAGGGGAAGCTTCTGAGTGACAGCTGATAAGAGGCCCTCTGGCGGCCCCACAGTGATATCATAATGGCTAGGTTTAGGGAAAAGTAAAGTGGTACTGCAGTAATGTACTGTGGTATGTTATTTATATCAAAAGTTAGTCATTAGTAAACAATAACCAGTTAAAGACGAGAAAAACCCACCCAAAACCACTCATTCCTTTAATTTACAGCGACCTGGCCAAGATAAAGCAAAGCAGTTCGACACATACAACAACACAGAGTTACACATGGAGTAAACAAACATACAGTCAATAATACAGTAGAAAAACAAATATTTATACAAAGAGTGCAAATGAAGTAAGAAAGGTAAGGCAATAAATAGGCCATGGTGGCAAAGTAATTACAATATAGCATTTAAACACTGGAATGGTAGATGTGCAGTAGATGAATGTGCAATGTAGAAAAACTGGGGTGCAAAAGAGCAAGATAAATAAATAAATACGGTAGGGGATGAGGTAGTTGGTTGGGCTATTTACAGATGGGCTATAAGAAAGTGCAGCGGTCTGTGAGCTGCTCTGACAGCTGGTGCTTAAAGCTGGTGAGGGAGATAAGTGTCTCCAGTTTCAGAGATTTTTGTAATTCGTTCCAGTCATTGGCACCAGAGAACTGGAAGGAAAGTCAGCCAAAGGAGGAATTGGCTTTGGGGGTGACCAGTGAGATATACCTGCTCGAGTGCGTGCCATGGGTGGGTGCTGCTATGGTGACCAGCGAGCTGAGATAAGGCGGGGCTTTACCTAGCAGGGGCTTGTAGATGACCTGAAGCCAGTGGGTATGGCGACGAGTGTGAAGCGAGGGCCAGCCAATGAGAGCGTACAGGTCGCAGTGGTGGGTGGTATATGGGGCTTTGGTGACAAAACGGATGGCACTATGATAGACTGCATCCAATTTGTTGAGTAGAGTATTGGAGGCTATTTTGTAAATGACATCACCGAAGTCGAGGATCGGTAGGATGGTCAGTTTTACGAGGGTATGTTTGGCAGCATGAGTGAAGGATGCTTTGTTGCGAAATAGGAAGCCAATTCTAGATGTAATTTTGGATTGGAGATGTTTGATGTGAGTCTGGAAGGAGAGTTTACAGTCTAACCAGACACCTAGGTTTTTGTAGTTGTCCACATAATCTCAGACAGAACCGTCCAGAGTAGTGATGCTGGACGTGCGGGCAGGTGCGGGCAGCGATTGGTTGAAGAGCATGCATTTAGTTTTGTGTTTAAGAGCAGTTGGAGGCCACGGAAGGAGAGTTGTATGGCATTGAAGCTCGTCTGGAGGGTAGTTAACACAGTGTCCAAAGAAGGGCCAGAAGTATACAGAATGGTGTCGTCTGCGTAGAGGTGGATCAGACTCACCAGCAGCAAGAGCAACATCATTGATGTATACAGAGAAGAGAGTCGGCCCAAGAATTGAGCCCTGTGGCATCCCCATAGAGACTGCCAGAGGCCCGGACAACAGGCCCTCCGATTTCACACACTGAACTCTATCGGAGTAGTCGGTGAACCATGCGAGGCAATCATTTGAGAAACCAAGGCTGTCGAGTCTGCCGATAAGGATGTGGTGATTGACAGAGTCGAAAGCCTTGGCCAGATCAATGAATACCGCTGCACAGTAATGTCTCTTATCGATGGCTGTGCACCCATGACCAGCTCTGAAACCAGATTGCATAGCGGAGAAGGTACGGTGGGATTCTAAATGGTGGGTAATCTGTTTGTTAACTTGGCTTTCAAAGACCTTAGAAAGGCAGGGTAGGATAGATATAGGTCTGTAGCAGTTTGGGTCAAGAGTGTCTCCCCCTTTGAAGAGGGCGATGATCGCAGCTGCTTTCCAGTCTTTGGGAATCTCAGACGACACGAAAGAGAGGTTGAACAGGCTAGTAAAAGGGGTTGCAACAATGCCAATGAATGAAGGAACAATTTATGTTCCTTCATTCATTGGATTCCTATCTCATTTCTATAATATCTCTGGCAATGGCACCATGCAGAGGCAGACCTTCCGTTAAATTACACATTTCTCGAGGTAGGAATATTTCAAAAATATGATCAATGGCTCATTCGAGAGAAGACATCGTCCTGAGTTATGACATCGGCCAGTATTGAAATCTGACATGTATGAAAGACGTTTTTGCGTTACATGAAATGACCCAGGGAATCGATAGAACAGCACTCAGAAGACTCACTAAAACAATATAACATGCAAAATGGCTGACCCTTTCCTTTAAGTATAACCTGGTTCCATCTTCCAAACATTATTGCATTGTGTTTCACAAATATTAGTATTAAATACCGATCTCATCGTGAATTATGCTCAACCCAAACCCATATGCCCTGCAGTTAAACCTTAATTACTAGTATTTGCTATGGTTTTAGCTATAATAGCTGTGTCAGCAGTATTAGTACCAGCAGTAGTTTCTCTACCCTTATAACAGGAATCTGGAGTCAGTCAACCTAGTGTCTCCACTCTCTCGGGTACACCTTAGACCACTGTTCCCACCCACACTGTGTGTGTTTGCGTGAATATTGTGTGTGTGTGTGTGTGTGTGTGTGTGTGTGTGTGTGTGTGTGTGTGTATCTATCTGCACTCATACTCTCTCCCCCCTGAGGCTACCGTATAGGTAAGTCCTGTTCAGTTTGCGGAGGAACCCCCACAGTGAAACGGATGGAGATCAGGTACATTAACCCCAGGGCCATAACAACAGTCGCTGTATCATTACCAGTCAATGGGTTTGGAAGGTAGGGGGTGAACATTCGTCTGCCTCAAATCCATTCTGCTATTCTGACAATTAGAGGGATTGGTGGGAAAAGTACCACACTGGTCAAATGAATGCAATGATGGTGAACACACCATCCATTACACACAAGCACACATGCACAGACACAGAAACATGCGCACACACACACACACACACACACACACGCACGCACACACACATGGAGAAACGTGATAAGGAAATGGCCCTGTGGTTGTATCCAGAGGCAGAGGAAGCGTCTGAGTAGCGGAGCCCTTGTCTGGGACCTGGACTAATGGACTATGGGCCCTTTCTTTAGCTTGTGGTTTATAGGGGCCCTAATGTGGTTAACAGGGGCCCTTGTCTGTTTTTGCGGGCTGCTTGTCTGGGTTTGTAGAGCCGCAGGTCAGGATAATGTACTGTATGAGTGTAGTATGGTCCTAGGAACCACATTCATCACACACACACACACACACACACACACACACACACACACACACACACACACACACACACACACACACACACACACTGTTTACTTAACCTTTTCATGGAACTCTCCAAAGATATGCACCAATCCTGCACACCGCAGCCAGAATCACACACACATAAGCATGCACAACACACACCCACCCACACACGTATGCATGCACAAATACAGGTATGCATTCTCACACACACACACACACACACACACACACACACAGAAACACTCATTGTTTTCTCTCAAGTACTTTCACCCCATTACCGTCAACCCTGTATATGAGGACACGAGCAAACCACACTGAACAATCTCAAGAGCTTCCCTCTCCAAAACAATAACCACACACACACACACACACACAGAAATCCGGCACTTCCAAAACAATGCTAACAGTAAGCCCATAAATAAGCTCAACATTGACCTGTGAATAGGGTTACGTAAAAAACAAACATGCCCAACTTTCTGGAACAGAACCAAGGTCAACGTCGTCGGGATTACCCAGGAATGTCCAACTTCCTCTGGTAACGGGGGTGAATGAAAGAATTCCAAAAAGTGTAGAAGGACCGAACTCTCTCCTGGTTTGATATTGGTTCGTTTGAAAGTGTGGCAAGTCTGAGGTTAATGTGTGTCCATGAGAGTATGAGAGAGTGAGGCTGTGGTTTGCGTATGTAATTGTGTATGCGTACTGATTGGACGTGTCTTTGTATGCATACACGTGTCTGCATATGCATGTATGTGTGTGTTTGTACATGAGTGTGTGAGGTGAGCTTGGGGTTATGGATGGCAGTGGGGATTGTGTTGGTGGTTGGTTGGGTCCTAGGTAAATATTGAGTGTGTATTTACTGTGGAACAATGGGAACAAAGACGGCGCAGTGTCTGACAGAGAGAGAGAACATGTGAGCACTACAGAGTGGGGATGCATAGAGAGTGTGAGGGTGTTTGATTGAGACTGTGTCTGTCTGTGCGTATGTGTCCATTAAAGTTGGAAGTGTTGTGAAGAGACAGATGTGTGTATGTTGTAAAGATGTATGCACTGGAATTATGGGATCTTAAATCTCACTTTGGGAATGGGAGAGATGGGAATAAGACACACAAACACACAAAGCATATGTCCAGCTGGCGGGCGTCTTCGCTGACATCTTCAAGATGTCCCTGTCCCAGGCTGTAGTCCCCACCTGTTTCAAGGAGACCAGCATCTTCCCAGTGCCTAAGAAAAACAAGGTGACATGCCCAAATGACTATCGCCCCATCGCACTCACCTCGGTCATCATGAAGTGCTTCGAGAGGCTGGTCATGACCCACATCAAGGCCAGGCACACTGGACCCACTCCAATTTGCCTCCAACCGATTCCACGGAACATGCCATTTGATCGCTATTCACTCGGCAGTAACACATCTGGACAAGAGGAACACTTGTTTGAGAATTCTGTTCATTGACTGAAGTTCAGCGTTCAACACTATTGCTCCCTCCAAGCTCAACACCAAGCTCAGAGCCCTGTGTCTGGACACCACCCTCTGCAACTGGATCCTGGACATCTGACGAGCAGACCACAGGCTGTGAGGATTGGCAATAACCACACTGACTCTTAACACAGGGGCCCCCAAGGGGTGTGTCCTCAGCCCTCTGCTGTACTCTCTGTTCACCCACGACTGCGTGGCTTTGCACAGCACCATAAGTGAACTGGCATTATGGTGCCAGGATAACAACCTCACCCTCAATGTCAGCAAAACAAAGTTGATTGTTGACTTCAGGAAGCAGAGGAGGGAGCATGCCCCGATCCACATCAACAGGACTGCAGTAGAGAGAGTCAGTAGTTTTAAGTTCCTGGGTGTTCACATCACAGAGGACTTGACATGGACAAACAAAACCACCACTCTTGTCAAGAGGGCTCAACAGAGTCTCTACTTCCTAAAGCGGCTGAAGAAATTTGGCATTCCACCCCAGGTCCTCTCAAAATACTACTGCTGCACCATCGAGAGCATCCTGACCGGTTGCGTCACGGCCTAGTACTGGAATTTCTCCGTCCACGGCCGTAAAGCCCTCCAGCGGGTGGTGAAGATGTCCCAGTACATCACTGGGACCGTGCTCCCACCCATCCAGGACATCTACTCTAAACAGTGTCTTAGGATGGCCCGCAGCATCATCAAGACCCCACACACCCCAGAAACAAGCTGTTCACTCCCTTACCGTCGGGCAGACGGTATCGGAGCATGAGGTCTAATACAAACAGGATCAGAGGCTGTTTCTATCTACGAGCCATCAGACTGCTGAACATTGAACTGGACTGACCACCTGATCTGATTCTATGCACCTTACCACACATGCACACACCCACACAGACATATACACACACACACACACGTACATTCATGTTACACACACTTCACAACTGCTGCTACCAGACTCTTATTATGATTGCTAAATACAATTTAAACCCTTGCCCCCCCCCAATCCCACCCTTCCCCTAAACACGTGTAAATATTGTACTATACATTGTGCCTTCCTGTATTATACTCATGCTACAATGTTTATTCTATTCTACTGAGCCATTTACTTTGTTTGTATTCTTATGTTTTATTAGGTCTTATTGTTGTATTGTAGAGAAGGAACCTGCAAGTAAGCATTTTGTTGGACGCTGTATACTATGTTTATCCTGAACGACCAATAAAACCTCATACACACACGCACACATACACGCTGAACGGAGAGTGTGTGTGATGTGCTGCTTGTTTCCATGGGCAGGGAGGATTGAGGCAGTAACTTCAGACATGCTTCGCGCAGAGCCTGTGTGTTGTATGTGGGTGTGCTCAAGCCATATATTTTTGCAGAGATGAGGGTTTAGTTAGATGTATGATCGGCGGTTGCTCAAGATTCACTGAGAAATTCAATGTCCATCCAGGTAAGCAGGACGTGTGGAGATGATTTCAAAACCGGCCAATAGGGGCCACAGTGAGCGCTATTGCCATCAAGTAGACTTGGGGTTTTCTAGGGCGTTGTGACAACGATGGTGGATGGGCGTATGCCGCAAGCTCCAGCTCTGAGGGTCACGTTTTCAGATTCAGCGCTAGGCACACGTTCCAAACCTTAACCCTTACCTTAACAATTCAGAATGAATGCCTAAATTTAACCGTGGAGTTGTTTTTGTTTTAACCATATCCCAAACCTTGACTTAATTATTCTGAAATAATGCCTAAACTTAACCTTCAAAATTTGACGTTTATGGACAAACGTCGGATTCTTGTTGGCTACAGAGATTGGTCTGGGGAGAAGAGAAGGTGGAGAGGGAGGACAAACACACACACTCACACACACTCGCTCACTCACAAACACACACACACACACACACACACACACAGTGTTTTTTCACTCAGCTCCATGGAGACATGGGAAGGATGAGTTACTCCCGTCTGTAAGCACTGTGGGTCTGTAAGTCTCTCTCCCACGACCAACACTCCTTCTTGGGGACCTGAGGTGTGTGCGTGTGTGTGTGTGCATGCATGCGTTGTAGTGTGTATGTTGAGCTCACAAGAGGATCTGGCCATATGTGTTCCAGATGAGCCCATCATGGCGGCGTAACCGCGGAGACCACAGGAGAGATGGCTGGAGCAGCTCTAGAGTTGATCAGAAGCATCAAAGTGATCTAGTGATGAAATAACCTCCTCACCATCACTCTTTTCACCTAACCACAGATCTAGGATCAGATTACCCAACCCCTAACCTTAACCATTAGGGAGATGGAAAAACTATATCTGTGGACAACCTCTACTACCGTACACTCCCATCGTCTTCAGCATATAGGCTATAGTACGACAGAGGTCACATTTGCCTTTGTTTCAATAGAGTGATATTGGGCGTGAAACTATAGTTACACAAGCCGAGCAAAATGTACAAGCATTTTAGATCTTTGTTTACAAAATGAATCAAGACATTTTTATGTGTTTTATCTTTCCGTTTCTACGTGAAAAACACAAAATCCAGCGTTAACCCGACCCCTGATAAGAATATTTTTCATCTGCAGTTGAGCCAATAGAATGTGCCGTGTTAAGGCGTCCGCATGCTTCCCAGCCGAAACAGTTTGCGTATTGTATATTATGACCACATTTTGGACTTTTTAGTTTGGTGAGGGGTTTTTTAGGCTGTTCGGGCACACATTTTTTTTCTGGAGGCAAGCCGAAGTTTAGAGCCGAAGTCTACGCCCCTTCATCGGTGATTGGTCAAAAGTAGGGATTCTTCAATAAAGTATTTGTTGTCATTCAACAAGAGACAACTTGTTTTCATTAAGAAATACTACACCAAACATCTTAGATGTAAAATCGCGCGACTAAGATCTCCTCGACAAAAACGTCAATGAATTACAGATTTCTTGAGTTATATTATATTTTGAGGAAATGTATACTGACTACGGCATTTCAAAATGGACATACAGTACTATTGCCTTTTTTTTCTTGTATTTCAAGCGAAGGTCTTTTAAGGGAGTATTGTTTGGTTTGGCTAGGCACCAGCCGAATTGAATCATGCTGACGCCTTTATTCCACTGAGTTGGGTATTTAAACGGGGTGTATGGTGTTTGTAGTTTTACAATGCTAGTTGTAGGCGTGCTGCTGTACTTGACTGTCTTGTATGTTCAGCTCCCATTACACACACACACACACACACACACACACACACACACACACACAAACAGAGAGCTAGAAGTCTGAGATAAATGGTGTAATTAAACAGGGTTAAAGTCTATGGCGCTCACACACTGAGCTGTGTTCATTTATTTTGCACCATCTTTGTGTCTCACACACTCACTCTGTTTCTCTGTCATTCGTCATGGTCATGAAAAGGCTATTTTACTGAAAGTGAATGGACAAATGGACGCAATGGGTAGACAGAGAGTGAGAGAGATTTAGTGAAAGAGATGGAGTGAGAGAGAGAGATGTAGTGTGAGAGAGATGAGAGATTTAGTGACAGAGAGAGATGTAGAGAGAGAGATGTAGTGAGAGAGAGATGTAGTGAGAGAGAGATGAGAGATTTAGTGACAGAGATTTAGTGAGAGAGAGCGATGTAGTGAGAGAGAGATTTAGTGAGAGAGAGAGATGTAGAGAGAGAGATTTAGTGACAGAGAGATTTAGTGAGAGAGAGCGATGTAGTGAGAGAGAGATTTAGTGAGAGAGAGAGATGAGAGATGTAGAGCGAGGAAGAAAGAGAATGATATACTGAGAATGTGTCTGAGTCTAGCTGTGTGTGTGTGCGTGCATTTGTTGAGTGTTTGTGTGAGACTCAAAGCTTGCTGAAAACATTGAGGCTCGGGGTGGCTAACCACAACCCTGCGTGCAAAATGGGTGGGGGGGGGTCACTTCAAAAGAACCCTAAAACATACATATACATCTCTATGTATGATATGAATATATAAATACATTGGTCTTTTTCCTCTGTGGCAGTGTGTGTGTCGGGTGTTGGGAGTGGATCAGATTGCCCGTCTGTCTGTCACTCCACACACACTGATGCATGCGCTCTCTGTTGTACACACACACACACATCTGCTGTGGGTCCCCTGTGAGACTGCGGCTCTAACCCCAACTATTTGGCAGACAGTGCTTCTGCCGTTTCAGCCATTTTGATTTCAGAGACCCATTACTGAAAACTAGGATAAATATGGGTGTTTTGGTGGAGAGGAGAAGGGATGGATGGAGGGAGTAGAGAGGAGAATGGGTATGGCAGGAAGTAGAGGTGGAGGAGGAGTGGACATGAAGAGGGGAGATATGGTGGTGGTGGTGGTTGAGAGTTGTCTATGATCTCTGATGGAGTGCTGCTGCTACAGGGTTATTTTGACCAGTGTTATTTTCATCCCAGACATTCCTTGAAAATTCTGTCTGGTTCAACAGCCTGGGGTAAAAACACACTGGAGGGAGAAAAAAAGAGGATGGACGGAGGGATGAATCAAGAAAATACTTATGAGAGATGTAGAAGGTTCATGAATTTAGTGAAGAAATATGGAGGGGGAAGAATGAGAAGGATTGGGTGTGTGTCACAAATAGAGGGAGGGACAGGAGTGAGGAAAGAAAAAAGGGGTGGTTATAGAGAAAAGGGGTGGATGTAGAGAAGAGAGAAAAGGGGTGGGATGTAGAGAAGAGAGAAAAGGGGTGGATGTAGAGAAGTGATTGATGTTGAAGGACAGGGAGTTGAGTGTAGATAGAGGGATGGTGACAGGAAGAGATGGATGGAGTGGATTTCCTTGTAATGTTGTTGCTCCTTTTCCTGGTTCCGGTGATGACAAAGTGACCGGTGTTCTAAAACAAATTGGACTGTGTGTGTGTGTGTGTGTGTGCGCAAGCATGTGACCGTGTCAGTGATTGTGTCAGATGACAGGTGCTATTTTAACGTCCCGCACTCTCTGACATACACACTCTGGGTCAGACACACAGGGTCACACAAACACACACTCAACCCAGTCGATGAGGACCCCGCTGCTTTTGTAAACTGAAGGACAGGGGTTTACCGATATGAGAGGCACACACACAGATTACTCTTTGTATGCTACCAGCTGAAAGAAGCCTCTATATACCCCCTCCATGTCACACACACACACTTTGACACAGTGGCAGGATTAATAGAGAGAGTTGGATGAGAGTATAAACAGAGCACTGTTTGGTCTAGCCAGGCGTCAGGACCATAATTCTTCAGAGCTGTCTACACACACACACACACACACACACACACAGCACAGTCTTCAGAGCTCTCCACAGTCCACATTCATACATACATACAGAAGACCATAACTCTTCTCACATCAACACATGCACAAGCCATTTTTTCAGAGCGCCCCGCATACAGTGAGGGAAAAAAGTATTTGATCCCCTGCTGATTTTGCACGTTTTCCCACTGACAAAGAAATGATCAGTCTATAATTGTAATGGTAGGTTTATTTGAACAGTGAGAGACAGAATAACAACAACAAAATCCAGAAAAACGCTTGTGAAAAATGTTATAAATTGATTTGCATTTTAATGAGGGAAATAAGTATTTGACCCCTCTGCAAAACATGACTTAGTACTTGGTGGCAAAACCCTTGTTGGCAATCACAGAGGTCAGATGTTTCTTGTAGTTGGCCACCAGGTTTGCACACATCTCAGGAGGGATTTTGTCCCACTCCTCTTTGCAGATCTTCTCCAAGTCATTAAGGTTTCGAGGCTGACATTTGGCATCTCGAACCTTCAGCTCCCTCCACAGATTTCTATGGGATTAAGGTCTGGAGACTGGCTAGGCCACTCCAGGACCTTAATGTGCTTCTTCTTGAGCCACTCCTTTGTTGCCTTGGCTGTGTGTTTTGGGTCATTGTCATGCTGGAATACCCATCCACGACCCATTTTCAATGCCCTGGCTGAAGGAATGAGGTTCTCACCCAAGATTTGACGGTACATGGCCCCGTCCATCGTCCCTTTGATGCAGTGAAGTTGTCCTGTCCCCTTAGCAGAAAAACACCCCCAAAGCATAAGGTTTCCACCTCCATGTTTGACAGTGGGGATGGTGTTCTTTGGGTCATAGGCAGCATGCCTCCTCCTCCAAACACGGCGAGTTGAGTTGATGCCAAAGAGCTCCATTTTGGTCTAATCTGACCACAACACTTTCACCCAGTTGTCCTCTGAATCATTCAGATTTTCATTGGCAAACTTCAGACGGGCATGTATATGTGCTTTCTTGAGCAGGGGGACCTTGCGGGCGCTGCAGGATTTCAGTCCTTCACGGCGTAGTGTGTTACCAATTGTTTTCTTGGTGACTATGGTCCCAGCTGCCTTGAGATCATTGACAAGATCCTCCCGTGTAGTTCTGGGCTGATTCCTCACCGTTCTCATGATCATTGCAACTCCACGAGGTGAGATCTTGCATGGAGCCCCAGGCCGAGGGAGATTGACAGTTATTTTGTGTTTCTTCCATTTGCGAATAATCGCACCAACTGTTGTCACCTTCTCACCAAGCTGCTTGGCGATGGTCTTGTAGCCCATTCCAGCCTTGTGTAGGTCTACAATCTTGTCCCTGATCTCCTTGGAGAGCTCTTTGGTCTTGGCCATGGTGGAGAGTTTGGAATCTGATTGATTGATTGCCTCTGTGGACAGGTGTCTTTTATACAGGTAACAAACTGAGATTAGGAGCACTCCCTTTAAGAGTGTGCTCCTAATCTCAGCTCATTACCTGTATAAAAGACACCTGGGAGACAGAAATCTTTCTGATTGAGAGGGGGTCAAATACTTATTTCCCTCATTAAAATGCAAATCAATTTATAACATTTTTCACATGCTTTGTTGTTATTCTGTCTCTCACTGTTCAAATAAACCTACCATTAAAATTATAGACTGATCATTTCTTTGTCAGTGTGCAAACATACAAAATCAGCAAGGGATCAAATACTTTTTTCCCTCACTGTACGTACACACAGAGAGAGACAGCACACACATGATCACAACTCTTACACTTTCTCTGCACACACACACACACACACATCACAGGTGCCTGGTGGCACCTTAATTTGGGAGGACGGGCTCATATTAACGGCTGGAACGGAATGAACGGAATGGTATTGACACATCGAACACATGGTTTCCATGTTCACTTCATTCCAGTCATTATTATGGGCCATTTTCCCCTCAGTGTGTTCATGGTGGTTAGCTGTCTAATGGGGAGTGTTACCCCTCATGTCAACAGTGCTCTAAACACCACTCCCAACCCGCTGGCAGCCTCAACCCGTCCACCACATCATCCCACCCTCAATGCTCCGTCAGGGGGATAGAACAGCAGGCAAATGGCAGGCTTCTAGGCCTAAAGACCCCCCATGAATATTATGGGTGGTGACTGACAGTTCTGATATCTTTTGGTCTGATGTTTTCCAGGTGTAAAATAGTTGGTCCATTTTCCCTCCAGTCAACCTGAGTTTTTTTGGGGCGGCCTTATCACAAGCTGTATATATAGGCCTGTGTCGTCACAGGGTCCCCTGCAAAGTGTGTGTGTGTGTGCGTGTGCGCGTGTGCGTGTTTGCCCCTCCCTCCCTAGGGTGTATTTTGGGCTCTTCCTCTAGATTAGATTAGGGCCCACATCATAGGAAAGCCACCTCAAGATCAGAACACATCACACACACACACAAACACACACACAGGTTAAGAGAAGATGAGAGAGTAAAGAAAGATGAGTAAAGAAAGATAGAAAATGGACGTCTAGTATGTGGCATGTACCGTAATGTGTATATGTGTGTGTGTGTGTGCAGCAGTATAAATGATAGGCTGAGGAGGATGTGGCTCCCAGTAGATGGCTAGGAGCAGCAGCCACAGAGAGGAGCAGACTGAGACTGCCAAACACATTACTCTGCAATTAGACAGAACAACCTCCTCCTCCACACACACACAGATACGTTCAACCATTTGCAGCCAGACACGTTCCATGCCGTCTGTAATAAGAAAGTGTGTGTGTGTGTGTGTGTGTGTGTGCAACGTTTTTTCTGGATCAAAAAGGGGCTTAGGTGGTGGGTGTGGCAATGGTGCGGTTGGCCCGTAAGTGCAGCTGAATTCTAGAGAATATTTTCGAGGCCCCCATCTTGGCGGTATAGAAAGGTTTTCATTTTTTAGCCAATTTCCTGCACTTCTACACATTTCTACATGGAGCTGAGAGAAAATGTTACAGTTTTAAACCTAATTTTCTGCAATTCTATGCATTTTGCCATGACTAATGCTGTGTTCTTTTTTTCAAACATAATAACAAAATCAATACTGCAAAATTTGTTTTGGGAATTTTTATTTCTCCCTGACTGTCTAGCTTTTATTTTGGTGATTGTTAGTTCGCAAAGATTATATTTTAAAAAAAAGATATAGGTCTGTTACTTTAGTATCTGGGTTTTGGTCGTTAAGTTTACACTGAAAGCGTTTTTCATCCCAAAATTATTTAAAAAAAAGTTTACTTTTAAACTTAAGCAGCCTGAAGAAAACACTTAGGCGGCCCGCCCAAGGCTTTCAATAGCAGAACAATTACTGTGTCTGGAGAGTATAGTGTAGTCTTTGACTTGGTCTGTGTTGCTGGTCTGTACAGTGCCTTCAGAAAGTATTCACACCCCTTGACTTCTTCCACGTTTTGTTGTGTTACAGCCTGAATTTAACATTGATTCAATGTTATGTTTGTGTCACTAGTCTACACACAATACCCCATAATGTCAACGTGGAATCAGGTTTTTCTAAATGTTTACAAATTAATAAAAAATGAAAAGCTGAAATGTCTTGAGTCAATAAGTATTCAATCCTTTTGTTATGGCAAGCCAAAATAAGTTCAGGAGAAAAAAGGTGCTTAACAAGTCACATAATAAGTTGCATGGACTCACACTGTGTGCAATAATAGTGTTTTTAACATGATTTTTGATGACTACCTACCTCATCTCTGTACCCCACACATACAATTATATGTAAGGTCCCAAAGTCGGGCAGTGAATTTCAAACACAGATTCAACCACAAAGACCAGGACGGTTGCCAATGCCTCGCAAAGAAGGGCATTGAATATCCCTTTGAGTATGGTGAAATTATTAATTATACTTTGGATAGTGTATCAATACAACCAGTCACTACAAAGATACAGGTGTCCTTCCTAACTCAGTTGCCTGAGAGGAAGGAAACTGCTCAGGGATTCACCATGAGGCCAATGGTGACTTTGAAACAGTTATAGTTTAATAGATGTGATAGGAGAAAACTGAGGATGGATCAACAACATTGTAGTTACTCCACAATACTAACCTAATTGACAGAGGAAAAAGAATACAAATATTCAAAAACATGCATCCTGTTTGCAACAAAGCACTGAAGTAAAACTGCAAAAAATGTGGCAAAGCAATTAACTTTTTGTCCTGAATACATAGTGTTATGTTGGGGCAAATACAGTACATCACTGAGTACCACTCTTCATATTTTCAAGCATGGTGGTGGCTGCATCATGTTATGGGTATGCTTGTGATCGTTAAGGACTAGGAAGTTTTTCAGGATAAAAAAGAAACGGCGCTAAGCACAGGCGAAATCCTAGAGGAAAACCTGCTTTCCAGTAGACACAGAGATGATTTCACATTTCAGCAGGACAATAACCTAAAACACAAGGCTAAATCTACACTGAAGTTTCTTACCAAGCAGACAGTGAATGCTCCTGAATGGCCAAGTTACAGTTTTGACTGAAATTTACTTGAAAATCTGTGGCAAGAAAATGGTTGTCTAGCAATGATCAACAACCAATTTGACAGAGCTTGAAGAATAATGGGCAAATGTTGTACAATCCAGGTTTGGAAAGCTCTTCGAGACTTACCCAGAAATACTCACCGCTGTAATCGATGCCAAATGTCCTTTCCAAAGTACTGACTCTGGGGTGTGAATACTTATGTAGATTAGATATTTCTGAAGGCACTGTTTATGGAATGCAGACTTCCACTAGAAAGATAAACAAAATGTACTACTGGAAGAAGCCAGCTAGGCAGAAGAGTGTCTTAATGAATCACTCACTGTGGGGACTTTACGCCGTGTGTGTGTTGGTATTTAAGCAAGTAGGCACGTTTTTGTGATTCTGTGTATGTCTGTGTGTAGGCTAAATGTGGTAATATGTTTGTCTTATTGTGTGTTTACTTTTAATTTGTTTGTGTATTTGTGAGGATGTTTGCGTGCCTGTTTTTGTGTGTGTGCATGTGTGCTTGTCAGTCGGTGTGTGCCTGCGCGCCTATGTGTGTTTGCGTTTTATTGTGTATGTTTGTGTGTGTATGTTTGTATACTTTTGTCTCCAGCTGCAACCCGTGATGACAAACAATACAATCTTCTAACTTGGCACTATGACATCACATTTTGTTCTGGTGTACCTCTCTGTGTGTGTCTCTCTCTCTGGCCCCTCTCTCTCTGGCTCTCTCTCTCTGGCCCCTCTCTCTCTCTCTGTGTCTCTCTGTCTCTCTCTTTGTCTTTCTCTATGTCTCTCTCTGGCCCTCTATTTCTCTGTCGCTCTCTCTCTCTCTGGCCCCCCCTCTCTCTCTGTGTCTCTCTGTCTTTGTCTTTCTCTCTCTCTCTCTGGCCCTCTCTGTCTCTCTCTCTTTTTCTTTGTCTTTCTCTGGCCCTCTGGCACTCTATTTCTCTGTCGCTCTCTCTCTCTGTCTCTCTCTTCCTCTCTCTGTCTCTGGCTCTTTCTCTCTCTGACCTTCTCTGTCTCTTTGTCTTTCTCTCTTTCTTTCTCTCTCTCTCTGAAACTACCACTCATCAAAGAACCCACACCATTGTCATGGTGAAACAGGGCCTTGCCAATGGCTAGTGGAGACGTGTGGTGTACTGTATGTAGCAGTTCTGATATGTAGTGTAAACACACACGTCTGTCTGTCTGTTGCTTCAGTGCCTGTCTGTCTCGTTCTCTGAGTTTCTCTCACTCTCTCTTTCTGCTTGGCTAGGCTGTGTTCAAAGTCAGTCTTTTCCTGTGTTTGTGTCTTTCTGGCCACAGTGCTGACTGCCAGCCTTCCGTATTCGTCTAGTCTGGATATTTACCTGCTGGCCCCGGCCCACACTCGACTCTGGCTATAGAAGGACATATACTGTCGCCACTTAACTATGGTGCTACAGAACTGGGATTTTCCTCAGAGCGTCTGAATATGTTATGTGATATGTGATTACCCAGTAATCAACTTAGTTGTGAAACATACACACACACTCTCTCAGACAACGGTGATGAGACAGCCTACAGGGAGGAGGTCCGAGAACTGTCAGTGTGGTGTCAGGACAACAACCTCAACGTCAGCAAGACCAAGGAGGTGATCGTGGACTACAGGAAACAGGGGGGTTGGATGCACACCTCCATCCACATCGATGGGCAGCAGTGGGAGAGCTTCAAGTTCCTCTGTGTCCACGTCACTGAGGACTTAACATGGTTCCTCTCACACTAGAACAGTCGTCAAGAAGGTACAGCGGTACCTCTTCTCCCTCAGGAGGCTGAAACAATTTGGCATGGCCTCTCAGATCCTCACAAGCTTTTACAGCTGCACCATCGTGAGCAAACTGACTGGTTCTATCACTGTCTAGTATGCTAACTGCACCGCCCTCGACCGGAAGGCCCTACAGAGGGGGTGCGGACGACCCAGCGCATCACCGGGGGCGAGCTCCCAGCCATCCAGGATGCACATGCCAGGCCGTGTCTGAGAAAGGCCGTAAAAATTGCCAAAGACTCCAGCCACCCAAGACATGGACTGTTCTCCATGCTCTGTCTGGCAGGCGGTACCGGTGCATCAAGGCTCAGACTAACAGACTCCTAAACAGCTTCTATCCCCTGGCCATAAGGCTTAATGGCTAACTAACTGCTCTCCCTCTCCCACCGACTATCCACACTGACTATGCCCATTCACAGGTCTCTGCCCACTCAGACACAAGCTACGCTGCTAAAATGATTGTTGATTACATTTATTACTACCACTTCGGTACTGGTCATTGATTATTGATTTCCATTACCATTAGTATTTATCTATTTATCCTGCTACTGGTCACCATTACTCCTGTTTACATGTATGTATTATCATTCGTATTTATATATTCCTGCTACCAGTCACTTTTCAGCCCTGTTTACATGTTTCAAGTTTTTATTGTCAAATAGTACGGCACTAGTACGGTGAAACACCTTTCTTGCCCTCTCATTTCCAACATTGCAGTAATCAATATCAGTACTACTATAAAAAATACATTAAAAAGTCAAGTAAAACAAAAACACACAATAAATAAATAAGAAGAACTCTAGTAAGTAAGCGATATACAGGGGCAGTTCCAGGGTCAGTGCCAATACCATATTTACAATGTGCAGGGATGCTGGAATTAGATATGTATATGGAATATCCTGTAAATCCTAAAACTTTGAAACTCACACACACACAATTGCAGCCTCTGCCTCTCATTTTTCTTTTTTTCACAAATTTTGCAGAGATCAAAAAGGAGTTAGACAGGCTGAGATGAAGGGGGTGGAGGGAGAAGAGAGGGAGGTAGAGCTTGTGAGAGTGACTCCTCAACAACAGGTTACTGTATCATTAGGCTGCAGGGAGAGAGTTTTACGATGTTTGTGTGTGTGTTCCAACACACACTTAAGTTCCTGTATGCAAGAGAGAAGTGTGTGTGTGTGTGTGTGTGTGTGTGTGGTCAAATGTAGCCTTTGATTCATCAGGGAACATGCTGTTACGTCTCCTCTCGCGTCAATTAGCCGCTCCTTCGTCTCCACGGTGATTAGAACGCCATTATGGAACGCCAAACCGGGGAATTCTTTCCACGGTCTCTCTGGAAAAGGAGGAAATGGGATTGTAAGCAGCAAGATAGTGTTTTAGTTGGCCACTCACCAGTACCACCACTACCATTCATTAAGGTCAGACACAGAGCTTGACCTCTTGACTTTTTCTATGGCCGATCTTCCGAGTTGCCACCAGTTAAGTACCCAAGTTTAAATTTCTAGTTTTATTGGTCCTACAGGATAAAAATGGTATACATCGTCCAATGAAATGCTCATTCTCTACAATGCAACAACAAGAAATAAGAAAATAAGAAAAGATCAGAATACGAACATAAAGTAAATGGCTCAGTAGAATAGAATAAACATTGTAGCGTAAGTATAAGTGAGGGCCTTCCTCAGGCACCGTTTCGAGGTCCTGGATGGATGGTAGCATGGTCCCACCCAATTTCCGTACCGGCTGTGATGCAACCGGTCAGGATGCTCTCGATGGTGCAGCGGTGGTATTTGGAGAGGACCCGGGGTGGCATGCTGAATTTCTTTTTTATAATTTGTAATCCTTTATTTAAATAGTCAAGTCAGTTAAGAACCAATTCTTATTTACAATGACGGCCTAGGAACAGTGGGTTAACTGCCTTTTTCAGGGGCAGAACAACAGATTTTTCCCTTGTAAGCTCGGGATTTGATCTTGCAACCTTTCGGTTACCGGCCCAACGCTCTAACCACTAGGCTACCTGCCGCCCCATTTTCTTCAGCGGAGGAAGAGATTTGGGGGTGTATGAGAAGAAAAGAGGGAAATAAAGGGAATTATTAGAGAGAGAGCATGAAAGAGGAAAAGCCTAAGGGAACTTATGTTAGTAGTTTGTGATGTTTGTGTATGTTGGGTATAATAATGCACAGAGCTGCTCTGGACCTCTGCGAGAGAGAGCGAGGCAGGCACTGGAGCAACAGACAGACGGACGTGTGTTTACACTACATAGAACTGCTACACAAACCACAAAGAGAGGGAGGGAGGTAAGAGAGAGAGACTTACAGCCTGCAGGATTTGTATTCATATGCACATATTGTGCTTGAGTGTATGTGTCTCTTCTTCATGCACACATTTCTGTGTGTTCGCATACACACGCTGACATGCGGCTTTATGAGCGTTAATGTCGTCTAGCTCTTTAAATGAACCGAAAACCACACCTCTGCACACCAAACACCAAATCAACAGTGTTAAGAGATGCAAGCCCACAGTCTCCCGGCATGACAGCCCATTCGCTGGGCTAATTAGCACCCATAACACAGGGCACTCTCAAGACTTTTATAATGCTAATCTATCAAGTAGACCCTTTTTATTTTTGTTCCCCATAATCTAGAGTCATTTGTTAGCAATTAAAGGCTAAAAAAATGCAGGTCTTTCTGGTGGGAGTGGTGTTCCTCAAGCGTAAACACTGTGGAGACTGGGGGGGTTCGAGGAGGGCGTATATAAATGTATGGGTATTTAAATGGCCAGGGAGGAGACTATTTAAAGTGGGCAGGAGTGAATATGATGAATGATCCAGATTTGGAAAATTATATTTAGGAGTACACAAAATTGACCTTAGCTGACCTTTAATCAGGGTCGATTGGCACCTTCATCTTACTCTGTGACAGACTAAATTAACTCTGTTGAATGACTGTAATGACTTTGCAAAACTCCTTTGTTGCCTGTGTTTGATTTCAGAAAAGTCGCAATGTGTTTGTCTACTTTGATATCCTTGTTCTTTCTCTCTTCTCACTCCCTCTTTAATTTGTTCTCTCTCTTTCTCATGTGTTGTCTTACTCCCCCTCTTTCTCCCATGACCCCCAGTTTATTAGCCAGCTCTATCTGTCTCTGTCTGTGTCTGTGTTTGTAGTATGGCCAGGGGTTTAAAGCCCAATTGAGGACAATTAGATGGTTGTACTGGGTAGGCTGGTGTCAGTGGGCAGGAAGAGAGAGAGGGGGGGTGAGAGCCTGTACATTCCTACCATTTCACAAGGAGACGATCCTCTAGAATCCATCCCAGCACTCATCTCCTGGAAACCCCCCAGCCAGTCTGGAATGCTGCTTCTGCCTCATGACGGGGGAGAGAGAGGGATGGGGAGAGAGGGATGGAGAGAGAGGGATGCAGGGGGTGAGGCATAGAGATGGAGAGAGGGGGTGGGGGCTGGAGGGACATGGAGAGAGATGGATGAAGTGAAAGAGAGGTAGAAGGGAACGACATGGAAACTTGTCACAGGAAAGGTGTGTGTGTGTGTGTGTGGGGCATGCTCTGTCTGGCCCTCTGACAGCCTGTCTCCACTGCCAGGGGACTTTATCAGTCCTGGCTGATAGATGCAATAATGAGCCCATCCTCAGACAGCCCTGTGTGTGTGTCTTGAAGGATAGACTCTGTGCGTGTGTGTACTGAGTGACAGACAGACACAGTAATGGATCCATCCTCAGACACACATTAGAAGATGTATCTAAACTCAGTGTTGGCAGACTGTTCTGTGGACAGCTCCTGGCTCCGACTGTGGCGCCAAGGGAACACACACACACACACACACACACACACACACACATGGAGAGTCTATCATTCAAGCTACACACACCTACTAACACACTACACACAAACACACAGGGAGAGTCTATCATTCAAGCCACACACACATATTGTACTCACACACACACACAGGGAGAGTCTATCATTCAAGCCACACACACATATTGTACTCACACACACACACACACACACAGGGAGAGTCTATCATTCAAGCCACACACACCTATTGTACTAACACACGCGCACACACACACACACACACACAGGGAGAGTCTATCATTCAAGCCACACACCTACTCACACACATACAGACACACACACTGCCTCCTTCCCTCATGTCCACTTCTTTATCCTCTACTCTAGTTTTCAGTAGAATTTTAATTAGTTCTAAATGGCAACACTACATTCCATCAGACTGTTAAACAGCCATCACTAACATTGAGTGGCTGCTGCCAACATACTGACTTAAATCTCTAGCCACTTTAAAAATAGGAATTGGATGTAACAAATGTATCACTAGCCTCTTTAAACAATTTTTTATATAATGTATATAATGTTTACATATCCGACATTACTCATAGCAAATGTATACACTGTACTCTAAACCATCTACTGAATCTTGCCTATGCCGTTCGGCCATCGACTCAAACTCTAGCCACTTTAATAATTATAATTAGATGAAATAAATGTATCACTAGCCACATTAAACAATGCCATTTATATAATGTTTACATATCCTACATTACTCATCTCATATGTATATACTGTACTCTATACCATCTACTGCATCTTGCCTATGCCGCACGGCCATCACTCATCCATATATTTATATGTACATACTCGTATTCATTCCTTTACTTTTGTGTGTATAAGGTAGTTGTTGTGAGTTTGTTAGATTACTTGTTAGATACTACTGCATGGTCGGAACTAGAAGCACAAGCATTTCGCTACACTCGCATTAACATCTGCTAACCATGTGTATGTGACAAATTTTATTTTATTTTATTTACAGAGTAATTACATAGATTATTACTCTGGTGTAACTTGTGTCCCTAAATCAAGCTGAACTTGAATTAAGTGGATGTTTTTGAGGGATTCTAGAAGGTACTATTGTTTTAGAACGCCTCCACTTTATATCTGTGAGTCCACAGTCCTCTTTACCAATACAGTGGAACCTTCCGTTTATACAACCACAGAGCCAAGAATGGACTTACTTGATGTCTTTAACATTTATTGCCTAAACGGCTTTAAAGACTTCAAATAAAATGTTAATTGTCACATGCTTTGTAAACAACAGGTGTAAACTTACTTACGGGTCCATTTCCAACGATGCATAGTTAAAGATAAGATAAAAAATATCTAATAAAATTGAAGTAGTGACACGAGGAATAAATACACAGTGAATAACGAATAAAGAGTAAAAATAACAGGGCTATATACAGGGAGTACCAGTACTGAGTCGATGTAGAGTTACGAGGTAATTGAGGTAGCTATGTACATACAGGTAAAGTGACTAGGCGACAGGATAGATAATAGACAGTAGCAGCAAGTGGGTGAGTGTATGGCATCAGTATGCATGTGTGTGCTTGTTGTGTGTGTGTGTGGGCTTATGTAGTGTGTGTTTGGGGTGTCAGTGTAAGTATGTGTGAGTGTGTGTGTGTAGAATCCAGTGTGTGTACGTAGAGTCAGTGCAAGAGAGTTAGTGCACAAAAAGGTCAATGCAGGTACTCCGGGTAGCTATTTAGCGTTCTTGTTTAGAAGTCTTATGGCTTGGTGGTAGAAGCTGTTCAGGGTCCTGTTGGTTCCATACTTGGTGTGTTGGTATCGCTTGCCATGCGATAGCAGAGAGAACTTTTTGTGGCTTGGGTGGCTGGAGTTTTGGACAAGTTTTTGGGCCTTTTTATGACACCGCCTGGTATAGAGGTCCTGGATGGAAGGGAGCTCTGCCCCAGTGAAGTACAGGGCCGTATGCACTACCCTCTGTTGCGCTTTGCAGTCAGATGCCAAGCAGTTGCCATACCAAGCGGTGATGCAGCCAGTCAAGATGCTCTCGATGGTGCAGCTGTAGAACTTTTTGAGAATCTGAGGGCCCATGCCAAATCTTTTCACAACTTTGTTGGTGTGTTTGGACCATGATAGATCCTTAGTGATGTGGACACCGAGGAACAACAAGTTCTCGTCGATGTGAATGGGGGCGTACTCGGCCCTCACACACACAAACACACACTACACTTCAAACACTTGTCTGCTCTTAGAGAAAAGAGCGTGGGAGGGACGGCGGGAGGAGGAGGGGATGGAGAGTGGGGACTCCCCAAGTATAAAGTCCCCTTTGTTTTCAGGGGCAGTATCTTTGATTGAAATATTTCCTGACGTTTTCTTCTCCTCCCCACTCCCCCTCTTTTCCGTGGGAGATGTGGTTGTGAAATGTATCTTTGGCAGAGTGGGAGCGACCCAACTGCCACACAGCCATAGCAATCACCACTGAAAACAGAAATCAATGTCTGGCCAGAGAAAAAGAGAGACTCAGGGATTGTGTGTGTCTGTATGTTCTCTTACTGGGACGTGTAGTATTGATAGGTCAAGTGGTGATTTTCATCTATCTGTCTTGTAAACCAAGAACAGTGTAGTATGTCTGCGGCCTAGGGTTAGAAAATGGGAGGTGTGTTCGCTTGGGTGCGTGTGTGGAGGGATATGGTGTCTATGGACAGACTGTGAGAAATAGCATTAGTGGCATAGGTGTCAAAAGAGGGGGGTAGGAGGGTATGATATAGAGTGATGTGGGGTTTCCCCTTAGGAAGGGCAGGGGCAGTTTAGTAGAGCTGGTAGACCACATCACTGTCTTTGAACAGTGTGAGTTTGTACGTGTGTGTGTGTGTGTGTGTGTGTGTACATAGATGTGGATCCAATGTACATTAATGTGGATCCAATGTACATAGATGTGTGGGTTGGGGGTTGGGGGTACCCCAGCATGGTAGCAGTGTGGCTGCCGACCCAGGGAGGTGCCCTTCCTCCCTCAGCTCCGCATGGGCGAGAAAGAAAACACTGCTGTGAAATATGTCCTCTTTATAGTTATCCTTACGACAGGCCAAGGTCATGCTCTGGTTATTGGTGTGTATGAGTGAAATGACCTTACTTTTACTGTTTTATATGAATTTTTTAACCATAAAGGTATACTTAAATGTAATTTATTGTAGCACTTGAAATAGTAGAAGCCAGCTTCGTACGTCCACGTTTCATCAAGGGTGTGTGAAAATGTAAATGTGGGACGAGACGTCGCAGGATAGAGGGAACTCACACACACATCCTCATTGTCCTCATGTGTTGTCAACAGTACCTTCTGTCATCAACAACACCCTCCATACAGTCATTCTAGTCACTGTTTCCATTCTCACCACTCAACAATAGTAGCTAGGCTACTAAACACCTCCCTCTGCAACTGGATCCTGGACTTCCTGACAGGCCGCCCCAGGTGGTAAAGGTAGGTAACAACACATCCGCCACGCTGATCCTCAACACAGGAGCCCCTCAGGGGTGCATGCTCAGTCCCCTGCTGTACTCCCTGTTCACTCAAGACTGCACGACCAGGCACGACTCCAACACCATCATTAAGTTTGCCGATGACGCAACAGTGGTAGGCCTGATCACCGACGACAACGAGACAGCCTATAGGGAGGAGGTCAGAGACCTGGCCGCGTAGTGCCAGGACAACAATCTCTCCCTCAACGTGATCAAGACAAAGGAGATGATTGTGGACTACAGGAAAAGGAGGACCAAGCACACCCCCATTCTCATTGACGGGGCTGAAGTGGAGCAGGTTGAGAGCTTCAGGTTCCTTAGTGGCCACATCAACATCAAACTATCAGGGTCCAAACACACCAAGACAGTCGTGAAGAGGGCACAACAAAGCCTATTCTCCCTAAGGAGACTGAATAGATTTGTCATGGGTCCTCAGATCCTCAAAAAGTTCTACAGCTGCACCATCGAGAGCATCCTGACTGCTCGGCCTCCGACCGCAAGGCACTACAGAGGGTAGTGCGTACGGCCCAGTACATCACTGGGGCCAAGCTTCCTGCCATCCAGGACCTCTATACCAGGCGGTGTCAGAGGAAGGCCCTAAAAAATTGTCCAAAGACTCCAGCCACCCTAGTCGTAGACTTTTCTCTCTGCTACAGCACGCTAGTGGTACCGGATCGCCAAGTCTAGGTCCCTAGTCACAGACTGTTCTCTCTGCTACAGCACGCTAGTGGTACCGGATCTCCAAGTCTAGATCCAAAAGACTTCTTAACAGCTTCTACCCCCAAGCCATAAGAGTCCGGAACAGCTAATCAAATGGCTACCCAGACTATTTGCATTCCTCCCCCCTCTTTTACACTGCTGCTACTCTCTGTTTATTATCTATGCATAGTCACTTTATCTATACCTACATGTACATATTACCTCAATTAGCCCGACTAACCCGTGCCCCCGCACACTAACCCGTACCCCCTCTATATAGCCTCGCTATTGTTATTTTACTGCTGCTCTTTAATTATTTGTTACTTTTATTTCTTACTTAACACTTATTTTTCTTAACTGCATTGTTGGTTACGGGCTTGTAAGCATTTCACTGTTGTATTCGACGCATGTGACAAGTAAAATTTGATTTGATTTGGTAAGTCAACACAAGGGTTTTCAAATGATAGTTGAAATAGTAGTTCTGTGCTGTTAGTTATTTGCTGATTAAATCTATAACGGCAGTAAGGCTATAATTGTGTATCTCAGTCTAGTGGTAAACTAATCTCTTTGGATGCATGAGAACAACAATACGTTGTTATTTGTTCAAATGAAACACTTCTGTCCTTGTTGTAGCCACTCTGGGCTTAGCCGCAGTCACACACTAGCTGAAGCAAGCACGTACTATTTCCCCGGAGAGAAAAATCTGAGGTTTTCAGAAATGATGTTGAGTTCTATTCAGGAAAGACATGTGACACAGACCACCTGTTTGTGGCCGGGCCTCTTTAAATACATCCATATTTCTGTAAACACACCAGTCCATATTTTTTACAAAAGCATAGTGTGTGTTGGTGGTGATTTCTGTGAAACAAGGCGAGCAGCGGTGGCTGGTGTGTGTGTGGATGACTGTTGCCAGGCCAACCAGAGGAGTGTGAAAACAATTTGGAGGGATTCCGCGGGCAGCACTCTGAAACCAACCAGCGGCTACACCGCAACAAAGGCAGCCTCCGGCGGCCAAGGACACGCAGCTCTCTGTCAGCATCGCCTGTGTGGACAGAGAGTGGGTGTGTGGACAGAGTGTGTGTGTGTGTGTGTGTGTGTGTGTGTGTGGACAGAGAGTGTGTGTGTGGACAGTGAGTGTGTGTGTGGACAGAGAGTGTGTGTGGACAGAACGTGTATCTGGACAGTATGTTTGTGTGTGTGGACCCTGACAGTATGCTTGTGTGTGGGCAGCATATGCTTGTGTGTGTGTACACGTGCTTGTGTTTGTGAGTCAAATGTTTATGTAAGTACATGAAGGGTGTATGCGGGTAGTGAATAGTTGTTAGTTTATGGAGAGGGTAGTATGTGTGTGTTTGTGTGTACTATGCCCAGTATTGTAATTGTGCCTTAAGATGTGGCTAGCTGTATTTAGACAGAGTGCAGACTGTGTAGAACACAAGAGGGAGTTGACAACAGAAGTACAAACTGGTATTAGTGTGTATGTCTGAATTTATGTCATAATGCATAGATTTGTTTGTGTGTGTGTGTGTGTGTGTGTGTGTGTGTGTGTGTGTGTGTGTGTGTGTGTGTGTGACTGGAGCAGAGCAGAGATGGTTAGTAGCAGGGCGTGGCCAGCAGAGAGAAAATATCCCTGCCGACCGCGGGAATGATTCCCCCCCTGCACCACACCCTCTGGGGCCAAGAGCTGCCTGCACCACCCGCCTCTCTCTCTCTCTCTCTCTTTGTGCCTGTGTGTTTCTCCTCCCTGTTTCCGTCTCTCTATCTCTCCATCTATTGCGCTGTGTCTCTCCACAACTCTCTCTCTCCACATATTTCCTAGTCTCTTGCTCTCTTCATTTATATCTTGGTCTCTCTGTCTCCCATCCGTATATCATGTACATATTTACCTCTCTCCTCTCTCTGTATTTACTCTCATCTCTGTTGGGGAGTTTCCTCATACTGTGACCACAGAGGATAGGATTGCTGGGACATTCCGCATCATCAGTGTGGGACAGGAGGATGCAGACAGTAATAAGGATGCAGTTGCAGAGTGATTACTGTGTGTGTGTGTGTGTGTGTGTGTGTGTGTGTGTGTGTGTGTGTGTGTGTGTGTGTGTGTGTGTGTGTGTGTGTGTGTGTGTGTGTGTGTGTGTGTGTGTGTGTGTGTGTGTGTGTGTGTGTGTGTGTGTGTGTGTGTGTGTGTGTGTGTGTGTGTGTGTGTGTGTGTGTGTGTGTGTGTGTGTGTGTGTGCGTGCGAATGCTTGTTTGTATACATCATCACAGTATTTGTATATATACAGTGGAATAATATCACATTCTCTGGTTTGCGGGGTTAGGGGCGTGCATTCCTGTGTGTCTGAGTGGTTGGTGTTTGGTGGGTCGAGCTGAGCTGGTCTGGTCTGATATGTCAGTGGGCTATGCAGAACACACAGCGATGGGCAGCCCTGGTCTGCCTCACAGCACATTCCAGGCCCAGGAATAGTATGACATAAACCCGATCCAGCAGCCACACTAGAAGATGGTTAAGGTCCTCTCTTCTCCTCTTTCTCCCTCCCTACTTCTCCCACTGTTTCCTGCTCACAAACCCGCCAATCATGGCCAGTCTGGAGTGTCTGCCCAGTAGTAGTGACAGCAGAGCCAAAGATTCTTAAAGAATGTTAAGTTAATGGTAAACTGGATATGTAGCACTTTTTCTATAAATACATTTGTCACAACCTGCTTAACAACAAGCTAGGCCTCAATTGATTGGCTAGAGGGATAACTTGACGGAGGAGAGGTATAGAAGATAGACCAGGATTGTGGATGGAGACAGTATGGCGAGGGAAAGAAAAATGGGATATACAGGCCTATGTGGTTGAACATGTGCTATGCTAGTCTCTCTTCACAGCCACTGTACCTCCATCACAGAGTGCTATGCAGACTGTGGAATGTGTGTGTTAGGAGCAGAAGGACATTGTGTAAGTGCCCGGACACGTTAGCGAGACCTTTCTCAGTGGCCCGTCTGGCGGAACGATATTATTGGCTTCTGTCATTTGTTTCCCAAATTCATTTCTGCCCATTTCCTCCCGCTTTCTCTCTCTCTCTCTCCAGTCACCTTGCTTACTCCTCTGAGGCGTTTTGCAGGGAACGTTCTATTTTCCTCGGAGTCAGTCTTTTCCTGCTTGACCTTTTGTAAAGGGAAATGTTGGAAAGCGGCGCACGGTCATTCTTTTCTGAATGATGTGTTGCTGTATTTGCGTTCCCCCTCATGGCCGTGCTGCCGTTTCTGAGACGTGTGTGAGATTGTGTTCCAGGAAGCATTTGGACCTCATTGTTGGGACTTGAGACGGGCAGGTAAACGCCGCAGGGTTGGGCCAGGTCTGGGCTGGCAGTTCTGCCAGTTCTCCCAGGTTTGGGAAAGACACAGACGCTCTATTGTAGCTGTGGGCTCAGCTGGAGTCTGACTGCTGAATGGGTCAAATGAGGTGGTTCTGCCACGGTCACACAATGGTCTAGAATCACGTCAAAACCCCTCCCCATCTCCAGCCTGCAATGTGTGTCCCAAACATGGCAGAGTTGGCATTCTCCAGGCTGGTCGTAGTCATAGAGCCTCTGTGTCTGGACCAGTTTGTAACTGAAAGCCTTCCCATAGTAGTCTATGGTCAAGACAGACTGGAGTTCAGTCCATTTTGCCGTGTTTATTTAGCTTAGGCCCGTGCCTTGTTGGTCTATGCGATAATGCAGCCCTGTCCTGACACATACGAAACATATTCTTCAGACGTCCCACAGGCAGACAAAGGCCTGAGTGTGTGGACTGGATCTCTGGGCATCTGACACAGAGACCCCGACCCTGTGTATCCACTTCAACCCCCTCCCACACACACAGCCCCCAGTGAGGGACAGTCCCTCCCTGTCTGAGAGGAGTTGTTAAAGTCCTCCGTCGTCCTCCGCGTTGACTCTACCTCTCTGGCCGCCAGGCTCAGACCACCCACAGGGGGACTGATAGACTGCTTTATTAACTAGACCTGCTGCTGAGAGACAGCCAGGCCAGGGGAAGGAACACGTAGATACACACACAGTCAGTTATACACACACAGTCAGTTACACACACACACAGTCAGTCATACACACACACACTCTCTCTCTCTCTCTCTCTCTCTCTCACTCTCACACACACACACACACACACACACACACACACACACACACACACACACACACACACACACACACACACACACACACACACACACACACACACACACACAGAGAGAGAGAGATACATAAGCACTCTAACAAAGACACATCATTTATCACACATTAACTTTTCCCTTGGACAGACAGAGACACACACACACAGTCAGTAGCCGTTTCATTAGCAGCTGTCCCAACACTGGTGTCTCCGACTAAGAACCCTTTCTCTGTGGTTCCAGTCTCCGTCTCTCTCTCCAGCGCTGCCTGTGAGTAGAAGGGGGTTGGATGGGACTGGAACCACTGCCTCCCCCTCCTATTGGGAGTGTAATTTGCTTGATCATGCAGTGGTTTACCAGAGGGGTTACTGGCTTAGACGCCACGACTTTCTGGGATTACAGCCCAGTGTTTACACAGCCGCGTGAACATAACCCCAACCTCCACCCACCCCTCATACAGCTTGTGTGTGTGTGTGTGTGTTTAAAGAGAGCATAGAGGAGCTAGAAAGGTAACTGGTCTCTGACACCTGAATATGTGTTTGTCTGTATATGTCCTGTTCCACCGACAATTACCTAGCTTGTATACTGTCCTCTCCTCTCTCTGTCCCCTGCTCCCCTCTCCTGTCCTCTCCTCTCTCTGTCCCCTCCTGTCCTCTCTCTGTCCTCTCCTCTCTCTGTCCCCTGCTGTCCTCTCCTCTCTCTGTCCCCTGCTCTCCTCTCCTCTTCTCTCCCCTCTCTGTCCCCTCCTCTCCCTTCCTCTTCTCTCCTCTCTCTGTCCCCTGCTCTCCTCTCCTGTCCTCTCCTCTCCTGTCCTCTCCTCTCTCTGTCCCCTCCTCTCTCTGTCCCCTCCTCTCCCTTCCTCTCCTCCTCTCTCTGTCCCCTGCTCTCCTCTCCTGTCCTCTCCTCTCTCTGTCCTCTCCTCTCTCTGTCCCCTGCTCTCCTCTCCTGCCCTCTCCTCTCTCTGTCCCCTCGTCTCCTCTCTCTGTCCCCTCCTCTTCTCTCCTCTCCTCTCTCTGTCCCCTGCTCTCCTCTCTCAAACCTCCATTCCCACGTTGCCAGCCTCTACGTTTTGTTTTTAGATTAACACAATGCTGTTGTGGCCGTTTAGTCTGGACCACGCTCACACACATCACACACGAACGTCACATCACAGAGCTGCGTGGCCGGTCCCTGGCAAGCGCAGCAGTTTAGCGGCGGTATTTATAAAACAGTGGGAAGCAAGGCAGAAGCCTCCCGCATAGTCTGGGGACACAGGGGAATGCAGGCGCTCTGTGAGGCCTGTGTGTATTTTGACTACGGCCCCCTGAAGCTCTAAAGAACACCCGCTCTTTTCTCTTAGAGGGGAAGCGGAGCGGAAAATCTCTGCTTTGAAGAAAAGGCGATAGGACCATTCTCCTGTTGACATTTGTTTGGCTGTTTTTTGTGTTGCTGACGGGTGTACAGTGTTGCCGTCAAACTTCTTTGAACCCACACCATACATGTCAATACACAATGAGCACACACACACACACACATACTCACCAATACGGTACAAATGTCCTCATAAAATGAACATCTGCAAACATATTTGACATAGGTTAATATGACAATGTTGGTGATGATGATGACAGTGATGCTGTTGTGGTATTGGGCGTTACAGCTGGGGACTGTTTGCTGAGGTTTCCTCTGCAGAGTGGCCCACGGCAAAACTGATGCTCTGTTTAGTCTAGAAGGTTTCGCTTTGTTACTTTGTTGATCAAATAAAAATAGGAGATGACCTGACTCTCTGATGCTTTGACCCCATCTTTTTTTTACGATGGAAATGTTTTTCAAGTCCCGTTCAAATGGCCCTGTTAACCCAAAATGGTTCTGGCTGTCTGGATGAAAAATGTCTGCGACAGCTTTTTTGCTGCTACGTGATCTCCCATATATTTCTGTCTGGGGAGTAGCAGCAACAACTGCAGTGGTGTGGTTCGGACTTGGGTCTGTCACAATGGGACTGATTGTAAAAGGAAACCTGACTGTCAATCAAATGCTTGATTCTGACAAAGGGGGTGGGGTTTGTAAGGCATCTCTGTATACGTTTTCCTTTGGCTAGTTCTCGCTCTCCTTTCTCTCTCTCTCTCACGCACACACAATTCTCTCCTTATCTAACACACTCCCGTACTTTCCCATTCTTTCAAGCATGAGCACACACGCGCTTTGTGACTCTTATCAATACACGCTCACAGAGATCTGATGTGCCAGTCCCCCTGGTGTCTCCACTTGTTCCAATGTCTGTTCAGCTGCTGAGGAGTGAAGTGTGGACAGAGTGGCTTCTCTCTCTCTCTCTCTCTCTCTCTGATACCTGAGTCTCCCAATCAGAGTAGTGACAGACCGACAGTGTCCAGCCTGGATTATCCCTGTCGCTACCGCACAGCGCAGGATTAACCACAGAGACCCACACACACACTCCATCTATAGAGACATAGACACACTTTTATGAATGTACTCAAACACGCACACAGAATGTTTACATAATCAATACACATCAACCTAAACTCTATATTCAGCTGTGGCTGAATGCATTTGTGTTTAAATATGAATGAGAGAGTTGTCAAAGCAGCTTTTCCTCCGGGCAGGTCACTATAGCCATCCTCTTTTATGTGTGATTGGAAAAGATCTGAGGGTGTTGGTCGTGTGTGCGTGCCTGTCTGGTTCTCCTCCGTGTTACCCAAATGGAAACCCAACAGCAGCCAGCTCTCAGTCAGGATAATAAGACACTGCTCCCTGTTTAACTGGCCCACTTTTCCTGGAGTATTACTGCCACTTTGCTCCTGGTTCACACAGGCTTTTCTGTTGAGTCTTTTAACCAGTTCGGTCCTTTTTTGGTGGTTGATTTTGGTTTATTTGGTTGTTTTTACACTGGCTTGCCTGTGGGGATCATTTAGGAAGGCTAGACAAACGAGCCAGAGGCCGCAGGCGGGAAAAACAGGTCAGTTTATAAGGCCCCTCAACTAACACACACTTGATACACTGTGCCCTAGCAACAATGACGCTCTACACACTGAATCGTGAAGGTCACACACTGCACTGCACCTGACCGTGCACAGCACATCAGATACGGCACCCTGGCCTACACACTGGAACTCACCTCGCACACGATACACACTGAACCTTTCAGACGGAGCCCTGCACACAAAAAGCCAGCACACACACACTTCAGCCAGGACTTTGTAAGCCCTAGACGATTACCTAGCTGATTGGAGCCCTCTCCGGAGTCTCTAAACACACACAGTCTTTTAGAGTACTCACCACAGCCCCCCTACACACACAGCCCTCTCCTTTCTCATGGAGATAAGGACGTCTCGTTGTTGGGAGACAACGGTCCGCCATTATCTTATCAAAGAGCCAATCCAACGTGGAGGAGGGGAGAGGGGGGTCCTTTGTGATGCGACAGGTGCTGTTGTAATTCAATTTGTCAACGGGAGGATTTGGAAGCCGTCTGAACTCAATTGTACCGAGGGTCAGAGTCCTTTCTGCTGTACTGTACATAATAGCACTGTGTAACAGTATGCTAACCACAGCATCGGCACAATGCAAATCTAGGATAACCTTGACTCATATTTACATATTGCTAACTTTAGCGGACGGGCAACTCTGACCTTAGCTTGAGCACAGTGCTAATCAAATCAAATCAAATTGTATTGGTCACATACACAAACCTGTCCCTTTTTCAGGATCCTGTCTTTCAAAGATAATTCGTAAAAATCCAATTAACGTCACAGATCTTCATTGGAAAGGGTTTCAACACTGTTTCCCATGCTTGTTCAATGAACCATAAACAATTAATGAACATGCACCTGTGGAACGGTCATTAAGACACTAACAGCTTACAGACGGTAGGCAATTAAGGTCACAGTTATGAAAACTTAGGACACTAAAGAGGCCACACTAAAGAGGCCTTCTTACTGACTCTGAAAAACACCAAAAGAAAGATGCCCAGGGTCCCTGCTCATCTGCTTGAACGTGCCTTAGGCATGCTGCAAGGAGTCTTCTGTCCCGCAGATGAGGACCTGCGTGACAGGTACAGGATGGCAACAACAACTGCCCAAGTTATACCAGGAACGCACAATCCCTCCATCAGTGCTCAGAATGTCCGCAATAGGCTGTGAGGGGCTGGACTGAGGGCTTGTAGGCCTGTTGTAAGGCAGGTCCTCACCAGACATCACCGGCAACAACGTCGCCTATGGACACAAACCCACCGTCGCTGGACCAGACAGGACTGGCAAAAAGTGCTCTTCACTGACGAGTAGCGGTTTTGTCTCACCAGGGGTGATGGTCGGATTCGCGTTTATCGTTGAAAGAATGAGCGTTACACCGAGGCCTGTACTCTGGAGAGGGATCGATTTGGAGGTGGAGGGTCCGTCATGGTCTGGGGTGGTGTGTCACAGCATCATCGGACTGAGCTTGTTGTCATTGCAGGCAATCTCAACGCTGTGCGTTACAGGGAAGACATCCTCCTCTCTCATGTGGTACCCTTCCTGCAGGCTCATCCTGACATGACCCTCCAGCATGACAATGCCACCAGCCATACTGCTCGTTCTGTGCGTGATTTCCTGCAAGACAGGAATGTCAGTGTTCTGCCATGGCCAGCGAAGAGCCCGGATCTCAATCTCATTGAGCACGTCTGGGACCTGCTAGATCGGAGGGTGAGGGCTAGGGCCATTCCCCCCCAGAAATGTCTGGGAACTTGCAGGTCCCTTGGTGGAAGAGTGGGGTAACATCTCACAGCAAGAACTGGCAAATCTGGTGCAGTCCATGAGGAGAAGATGCACTGCAGTACTTAATGCAGCTGGTGGCCACACCAGATACTGACTGTTACTTTTGACTTTGACCCCCCCTTTGTTCAGGGACACATTATTCCATTTCTGTTAGTCACATGTCTGTGGAACTTGTTCAGTTTATGTCTCAGTTGTTGAATCTTGTTATGTTCATACAAATATTTACACATGTTAAGTTTGCTGAAAATAAACGCAGTTGACAGTGAGAGGACGTTTCTTTTTTGCTGAGTTTATTTAGCAGATGTTATTGCGGGTGTAGCGAAATGCTTGTGTACCTAGCTCCAACAGTGCAGTAGTGTCTAACAATTCAATTTGAACCTATATTATGAAGTGTTATCCATAGCTAACACCACGGGAGAGCATTTGGCTCAGATTCCCCTCTGCCTATTGGTCACCACTAAATGAAAGAACATCTCTAAACCACGCATCAGAGATGAAGAGAAGGGACTGTCTATCCTCCATCACAGATGAGGAATCCCAAGTTGATGACGTGTGGGAGTTCTGTTCATGTGAGTGTGTACCTGGTAATAACGTGTTAATAACGTCCTATCTCTCTGTCTGGCCCTTTTCAGATAAAGAATCCAAGGACCAGAAAGTGTCTGCAGTGGGGGCAGTCAAGGAGACAGTGGAAGAGACTGCAGAAGAGCCTGTGAAAGAAGTGAAGAAAGAAAAGGAGTCCTCTAAGGAAAAGAAGAAGGAGTCGACCAAGGAGCCCAAAGAGCCCAAGGACCCTGGGAAAGAGTCAAAAAAGGAGTCTTTAAAAGAGTCCAAGGAAAAGAAAGAATCCTCCAAGGAATCTGGAAAGGAGTCAAATAAGGAGTCTTCTAAGGAGACCAGCAAAGAGTCTTTGAAGGAGCCTGGGAAGGAGAAAGTGTCAAGAAAGTCATCTGTGAAGGTCAAGGAGAAAAAGAAAGAGCCAGATGCTGCTGCTGGAGAGGGCTGATAATGTCATGCAATAAATGCATTCAGTTACACACACACAGTCTCACATATACACTCATATTCATTGACAAACACACTTCTATCAGGGCTGATGCTGGTACATAGTCAGGACTTCTGGTGTCTGTGTTGGGTGAAGGTGCGGTGCTGAAGATGAGGCCCAGTCAGAAACTCCAGTAGAACAGCCAAGGAGTCGGACGTGCGAACATCAAAGCCCTTCCCCCTCCCTTCCTTCCAGTGGCAGCATCTCGCAGTGGAACCCACAGCCCTGTGCGTCGGTAAGCCCTAACCACCCCGCCTACACGCGGGCACTCTGACATCTGCCCCGCCCTCTCGCCCCCTCGTGTGGCAACGTGCCTTGCCAAAGCCACCCCCGCCTCAGGCTAAGAATAACCCCCCATTCCGTCCATCCCTCCGTATGTCCCCTCGGGTAAAACAAGGCCACTTTCGCCCCCCCATCAGCAGCTTTCAGCGCACAGAAGCAGGAAAACCATCAAACTGAGACAATAGCAGAGAAACTCAAAGGGGAGGGAATTCAAGCAGCCCTCATGATTGTTTGTGAGGACTTGCAGGAACATACTCAATCACACACACCACAAACACAAGAATACAAACATGCACAACAATACATGTAAAAACACTAGCTAGCACATGCACGTGTTCTGCAACACACAGCCCTACAAGTGTAGCAGTGTTTCCAGCCAGCCTCTGAGACCATAGGCCACCTTCTGCTAGAGGATCTCTGTGCCAGCCCGACCAATGACAATCCAAACAGCTCTTTATGTCGCTATTGTACTGTACCTGTACGTCCTGTATGTGTGTGTTGTCTGTACGTGTCTTGATGAAGTTAGATGTGTATCGTATCCTAACTCAGCTTAATGAATGTATTACAGCAACGGTTTTGTACCATAATCAGCTAGTTTGATGCACCAGGCACCTTTTCTCTGCCTGTTTTTATAGACAAAGCAGGGTGATTCAAGTGCTATGAAACTATTGTTTAATGTTTACTGTATCTCCTTAATCTCCCTCCGTATGTATGTCTTTCTCTATCCCTTTAAGTCTGTCTCTTTTCAGTCCTTGCTTACTGAGTATGTGGGACAGTGTATATGTTAGAGTATATAGGAATAGTCACTGTTAAAATGGCTTTGTCTTTGGCCAGTGGCTTTAGGTTTTTTCCTTACTGTTGTGTAAAAGGCCTGTGCAAATTTCCCTGAGCTCGGCACAAGGTCAATTTAAGATTGAGTAACAGTGAGACTCCCTGTTTAATTTGGCACGGGTCGTTTGTAGATGTTGCGTTAAAGTCACGTTGTGGAAGAAGATGGGGATGGACTCCGGCGGACTCTCCTCTCAGGTCTGTGTTATGTTATGTCTGTTGGACATCAGTGGGTTCTCTTTTTTTGTATTATTCTCCTTAATAACTTGTGTCTTTGACTAAACACTTTGTGGCGCTCTGTCTTTCACAACATGAATGTTGTACAGGACAGGTTCAAGTGCAAAACATTATTGAACTAGGACCAAACATTGTTACATGCCCCACTGTGAAAAACAAACAGTGCCACACAGGTTTGAGAGAATGTAATAAAAAGCCCTTTGCATTAGCCTTTTACAAACAAATGGGTTGGTGTCATTTTATTAGAGAAGCTGCCTTGTGAGAGGCTTAGGAGAGAATGTATATCTGATGTGTGTGCATGCTGTTGCCCAGAACAGTATGTAACGCTAATGTGTATCTGAGAGGAGATGTACTGGTATCCCTACTTCCCTCTGAAAAGCTTGTAAAACGATGGACAGTATTGAGTGTGATAGGTCCCAGCCTCAGACTAAATCTACAGCTCCCACGATGCTCTTTGATAAATGCCTCTCCTTTTCCTGTCTTAAAGAGACACACTCGCTTTCTCTATGGACGTTTTTGTGCATGATAGTGTTTTCTGTGTCTGCGGTTCTATTCGAGTGTTTTGGTGTGTGTGTGTGTGTGTGTGTGTGTTTCTGGGAGCGAGTGTGTCATCTCTGATCGGGGCCCAAATGAAGTCGCCTGTGAGTCGCCCGCTCGCACAGCTGAAGCCCGCGGGTACCCGACCTCTCACCCTGCAGGGTTCAGAGTTCAGGCTCGTTTTAAGTTTGGATTGGAGCGAGGGTATCCCTGGATCCACCGTGGTGCTGCTGTCTGATCCAGGCTGGCGTGGGTCTGAGCCGGACGGAGGTCGTGCTCCAGTCTTGACACGACAGCTGAGTCTAACCCCTTACCCTCTGGACCCAGACCCACCGTCTGCCCGCAGTCTTATCCCTGGGCAGCTGACTCCCAGGGCTCTCTTAACGTCTGTGCAATGTCTACACAACGTCTGCCCCATGTCAATGAGATGTAGTAGTAGACACAATGCTCAAAAATGTTCTGCATTCTGATTCCATACATATTGACGCAAGCAGGGATAGTGACACAAAAGCACAAGACTATAATATATGATATAATAATATATACCATTTAGCAGATGCTTTTATCCAAATCGACTTAGTCATATTCACACAACAGCACAACACTATAACAGGGATGGACAACTCTTCCCCCCTTTTGTAGGCCCGCGGACCAATTTCACCCCAAAATAAATATTATTATGATTTTTTTATTTTTATAATAGAATACACAAGGTGCATCTTCGAAATTTGGTTGTGCATCAGCAGCCACTCAATTAGCCCATGTCAACTAAACATTTTGTTGAGTGGTAAATGAGTCTAGTGGCCATCTATCTAAACATGTAGTAAGCATGGTTGATCATCAGTTATCATATTAAAAACAGCAAGCATTTGCCTCCAGCTATGGCAAAATGTGTAGAATTGCAGGAAACTTGTTTTAAATCTGCAAAAAAAAATCTACACCCAATGGCAAAATGTGCAGAATTGCAGGAAATGTACTTTAAAACAAAAATATATTTCACTGTCACGGGGGAGCCGCTTAAATGTTTTGTTTGCAAGGTGGTGGTATGGATGTGGGTATGTAGACCCACGAGCTACTGTGGTAGCACAGTTGTGTAGACATTGCATACTCATGATGAGTTCCGTTTTTTTGTGTCCCCCGCCACCATCAAAGTTGCCCATCCTTCCCTGCTCTATAATATAATAATCAATGCCATTTAGCAGACGCGTTTATCCAACGCGGCTTACAGTCATGCGTGAATACATTTTACTTATGAGTCGTCCCGTGATTCAAACGCACTACCCTAGCTTACAAGCACCATGCGCTAGCAACTGCGCCACAAAGGACCGTTCAACACAATAGCGCTCTTTCGTTTTAGAGTGGAAGAGGGTCATTTATGTCACGGTTAAATAAATAACTGTTCAAACTCGGCATCTGTAATAATCTTGCGGAAAATTTGGGAATAGACACCTCTACTTCAAAAGGGTGCTCTTTGGCGCCACCAAGCGTTGAATATTAACACAATGTTCATCTGTACTGCTGAATGCACGCACACGGTCGACACAAAAACAGTGACACACACTCCCTTTCTAACATTAACACACAGACACACACACACATTCACTAAGTTTACTCGTCACTCGTGGCATGTTTACAATGCGAAGTAACAAGAGCAATGCAATTAGATAAAATAAAACATTGTTCCTTGACAGTTAAATGTTGTAAATACAGGGTTGGGTCATAATTGTTTCTTTGAAGAAATGTTTTTCCTTCCCATTTGAGGTTCTTCAGAACCACAATTTTAAGGGTGCCAAACTGTTTTAAAAGTTGTAGATTTCTAAATCTGTCTCAAACAACAGTAACAGACATTTCAAGTAATGTAGCCTAAACTAGATATGTGCCCTTATTATAGGCTATTGAAATGTTATAGATTATATATTCTGAATTGACATCATACTTTAGAAGTGGTGTCAAACTAAGAAAATGCCTAATTTATCAAATAAGTGTTGCGTTGAGGATATCACTGGAAAATTGAAAATGTATGAAACTGAACAGACACATTGTGGTGCGCCCCATCAATGCGGGTGGAGGGGGGAGATCAACAATTGTGGGATGACGCTTGGTCCCATGGCAGCTCGAGGGGCGCAGAACCCCCACCTTGATACAAAGTGGCCTGAATTCGTGAATTTTTGTTGTTTCATCCTGTTTTGCAGCGTGACAGTGTTGAGAGAGCGCAGCAGAGATTAACAGTAAGGACAGGTGGAGCGCATGTTGTGATCCAGGCTTGTTTGTAGTGAAACGAGATCCAGCCTCGAGATCCGATAGCAGTAGGTGGGTCTCTCACCGCGCGGTATTGTACGGAGTGTTACATTACCACAGCCGCAGCCAGCCAGCCGGGAGCAGCGGGCAAGTTTGTACGTCAAATCACTCGGATTATTAAAACCCCCGGCAACTATTTAAATATTGAGGGGCCGTTCTCGTTTTGTTTGGAGGAGGTTCCTGCACCCTGCGGGGATGTTTAACTGGAGTAGTAGGGGTTCTATTACGCTGGCATCGCCGTGCGCCTCAGTAGGAACAGTTTACTATAACTTTGGGCTGGAGGTGGTTCGCTTCTCGCGGAGCTCCGAGTGAGAGACCAGTGCCGGCTCGTGTAGCCTAACCTAAAGCCCGCTACTAAGCCTGAGACAGTTGGACAGCATCTCGGCGCAAAACGGACCTAAAATTCCGAACGGTTTCTTTTAGCGCTCGACAACATCTGTATATTTTTGGTATTGCCAAACATGAGGATTTTTGAAGACATTTATTTACGAGTATATCTTTAGGCTATTTGGAGAATTTATTTCCCAATAGTTTTATTTGTCATTTTTACTATACGCATCTGTTTTATTTTAATCTCTTATGAACTTTGTTTTTCACTTTTTTGGAAAAAAATTATTTCCCCTGCACTTGTTTTGGGAACACAAGAGCGCTCCTGGACGCGACATGAGGACTGTCGCCTGGCTGTCCGCACGGCATTGTCATTGTAATTTTCATGTGTCATGTCGATTGTCGGATGCCGGAGGACACGCGATGTCGTTTAGCATTTTGACAAACTGAAGGTTATGGGCTGGAACAAAACTAACTGAGGAACGCTATAGTAGCCTGAATGGGGGCAATTATGCTGGAGTCCCATATATTCTAGGGTTTCCAGTCGGACACCAACCCATGGGGATATAAATCTATATATATATATATTCTAGTATATTTTCTTTTTTTACGTTTTCCTTTTTTTTTTACTGGACCAATTTTAGGATGATGTTAAATTGCTGCTCGAGCGCCTTGGAACTTCCTATTAAGTTCCCCTGCAGCTTTTTATTCGTGTTTTTACTGTTCCAAATGCCACAGTCCTCCTCGCCTTTAATTACAGGTAAGATACATTGACTAGGCCTATTTACTTTCAAAACATGTCCAGCAATTGACAAAAACAAGAATATAGCCCAAAAGCTAGACTATAGGCCCACAGGTAGGCTATTCACTTTCCCGTTACTTGGCACAGACGTCAGCTCAATGTCTATTTTGGATTTACATTTGGTTGAACGTTAAATCAACAACAAGTGTCACCGTGTCAGTGGATTGATGTTAAAAGTTGGGTGAATAAAATATGTTCTGTCGAGTAACTGGTACCCCCGGCTCGTTTGAAACCTTATGACAGGCGCATTGGATCACCAGTAAATTTCCCCATCTACTGTTATTTTGGAAACTCGAGGGGTCGTTCTGTCGAGGTCAGTATCCAAGTCACCTGGCGCGTTATCATTGTGCAAACATGATCATTTCTTTCAGGGGAAAGACAAACCTGCATATCGGTATAAACTGAGTAGGCTACCTTTATAGTATAATCCCACCGGATCAAATTCCCATGGAGTGTCGCTACCTGGTATTCGAAATATGCGGTATATCATCTGTCTATTGTTTTCCCTGCCCGTTTTCGTGGGAGAGGAAAGTTGTCTGGTTGTAGAAAGACAAATGCGCCCTGTCACTGTGCTCGGCTGCAAGAGGTGGATGAAGAGTAAACAACATTTATAGGCCTATTCGTTCAACTCTGCTTTATAACAGAAGAAACGCCTCATTGGATTGAGGCTAAAGTGTTGGGTTTCACTACAATCACATAAAGCTGTGCTGGTTTAATTACACGCGAAGGTTGTAGGGTACGCTACGGTCGAGGTAATTGCCCTGCTCCTGTAATTCTCACAGAAACCAATTTGTCACCAAATTCCCCCAATACTTTCCCTGGCTGCCACTACTCCGTTCAACGAAACATTTTATGTCTCATCTAAATTTAAATCACCCGGACAAAAATATTCTGATAAACTGATCTAATATTTCGTAATTTAGAAAAAGTTATAGGCTATAGCCTATATAATCAAATTAAATTAGTAATATAAACTTGTAGATAAAACCTACTTAGGCCGACTTATTTTAACGTCTACAAAATATACCTCACCGTTATGGCATAGCCGGTGCAATTCCTGGTAGGCCTAAAGAAAAAGCACAATTCGAATATGCCAAGCCTGTCCATAAAATAACTTCTCTGATGCGTCTTGTTTCGCTGTTTTATCACGTCGATGAAGATGAAAAGGCGCGAATTTATTGCCTCTCTCTTCGCGCCCTTCACAGGTACAGAAGCCATCTGCGAGAACGAAGGAGAGGTGCTCCACATACCCAACATAACGGACAACCCGTGCATCACCTGCGTCTGTCTGGTGAGAACAAATCCCAATTCTTGCTAAATAACTTTCAGATGGGGTTAGGGCATGTAATTGTTAGTTGACATTGAGCTTCCCTATTTGTTGTTGGCACGTAGGTTCAACAGAGGAGAAACAAAACGCAATTGTTGTGCGTAATTATTGCCATTGCGCTTGACTGAATAGCTATAACTATTAATATTGTTGCCTAATTATGTATAGTCTATAGCCGAGTTGTAGGCCTAACTGGGCAAATAGGCCTGTACTGTTTTTTTCTAATAATCACAAAGAATTATGAATAGTGTTGCCACCTTTTCAATAAGAGTAGTAATTATTTCCCTTCTAAGCCCACACTGGATTTTAAACAAAATGGTATTGTTTGTTTAAAGACACCCTTGTCTTCATGCTGTTAAATCCAGGCTACAAATGTGAAAGGAGGCGTCTTTCCTGGAACATTTACTCTTTGACCTCTGTCTCTCCTTGTTTTGAAGGTCATTGTTTTAGAGGTTGAGATTGCAAGTGAGAGGCTTTTCTGTCACCAGCAGCCAGATGTAATAATGCTCTCCCTCGCCTGTCTTTTTAGTCCCTCTTTAAAAGTGTAATGTGGTTGCGTAAGTTTCTACAAATGTCGTGTTTGACTTGCAGGGTATTTGCCCTATGAGAAACAGTGTGAGTGTGCAAGGTTATATATTTATGTGTGCACTGTGCACACTACTGTGGCCGTGCTGCCTCGGCTGTCTCTAGCGGCTCTGATAGTCTCTTTGATATGTCTCCCTCTGCTAACCACCTCCTTATCAGGCTTCCATCACTAGGAGGCCTGCTGAATGCTATCAGTCATCAGAGGGCCACGGCTAGCCTTTCATCTTGGCCCGTCCGTCATGTCACTGGCCCCAGAGTGCCTCGCATGGGAGGGAGGCCGGCCTGAAAGACACTTGTGTCGCAATGCTGTCTTTTAGGGGGGGTTAGCGGATTTTAAAGGGTGATGGGTGAGCTGTCAGGGCTCTAGTGTCACTCACAGGCTCCCAGTTGCGGCGGAGTACCTGTTAATGGCCCTTCACTGGCGGAAACTGAGGCACACAGAGAAGCCATTCTTTTCGCCAGACGCAGGAATCTGCCTCCCGCTCGCTAAACATAATATACAGGCAGCCAGGAGGCAGCTCTCGTTAACCTGCTATCTACTCCTCTCCCTCTCTTTTTGCCCCCTCTCCTCTTTCTCAGTAGCAGTGATTGATGAGCTCAGTGGGCTGACCAGTGATCTGCAAACATTTGGGAAGCCAAAGGTCCTTTCCTGTTCCAACCGCTCCACAAACATGGAGATCAATACTCACCATGTACCTTTACAGTCTTTACCTCTGCCACTGGCGTGGTCAGCAAACCACTAAACCAGCCAGCATGTTTGTCTAGGTACAGTGATGCAATAACATTGGATTTATGTGCGGAATTGGCATGTGAACGTCATTTTATGAAAATTAGCAATAACTTGTACACCATTCTGTCTAAAGGGACAACCAAACTCCAAAAAAGAAAAGCATAAATGCGAGGATGAAATGAGAAACTTGATATCTCTACACTCTTAGAAAAAAAAGTGCTATCTATAACCTTAATGGGTTCTTCAGCTGTCCCCATAGGAGAACCTTTGAAGAAACCTTTTTGGTTCCAGGTAGAACCCTTTTGTTTTCCATGTAGAACCCTTTTTACAGAGGATTCTACATGGTTTGCCTATGGGGACAGCTGAAGAACCATTTTGGAACCCTTTTTTCTGAGTGTAGTCAAGAAGACAAAATCCTCCTTCATTTTCTGCTCTCTTTCTCCATCCCCCTCTTCCCCCCTTTCTGTCAGTGCACTGTGAGGCCAGTGGTACAGTTCTCCCAGTGGTCTATAGAGCAAAGATGGTGTAAGAGAACCGTCAGGGCAGCATTGCTATTGGACCTCCCAGGATACTTCTAATGGAGGGGTAGAAACAAATATAAATATGGCCTCCCGAGTGGCGCAGCGGTCTAAGGCACTGTATCTCAGTGCTAGAAGCGTCACTACAGACCCTGGTTCGATCCCGGGCTGTATCATAACCGGCTGTGATTGGGAGTCCCTTAGGGCAGCACACAATTGGCCCAGCGCTGTCCGGGTTAGGGGAGGGGTAGGCCGTCATTGTAAATAAGAATTTGTTCTTAACTGACTTGCCTATTTATGAATAAAATAAATAACATATATACTGTACCAGTCAAAAGTTTGGACACACCTGTTAATTGAAATGCATTCCGGGTGACTAACTCATGAAGCTAGTTGAGAGAATGTCAACAGTGTGCAAAGCTGTCATCAAGGCAAAGGGTGGCTCCTTTGAAGAATCTAAAATCTAAAATATATTTTGATTTGTTTAACACTACATGATTCCATATGTGTTATTTCATAGTTTTGACATTTTCACTATTATTCTACAATGTAGAAAATAAAGAAAAACCCTTGAATGAGTAGGTGTGTCCAAACTTTTGACTGGTACTGTATATCTTCTATTGTCACACACCAGATAGGTGCAGTGAAATGTGTTGTTTTACAGGGACAGCCATAGTAGTACGGCACAGGAGGTTGGTGGTACCTTAATTGGGGAGGATGGGCTCTTGTTAATGGCTGGAGCGGAATCAGTGGAATGGTATACAAATACATCAAACACATGGTTTCTGTCCTCCCCTCAGCAGCCTCCACTGTAGTACAGCGCCCCTGGATTAAATTAGGGTTAAGTGCCTTGCTCAAGGGCACATCGACAGATTTTCACCTCATCGGATCATGTATTCCAACCGCTAGACTAGCTGCCAGGACATAAAGAAGGATAGGAAAACAACCATCTGAATTCAGAGAAAAGTCATGGAGCAAGTCTACCTACACATCGGAGCCAAAAGTTACATTCAGTTCATTCAGCACCATTCACTTTCTACCACTGGTGCAGGAATAGGCCTACTTCTTGGATAGGCTTGTGACTTCTCAGTGAAACATATATATTGTTGCCCTTATCTTTATTCATCCAGTTTTAAGCCACAACTGCTGCTCCTGTGGGGTCGCGACATGTTTGTTTTGGAGGGAGGTGAAGGGTCACGAGGGCCAGGAGTCCAGGTTTAAATAGGCCTTTGATTTGAGTGCTCCTCTGAAGAGCCTTTTAGTGATCTCTCCATCCTTCCATGAAAGACCGGCGGCACGGCGGCTGGCGGGTCTGTCAGCTTGTTTTGGCATGCCCTCTGAGGTCAGGCTGAGAGATAGGGGAGAGAGAGTGATAGTGGATAAGATTGGGAGAGAGATAAGGAGGGAGGGAGAGAGAAATTATACATAGACCGTGGTTTGACTGAACACATTTTGATTCTCTGAAGTTGGCAAATGGAGATAGTGAAACTGACTGTGCTGTCGCCATCTAGTGGTCATCTTTCCACAGCACATGACCATCATGTCAGGGATCAATACATCTTACATACTCTACATATATCTTTTTAGATGGTCACATTAACCTATTAACATGTTATTACCCTTCAGGTCAAATATTTCTCTAGTTATTACACCAGAGACTAGCAGTAATCCAATAACAATCCCCAGACCACCCGTTGGCCTATTAGAAGCCACGACATACCACCAGTAGACCAGTAAGAAGCCTCAGAAAGTGCACGGTATGTTGAGTGTTTATGAGGCGTGGTGACCTGATTTGACCCCTGACCTTTACTGAGAGAGGTCAAACCTCTTCACACCACTTAGTGTTAATGCCTGCCGAGTGGAATGGCTCCAAAGCCCAACTAGGAAAGCACAGGTGTGGAGAGACATAAAGATTCAAGGACAACTACGGCACCTCTATGACACTACTAGAGATAACTGTGGTCATCAGAAGACTAGACACATAACTTCCCTCCACTCTTTCTATTTCTCTCTCTCACTCTGTCATCCTCTCTCTACCATTGAGGCCAGTGGTTTGGGGAGAGCTTGATATGTATGGATTCCATGTGCATTCGACCTCTCGCCGCCCCTTCTCTAGCCTTCACTGATGACATCACCCAAACCAGCGTGGTTAGGGAACCAGTGAAGGCTCTCCGTAAATAAAACCGCCCAGTTTTATTTTAGTTATGTGGGCCACAGTCCGGCTTTGAAGTTGACTCATTATACAGTCCAGTTAGGTTGCACTGAGTAAATGGGGACTATATAAAGGGACTGTATAAAGCTAGTGGCAAAGTGATAATGTTAAGCGAGTACATAAAGTGATAATGTTAAGCGAGTACATAAAGTGATAATGTTAAGCGAGTACATAAAGTGATAATGTTAAGTGAGTACATAAAGTGATAATGTTAAGCGAGTACATAAAGTGATAATGTTAAGCGAGTACATAACGTGATAATGTTAAGCGAGTACATAAAGTGATAATGTTAAGCGAGTACATAAAGTGATAATATTAAGCGAGTACATAAAGTGATAATATTAAGCGAGTACATAAAGTGATAATGTTAAGCGAGTACATAAAGTGATAATATTAAGCGAGTACATAAAGTGATAATATTAAGCGAGTACATAAAGTGATAATGTTAAGCGAGTACATAAAGTGATAATATTAAGCGAGTACATAAAGTGATAATATTAAGCGAGTACATAAAGTGATAATGTTAAGCGAGTACATAAAGTGAGGTTGTATATAAATTGAGAAGAGAGAAAGAGAGAATGTCTGCGTAAAGTACGTGCAACTGAAGTTAATTTTAGCCTGTAAAAAGGGAGTGTGTCGACAAAGAATGTGTGGGAGACTTTATAATGTGAATACACTGATGGCTTAAAAAAGTGTCTTCTCTTTCTCTCCCTCCACCCCTCCGTCTCACTCTTCCTCTCTCTCTCCCCCCTCTCTTTCTCTTTCCTCCCCCCTCTTTCTTACTCTCGCTCCTCCCCCCTCTCTCTTTTGCTCTATCTCTCTATCCTCCCTCCCTCTCTCCCCCTCCCACCCCTCTCTCTCCATCAGGAGGGAAGGCAGACTGTAAACAGGAGAAGTGTCCCCTGGTGTCTGAGGACTGTGCTCTGGTGGTCAAACAGACAGGAGCCTGCTGTGAGAGATGCAAAGGTGAGCAGCACACACACTCTACTACTCTCATCACCATGAAAACACGAGGTCAAAGGCTATGGGATGCATGTACTGTTCTGTAGTCTCAGCGAGACCAATAGACTTGGAACTTTGTCTAGTGGAGTGAGTTAGGTCTGTCTTTGGATATCTTTAGTGTTGATGTATAGACCTTGCTGCAGCATTGCAATGATGTTGTTTGACGGTCATTGATGCCAACTGTAGGAGTAAGGGTGACGCGACAGCTTGAGTCCCACAGTAGAAGACAGTCAGTCCAGCTGCACTGGTCAACCTACTTATTTAACCATTACTGCCTCCTAGTGGAGGAATGAGGAATATTTTTTCTTCCAACAGCACAATAGTTACTGTGCGTGTGTATGTGTACTGTATCAGACCAATTGAAGATTCTGCTTGAGGGTAAATTGCTACATACAGAAACACATATAGCTATTATTTTCCCGGCTTCTACTCACATACACCCACAAACATGTGACAGGCCTACAGCGGTTCGTATTGAAGTCTTAAGAACTATTCTTTCTCGCACTGTTTGCCAGCATCTCTCACTCACTCTCTCACTCACTCTCTCACTCTCTCACTCTCTCACACACACACACACAGCTGCAGTTGTGGACTTCTCTGGGACGGGTTGGGACCCATTGGCGTTTGGGTTCAGCGTTCGGTTTACAGGGCACAGAAATAAACCTCATTTACGAGCCACTGCGCCGCTCAGCCTCCCAGACTAGGACCGCACACATTCGCCTCCCGGCCGGAACACACAGGGGTCGGGTAGTGTTGAGGTCACCATGGACACGGTCCACACCATTGACCACCTCATGGTCAGGGGACACGGTCCTTTGTTTGCGGTCAAGATTATACGAGACTAGAGTTAATTCAAATGAGAAGAGGTGGAGCTCGCTTAAGTCGACCATGGAAAGCCTCATGTTGTCATGGTGAACGATATTAGTGCCTATTGTTCGTCCATTGTGGTTGACTTTAGGTTTTATTCATGACCATGTCTACATTTAGAACAGGAACATGCTCGTGTCAGCACGAAAACCTCCCACTGTTCAAATACTTAATGCAGTGGTTTTATCATAGGAATGGTTTTGCTGTGTTTCCATAACCAGACAACTCTATATCTGTTGAAATTGAAGAGCGTTTTAATTTAGTCCCTTATTGACTGTGGGTGGTGTATCTGGAGCGTTGTGATTGCTCATAGTGGATCTCAGGCCCAGGCACATTTCACATAGTGTTGGGTTACTAATGGCCTTTTTATCATGCCCTTGGAATGGATCTGGACAGTTCACAACAACATGTTCTGGTATCTTGATACATCTATATAATGGATTGGGGTTGTCAGAGAGTTTGTGCATGCCTGTCTGTCTATCTCGAGTGTCTGAATTGCACATACACTACCGTTCAAAGGTTTGGAGTCACTTAGAAAAGAAAAGCATATTTATTTGTCCATTAAAATAACATCAAATTGATCAGAAATACAGTGTAGACATTGTTAATGTTGTAAATGACTATTGTAGCTGGAAGATTCTTTATGGAATATCTACATAGGTGTACAGAGGCCCATTAACAGCAACCATCACTCCTGTGTTCCAGTGGTACGTTGTGTTAGCTAATCCAGGTTTATCATTTTAAAAGGCTAATATGTTAGCACAGCTGAAAACTTTTGTGCTGATTTAAAGAAGCAATAAAAATGTGCTTTTATTTCAAAAACAAGGACATTTCTAAGTGACCCCAAACTTTTGAATGGTAGTGTATGTGACAGTGTCGAGACTAATAAACTTCCCCATCACTATGCCATATCAAGACAATCAAAGAAAGGCCTTCCCTAGCCATAGGGGGAACTATAGCCAGCTGGCTCTGACGGTGGTGGCAGACAGACTCCCTCCAGGCATTGCTCACAATGGATTTGTAACCCTGTGTTAAATCTGTCTCAACACTTATGGTCTGGAGAGGCAAACAGCTCTATATTCACACATGTAGTCCATTTAGTGCTCCCTGTAGACTCTTAGTTATCACCAACTAGTAAACATTCACATCCAGGTTTGGAGTGCTAACTCTCTCTCTCTCTCTCTCTCTCTCTCTCTCTCTCTCTCTCTCTCTCTCTCTCTCTCTCTCTCTCGATCCTCCCCCGTCTCTCTCTCCTTCTCTCCACTAGGTTGTCAGCTGGATGGAGAGTCCTATAATAGTTCTGTCTCCTGGACCAGCTCCATCAAGCCCTGCATCTCTCGCCGCTGTCAGGTGAGTGTCACACAGAGAAATGAAAGAGAGAAAGGGTGGCTAACAGACAGAGAGAGATGATGATGAGAAAAGTAAGGAGAGGGAATGTAAAGTAAATGAGGGATTACTAAGAGAGAGGCAGACAAGGAGAGGGAAAGGGAGAAGGAATGAAAGAGGGGAGTGAGTGGAAAAGAGGTAAACAGACAGAGGAGTGAGTGAAAGAGAGACGGGTGGAAAGGGAGAGAGAGAAAGATAAATGAGGATCTAGGGAAAGATAGACATACTTTTAGAGTGGGAGGCTGAATGACGCAGACAGAGAGTTGGGGAAGGAGCGAGAGATGTGAGGGAGAGAAAGAAGGAGACAGTGGACAGATAGCCAAGGGGTTGGAGGAAGAAGAGTCATAAAGAGAAAGAAAGGCAGATTAAGTTGGGGGGATGAGAGAGAGAGATAGAAAGATGAAGAGGGATGATATATGTCTCAGTGTCTTTGGGAGAGGAGCCAGGTGAACTAGGCAGTACAGTCCACCCATCTGGTTCCAAGCCTCCCCAACCCAGTGTATACAGTGAGGGGAAAAAGTATTTGATCCCCTGCTGATTTTGTATGTTTGCCCACTGACAAAGAAATGTTCAGTCTATAATTTTAATGGTAGGTTTATTTGAACAGTGAGAGACAGAATAACAACAAACAAATCCAGAAAAACAAGAAAATGTTATAAATAAAAAATGATATAAATTGATTTGCATTTTAATGAGGGAAATAAGTATTTGACCCCCTCTCAATCAGAAAGATTTCTGGCTCCCAGGTGTCTTTTATACAGGTAACGAGCTGAGATTAGGAGCACACTCTTAAAGGGAGTGCTCCTAATCTCAGTTTGTTACCTGTATAAAAGACACCTGTCCACAGAAGCAATCAATCAATCATAATCCAAACTCTCCACCATGGCCAAGACCAAAGAGCTCTCCAAGGATGTCAGGGACAAGATTGTAGACCTACACAAGGCTGGAATGGGCTACAAGACCATCGCCAAGCAGCTTGGTGAGAAGGTGATAACAGTTGGTGCGATTATTCGCAAATGGAAGAAACACGAAAGAACTGTCAATCTCCCTCGGCCTGGGGCTTCATGCAAGATCTCACCTCGTGCAGTTGCAATGATCATGAGAACGGTGAGGAATCAGCCCAGAACTACACGGGAGGATCTTGTCAATGATCTCAAGGCAGCTGGGACCATAGTCACCAAGAAAACAATTGGTAACACATTACGGCGTGAAGGACTGAAGCAGGTCCTTCGCAGGTCCCCCTGCTCAAGAAAGCACATATACATGCCCGTCTGAAGTTTGCCAATGAACATCTGAATGATTCAGAGGACATCTGTGTGAAAGTGTTGTGGTCAGATGAGACCAAAATGGAGCTCTTTGGCATCAAGTCAACTCGCCGTGTTTGGAGGAGGAGGCATGCTGCCTATGACCCCAAGAACACCATCCCCACCGTCAAACATGGAGGTGGAAACATTATGCTTTGGGGGTGTTTTTCTGCTAAGGGGACAGGACAACTTCTTGGGTGAGAACCTCCTTCCCTCAGCCAGGGCATTGAAAATGGGTCGTGGATGGGTATTCCAGCATGACAATGACCCAAAACACATGGCCAAGGCAATAAAGGAGTGACTCAAGAAGAATCACATTAAGGTCCTGGAGTGGCATAGCCAGTCTCCAGACCTTAATCCCATAGAAAATCTGTGGAGGGAGCTGAAGGTTCGAGTTGCCAAACGTCAGCCTCGAAACCTTATTGACTTGGAGAAGATCTGCAAAGAGGAGTGGGACAAAATCCCTCCTGAGATGTGTGCAAACCTGGTGGCCAACTACAAGAAACGTCTGACCTCTGTGATTGCAAACAAAGGTTTTGCCACCAAGTACTAAGTCATGTTTTGCAGAGGGGTCAAATACTTATTTCGCTCATTAAAATTCAAATCAATTTATAACATTTTTCACAATGCGTTTTTCTGGATTTTTGTTGTTGTTATTCTGTCTCTCACTGTTCAAATAAACCTACCATTAAAATTATAGACTGATCATTTCTTTGTCAGTGGGCAAACGTACAAAATCAGCAGGTGATCAAATACTTTTTTCCCTCACTGTACCTCACAAGACTAACCCCACACGTCTCCTCAAACCACATGTATACCCAACCTCACTTACTGTATACACACCACACACTCACATGGTCCCACAATACCACTTAAAATGCAAAACACACGCACAGATCTGAACACTATAAGTCAATGGCAGTGGACACAGCTGTGTGAGGGAGTGTCAGCTCCAGCATTGGGAGGTCCAGTCAAACTAGACTATGTGTTAGTCTGCGTGTTGAAGGGTGGCGTGCGAAAAAAGCAGTGCTCCACACACCACTAATTTACTCCATCCCCAAGATACCCAGGCGGCGGGAATGGGAGGGGGTCTAACCAGTATCCAGACCTCACACGCAAACAACATGTTGTGGTCCCTAGTTCTAGTTCTAACACTCCTAGTTCTAACACTCCTAGTTCTAACAATAGGGACCACATATTTTTTCCAGGCACATTTTCAGTGAGTGATCACGGGTGTCCCAGTGTGTAGAATAGATGCATGCATGTGTGAGATGCAGAATGGAATGTCCCTATCTAATGGTATGTCCCTATCTAATGGTATGTCCCTATCTAATGGTATGTCCCTATCTAATGGTATGTCCCTATCTAATGGTATGTCCCTATCTAATGGTATATCCCTATCCAACGGTATGTCCCTATCTAATGGTATGTCCCTATCTAATGTTATGTCCTTATCTAATATCTTGCTTACTAGTACATGCCTTACATAACTGAAATGGGATTCAAATCGCCAAGCAACCGAAAGACAAGTTTGTCTAATACAGGAATGAGAGGTATGCAGCAGAATATTCACTGACATACGTAACCTAGGACTGGACAGGGATGCTGCTGGGAATATGTTGTAGGAAATTTGTTCGAACAATGATAAATAAATCACTGTTTTAATTGCTTCCTGGTTTTGACAGGAAGGTGTCGTAACTGAAGCGGAAGCACAATGTGTCGTCCACTGCAGGAACCCCAAGATTCACCCCAAGAAGTGCTGTCCAACGTGCCCGAGTGAGTGACTGTGTGTGTGTGTGTGTGTGCGTGTGAAAAAAGGAATACATAGATAATAAAGCTAACCTGTTTGTCTCTTCTGTTCCAGGCTGTATCTTGGAGGGCCGTCTGTACAAAGAGAGGGAAGAGTTTCACCCTGAGGGAAAACCCTGTATTAAATGCACCTGCACTGTGAGTATACAGTGTATAAGACATACATGTCTCCAGTCCCCACAGTACAGTGGCTGGCCCCTCTGTGGTCCAAATGAGTTTGTCTTGGCTCTCAGGGGACTCACAGTGGTAACGCTCCCCTTCCCCCCTCCTCCTCCCCTTAGTAAACAAGCTGGGGAGGTGAGTGAGTAAACACATTCATGTGAGTTGAGTCTGTAAACACCTTAATGCCTCAGTGGGACTAGTGTACACTGTGTCCTGTACCAGCCATTAATGAGGGCACACTGCTACAAGGCCTGGGGGGAACTGTGACAACCATCTGGCATCTAGAGTAGTTGTGTTTGTGAGCTGTTAAAGGTAGCAATCCGGGTTTCACAGGTGCAGACAAAGGTACAAATGGTATTGTGTAATGGAAAGGCCATTAAGTGGATATAAGTTGAGTAATGCATAAGAGAAGATGAATGCAGCATTGTTCTAACATGTATATACAGTTGAAGTCGGAAGTTTACATACACTTAGGTTGGAGTCATTAAAACTCGTTTTTCAACCACTCCACAAATTTCTTGTTAACAAACTATAGTTTTGGCAAGTCGGTTAGGACATCTACTTTGTGCATGACACAAGTAATTTTTCGAACAATTGTTTACAGACAGATTATTTCACTTATAATTCACTGTATCACAATTCCAGTGGATCAGAAGTTTACATACACTAAGTTGACGGTGCCTTTAAACAGCATGGAAAATTCCAGAAAATGATGTCATGGCTTTAGAAGCTTCTGATAGGCTAATTGACATAATTTGAGTCAATTGGAGGTGTACCTGTGGATGTATTTCAAGGCCTACCTTCAAACTCAGTGCCACTTTGCTTGACATCATGGGAAAATCAAAAGAAATCAGCCAAGACCTAAAAAAAGTCTGGTTCATCCTTGGGAGCAATTTCCAAACGCCTGAAGGTACCACGTTCATCTGTACAAACAATAGTATGCAAGTATAAACACCATGGGACCACGCTGACGTCATACCGTTCAGGAAGGAGACGCCTTCTGTCTCTTAGAGATGAACGTACTTTGGTGCGAAAAGTGCAAATCTATCCCAGAACAACAGCGAAGGACCTTGTGAAGATGCTGGAGGAAGCAGGTACAAAAGTATCTATATGCACAGTAAAACAAGTCCTATATCGACATAACCTGAAAGGCCGCTCAGCAAGGAAGCAGCCACTGCTCCTAAACTGCCATAAAAAAAGCCAGACTATGGTTTGCAACTGCACATGGGAACAAAGGTCATACGTTTTGGTGAAATGTCCTCTGGTCCGATGAAACAAAAATAGAACTGTTTGGCCATAATGACCATTGTTATGCTTGGAGGAAAAAGGGGGAAGCTTGCAAGCCAAAGAACACCATCCCTACTGTGAAGCATGAGGGTGGCAGCATCATGTTGTGTGGGTGCTTTGCTGCAGGAGGGACTGGTGCACTTCACAAAATAGATGGCATCATGAGGAAGGAAAATTATGTGGATAAAATTGAAGCAACATCTCAAGACATCAGTCAGGAAGTTAAAGCTTGGTCGCAAATGAGTCTTCCAAATGGACAATGACCCCAAGCATAATTCCAAAGTTGTAGCAAAATGGCTTAAGGACAACAAAGTCAAGGTATTGGAGTGGCCATCACAAAGCCCTGACGTCAATCCTATAGAAAATCTGTGGGCAGAACTGAAAAAGCGTGAGCGAGCAAGGAGGCCTACAAACCTGACTCAGTTACACCAGCTCTGTCAAGAGGAATGGGCCAAAATTCACCCAACTTATTGTGGGAAGCTTGTAGAAGGCTACCCGAAACGTTTTAGTTAAACAATTTAAAGGCAAAGCTAACGAATACTAATTGAGTGTATGTAAACTTCTGACCCACTGGGAATGTAATAAAATAAATTAAAAGCTGAAATAAATCATTCTCTATACTATTATTCTGACATTTCACATTTATAAAATAAAGTGGTGATCCTAACTGACCTAAGACAGGGAATTCTTACTGGGATTAAATGTCAGGAATTGTGAAAAACTGAGTTTAAATGTATTTGGCTAAGGTGTATGTAAACTTCCGACTTGACTTCCGAATACTTGTGGTATTTTTTTAAACTTTAGTTTATTTAGTAAACATTTTTGAATTCTATTTTCTTAAAACTGCATTGTTGGTTAAGGGCTTGTAAGTAAGCATTTCACGATAAGGTCTACACCTGTTGTATTCGGCACATTTGAGAAATAACATTTGGTTTGATATGATATGCTGTGTTCTTTCAGGGAGGGCGGACCCTATGCGTCAGGGATGTGTGTCCTGTCCTCTCATGCCCCGCCCACCTGAGCCACACTCAGCCCGGACAGTGCTGTCCCAAGTGCCTCGGTAAAACCCACTCTCATCAAATACCTCATAGGACTCTCTGATAGAAGTCTGGAGAACATATTCATATTTCACAAATTTTTATTAAAACGTCACACATTATTAAAATATCTAACAGTCATAATATTTATCATCAAGCTGATCTCTTTTTTTTCTTTCTCTCTCTCCGTCAGGTCAGAGGAAAGTGTTTGACCTGTCGATGGGGAGTTGTCTGTTCCACAGTGAGGTCTATGAGAACGGCACCTCCTTCAAGCACGACAACTGCACCACCTGTACCTGCAAGGTAAGAATTGACCAAGGAACCAGACCCCAGAACTCTATTCAACTTATGTGCCATATCACCAAGTTACCATCAATAACTGACCCCTTCTCCTTTCCTCGTATCCCTCCACCTTCCAAGAATTCCACTGTGGTGTGCAGGAAGCGCTGCTCCCGGCCAGGCAGTTGCCATGGTGACCAGTGCTGTGAGGAGTGTCTGTCCTTCGTGAAGGTAGCGGAAGTGAAGTACTGCCGGGTCAGGAACAAGATCTACCGGGTGAGACAGTCTGGGACAACAATGCTGCATCCTTGATATCAACTGGGAAAATAGAACCTTACCATTGCCTCAACATTCAACACTGATACTTATCCACCGCAGTTGTCCTTATTCTGACATTTACATGCATATTTATACAGACATTAATACTTGTTTGATAAGTTGATTGATGTCTTGGTTGATTGGTTCCGTCTCTGCTTCTTCCTTTGCTCTAGGAGGGAGACATGTGGTCGTCTGTGAACTGCACCCTGTGTGCCTGTGTCAAGGGGGCCATCGAGTGCCAGCCAAAGCAGTGTGTGCCAATCACCAGCTGCCCCTCGGTGAGTGACAGGCTCAAGGCCCAATCACAAACTGTCTTGTGTTTGCGCGTTTTCATTCCAGGAATTTTTCAATTAAGTGATATGAATGACAACATCGATTAGAATAGACTTAAAAAAAGATGCTCACTCACTTTACCTATCACCTTAAAACTGGAATCCGTACTTGATGAAACTGCCACATCCTATTGCGATATTACAACAACAAAGAAGTTACTTCAAACAACAAACACAGTTTTTTCTTCATTGGACCCGTGATAGAACAGCAGAGTATGTACTGCAAATCATCTTTACCACGATGCTGAATGCTCCTCTCCTCCATTTCATCAACAAAATAAAATCTAGAACAAGTGCGCTGGGGCGGACAGTGGCGCTGTTTCACCATGTTCAGATTTCAGCTTTAAGCAATTTCCCACCTGCAACTTACATGCACTTATGTTATGAACACTGCCTATGTCTTTAGGACATAGCTCTGGGGTCCCCTCACTGATTCATCAACATGAGACGGTCCCTTTCACACTTCATCACGTCCCCATCCATCTGGTCCCCCTCCCGCTGAGAAAGACAGAGAGTTACTGTCTGTGACTAAACGACACATTTAAATCCATATGCGTGACGTGTTGGTGTCACAGCAGGCAGCTGGCTGGAAGCTGATTTAGCGGTGGTGCGGTAAGGAGGAGTCAACCCGATTCACCTGGGCCAGAACAGTGTAAGTGGGCCAAGGCACGACCCTGGTAACTTACCACAGTAACCATACCTTCAGCTGTCAAGTTTCTTTGGGCTGAGTAACAGTCCCAGTTCGCACGGCGGTCACCTGTCTTGGGGTGATGTAGTAGATTCTTTGCATTCCAGCGACCAAATGGTCAGTTACTTATTCATGCAGCCAGTGACCAGCATTCACACTGTTACAATGGTTACCTAGCCTTCACCTGTTATGGTCACATAGCGGTTGCTTGTTGCGCGGTAATGTAGTGGTCATCTGTTCTTTCATACGTTCATATAGTCGACATTAAAGGCTCGTTGTCATTCTTTTTTAAGCTAGCACCCCACCACTATCACATATACACCACGCCCATATGGTTAGGGAGCAGATAATGGTCACATAGTAGTATGATGAACTGTCATACAGTCATTTGTCAGACAGTAAAATTACAATCACAAATGGCTGCCTTAGTCATGGATTCCTAGCGGTCACACAACGTTCACCTGTTATACAGCCATGTAGTATATCACCTAACGCCCATCTGTGTTTGTGTCTTGGTCACTGAGTCATGGTCATCTGTCGTAATAGTCACATAACAGCCAACTGAGACACGGTCACCTAGCGGTCAATTGCAATATAGATACGGTCACCTAGCGGTCACCTGTCATACAGTATCACAACATCCACTCATCATACCTTCCTGGTGGTCATGTAGCGTTCACCTGTCATGCGGTCACAGTGCGGTCACCCATGTGTCTGCCCCTCCGTCCCATAGGAGACACACAGTCTCCAGTAAGGTCTTTGTCTGGGTGATGTTTGAGTGACAGTAATGAAGAGCTTCCCTATATTTAGACCCTGAAAGCCAATCTCTCCATTTCTCAAAGAGCTTCAAAGAGGGAGAGCCCTTTGTGCACTTTGATGGGGGGGTCAGGTGGGACCTGTGTGTGTGTGTGTGTGTGTGTGTGTGTGTGTGTGTGTGTGTGTGTGTGGGGGGAGGGAGGGAGAATCTGAAGTCAAATGTCTACTATTTGCTGATGATCTGGTGCTTCTGTCACCAACCAAGGAGGGCCTACAGCAGCACCTAGATCCTCTGCACAGATTCTGCCAGACATGGGGCCTGACAGTAAATCTCAGTAAGACCAAAATAATGGTGTTCCAAAAAAGGTCCAGTCGCCAGGACCACAAATACAAATTCCATCTAGACAGCGTTGCCCTAGAGCACACAAAAAAACGATACATACCTTGGCCTAAACATCAGCGCCGCAGGTAACTTCCACAAAGCTGTGAACGATCTGAGACAAGACAAGAAGGGCATTCTATGCCACCAAAAGGAACATAAAATTCGACATACCAATTAGGATCTGGCTAAAAATAATTCAATCAGTTATAGAACCCATTGCCCTTAATAGTTGTGAGGTCTGGGGTCCGCTCACCAACCAAGAATTCACAAAATGGGACAAACACCAAATTGAGACTCTGCATGCAGGATTCTGCAAAGATATCCTCAATGTAAAACACCAAATAATGCATGCAGAGCAGAATTAGGCCGATACACCAGGCAGATACACCACATCAAACATACACCAGGCAGAGAGTAACAATTGTCTGTCTCACGTGGGACGGGGACAGCTTTGTGGAGGTAGTGGCTGTCCACGTTTGACTGGTTGTATCTGTCTTTGTCTGTCTGTCTCTTGCGCTCTGACTGGCTGCCTGCTGATCTCTCTCTATGTCTGTGTATCTAATGGTCTGTCTGTCTCTCCTAGAATAAGATCCTGAACAGGACAGGCTGCTGCCCGGTTTGCACTGAAAGTGAGTAAGTTAAACCCCTCTTCCTCAGCTGGGTCCTCACACACCTTTGTGGGTTGCATTTTCCAGTTTTGTGGCGGTTGTTTCGTTCTTGGTCTTCTCTCAAATTGAAATTGAGTCATGTTGTGTTAAGCGCAGATTTCTCATGCAAAATACAGGGAAACAAGATGTAACAAATTCATGCCCATAATTAAACACACTCCCTCTTTCTCCTTTTTCCATGCCTCTCTCTCTCCCTCCCATCACTCATTCCAGAGCCAGGCGTGTGCACCGTATTCGGCGACCCCCACTACAACACCTTCGACGGGCGCACGTTTAACTTCCAAGGAACCTGCCAGTATGTTCTGACTCGAGACTGTGGTGGCGCCCCCTCTGGCGGGGGTGGAAACAGCGCCAGCTCTGACTCTGGCTTCACGGTTGTGGTGAGGAACGATGCGAGGCGAACCCGCTCCTACTCCTGGACTCAGTCAGTGGAGCTGAGGATAGGAGGGCTGAGTCTCAGCCTGCACCAGCACCTGACGGTGAGGAGGAACGGCACGCGCATCGCCCTGCCCTACCATGGCCCTGGGGTCCACATCGACCTGGATGGATACCTGCTCAAACTCACCACCATTGCAGGTTAGACGGGCTTCATGTTAACTGAATTGTAACCTAAAGAACACTTTTGAAGCATAACTCTCCCTTTCTTTCTCCCTCAGGTCTGGAGATCACGTGGGACGGGGACAGCTTCGTGGAGGTAGTGGCTGCTCCTCACTTACGCGGTCGTCTCTGCGGCCTCTGTGGGAACTACAATGGACACAAGCGGGATGACACCATGGGCAGCGACGGCCTCTTCAAGTTCGTGGTGGATGAGTTTGCAGAGTCGTGGCGCGTGGAGGGGAATGAGGTTTGTGCCCAGCCCCTCAGGAGGCCCACCTCGTACCTCTGTCCCGGCAGTGTAAAGGTCAAGTTTCGCGCTCACAGGGAGTGTCAGAAGCTCAAGTCCTGGGAGTTCCAGAAGTGTCACCGGGTGGTGGACTTTGCCTCCTTCTATAGGTCAGTGGTTCTCAGGAACATTGGGGAGCATAATTTGTAATGAGATTTGTCCTAGAATCTGAAACAACGCTCTTGTGACATTTTGTTCATATATCAAACGTGATATTTGATTGTCTCTGATGTGCATAGAATGTCCAATGTTGTGTTGGATATGGAACCCACTTAGTATGGAGTTACATTTTAATCCAGTCCATTCAATTTAATTCAACATTTATTTGTCTTATCTCTCTCTTTCTCCCATTATGTCTCTCAAGGTCCTGTGTAACAGACATGTGTGAGTGTCCAGTGCATAAGAACTGTTACTGTGAGTCCTTCATCGCCTACAGCCGGGCCTGTGAGAGGGAGGGAGCCCCCGTCTACTGGAAGCCAGAGGCTGCCTGCATGGGTGAGTGACAGCATACACAGCCATTCACAAAATTTCATGGAACAGGGAACCCCCCCCCACATTCAATTTGCTCAACAGAATTGATCGTCTCTCTGAAGTCCATTCATGTTAGGCGATCTGCAGTTCTGTCTAACCAACCCTATCTTCTCAGCAACCCAGTGTAAACACGGAGCGGTGTACGACACCTGTGGCCCGGGCTGCACCAAGACCTGTGACAACTGGAACGAGATCGGGCCCTGCCACAAGCCCTGCGTGGCCGGCTGCCACTGCCCAGCCAACCTGGTGCTGTTCCAGGGCCGCTGCATCAAGCCCACAGCCTGCCCTGGCCGGTGACCCTAGTGCCCCAGGGGAAGGGGGCCGAGAGAGGGCCAAACAACCAACACTGCCTAGCACTCAGGGTCCATACCTGGGGGAGTGGGGGGAACATGCGGGTGAGTGTGGGGGGATGAATAGATGTGCAGACAGGCAACGATGGACTGAAGGGATTCTCAGAAGACAGGTAGGTCAGGTAGAGGCCTCGTCCACTCTGAGGGAGATCGATACCGGCCATCACAGACTGGAGTTTGAAACTCCGCTTTCGGCTGCTCTTACTCGTCCGGCACTACCTTGTGTTTCCACAGGATGGCACCCATGTTGTCATTGAAATGGGATAAGAATGTGGAGGGAAACATCACCCTTGTAGTTAAGAGGAAGAGACCCTTTGGGAAAGCCTTTGTGGCTACGCTTCTTTAGTTACCGGACACTCAAGGGACTGAGTGCCATGGACCTTCAGGAAAAGGGTTTGGGCTGGCTCTGTGTTGAGCCAATATGGCCTCAGTGTTTTACTCTGTTGCAGCACACAGACATTCAAAACCAGGAAACCAACCAATGCATCTTGAACAAGCATGTTCACCCTGCCAGCATAAGGGATAAACTCTACACTGAACCCCCAGGTCTCACTTGCATAGGATTATTTTATACTGTAAACTAACAAGATTTGTATAAAAACAGATAGCTTTTTGTATTATTCTTATTTGTTTGTTGTTGATATTGTTAATTTATATATCGATCAATTGATATGTTGTAGCAAGAGCCAGAATCATAAATCTAATTTCATTATAAATGATTTAAAGGGAAAAAAAGCTATTTATGTATTTGTTGTTTAGTTTGTGTAATTGTGTCTTGTGTGAAGAGAGAGGCCCAAATGTGACTTGGTTGTTGCGTCATCGCAGGGAAGAAACGTACTGTATTTTTAAATGCTCAGTGTACAGGTTGTTGTGTGTTGATTCTCAAACTGAAGGTGTTCCTCGAGACGTACATTTCACTTGACCTTGTAAGTTATTATTTAAGACAATATATCATTTCCATGAAACTCATCTCTGACTGTTTTCTTCCTTTATTTTGGTTGACTGATGTGAGGTCAACACATAAAAAGTTAATTCAATTTAAATACATTTTAATACACCTCAAAGCACAAAACCATAGAGATAAATGCAATAAGTCAACCACCTCGATAAATGTGGCAAGAGAGGTTGTACTGGGACAGTGACAGTATGGGTCAGAAATAACACTGGATGCCAGAGAGACACAAATTGGAAATAGCATCCAAGTACATGGATCCAAACTGCTGTGAAAACAAAACATTATATTACATTTGTACACCCATCGCTTACTTGATGTCCCAGACACACAACAGCACCAGTTAAATACCATTTAAGCACCTCATGAACACACATCCCACTGGGCACAAACTGGTTGAATCAACGTTGGTTTAACGTAAATTTGTCAATGTATTGTGGCATGGAATCTATGTGGAAAATATATTGGATTTGAAAAAAGTAAACAAACTTATTTTGAGGGTGGAATTTCAACCACAGGATTATGTCATCGTTGTAACCAATTTTGAGGGTGGAATTTCAACCACAGGATTATGTCATCGTTGTAACCAATTTTCAAAGTTTATGTAAAGTGCATTTAAAGTTTGACTAGATGTAGTACTATTCTTTCATTTTGATTCTTGGTTAAGATGGAGACATTAATTTAACATATCAATTATTAATTTGTAGACAAATTGGAATGAAAGCCATACTAAGTCAGTGGCAAGGAATCTCCATCAAATGTTGATTTTTGGTTGTGTTGACAACCAAACACAATTCAATATCACTTTTGCAATACAGTAAATAGACTATTAACTTGATGACAAGTTAACAAATTATATGTTGGATTCACGTATCCAACTAAACCAAAAATAAAAGTTAAAGAATAGGATTAAGGCAGTGGCTCAGATGAAACATCCAAGCATTAGATATCCTTTAAAATGTTGATATTTGGTTGACTTTTGGAAGACAGTAAATAGCCTAATGTTAAGGCTATCTTACAAACTAATGTAACAGCATTTATTCAACCTTAAAATGAGTAACATCCATGGCCACATTTCAGGTTAGCCTACAGTAACTATAAATGTCTTCTGTAATAATAGAAAGCGTGCATGTTCAAACACCGCAGGTCTGTGGAGATCTTCACAATTTGCTATAATAATCTGCGCAGAATCTCGAACATTATTGATCACTTTGCACTATGTACGTTTAATGTAATCTCAACTGCTATCCAGGTCATTTGGTCGTGCTATTAGATTATGCACAGTGATAACACATCAAGTTGTTGTATAAATACAAATTATCTGACATTTTATTCCCATTTGAACTTTGTTGTGGTTTAAAATGTTTGAAAGCGCAGTGATAACATTTAGATTATAACAAAACGAAAAATCACCGTTTTTTGATTGGAATTTGATTGTGCATTTAGATGGTTGAATGCATTGTGATAACATACCGGAAATTCAACAAACTCCTGGCTGTCTTTTTGAGTGGGTGAATAAAAGTTGAAATCTCATTGATCAACGTCTCAACCAAATATTACCCACATTCCCATGTTGAAATTGGGTGGTGTGCCCACTGCCCAGTGGGATACTATGGCAGGGATACAGCCACAACGTCACAACTCTATGGGGGATACATCAAGGTATTTTGGATTGTTTTGTTATAGGGCACATGATATAGAGTATCAAATGATCAAACAATTGCTAAATTAAAAGATGTGATCCAACGTGACTGCTAATCACTCCAAATCAGTAGAATCTATGGAATTGATGAAAAAACAAGTGGTCAATTTATATCAGCGGTTACGTTTTATGAATAACTCAAAGTCTAGTGAAAATAGACTCATATCTAAGTAAAAATAGAAGTTCAGTGTCTGTATTCTAAAAACTACTTGTTTTGCTTCTTTGGTACTTCTGAAAATGTCTACACTGGTCTGAAACTAGGCCAGTGAAATATGGTTGGGAACTTGGGACAGTGATATATGCGAGTAAAGTACATGTCGGATAAAACAATGCCACGACAGGCCTGGTGGAAACAGCACATTTTGTCTGTAAACTTTCCAAATTTCGACAAAACAAGATACATTAGACAAGGTGGGATCTTTTTGTGTCTGTAAAATGAATTATGCGAGAAATGGCAGTGTAAACGCTTTTATATGCAGATTTTGATATAATAACTATCATATCGAAGTCAATTTGGAGTCATGTGATGATATAGTGTGTGGTCCTCCCACTACGACTCGGGAAAGCATGCACTTTATTAGGCTATATGAAATAAATGATGATAAACTTCACATGGTGGTGAAAGTGCACGGTGATGAGCTTGATGCGCCTTTCCAATAAATATCGAGGGTCTTTATCTGGTGACATTATGATCGATGCTTGGCTGCCGCTTGACAAATAAAACATTGACAAATAAAAAATAATCACACTTTATCCATAATAATCTCATCATGTAGACTAGCCTACCTGCGAGCTGTTGGCTAGAGCGCACGTGCAAAGACCAGAGAGTCGCAATATAACGCAACATCAGTAGAGTTTAAAATGCGACGGAAACCCATTAAAGTTGTATTTAATGGTAATTGAATCGCAAAAGTTGTTTATGCGCACTACGTCATCACGCACAATTTACTACCATGTACCTGTTACTGATATTTACCTGTTCACCAGAACAGGTCAATATTCCAGCTAAAACCTTTAGTAAGTGATAAATTGAAACTGATTTTACATGAAATATACATGTCCTTTAGTATCCTCTATAGCTTAGATCGATGTGAGCTGTATCCTGGCCTCTTAAAAGACTGATTTTGAAATTGTCATGATACTGATAAAAACATGGAATGGGTGAAATTCTTTTGATTTCTGGATAAATAGGGAAGGTGTTTTCATATGTTAAAGGGTTTAAAAATACAGAACAAAATATACAGCTAATCAAATATACACTATTAAATCTCTAGGTTGGCCGGTTTCTCACAGATATAAAAAATACAATACAACCAGACTTTGCAGTTGGGTCGGTTACCACAGCAACAAAACAACGGAACCAGGCAAAGAGAAGAAAGATGAGAGCAAGATGGTGTTATAATGAGAGGTAGATGGGGGCAGTTCAGTCGTCGTCACTGTCGCTGCCTGACTCGCTCAACTGGAGGTCATTCCCTGTGGAAACACCAACACATCCATTGCTACATTGCAACCACCACCTACAGACTCCTATCGAGCGATAAATTATTAGTAGTCCCCCCAACGTAGAGTGCTACACTGGCCCTACCAGCCCTGGTACTCACTGAGCGTGTTCATCAGCTGGTTGCTGCCCTGTTGCCTGTCTGCTCCTCCGTTGGCCATGGGGTTACGGTTGGGGGAGGGCTGGATGTGGGGGAGAGGGAGTGGGACAGGTTGGGGATGAGGGGCGTCATGCTCCCCATCACTGCTGGAGCTGTCGTCCCCACTACCAGAGCCACTGGCCGAGTCAGATGAGCTGCTGCCGCTACTGCTGCTCATTTGTTCAATAACCTCCACCTCCGCTCGCAACTCTGTGCCAGGACAGGAGGGGGCGACAGGCAACAGAGTCAGTACACAGACAAAGTCAATAGAGAAACAAGAATGATCACTTGGTAAAAGTGGTGGCAACACATGAAGAGGCTCACCTCTCTTGATATCATCTAGTTGTGGCTCAGGGGAGGGGTTTTCCTTGGAAGGGGAGGGGGAGGTCTTGGCCCCCGCACCAGGCTTAGTGGGGGCACGGAACTGTGCTGGAGGCTGGGTGGCAGTGGCACGCACCGACTGCTGCTCAATCCTGGCCTGGATCTTACTGCTGCCCTCCGCTCTGAAAAACAAAGTCAACAGCTGCACATCTACTGTCACAAATGATCTGCAAAACACATTTATCCTAAAGGTTCATTGTTACTATGCATTTTTGAGACAGTGTTTTGGTTAACCCCTCACCTGGTTTTCTTGACCTGGATACTGCTGCTCAACTTCTCCAGCATGTACTCCCCAGTGTCATGATTGATGATAAGAACACAGTCTTTCTGATATGGCCGCTTATTCCCTTTGAATACTGTCATGGGTGGTGTAGAGCCCTACGAACAGCACAATAACAAGTACCATGATCAAGTACACAGCTGCTTTCATCTTTCTGCAGTGGAGTTATCAGAAAAACTTTTGTCATTGTACAGCACAGGCAAAAGACCACAAAACACACCCACTCTTACTGGAATGTGAGGTAATGTGATGGTGACTTCCTCTCCTTTACCGACTTGCAACTCTCCCTCGCAGCTTGTGTCAATTGAAGCTGGTTTGAAATCATCTACAAGTGTGAATGAGTGGGAAAGATAATTATAAGGTCAGAAATACTAGTTACCTGTCCAAAATTGTAATCAGTAACCTAACTTTTGGATTACCCAAACTCAGTAACGTAATCTGATTACTTTCCCCTTAAAACTTCTTAGGGATAAGTGGTGTGCTAGCGCCCCACTCCCGACACTACCAGGTGAAATGCAAGACAAAATCCAAAAGCTGAATTATTAAAAATGCACCAATATACAAGTTTTTCATACTCATCAAAAGCTCTGCTTCTTGGCAATATCACAGCGTTGTCGGATTTCAAAAAGGCTTTACGGCGAAAGCACTACATTTTATTGTTTGAGGGTAGCACCTTCAATATTTTCCATAACCATGATATCTTTAGCCAGCGCGGTCGATAGAAAATGCATTTCACAGGGACAACCTGTGCCTTACCTTTTGTAGAACTTCTGCAGAGGGCTTCCTAAGTGTCCAACGAAGACACTCCATGGGTATTTGGTTAGAAAAAGTTTTATTAATTTATTATATCCTTAAATCTCCGTTTGGTTGGCACCTTGTGTTCAGAAAATCCAACGTGAAGGAGAACGCGTTCATTTAAACCTATAAACTTTCCCTCAACAAAACAAAAAACAATTAAAATGCAACCTTAGCTTATCTTTTATGAATAAAAGTGATAATCTTTCACTTGGATGGTCACCTAAACGTTATATAAGTCAAATAAAGTGGACCGCTCAGCCAAACGTGCGTCCAAAAACGTGCAACTGAAAAATAGCTCCCCTGACTAAAACCTCTACCGATTGAACACAATGGTTTCAATAGGCAGTCTCTCTAAGTGAGCCATAAGCCACCAGAATGAAATTTCCGGATGGAATTTTCTCTGGTTTTTGCCTGCCAAATGAGTTCTGTTACACTCACAGACAGAATGTGAACACTTTTGGAAACCTCAGAGTGTTTCCTATCCAATAGTAGTAATTATGTGCATATCCTATTTTCTGAGCCTGAGTGGCAAGCATTTTACTTTAGGCACGCCAGACTCTCCAAACCCGACCCCTCAGCTGCTACTCCCCAACATTAAGAGGCATTAGAAGAAGTAAAAAAAAAGGGCCCGTTAAACGCATTTGGTGTGTCATCATAGTGGTCTCTGACTTGTGTTCAGACGAGTTCAGGTGGAACAACCTTAAACTTGCGCCTTTTTTCAGTACTGAATTTAACGTCATTGCGAAAACAGAAAGGTGTTAATGTATTTTTTTGCAAACATCCTTTCTGAATGTAAAAGTAATCACCTAGCTAATTTACGCGCTACCTAATTTCAAAAATATTTGTAATCTGATTACAATATTTTTGCTGGTAACGTACCGTACCTGATTACCGTTAGTTTGTTTGTACTCAGGCTAGCTAACAGTAACAAGCTACATTGTTAGGCATCGTTAGCTAGCTGACGAAAATAGTTATCTAACTTACCACCTCGTCAAAAGGCGTGACTAAAGTTGTGTATAGTAAAATAAACTTAGCATATTCACACATTTATATTTAATCACAAAAATAGTCTGGCTACTAACATCTGATGGTGTGAAATGACGATTTTGGCCTCTTCTCAAAGCTCTCTCCGAGCTTCAAAACATGTTCTTCTTTGTCCAAGAGCGGATTTGTACTCCCATTCATGACTCTGCTGGAAGTTTAATATTCACATTTATTTAAATTATGCTGCGTTATAAAATGTAATGATGATAAGATACTTTAGCTAGCTATGCAGCTAGCTAAGATGTTTTGCAAAACAATCCATACGTCACATTACCACTCCTTTTCCTGTTTTGTTCCAGTGCTGAAATGTCACCGACAGGATCTGAGCACCCTAATTGGGTTGACCTCAAAATAAACACCCACAAATCAGCATATTTAGTACCTTAGAATTAGTAACAATGTATTATTATCTATTATTAGTATAATAATACGAATTTCACTCACACGAATAAGTACACCGTTTTTACTGACTGATATAAACAGGCCAGAATCATCGTAACCAAACACTGTTCCCACACGGACGAAGAAGACCACATGCCACACGAGAAATATTAGAACATTTCTTGAACATTTGCGTTCATAAAAAATGTATGTGGAAATATTCAGTGCATTTTCATGAAGTCTATCACTATAATATGTTAGTACCATCCATTAACATTACCTGGATAATTTTATATGGATTGATGAAATAATAGATTTGAGGGTGTCAAGTAAGTTCTGCTATTAGCTACTACCGTTAACTACAGTAGTGCAAGTTATGGCACTATCAAAGCAAGACGACACAGCCACTGTTGTACTCCCTGGTGAGGAACCCAAAGACGAATTGCTATGTCTTACCCCACCTGTCCAAAGCAAAACATCTACTGGCAGGACTTTGAATGAGAAAGAGATGGAGAAACTGACAGGTGACCAGACTTTGGTGTCTGACTTCAAGCAGATGAAGTTGGAAAAGGAGGCACAGAAAAATTGGGACTTGTTTTACAAAAGGAACACAACAAACTTTTTCAAGGATAGGCATTGGACCACCAGAGAGTTTGAAGAACTGAAAGTGTGCCTTCAGGTAAGAAGATGGCGTAGGAAGTTGTTAGGTTCCCTGCTAGGGGTGCATCTCAATACATTTCTCAATATGGTACATTTCTCTCGCTCTCTTTCTCTCAGTTTGAAGCCCAGAGGCTGGTCCTGCTTGAAGCTGGCTGTGGGGTTGGGAACTGCATCTTCCCACTACTGGAGGAAGACCTCAACATCTTTGTCTATGCCTGTGACTTCTCACCACGAGCTGTGGAGTTTGTGAAGGTAAGAAGATGTACCACTGATGACCCAGAGCCAGTGGGACTTTTAACAAAACAACCCTGATATCCAGTGTCATTTTCACTTTGTCCTCAGCAACACTCCCTGTACTGCACTGAGCGCTGCAGTGCGTTCCAGTGTGACCTGACAAAGGATGACCTGAGGTGTAATGTCCCAGTGGGCAGTGTGGATGTGGCCACGCTCATATTCGTTCTCTCAGCCATCCACCCAGACAAGATGCAACAGGCTCTGGACAACATTTACAGGGTGAGACAGGGCTCAGGAAAAGGATGAAACTGCAGTAAACACTTTAAACACCATCAAAATAACTTGGGACTGAATTGACGTTCTCTGTGTCAGGTTCTGAAGCCAGGGGGCGTCATTCTGTTCAGGGACTATGGTCTGTATGACCACGCCATGATGAGGTTTAAGGCTGGAAACAAACTGGGAGAGAACTTCTACGTCAGACAGGATGGCACCAGGTCTTATTTCTTTTCCAAAGGTCAGTCCATTCCTCTTTCCTCTCCTACATTTTCCCTCAAAGTAGTTATTTTATCTTTTTTGTATTTTCGAATTACGCTCAAGCAGTAAGCAGTCGATCTGGTCTCTTCTATGGGACTCTTTCTCTGTTTATACATTTTTAATCTTGATTATTGTGCAGTCGTGTGGTCCAGTGCTGCAAGGAAAGTTAGGCTGCAGCTGGCCCAGAACTGAGCGGCACATTTTGCTCTTCATTGTAATCAGAGGGCTGATATAAATACTATGCATGCCAGTCTCTCTTGGCTAAGAGATGAGGAGAGCTGACTGCATCACTTCTTCTTTGTATAAGACATATTAATGTGTTGAAAATAATTCCAAATTGTTTGCATAGTCAACTTACACACAGCTCTGACACACACACACTTACCCCACCAGACAGAGACCAGGGTTCTTTTCACAGTCCCCAAATCCAGAACAAATTCAAGAAAGCATACAGTATTATATAGAGCCATTATTGCATGGAACTCCGTTTCATCTCATATTGTTCAAATCAACAGCAAACCTGGTTTCAAAAAACAGATAAAGCAACATCTCACGGCACAACGCCTCTCCCCTATTTGACCTAGATAGTTTGTGTGTATGCATTGATATGTAGGCTACGTGTGCCTTTAAAAATGTTGTATGTAGTTCTGTCCTTGAGCTGTTCTTGTCTATTAATGTTCTGTATTATGTCATGTTTTGTGTGAACCCCAGGAAGAGTAGCTGCTGCTTTTGCAACAGCTAATGGGGATCCTAATAAAATACCCATTCTGACCTGTCTGTGTTTCAGAGCTCCTAGCAGACCTGTTCAGAGGGGTGGGGTTCGAGAGTGTAACCAATGAGTACGTGCTACGAGAAACGGTCAATAAGAAGGAGGGGCTTTGTGTGCCCAGGGTGTTCCTTCAAAGCAAGTTCCGAAGGCCAGACCAATTACAGGGCTCCTGAAGTCCCTTTCCTCAACAAATGTTTGAAACCTTTAAATCACAAATGGACTGAAACCTTCATATATAAATGGATATCATTGGACAAGAGCCTACACTACCGTGTTGCTGATTAAGTGCGGTTTGTTTGATTATGCTTTTTTATTAATAAAACTGTGGTGGAAAAAGTACCCAATTGTCATAATTGAGTAAAACTAAAGATACCTTAATAGAAAATGTCTCAAGTAAAAGTCACCCACTAAAATACTACTTGAGGAAAAGTCGAACATTTTGTGGTTTTAAATTGTAAAATCAAAATTAAATGTAATTGCTAAAATATACTTAAGTATCAAAAGTAAAAGTAAATGCTATACATAATTTCAAATACCTTCTATTAATCAAACCAGAAAGCACAATTCATGTTTTATTTACTGATAGCCAGGGGCACACCCCAACACAGACATCATTTACAAACGAAGCATTTGTGTTTAGTGAAGTCTGCCAGATCAGAGGCAGTAGTGATGACTGTGTGTTCTCTTTATAAATATGTACAATTTTCCTATCATGCTAAGCATTTTAAATGTAACGAGTACTTTTGGGTGTCAGGGAAAATGTATAGGAGTAAAAAGTACATCTTTTCTTTAGGAATGTAGAAGTAAAAGTTGTAAAAAATATAAATGGTAAAGTACAAATACCCCAAAAACTACTTAAGTAGTACTTCAAAGTATTTGTACTTAGTTACTTTACACCAATGATAAAACTATATGTGTATATGATGGAGAATTTCTTTTTTACCACAAGGGGGCAACAAAACCTGTAAAAGATTATCTAACATCAAGTGCTCCCTGTTACAGTCATAATAAATATTGTCTCGTATTTTTTATCCTGCTCAATTTGTTTTATATTTCCAGATGATCATGTTTACCTAGCATTCATACACAATGTGCATAGTTGGCAAACCCATGTTGACTTCTAAAAATGTAAAAGTGATGGTTTAATGTAAATGCACCTAATAATCTCTTGTAGACAGATGCGTGTAACATATCTGACACAATTATGCAAGACTTTAGTTATTGGTGTCTGAGATTATGCACCTAATGATTTTGAGTGGGCAGGATTTGCTTTAGTGCAACAGTAACAGTTCCTGATATTTTTAAGTTACCACTACATATGAGAATACCTCTGCTTTTATGTCTTGAGGCACTGAACAACATTCATCTGGATTAGTTTTTGAGACCCCCACTTTTTTCTGGCCCCCCTCCAAATCCACTCTTCTGTGACACCACAAAGTGACCCCTGACCCTGTAGTAGGATGAGTCAGCAGCAAGCAACTGAAAATGTTAATCACATGTAACCTTTTCAAAGACCTCTACAGGTGCTTGTCCTGTCTGGGCGTGTGTGTGTGTGCACATTTCTGTGTGTGTGCGTATGTGCAGGTGCATGTGTAGGTTTTTTGTGTGTATTTTTTCATGTGGAACTGACCCCACCACGCGTTTGCCCTTTCCAGCAGTGGACTGGGTCAGTGTGGGTTCGTGCCATGTCACCTTTGGGAGATGAGACAAGGGAGCACGTGTCACTCCTCTCACATCATCAGGAACGTGACGGAAGCTGGATCCACAGTACATGAGGAGTCTGACATTCAGTGAAATGCCACAACCCCACTAGACACTGTCTGCTGGACACTTGGGGCTCAAAGGCCAGCTCCCTTCTGGCTTTTTATAGCCTGTTCTGGGTTTACTGATTCAGTAGATGATGGCAAAGCACTGCCGTTTAAAAGGGTTCTTTATATCACCAGGTAGGTTCACGTGGGTCTGAGCATCATTTCGGCAACCCAGAACCAAAATCTTGCATTTACTTAACTAGGCAAGTCAGTTAAGAACAAATTCTTATTTACAATGACAGCCTATCCTAGCCAAACCTGGACAACGCCTTGCCAATTGCACGCCGCCCTATGCGACTCCCAATCACAGCCAGCTGTGATTCAGCCTGGATTCAAACCAGGGACTGTAGTGACACCTCTTGCACTGAGATGCAGTGCCTTAGACCACTGCGCCACTCAGGAGCCCATGTTAATGTCTGTCCACAAGAGATTAGTCTGGGAAAGGCTTTGCACAGTTTCACTGACATTCATCTCTGAAAGAGATCAATCATTTGTTTAGAAATTGGGCTGATTTATACATCAGATAATCAGTGCAGCGCCCAGGTCAGACCGACCCTACCCACTGGGTACAGAACTCAATTCAACGTTTATTCCACGTTGGTTCCACGACCTGGAAACAATGTTGATTCAACTAGTGTGTGCCCAGTGGACAGTGAATAAGCACAGTACCCGCCATTTCCATATCCTGTCAATAGGAAGTCTATAGCAACACAATGAGTCATTGAGGGAGTACACAGGTGCTCCCAGTCCTTTTCAAGGTCCCCATCATCACTCATTATTAATCACCTGTCACCATTATAATGTTCGTGACACAGGTACACACCCTGATCCGTCCTGTACACTCACACATAAACAAATGGCGCCCGTCTTTCTATTGCGTGACGAGGGGTCTTCCTGATGGTCCAGGGGAATCATTATTGTGAGCCTCTACCCCCAACAATGTTCCCTCACTTTTCCCCTAAACATTTACAGCACTCTGACCCTTATCAGCCCTTAGGATCCTTTGTATATGAAGATGCTATAGGCACCTGGAATGTTTTGTGAAGTGGAGCCCCCATGAGTGTGATGATATTGCATAAGAGGAATGTGATAGGAGGGATTGCAGCGTATGATTACATATTTATCACCCCCTCTCTTTTTCACTCTCTCCTTATTCAATTGGGCAGAATGTTCAGTGTGTCTCAGAGATCAAATATAGTGCACATCTATCAGCGTTGTCCGTTCTACACAATCCATCTCTCTCCTCAATGTTCTGAACATTCCGCCCTACTAAACAGGACCATGCCAAGATCCGCCTCTCTTCTATTGCTGTGTCCTTTCCTTTATAGAGAGGGCACTTCCTGTAGAAAAGACTCTCGCACAGGCACAAGCTCAGGCTGAGGTCAGCTCTGCTCCACAAGAGCTCATAGCCTTCTAGTACTCTATATCTGGAAGGGTTTGACATATCCTGTTATTCAGACTAATTCCATTGGGTGGACAGAACATGCTGACTGCTGTAGATTACCTTGTGCTTTTGATAGTAGTTACAGTGATGTCATGTGGGAAGCTATAGGCGTGTGAGCTAAAGCTAGTACACTGTTTCCTGTATAATGACCTAGGAAGGGATCCCTTCTTTAATGATATTGACTTACTTTGATTTCATTAAAATAAATAAATAAATGTGTTCACAGTTCTACTTTTTGGGGCTTATGGTTTAAAAAAGTATTGGAGAAACACTGTAGTCTATGCAGTTAGGAATGCCTATTGAAATACTAATCCTGATTTCACATTGGTTCTTGATATACTGCATACTCCCACTCCCCGCCTGATCACTGCCATCCTACATAAGTAGGCTGTATACAATATATTTGATTCTCCTCCTAAATGAGGCATGTTATTCTCTGTCGGTGACTGGGTAGCAGATGTATTCCAAGACGGTTTTCCAAACGGGACACGACCCAATCAGATTGGAGCGCTGTGGAAAAAGTTATTGAGGTTTTCCTGACTGGTTGATCTGCTTCCTCCCGTCGTCTCATTAATAACACTGTTAGTGAACTGGAGTTCTAACAGGCCCGCTCTGGCTGGTCTGTCCGCTGGCTTTAAGGTGAGCAGCCAGACAGTATGAGTTACATAACTGTCAAAACAATCACCCCCCTCAATCTGCCTGTCTGCCTGCCAGCCATCCTCTGCTTCTCTCTTTTCCCCTCTGATGGGCATGGGGAATGAAAACAAGGGGGTCTGGATGTGGGTATGAGAGAGGGAGAGAAAAAGAGAGAGCGAAAGAAGGATTAAGTAAGCGCTTGTGTGAATACAGGTCCAAGTGGTGTGTGTTTGTGGGAGAAAAAGAGGGTGTAATACCTGGATTTAGTCCCACACTGCAGAGATGCTCTCCTCCTGTCCTAGCTATGGGAACAACCCTAAAGGCAGCGCCGTGTCTGAGCTCACCTTACTGTCCATGGCTGTCTAATCACACACTGCAGTACCGATAAGGACCTCTTATATTCTGAGGTTAATGAACAAAATGGGCTGTTGAACAGAACTGTGTCTGAAGATAAGGGTCCTTCACTGATGATGTGAATGGGTGCTATTTGCCTATCTAATCCTATTTAGTATATTTGGGTCACATGGTGTCTGAATCAGGATGGGGCAAACACAGCTAACAAGAACCTAATGGAAGATTAGATTGTATGGGCTCAATAGCATTGATAGGTCTATCTTGTCATTATAGTGCACTGCAGTAAAATAACAGGAAAGAAAACATTCTCATGGTAGTTGAATGATAACCCAGCCTTATGTTCTAATGTCAAGCAATAGCACTGATAGGTGTCATTCAAAGCCTCTGTCGCTTCACAAACTCTTTATAACATTACCACCTACACATTACATTGACATACTGGGCATTCCATTACCTTAGGCAGAGAGAAAGTGAGATTTAAAAAGATTTAGATCAAAAATGTCCATGAAAAAAGGGGACAGTTCCACTCAGATGTAACAAATCCCAAATGAGTCATGATTGGTGTGTGTTTTACACAACAGCATCTCCTCTGAAACACAGATCGTATTGCTGGAAATAATGCATTGTAATATGATTTTTGAACATAAATGTGCCTATTATGGGTATTATTTCAAGGAATTGTTTTTAAAAAGCTGGAAGCTATAAATCAATATAACATAAGGTTTTGATTATATAGGCCATTTCCCATATTGATATTACTTGGGGTGAGTATTTATCTAAGATAGACCTACTGTACACAACTGACGTGCATGATACCATATACATATAATTATATTTCTATGAATGACACATCATCAGATTGTTCTTGAACTCTATTTCGTTGAATCCAGACCTAACAGACCAAAATAGCATGTTTAATCTATAGGACATCCCCCCATTAATTTACTGTATCATTCATTTCTTATGGTGTTACACTGCTCAGTACTGGGCTACTTATGTTATGACTATACAGTATATGGTATCTGAGAATTTGAAAAAGTGAGTCTAGAATCGAGAGTATCTGGTATTTTGGAGTTGGCTAATACAAAAGAGGGTATCTGGTTGGGTATGGCTAACTGGCCTTTATGGAATGTAGGGGCAATGAATATCTGAGGGTATTCATTAAATAACTTGTTCATTCATTATTATCTGATATCTGGAACATTCTATTGTGGGATTAAATATATATTAAAGACATTTATAAAAAGGTATTGAGCTTCCCAAATTGTATATGCAGCTTGTTATAACTGTTTTACCACACAGTAAGTAGTCTCTGATGGTACATAAATATATAAATGCATCCGTTTGGAGAGCAGAAGGGGCGTAACGTTACGCTGTAAATACCCGTTCACAAGTCATTTCATCATCACTTGCTCAGTGTCTCGGTATTGGACGCAGACAGAGCGCTGTTATAAGACGATTATCACTCTTTTGTCTTTCAATTACCTCTATATCGCTTTGATATACATATACATTTTTCAAAAATCGTTTTTAGCATTGCTAACGTTGCAGTGTGATTGAAAGTGTTATAGAATTTCCTGTGTCGCCGTTAGAGCGTCTCTTGGAGATTGGCTTTGTTCGCTCCGACAGCACACAGTCTGCTTTATCATCCAGAATGGACAATTTGGAGAAAGAAAATAGGTCTGACGAAGATTCGGAATACGAAGAAGAGGAGGTGGACCCTAGAATCCAGGTACGTTATAATAACAATTTCTCTTTGTTTCAATTGAGACTAACTAATCAATTCATTTAACTGCATTTGATACATTCACTATTCAATTGACATTTTAAGAGTATGTATTATCCCTGGCAGAAAGTCTATCTGATTTGGGGTCTTTAAAAAATAAAATGAAATTATGTATTGATTTATCAATAGTGTCTGTCTACCTTGAACAAAATGTCTGTATTGTACATGACTTAGTTGCGATGTAGGCCTCTGGTTATGTTTAAATGATGGGCTATTTTTTAGCCAAACTTGTTTCTGATTTAATGGTATGCATGGGAGTAAAGGCCTGTCTCTCAAATAGCATGTTCATCTGAAGATACCTTCTGCTGTGTATTAGGCTATTAATTGGTTGAAAAATAACATTGTTTAACCTTAAAAGCTATGTGCATTTAATATATCCATACATCAAGATAGTAGCTGATTCTTGTGTTTGCTCAAACCATCACTCTGGCTAACTTCTATTGTCCAGTCTAGTATTTCATACAAGTGTAACACATTCCAGATGTTGCAGACTTCCCAGATACTGTATTACATTCCTTTCTCTTGGTGTTGCTCAATATTGTCCTTTGCTCTCTTTCTTACAGGGAGAACTGGAGAAACTCAACCAGTCTACAGATGACATCAACAGATGTGAGACACAACTGGAGGTAAAACAGTACACACACACTTTCAAGTTTGACATACATTTTCCCTCTAAAGTGCACCACATGGCTGACACTGATTGACAATTACAAGGTGACCCACAATCAAAGAATTCCTTTCAACCATTAGACATTGACCTCCGCATATGAAAGATGATTCGTTCAGGTCGTTGAGATGGTTTATGTTGCCGAATGTTGATCTTTGGATGCTGTTAAATGCCAGTAAAGTAGTAGCACACAGCTCTGTCAGTCATATACCTTTTTGGAACTGTAATTAGGTAAAAGTCTCTTTAGGACATCCGTTGGGGTCAAAGGAGGCATTCAGTCTATAAAATACCTGCCATTTCTAATGTTTACTGGATCCTCAAGCAGCATAAAGCTTAAAGAACTTGTACTTGTACAATGTTTCCATTGATCTTGAGGTTCAATGAGTGCTTGTCGAATACTTACTTGGTTTTCGAGATCAGATATACCCCCTCTGTGTTGTTGTTGAGTCAGCGGATCATGGTCAAATCTGTTTATTTGTAGACACAGTTTGATATGGTCTCTGCCGTTGGAGGAAACGGTGCGCCAATCGGTGAAGCATGTCTATTTGACATGGACTTGAGTCCTTACCGATGGCTCCACCAATCTGTAAACAATATTAATGTCTCAAAATATCAGATAAAGGCCTCTGTGGAAACCCTTTGCATCAGACACACACCAACACAAACAATATATTATCCAGTATGTTTTTTTTTCTGAGAGCAAGGAATGATGTCCACATTTTTTTATGCATTTGACTTTAAAGGGGATAAACACACAGATGTACTGATTCACCATTTCTCAAACCACTTCTCAAGTACATACCAGAGGGAAGTAGGGGTGCTGAGGGTGCTGCAGACCCCTTAAAAAAGGAAGAAATATTAGCACCCCCACCCCCTAACAACTGCTCAGTGCAGATTTGGCAGAGCTTCTGGTGTTGATGGAGTGATGAGGATAGCCAGCAGCAGAGCCCAGTGGATGTAGGCCTATTATAATGTCCTGGTAATGGACCATTGGCTGTAGTGTTTGTATTGATAATATCAAGGAGCACGTGTGACTGCTTTTGTGATAAGGGGAAAAGCAAAACAATGGCTGTAGTTCCATAACATCTGTGAGCATTTTTAATTGAATTCCCGAGGCCTTTCATTAATGCCAATATCAACATCCAAGTGGAATAAGCTGTATCTGGGTAAAGGGCATTACAGTTACACAAGTGGTTTGGATTGAATTTGAGTATTTTTAGGTATACGACTGTGTGTTTGAGATGGTGTTCAGTGTATGAGGAGGCTGTGACAGAGGAGATGGTATGCGTCACAAAAGCAACACTCTGCTCGACCCTGAGGTGTGAGGGACGGAGAGACTGCACTGTACTGTAACCTCTGCTGTATCAGCTAGAGTACAAAAAGAGGGAGATGGTGGAAATGAGAACAGAAAAAAGGGGATGGAGTAGATGGAGAGAGTGGGGGAGGAAATGCATTACGAGGAGAGATGGAGCAAGGGGGGACCCCATCCTCTGATTTTTTTCTATTGAGAAATAGATGGTTTACATGGCCTGTTCACACATGTACGTAAAGTTTTCATACCCAGCAACTCCCCCTTGTTGTTCTGAGACTGAAATAATGCATGGTGCCTCCCTGGCGGTGGCCTCTTGCTATGCAGGAGGTGGGGAGTTCATGGAAAGGCTGTTTTTCTATCCAGGATGGCAGGTATCTGATAACCGCGTCAGAATTCTAGTCTGACAGAGTACAGTAAACAAACATGTTGGGCCAGCTGAACGGCAAGTACCAAAGTGTAGCAAATTGCAAACAGTGGTGGTGGAGCCATCACTGTATTTGGTTCCTTGATCTGCATACACACTGAATGGGAAGGAGCTAGGGTTCAGGGGCTAGGGGTTGTTTTCGGACATGGTGTTTGTCCTCAGATGCCAGCTTGTTGCAGAATGAGTGATGATGTCACAGGAAGTGTGTGTCCCTGCCCTGTTCTCACAATTGGCCTTTCATCCCTCAGATTTGAAACAGTAACAGGGAGGATATCTTAGTCCAGAACACTGGTGCAGATTTATATAAAGTCTCTTTACATAAAATCCCATGGTCAGATTTAACCTTTCAAAGAAGTGAAAACAATCCAATAAACTTATTGCATACGTGCGGTATATTCTTTCCACACTGACATCTCCAGGAATCTGTTTTCATGCTTGTTTTTGTTTTCTGTCCACCATGATGTCTCCTTCTGGACGTCACACTTGCTTGTTGTCAGAAAAATCTCCTCTGCCTTATCTAAAAAGTTTTCAAGGAAAATTAATGTTTTGGATTAGATTAGGTTTGATATGATTTAAAGGAGGCCTGTTATTGGCTCTATCAGCATGCTTAGCTGGGAGCTTTTACATCTGACCACCATGACCGATGCAGAAACATTAACAGTAGCTGATGGTGTGTCGCATAAAAGGCTATTTCCTATGATAATTTTCATATGGTCATTTATTTGTTAATTGCCTGTTTGCTTCTGTCTGAAGGTTACATCCACATAGCTGCCCCTGTTAAACCTCTTAGGGATAACCGGGGCGCTCCCGACACTAACCGGGGAAATGTAAGGCGCCAAATTCAAAATCCAAAAGTTGAATTATTAAACATTCATCAATATACAAGTGTTGCATAGTCATCAAAATCTCATATTCTTGGCAATATCACAGCGTTGTCAGATTTCAAAAAGGCTTTACGGCGAAAGCACAACATTTGATTGTTTGAGGATAGCACCTCTCATATTTATGCATTAGCATAAATTCATAACCAGCGCGGGTCTAACAAAACGCATATAAGAGCTAAAATAAATCGATTACCTTTGATGATCTTCTGCTGAGGGCATTCCGAAGTGTCCAAGCAAGACATCCAATGTTTCTTTTGTTAGAAAAAGTAATTTATTATATCCATAAATCTCTGTTTGGTTGGCGCGTTATGTTCAGATAATCCACCGTCGAGTCGCCCGTTGTACAGTGAAGAGAAAGCGTTCAAATTATACCTATCAACTTTGCCCAAACAAATCAAACATAATTTATAATGTATCCTTATGTATCCTTTTATGTATATTAGTTATTATATTTCACACAGAGAATATCCTAAAGGAAAATAACGAGGAGGGCGCTCACGGTCTCGCGCAGTGAAAATGATATTGACTTCCTGGCTTGTCTCACCAAATCTTCTTCTATACGGCTCTGTTCCATGATAAACGCTTGAAACACTATCTAAAGACTGTTGACATCGAGTGAAAGCCATAGGTACTGCAATCTGGGAGCTATTTTACTCAGATTCCCATAAGGAGCCATTCAAAGTCAGATAATTTCACACAAAAAAAAAATCTGGACAGAAATTCCTCTGGTTTTCACCTGCTATATCAGTTCTGTTATACTCACATATATTATTTTAACAGTTTTAGAAACTTCAGAGTGTTTCCTATCCAATAGTACTAATTATGTGCATATCCTAGTTTCTGGGCCTAAGTGGCAGGCATTTTACTTTGGGCACGCCAGACTCTCCAAAACCGTCACCTCTGCTGCCACTCCCTAGCTCCCTTAATTTAATAATAGACTAATGCAATTTTAGGACACTGGCCTTTTCAATTCTTAGAATCGAAGGAGGGAGAGCCCCAACTCGTACATCAAAATGTATTTAATTACCTTAAGAGTCTGAATGAATACTCTGGCTTCGTGAAATCCTGTTGTAACTTAATATTTTCTGTCAATTGTTAACTGCTGTTGGTTAAATGATTAAGAACAATGACATAATGATGCCATCGCCTTAACATCTTGATGAGTGTTGAGTCTTCTATTACCTTTGTGAACATTCATAGCAAACAAAGGGTTGGAAGTTCGCTACAGTCCTAGTTAACCCTTTCTCCCTGTTTCTCTCCAGGATGCCAGGCAGAAGTTCCGCTCTGTGCTGGCAGAGGCCACAGTGAAGCTGGATGAGCTGGTCAAGAAGATTGGGAAGGCGGTGGACGAGTCCAAACCCTACTGGGAGGCCCGGAGAGTGGCCAGACAGGTGAGACACCACTGGGTGGTCAGGGGGACTATGGGCTGGAGGTCTCTGCTCATATTGATCTTAGAAACAGTCCAAATTCTTTTATTTATCGGAAACGCTTTATTTACCTAGTTTCTTTGGGCTTCATAATAACCAGGAGCATTGCGTACTCTTTGAGACCAGGTTGACTACCACATCATTACTAAATAACGGGCAAAGCCGTAGTTATTATTAGAGGAGAGCTGCTGCCACCTGATCAACTAGATAAGAGCCCTGCAGCTGTAAACAGTCAGAGAGGAATCACTGGGACCAAACCAGACGTGAAAAGGTTTTTAAAGGCCAACAGTTCTTCACTTCTTCTTTTATTTTGTTCTCTCTGGTGTTCTTGGCTCTGCTTTGTTCCTCTCATTCAGGCAACCTCTATATGGCTTCTTAATGAGAATGCACCTTTGTGTGGTTGTGATTTATGTTAATGCACCAGACAACACAAATGAAGTTCCCTTATGGAAAAAGGAAGTTATTCTAAGTTTGAGGATATTGGATTGTATGAGTTCCTCTGTCTACCTTTCGCACATCTACTCAGGGGCGCAACTTTCACTGGGGACGGGGGGACATGACCCCACATTGAAATATAATTTTTGTACCCCCCCAGTTTTATCATTGCACTGTGGTACAAAAAGCAGCATCAGTGTACTTCAGGACCATGCAGACGCCTAAGAGCAGTCGGGTAGCATGGTGCTGCTGTCTGCAGCTGCTGTCTCTGTGTGTTGCGCTTTTTCTCCGGGTTGTAAAAGCATGCAGATCAGAAACGGTCTACTCTTTATTTGACTGACATAGCTGGCAAGTTAACAGCTGTTTGATTTAACAGACAATTTTTTTTTATTCTCAGTGCTGAGTTAGTAGTGTAACTGACATGTAACGTTAGCCAATGTTTCATCCCCTCTCGACTGCAGTTATGTCTGAAGAAAATGAACTAGCTAGCTAGTAGCTACCACAGCCAGTTCAGCTTTAGCCTCTAGCTATCTGTCAAAAGTTGGCTAAGGTTAGCTTGCTAGCTCACTAACCTTTGCCTCAATCACAATAGACCTGAATCAATGAAACTAGCGGCCAAACGATTGAAGAGCGATATTCATCTGAGCAGGATCAGATGGTGACAGGGGTCTCAGCAGGGCCAGTCAAATAGGGAAGACCAGTCTGTGACGGCACTGAGGTGAACTTTTGCAAACCAACACTTTATTTCTCTGTGCAGCAAACATTGGACAAGCCAGAAGCTTCAATACAATTTGAAGGCAGTCTGACAACCCTCTAATGTTGATTTCCAAACTGTGTCAAGGGTTGATAGAGGCTTTTCCTGATGACACAAAACATGTCAAACAAAAATGTGAGGAAGATCTGGGAGACACAACTGATGATGATGAACGGATACCGATATGTTTGAATGCCTAGTCATGTTCATATAATCTCAGACATAAATTACTGCAGTTTAAGACCATCCATAGAACATACTATATGCCAGTGAAACTGAATATCATGCACTCAGAAATGTAATTCCATATGTTATGATTCTGGCAAAGAGTATGTTCTTTTATCTCAGCATGTCGACAGATTCTCCCTTCTCCCTGTTTTTGTTTGCTTGGAAATGTTGATACTGGAGACTGTTATCAGAAGAAACTGTAATATAGCATTTGTAGCGGCTACGAAATGCATTGCTATTAATTGGAAGTAGGGTTGAAAAGGGTCGGAAACTTTCCATGGGAAGTTAAGCCCAGGAATTTGGGGAATTCTGCTTAAATTCATCAAAAAAGTTAGCTTATAACGGTGGGATACACATAAGGCAATTCTAGTTCCTGTGGCATATTTTGGTTAAACTATCCCCAATTCAATAGAATTGCAACCCTCTGCATGCACAGTGCATTCTTCCATCACATGTGCAGTGCACTCTTCCATCACATGTACAGCTGATTCTCAAGATCTTGCACACTAATGAGATTCTATTGAGCCCACACTACTACACTGTTTGAGCCAAAGATTAGATTTTTTTTTTGTCATCCCTACCATGTCTCGCCACCTTGGCCTGGATGAGGGCAAGGTTCTTGGCAGTCTGGCTAAGTACACTTCCAAGCGAGGGCTTTGGGATGGAGATGCAATATGGCAGTCGTGCCAACATATCTCATCAGCCACCTGGTGGAAGGGACTTTGTGGACCTGAGGCTCTTTCCCCTGTTGCCTCCATCCCAAATCCCACCAATATCAGCAGCCTCAGAGCACAACTGGTCCTTGTTTGGGAACACACAAACCAAAGCACGCAACAGGCAGACCAATACTTTGGTTGCCATCTGGGAAAATTTGAGGCTTTTTGAGCCTGACAACAAGCCATACTCAAACAAGGTTGGAAAGTGACAGTGAAGATGAGGCCTCAAGAGTCTGATGTTCAAGAGGTGGTCCAGGGAGAAGCCTGAGAGGAAGACAACAAAAGCTTTAGTTTCTAGACTATCATTTTACAGATGTATGTTGAAAACCTTTTTGGGAGATGCGATGGATCGTTGGGATCATTCAATATTCCCTTTTGTTGTTCAGTGAAATCATCCCATGTGAAGAGTCAACTCATTTAATTAAAGTTCAATTTGTAACAATTTTTTTTTTTTTTCTCTATTGGAAGGATTTAATAATTTGCAATTATGTCTACTTATGAGGTGAAAGGTTTATGTTTCTGTCTCCGTATGATATGGTAAATATATCCAATGCAAAAAAACATTACATTTAAATGGTATTAATATTAATTTGCATATATTTCTGTTAATTCCCATATATTCCCGTTAATTCCCATATATTCCCGTTAATTCCCACGGAAGGTTTCCACCTCTGAATATTCCCCAAAATGTGCAACCCTAATTGGAAGGTTGGTTATCCTCCAAGAATGTCACAATGGATGGCAGAAATGTTATGCATCACTAGATTTGATTTATTACAAGATTAAGGGTATACTGTGCAACTTTCATAAGGTTTAGGTGCCTTATATGGAATACTTTATGACAAACAGGGTCTGTATTGAAAACCTAAGATTTCTTTTAGTAGAGCAGTTGCAAATAGACCGGTCTGATTTGCGCCGGTCTCAGTGGACTAATCCATTGAGGAGGCCGCGGGGATGGCACAGTCCAAGAATATGGGGATTGTGGCTCAGATGCACAAGGCACGTCTCTCCAGAATGCGCTCTCTCCCGCCATTTTGTGGGTATTCATTGTTTCATAACTTCATTGTGTGCATTGTTTGCTGTGTCTATCAATTCCCCATTACATATATCACCAGTAGTAGTCTACATTTACTGTTAATTCAAATAATTTCTAATCTCCAATGTTTGTTTGGTTACGGTAATTTCTGTTAATGCATTGAATATATTTTTATTACAGTCATTTATTGTTCTTATTTTCAGGGGTGGATATGTGAACTCACAACCTATGCTACACTTGTGAGAAACAAGTTTTTATTTCATTCCATTTACGAGTTTTGTCAATGTATTAATTGTCTTCTGTTTGAAACGCTCCTGTCAACGTTAAGGATGCACACCTGATTACGCATATAGAAGTAGGACTAATCTACCTGGCCTGCACACATATATAGGCTCATATGTAGGAGCTTCTCCCAGTAATGTTTCTTCACCTCAAACAGCAAGTAAACAAGGTCTGTTTTTAGAATCAATTGAGAATGACAAGGGTTCCTCAAAGTATTTGAACAATATTTCCAGCTCTCTCCCTTTCGATAAACACTTGACATGAAAGTGAAAAATGTAAAGCTCTGATCTAGTGGAAACGTTATAAAATACCTGATTACTTCATATCCCTTGCACAAATGGCCTACAGCTGTGTCTGTCCTGAGCTCACTGGTGCGGGAAACTCTGAGGGCTCAGAATATTTTATACAATGTTTCAAGTTTGTTGCAGACAGGCCATGCGTAGCCAATGTGATTTATAGGATATTTATTTTTATCAGGATATTTTCTACCTGCAGGCTGCCATGTTTTTATGTGTTGGCTTTATGTACGCTATTTTTACATAGTTGGCAATGGCAATAAAAGTTACTTTTAGATTTGTACCATTTTCATTTAGATTTAGATAGAATGTAGATTAACCACAGACAATGATTTTGAGATTCAAAGACTGTTCCATGAAAATGTGCATATGAAAATCATAACTAGCACGCAGATTGGTAGAAAGGGTAAGATAAATTGGCCCTCCAAATGGAAAAGGTTGCCGAGTGCTGGTGTAGCCTATTTACCAGCAACTTCAGGAGTGTAATTCTGTGAAGCGGGAGCAGCAGGAGAAAAAAAATGTTTTGTTTTTTTCTGGTTAGGCAATCTTGATCTTTGGCTCTCTCTTGAGTCATTTGTGTCTTCATTATTTAATCAAACAGTCTGTTTAAAGCATCAAACAAGTTCAGTACATATAGTTGATTTTATTAAGGGGCATCTATATATAGAAAAATACACGTTTTTAAAATTTCGACCAATCAATTGGTCTACTTTTTTGGGGTCTGTGACAGCCCTAGTAGAAATGCATAAGATGCCCCTCACTTCTAAAACCAAAGTTGCGCCCCTGCATCTACTGGCCCAGTTATTTCACTGAAAGCAATGGCATGAAGCCATGATGTGTTCAGGGGTTCAATAAGAGTTTGGCACATACTTGAGGGATTGAGACTTAACTCCGTGGCTCTTATTTCCAGACTAGGTTGGCAGGTATCTTAATTATGAACAAGTGCATGGCTCGCTTGTCTGTCATACTATGCTGAGCTCTGCAACAAGAAGTCAGTGGGACCTGACTGCATAGGGTGATTCTAGGGCACTGGTCTCACACACGAACACACACACACACACACACCACACACACCACAGGTCTCATTGATCGATGGTGTGGTTGGGAGCATTACAAAGCGGTTTAGGTTGAAATGGATGAGTGGTGCGATAAATGGCTGCCTCTCTAACATGGTTGAGTTAATCAACCTCACAGTGGTGACTGGAGCAGAGCCCATCTTAACACAGCAGTCCTGAAGCAATTATGCAACATAAACACTCTTCCTCGCTTTCCCTATCTTCCTCTGTCTTCTCTTCTATTGAAATGTACCTCCACCTCCGTCTCTCATTTCTCCTTCAGTGGGTGAGCATGTACACAACAATGAACTTGAATCATTGTTAGCCCAGAGGGGGTGGAAATTCTCTATCTCTCTGGTTTGTTAAAGTTGCCTACATGAGCAATACATTATCATTTGCTTTAGAAGGCTAATGATAAGGTACACAGGGAGTGGCAGCGCTGTGGAAAAATGCTCTTGACTTTGGTCTAGATATACACACGCACCATAACTCAGGCTTTTGCATAACAGAACAATAGATGGTCACTTACCTTAGATGTTGAGAAGACTTGCTAGTATATCCTGAGGTAGTAGGTGTCACAAGTTAATGGCTGACTGCGCTTGTAAGTGGATCAGAGACGGCTTGACTCGGCCAGAAAGTTTTTACTGTGTGTTTCCTGAGGGATCGCTTGGGCACCCTGCACTTTCTTTGACAGCTCCCATTTTTAAAGTGCTGAATCAGAGTGCCTCGATTGCTGCAGTCACCGGTAGTGTAAAATTATGAAAAGTGTTTTTCTTATACCTCATGAAATATGTATCGTTTCCTTCTCGTTCACCTCAGCTTTGAAGAGTGTGACTTGACAAAAAGTAGACTAGTCAAAATTTGGAATTGGGATTGGAATTTGGTTTACTTTCTGAATTAACTGGAATTGAAATGTAATTGACCCCAACCCTGGTTAGCATTAAACATTGAAGTCCTATTGCCCTTCCCCCTCAGCTGCCCCATCTTGTCTGGAGAGTAGATACAGCTAGTGGGGGGGAAAGGTGGAACAATAGAGAGGGGGAGAATGGTGATGTGTTGTGGCTGGTGCAAGGTTTGGACACAGTCTATCTCCCTCCTCTATCAGGCCCCCCTCCCTCTCGCTCTCTCCTGCACGGCCCGTTACCGACAGTGATTACCGCACAGCTGAAGTGCACAGTCGAGATCATCTCAGCCCCTGGCTGCCTCAGTTATCTAACCGCAGTGCGTCTGGAGGTGGGAAGAACGAAGGTGAGACGGATAATGAGAGCGAGGAGGGGAGATGCCTGAGGTCCAGAACAGAGGAGACAGACTGCAGATATGTCTGTGAGATTAGTTATGAGCTGACCTCCATGATGGCCATAGATTGAACAGATGTGGGGCTTAGTGGTTTATGGCTGGGGGAGGAAAGCAATGAAAATCCTTCAGGCCTGGAGGAGATCATCCAGTAGATTGGTTGGATTTGAAACAGCTGGAATAGACTCAGACTGGGGGAGAGAGCTGTCTCCAGCTGATGTATGGGATTGTTCTCTGGCTCTGAGTCAAGGGCAGATGGATCACAGCTAGAAAGGAGACTCTATAGGTCCCTGCACGTCTTTGTCAGAGGCTGGGGCTCTAATACATCAACCTGTCACTGTAGTGTCCGGGATAAAGCAAAAGGACTGGGAGAGAGTTTGTGAGAATTTATATGGTCTTGAGTTTTTTCTTACTGTAATCAGTGCATTTTATTACAATCCCAACATGCATTCTTGCAGTGCAAGAAGAATGTTGTCATGTCTTGCCCTGGAAAGTTACTGGCTGTGGTAGAATAGGGAACCTTGTGCCAGACAGTCTCCTTTACCGCCACAGCAACTCAGTTCCATTTATTACAGAACAGCTAGTATATCCCTGAGGGTATGGAGATTGGGTTAAGATGGTTAGTGTCATTTTGTAATCCTGAAAAGTCAAGAGACCATCTGTGTCCTGTCTCTTTCTCTGTCTCTTTCTCCTGTGGAGAGAGGTTTTGGCAGGCTTATAGCACAGAGCGGATGAGGGTCATGGGTAGAGGTCGACCGATTATGATTTTTCAAACGCCGATACCGATACCAATTATTATTGAAAAATATTTATATATATATATTTGTAATAATGACAATTACAACAATACTGAATGAACACTTTTATTTTAACTTAATATAATACATAAATACAAATCTATTTAGTCTCAAATAAATAATGAAACATGTTCAATTTGGTTTAAATAATGCAAAAACACAGTGTTGGAGAAGAAAGTAAAATATGTGCCATGTAAAAAAGCTAACGTTTAAGTTGCTCAGAACATGAGAACATATGAAAGCTGGTGGTTCCTTTTAACATGAGTCTTAACAAGAAGTTGTAGGTTGTAGTTATTATAGGAGTTATAGGACTATTTCTCTCTCTACCATTTGTATTTCATATACCTTTGACTATTGGATGTTCTATTAGGCACTATAGTATTGCCAGTCTCATCTCAGGAGTTGATAGGCTTGAAGTCATAAACAGCTCTGTTAATCAAGCATTGTTAAGAGCTGCTGGCAAACGCAGTAAAGTTTGAATGAATGCTTACGAGCCTGCTGTTGCCTAGCACCGCTCAGTCAGACTGCTCTATCAAATATCAAATCATAGACTTAATTATAATATAATAAATTCGTGCAACGACAGTGCTTTTTTCACGAATGTGCTTTTGTTAAATCATACATTTAGCGAAGTAGGCTGTGATTCGATGATAAGTTAACAGGCACCGCATTGATTATTTGCAACACAGGATAAGCTAGTTAAACTAGTAGTATTATCAACCATTTGTAGTTAACTAGTGATTATGTTAAGATGGATTGTTTTTTTATAAGATAAGTTTAATGCTAGCTAGCAACTTACCTTGGCTCCTTGCTGCACTAGCGTAACAGGTGGTCACGCAGTCTCCTTGTGGAGTGCAATGTAATCGGCCATATTCGGCGTCCAAAAATGCCGATTGCCGATTATTATGAAAACTTGAAATCGGCCCTAATTAATCAAATCAATCAAATCAAATTTATTTATAAAGCCCCCCTTACATCAGCTGATGTCACAGAGTGCTGTATAGAAACCCAGCCTAAAACCCCAAACAGCAAGCAATGCAGGTGTAAAAGCACGATTAATCGGTCGACCTCTAGTCATGGGGGCTAGGATGGGATGGAGGGAAGGATGGAGAGGGGGAGCAGAGACAAGTTTGTGGCCGTGTGCTGGAGCCATGCTCTGGCCTCCTGGGAGGTGAGGCCAGCCTGTCCTGTCGTGTCCAGCCTGTGGTGTTCTGTGGTGCATGTTGGTGCTGGTCAGCCCTGGTTACATCACTGCTTCAGTAAGCAGGACTGGAGTTGCTTTAATAATGGCATCTCAGCTTGACAATGACTCAATACAGCTGTGTGTGTGCGAGCTGTGCAATGCGCCTATTGTTCTGGTTGGCTAACACGTGTGTGTGTGTGCGTGCGTGTGTGTGTGTGTCAAAAGGGTCTAACTGGAACCTGAAATTGGCCCTGGCATTTCTAACTGATCGATCTACAGCTTCTACAGTCAGGGAAAAAAGTATTTGATCCCCTGCTGATTTTGTACGTTTGCCCACTGACAAAGAAATTATCAGTCTATAATTTTAATGGTAGGTTTATTTGAACAGTGAGAGACAGGATAACAACAAAACAAAAAAATCCAGAAAAACGCATGTGAAAATTTTTATGAATTGATTTGCATTTTAATGAGGGAAATAAGTATTTTACCCCTCTGCAAAACATGACTTAGTACTTGGTGGCAAAACCCTTATTGGCAATCACAGAGGTCAGACGTTTCTTGTAGTTGACCATCAGGTTTGCACACATCTCAGGAGGGATTTTGTCCCACTCCTCTTTGCAGATCTTCTCCAAGTCATTAAGGTTTCGAGGCTGACGTTTGGCAACTCGACCCTTCAGCTCCTTCCACAGATTTTCTATGGGATTAAGGTCTGGAGACTGGCTATGCCACACCAGGACCTTAATGTGATTCTTCTTGAGCCACTCCTTTGTTGCCTTGGCCGTGTGTTTTGGGTCATTGTCATGCTGGAATACCCATCCACGACCCATTTTCAATGCCCTGGCTGAGGGAAGGAGGTTCTCACCCAAGCTTTGACGGTACATGGCCCCGTCCATCGTCCCTTTGATGCGGTGAAGTTGTCCTGTCCCCTTAGCAGAAAAACACCCCAAAGCATAATGTTTCCACCTCCATGTTTGACGGTGGGGATGGTGTTCTTGGGGTCATAGGCAGCATTCCTCCTCCAAACACGGCGAGTTGAGTTGATGCCAAAGAGCTCCATTTTGGGCTCATCTGACCACAACACTTTCACCCAGTTGTCCTCTGAATCATTCAGATGTTGGTCTTGTAGCCCATTCCAGCCTTGTGTAGGTCTACAATCTTGTCCCTGACATCCTTGGAGAGCTCTTTGGTCTTGGCCATGGTGTAGAGTTTGGAATCTGATTGATTGATTGCTTCTGTGGACAGGTGTCTGATGGAGGGAAGGACCGTCAAATTTTGGGTGAGAACCTCCTTCCCTCAGCCAGGGCATTAAAAATGGGTTGTGGATGGGTATTCCAGCATGACAATGACCCAAAACACATGGCCAAGGCAACAAAGGAGTGGCTCAAGAAGAAGCACATTAAGGTCCTGGAGTGGCCTAGCCAGTCTCCAGACCTTAATCCCATAGAAAATCTGTGGAGGGAGCTGAAGTTGAGTTGCCAAACGCCAGCCTCGAAACCTTAATGACAAAATCCCTCCTGAGATGTGTGCAAACCTGGTGGCCAACTACAAGAAACGTCTGACCTCTGTGATTGCCAACAAGGGGTTTGCCACCAAGTACTAAGTCATGTTTTGCAGAGGGGTCAAATACTTATTTCCCTCATTAAAATGCATATCAATTTATAACATTTTTCACATGCGTTTTTCTGGATTTTTTTGTTGTTATTCTGTCTCTCACTGTTCAAATAAACCTACCATTAAAATTATAGACTGATCATTTCTTTGTCAGTGGGCAAACGTACAAAATCAGCAGGGGATCAAAACCTTTTTTCCCTCACTGTAGGTTGTTATACCATCAGACCATGAAGCATGATGAAGACAAGCTCTCCCTGAGTCATGTGCGGTCTAACGACTTCTCCAGGATTAATTTTGTGGGTCCCTGACTTATCTAGGCCAGTCACAATTTGTTTGTGTCTCACAGCAAAATTAACAGTCTCAATCGGGACACAATTAAGGCCAAGGCTAGCGAAGCATGACTGACTGCAGAGATGCATGTTTACTATCTGACTGTAAATTGTTGACCTCCAATTGAAAAGGCCTTTTTCACTCCATTTCACTCCCTTTACACCAAGATTAATTTCCCTGCTTAACTGAAGAGATAGATTAAATCAGTTAATTCTTGTGGAAAATAGCTGTGTCTGTGTTCTCTTTGAAGGCTGATACTTTTCTAGTGTTGATAGCCTGTTGAGAAATGTTTCGCTGAAACTCTCCGGTCTTTGAAGTCTTGGCACGTCTTGTCAAATTTATGCCGTGAAGATTATAGGAATGCTTTATATTTCAAAGCTTCTCTTACATGCGTGCAGCCATGGAGGCAAGCGTGAATATGTAGCAAAGAGATGTTTATCTGAACATGTGCCGGTTAACCAAATGAATACTCTATTAGAGCCCGAAGAGCGCAAGCTCTGAATAATTTAAAGGCTGTGTAGAGCGGGATCCGATTTTCTTATGCACAAAGAGAAAGCGCAGTCTTATTATAAAGTTCTACTTTACTCACACTTGAGTGTGCACGCGTTGGTGTTTACATTTACAGAGCCCTACTGATTTAAAATATGAGTAGGGCTGTAATGGGAAATTCTTTGATTAATTATTTTCCTGTATTTGAGTTACTGTGGATATGAATTGATATGGAATAAACATGATTGTATGTGCGGGGAGACACAGACAGAAGCATTCCCTTGGGGACCTTTAACAGAATGTGACTGGCAGAATGGGTGTTGTATGTGGAGGATGAGGGCTGCAGTAGATGGTATCTTTGGGGAGATGCAGACAGAAGCATTCCCTTGGGGAAGGGAAAAAGGAGTTAACCATTAATGTTTTATTTAATGAAGCTGTTTGGCACCTGTTACTCTATCATGATCTGATGTAACTACAGTGGGGCAAAAAAGTATTTAGTCAGCCACCAATTGTGCAAGTTCTCCAACTTAAAAAGATGAGAGAGGCCTGTAATTTTCATCATAGGTACACTTCAACTATGACAGATGAAATGAGAAAAAGAAATCCAGAAAATCACATTGTAGGATTTTTAATTTATTTATTTGCAAATTATGGTGGAAAATAAGTATTTGGTCAATAACAAAAGTTTATCTCAATACTTTGTTATATACCCTTTGTTGGCAATGACAGAGGTCAAACGTTTTCTGTAAGTCTTCACAAGGTTTTCACACACTGTTGCTGGTATTTTGGCCCATTCCTCCATGCAGATCTCCTCTAGAGCAGTGATGTTTTGGGGCTGTCGCTGGGCAACACGGACTTTCAACTCCCTCCAAAGATTTTCTATGGGGTTGAGATCTGGAGACTGGCTAGGCCACTCCAGGACCTTGAAATGCTTCTTCTGAAGCCACTCCTTCGTTGCCGGGCGGTGTGTTTGGGATCATTGTCATGCTGAAAGACCCAGCCACGTTTCATCTTCAATGCCCTTGCTGATGGAAGGAGGTTTTCACTCAAAATCTCACGATACATGGCCCCATTCATTCTTTCCTTTACACGGATCAGTCGTCCTGGTCCCTTTGCAGAAAAACAGCCCCAAAGCATGATGTTTCCACCCCCATGCTTCACAGTAGGTATGGTGTTCTTTGGATGCAACTCAGCATTCTTTGTCCTCCAAACACGACGAGTTGAGTTTTTACCAAAAAGTTCTATTTTGGTTTCATCTGACCATATGACATTCTCCCAATCCTCATCTGGATCATCCAAATGCTCTCTAGCAAACTTCAGGCGGGCCTGAACATGTACTGGCTTAAGCAGGGGGACACGTCTGGCACTGCAGGATTTGAGTCCCTGGCGGCGTAGTGTGTTACTGATGGTAGGCTTTGTTACTTTGGTCCCAGCTCTCTGCAGGTCATTCACTAGGTCCCCCCGTGTGGTTCTGGGATTTTTGCTCACCCTTCTTGTGATCATTTTGACCCCACGGGGTAAGATCTTGCGTGGAGCCCCAGATCGAGGAAGATTATCAGTGGTCTTGTATGTCTTCCATTTCCTAATAGTTGCTCCCACAGTTGATTTCTTCAAACCAAGTTGCTTACCTATTGCAGATTCAGTCTTCCCAACCTGGTGCAGGTCTACAATTTTGTTTCTGGTGTCCTTTGACAGCTCTTTGGTCTTGGCCATAGTGGAGTTTGGAGTGTGACTGTTTGAGGTTGTGGACAGGTGTCTTTTATACTGATAACAAGTTCAAACAGGTGCCATTAATACAGGTAACGAGTGGAGGACAGAGGAGCCTCTTAAAGAAGAAGTTACAGGTCTGTGAGAGCCAGAAATCTTGCTTGTTTGTATGTGACCAAATACTTATTTTCCACCATAATTTGCAAATAAATTCATTAAAAATCCTACAATGTGATTTCCGGAATTTTTTTTCCCTCATTTTGTCTGTCATAGTTGCAGTGTACCTATGATGAAAATTACAGGCCTCTCTCATCTTTTTAAGTGAGAGAACTTGCACAATTGGTGGCTGACTAAATACTTTTTTGCCCCATTGTATGTACTGATGATCTTACCTTTGACCTGTATCAAATGTCTGCCAAGTGTTGAATGTTGTGTAAAGTTTGACTCCAGACTGGATTTGAGGATACTGATAATGGATCTGTGACACTGTGTGATTCTGTAGCATCCGATGTTGTGACTTCCTACAAGCCCCCTGGTGTTTACAGAACATTCCGTGCTGTGTGATTAATATAGTTAGACATTTTTTCTGCTCCTATTCTAGAGGTGTCTCCCTGATGCAACTTGTAATAAACCGGATTGATTTGTAATTGATTTGATCAACGTCTGCTCTCGTTTTTGTTCACCTGGAAGTTCCTGTTACAAGGACCTATGAAGTGTCTGTGTGATGGAGTAAAGGGAAAGTACTAGACCTTATGATCTATTTATATAGACGGAAACTGCAGCAGAAATGCAGAACTGATGTGGTATTAACATCTTTCTAGAGGCCAAATATACACCGGTGGAAAGTCTGAACCCACAGTCCTTCACAGTCCTTGGAGAGGACAGTGAATAGCAACACAATAATTCATTGGAATGTGCTGAATAAATGCCTCCACTTCCATCCATCTCCCCTCCTCCCTAATAATCCATCCGGTTGTGAGTTCCTGAGAGGCCCAGCTTTGAAAGGTGGCTGAGAAATGATGCTCTAGTCTTGATGTTGGCTGGACATAAAAAAAATAAAAATAATTACACCATCACTGTGCAGCTGAAAAAGAAGGGTAAAGATGGGATGAGTAAACTGAAAAGAATAGAATGAGGGACAACGGTGGCAGCAGGACTGAAGTGGTGATGGAGGAGAGGAGTAGGCAGAGGAGAGATGGATTAAGTAGAAGGGCTAGGTTGCCAATCATTTATAGTGGAGCAGGTGTACAGCAGTAGGCCTGCTGTGAGAAGTCTCTCTGTTGGAATTCTGTTAATCTGCAGTATACAGTAGGAACAGAACACTACTAAATACTACTACATGTACTTATTTATTACATTTTAGAATAAGGCTGTAACGTAACAAAATGTGGAAAAAGTCAAGGGATCTGAATATACAGTGCATTCGAAAACTATTCAGATCCCTTGACTTTTTCCACATTTTGTTACGTTACAGCCTTATTCTAAAATTGTCCCCCCTCCATCCATCTACACACAATACCCCATAATGACAAAGCAAAAACAGATTTTTAAAACATTTTGCAAATGTATAAAAAAACTAAATAATGATATCACATTAACCTAAGTATTCAGACCCTTTACTCAATCCCCACAGCAAAATGCTGCCACCACCATGCTTCTCCGTAGGGATGGTGCCAGGTTTCCTCCATACGTGACGCTTGGCATTCAGTCCAAAGAATTGGTTTCATCAGACCAGAGAATCTTGTTTCTCGTGGCTGAGAGTCTTTAGGTGCCTTTTAGCAAACTCCAAGCGGGTTGTCATGTGCCTTTTACTGAGGAGTGGCTTCCGTCTGGCCACTCTACCATAAAGGCCTTGGTGGAGTGCTGCAGAGGTGGTTGTCCTTCTGGAAGGTTCTCCAATCTCCACAGAGGAACTCTAGAGCTCTGTCAGAGGGACCAAGGCCCTTCTCTCCCAATTGCTCAGTTTGGCCGGGCAGCCAGCTCTACGGACAATTTGTTCGACCTCATGGCTTGGTTTTTGCTCTGACATGCACTGTGGGACTGTGGGACCTTATATAGACAGGTGTGTGTCAGAGGAAGGCCCTAAAAATTGTCAAAGACCCCGGCCACCCCAGTCATAGACTGTTCTCTCTAATACCGCATGGCAAGCGGTACCGGAATGCCAAGTCTAGGACAAAAAGGCTGCTGAACAGGTAATCAAATGGCTACCTGGACTATTTGCATTGTCCCGCCCCCCCAACCCCTCTTTTATGCTGCTGCTACTCTCTGTTTATCATATATGCATAGTCACTTTAACTATACATTCATGTACACACTACCTCAATTGGCCCAACCAACCAGTGCCCCCGCACATTGGTTAACCGGGCTATCTGCATTGTGTCCCGCCACCCACCACCCGCCAACCCCTCTTTTACGCTACTGCTACTCTCTGTTTATCATATATGCATAGTCACTTTAACCATATCTACATGTACATACTACCTCAATCAGCCCGACTAAATCGGTGCCTGTATATGGCCTTGCTACTGTTATAGCCTTGCTACTGTATATAGCCTCGTTACTGTTAATTTTCACTGTCTTTTTTACTGTTGTTTTTATTTCTTTACTTACCTATTGTTCACCTAATACCTTTTTTTGCACTGTTGGTCAGAGCCTGTAAGTAACCATTTCACTGTAAGGTCTACACCGGTTGTATTCGGCGCACACGACAAATAAACTTTGATTTGTGTGTGCCTTTCCAAATCATGTCCAATCAATGGAATTTACCACAGGTGGACTCCGATCAAGTTGTAGAAACATCTTAAGGATGATCAGTGGAAACAGGATGCACCTGAGCTCAATTTCAAGTCTCATAGCAAAGGGACTGAATACTTATGCAAATAAGATATCTGTTTTTATTTCTAATACATATGCAAACATCTCTAAAACGTTTTTTTTGCTTTAACATGGGGTATGTGTGTAGATTGATGAGGGATTTATATTTATTTCATCCATTTTAGAATAAGGCAGTAACGTACAATTTTTGGGGAAAAGGGAAGGGGTCTGAATACTTTATGAATGCACTGTAAGTGCGCCACTAAATAGCCTCTGTATCTGCCAGTCTGCAGACTAGTCCTGTTGCATTCCTTATGAATAGCCTGGGGCGGCAGGGTAGCCTAGTGGTTAGGGCGTTGGACTCAAATCCCCGAGCTGACAATGTACATATCTATCGTTCTGCCCCTGAACAGGCAGTTAACCCACAGTTAACCCACTGTCATTGAACTGACTTGCCTAGTAAAATAGTGATTCCTGCTGAAGTGAATTAAAGACGGCGAAAGATGCACAAAGAACATTGTGCTGTACAGTATTATGCTTCAATGCAGAATTATTTCTATGAACTGAGTCAGCCATTGGACCTTATCGTCTGGTGAATAGTCCTTTCTCCTGAGATGATTCCTTCTGCATTAGATTAAGTGGACACCACTGGCTGCACATAGGGTTTTCCTGGGAGTGGGGCATGTTTTCTCAGCATTGTAGTCTGCTTGTTGGGGTTAGTGGGAAAACAATTATGCAGAGTGATTTTAAAGTAGATCACTGAATGTGCTTACAGCGCGAGGGAGAAAGAGGGAGAGAGTTGTCCGAATGAGAGCATGCATAGGTTGTAAGTCTTGTGAACAACATGCCAAACCATTTTGTGAAAGAGAGGCCCCGGTTTAATTCCTAGGCATTCAAACTCATGACTCATCCAGTGAAGTGATAGGCATTGGTTAGCATGTGGTTGGACCCAACTCTCTATGTGCACGCCATGCCCATCCATGTCATGAGAAGGTCTGTGAATGGGTTGTGTGATCACCACAAGGCAGAGGTTGTTTAGTGTTTGCTGATTTGGCATTTGGAAGGCTAATCAAATTACCATAGAAGGGAATGGGATGTTGGCTTGGAATATCTTGGGATATCTTGCAGATGCTTGTGTAGTAGAGTCTTGAGGTATACCACATACTGCTCCATAGGTCATGATGAGAGCAGGAAATAATGATCACTTCATTGAAGTTCCTCCCAAACTAGTCAGACTACTTTAACTGAACAATAGTTCAGTTGGGGTTTCGTTTTTGGCAGATCAGTAATGTTTTATCCTCCTTACTGTAAAACGTTGGAATGATATTTAACCAATACAGGAAATGTACACACATGCACACACAGATACAGTAAATCACCTTCCCTAGACACACTGTTGGTGGGTTTGGTTGACGCTTTACTAGTACCCACAGAGCAGAGGGGCTTAGGGTATTAGCGCTAGCTACAGGGGCTTTCTGTCAATTGCTATGACTGACAGATTAGAGAGGAAAAGTGGATAAATGAGAAAAGGATTAGCTTTGCAGCTATAGCAACACACACACAAGAAGTCTAAGCTTCCGCTTTGTACTGTACCTTACCGTAACTGAGGCTGGAGGAGGGAACTGTTTTGGAGTTTATTTGTTACTATGTGACCCGGTTGGGCTAAAAAAACATACATAAAAAATAAAAATATAATAAAGGGGTAATACTTGTATGTTCTCTCTGGCAGCAGTCTACGATGTTTTGGTTGACCTCAGAACAGAACATTCAGAGTGGGTAGGGAGGGATGTGTTAAAACAAAGCTGGATGTTACTGATACCTTCTGATATAACCAATGATACCAATAGGAAAACAAGATGTGGAGCCTTGTTACACACCCACACACACAGACCCACACACACACAGACCCCCACACACACACACACACACACAGACAGATAGACACAACCATACGTCATGACCTTTCTGTGTTTTCTCCGAAATTAGTCCTTTTGATGTTAGGAACATATTATCTACAAGACAGTTTGGCGTGTTTCCATAGTCAGTCACAAGGACCTTTGGTGGCCTTGTTTGTTATTACGCCTAGTTGCTATTTTCCATGCTGACTCAACAGCTAATTTGGTTTATTCCTGTCAATGTTTGAGCTGAAGGTTTTGTGTGTCTCTTGTTTTTAAAAACAGCATTTTATGAGGAGAAGTGCTTACTTTGTAGTTATATAGAGACACTTGATATAGTAATTTCTTGACTGAAGAGCCCATTGTTAATTTCCTTCGAGAGGAAAGCGTTCTCTTGAGGTGTACAGATCAAGGATTTGGCCTAGTATGGGCATTGGCCAGCTGCCAGTAGGGGCAGGGGTTCAACACCTATGGCCAGACATGGCCCACATAATATTTTATGGTGACAGAGAACTTGGCTGGCAGCAGTGTCATGGCCTCTTCAGGTGCCCGTCTGGCGGGCTGTCACTCTACCCGTTGCCCAGGCCCAGCTAGAGACCCAGTCATGAAGTATGTCTGGTAGGGTCTCATCCCATCTGTTGTGCAGATGATTCTGCAGGAGACCCAGAGAAGGTCTGGTTCTGTGGCTGATCTCAGTGCATATCTGACATGTTGTTGCTCTACCCATTGCCCAGGCTCAGCTGGAGGCCCAGAGAGCCACCCAGGACTTCCAGAGGGCCACGGAGGTGCTGCATGCGGCCAAGGAGACCATCGCCCTGGCAGAGCAGAGGCTCCTGGAGGAGGACACCAAGCAGTTTGACTCAGCCTGGCAGGAGATGCTCAACCACGCCACCCAGAGGGTGAATACTGTACTGCATGGAGGGGGAGGAGGGAATGGGGTGCTGCGAAGGGCATTAGTGCAACATGACTGTCTGTCAAACCTACATTTGCCACCTGAATGTTACTATTCAAAGGTTAAAGGCATAATGTGGATGGAAATTGATGCTTCGCAAGTTAGGAAGTCACGTTGTCACATTTCTGTGTAGCTGCCAGACTGAGTTCTGATTGGCTGATGCAGGTGATGGAAGCGGAGCATACAAAGACGCGGAGTGAGCTGGTGCACAAGGAGACAGCAGGCAAGTACACGGCAGCCATGGGCCGCATGAAACAGCTGGAGAAGAAACTCAAACGCACCATCAACAAGTCCAAGTGAGTCCCATATGACTGTATTGCGACCGAGAAGTCAAAGACTGAGAAGTCAAAGTGAATCTGATACAACCACTGCATCAATTACCAAATGGTCTGCGAATCACACATTCACACATCCATGTTTATTTGTCGACAGTGACCTTTTCCAAGACATTGATCTTTAATGACGTAGATTTTTCAGTAGCTTGAAAAAGGTCAACTTGAACAAAACAAATGAATATAAATGTGCAGAAGGTAATTGTGCATGCAAAAAAGGAGGCTGCTGAGGGGAGGACGGCTCATAATCATGTCTGGAATGAAAGTTATGGAATGGCATCAAACCCATGTATTTAATGTATTTGATACCATTCCACTGATTCCGCTCCAGACATTAACACGAGCCTGTTCTCCCATATTAAGGTGGCACCAAACTCCTGTGGCGTGCAAGAGTCATTTTCGACCTTTGATGATGAAGTAGTGGCTGTTTTTATTCCTAGCACCACAAAGAGAGACAATGTGGTGGTGTGCTGGTTAGTATATGCTGTCAGGTTTTTACAAAACTCCATAGACTGGAGGCCTGTTTTGGGGAGGGAGTGTAGGGTGTAGAGTAGGGGAGCTCCCCGCTGTGACAGAGACTCTGAGGCTGTTGTGTATCCATATAGTCTTAAAAAGCTTCCTTGTCTCCTTTCCGTCATGACCACAAATCATGTACTTGATATGTGTAATCAGTATGGTTGAAACCTAGCCAGTCCTCTTACCTATTAGTGTCATGAAGATGAGATTAGAAAAGAGTCCGTTTTAGAGTTTTGGGACTGAGCCTGTCTTGCTCTGTGTTGCCTCAGCTCTCTGTCTAATCCTTTCTCCACAGTTAGCTCATCTAATGTGATAGCCATATATCGCACCCTGTTGCCTTGGTGATATGTACAGAGCTATTCCGAGTTGTCATCACCTCTAATCTTTCTCCTTCCCTCTTTTTTCCCGCAGACCTTACTTTGAGTTGAAGGCAAAGTACTATCTACAGCTTGAGGTATGTGTGCACTACACTACACTGTAATTTGCCTGCCTTCATCAGCCTTTTTAAAGGTCTTTTAGATTTAAGGAGTCTTCCGGTCTTATTGTGGACTCTGCTCTGTGGTTAGATCTTTACTAATGTGACCTAGGTCAATAAACTTTGACCTTGAACATATTGCCATGTCATCTCAGGTCTAAACCATTTATGGCAATGATGGTTTCTTCTTCTGCCTTTGCGTGTGTGTGTGTGTACACCAAGCTAATGTTAACAATGACTCCCTTTCTGTCCATGTGTAGCACCTAAAGAAGAACGTGGATGAGTTGCAGGCCAAGCTGAGCCAGGCCAAAGAAGGGTACAAGACGGCTCTGAGAAACCTGGAGATTATCTCAGACGAGATCCACGAACGCCGACGCAACTCGGCCATGGGCCCCCGGGGGCGGGGCGTGGGCGCCGATGGCGACAGTGTCGCTGTGGATGACATTGCCAGCTTCAAGATGGAGTCGGATGGCATCTCCAGTGAGTACACTTACAGTGCATGATGTTCTGGTCATTTCATTTCTGCGCTTGAAAACTGCAGAAACTCTTTTTGGATCAGCTGTCCTACATAGAGAGGCTAAACAGCCAGCCTTGCCTACTTTTCACTAGTAGTTGGGTATTACACAAACACCCTGTTGACTCCTTCTGACTTGTTCTTCAAAACCTTTGTAGGAATTCCTAGAAAACGTCATTATTGACATTGTGCAGGGAGGTCTTGATGTTTTCGAGAGGGTTGCCTGTTTTCTTGGAATGTTTTCCTAGAGTTGGAACATTAAAGGCGCACAGAAGGTTTGGAGTTGACTTTATTGCCCTGCGGTGATGCTAAATGGGCTCTTTGAAAGAAGTCTGTTCATTCAATTTTCTTTCAAAGGAAATTCCTGTTTAATTTAAAATGCCTGTATTGACTTTGCAGAAGATCCCATGATATGACAACTTAAAGGTCATTGGACACACAATGCTTCATTTGAAGGAGATACTTAACTGAAGTCTTTCTTTATGCTGAAGGAAATGGTTTTGGTCTTTCCTTCATGGCATCGTTCATGGCACCCAAATTCCATGCATGCCTTAATAACAACTAGCCTAGAGACAGCTTTACTGTTTAAGCTCCTATGGTTAAGGTTAGGACTTTAGTAACGACAGCTGATCCCGAATCAGTTAGGTGCTGAATATACACTGTGATGAGACTGAGGCTCAACTGTAGTCAGATGAAAAGAGTGGATGTTCATAGCAGTGCGTGTCACTCACCGATCCACTTCCCATTGTCCTGCGGGATGATGTTTCCATGGCAACCTCAGAGCCCTACTGCTGGCTGACCCACTCCGCCACCATTGGCTAAGGTTATTGCTGTTGCACGTTAACCCACATAAACAGTAATGTGCTACAGTTGGTGATTTGTCTTTTAGTAGATATAAAGTCTGTCTGTTTCAAACTGTCCAATGGCAGTAAACAAAAGAATCAGCGATTGCCCATAGTTCAAGGTCATAAAAACATTCCTTCATTCGCCATCCATGTTGGAATTTGTGGTCTTTGACCCCTACATGGAAAATTGATCTCATATTAGTCTAGAAGTACTATATGTCTTTACACTCCCTCTTTCAGTGTAAAGTAGGTGTCTGCAGTATTTCAAGCAGTCTCTCTCCCCCTTCTACCCACTGTCTGTCTCCCTCGTTTGCTTTTTCTTCCTACTCCCTTTCTCTGTCTCTGTGTGTATTTTTTTATTTTGTGGATGCCACATTGATGCTCTGCATGTACACTCAGTTGTACAAGCCTTTACTGTTACATTTCAACCACTCTTCCCCTCTCTCGGTCTCTGCAGTGACATCCGAGTCGTTTGAGGATGAGACCTGCAGCAGCAGTGCTATGTCAGAGGAGGACTCAGAGACCCGCTCCACCTGCAGCCTGGGCTCCTCCTCTCACTCCCCCAACAGCCCCCAGGATCTCCCCTCGCCCTGCCCTTTTGCCAGCTCCTCCTCGCCCTGCTCCTCCTCCTCCTCCTCTTCCCCTGCTCCCTCCCCACGCCCCTGCAGTCTGGACCTTCCCAGCCCAGTCTCGCTGTCTGACTTTGGCCTCATCTCGCCTGTCCTGGGACCACGCAGCGAGTGCAGCGGGGCGTCATCACCTGAGTGTGACCTGGAGAGAGGTGTGTGTGTGTGTGTGTGTGTGTGTGTGTGTGTGTGTGTGTGTGTGTGTGCGGCCAAAAAAGTAAAAAAGGAGAGCTAGGTTTAGACTGTGTGTTTGCATACTGTATGAGGTAGTGTTTAAATATGCAAACAAGTGAAAGAGAGATTGATTGTGTGTGTGTTTATTTTCAGTAAGACATATCGTCTTCTGCTTTCTGTCTGACTTGCACCTGAGCCAGATGAGAGAGACCTATTAGTCATAGTGACAGCTAGCCTAGTGCTTATACCAGAGCAGTACTAGCAGTACTGGCTAGCAGATACATACTAATCTCCACTGGGTCCCTAAGATACTGTGGAAAGTTTTGGACCAGTGAGAAAGGGTAACACAGTGGGAACTTTTTGAAAAAGAGTTGGGTATGACAGTCTACGGGTAAGTGTGCAGTGCTTCCTACTCACAAAGTATATTCATGACTGTTTACGTGAGTTTCTTTTTTGGGGGTGGGGACTCCCAATATACTTTAACTATCTCGATCACCAGGCTCACACAGCATACCTCTCTGTGTGCTTCAGGTGACAGAGCAGAGGGAGCGGAGGGTGAGCTGGACAATACTGTAAACAACAACAGCACCGCTGTCCCAAACACCAACAAGACCACGGGCCTGGAGGTCCGCCTCAGCTTCCTGTCTCTTCGACGCTCGCGCAACGACAGCACCAAGAACGCCAAGCGCGAACGTCAAAGCCGTTCCCAGACCCCCACCCAAACTGTGGTCCTGATCAACGGGGTGTGAAGAGGAAAGCTAATCCACACGCTAACCCCATCACCGGCTTTGTGTGCCAACATGCTGTATTGCCAGTAACCACACACACACACACATTCCATTCTACCCCATGAACTAATACTGGCTAAGTGAACAGAAAGTGGCTCAGTATGGGATATTATGAACTAAATGGTCAGTGTATATACAGTTCCTATGGATCATGATGAAGAGACTTAAGACCCAACCCAGGGTGGGTGATGTCCTTTCTATAGGAAGTGGTTTCATGACCTTACACCTTTTGACCTCCCACCCATAGCTTCCTCAGTCAGATTGGCTTCCCATAATTCCCTACTGTACTCCACACACAGTAAGGACAGTGCTGGCTAACGTCCTAAGGGTGGGGGCCCATGGTATGAGGGGAAATGGGACAAACAGTATTTTTTTTTTTTTACTGTGATATTCTCCCTGAGAGGGAGCTGCACTTCCAGACAAGATGTGATTCTGTTGTTCGTAAACGAAAGAATGCACTCCTAGAGCTTTGACTATTAGAAATGGGGGTTATTTCTAAAACATGTCACAGTGAATGTGCCACCTGTTTTACCAATACAGAAAATAGTAAAATACACAACACTGACAGCAATCTGTGTTAGGCTTTTGTAAACGAAGAGCATGCATGAGGCCAGGACTTAAAATAAGGATTTCTAAAAAAAGAACAAGTACATTTACAGAGTTGAAGTTTTGTGAAAACCCTCATGACTTGTAATATTACTCTGTTATACTCTGTTATATCCTCTCACAGATACCTGATTTACTCTCACCATTATGTAATCCTGTGTACAGCATATAGAGCCTATGGCAACTGCTTCATGTTACCATGAATACCAAACACCCACTGGCTGACATCTCTTCGGACAGCCCGTGCATTTGTCCAATAGGGGTCTTCAGAATTGGACTTAAAATAACTGAATTCTATTGCATAACTCATTTCCCAGTGATCTAACTGTGAATCCATCTCGCCGACAGTACGCATAAAGCTGGACTTGGAATCTGAGAGTAGATTCCAAGAGTAGAATAATTGTGTGTAGTGAGGCTACAGTAGATATCCCCTCCCCTACTCTCTTCCTCCTGGCTCCCTCCATCCTGTGGTTCATCGGTACCACACTGATGTGGTGCCAGGGAAATGGGCCTCCAGACACTGTCAATCCCCTTGCCCTCCTTTCATCCATCTCCCTGGCATGGCATCCCCAATGGCCCTGTACTGAGGGACAACATCCACCCACGGACGGTAACACTAAGAACTGAGCAATAGCGCAAGGACAGAACTTTGGATAACAATATCTGCCCATGGACACTTTCACATAGAGTTCTCTGTAACGGAATGAAAATGGCCAGCCAGGTAATTCTCAGAATCTGAGGATGGTTTTGTCTTGGACCAATATTGAGGGGAAAGCGAAACTGAATGAATCTGATGATGGTGAAGAATGATGAGGCCTTTTGTGGAAACTGACAGAATAATTGAGTGTTGATTTCTGGTGGACAGTATCAGCTACTGTAAGTTGTAGATCCATATTGGCTAAAGTGGCACACAGTAGACTGTCAGATGTTTGTGAGGTCTAGTCCGTCTCAAATAGTTAGTGCTTCCTCTCCTGATCTCCTTATCCTCCATGGCCACATGGGAAAGGTATTTGGTCACTGAGTTATAAGAAAGCTATTGCACAAGAGTATGCAGTCTATTTGTTATTGTGATCGCTCCAGTCTATGTACGTACTGTCCGTGTACAAATGTAATCGATGTTATCGATGTTTCTCGTCACCCTTCGCTGTGGAATATAAGGATGTAACCATGAACCGTCCCTCTCATAGCCGTTTTCTTCCAGCGGGTATTGTTATGTTAGAGAGACTTTTCCTTGTGTCTCCACAGCTTATGTGCCTGTTTTCTGACCAGAATCCAATCAAGTGATGTTCACTGCAGTCAGCTGCTGTCCATTTCTGGAGTTCTAACTGTAATGTAGATCAACTAACGGTTTGTCTGTTTCCCTCACTGGCCGGAAATTCTTCGGTCAACCAAACTCAAGATCTTATTTGGTAAGTTACCCATTGACCCAAATTCCAGGCAGAGATTTAAAAGTTATTCTATAAAAACATGTCAAATAATTGTAGATGTCTGTCAGAACCCTATGCAGTAATTGACTAGCCTGTAGCCATTCTGACTCTAACTGGGCTATACTGATATTTTCTTGGTCTAATCGCTGCAGATAGCCTATTGCTGCAACAACAACAATCAGATCATTGCTTTCTTGCGGGTTGTTTACATCACCCATCTCCTCATTGGCAAACCTTAACATGATTAACCACAGTAGGAAAGTACCACACTCATCTGTGCTGGGATTCCCCATTGACGTATAAGCCGTGTGCTGCAGACTGTAGGGCTACTGGATTCAGAATGTTAGCAGGTTTGACATTAGCCACGGCTAAGCCAAGTGAATATCTTTGGAAGCAAGGCAGCACAGAACTAGATTATAGGATCTTGTTCACAATAACAAAAGTTGAACTGGTTTTCAGATCTCTTCATATTTGCTTTCCTCTCGTTTGTCAGACACTTGACTTAGCAGTATTTGTCAGTTGTCAAATCTGCCTCTGGGGTTAAATTCCTGCCTTTCACAACAAAACAATTTTATTCTCACCCTCTCTTTACTGCACTTCCCTGTCTGTTACTCCTCTACCTCTCCAGATCCCTCCCTCAGGCCTGGTAGTTGGTCTCGGCCCTGTGATTCTCCTTAGAGGTTGTGACCAGCTGCTGCAAACACAACACGCTCTGTTTTCCAATGCTCTCAGACAGGAGAGAGGCCAGATCTTCACCAACACAGACGAAACATTTATGTTATGTTTGAATACATCATTCCACATTTAGTGCAAGTTGAGCAAAATCATACCAGACTATTGCATTTGACATAAGTGGCAACAGCAGCAATAGTTGCCCTTTTTTAACAGTCACTGGAAGGGGAAGAAAACATAAGGGTAATTCTATGTAAAAGAAGAACGAAATGACAAAGAGCAGCCATTTTGCTAATGCAAAATAAGTCTACATGGTACGGGTGACTCCGCTCTTCTAGTAAGTCCATGCTTTCCTTAGTAAAAATAAAGTATGTTTGAGGAGTGGGTCTTGTCCACAACAGACTGTATAGCATTGGCACTTTACAGTAATTGTTCAGAAAATGACAAATCTACTAGCAGTCTTGCCTCTGACAATGGTTAACAGCGAAGAAGAAACCGCTGTGAAGCGTTCAAGTCCTTGCTGAAGCGTAAACAAGAGACTGAAGATACGTTTCAAATGTCGTTTTCTACGTGAGTACTCACACACAGTTGCAAAATTCCGGGAACTTATAATGAATCCCAGTCGGAGGATTCCAGGAATCTGGAAAACCAGGTAATTTATTGAAAGTTCCTAGGATTTTGCAACCCACACACACACACACACACACACACACACACACACACACACACACACACACACACACACACACACACACACACACACACACACACACACACACACACACACACACACACACACACACACACACACACGTCCTGTGTCACGCATCCTTATAAATGCCAGAGATTAGTCTTAATTCCTGTGCAACATAGAAATCCCTGTCGTGGTGCGGTCTCCTGAGAAAAAGACAGTTGCAGTTGAGAACGTCACCCTTCGTTCTTGGTAAATACCAGCACTGCCTCTTCAGTACCTAGACTGGCGGTCAACAAGCGCCAAGTAATTGAACATTGAAAATCATAAGGGCCATAGTTGTTGTGACATCATTTACTGTATCTGTCATTATGGCAAAGGAGGAAGGAAGCACCTCCAATTTTAGCTCTGATAGTTACTACATAGTCAGTTTATATTTTCTTGCACCCCTCAGCACATAGAGAGCTATGTTCCATACCAAAAACATGTCCCTTCACAAATACCCTTGATAATAATCAATAAAATAATCAGTCTCTTTTGGGTCCTACTGCAGTCGTAACAAGTTCCACCCAGAGTTTAGGGAACAGTGAGTGTCCATGTTGTGAGCAAGTTATTCCTGGTGTCACCCCTAAATCCTTCCCCCTTCTCCTTACTGGAGCTGGGAGACCTTTAGGGGCGTGGCGCTGCTGAAGTCCAGGAAGAAGGGTCCTTCCTGTTTGGGCAGGAAGGTGGTGGGGATGACGTTGTAGATGCCAGCAGGGACATGGTCCGCCTCCATGTAGCAGAAACCACACCTACAGAGAGAGAGGGCGGGTCACTATGGCTGTGTTTCAAGTCTCAAAATAGCACCCTTTCTAATCGCCATTCCTTCATAATGTTTTACAATGCAGTCCACCACCATTCCTGGACCTTTTCTGTTTCATAACCCACCAAAAATGCATACAATGTGTTTAATAGTAGAGCAGATTATATGAATCTCTATAAATCATTATCTGCTATTAAATACACATTTAACAAGCTTTAACCTCATCCACAGGATAATCAAAAACCATGGTCTAAATCTGAGGAAAATGTTATGAATATCTTTACTTCATTATTTCTGAAAAATCATTTCAGACACACACACAGCCTATCAAAATATCTAACTCAAAAGGCATTCCTTTTGCAGTAAAACTAATTTCAGTACACCCTCAATCTTTGAACCAGGCTACCTCAATTAGCATAGACATCCCAGAGGTCAGACACGAGGTCCTCAAATGTGACCTTTTGACCCGTGGGGAATGTATAGAATGCTCCCTCAGTGTTGTGACTGTCGCCACGGATCAAACAAGCCACCACATTTAAGCAGAATGTCATCAGGTCAAGGGCTTTGGAGAATCACGTGTCCCCAATATATTTTCCAACACTGAACTTTAACCTGTGCACAACATTTTATGATGGATGCATTCAAGTGGTCACCTCGCCTCTGTTTTAGTAAAAAGCTGAGGGATGGGCCTGGAGAAATGTAACCACTCTCAGATTCATAGACGGAAAGGGGATACCTAGTCAGTTGAGCCACGAATGCAAGGACGGACCATAGATGATATCAAAATGATTGTTTCAACCATGTTGAGGCTATATAGTGTTTGTTTACATTTATGTGTACCAACATTGTAGTTAAACAAGCTCAGAGTTTCACAGTAGGAAAATTACACTCATACCCGGGTTGAAAATGGCTGATTTGGACACTGATAAGCGCCTAAATTAGAACGCAGTAGCTGTACAGTAACATGCTATACATGAAAAGTTGAGGATTATAATAAATACCTCTGATGTCATACAAGCGAGCCAAACACCCGTGAGCCCAAATGTGCACTTCCCATTACCATATGAAACTCATGTCATATACAGTGTAAAAGTTTCTGATCACTATGTTTAATGTACAGTTACAAGATGACATGGCGTTATACCTTGGGATGTCCTGAACAGAATGAGCCTGTTTGTTGTATTGTATTTCTGGGGGCTGCAGACCACACATTTGAATGCACTCATGACACCATTCTATGCGCACCAAAATTCCAATCTGCTTCTCTGAATTGGCTTGTGGAAACCAATTGTAAAATCATATTTTATAATTTAATGATGCCCACTTGACCCAGATTGGGATTTATAATGGACCATTTTTGGATTGCGTAAACAGTCATTTTGTGATGGCGGGGATGCAGGGCTGTGTTCCAAACAAAACTACCACCAGTGCGCTTGCTCGGCACAGCTAGGAGAGCTAAAGAAAAAGCACCAGTTTGCTGCGGACTCGTCTTTTAGTCATAAAAGTGTATTGAAGTTACTTAGGAGAGGTGTGTGGCCACATGGAGACACCAGTTTGGCCTCTCACTCAAACCCTTCATTTTTTTGTCTTATGTTGGACCTACCCCAAATCCATTAATATTCTTATCATGTTACTGAATAAGTATTTTCAGATTTCGTTATCAACAAATGTGGTAAAATTACAGTAAATGTAAAATGCACATCAAATCAACAGTGTAATGTTTGAATTCAGTCGTGTGTCAGGTGAACTGTTGTATCCTCACCTATAGTCTAATAATTTCCCAAACTGTTCCCTTTTAATTGCTACCATTGCTATGCATATGCTTTCCATTTCTCTTCTGTAATAAACATTTCCATTTAGCCCTATCTATATAGGCCAATTCCCACGAGTGTAAAGGGTTAATATTAGGATTGATAGTGAACTCATGTGGAACTCAACACTATGTACTGTCCCTGAACACCTCTATGAGCTGATCGTGGGTGTGTCTATCTCCTGTGTATCCTGGGTGAGTACCTGTAGTCACCACTGTTCTTCTTCGGGAGGCCTGCAGGTCCTGGCTCTACTACAGTGGACACGGTCACCATCTCAAAGCCCACACTGTACTGCCTAGAGAGGGAGAGACCGACATGATAACAACAAAAACACAAGCAACCAGAACCTGCGCTATACTGCCTACGGAGGGAGAACCACTAACAGCTACGCAGCACGTCAGATTCTTGGTAGGCCAGTACAATACTGCACCAACGCATTACAAAGAGAGAGAGAGAGCGCGATAGAGTATTCAGTTAGCAGTGCTAATGACTGCAGACTGGAGGGAGAGAGCGAGTCATCTCGTTTTAATTAGGAGCACCAGATGAACTATTAAAGATGACCCCTACAGGATGACGTAAGGAAGTGTATTAACACTGGAAACTGACTGTTAGTCTGTCTGGTCATATTTACACCTGGCAATCGTATTCTGTGACGGCTCAAATTTTCTGGATGTGTCATGACAAAATCTCATTGGAGTCAGACTGTCAGACACAATGCAGACCATGCATATTATTTCAGTTTTGCAATGTAGTCATTTTGCAGTCACCTCGGATTAGAGAAGGTTTGACGGACAGGATGAACACTCAAGTATTAAAAGTGGTGTGTTACAAGAGGACATTCATTTCAATGGAACCCATTTTATATCCATCAATTGTGATTGGGCCATAAAGTGTCCCCACCGGGTGTAGTGCCCACAGTGGTGTGGAAGGCCCCTGCAGGCCTCAGTGAGTCTTACCTGGAGCCTCGTAGCTCTATGAGCATGGGTCCTGGGCGCTCCAGGTTAAACTGGTAGATTGGGTTGTGCTTGTACGAGTCCTTGTAGTTCCCACAGCCCCCCGCACTCGGCCCTTTCCACTGGCCATTGATCTGCACAGGGAGAGAGAAGGGGCTTTTTCAATGTAACATGGTGATTTTGTTACCACGCCAATAGAGAATGTGATCAAAGAGTGGAAGTAAATGTTACCCGTTTGGTATGAGTGAAGGGCGTTGGGATCTTGGAGAAGGAGAACTTGCATCCAGAGTACACCTGTTGGATGGAAACGTCTATTACTCTGTTGGAACTGAATGAGCAGGGATGTGATCAACAGAAACATCAGGAAGAAACTCAAGAATACTGGCCAGCTCTTATACAGATGGAAGAAATCATGCTCCTTCTGAGTATGAGACTGAACGTAAATTCACTAATTCTCCAGATGATTTTTAAGGAAGTGAGAGTACAGGAATTGATTCACAGCCAGTTTGCTGCTTGCTAAGTCAAGGCTAGAGATATTCCTCTGGCGATTGGCTTTTCTCTTTCATTCTCAGAAAGACACACATGCAACTACTCTCAGGGTCTCTTCTACGGAGGCCAAACATGTTGTTTTTGTGAGACCTCAGATAACAGCTCCTCAAAGACTTCAACTCAGTTGGTAAGGGGAGTTTATGAACTATAAATTACCAAAAAAAGGTTTGGGTCACATACTCACACACAAAACCTTTTACTCATTCATATACAAACCAACAAAGTCTCACTCTCTCCATCTCTCTTTCACACACAGCAATTCATTGCAGACAAATTCACAAGCTCTCTTTCAACTGATTTCACAGTTCTGCAATAATTAAATAATTAGCACACTTCATTTAAGACACAATCTGCATGGATATGAACACACACACTCAGACTATAGGACAAAGGAGGCTGCTTCATGTATAATTCTACATTCTGAAACAACTCAGATCTAGGTTTTATATTCCTTGTGTGTACAGTATATGTACACTACCGTTCAAAAGTTCGGGTTCACTTAGAAATGTCCTTGTTTTTTTTTGTCCATTAAAATAACATCAAATTGATCAGAAATACAGTGTAGACATTGTTAATGTTGTAAATGATTATTGTAGCTGGAAACGGCAGATGTTTTATGGAATATCTACATAGGCGTACAGAGGCCCATTATCAGCAACCATCACTCCTGTGTTTCAATGGCACATTGTGTTAGCTAATCCAAGTTTATCATTTTAAAAAGCTAATTGATCATTAGAAAACCCTTTGCAGTTTTGTTAGCACAGCTGAAAACTGTTGTACTGATTAAAGAAGCAATAAAACTGGCCTTCTTTAGACTAGTTGAGTATCTGGATCATCAGCATTTGTGGGTTCGATTACAGGCTGAAAATGTCCAGAACCAAATAAGTTTCTTCTGAAACTCATCAGTCTATTCTTGTTCTGAGAAATGAAGGCTATTCCATGTGAGAAATTGCCAAGAAACTGAAGATCTCGTACATCGCTGTGTACTACTCCCTTAACAGAACAGCGCAAGCTGGCTCTAACCAGAAAAGAAAGAGGAGTGGTAGGCCCCGGTGCACAACTGAGCAAGAGGACAAGTATATTAGTGTCTAGTTTGAGAAACAGACGCCTCACAAGTCCTCAACTGGCAGCTTCGTTAAATAGTACCAGCAAAACACCAGTCTCAACGTGAAGAGGCGACTCCGGGATGCTGGCCTTTTGAACGGTAGTGTATATACACTTGACACTCATTAAGTGGAACAAAAGAAACATTAAGTCCCTCTTTTCTCTCTGCTCTTCTTTCCTTCATCTCATGTGCCCTCACTCCATCTTCCCCCACTCCCTCTTCTTCTTCACCCCCACCATCCCACTCTCTTTTCTCACTCTATTGTGAGATGCTTGAGGAATGCAATATGCTCACTTCTACACCGCAGTACAACAGGATCGCAGTGTTGACCTGCCAGCGACAGATCTGACACCCAGGAGATGTTTCTGACACAATATGTGTGTGTGTGACTCACCCTCAGGGTGTAGTTGATGGTGTTCTGCTTCTCGTACTGTGACACCACCAGTGTGAAGGTGTGTGTTCCAGCGCTGGTTAGTCTCATCTTGGTCAGGTAGTGGGGGCTGTTGATCCTGATCCCATCTATGTAGGGGGGAGGGTCCGCTGAGGAGGAACATACGAGACAGTCAGAGGAAACGCACACACACACACACACACACACACACACACACACACATTTCCATGAGAAACTCACCAGGGTAGTAAACTTTCTTTCCCTCTGTCTTGTAAACCACCAAGGTGATGAACTCCTTGTTTTGTGCAAAGTCGTCCTGAACATCAAAAGGACAAAAACAGAGTGATTATTGTTTCTATGGGAGAAAACGAGACATTGTCTGATACTGTGTGGTGGTGGACAGCCAGACAGACAGTGTGTGCACCTTGTCAGTGATGTGTCTGGTCAGCAGCACCCAGACAGCCGTGCCCCCTGCAGGACAGGTCACCTCCAGCCGGTACTGAGGGTTGTTGGCCAGGCTGTAGGCATCCTTCACCGGGCCCTGCTTCCCATCCCAGCTACTGCAGGGACACACACAACCAGAAATATACTTCACATATCATACACGTGTATTTTTTATACACATACAGTGCATTTGGAAAGTATTCAAACCCCTTGACTTTTTTCACATTTTGTTACGTTACAGCCTTATTCTAAAATGTATTCAATTAAAAAAATCCTCCATCTACACACAATACCCCATAATGACAAAGCAAAAACAGGTTTTTAGAAAAGGTTTTTGGCAAAAATACCTTATTTACATAAATATTTAGACCATTTGCTATGAGACTCGAAATTGAACTCAGGTGCATCCTGTTACCATTGATCATCCTTGAGATTACAACTTGACTGGAGTCCACCTGTGATAAATTCAATTGATTGGACATGATTTGGAAAGGCACATACCGGTCTATATAAGGTCCCACAGTTGACATTGCATGTCATAACAAAAACCAAGAAATGAGGTCAAAGGAATTGTCCGTAGAGCTCCGAGACAGGATTGTGTTGAGGCACAGATCTGGGGAAGCCTAGCAAAAACATTCCGCAACATTGAAGTTCCCCAAGAACACAGTGGCCTCCATCATTCTTAAATGGAAGGAGTTTGGAAACACCAAGTCTCTTCCTAGAGCTGGCCACCCGGTCAAACTGAGCAATCGGGAGAGAAGGGCCTTGGTCAGGGAGGTGACCAAGAAGCTCCAGAGTTCCTTCTGTGGAGATGGGAGAAGCTTCCAGAAGGACAACCATCTCTGCAGTACTCCACCAATCAGGCCTTTATGGTAGTGGCCAGACGGAAGCCACTTCTCAGTAACAGGCACATTGACAGCCCGCTTGGAGTTTGCCAAAAGGCACCTAAAGTACTCTCAGACCATGAGAAACAAGATTCTCTGGTCTGATGAAACCAAGACTGAACTCTTTGGCCTGAATGCAAAGCGTCACACCTAGAGGAAACCTGGCACCATCCTTACGGTGAAGCATGGTGGCTTCGGGACTGGTCTCTGAATGTCCTTGAGTAGCCCAGCCAGAGCCCGAACCTGATCGAACATCTCTGGAGAGTCCTGAAAATAGCTGTGCAGCAATGATCTCCATCCAACCTGACAGAGCTTGAGAGGATCTGCAGAAAAGAATGGGAGAAACTCCCCAAATACAGATGTGCCAACCTTGCAGCGTCATACCCAAGAAGACTCAAGGCTGTAATTGCTGCCGAAGGTGCTTCAACAAAGTACTGAGTAAAGGGTCGGAATTACTTATGCAAATGTTATATTTCTTGTTTTTATTTGTATTAAATTTGTAAAAATTTCTAAAAACCTGTTTTTGCTTTGTCTTTATGGGGTATTGTGTGTAGACTGATGAGAAAAAAAAAACTATTTAATCCCGTACCAAAATGTTAAGTTTGTCTGAATACTTTCCGGACGCACTGTATAGTAGTTGGTTATAGGTATACAGTGAGGGGAAAAAAGTATTTGATCCCCTGCTGATTTTTTACATTTGCCCACTGACAAAGAAATTATCAGTTTATAATTTTAATGGTAGGTTTATTTGAACAGTGAGAGACAGAATAACAACCCAAAAATCCAGAAAAACACGTGAAAAATTGTATAAATTGATTTGCATTTTATTGAGGGAAATAAGTATTTGACCCCCTCTCAATCAGAAAGATTTCTGGCTCCCAGGTGTCTTTTATACAGGTAACGAGCTGAGATTAGAAGCACACTCTTAAAGGGAGTGCTCCTAATCTCAGTTTGTTACCTGTATAAAAGACACCTGTCCACAGAAGCAATCAATCAATCAGATTCCAAACTCTCCACCATGGCCAAGACCAAAGAGCTCTCCAAGGATGTCAGGGACAAGATTGTAGACCTACACAAGGCTGGAATGGGCTACAAGACCATCGCCAAGCAGCTTGGTGAGAAGGTGACAACAGTTGGTGCGATTATTCGCAAATGGAAGAAACACAAAAGAGCTGTCAATCTCCCTCGGTCTGGGGCTCCATGCAAGATCTCACCTCGTGGAGTTGCAATGATTATGAGAACGGTGAGGAATCAGCCCAGAACTATACGGGAGGATCTTGTCAATGATCTCAAGGCAGCTGGGACCATAGTCACCAAGAAAACAATTGGTAACACACTACGCCGTGAAGGACTGAAATCCTGCAGCGCCCGCAAGGTCCCCCTGCTCAAGAAAGCACATATACATGCCCGTCTGAAGTTTGTCAATGAACATCTGAATGATTCAGAGGACAACTGGGTGAAAGTGTTGTGGTCAGATGAGACCAAAATGGAGCTCTTTGGCATCAACTCAACTCGCCGTGTTTGGAGGAGGAGGAATGCTGCCTATGTCTCCAAGAACACCATCCCCACCGTCAAACATGGAGGTGGAAACATTATGCTTTGGAGGTGTTTTTCTGCTAAGGGGACAGGACAACTTCACTGCATCAAAGGGACGATGGACGGGGCCATGTACCGTCAAATCTTGGGTGAGAACCTCCTTCCCTCAGCCAGGGCATTGAAAATGGGTTGTGGATGGGTATTCCAGCATGACAATGACCTAAAACACATGGCCAAGGCAACAAAGGAGTGGCTCAAGAAGAAGCACATTAAGGTCCTGGAGTGGCCTAGCCAGTCTCCAGACCTTAATCCCATAGAAAATCTGTGGAGGGAGCTGAAGGTTCGAGTTGCCAAACGTCAGCCTCAAAACCTTAATGACTTGGAGAAGATCTGCAAAGAGGAGTGGGACAAAATCCCTCCTGAGATGTGTGCAAACCTGATGGTCAACTACAAGAAACGTCTGACCTCTGTGATTGCCAATAAGGGTTTTGCCACCAAGTACTAAGTCATGTTTTGCAGAGGGGTAAAATACTTATTTCCCTCATTAAAATGCAAATCAATTCATAAAAATTTTCACATGCGTTTTTCTGGATTTTTTTGTTTTGTTGTTATCCTGTCTCTCACTGTTCAAATAAACCTACCATTAAAATTATAGACTGATCATTTCTTTGTCAGTGGGCAAATATTTTTTTCCCTGACTGTAGCAGACCCTTGTGGGAGATATAAGAGGGCTGTCGTTGACTGACCTGTGGATACAGGAAGACTCTCTAAACAGGGCGGGGCTCCAGCTCAGGTAGATGACATCATAGTACTGGCACAGGTCCTCAAACGTGATCCAGAACACGCCGTTATCAAACTTCTGTGCGGTCTTGGGGTCAAAGTTGAGGTATTTGAGAAGTTCTGGGGTCCAGTTTTTCTCGTCCCGTTCACTGAAGCGGCCTTTCCACCTCAGGTGGCTCCATGGGTTCTTCAGCTGCAGGAACCGCTTCCCCTGAGAGCCAGATCAAATGGCACAGAAGCTTAGCATGCAAGCAGAACACTATTAATGATGTGCAAAGTTACAAAGTTATAGTTTTGTCTTATCTTGATTATTGTCCAGTCGTGTGGTCGAGTGCTGCATGGAAAGACCTAGTTAAACTGTAGCTGGCCCAGAACAGAATGGCACGTCTTGCTCTTCAGAGGGTTGATATAAATACTATGCATGCCAGTTTCTCACGGCACAACGCCTCTCCCCTATTTGACCTAGATAGTTTGTGTGTATGTATTGATATGTAGGCCACGTGTGCCTTTAAAAGAATGTTGTAGTTCTGTCCTTGAGCAGTTCTTGTCTATTAATGTTCTGTATTATGTCATGTTTCATGTTTTGTGTGGACCCCAGGAAGAGTAGCTGCTGCTTTTGCAACAGCTAATGGGGGATTCTAATAAAATACCAAAGACATAAATGGAATTGACCAGATACAAATAAAACACAGCATGCTATACTAACTATGAATGGTTATGCTAACCAAGCTACTGAAACAACCATGAATGGTTATGCTAACCAAGCTACTGAAACAACCATGAATGGTTATGCTAACAAGCTACTGAAACAAACATGAATGGTTATGCTAACAAGCTACTGTAACAACTATGAGTGTTATGCTAACACTAACACTTACTTTGTGCTCCCGGATATCAAGGACAGCGTAGGCATGTGTTGGCACAAGGCCCCACCTCTCGCCTTCCTCCTCTGTCATCACCCCCGTTGCTGTGGTGATTAGGACGTCGCCCCGGTGAAACCTGTCATGGGAGGAGGGGGTGAGAGTAGGTCAGCTATCTTGGCTAGGAGACAAAACTCTGTGGTATTTATAACCATGTCTATTACCATCTGGCAGCAAAGGCAATCATGAAAAATCACCACCTGACTGGAGGATGGATTAGTGGAATTACTCGGTGTGTGTGTGTGTGTGTGTGTGTGTGTATCTTTTTGTAAATGTAATATGATTTGTGGATTCTGTGTTAGAATCTGAGTTATATAGCTCTTAGTGCGAATTCTACAGAGCAGATGGACTAGGAAGGCCCTTAAGTGTGTGCATGGGTGAATTAATGAGTGTGTGTTTGTGTCTGCGTGTCTCACCTCTGGTAGAGCATGCGGAAGGTGTCGTCCTTGATGAATGACTGATTGTCTGAATGCATGGCGATACGCTCTGGGATCCAGCCAGTGAGTGCGTGCAGATCGATGTTCTACAATACAATAAGACAGAACGAATAGAGATCACACTTTAGAGAACAGCAATAACAAGGTGGAGAACAGAGCCAACTGTCCAATCACTCACGATGGATGAAATGTGGAATTTAGCACACGGTGTGAATGAGGGAACTCGTTAGCTCTGAAACATTCTCCAAAATGAAACATTCGCTATTGGACAGAGCCCAGTGCAGGGGGTAGTACAAGTACTTTCACAGGGGGAACTGCCTCACCGAGTTGGAACCGGGGAAGTCGTAGCCTCCCATGACCTTCATGTAGGCTTTCTCTATGAGGGAGACCCACAGCTCGTTCCTGTTGCTGGAGTAGGAACACAGCAGCTCTCCATTCTGACCACATGGCAGGAAGTCGTCTATAATGACCTGCAGGGAACAGGAGGGGGAACACTTACAACAATACAACCGATTGGTAGACACTGTCAGAGACATGGCAGCTTTACAGTGACAGTCTAGTCATTTCGAGAGTAAGGTTTGCTAGCTTATCTCAAAATGACATTGAGCACCAGTGGACCCAGCTCCCAGGTTTTGCAGTGTGTTACCTTCCTGGGCACACCGTTGATGTGAAGCTTCACCATGTACTTCCCACAGGGGTTATACTCTGGCTCCCCGCGCCGGTTCTGGGGGTAGATGATGCTGGTAATGAGCTTCTTGTTGTAGCGTCGCTCATAGGCAGCGCTGATGGCTATCGACGCCACGAACGAGCAGTCAGACACCACCGTCTAACAGGAGAGAGTAGGTGATTAACAATAAGAGTATGAGACTGACATCCGACCACCAGGATGGGAGGTAAATCTGTCAGTTTTATCCGTCACATTGAAAGGTATTCAGAATAGAGCAGATTGTCCATAAAGTAGGTAGGTTTTATCAGTCAAAAGATACGTACAAGTGGCGCCATCTGATGATGAGTCAATTCCAATACACCTTAAATAACTATGTATTTTACAGAGTACATTAGGGGACATTTTGGTCTTGATTATTGATATTGAATATTGACGGCTGTGTGTGTGGCCTGACCTGTTTGATGCTGAAGCTGGATACAGATAAGATCATGGTGGGGTTATTGCAGATCTCGTCAGGGCGAACCCAGCGGGAGAAGATGGTTCTCTGCTTGGGAGACAGGGCCAGCTTGCCTAGTTTGTCCCTGGGAAACATCCACAGAGAATAAAAAGTCTGATGTTTATCACAAATTAAAAATGAATGCAATCAAGTGGCACTCCATCTAGTATCTGCTTTCTGGTTGTCAGTAGAAATGTATTACGTGTGTATTCTACAATCCGCACACCCACTTACTAAGGAACCTTTTTTTTAACTCAGCCATGAATATCCCGACTTACGAGAATGGAACAGGAAAGGCAAATCTCTCCTTCAGGTCCACACTCATGAACGGGACGAAAGGTATGCCGTTGATCTTGGACGTGCTCCTATGTGGAAAAGCGGAGAGGAGAATCAGGAGAAATGTAGCGTGTGTACCTTACCCAGCAGGTGAAAACGTAGATGAGAGTCAAACCTGAACCTTCACCAAACAAAGGTGTGTTACTGCCTAACCTTTAGAAAAACCAGTCACACACTGGGATTACTACGGAACCACAGATCATTGCTTCTTAGGAGCCTAAACTCAATGTGTTGACCATGTTCTATGATTCTCCAGAGTCCAGATAGATCCCAGCCTGCTCACCTGAGCACCTCGATCTCCTCTGAGGTGTAGCGCTGGCCCTGAGGCTCGCTGGACTGGACCGGCCTGACTGGCTGGGGGCGGTCCTGGAGAGAGAAGTCAGGCCCCAGGGGGAAAAACTGTCTGACGGGGCAAGGCCCCACACTGGGTTTGGCCCCTGAGGGCCCCGGCCTGTCCTGTGGCGACTGGGCTAAGGGACTGGCAGACTGGGACTCCTTCAGCCCCTCCGCCCTGGAGAGAAACAAAGGGCTTGGTTGGTTGGTTGGTCGTCAATCAAACCTTATCAATCTACTCACAATACCCCATAAAGACAAAGCAAAAACAAGTTTAGAAATTTTGAAAATGTATTCAAAATAAAAAAAACTGAAATATACATTTACATATGTATTCAGACCCTTTACTCAGTACTTTGTTAAAGCACCTTTGGCAGCGATCACAGCCTCGAGTCTTCTTAGATATGACGCTGCAAGCATGGCACATCTGTATTTTGGGAGTTTCTCCCATTCTTCTCTGCAGATCCTCTCAAACTCTGTCAGGTTGGATGGGGAGCGTCGCTGCACAGCTATTTTCAGGTCTCTCCAGAGATGTTCGATCAAGGTTCAAGTCCAGGCTCTGACTGGGCCAGTCAAGGACATTCAAAGATTTGTCCCGAAGCCACTCCTGTGTTGTCTTGGCTGTGTGCTTAGGGTTGTTGTCTTGGCTGTGTGCTTAGGGTCGTTGTCTTGTTGGAAGGTGAACCTTTGCCCCAGTCATGAGCGCTCTGGAGCAGGTTTTCATCAAGGACCTCTGTGTACTTTGATCCTTTCATCTTTCCCTCAATCCTGACTAGTCTCCCAGTCCCTACCACTGAAAAACATCCCCCACGGCATGATGCTGCCACCACCATGCTTCCCCGTAGGTGCCTTTTAGCAAATTCCAAGCGGGCTGTTATGTGCCTTTTACTGAGGAGTGGCTTCCGTCTGGCTATTCTACCATAAAGGCCTGATTGGTGGAGTGCTACAGAGATGGTTGTTCTTCTGGAAGGTTCTCCCATCTCCACAGAGGAACTCTAGAGCTCTGTCAAAGTGACCATTTGGTTCTCGGTCACCTCCCCTGACCAAGGCCCTTCTCCCCCGATTGCTCAGTTTGGACAGGCGGCCAGCTCTAGGAAGAGTCTTGGTGGTTCCAAACTTCTTCCATTTAAGAATGATGGAGGCCACTGTGTTCTTGGGGACCTTCAATCCTGCAGAATTTTTTTGGTACCCTTCCCCAGATCTGTGCCTCGACACATTCCTGTCTCGGAGCTCTACGGACAATTCCTTCGACCTCATGGCTTGGTTTTTGCTCTGACTTGCACTGTCAACTGCAGGACCTTATATAGACAGGTGTGTGCCTTTCCAAATCATGTCCAATCAATTGAATTTACCACAGGTGGACTCCAGTCAAGTTGTAATCTCAAGGATGATCAATGGTAACAGGATGCATCGGAGTTCAATTTCGAGTCTCACAGCAAAGGGTCTGAATACTTATGTAAATAAGGTATTTCTGTTTTTTTATTTGGAAAATATTTGGAAAAATCGCTTTGTCATTATGGGGTATTGTGTGTAGATTGATGAGAATTTTTGTTTATTTAATCCATTTACAAATAAGGCTGTAACGTAACAAAATGTGTAAAAAGTCAAGGGGTCTGAATACTTTCCGAATGCACTGTATACAACACTAGAAATGTAGAAATATTACACTATAGAGAGGAGGGAAGAGTGACCTCCTTACCTATCGAGGGCCTGACGAGCCAGCTGCTTCAGTTTGCCCTGCAGCCCCTGGTCTGTCGTATCATGAGACTGTGAGAAAAGAAAGTGGGAGAGCGGGAGAAAAGGAGTGAGGGGGGAGTTACACTTGACACCTGCCACACATATTATGTACCCTAGAGACTAGGTCAAGAGGGATGTCAATACATACAATGAAGACTAGTGGGGCATCAGTCTGTTCATGGCCTAATCCAAATAAACTGTTCTTATACTCATTCCTGACTACACCTCCATTGGACCTGGTGATGACAGTGGTCTGAATAGCAGAGAGTACAGCTCATTTTGTTGTTGTTGATTTGCTCAATACAAGAGCATTGGTGGTGAAAGTTGCCTCTGTACAGAAACAGCAGGCCTAAAAGAGGCCTGGGCCTTTCCTGAGCAGCCCCTACCGTCTGGATGCAGAGTTCCACGGCCTGTGTGTAGAGCTCGATGGCCTCGTCCCCATTGCCCTTCTCATCCTCCTCAAAGGCCTGGGTGACCAGGAAGTGGGCCCGCTCCAGATCCACCTGCTGCTTGCTCTTCAGAGGGTCGCTACTTTGAGCTTGAACTGCATGGGGTAGGACACAATGGAACATTAAAAATATATATTTTCAAATACACTGGATAGGTGCAGTGAAATGTTGTTGTTTTACAGCCATAGTAGTACCGTTGCCCTGGAGCAAATAAGGGTTAAGTGCATTGCTCAAGGGCACCGATCAATTTTTCACCTTGCCAGCTCAGGTATTCAAATCAGCAATCTTTCGGTTACTGGCCCAACGCTGTAACCGCTAGGCTATCCTCAATGAGAGGCTAACTATGAAAATAACAACTGGATGAGGGAAAAATAGGTGTTATATATTTGAGGTGATGTGGATATGTTAGGATAGCTACTGCCAACTACAGCATTGAGAAACGCTGGAAACAATGAAAGAGGTTTCCTTTCATTGTGCCTCATATCAACTTGAATACAGTAGCATGACCCTCTTCAGCGACAGGGATATTAAAAGAGGCTAGACACAATGCCATGTTGACACACTTCGAGGCCCGGGCCACCGTACAGTGTGAACCTGAGTCACACCCACTCTCCAACTTAACGGGACACACCCACAAACAATTTGTTGCTTTTACGTATTTCGTTTTGATGCTTTTTGTGCTATTGCACTGTCTGCTATGTGTTTCTTGTCCTATGTTGCTCTGCATGTGCTCACTGCTTATTGTTTGTCTGTATTGTAATTATTTTTAATAACCTGCCCAGGAACTGCGGTTGAAAATTTGCCAGCTGGCTAAAACCGTCACTTTTACTGAAACGTTGATTAATGTGCACTGTCCCTATAAAACTAAACTCAAACTCATAAACACAAGCGAAGGCCCTCACATCTCGCACAAACATGCACAAACACAAGCACACACACGTGAAGTGAACTGTTCCGCAGGTCATGGAAAGAATGACAGAATTAAACTCGCTGTGATCCAACATTAGATAGGCTAAGGACTAGATCCAGTGCTTTCGGAAAGTATTCAGACCCCTTGACTTTTTCCAAATTTTGTTACGTTACAGCCTTATTCAAAAATGTATTACATCGTTTTTTCCCCTCAATCTACACACAATACCCCATAATGACAAAGCACAAATAGCTTTAGACATTTTTGCGAATGTATTAAAAAAAAAAAACTGAAATATGACATTTACATAAGTATTCAGACCCTTTACTCAGTACTTTGTCTTAGCACCTTTGGCAGCAATTACAGCCTCAAGTCTTCTTGGGACATCTGTATTTGGGGAGTTTCTCCCATTCTTCTCTGCAGATCCTCTCAAGCTCTGTCAGGTTGGATGGGGAGCGTCGCTGCACAGCTATTTTCTGGTCTCTCCAGAGATGGCTCTGGCTGGGCCACTCAAGGACATTCAGAGACTTGTCCCGAAGCCACTCCTGCGGCCAGCTCTAGGAAGAGTCTTGGTGGTTACAAACTTCTTCCATTTAAGAATGATGGAGGCCACTGTGTTCTTGGGGACCTTCAATGCTGCAGAAATGTTTTGGTACCCTTCCCCAGATCTGTGCTTCGACACAATCCTGTCTGGTTTTTGCTCTGACATGCACTGTCAACTGTGGGACCTTATATAGACAGGTGTGTGCCTTTCCAAATCATGTCCAATAAATTGAAATTACCACAGGTGGACTCCAATCAAGTTGTAGAAACATCTGAAGGATGATCAAGGGAAACTGGATGCACCTGAGCTCAATTTCAAGTCTCATTGCAAAGGGTCTGAATACTTATTTAAATAAGCTATTTCAAATAAATTTGCAAACATTTCTAAAAACCTGTTTTTGCTTTGTCACTATGGGGTAGTGTGTGTAGATTGCTGAGGAAAATGTTCATTTAATTAATTTTAGAATAAGGCTGTAGCGTAACAAAATGTGGGAAAAGTCTGGTCTGAATACTTTCCGGAAAGCACTGTAGGCTACTCACGGTTATGCTTTATGAATACGGGTCCAAGCATTCTGGATGGAGTATGAGAGTGAATGAAGTTGGATCAAAAGTGGTTATGGATTATCACCAGTTTCCCTACACTGTTGAGGTGGACTCACCAGCATTGTGCAGGGCCTGAACCCGGTCCAGGTACTCATTGACTTTATCCTGGATGCCCTCTAGTTTAGACCCTGCCATGCCGGCGTAGATCAGGGCTTGTGCCGCCTCCTAATATCACATACAACACCAACATTATTGCTTTCAAAATGACAAATACATTTTTATGTAGAAAAATACAAGCGTGTCTTAACCATGGGTCAAGTACCTCTAAGATAGTAACTTACCCTATATTATTTGAGCTTCTGGATATCCCTTAAAGGCTGAATACATACCGTTTGTTACACAGGTGTAAACACTGGGATGCCACTTCTAAAGGCATCAGTGATCAAGTAGTCTATGACCATAAGATGCAGGTGAAAGTAAAAACCAATGTGGAGTGCGGCAAATTATTCGACAACATCCATTTCAGAGTCCTTAACGTTACCTTATAATAGAAGACAGCCTCGTTGTATTTTCCATTCTGGTCGCAGATGACAGCAGTTTTAGCAAATTTAACTGCATCGTGCTCCAGTGCCGTGCAATCCATTTTGTTCTAACGTATCTTCATACGCCTTCATACAACCTGGAAAATATGACTGTCCCTGTCATTCGTAACTAACGTTAACTAGCTAGCTGCGTTAGCTAGCAAGCCGAACTTGACAGAACGTCAGACAGCTAAATCAAAGCAATGAGTTACAGTTCCAAAATGTTTTTTTTAAATAAGATCATCAAATGAATGAAATGCAAACAACCACCTTGACAATATCAGTATAACATTATGATATACAGCTAGCAAGTAGACGAGCTACTTTCTGCCCGATAACAACAACATGTCATTTCCATGATTTAGCTTCCGGGTAGCTCCACGGCCGACGAGAGCTTTTACACTCCAATCCAGGCCGTGGCAGTATTGCGCCATTGATTGATGTAAATCTCCAGTCCACATTGAAGAGTATTCATGATCGAAACATAACCCAATACAACTCGACGTGCAACACATGTTCTTTGTGAGTTTTACGCACATTAGCTTTGTTAACTAATGCTTTGACTGTGTCCCTCGTGAGATGGCGGTGTGTGGATTTGAAAGATAACACTTAATGAAATAGTTTCAGTCGAAGTTTAATTTCCTCCATGTGTGTGAAACGCATAGACTTGCATTTTGTATTATATCAAACTGCATGCTTACTTTGTTGTTCCATCAGTCAACACTTGTCTGCCTAAATGTATCAGTCTTTTGTGAAAAGCTGTAGGTTTTTTGACAGATTTTGACATAACCTAATCTGTTATTTTTCGGTCTGGTGAAAGATTTCAGGATGAAACAAGAATTTCAGGACCTTATTCTGCAGGAGTGTGGTGCAAAGGCTCTGCGTGTTGGTGACAAAATCCAGACGCTGTGGAGCGGCTATGGCCAGATTGTGAGGGTCCATTTAGATGGCTGTGACCGCCCCTCTGTCGTTGTCAAACACGTCATGTTCCCAAAGGAGGCCGAGCACCCTGGAGGCTGGAACACAGACCTGTCTCACATGCGCAAGGTGAGGTCCTACCAGGTGGAGACGCACTGGTACCAGAACTACTCCACCAATGATGGCTGTCGAATGCCAGCCTGTCTGGCTGCTTGTTCATACGGGGACGAACAGCTTATAGTTCTGGAGGACCTGGATGTGGTGGGCTTCGACCAGAGAAGAACCAGCGTTAGGGATGCAGAGATGAGGGCCTGTCTCAGCTGGCTGGCCCACTTCCATGGCCTCTTCCTGGGGGTGGTGCCAGAAGGGCTGTGGCCCGTAGGTACCTATTGGCACCTGGAAACACGCCCTGACGAACTGAATGCCATGGACGATGCCCATCTCAAAGCAGCTGCTGGGGAGATTGACAGGATCCTCAATGAATGCCGCTTCAAGACCATCGTTCACGGAGATGCCAAACTAGCTAACTTCTGCTTCTCTGGGAGTGGGCAGGGTGTGGCGGCAGTGGACTTTCAGTACGTGGGCGGAGGCTGTGGGATGAAGGATGTTGTCTACCTCCTGGAGGAAATAGAGGAGAAACAGCTTGAAAAGAGGGTTCCCGGCCTGCTGGACTACTACTTCACAGAACTGAGGGCGTCAGTGACCAAGCAGGTGGACTTTGCTGCCCTGGAGAAAGAGTGGAGGGAAATGTTTGCCTTTGCTTGGACAGACTTCCATCGCTTTCTCCTGGGATGGATGCCAGGACACCGGAAGATCAACAGATACACTAAGCAGCTGACTAAAGAGGTGCTGAGGAAACTGAAACGGTGACTTAAGCCTCCGCCATTTAGTCTCATCAATCACCTGCTGATTGGACTGGGTTGTATTGAGGGATGTAGATCAGAACAACTGATTTGCTGTGTGTTGTTGGGAGGAGAGCAGAAGATTGATTTATTAGGCAAACTTTGAGCCCAATTATTGGTATACAATCAAACAATGCACTGAATGTTTTCCTTACAAGCTAGAATGTTTTAAATTACATTTGAACGTACTTGTCTGTGCGGTTGGTTCTTCAGCTGCTCGAAATTTTAGACAATATCCACTGGGAAGTTGTTTTACCCGACTATTTAGAGCACATGTACTGAAGTTGACATTTCTATCACCTGGCATATGCACAAAACCATGTAAACACCCGTTAGTATGCATCGCGTGCTTGTACTTAAGTCAGTTTAATAATACTTTCCTGTGGATATGTACAACAACAACAACGACCAGTTGACGGACCAACACCACGGACAATCGGCAGTTCAAATATCATTTTATTCAACATTTGTGACAGACGAGACGTTTAGGTTTTTTTCAATGTAAGTGTGTATGGTGTTGCCTACACAATTTAAGGAATTGCCACGTTTCGTGACTAAGCAGCAATTTAATATCTGCAGATAGACTAATAAAGCACTTTTAATTCTCGCCTTTTGCCCACCTTGCAGTGTTTTGGTTCTGCATAGCTTGTAAGAATTTGAGAACTTTTAACCATCTTTTCCATTGTATCCATATTATTTACCACAAAGAATGGCACATTCACTATGCTCTCTCTATGGGGACAAGTTAATGAAAACAGACAACCAAAATGTAGTACTACAGTGCATCAAGTGTGAAGTGGATTTCTCTTTCCTTTATCTGCACGGATGTAAAATAGGTGTTGTATAGTTAAATGCAACTCCCTGATAGCGACCCACAATAGTACTTTCACCTATTTGGAGTTTTCATATCAGTGCAGATGAGACGAAGGAGTCAGATCCAGCCAAAATAACTGTAGTTAGCGACATCTAGTAATCAGCTGTTGCACACAAGATCCCCTGAAAACACGCCACTTCGATACAGCTACGACCAAAAGTGACTTTTCGTAGCAGGTTAGGAGAATATTATCCCTAACCCTTTTCCTAATCTTAACTTAATTCTCCTAACCTAGTAAGTTTAGGAAAAGGGTTAGTGAAAATGCTCTCCTAACCTGCATCGAAGTGGCGTGTTTTTAGGGAGTCCAAGAGTATACTACTACAGAAGAGTTTTGACATCTGCCACACCCCCTTTGGATCAGCTGTTGTATCGAGCGCAATAGTAATGGCGTCTTTGTAGGCACTAACTCCGGCATGGCTCATTGGCCAGTGAAAAGTTTTTGGAGGGTTAAACAGTGAAAAAGTCTATGGTAAACACAGGCTTCGATTTTACACATTTTATTCTATGAGATCATGTTCATCCACTATGTTACTTTTTGAACTTTGAAGCATTCATGTAATCACAACAAGCACAAAAGGCATTCATTAAGGTCATGTTAACCGACTATCTCAGAACAAAACGTATAAGATCTCCTTAGCCTGTTAATCTATATTCGAGTGACCACTAACAATGAAGATACATGTCCTCAAATATGGAAGGCAGGTGGGAGGCGGCGAGATCAGGTGGGACCATTCTAGCCAATGAGAGGGCAGATATGGGTGACAACAGGCCATAGAGGCAGAGGACTCATTTTTGTATCTGACATTAAAGTACCACAGACAGGTTGAGTCATCATACCCATAAAACCTAGCGGTCAAACAAGGAAATGGTTCCAATCGCTTTTCCACTATTCATTTTTCCCCATAGGGGTTTTAGAAAATCATAAGGGCTGTGTTTCATGTAAGTTTACCCTGGCGTGACGTTTTGATAACCATGTAAATCTCTAGTCTAGGACAAGGTGGCTTTTATCAATATATTCACCTATATTTAACCGCTAGAAATAAAACACCAATGTGGCCATCATAAAGAACTACAAATGCCACAATGATCTAAATGAGACTGCCGAATAGTGACAACGGTAAGAATCTCTGGATTAACTATCTAATGTTAGATAAATTTAGTAATGAATAAAGAGATGACGTGCAGGATCTTGCAGGGATTTTTGGTCTTGCATGATGTCTAATTAGCATTTTAGAATCAGAGTAAAATAGAGCAGAATATATTGAGAAGTCACCTTGCATGACAGATTTACATGGTTATCAAAACATTCCACCAGGTTAAGCCTACACGAAACACAGCTCTTATTTTAAGTGTTTCTAAAATTCCCTATGGGAAAAATGAATGGTGGAAAAACGATTACCATTACACTGTTTAACCACTAGGGTATTATGACACGTCCGCTGTGGGGCTCTATAGCGTCTGACTGCATGGGCAGCGCCATTGTGGCCATCTCCATTTTAAAGTAGTGCATTTTTCTTCATTGGCTGATTGCTCCCAACTCAGGAATCCCACCCAGTTGACTACTTTAAAATGGTGGTAGTCCTCAATGGCAATGTCCATGCTAAAACAGGTTATATCCATGATGAGTTCGCTCTGACAGGCACAACTTCAAAGTTTCTGAAATGCCATGTGCTTCCACTTATCAGTGCATTTGTAACAACCTAGCCATTACGAAACTTCTACTTGATCAAAATATATTATAGGATTACACTTACTTTACTTTTATTCTCTTTTAGAGTTAAGGCACTCACAACATACTATCTTTGTTATGTTTTATTAAAACACCACACAAGATTGAAGCTAGACGAGTGGTCGAGATACGACTAATATACAGTTCTTTCTGGTTCCTCTATGGAACCACTCAAAGTGAGGTGTCAATAACTGGGGTTGAAAAACCACATTACACAACCAGGCTACAGAAGCTGAAGGATGTTCATCCATTCCTTGCATTTACACTCCTACCCCAGTACTGAAGACACTCTGGGTGAAGATTCCCCTAGGTACAGATCTAGGATCAGCTTCCCTTCCCCCAATCCTTCCTTCATACTGGATGCTGAGACATAAAAATGGTATCCATGAATGAGTTTCTCTGACTAGGGAAGTAGACACAAGGTTTAATTGCCTAAATCCCCATGTATCCCTTTAACCATTAGCGGGGTAAAAATGCTAAACTGACCCAGGATCAGCATTTAGGGGCAATTTCACCCTACTCCACTGCAGCCCAACAGATTATGTTTAAACAGAGGATTATTCAATTCCATTGGTAGGCCCGAAAAGTTATTACACTAGTCTTTAAGAGAGTCATATTGATTTAAAATCAGTCATCCTGCGGCGCCCCTTTCAGACTGGACCTCTGACTCTTCTTCTCCTTCTGGCCCATCATACGGTAAAGCTTCTTTTTCGCCTCTTTCTGCCTCTTGAGCTTGTCCTCCTCCGCCTTGTCCCGCTGCCGCAGGAAGTCCTTGTGCTTAGCGTGCTGCGCCATGTGCGCTTTCTTGCTCTTGTAGTTGTGCACCGTGCTCAGCGCGTTGAGCAGCGCCGCCACCTGGTGGACAAGAGAGGGGACATGCTCAGATTTCAAATGCAGTGTCATTCGTGTGAGTGTCAGGGGCAGTCATTGAAGCCACAACTGTTCAAGGCTGATCGCCGTACTGCAGGCATCGTTGGCAGAAAACAGGACCCTCCATTATAGTGAATGAAAAAAAATGGCAGTCTTCATGGTCCATCTTACTGTAAATAAAATAATTCTAAGACAATCATAGCACCAATAATTACTTTAATACACAAGTTGTATGTCCTTGAAACTATTTTAAAATCGCACAGAGAAGTTAAGGATAATTAGTTGCTAATGGCAGCCTGCAGTACCCGGGTCGTCCTTCAACTGGAGTACTCAATGAGGGAGCAGCACTGAGCCTGTAACGTCACTTAACTGACTTAAATTTGGCTATTAAGTCTTCACATAGGAATGAATGGCGTCCCGTGATCAATGGCTTCGTCCATTTATATATACAGTTATTGGTGTGTGTGCGTGCCCACCATATATTATAGGGGGGCGACAGTGTGTGGGATTTTGTTACAGCCCAGCTTTTACACAGATTTAGATAATCTAGACCACCATTTGTTGAATCAGATGGGTTACTGCTGGGCTAGAACAAAAGCCTGCACCTCGGCCAGTCCGGTTTCAGATGAAATAAGGTTGTGATAATGTTTTTCGCTTTCACAGCATATTAGTACATCAGAGATAAAGAGAATGAGCAAATCTGACTAACATCACAGAATCCAATGGGATTTTTCATTATCGTTTCCGTAAGGAGACCCTTACCTTCCTCTCGTGGGGCTCCCGTATGACAGCGGGCCTCTGGAGGTCCTTGGGTGTCTTGCCCTTGGGCTGGTCCTGTTTGGGCTTGCTCTTGAAGGGCAATGCCTTCTGCAGCTGCCTGGGGATGTGCAGCTTGTTGAAGTGGCGCTGCGCTCGCACAACCGGCTGCCAAGGGGGGAGAAAGGGTCAAGGGTTAGGTCAGAGGTTCAGAATCCAATCAGGCCAATAGTCTGGCTTCAGCAGATACCTTTTCATACTACAGATGCTGTGAGACATTGGAGCGGAGGACGGATGTCAAATGGTGCCAGAGAAGATGGAGCGTAAACGCCACCAACAGCACGGGTGGTGAAAATAGATTTATACAAACTTTACTGTCCAGGCAATGTGGAAAGTTGCCTTCGGTTTCACATACGTAAAACTGACATTAAATGCTGGGCGCTAGTTAAAGAGATATGTTTACTCTAATGGGCGAGCGAGAAATAAACTTGTAATATTGGTCACCATGGATGTCAGTGACATGCCTTGGGAAGCACGACGACAAGCCTGTGCAAATGGCCAGTGCACCGGTGTTGTATCAAGGTGCCTCCCACTGGGCAGCAGTATCACGGTGTTGCTGGCGTTAGCTAACGTAGCCAAATGTTTTGCTCCAAGTTTTCTTATTCCAAGTAGGATAGCAGCCTTTATGAGAAATAACTTATATTGGTAACCACCTGGATGTCACCGCGTGATAGTCTATGGGGAGAGCATGCAAGGCAAGCAGGTGTTTCACAACACCGGGACAGTGTCCTTCGCCCCCCGCCTGCCGAGCACAGCTTTCCCACAGATCCTTTAACCTTACGGCGAGTGAAGTAGTCAGCTAGCTAGCATAGCCAATATATGAAGGTGGCAGCTAAAGCACAAGCAACAGTGGTTGCTTAGTTGTAGTGATTTTTCACAGAAAATGTACAAGTAGGATATTAACATTGTATACAAAAAGTATTACAAAACTAAATTAATCCTGAACACTTTCCCAATTGGCCACTACGATATGTAGCGGCTCAGATGATATGCGTGCAGCGCACTAACGTCCTGGACCAGAGCTAGTGATAGAGTATAGCTCTGGTCCAGGGTGTTAATGCACTGCACACATGCCATCTGAGATGCAAAAACACCATCTGAGACGCACGCATATGACTTTTGAGATTCGCAGACCTGGCGCCTTCAGTGCCCATCTGGATGCTTCTCGGATTGTCAGGAAATGTACCCATAAATTAATCTGTGTGGTGTTATGTTTTGCTATGTGCCATTTTTACTTACCAAATGTCATAAGTTACGTTATTCACACAAAATACCTAAAATGACTAATAAAAACACCCCTTTGTGAACAATAAACGGTTGATAGTCTAACTGCCTCCATATTTAATAAATTGAGCTTCATCAAAAGATCAGGTCACACTTTGTTTGGATAGTCCCCTATCGATCATCTACAGATGGTCAAACTATGTATAAGATATGCAACTGCTTGCTAGGGTTACGGTTAGGTTTAGAATTAGGGTCATGTCTGGGAGCAGCAAAACAGTGAGCGGACATTCCTTTTATCTCTATGTATTCTGGCTGCCACCTCGTCGGTCTGGCCTTACCTTGTACAGTGAGTCTGTGTTGGGCTTGTTGCGGACCCCCAGGTCGTGTTTCAGCTGGCCCACCGTCCTCATGCCCGACCAACTGTCCTTCTGGCCCGCTGGCATCAGCAGGGAGGTCACGGGGTTGTAGAGCTGAGGGACTGAGACCGGGTACCAGGAGCGCAGGAACACAATGTCTACACACACGAACAAGAGTAATTAATAACATTATGGCTGACCCCAATTATTCGACTGGTCGATTGTTTGGCCGATAGGCAGGTTTTTATTTGTTGGCTTTATAGGCTATTTTTACATAATTGGCAATGGCAGAAGTTACTTTTTAGGTTTATCATTTTCATTTGGATAGAATTTTGATTAACCACATGACAATGATTTAGAGATATGAATACATTAAAATGAAACTGTTCCACGAAATGTACATATGAAAACCATAACTGGCACGCAGATCAGTAGAAATGGTTAGATAAATTTGCATTCCACATGAGAAAGTTTGCTAACTCCTCGTACACTTCAGATGAGTAACAGCAGAATCTGTAAAAGCCAGTAGGACCGGGAGGAGGATGGTCAGGACAGGTTAAGGTTTTTTCTTCTGGTTATCTTGATCTCTGGCTCCCTCGAGTCATGTGTCTTATTTAATCAAACAGTGAGTTTAAAGCATCAGACGAGCTCAATGCATATATAGTTGATTTTATTAAAAGCACATAGGTTGTGTCTATATATGGAAAAATACACGGTTTAAAATTGACCAATCGATTGGTGAAAAGAACAGATGTCTTTTGGACCATCAAGATTTTTTTAGTCGGGGACATCCCTAAATAACATATAACAGGAGCACAGGTAATCAATATCTACAAACACACAATTAAATATCTACACACAAGAGTAATGAACAACATGTAACAGGAGCACAGAGACGCAATGTGTAAACACACCCAGAAGTACTAGCTAGGAATATAAAGGCAATATTCCGTGCAAATTACTGTAACGTCCATAGAAGTTTCCATGAAATGTGCAACCAAAACAGTAGGAGCAATCTGCTGCAGGCAATACATTAATTCGTCAAATTGTGTAAATCCTACTACTCCTGGAATTTTCGCCATATTACTTTCACCTATCCAAGCCTTCAGATCTCCACAAGTGCATAGGGGGTAGGGTGAGGGGGCTAAGGGTTGTTTTTGGGACTATGAAATGCTCTAGACAGCGCCAGTTGCTCACCACTCATCAGCAGCCTGTCTTCAAACGTGGCTCTGTAGGCCCCCGCCGGCGTTGACAGGGCCTTCTTAATTTGACCTCTGACCCCACTGACAGTTCGGATGGAAGCCCCTTCGAATTTCGCCACCTCCAGTACAGTGTTGAACATCCCCTGGGAACAAAGGGTTAAAGCTCACGTTTTTCTTAATTCTTTGGGGTGGACCTGAGTCTCATTCATACTCAAGAGTAGTAGGGCTGATCTGACTTTATATTCACACACCTTATAAAGGACATATACAAGGTTTACATACCAAATTTCATGGCCCCATGTTCATCGGTTCAGTTCTTATCACACCAGGGCTATAAGGGCCATCTAGTGGTGTAGTGTGGTCGACTTTGAATGCAGCAACTAATCATTCTCAAATTCATTAGAGGCTAATTCATTGAGTCTATAGATTGCTGACAACGTCACGAAAACTAACCCATGTGCACGCATCAATGGGGCTGGAAGCCTGAGTTGTGATTCGATGGCCAGATAGCTACCAACAATGTAAAGAAACTGCCATGTGGGGAATCGTAAGTGACTCGTTTCAGCTAGCTTAATCTTGTTCTTGATACCATGTCTTGTTTTGAGGTGTTTAGACTGATTTCAAGTCAATACTAATATGGCTAAAATTGACTAGCCAGCTAACCAACAACTGTAACAATGTTTTTGAGAGACTAAAAATTGGAGAAGAAATATAGTTTGCATGTTGTCGACAATCTAAGCCAACCCAGTCTGTTTTGCCGCATAGCAGCGCATGTGTCAGTTTTGTTGCTAAACAACCAACCCGTCTATATACCAAATCTGGAGTCAATCTGATTTATGATTCATAAGAAGATTTGTAGAGGATTTTTAGCATTAGCATATGTGCTAACGTGCGTCTATTGGTATAGTGCAGCCATATGAATGCAGCAACAAATATTCCATTGAAGACTGATGTAATCTGGAGTGAATCTGATGCATTGTTCATGAGGAGAAGATGATTGCAGAGGATTAAGTATTAGCGTTACATATGCAAATAATGAGTCAATAGTTTCCTTGTTTTTTGAGATATCAACCAAATACAGTGCGTTTCATTTTAGGGAAGTCCATGATAGCGATTACAAGTTTCAAGTTGATAGGCCAATGCGGAGTGGATTTACAGTGGTTAAAATAATATGTTTTTCCAAAATGTCCAAGATGGAGGGAAATCTATCCCGGCAGACCTTATGGGTCCTTGAGGCAAATTTGTTCAGCATGAGGAAAGACAACAACCGTTTCAAGTCTCTAGGTCAAACGGTGTGATGGAGGCCAATTGTGCCATTCTTTTTGACCAAGTTACTCATGGCCTCTAGTTTGTGTGCCAAATTTTTTTTTAAATCTAGTTATTTTACCATGTCAAGGAAAAAATATAAGAAGAATTCATAGAACAATAGGTTCCACAGCATTGCTGTGAACCATTAATTATATATTAATACATTCATAAACCATTACTTACACACAGTTGGTCCATACTGTTAGATTATTTATGTTATCCTGTTCTACAACAGATTAACGCATGTCTACCACAAAAAGTAAATATATTGTAGCTGAACTATGGTATGTCAGTAGTGCTATGAGGTGTATCCTACCTTGATGAAGGATGTGTTCTTGTAGATCTTGTATGGGTAGCCAATCAGCTTGAGCTTTTTGACTATGGTCACAGATTTGTCCAGGTCAAGGACAACTCCTGTAGCTGCGATGCGGAAACTGGTCTGTAAGAGAGAACGGAAAACTTAAAGATCCTACTAGAAGTAACCCATACTGTGTACTGGTGCATGGTTGTATGTTACTCTTGACAAATGCAAATGAGCCATCTTTGGTGTAACAGGTGTACGTACGTATTGTGCAAATAATGACAAATAAATGAATACAAAATATCCAGTTCACCATTTCCCGGGTTATTTACATAATATGGTAAAATTTTCAAGAGGAGCTGATAGGAGTTGTAAACAATGGTACTTTTTGCAAAATTTACCACAAAGTGTAAGTGGTAGAAAGTCAATATCTTCCAAAACTGAGATGAGGCTGGCAGCACCCAAGTAATTATTGATTCAGAGCACAGCTACATGTGACCCAATCGTAGCAGCAGAATCAACCTACAACCCGCTCTTTTCTTTAGACAGCAGAGTTGACCAATTGAGGCATTAGCACACAGCATCTCGGAATGAGACATGCAGTGCCTTCAGAAAGTATTCATACCCCTTGACTTATTCAACATTTTGTTGTGTTACAGCCTGAATTCAAAATGGATTAAATAGATTTATTTTCTCACTCATCTACACAGAATACCCCATAATGACAAAGTTATTTTTTTGTTGTTGAAATTTCTGCAAATTTATTGAAAATACAATACAGAAATCTCTCCTTTAGATAAGTATTCACACCCGAGTCAATACTTTGTAGAAGCACCTTACGCAGCGATTACAGCTGTGAGTCTTTCTGGGTAAGCTTTCCACACATGGATTGTGCAACATTTGCCCATTATTCTTTTCAAAGCTCTGTCAAATTGGCTGTTGGTAATTGCTAGACAACCATTTGCAGGTCATGCAATAGATTTTAGTAGATTTTCTTGGTAAGCAACTCCAGTATAGAGTTGACCTTGTGGTTTAGGTTATTGTCCTGCTGAAAGGTGAATTAATCTCCCAGTGTCTGGTGGAAAACAGACTGAACAAGGTTTTCTTGTAGGATTTTGCCTTGCTTAGCTCCATTCAGTTTATTTTTTTATCCGTAAAAACTCCAGTCCTTAACAATGACAGGCATACAACATAGCATGATGCAGTCACCACCATGCTTGCAAATATGATGAATTGCTTGGCCACATTTTTTTGCAGTATTACTTAAGTGCCTAGTTGCAAACAGGATGCATGTTTTGGAATATATATATTTTTCTGTACAGACTTCCTTTATTTTCACTCTGTCATTTAGGTTAGTAATATGGAGTAACTACAATGTTGTTGATCCAGCCTTAGTTCTCATATACCAACCATTACTCTGTTTCAGAATCACCATTGGGCTCATGATGAAATCCCTGAGCAGTTTCCTTCCTCTCCTGCAACTGAGTTAGGAGGACACCTGCATCTTTGTAGTGTCTGGGTATATTGATACACCATCCAAATGATAATTAATAACTTCACCATACTCAAAGGGATATTTAGCATCTGCTTTTTTTAAATTTTGACAAATCTACCAAATCGCCATCCTTCTTTGCGAGGCATTGAAAAACCTCCGTTCTTTGTGGTTTCATCTGTGCTTGAAATGCACTACTTGATTGAGGTACTTCACAGATAATTGTATGTGTGGGGTACAGAGATTGGGTAGTCATTCAAAAATCATGTTAATCCATGCAATTTATGAGATTTGTTAAGCACGTTTTTACTCCTGAACTTATTTAGGCTTGTCATAAAAGGGTTTGAATATTTTTTGACTCAAAACATTTCAGCTACAAAGATTCCACGTTGACATTATGGGGTACTGTGTGTAGACCAATGACAAATCTAAATTTGATCAATTTTAAATTCAGGCTGTAACAACAAAATGTGGAAAAACGTAAAGGACTGTGAATACTTTGAAGGCACTGTACATGTAAACAGGACTGAAAAGTGACTAGTAGCAGGAATATATAAATACTTATGGTAATATACTAGTGGCAATATATACATGTAAACAAGAGTAATAGTAACCGGTAGCTGTATAAAATAGATAGATAAAAGGTAGTGACAATCAATAATCAAATGTTTAGCCATTTAACAGTCTTATGGCCAGGATATAGAAGCTGTTTAAGAAGTCTGTTGGTCTGAGTCTTGATTCACCGATACTGTCTGCCGGACAACAGTCCATGTCTCGGGTGATTGGAGTCTTTGGCAATTTCCTCAGACACTGCCAGGCATGCATGTACTCCCAGTGATGTGCTGGGCCTTTCACACCACCCACTGTAGGGCCTTCCGGTCAAGGGCGGTGCAGTTGCCATACCAAAGTGATACAACCAGTCAGGATGCTCTCCATGGAGCAGCTGTAAAGGTTAAGAATCTGAGGGGCCTTGCAAATCATTTCAGCCTCCTGAGGGAGAAGAGGCAATGCCGTTCATTCTCCACGATTGTGCTGGTGTGAGAGGACCAAGTTAAGTCCTCAGTGATGTGGACACCGAGCTCTTGACCCTCTACTGCGGCCCCGTCAATGTGGATCTGCACCCACCCCTCCTTCCTGAAGTCCACAATCAGCTCCTTGGTCTTGCTGACGTTGAGGGAGAGGTTCTTGTCCTGGTCCCACACGGACAGGTCTCTGACCACCTCCCTGTAGGCTGTCTCATTGCAGAGGGGGGTGTTCCAAGGTCCTGAGCTTGGAGGGCACTGTGGTGTTGAACGCTGAGCTGTAGTCAATGAACAGCATCCACACATAGTATGCATTCCTTTTTTCTAGGTGGGAGAGGAGTGCAATTGACATTGCGTTGTCAGTGGATCTGTTGGGGCACAATGCAAATTGTAATGGGTCCAGGGTGTCTGGGATGATTGAGTTAATGTGTGCCATGACCAGCCTTTCAAAGTACTTCATTATTACAGACGTGAGTGCTACAGGGCGGTAGTCATTGTGGCAGGATGCCTTAGAGTTTTTGGGAACAGGAATGATGGACGTTGGTTTGAAACATGTGGGGATTACTGACTGGGACAAAAAGAACGAAAATGTCAGCGAAGCCGCCTGCCAGCTGGTCGGCGCATGCCCTGAGGACATGCCCCGGAATACCATCTGGCCCAGTGCCTTAAGAGTGTTGACCTGTTTAAAAACGTTACGTCAGCCCGAGAGAAAGATCACCCAGTCCTCTGGATTAGTGTGGGCCCTCACGAAGGGCTCTGTGTTGTTTTTGTTGAAGCAAGGAATATAATATGCATTGAGTTTGTCTTGTAGAGAGGCATCGTTGGGCAGATCACGGCTAGGGCTTCCTTTGTAGTCCGTAATGTACTGTAGCCCCTGTCACACGTGTTGGAGCTGGTATAATAGGATTCCACCTTGTTTCCGATATTGTCCTTTTGCCTAGTTGATGGCTCTGCGGAGGTCGTAGCAGGACTACTTGTACGCGTTTGTGTCCTCAGCCGTAGCCTCGGGGTTGACTGCTGTTGTGCATCCAAGTCAGGGATGGTAACCCTCTACCCTCCAGCCCATTTACAGGTTGTAAAATGTTAGATTTGGACACCGATACGACTTATTTGTAACTCAGTGGCTGTACAGTAATATGCTATACATGACATCAGAGTTCAGGGTCTCCGCTTTACGGGATCCTTAACCATATCACGAGGGGAACGTAGAACGTTTACATTCTGTCAGGATATGTTATTGTTGGCCATCAGGGATCCTATGGGAGAAGAGCCACAGTCTGGTACAAGTCAGCATGTCAGCTGTGAGTTGGGGAGGAGTGGGGAATTTGGGCAGAGGTCAGGTTAGATGAAGTGAGGAAGAACATATCACCAATCTTCTGGATAGCAACAGAGGTGTATTGGCTGTTCATATGTGTAAGGAGGGGCTCAGCATAGGAGAAAGGGTTATATACCAGTGCTTGTGTGAATATGTTATTTGTCTTATGCAGCTGTACGACCCAGTGGGTGAATAAACTTGGTTTGAGCTTTAATAAGCGTCCGTGAGTTTTTTTACTCTGTTTATTTAGAACCTAACAGTATCAACAATGTAATGTTTGGATTCAGTCGTGTCAGATAACTGGTGTGTCCTCACCTTTGGTCTAATAAATTCCACATAATCTCCAACCTGTTCCCTTTCAATTTCTACCATGGTTATGCATCTTATATTTCTTCTGTAAGAAACATTTCAATTTAGCACCATACATATATACACACCATACATATAGCCCAATTCCCACAAGTGTAAAAGGATTACATGTAATTATTTCCTTTGTGGCCTGCCTCTGATTCTTACCTTAGTTCCAGCGACTGACTGCACAGCCAGGAAGCCGGTGCCCTGAGGTGTGATGGGACCTGGGAACACAGCAGAGAAGAACAGGGTTCACATTTTATTCATTATTTGACCTATATTCTAACAGGTAAGTTGATTGAGGATCCATGTAATTCTGACCAGGGGGGCATGTCATTTATTTAGTTTACTGTAATAACTTAATATTTCCGACTTCATAGAGATATGTAGTTCTATAGGCATGGCATAACCGGATCGACGCCATCAACATATTTTACAACTTGTCCTCTTTAAGGAACCAGATAATCAAGAGCTATATCGGAATGTGCATCACACTTAGCTGGTTAACGTAGCGATCCTGCTATATGATTACAGCCCTCTGATGAATAGTTGCAATGGAGGAAAAAGGTGCCACCTGAATCAAATAGCTAACAAACACTAAAACTACAGCCGCATTACTGCTCTCACCCCAGATGGTGGCACCACAGTGCATGTGCTGCGGTGTGTACTTGAGCAGGCGGTGGCGCCCATTGTGGTCCTCGATGTGGTACAGGGGGATGGTCTGGAAGCGACGCCAGCCCAGGGACAGGATGAGAGGGTCGCGCGTTTTCAGGATCCGGTTGTGCCATCGATGTTTCTTTAACCGCATCTGGGACAAGAGAAAGATCACCTTGAGGCACTTGGAAAAGTTCTGTACAAATTACTCATTATCAATTAGTCTCAATGACACTTTCAGTATTTTGAGCAATAGTTTAATGCCATTTGTTTCGATCTTAATTTATATGGGACAGATGCAAATAAAACATGAATAAAAAATGTTAGCAATCAAATAAATAAACAATGGGATGTGTTGCACCATATTGCTTCTGACAAATTATGAACTTAGTCATGCTTACTGAACTTTCCTAAGCATGGTTCTTGGCCCATTACTTAGGCCTAGTCTGTTAACTTGTTAGGGCTAGGGTCCCATTTTCAGAATTTTCACCTGTCTGACGTGCCCAAAGTAAAATGCCTGCCACTCAGGCCCAGAAACTAGGATATGCACATAATTAGTACTAGTGGGTAGGAAACACTGAAGTTTCTAAAACCGTTAAGATAATGTCTGTGGGTATAACAGAATTGATATAGCAGGCAAAAACCCAAGAAATTTCTGTCCGGAAATACTTTTTCTTTTGACCTTTGCTCACTTTGAATTGCTGTTATAAGAAATCCTATTTAGATAGGACACAGGTTGCAGTACCTAAGGCTTCCACTGGATGTCAACAGTCTCTGGACAGTGTCTGGAGGCAATAGACCTGAGGAGAACCATACAAAAGAAGAAAAACTGCAGGAAGGAGAAAAGGTAAACAAGAGTGCCCGGTCACGAGAACGTGAACGTGCCCAGCTTTCTTTTCTTTTTATAACGTTTTGGTTACCATCCGTGTAAAATATGATCGCTATTATTCATAAAATGTCAGAGCAGAAGCTATACCATGAAGTCCAAGGAACTCCGTAGAAATGTGATAAACTCAGCAAAAAAAGAAACGTCCTCTCACTGTCAACTGCATTTATTTTCAGCAACTCAACATGTGCAAATATTTGTATGAACATAAAATTCAACAACTGAGACATAAACTGAACAAGTTCCACAGACATGTGACTAACAGACATTGAATAATGTGTACCTGAACAAAGGGGGGGGCAAAATCAAAAGTAACAGTCAGTATCTGGTGTGGCCACCAGCTGCATTAATGTACTGCAGTGCATCTCCTCCACATGGACAACACCATATTTGCCAGTTCTTGCTGTGAGATGTTACCCCACTCTTCCACCAAGGCACCTGCAAGTTCCCGGACATTTCTGGGGGGAATGGCCCTAGCCCTCACCCTCCGATCCAACAGGTCCCAGACGTGCTCAATGGGATTGAAATCCGGGCTCTTCGCTGGCCATGGCAGAACACTGACATTCCTGTCTTGCAGGAAATCACGCACAGAACGAGCAGTATGGCTGGTGGCATTGTCATGCTGGAGGGTCATGTCAGGATGAGCCTGCAGGAAGGGTACCACATGAGAGAGGAGGATGTCTTCTCTAACGCACAGCGTTGAGATTGCAGGCAATGACAATGATGATGCTGTGACAAACGCTCATTCCTTCGACAATAAACGCGAATCCGACCATCCCCCCCCTGGTGAGACAAAACTGCGACTCGTCAGTGAAGAGCACTTTTTGCCAGTCCTGTTTGGTCCAGCAACGGTGGGTTTGTGCCCATAGGTGATTGTTGCCGGTGATGTTTGGTGAGGACCTGCCTTACAACAGGCCTACAAGCCCTCAGTCCAGTCTCTCTATGCCTATTGTGGACAGTCTGAGCACTGATGGAGGGATTGTGCGTTCCTGGTGTAACTCGGAAAGTTGTTCTTGCCATCCTGTACCTGTCCCGCAGGTGTGATGTTCGGACGTACCGATCCTGTGCAGGTGTTGTTACACATGGTCTGCCACTGCGAGGACGATCAGCTGTCCGTCCTGTCTCCATGTAGCGCTGTCTTCGGTGTCTCAGTACGGACATTGCAATTTATTGCCTTGGCCACATCTGCAGTCCTCATGCCTCCTTGCAGCATGCCTAAGGCACATTCACACAGATGAGCAGGGACCCTGGGCATCTTTCTTTTGGTGTTTTTCAGAGTCAGTAGAAAGGCCTCTTTAGTGTCCTAAGTTTTCATAACTGTGACCTTAATTGCCTACTGTCTGTAAGCTGTTAGGGTCTTAACGACCATTCCACAGGTGCATGTTCATTAATTGTTTGATTCACTGAACAAGCATGGGAAACAGTGTTTAAACCCTTTACAATGAAGATATGTAAGGTTATTTGAATTTTTACGAATTATCTTTGAAAGACAGGGTCCTGAAAATGGGACGTTTCTTTTTTTGCTGAGTTTAGAATTGTGATGAGGCATATACAGTGCCTACGGAAAGTGTTCAGACCCTTTTTCCAAATGTTGTTACGTTACAGCCTTGTTCTAAAATGGTTTACCTGTTTTTGCTTTGTCATTATAGGGTAAGACATTTTTCCAAATGTATTAAAAATAGAAATACCTTATTTACATAAGTATTCAGACCCTTTGCTATGCGACTCGAAATTGAGCTCAGGTGCATCCTGTTTTCATTGATCATCCTTGAGATGTTTCTACAACTTGATTGGAGTTCAGCTGTGGTAAATTAAATTGATTGGACATGATTTGGAAAGGCACACACTTGTCTATATAAGGTCCCACAGTTGACAGTGCATGTCACAACAAAAACCAAGTCATGAGGTCGAAGGAATGTCTGTAGAGCTCCGAGACAGGATTGTGTCGAAGCACAGATCTGGGGAAGGGTACCAACAAATTTCTGCAGCATTGAAGGTCCCCAAGAACACAGTGCCCTCCATCATTCTTAAATGGAAGAAGTTTGGAACCACCAAGACTCAATGGTCACTCTGACAGAGCTCCAGAGTTCTTCTGTGGAGATGGGAGAACCTTCCAGAAGGACAACCATCTCTACAGCACTCCACCAATCAGGCATTTATGGTAGAGTGGCCAGACAGAAGCCACTCTTCAGTAAAAGGCACATGACAGCCCACTTGGAGTTTGCCAAAAGGCACCTAAAGGACTCTGACCATGAGAAACAACATTCTCTGGTCTGATGAAACCAAGACTGAACTCTTTGGCCTGAATGCCAAGAGTCACGTCTGGAGGAATCCTGGCACCATCTCTTCGGCAAAGCAAGGTGGTGGCAGCATCATGCTGTGGGGATGTTTTTCAGCAGCAGGGACAGGAAGACTAGTCAGGATTGAGGGAAAGATGAACGGAGAAAAGTACAGAGAGATCCTTGATGAAAACCTGCTCCAGAGCGCTCAGGACCTCGGAAAGGGAACCTTCGCCCCAGTCTAACAGGACAATGACTAAGCACACAGCAAAGACAACGCAGGAGTGGTTTCGGGACAAGTCTCCGAATGTCCTTGAGTGGCCCAGCCAGAGCCTGGACTTGAACCCGATAGAATATCTCTGGAGAGACCTGAAAATAGCTGTGCAGCAACACTCCCCCATCCAGCCTGACAGAGATTGAGAGGATGTGCAGAGAAGAATGGAAGAAAATACAGGTCTGCCAAGCTTGTAGCGTCATACCCAAGAAGACTTGAGGTGTAGTCGCTGCCAAAAGGTGCTTCAACAAAGTACTGAGAGTAAAGGGTCTGAATAGTTATGTAAATGTCATTCAGGTTGTATTTTTATTCATTATAAATTAGCAACAATTTCTTAAAAACCTGTTTTTGCTTTGTCATTATGGGGTATTGTGTGTAGATTGATGAGGGAAAAAAACAATACATTTTAAAATAAGGCTGTTACATAACAATGTAGAAAAAGTAAAGGGGTCTGAATACTTTCCAAAGGCTGGAGAAGGGTATAAAACTGTTAAATGTGTTTAATGTTTCCAGGAGCACAGTGGCATCCATCATTGGGAAATTGAAAAAAATATGGAAATACTCTGCTTCGAGCTGGCCGTTCGACCAAACTGAGCAACCAGGCAAGAAGGACCTTTGTCAGGGTGGTGACCAAGAACCTAATATAAAACTATAACTATTACAAATTATTTTTAATTTTAGTCGAAAAAAGTGTGACGAGACGAGAATTCCATGTGACGAGACGAGAATTCCATGTGAGACTAAAGGACATGTAATTTTACGTGAAGCTCCTTTTCATCTTTTTTGTCCAATCAGAAGGATGCATGCAGAATATTTTATGCCATCTTCTCATCGGCAGAATTGACATCTTTCAGTTGCACAATCTGACTGAGCTGATCTGTGCGGCTCCCCTACACAGCTCTTAGGTGGTCTCTTCAGTCACTCATCAATCTTTTGAACTGATGCAAAGCCAGGACACTTCACTTATCACTAACCTCAACTAGAAACAATGTTTACTCTCCCTCTTACTTCCATGTAGCTAGCTTCTTTACATCGATGTGATGCAGTAAAGAGGCACTATCAGAAGGGATGAGAAATTTAGAAGGAGGGGAGATCTAAAGATGCAACAACTATCAGGGGTTGTTAATATGACTAGGATAATGCTTTTGGCTGCTAAACAATGAAAGTGGGTTTGGGGCTCCCGAATGACACAGCAGTCTAAGGCACTGCATCTCAGTGCTAGAGGCATTACTACAGACACCCTGGTTCGAATCCAGGCTGTATCACAACCGGCTGTGATTGGTAGTCCCATAGGCCGCGCACAATTGGCCCAGCTCGTCCGGGTTTGGCCTTTGTAGGCAGTCATTGTAAATAAGAATTTGTTCTTAACTGACTTAGTTAAATAAAGGTTAAATATATTTAAATGTTTTGGCTATACGCTACTTTGAAGCAAGGTACGAAGTAAAACCTCAAGGTTTCAAACAATTAAGGAACCTGAAAATTTTTGCGACACTAATGATGGGATTAACCATCTTCTGGTAGATGGAAAGGTTTTCCCAAAAACCTTCAATTAAATGTTAACTAGCTACAAAGTAGCCTATGCCTACCTGGCAGAATGATATCAATCCATTTGTTTTGCAAACTCCATCTCATGTGCAATACAGAAACCCCGCTAACCAAACAGTGCTAGGTGCCTGCAGTTGAATTAAAGGGTAACTACACTCAAATGTAAAATTTCTTAAGATTTTTCCCCAGACCTCAAACGTGGTCTCCTGATGTGGTTTAAGCATTGTTGTGGCCTTAAAACATTCTATTTAAAAAAGAAAGTGTGAGAGCAAAAACCTGAAAAAAAAAGTTTAGGCCTTTGTGACTGTCAAATTTTCACACAGGGCGGGGCTGTTTAGAAATATTTTTAGATAAATGTTAGTACACCCACTTCTCCAGGCACCACTACACCACTGATTTATGGCCAATACTATTCCCACTGTACTTAAACGATATTGGTTCCTTAGTGAAAAACTGTAAGCTACACTTATGCTGATGACATTGTGCTGTACTCTGCCTCTTCTTCGACCCAGGCTATAGCTGATCTGCAGACTGCTTTAAAATGACATACAAAAAGCACTTGCTGACCACGAACTGGTACTGAATGCAGATAAAACAAAGTATATTCTGTTCTCTAGAGCCAAGACATATCTGCACGTTGAATGGAGCAAGTCCACTCATAAATACCTTGGCATTTGGATCGATGACAAGTAGTCATTTAAAACATGTAGATGAGCTAACGAAGAAACAGAATTAAAATGGGCTTCTTCTACAGAAATAGATTGTGCCTTTCACTTGATAAAATAAATTGTTCAGTTGACTTTCCATCACGGTGATCTGTATCAGAAAGTAGGCTGGCCATCATTGGCAACGCAGAGAACATTGCCTTCTATTCATTTATAAAGCGCTCGTGCAGAAACTACATCGCTCCTGACCTACAGCAGTACAAATACCTTACTCGCTCACAGGAATGGCTAATTCTTGAAATTCCTGTTCTCATTACTGATTTAGGTAAAACAGCCTTTCGTTTTTACGTGCCACATACATGGAACACATTTCAGAATACCCTACAAAAGGACGCACCATTGCCTTTCAGACATTTCAGGGTATTGGTAAATTACCTTTTTACAGAGGAAAGCATGTGTTTTTCAAAATAGTTTTTTTATGTTTCATTCTCCCGCCTTTGATTGTTATAATTGTGTCAGGCATTTTTGTGAATCAGGGCTCCCTTGCAAAAGAGACATCGGTCTCAATGGGACGTCCCTGTATTTAATAGGGTGATATTTCAGACACAGCCAAGGAGTTTGTTCTTGAACTGGAAGTCCAATTCACTCTATTTCAATTGAAATGGAACGGAGCCTGACTCGTTAACCCTTCACTTACCTGCAGGTAGCCTACGTTCCCCTCGCTGGCACCTAGAGCCCCGAGGATGATGGGATAGTGGGGGTCAAAGTTGGTGACAAACTCGCAGGGCAGGGAGGGGATCTCCAGACGGACATACATGCCAGGCCGGAAGCCCTCGTACTGGACCCGTGTCTCGTCATCCACGTCCTCAAACTCAGCCCGGTTCAGCTAGGAAGAGGAGAAAGGTTTAGAGATTGTGGTGAAATGAAAGGCTGGAACATAGTGTTGTCAACACCAGGGTTGTTGGTTTGAATCCCACACGGGCCACATACTGAATATACTTTGTGTCAGTGCCAAGGTTGACCGTCCTGTAAGTGAATATTATTATTTTTTTTAAAGAGCATGTACAATTTTGTTTTGCATTTTAAGACAGATTTTCCCTCATTGTGCCTGATGAACATGACCCAATGTCTGATCGGGAATGCCACTGACAACTTTGGTTTCCTTTTGGGCATTATAAGATGTTACCTAATGTCCAAATGCATTCTTCCTTGTTTCTTAGACATAAGCACAGATCTGGTGGTTGGGTAGGTGCAAGTAAGGTTACTTCCCTGTTCACTCACCAATCCAACCAATTCAGATGTGTTTACGCGCAGAGCCGTGGTTGAGTGGTAACACTCCCGCCATGTCACATATGAGAAGCTCCCCACTGGAGACAATACCTTGCATCCAATGTACCCTCTAAGCTGTGCGTGTGCACATCCGTGCAGAAAAAATATGAGCGCGTGCACAGAAGCTTGAGATTGAACGTCACTCAACTTTCTAGTTTTCCCCTTTAGTTAACACTATTAACGTTTCACTCTACTGTGGCAATTGTGAACGCATCAACGCAATACTAGCCACATTCAATGTAATGTACCGAAACAAAACTAACTATGCAAGATGTTGTATGCAAAACTAAATGTGCAAGAGATTTTCTTGGAGTAGGATTCTATTGCATTGACAGGCATGACTCCGCAGTATTCTACACAGACCGGTGCACCATAACCAATCAGAGGTGAAGTAGGCCTATATGCAAATAGCCATTGCCATATGGATCTGTGCCATTCACTTTGAACTGGACTGTGTTTAGGCTACAGTATGAGCAGTCTTGAGTAGATTGTTTGGAGATCAAAGTGAGAGCTGCATGTTGCCACGTGTGCACATTTGTTCATATTCTTGGCTACTTAGTGAGTTATTAGCCCAGTTATAGCTCATTTGTAGTCAACAATGGGGGAGAGGTTGCTTCCAACAAGAGCACAAAATGTGTACATTTCTAGCCATCTTTGAAAAGCAAGTCAGGTACTGAGCTTTTTAATGTCTTAAGAGGGGAAGTGTTGTATTTTGAGACTGTCTTAAATAAGTAGCCAATAAGCAGAGTGTAGCATAATTTGTCTGATTCTCTGTAATAATAATGAATTGTATTTCTTTAAGTGGTTTCTTGAATCAAACAACATCTTTCAGTCACCTCCTTGGACAAACAAGTTAATGGCAAGCCCTGCATGTAAAAAAAAATGTCTAATGAAATGTAGGCATTGAACACCACATTGGCTGCTACTGTAAGCTGAATGATAGAACAGCTATTTCCATGTTAAAATGTTCTGGGATGCGTTTCTCTTTTTTTATGGCCTATAATATGATCAAATAGCCACAGTAGCCTACTTGACCACTGTTAAAACAAACTTAAAGCAGGTACAGCCTCAGTGTACACATCTCCAGTCCGCTGATCCTCAACACTGGGGCCCCACAAGGGTGCGTTCTCAGCCCTCTCCTGTACTCCCTGTTCACCCATGACTCCCTGTAGCCATGCACGCCTCCAACTCAATCATCAAGTTTGCAGACGACAGTGGTAGGCTTGATTACCAACAACGACGAGACGGCCTACAGGGAGGAGGTGAGGGCCCTCGGAGTGTGGTGTCAGGAAAATAACCTGTCACTCAACATCAACAAACAAAGGAGATGATCGTGGACTTCAGGAAACAGCAGAGGGAGCACCCCCCTATCCACATCGGCAGGACAGTAGTGGAGAAGGTGGAAAGTTTTAAGTTCCTCTGCATACACATCACGGACAAACTTAAATGGTCCACCCACACAGACAGCGTGGTGAAGGCGCAACAGCGCCTCTTCAACCTCAGGAGGCTAAAGAAATTTGGCTTGTCACCAAAAACACTTAAACTTTTACAGATGCACAATCGAGAACCTCCTGTCGGGCTGTATCACCGCCTGGTACGGCAACTGCTCCGCCCACAACCGTAAGGCTCTCCAGAGGGTAGTGAGGTCTGCACAATGCATCACCGGGGGCAAACTACCTGCCCTCCAGGACACCTACACCACCCGATGTCACAGGAAGGCCAAAAAGATCATCAAGGACAACAACCACCCGAGCCACTGCCTGTTCACACCGCTACCATCCAGAAGGCGAGGTCAGTACAGGTGCATCAAAGCTGGGACCGAGAGACTGAAAAACAGCTTCTATCTCAAGGCCATCAGACTGTTAAACAGCCATCACTAACATTGAGTGGCTGCTGCCAACATACTGACTCCAATCTCAAGCCACTTTAATAATAACAAATTGGATGTAACAAATGTATCACTAGTCACTTTAAACAATGACACTTTATATAATGTTTACATACCCTACATTACTCATCTCATATGTATATACTGTACTCTATACCATCTACTGCATCTTGCCTATGCCGTTCGGCCATCACTCATCAATATATTTATATGTACACATTCTTATTAATTCCTTTACACTTGTGTGTATAAGGTAGTTGTTGTGACATTGTTAGATTATTTGTCAGATATTACTGCACGGTCGGAACTAGAAGCACAAGCATTTCACTACACTCGCATTAACATCTATTCACCAAGTTCAAGTTTGACTACAATGACTACATTTTTTTGAGAACATTGCCTGCATCCACCCTTCCCACTGTTACTCTCACCTGACTGTAACCCCCACTCATTTCATAACTGTCTAAATGAAGTGTCAAACTACCCACCCAAAACACATATATATTTTTTTTTTATCTGTGATTATATCAAGAAAGGACAAAGGAGGCATTTCTGAAGTACTCGAACAGGGCCAGAGACTTCTGCCTCCTGTCATATCAAATGTTTACCCCATAACCCCTCACCTCTGCCTGTTTTTGCATCTCCTCCTTGAGGTCGTCAAAGTAGGTGGCGTCTCCGTCGTCGTACTCCGTGTCGAAACGCTCCTTCAGCCGCCGTTTCTTCTCCAGACGCTTGTTCTTCTGGGTCTCGTCATCCACCTTCATCAGCTTCTCCTCCTCCTCATCATCATCATCATCACTTTCTTCCTTGGCTTGGTCCTTCTGCTTGCCAGCTTTCCCCTTGTGCACTTCCCCCGTCTCCAAGTCCTCAAAGTCGCCATACAGCTCCTCTAAAAGAGTAAAGAAGAGCGAGTTAGCAAGGGGGTGATAATAAACAGTGGACTTCTGATATACAGTACATTGCCCTGATGGATTGGGACTACTCTGTTGGGAATATGAGCCCATATCCTGAGCACATGAAAATAATTTGGGGAAGATGAATTTCAATTGCTCTCTGCTAGCCACCGTGCTTTTACACCTGCATTGCTTGCTGTTTGGGGTTTTAGGCTGGGTTTCTGTACAGCACTCTGTGACATCAGCTGATGTAAGAAGGGCTTTATAAATAAATTTGATTTGCTTACCATATTCGATTTGAACACGAGTCGACCTTTACAGATTGCATTTAAAACGGGACAGACTGCAGTTATAAAGCGCTTAAGGATAAGACCAAGAAAGTCATGAAAACAATCCCAACATTACTGAGCAGCAACTCCTTACCATCCTCTTTCAGCAATGTAGCAGCATCTTGATCGTCTTCCCATTTCCCCGTCACAAAACAGTCCCGTATCGAGTCCAGCATCTGAGGAAACAATATTTATGCCAATTAGAAAAAATATTCTCAATAAGTTTAATTCATCTCATGAATTTATGGAAACTAAATTGTATTGGCCCCAACCCAGGTAAGAATATGAATGTATGGATGCCTCCATCCATAGCTCGTTCTAACGTCTTACTTAATGTCTTTCTTCAAACTGTTGGTCTTTCAACACTTTAAAATGTTTAAAATTTGCTAGTAATGGGTTAAAACAAAAATATGCAACCCTTGGGGTCCCAGAGGAAGATAAACCCCGTAGTAAACGAGACGGGACAAAAGGAAAGGGGCGCTACAATATGGTTTTGTAGATTTCTTTTACCTCTTCCAGGTCCCAGTTGTGAGCGGCATCGGGGTCAAAACGGGAGCAGTCCACACCGTCCGCACGATGCTTCTTGCCCTTCTCGGGGCGGCTGACTAGAAACAGCCCTCCCAGCTCCTCCTCATCCTCCTCCCCATCACAATCCTCCTCTGCCACTGAAGGAGACAAGCGTAGTCAGTCAGAAATCAAGGCTAGGCACAAACGGAAGCAAATGGGGCAAAATAGTCCAATAACAAATGCTCATTTTCATTGCTAAACGTTTTGCTATAGTGTGCATTAATGAATACACTAGTGCTCAACAAACAAGACAGCCATGACATTAGAATAAAAGCTAAAATGTCAGTAAAATTAATAGCAAAAGAAAAATCTAAGAACAAAAAAATATATATATTGTTACTAAAACCCAGGAGGAGACGTTACCTGTGCCGTACACCAGTTTACGCAGGTTGGGGGCGGCGCGCTGTTGCCGTAGAAACGCCTCCGACGCTTTCTGTTGCAGACCCTCCTTCCACCGCAGTGCCCCTGAGAAACATGAGGTGGGTTAGGGTCAAATGTCAAATAAATTATTGATTCCACCTTAAGTTCTTGTTCCATTTGGCCACTTCCCCCCTCCCCATCAGTATTCACAAGGTGAAAGCAATATGGCAGACAGAAGCACGCATTCTGAATGCTAAATCGACCCTTAGCTCCTAGGCGCTCCTGTAAATTTAATACAATTGGATAGGTCATTAGATTATCCTATCACAAGGCAAGAAACCTATCCAGTCCTGTCAGATCTACAGGAGTGCCTAGAGAGTAAGGGCTAGGTTGGTTTTGAATTTAACAGACAACTGTAGGGGTAAGGTGCATCCATCACAATATTGCTTACACCAGTGTGTGCAGATTTTTGTTCCAGCCTGCCACTAACACACCCGATTCAAGTACTCAACTTGGGATTCAATTCAGAGAAGCATTATTGAACAAAAATCTGTGGACCATGAAGAGGTAGTATAGACAAGGGGGAGGGGCCACAATGGAACTGCGCTGAATAGACTGAATATTACCTGCACTTTCATAGCACAGCTCTCCTCCCTCCATCTCCTCATCTTCCTCTTCCATTTTGGAGGTGGCATTTGACTTCTTGCTTTCTTTGCCCGAGACATTGGTTTCACAGTCATCTTCTATTGAATCACTCGCATCCTCCTCCTCCGAGCAATGACCCGAGTCTATTGGTTTGAGATCGCTCTTTTCTTCTTCCCCCTCCGAATCACTTTCCTCTCCTTCACTCTCTCGCTCTCCCTTCCCCCCTTCTCCTTCCTCCTCCTCCTCACTCATTTCCAGCTCATCCTCACTGTCTGCAAAGGCAGGTACCTCCACCACTGGCTCTTTCTCCGCTTTCCTTTCCTCCATCTTCTGTCTCTTCACCGGAGGGACGGTCTTCATTCCTTGCTTCTCTTTTGGTTCAGTTTTGTCTTTTGCCTCTTTCTTCAAAACCGTTTCTTCTTCTCCTTCTTCCCTTTTGTTTCCCCCCTCATCCTCTTCTTCAGACTCTCCTTCCTCATCCCCCTCTTCGTCACTGCTACCCTCGCTGTCATCCTCGTCATCATCTTCCTCTTCAGTGAAGACAGCCTTCCTCCTCTCTCTCTGTGTCTCAGGGTCCCAGACTCGGCTCTCCTGGGGTCCTGACGTCAGCCTGTAAGACAAGATGGAGACCAACACAAGTCAGAGGCAAAAATGTATATCATTTTCTATATGCCTTTATTTAAGGGTCCACTTTTTATTTCATAAAATAAAACGGCAGCCACTTGGTTTGCTATAAATCTGAGGATTAGGACTGGAGAAATGTAGCGACTCAAATTGCAAGGACTGACAGTCCATGAGATTAACATGACGATGAGGTTCTCTTTCAACAATAAATGTATAACAGATAACAATTATTTTAGGGCTGCGACTCTTGACAATTAGTCTTTAACCAATTTTAACAATGAGGCTGTCTCTCAAATGAGTAGAAAGTAGAACACAATATATGGAATAGGGTATCATTTGAGATTTCCAAGACGTTGTTGCGTGAGTGTCACTCACCCGTTCTCCTCCTCCTCCTCCACTTCCCCGGGGGTCAGGGCAGCCGCCCCTGTGAACAGTGACACTTTGCTGGCGGCCATCTTGGCATCCAGGGTGGTGTGTGTACCGATGAGGGATTGGACCAACTCTGTGGTGGGACGGACCTCCTCCTAGTGGACACGGGACAGAAATAACTGATTATAGGAGTACACACACACACACACACACACACACACACACACACACACAATAATCCTCTGGTCATTATCTAGGTTCAGGGGAGAGGGAATTTTCAATGGCCCATGACACTTTTGGTTTAGTGCACTCACATTACAACAGTCTCAAGCCATTGTATATAACAGGAGTCAATTATATTCAGGAGGACTTCTATATCACATCCATCAACTATCTGACTTTGACCAATAAAAATACATGGTTTATTATTTTTTGTTAAATGTTTCAAAGCATTTTCGTTTTCTGTCTTACTGAACATGGTCCATGGGTTGGAACTGACCTGTTCTTGATTGACATGGCCGCCGGGCAGGTCGATGTACACTGCGTCCTTATCGTACACGACCCCCCCAACCCCCGCCATGGGAGCGTAGAGCAGCCGCTCCTTCTCGTTCAGCGCCCTCTTCTTCTGAGCTTCAGGCAGAGCGCAGGGGTCTGGCAGGAAGCTGATGTCTGCCACCGCAAAGTCCCCCACACCTGCAGAGGGTGCCATCATGTGTTAGGTTTCAAACCAAATTGCCCAATGTTAAGACAATATAGCTTTCCAAATCTGAATCAATGTTGCTGTGTTTATTTGCTAAATACAATGTGATTAGTGCATGTCAATATGTACTAGGTTTGAGAGTATTGATTCCAGTATTAAATTAATCTCTTCTCTACAAGTCAGTGTTCCTCAAAAGGGCTCAGATTCTTATTTGCTCTCAATCCAATGAGCATACTTACCAGGGATATGGACCTGGCCTTTATTCTTCAAGTATGTCCCCCTCAGGTAGCCATAGAGAGATACAGTACGATCACACTTGGGGTCCACCCTCACCACCTCGGGGTCCGTCAAATCCTCCATGCTGTGTAGATGGCGAGTGTGAAGGGGTACAGTTCAACAAGAACATTTGAATATGGAGTGAAAATGGAAGCAGGGTGCTAGGATCCATCGCTCACAGGCACACAAGTGTGCACAACACACGCACAAACCATAAACATTCTTTCTATTAGAAAACAGCTCTGTTACACACAATAACCATACATGGCACCATTCAACAGCAGCACAGCATTTACAAAACAATAATAGCAACATACAGTACACACCATTTGCCCAAAGTCTGGGTTCTTCTTCTCCCTGGTAGTTAATTGATTTGATCCATGTCACTTTCCCTACTCTGAATCAGTTCTGGCTACGTTCCATTACAAACACATTGCTCTAAAAAGGTCTGGACACTCACCGGTCAGCCACGACGTAGGGATGAGATTGCTGCCACACCAGCGGGCGGAACTTCATGACGGAGATGAAGCGGCCCAGGTTCTTGACCTCCTGGGTCTGGTACTCTCCGTACACCATACCGGACAGGTAGAAGAGTTTGGCACCCTGTGGGAACAAAGAGGGAACGTGGAACACTGTTCAGGAAATGGACTTGTGTTGGATTAGGTTCAGAGAAAGACCATATGCCATGTTTATGAGATTATAGTTCTAAAGGCTAACACCACATTTACAACACATAACACATTTACAAGCTCTGACAGATAGTTTACACTTTTTTTATGTCTTATCAAGACAAACTTAAGAAAATCACAAGTCAACTTGTCACTTCGATAGCACAAGATAAAAAGTTGAGTTGCAAAATGTATGAAGAGGATGTGCAGGGATGGCACAGACTGGCCAACTCTGCTAATTTACCTCCAAGGTTTATCTAGCACATCAGAAATATCTCAGCTCTTGCCAAGAATTTAAATATGAAATGTGCTAGCTATAGATTGTATATATTTAGTTACAGTATGGTGTTCAGTTGTTGTTGCTTTTGGTATTATCCATGCTCTGTACCGTTTGAATATACTTGTGAAAACCAATAAAAATACTTCACAAAAAGACGTGTCAAACCAACTCCATCATCAAGTTTCCTGACGACGCAGCGGTGATAGGGCTGATCACAGACAATGACGAGAAAGCCTACAGAGAGGCGGTTAGAGCCCTGGCAGAGTGGTGCCAAGACAATAACCTCTCCCTCAACCTCAGCAAAACCAAGGAGGTGATCGTAGACTACAGGACGGTTGAAGAGGTTCGGCTTGGCCCCTCAGATCCTCAGGGACCTTTACAGGTGCACCATTGAGAGCATTCTGTCTGGCTGTATCACCGCCTGGTACAGCAACTACCCGGCCTGAACCACAAGGCTCTACAGAGGGTGGTGAAGACTGCCCAGTCATGCAGGCAGCAGGACATCTACACCAGTCGGTCTCTGAGGAAGTCCGGAAGATCGCCAAGGATTCCAGCCCCCGACTGCTCTCTCCGCTACCTTCCGGCAGGCGGTACCTGAGTATCAGGTCTCGGACTAACAGGTTCCGAGACAGCTTCTACCTCCAGTCCATAAGACTGTTGAGCAGCTAACCCCAAGCTGTCTACCTGCACAGACCAGTCTACCTGCACAGACCAGTCTACCTGCACAGACCAGTCTACCTGCACAGACCAGTCTACCTGCACAGACCAGTCTACCTGCACAGACCAGTCTACCTGTACTCACCTGCATTTTAAGAGACTATTTGCACTCACTCACTCACCCTTACACACAATATCTAATACGATTTATGGTGTGAAGCCAAAGATAAAAAAAGTTTATCATTCTAATTCGGTGCTGACCTGGTAGACCTCAGTCCAGAAGCGATGCTTGAGCCGCTTCTTGGTCTTGCGAAGGGCCTTGTTATTGCGGAACGAGTCCAGGTGGGTGAGCACGCCCATGATGCGCGGGAAGCCGTGCACCTGGCAGATGTTGAGGAACTCAAAGGTCTCCATCTCAAAGCCGAAGCTGGCGTCAATGAGCATCAGCACCTGGTGGACCACAAGGATGTCAGTCTTTAGCTCACTGGTAGCCTCACGTCAAGTCTATTTTTATTGTCCGGTAGGGAAATCTGGGTTCAATTCAATTGTCTCAGATATGTGCATCTCAAATGGTACCCTACTTGCTATATAGTGCACTACTTTTGACCAGAGCTCTATTGGTCCTGGTCAAAAGTAGTGCACCATGGGCCCTGGTCAAAAGTAGTGTACTATATAGTGAATAGGATGTCATTTGGGACTCAAAGTGTTTATGCCAACACTACATTTTTGTAACATGATAAAATATACTAGAAAGCCAACAATAAGGCATCAAAATAGACACTGTACGTACTCCAATATCATAAGAAGTACAATTCTATCTTGCTATCAATCCCTTTAAAATTCTGACATTTTGGCTTTAACCACCATACACAAATTAACTTACCAGGTCAGCAACCTTTGCCAAGTCAATCATTGTATTGATGTCATTGCTACACTCGATGAAGGTAAGACGCCTCTTCTTTCCTGAAAGGAAAATGCAGATGGTGGTGCGGCGGCGTTAGCACACAAGGTAAACACAACACATGAAATGACAGCTCTGTGGTCACGCAAGGTTGTATTCACTAGGAACTAAATGGAAGCAAACGTGACAAAATGGGGAGGGACTACCTTAACTTGTCCAAGAAGAAGTGCTTGTTTTCATTTTCAGTTGCAAATTGCATTGCTATGGTGTGCACTAATGAATACGACCTAACTGATCTCAATACAGTAAGAAACATCCAAGCTCAGCTCACCAGAGACGATGGTCACAGGCCCGCAGATGTCCCCTAGTTTCTGCCGTGTGAAGTTTTTGATCAGGCAGCGGATGAGGGTGCTCTTGCCCACCTTGGGGGGTCCTACCACCACCACCACTATCGGGGGGGGCTCTAAAGGGGTGCGGTCCACCAGGGGTATGTGATGTTTCTTGGCCTTCAGGTCCTGGGCTCTTGGATAGGGGGAAAGAACAGTGTTTAGTTTCCTACAATGTTGAACTGTGTCTGTCTGCACTTTTTGTGAGGCCTCCTTCACAATGTCTGTCCTTCTGTCTGAACCACTCAAGATACATGTTAACAGCATTCACTCCTATGGTTATTTCTAACTTGTAAAACCACAGGTTAGTGTCACAGTAACTAAAAAGACAACAATATACTATGTAAACCTTGTGAAACAAAACTAAATAAATGCTAAAAACTCGAACATGAAAGCTGATGGTGGGATGATGTTTCATGTAGTGTAGTATAGTGGGGCATGTATAGGAATGCTGCTGACCTGTGGAAGGTTTTGGCCATGCGCACTGCTGACTGGACCGCAAACGCTTTGGGGTTCCTCTTGCGCTCGTCATCTCCGGCAGGAGTTCCCAGCTGCTTCCTGCTCTTCTTCCTCTCCGCCTTGGGCCCGCTGTGCTTCTGCTGGTGCCGCTTCTGTTCCTTCTTTGGCTCTTTCCCCTCCATCTTCTCCTTTCTGAGAATCACACACAGGTCAGAAACTAAAGCTTGGAGGATCAAATGTAGCTTTGCCTTATGCACATCCCACTTAATTAGGTGCTTCATGTAACAATCATTTAGATAGTTCCAACTATCTCCCTGTATGCGAGTGAACTACCTACAGTATCTCAAGAAACTTGTCCATAATGGTTGTAGTGCATTTGCTAGTAACAACAGGGTCACTGAACTCATGAACATCTGAAATAAGTATCAGTAAGAGGTGATGGTTTTGTCTGACAATATAAAAGTAACTGCAGCAACTTGGTCTATGCTACACTATGTTTCTACACATTGTACAAGCATTTTCCACAGCTCACAACATAGCTAGTAGGACTGGGACAATACCAGTATAGCGATACTCAGTATCGTAGTAAAGAAACAAAACAAAGCGGATTTAACTTCTTTCGGGAAAAAGTCCTAATGTTTGAAACAATGTTGTCATCATGAGTCATATTTATGTATTTTCCAAGCTATAGCACACTATTTTACATATAGCAGGTTTTTAAAGGACCAAAGAGTTATCTGCTTTGTGTTTTCATTTTTGCAATGGAAAAAAGATTGAGATACTGGTATCGTCTCAGCCCTAATAGCTAGTGCGTGTTTTGGGAGCACCACTACCTACAATCAACTAATGGAACCACATTATCATAAATTGTTTGCCTCATTTGACGACCATCACGTTAGTCGTCTTTGTGTTTGTATTACGACATTTACTCAAGTGTTGAGGAGTCTCTTTTTGCACTTCTTAATGAAAACCTGACTGTTAATACACTAACTGCATGTCCAGCTAGCTACCATGCAAACAGATTTAGCTTGGAGCTCATTTCAACCTAAGTTACCGTTTGTACGCCAGATAATATGATATAACGTAATAATACGTTTCCATTACTGGGCATTACATGCTGACCAATCCGCCATCACGTGCAGGTTGATTTTGTTCACCCACACCAGACGCGATCAGGACACACAGGTTGAAATATCAAAACAAACTGAACCAATTATATTATATAATTTGGGGACAGGTCAAAAAGCATTAAACATTTATGGCAATTTAGCTAGCTAGCTTGCTGTTGCAAGCTACTTTGTCCTGGGATATCAACATTGGGTTGTTATTTTACCTGAAATGAACAAGGTCCTCTACTCCAACAATTAATCCAAAGATAAAACGGTAAAACGAATTTGTTTCTCGTCATCTCTCCTCCTTCCTTCAGGCTTCTTCTTCGGACTTTGGCAACCAAATTTACAGTGCATTATCATAAAGATTAACTGAGTGTGGACCTCAGTTCCTCTTTCAATCACCCACGTGGGTATTGACTCCTAAAAACCAATGAGGAGATGGGAGAGGCAGGACTTGAAGCACATTAAGCATCACAAAGAGAACCAAGTTCTATTTTAGTGCCTGGCCACGCAGACACCCGAGCAGTGTGGGTGCAATGATTAAATAACAAGGTATGTGTACATTTATTTTGCAACGCACGCGACGCGAGCGTTGTGGTCAGCATGTTACCCCAGACAAAACGTCACCATAAAATGTTCAACTTACCTGTCTTTAGTGATACCCTTTTCACTGAAACAAGAATGAAGAAAGTATCTAGAAATGTCTGTGTCCGGTTACAGGTAGTTCTCCAAAAACCAGAGAATATTCAGAAAGATATTACATCCGTGTTTTATATCAAGTGAGAAATGCATCTTGCATGTGTGTACATCTTTGTTTTGATCGCAATGTGTGATGCGCTGCCATCTACCTCTACAAGTGGCCACGGCGCATAGAAATGACGAGCTCCTGCAAAGATGTTGGGAAATGCAAGATGTCTGGCAGCTAAAATGGTGAGGGAACACCTCACTCGGTGCAAAACGTGGATTTAGTATATTTCTGAATAATCTCTGTTTTTTGGAGAACCACCTGCAACTGGCCAGACTAAGATAATTTCTTAATTCTCAATTCGGTGAAAAATTATCGTCAAGAAAAATCTGACTATGGCAATGTTTTGTATAAGCTAACCTGCAAAGCTGGTGAATAAATGTTTTACTCAGGTAGTTTACCATTGAAAAAAATGGGCACAGTTCCAGTCTACTTAAGGGACAACTTCAGTATTTTAGCAATTGTTCAACTACTTACTACTTTGCAACTATTTAGCATGTTAACCTAACTCCTAACCTTAACCCCTAGCCTAGAAGGTTGTAAGTTCAGCAAATTCGTAAGCTATAATACAAATTGTAATTCGTAATATATAATACGAAATGGATGATGGACATTCACAAATTAATACATATGAAATGTAACACATACACTGAACAAAAATATAAAAATATAAACGCCGGGGCCAATGCAAGTCCACTCTTAAAATGTGCAGTTTTGTCACATAACACAATGCCACAGAAGTCTCAAGTTTTAGGGGAGCATGTAATTGGCATGCTGACTGCAGCAATGTCCACCAGAGCTGTTGCCAGGTAATTGAATGTTCATTTCTCTACCATAAGCCTCCAATGTCATTTTTGAGAATTTGTCAGTACGTCCAACCGGCCTCAGAACCGCAGACCACGCCAGCCCTGGACCTCCACACGCGGCTCTTCACCTGCGGGATCTGAGACCAGCCACCCGGACAGCTGATGAAACAGAAGTATTTCTGTCTGTAACAAAGCCCTTTTGTGGGGTTAAAACTCATTCTGATTGGCTGGACCTGGCTCCCAAGTGGGTGGGCCTATTCCAAGCCCACCCATGGCTGCGCTCCTGCCCAGTAATGTGAAAACATTGATTAGGGTCTAATGAAATTATTTAAATTGACTGATTTCGTTGAAATAGTTGCATGTTGAGTTTATATTTTTGTTCAGTATACATCGAGCGTGTCGGATTTAAATATGTTTGAGGTACTTGTCAAAGCTAATTGCAACGTATGAAGGCAGGTTTAAATAAAGTCACATTACCTGCGAGATAGCTACTTCAAACGACTTGATTTCCAGTCAGTTAATGAAGTGCATTTGTTTACTTCATCTGGATAAATACAATAGCTGCAAAACAAACGTGTTTCCAAATGTCTCACATGCGTACTGAAAATCCGGAAGTGATTGCCATCTGTATTTCCAGGCGTCTAGGAAACATCACACCAATTTAAACGTTCCGCCTCCTAACACGTTCCGCCGTTTGGTTGTAGTCTAATATCTGATAAAATATATCTATCAAGGACAAAGGAAGAGTGATTTAAAAGCCTTCTCCTAAATTAGATGGGAGTCACATTCTACTTACAGGACACTTGACTCAATTTTCTGCAGGTATGGTAGTCCTATTTCATTTTCAATTATGAGAGAATAAATGATCAAAACAGCAGTTCACATAAAGTTGTTGTTTATTTCGAATAAATACAATAAATAGTGATACATTATGTAAAATAAATTGTCAATGTATTATTCTACTCATATTATACACCCTTTATAGCCAATACGTGTTTTTAACTGACTCGCCTGGATAAATACATGTTTAAAAAAATAAATAGATTAACCCTATATTATAGTAGTAACGTACCCCCCTACATAACCCAGAAGCAATGTTCATTCATGCAACAGTCCTATTGTACATGGATAATACATTCAGGTCTGCCTTAATGTTGCCGAACTCATTCTGGGAATGATTATAAGTCCATCGACATAATAAAAATGTTCATTAATTGTTTCATTGAAACAGAATAGCACTACTTCTCACAAGAGCTAGACCTATTCAAACCTGGAGTGTTGGCAACCCTTTCCATTGAAGACTTAGAATACGGTAGGGGTGTTTACTGGTCCTGCCACTGAACTCTACTCTGTCTGCATCTGCTTAAAGATGTCTTCCACACACTGGAAAGACAGTTCAGGTAGTGGGGCTTCTTGCATGGCATCAAAGAGCACGGAGGGACTTGAGTACTCATCTGAGACTTCCCTGTACAGGAAACCCTGGTCTATGGGATAGGGGTTCTCAAGTCCTATGTCCCAGCAGGCTGAGTCCGGTGTGGCAGGACAACTGGAGAACGGGTCGAAGGTGCTGCTGGCACGAACTGACTGGAGTCCACCATGGGTGTACTGGGGATGAAGAAGTCCAGATGGAGGTGAGTAGCGGAAGGCCTGGCCCTCCCCCTGGGAGCAGAACGTGAACTCCTGGGCAACGTTCCACCATTGAGCTTCTGGCAAAGCACCTGGAGAGATAGTGCCCAGGAGCCTGTCGTGTCTCACTCCCACACTGAATGAGGGACTGCTGTAACCGGCATCCCCCGGAGAGAGCGGGAAGGGGGGGGGACAAGATGAGGGACCGTAGAAGAAGTCCTCCTCGTGCATCTGGCTGTGGCTCACCGGCTGGTAATAAGAGACTTTCTCTATGTCGACCTGGCGGGTCACATCTTCGATCTCATGGAGGAGTTTGGAGAAAGACTGTGTAGGTAGAAAGGGACTGGGGATAGGGTGAGCTGACTCTGGCTGAGGGGAGAGTCTGTGGTCCCTGTGCTTCATTGTTCTGGCTCTCCTGTTCTGAAACCACACCTGCAACAGATAAGGATAGCTAGATGAGAATGTGCTTTTTACAATGTAATTGAATGGGAAAGGTGTGTGCGTGTGCAACCACTTACCTGAATGCGGGATTCTGGTAGGCCAGTGGCCTGGGATAGGCGCTCCCTCACGACAATGCTTGGGTAGCGATCAACATCAAAATGCACCCGCAGAAGCTTCAGGTGCTCTTTGGTGAAGCTAGTTCTCTTCCTGCGCCCCATGGTCCTAGCACCCGTCTGTGCTGCATTGTCTTGACCTGCAGAACAGTACCAATGTTACTCACATTGATTTAGAGATTGTATTTTGAATAATATAACGAAACGGCCACTACAGCTCTAAATACCTCTGGCATCCCAATGATTACATCAAGGCGGGAGCCAATGGAAATGGGACAAAGGGAAGTGTATCAGGGAGGGAAATATCCTCTTCCTCACTGCCCAACCATCTCCTACTGGTATAGACACACACTTCAAACGGTACAAAGAGATAAACAAACAACATACAGACAAAAAGGTAAAAGATTAATGAATCACAAGTATATAAAACAAACAGTGGTAAGTATCAAGACAGTTAATACATACAATTCACTGAGGATTCATGAGACAGTTAAGACAATTCATGAGACAGTTAATACATACAATTCACTGAGGACAGTTTACAAGTATTTAATACTACAAATAGAAAGAAACAAACACTAGGAGAATCTGAATTCTATGTCATACTATCAACAAACTATCTGTTGATAAGCAACTGCTTTCAAAGGTTACAATTAGGTTTAGAATAAGGGTAAGGGTTAAGTTTATGGTTAGGATAAGGGTTAAGGTTAGTGCTAGGGTTAGTAGAAATGTTACTGATAGTCTGTAGATGGTTTGTAGAGCATCTACAGATGGACTAGCCAAATAAAGACTTCCCAAGGATATAGATACATGCAACAAGGAAAACCTGATTGTAACTAGACTATACAAATATATTAGAGAATGTAAGTAAAACAAGCACAACTGTAATCTTAAAAGTAAAATGGCTCAATCCAGAAGCCCAAAATACAATGATTTTATCCTCACCAATGCTGCAGTCCATCGACATTTCTCTGTTGTTTAGCTCTTTGTCGGTTGCTCTAGTCTTGGTCTAGTCCTCAGTCTCTGCGACTGAAGAACTTGTGGATCTAAGATTTGCTTCTTGCTATAGAGCTCTGACACTGGAGGTCAGCAGTTCCGTTTTTATACCAAACTCTAAAGAGAAAGTTGGAATAGTGGGGTGTGGTGTTCCCTTGGAAGACATTTTCATCTCTCTAGGAGGTCATTTGCAACACACTTCCCCCCACCCCTGGCCTAATCACCTTAGCCTTGTGACACATACAAAATTAACACGTACCCCCCTCTCAACACAATCATTGCATCATTCATGTTTTTTTATTTCAGGTACTGTCCATACGTTCACAGCTCATTGACTTTATGAAAGAGACAATAAAACAGATTAAAACAGCTAACGGGTGTGAATGGATGGGGCTTTTCTTTTAAAGGTCAATGGTGCCAATGTAATCTTGATTTGATCATTTTGTGTGTATCGCATGTACAGTATGCAAAGAATGGTTTGAAATATATTTGATTGAAAACATATTGAAAACAAGTTGAAATACTTCGTTACTGTACGTATGTTTTTTTTTTGGTATCTGTACTTTACTATTTCCAGACTCACATCAAACATCTCCAATCTAAAATTAAATCTAGAATTGGCTTCCTATTTCGCAACAAAGCTTCCTTCACTCATGCTGCCAAACTTACCCTCGTAAAACTGACCATCCTACCGATCCTCGACTTCGTGATGTAATTTACAAAATAGCCTCCAATACTCTACTCAACAAACTGGATGCAGTCTATCACAGTGCCATCCGTTTTGTTACCAAAGCCCCATATACCACCCACCACTGCGACCTGTACACTCTCGTAGGCTGGCCTTCACTTTACACTCGCCGCCATATCCACTGGCTCCTGGTCATTTACAAGTCCCTGCTAGGTAAAGTCCCACCTTATCTCAGCTCGCTGGTCACCTTAGCAGCACCAACCCGTAGCACACGCTCCAGCAGGTATATCTCACTGGTCACCCCCAAAGCCAATTCCTCCTTTGGCCGACTCTCCTTCCAGTTCTCTGCTGCCAATGACTGGAACGAACTTCAAAAATCTCTGAAACTGGAGACACTTATCTCCCTCAACAGCTTTAAGCACCAGCTGTCAGAGCAGTGTACAGACCACTGTACCTGTTTATAGCCCATCTGTAAATAGCCCAACCAACTACCTCATCCCCTACCGTATTTATTTATTTATCTTGTTCCTTTGCACCCCAGTTTTTCTACATTGCACATTCATCTACTGCACAGTTTTCTTTTACCATTCCAGTGTTAAATTGCTATATTGTAATTACTCTGCCACCATGGCCTATTTATTGTCTTACCTTCCTTATCCTACCTCATTTGCACTCTTTGTATATAGATTTCTTTTTTTTCCTACTGTATTATTGACTGTATGTTTGTTTTATTCCATGTGTAACTCTGTGTTGTTGTGTGTCGAACTGCTTTGCTTTATCTTGGCCAGGTCGCAGTTGTAAATGAGAACTTGTTCTCAACTTGCCTACCTGGTTAAATAAAGGTGAAATAAAAAAATAAAAAATAAAAATAAAATACTATTTATATTTCTGTCGACTTTTACTTTACTTCCCTACATAAAAAAAAATACAAAAAGCATACTTTTACTCCGATACATTTCCCATGACACCTTCGTTACACGCTACACAATTAAATAAATCTGAAGCTGGAAGAAAAAAACTAATAATGTTGGAGAAAAAAAATGCAAGCAACATCAGCGAGTCGGCACACTAATGGGTGAACTTGTTTTGCTAGGCAGCAGGCGGCGACATACAGAGTTGATGCAATCCTCATCAGTTTGGCAAATCCACGGTGTAAACCCAACCCACCGGGAGCCTGTCACTGGCAAAACAGTCAACGCCCAAGCGTGTCCGAAATCGCTCTATCGCCAGCTCTTGATGAGGACGAACACCCTTGGCTGTATCTACAATGTTTTATTTTCTCGTAATGAAGGATTCATCCTACCGGATGAAATGTCTGTTATGTTTACCAAAAGTTCAGGAAATACTAGCGTTCAGAAACTCGCCATCGAACCTAAAAAACACATTGAAGCAAGTCTACTGTTAGCCTGCTAGCTAGCTTGAATAACGTTAGCATGCGTTGGAACAAATGTGGAAGATCCACACTTGCAGCCGAAACGGTTGAAGATGCTAGTGACCTCCAGCTGCTGCGCCCGAATGCTACAAGGTGGAACTCCTGGTTCATGGCTGTAGAAAGACTCCTGAAAATCGTCAAAGACAAAAAAGAGGCGGCCGTCAGAGTTCTCTGCACAGACTTCGAGGTTCCAATGTAAGTAATGTACTATTTTGGTCATAATTTAAGGTCTTGAATGTTGTCTAAATCTGTTTCCTGACCCTTTGCTTGGGGACTAACTGTTTCACATGTTGTAGCCATACACTATCATTTATCCATTTAGTCAACTACTCATCCAGCCATTGATTACTGTAGTTAAATCAGGTGAAATGGTTAGTGGTCCCCTTTGTATAGGGTTAGGAAACACAGTATTATTATATATATTTTTTCATAGGTTCAATCCATCTGAACTTGACTTCTTCACAGAGTATGCTGCCACCATGAGCCCAGTCGCAAAGGCCATCAACATCCTGCAGGCTGAAACCAATGTCCAGATGGGGTGGCTACTTCCAACTATCAACCTGCTGATCACAAAACTTGACCCACTCAAGTTGTCCCTGAAGTACTGTAAGCCTCTGGTGGATGCGCTACAACTGGGACTGAAGAAGCGCTCCGGCCACATGTTTCACAACCCTGAGCTGATAGCAGCTGCAATCCTTCTCCCCAAATTCAAAACAACGTGGACAAAGGATGATGCCACCATCAGAATGGGTAAGACATCATGTGGTTAGTTAACAGTATTTTATTATTCATAAACAACTGTGTAGTGTACATTGACACTTCATAGATTTGAGAACCACCCATTTAAACAAAATTCCGGACTTTGTGGTTCTGTCCAATGTGTAGCCTATTTAGCCCTGTTGCTTGGTTGATATAGATGGGGAATGGGGATGGATTAATGTAGGCTCATAACAGCATGATTTCTATTGTCATCTTCCTTGTATTTCAGAGATAGACTACATCAAGGACCACTTGGAAGAACCCTTGCTGCAGCTAGGTGATGCACAAGTTCATCAAATGAGGACTTCTTCTCTGCCATGAAAACATCTCAAACACAAGAAAGCTCCAAACAGCTGGACGGATGCCTGGCCTGTTCAGCTGATCATATGGAGTTGCTCGAGTCCTTCCCGGCAGTCTGTAAGCTGTCGCTGAGGTTAAACGCACCCTTACCTGCATCAGCTGCATGTGAAAGGCTGTTCAGTATTGCAGGACTTGTTTTCAGCCCCAGGAGAGCAAGGCTGGATTCCAGAAACGTAGAAAACCATATTTTACTGAAGATGAACCGTAAATTCTTTAACTTCAAGAAATGACAGCTTAACACTAGCAAACCCAAGGACACGGATGCCTTGTGCGTTTTGTTAATTTATGTTTAAAATTCACAAGTTATAGGTGTCCTTGTTACAAAGGCATGACCTGACACACTGATTTCTAATACAGTTCCATCAGTGGTGATGTCCTCATATTCCTACAGTGAAGTTGTGTGTACTTTGGATGAGCTAAACATTTTATTTTTATGTATAGGTTTCTATTATAGGAGGTTTTTATCTAAAGGAAAGTGCCTGTGATTGTAAGTCATTATGTTTACTGGCTATATTCCTTCATTATTAAGGCATAATTCTATTTTGTCTGTAAGAGATGTATTTTGAGGTGTTTCCTAGTTGAGAATCCACTTAATTTTTATTTATCTGAGCTCTTGCATCCATAAGTAAGACTTACCTTTCAGAAAAGCTCAAACCGAATAAAAGGTCTGGCTCTTTTGCATTTTGATACTTAAGTACATCCACCAATGCCTAATATAAGGGATTAAATGTATAACATTTTTACTTTTACAAAAGTTTGATGATTGAGTACTTTTTACTCCACTGTACTTAAGTACATTTAAAACCAGGTACTTTTACTCAAGTAGTATTTTACTTTGTGACTTTTACTTGAGTAATTTTCTATTAAGGTGTGTTTACTCAATTGTCATACTTGAGTAAAAGTACTTTTTCCACCACTGAAAATGAGGATCTATATCTGAATGAATTCACAATCAGAATAAATGTTTAAATGCCCAGCGCTGTGGCATTGTTGGCACTGTGTTCATTGTTGTTTAACTAGCTAATGTTAGCTGGCTGGCTCGTTAGCTAATGTTACGTGACGTGTGTACAACACCCGTTGAATATGGCCAGTGTCAGTAAACCTCTGCCAAAAAACGTAATGAAATTGTTGCCAGCAGATCTGGTTAGGCTGTTTTCATGTTATCCATAGGTAAACAAATCATCGGCCAGAGCGTCAAGTGTGCGCTCCGAGAGCGAAACTAGATGGGTGTGAACGATGCTGAATGCTTTTCACTAGATAAGCCCATTTTCTCAAAAGTGAGTTTGCAAGTTGATCAACTTTCAAAGCAGAATAACTTACCCATTGTTCCTCAGATGTAATGTATGATATACCATTTTTGTAGCTCTGAGTCTCTACTTTTAATCAATGTAAAAAACACAATTTCAAATTTTGCTACATAAGACCGAAACCAGGTGGTGAGTCACATAGGCACAATGGTAAATAAGTCATAAACAACATTTTTGAAACGCATTCAGGAATTGAGATCATTTAAATGTTTTACTGAATCTCACCTATGGAACGGCGTTTGGATCTTTACGTATAAAAAAAATACACGTCAAATAACACTATTTGACGTGTCAAGTAAGCTTTTATTTTGGCACGTCAAATAACTCAATTAAAGTAGAATGTTGTGTGTGTGATGAATTTGCACGTGTAAGCCAAGCGCCACCACTATCAGTAGCACTGTCAAAGCTGTACAAAAAAAGTCTGCAAACAGCACACACAGGCCACGGACGATGTGTTTACAATTCCGCGATGGTAATAAGGCATTATTTGTTCGACCGCAACTTCTGGGGTAGCTAGCTAGCTTTAGCTTGGTACCTAGCTTGCACCAATACATCCAGCCTGACCAGGAGTTAGAAACTGCAGTCATTTTCATTATCCTTAACAATGATTTAGGAAACCTTGTAAGTATTAGGTAGGTAGCCACTTGTTCGCCTATTGAAATTGAACTTCAGTTCATTATCTATTCAATTATGACATAACTATTTGTATTAATTTGCATCACTGTCAATTACATACTTTTATTTCGAAGGCTAACCGCAAAGTCCACTATTGTGGCTAGCTTCACATAGATGGGTCCGACCAGCGTTAATCAAATTAGAACTGTTTTATATATAGCTAGCTAGCTATAACTACTGAACCATATGTCGTTTTGGCTGTGTTTTGGGGGAAAAACATTGTTTGCATCTATGAGTTAGCTAGCTTTCTTTTATGGCCAGCACTGTGGGTGCGCGAGACAACTTTACCAGCATCATAGCATACGTACCGATGAATCGTTGTGACATATGAAATACGAGTGATAGTGTAATCAATGTGTAATAACTACGTAAAAAAATTATGAACGCGTTAAATTATTATGTTATGTACAGTCATATGTAGGTCCTGATACATGTGCATATGTATACTTTATATTTACAGACCACACTTGTATGTAGAATTCATTAGATTAAAGATGAATAAGATTCCCAATTCATATGAACTTGTTGTAAACCTTTTTGATCCATTTCCAGTAGCCAGATGACAGCAATTGAAGATAGTTATCACCTCACAAGAGTTGTAATGCGACCTGGATTTGAACCCTATTGATTAGAGATCCTATCAATCACATTTTAATGAAAGCTATTATCGATCACATGTTGCATTGTGTGTGCCAGAAATGGGGGCCATTTGAGGTGTTATATAGCCTAAATAGCCTAGTGTATTCTTTATGTTTTGGGAGTACCCTTAATACTTAAACCATTAAATACACCTATAATCTCACTGCCGATAGGACACGAAAATGGTCTAATTCACACACTTATCAAGAGAACATTCCTGGTCATCCCTACTGCCTCTGAATAGGTGCTCACTAAACACATGCATCGTTTGTATTTGATGTCTGAGTGTTGGAGCGTGCCCCATAGCGATCCGTAAATGTAAAAATGTGTTTTGCTGAATATAAGGAATTTTAAATGATTTTTACTTTTGATACATAATTATATTTTAGCAATTGAATTTGCTTTTGATACTTAAGTATATTTAAACCAAATACTTTCAGACATTTACTCAAGTAGTATTTTACTGGGTGACTTTCAATTTTACTTGAGTCATTTTATATTAAGGTATCTTTACTTTCACTCAAGTATGACAATTGAGTACTTTTACCACCACTGCTTTTAGCCTCATGACTTTTAAATGTTTTGGTATTCTATCAAAAAAGGACATGATTGACTTTCAGAAAAAAATATTGGTCGAGCTCAGGAAATTTGGAGCCTAAATTAGCCCGAGCTCTGTGAATGAGCAAGATTGAGCTAGCATAATGGTGAACACTTAAACATAATTTTAACTTCTCTATCAAACATATTTTAAGTTTTTTTTTTAATGTTAATTTTATCTATAATTTAGTCAAGCAGGGTGGAAATGTATGAGTGGGACATACAAACAACATGAAACATGGACAAATAGATAAAACTGAGTTTTTGTATTTATTTAGCATTGCACCATTGTTTTCACACCAAATAAATTATGACACTTCCTGAATGTGGTGTCATTGTAGGAAGGGGTTGTTTTCTTAAATGGAGAACAACAAACTAACAGGGTGGGAAGTGATATCAGGGACACACAGAATCTTAATTTAAATAATAATAAGACAATAATCATGAACAAAAACTTTATTGAATTTAACTAGGACTATAAAATAATGAAGATTGTAAATATTTCATAATTTTATGGATTGTATTTCTTGTGGAAGTTGACACAATACACATAACACTCCCATTATGGACATTCCGCCCCACCCCCTCAACAGTCTTTACTCTGCCTCCACCCCAATGGACATTTATTCATTCATCACTGCCACAGTTGTTATGTATATAGTCTTATTTCGATTGCTGTTTTTTATTACAATTTTTATTATTTTATTCCACTTAGTCCACTTAGAGATCGAAGCCTAAGATTTTCACTGTACCCTACAATCACACCTGCAACCATGTGCATGTGACTATTAAACACTCTGACACTGAATCTGAACTAAAGACTTCCTCCAAGCTAGCAAACCACTGTGGCTAGTATTGACATTGTAATTACATCACTATTGATTAGCTAGTTTCCATGAAACAGCTGCCTGTGTTAGCTGCCGAGTTAGTGGTGTCCTTTATGTTGTGACAGCTAGCGAATATGCTAACGTTAGCTAGCTAGCTAAACATTTGGCATGGACTGGCAGAATGGGATTATGGAGAGTGAATTAAATTATTTCTTCATCTTGCTAGGTAGTTATCTAGCTGTGGCCATCTGGCTAATATAAACAAGGCTTTCTACAAAATAGCAACATTAACTCAATCTAAACCATAAGCAACACACACAGATATGCATTGCCAAACAATGCTACTGCCACCTTCTGGTTTGGAGTATTTTAACAAGGTGGCTGACGAATTCAAGGTCTTTGCTGTGTGAACACAGAAGCTATTGACTGCTGACACTGTTCAGAGGTGCTAAGAACTGTTGGCAGGCAAACGTTTGACAATCCTACCGGTGTGTCTGAGCTATAAGACATGGGTAAAAAGGAATAGTTAAATACATAAAACTAATTTAGTTGAACCTATTTGCTTATTTTGAAGGACATTTTTATTCAGTTTTTCTTCCAGAAAACGTTTCAGGTAGAACGGTAATGGATAGAGCTAACATGATTCCCTATTCTACTTGAAAGATAATCATGTATCCCCACACAATATATTTGAATCTGAATATTATTGTTTTATAACTTTTTTCTCTGTCTGAACATTCTGTAACATTGCTCCCTCCTGAACACACCCCTTAATTCGCAACAATATTCACATGAGCCCTACTCTTCTGCCATCACTAGACATCAGACAAACGTATATGTGTGTGTTTGTGTCTATGTATGTCTGTGTACGTTTTTGCAAATGTGTAGTGTAGGCCTACTAGTTCTTAATTAGCCTAGATAGGACCACTCTGAAAGGCACTGATACCCACCCTTGACAGTACACTCCCAAGAAATACACATGTAAATTACTGTAATCTGGCCCTATAACTACAGATATAAGGTCATAGCTGGCTGTCCCTTTCTCTCTGTAGGCATCATCTCTCGCCAGGAGACTGAGTCTTTGCTGATGAATGCTTCAGAGAGATGCTTCCTGGTTCGAACCAGGGAGCAGAGCTGGGGTTACACCATAGAGATAGATAGAAGACTCATCTTTGCATACCTGCTATTATAGCGTATGCAACAGCATGGGCAGCGCCATTGACACTATCTCAATTTTAAAGTAATCAATTTTCTTCTTATTATGTGTTTAAATAAAGTGTAAAGCTAATATTGCTGATTTAGTCCTGAAACCAAATCTTCATTGTGTTATTCATTTATTGTGGCCACCAAATAGTGGTTATATAGTTTAAAACCATTTACAAACCATAGCACCCAATTTAAATTTGAAGTCATTGGCTGATTGCTCCCAACCCAAAGGAACCCCCAGCCAGTTGACTACTTTAAAATGGTGGACGCCCTCAATGGCAATGTCCATGCGAAAACGAGTTATAATCCAGGCTGTATCACATCCGGCTGTGATTGGGAGTCCCATAGGGCAGCACATAATTGGCCCAGTGTCATCCAGGTTTGGCTGTGGTAGGCTGTCATTGTACTTAAGAATGTGTTTTTAATTGCCTTGCCTGGTTAAATAAAAAAACTAAATAAATATCTACGTTGAGTCCTATTGGTTACACCCTGAGCTACTGCACCACCTGTGGCTTCAAACACATCCTGGTGGATGTCTCTGGAGAAAGCTTCCTGGGTATTGACCAGAACAGGTTTGTCACTCTGGCCAACCTCATTGAATTCCACAAGGTCTTTATTTTTTGTCTGTCTTTCTTTTCTTGTCTGTCTGTGGTCTCTGTCTATCAGTCTGTCATGTCTGCCTGTCTGGGCTTGATTTAGCTTTCACTTGTCTATGCAAATTTGCTGTGTCTGTGCTAAATTAATCTGTGTGAATCGGATTTCTGTCTCAATATCCAATATCTATTCTTCACCTCTGTTATTTTCCCTAGGACGAGGTCATCACTACATCGGGAGGAGAGCTCCTGCAGGAGTCACGTTGACTCAACAAACTTTTCCACTAACTACAGGGGTCTATTTCAGTAATACCCCCTCCACCTCCTGACAAACATACCTGTCCTCCATGACACCCAGTGAAAACAAATTTTAATTCTAGTTCCAAAATGGAAAACTTTGAAAATGAATGACACTTCATTCTTACATTTCAATTTATCTCCTGACTTGATGGAATTGAAATTTTATTTCAGCCCCTGGAAAGAGAGCACTGTCACACAAAAACAATGGAGTGAACCTATGGCCTTATTTAGTTATTCAGGACAACTGTCCTAAACACACAGCCAAGTCCCCAAATACGGGTGTGCCAAGATTGTAGCGTCATACCGAAGAAGACTCGAGGCTGTAATCACTGCCAAAGGTGCTTCAACAAAGTACTGAGTAAAGGTTCTGAATAATGTAGACGTAATATTGCATTGTTTATTAAAACATTTGCAAAAATGTCTAAACCTGTTTCTGCTTTGCCATTATGCGGTATTGTGTGTAGATTGAGAGGGGAAAACAATTTAATACATTTTAGAATAATTATAATCAAATTCATCACATACTTTTCGTTAGTTGAGAATCTTGCACTATCAAAAACAAAAAGAACAGCACAAGCTTGCAGAGGATGTCCATACCAAATCAGAAGATCCACCCAAAACATTAGAAAAACAAATGCTCAAGTGATTATTTCCCAGATTGACAAAATGTACATTTCTCATCAACATTTCTAATATATTACAAATACTTTCGTTGGACGACTCACTTGTGAGTTATTATAGTGTCCTCTGTCTATCTCTATGACTGGCACCCTAGCTGTCAGTGGAATGTTATGACGTAGTTTCCGGTATCACGCCCCGACTCACCAAAAAAAACTGTCGAACTGGGAAGGAGCAGTCAAAAGGGGTCGAAAATACTCAAATAATCTAGAGTAAGTTAACGTTGTGTATGAATGAACCCCTTGTTCCCGATACTGTCACGTCGTTCGTATTATCAAGAGAAGTAGCAAACCAACATTTCATGATATGCTAACGTAATGTTAGCTTGGCTAATAGGTAGCTAGCTAACTAGCAACACTAACATTCATCTCTGGAGCTTTGATGGCACAGCACTCGTAAAACGAACGTTTATTTGTCAGATATGCCAAGGTAGTTAACATCATACAATTACTTTCTACATAGACTAGTTTTGGTGGTTATTGTAAACAATAAACAAGTAGCTCGCTAACTAGTCTATGGCTGGATGGCTCGTTTTGACAGATGTTTTGAAGACCCGAATGTCTCCACCTGAATTGTTGCTATCTAGGTCAGGGGTGTCAGAGGTCCAGTGTCTGTGTCTATGTTTATCCGTGACTTGTCTGTTGAATATAGTCAAATGCCGACTAAGCTCTTGAGCAATAATATTTTCTTCAGCTGGCCATCATAGCATTAAACTGGCTGTGTCTCACTTATTATTAGTCTCACTTATTAGTATTAGCTAGCTAGCCAATATCCCAGTGTTTTTTTAAAATGATAAATTAACATAAACAATTCCAGAGACATTTGAGTAGCCTAGCTAGTACCACAAGTAAGGACACTCAAAACGTTCAGATTAATAACTGTTTGAGAAGCATTGTCTTAATCACTTTCTCTCTATTTGACAGAACCCCAAGAAACATAGCTGCTTCACTCTCCACCAGGATTACATTGTGATTGGACACAGAACCATCTCCCCGCCAATGACAGCTCTTTAGAGGGGAAAATACCCTGTCCACCACAGCAGTCATTGGCTGAGCTGGACTTGAGATCACAATGATGAAGAGGAACTGAGGGAGTCTTCCTCCTCAGGTGTAGGAGGCGAGCCCTGTCCTTTCCCAACCCCTTGACACATCCATTAATATGAACCATGGACCCAGGAGCAGTTGACAGTCCCGTCACCTTAGTCATCAAGGCCCCCAACCAGAAGTATGACGACCAGACAATAAACTGTTTTCTCAACTGGACGGTGGAGAAACTGAAGAGTCACATCTCTAATGTGTACCCAAGCAAGCCGGTGAGTTGGTACTGCCATTTTTTTGGTTTCTTCATCCCACCATTCCATTAACTAAGGGGAGTGGATAGGGCAGGGGGAACTATCTGCCTGGAGAGCTACTGGATGTGCAGGGTCTTGCTCCAGCTCAGCTCTAGGTCTAACTCTCAAAGGGATAACTACAGTAAGAGTATCTGCAAAGTATACTGAACCAAACTATAAATACTACATGCAACAATTTCTAAGATTTTACTGAGGTACAGTTCATATAATCAGTCAATTGAAATACATTCATTAGGCCCTAATCTATGGATTTTACATGAATGGGAATTCAGATACCTTAAAAAAGAAGTAGGGGTTTGGATCAGAAAACTAGTCAGTATCTGGTGTTACCACCATTTCCCCCATGCAGGGCGACACATCTCCTTTGCATAGAGTTGATCAGGCTGTTGATTATGGCCTGTGGAATGTTGTCCAACTCCTCTTCAATGGCTGTGCGAAGTTGCAGGATATTGTTGGAAACTGGAACATGCACTAATACATGTCGATCCAGAGCATCTCAAACACTATTACGGACTACAAAGGGAAACCCAGACACGAGCCTGCCAGACAAGCTAAATATATTTTATGCTCGCTTCAAAGCAAGCAACACTGAAGCATGCACGAGAGCACCAGCTGTTTTGACTATGACTATGTGATATAACACTCTCGGTAGCCGACGTGAACAAAACCTTTAAACAGGTCAACATTCACAAAGCCGCTGGGCCAGACAGATTACCAAGACGTGTACTCAAAGCATGCGCGGGACCAACTGTCAAGTGTCTTCACTGACATTTTCAACCTCTCCCTGACCGAGTCTTTAATACCTACATGTTTCAAGCAGACCACCATAGTCCCTGTGCCCAAGGAAGCGAAGGTAACCTGCGTAAATGATTATCGCCCCGTGGCACTCACGTCGGTAGCCATGAGGTGCTTTGAAAGACTGGTCATGGCTCACATCAACAGCATCCTCCCGGACACCCTAGACCCACTCCAATTCGCATACCGCCCCAACAGATCCACAGATGACGCAATCGCACTCCACACCGCCCTTTCTCACCTGGACAAAAGGAACACCTATGTGAGAATGCTGGATCCTGGACTTCCTGACGGACTGCCCCCAGGTGGTAAGGGTAGGTAACAACACATCCGCCGCGCTGATCCTTAACACTGGGGCCCCTCAGGAGTGTGTACTTAGTCCCCTCCTGTATTCCCTGTTCACCCATGACTTCGTGCCAAACACGACTCCAACACCATCACACCATCATTAAGTTTGCTGACGACACAACAGTGGTAGGCCTGATAACCAACAGCAATGAGACGGCCTATAGGGAGGAGGTCAGTGAACTGCCAGTGTGGTGCCAGGACAACAACCTCTCCCTCAGTGTGAGCAAGACAAAAGGGGCTAATCGTGGACTACAGGAAAAGGCGGGCCGAACAGGCCCCCATTTAACATCAACGGGGCTGTAGTGGAGCGGGTGGAGAGTTTCAAGTTCCTTGGTATCCACATCACCAACGAACTATCATGGTCCAAACATACCAAGACAGTCGTGAAGAGGGCACGACAAAACCTTTTCCCCCTCAGGAGACTGAAAAGATTTGACATGGGCCCCCAGATCCTCAAAAGGTTCTACAGCTGCACCATCGAGAGCTGCACTGACCGGTTGCATCACCGCCTGGTATGACCGGTTGCATCACCGCTGCACTGACCAGTTGCATCTACAGCTGCACTGACCGGTTGCATCACCGCCTGGTATGCTAACTGCTCGGCATCTGACCGAGAGGCACTACAGAGGGTAGTGTGAATGGCCCAGTACATCACTGGGGCCAAACTTCCTGCCACCCAGGACCTATAAATAGACGGTGTCAGAGGAAAGCCCATAAAATTGTCAGAGACTCCAGTCACCCAAGTTATAGACTGTTTTCTCTGCTACCGCACGGCAAGCGGTACCGGAGCGCCAAGTCTAGGACCAAAAGGCTCCTCAACAGCTTCTACCCCAAAGCCATAAGACTGCTGAACAATTCATAAAATCGCCACCGGACAATTTACATTGACCCCCCCTCTTGTACACTGCTGCTACTCGCTGTTTGTTTGTTACCTATGCATAGTCACTTTGCCCCCACCTATAGTTGAAGTCTGAAGTTTACATACACTTAAAGTCATTAAAACTCGTTTTTAAACACTCCAAACATTTCTTGTCAACAAACTATAGTTTTGGCAAGTTGGTTAGGACATCTACTCTGTGCATGACACAAGTAATTTTTCCAACAATTGTTTACAGACAGATTATTTCACTTATAATTCACTGTATCACAATTCCAGTGGGTCAGAAGTTTACATTCACTAAGTTGACTGTGCCTTTAAACAGCTTGGAAAATTCCAGAAAATGATGTCATGGCTTTAGAAGCTTCTGATAGGCTAATTGACATCATTTGAGTCAATTGGAGGTGTACCTGTGGATGTATTTCAAGGCCTACCTTCAAACTCAGTCCCTCTTTGCTTGACATCATGGAAAAATGAAAGGAAATCAGCCAAGACCTCCACAAGTCTGGTTCATCCTTGGGAGCAATTTCCAAACGCCTGAAGGTACCACATACATCTGTACAAACAATAGTACACAAGTATGAACACCATGGGACCACGCAGCCGTCATACCGCTCAGGAAGGAGACGCGTTCTGTCTCCTAGAGATAAACGTACTTTGGTGCAAAAAGTGCAAATCAATCCCAGAACAACAGCAAAGGACCTTGTGAAGATGCTGGAGGAAACAGGTACAGAAGTATTTATTTCCACAGTAAAACGAGTCCTATATCGACATAACCTGAAAGGCCGCTCAGCAAGGAAGAAGCCACTGCTCCAAAACCGCCATAAAAATGCCAGACTACGGTTTGCAACTGCACATGGGAACAAAGATCGTACTTTTTTGGAGAAATGTCCTCTGGTCTGTTGAAACAAAAATAGAACTGTTTGGCCATGATGACCATCGTTATGTTTGGAGGAAAAAGGTGTTCTTCGGCTTGCAAGCCGGCTTGAACACCATCCCAACTGTGAAGCACAGGGGTGGCAGCATCATGTTGTGGGGTTGCTTTGTTGCAGGAGGGACTGGTGCACTTCACAAAATAGATGGCATCATGAGGAAGGAATATTATGTGGATATATTGAAGCAACATCTCAAGACATCAGTCAGGAAGTTAAAGCTTAACAAAGCCCTGACCTCAATCCCATAGAAAATTGGTGGGCAGAACTGAAAAAGCATGTGCGAGCAAGGAGGCCTACAAACCTGACTCAGTTACATCAGCTCTGTCAGGAGGAATGGGCCAAAATTCACCCAACTTATTGTGGGAAGCTTGTGGAAGGCTACCCAAAACGTTTGACCCAAGTTAAACAATTTTAAAGGCAATTCTACCAAATACTAATTGAGTGTATGTGAACTTCTGACCCACTGGGAATGTGATGAAAGAAATAAAAGCTGAAATAAATCATTCTCTCTACTATTATTCTGACATTTCACATTCTTAAAATAGTGGTAATCCTAACTGACCTAAGACAGGGAATTTTTACTAGGATTAAAGGTCAGGAATTGTGGAAAAACTGAGTTTAAATGTATTTGGCTAAGGTGTATGTAAACGTCCGACTTCAACTGTACATGTACAGATTACCTCAACTAGCCTGTTCCCCCGCACACTGACTCTGTACCAGTTCCCCCTGTATATATCATTGTTATTGTGTTACTTTTTATTATTACTTTTTATTTTAGCCTACTTGGTAAATATTTTCTTCTTCTTGAACTGCACTGTTGGTTAAGGGCTTGTAAGTAAGCATTTCACTGTAAAGTCTACACTTGTTGTATTTGGCGCATGTGGCAAATAAAGTTTGATTTGATGCTCAATGGGTGACATGTCTGGTGAGAATGCAGGCCATGGAAGAACTGGGACATTTCCAGGAATTGTGTACCGATTCTTGCGACATGGGGCTGTGCATTATCATGCTGAAACATGTGGCGATGGCAGTGGATGAATGGCATGACAATGGGCCTCAGGATCTCGTCACGGTATCTCTATACATTCAAATTGCCATCGATAAAATGCAATTGTGTTTGTTGTCCGTAGCTTATGCCTGCCCATACCATAACCCCACTGCCACCATGGGGCACTCTGTTCACAACGTTGACATTAGCATACCGCTCACCCACACGCCATACATGTGGTCTGCGGTTGTGAGGCCGGTTGGACGAACTGACAAATTCTCTGAAATGTCGTTGGAAGCAGCTTATGGTAGGGAAGTTCTCTGGCAACTGCTCTGGTGGACATTACTGCAGTCAGCATTCCATTTTTATTTTTTTTATTTTACTAGGTTGAGTTTAAATGTAAAGTTAAGAACAAATTCTTATTTTCAATGACGGCCTAGCAACAGTGGGTTAACTGCCTTGTTCAGGGGCAGAATGACAATAGGCTACCTGCCGCCCCTCAATTTGAGACATCTGTGGCATTGTGTTGTGTGCCAAAACTGCACGTTTTAGAGTGGCCTTATGAAAAACCAACCAAGCACCCTAAATGAAGGGATTAGTTAAGGGATATTATCTTCATAGTTCATTTGCAAGGGTCAGGTTTTCCAAAATGAATGACTCATTGGGTTTTCTGACACATAGTGCTCACAAATAAACAATCTTGCTGCCTCTCGACCACAAAAACAAAACAGAAACCCAACTATCACTTCTGATCATAGACTATGTTTTGGGGATTTGAAATGCTTGCTTTTACATGTACATAGGTCTACATTTACATATAGTGCCAGTCAAAAGTTTGGACACCTACTCATTCAAGGGTTTTTCTTTATTTTAATATTTTCTACATTGTAGAATAATAGTGAAGACATCAAAACTATGAAATAACACATATGGAATCATGTAGGAACTAAAAAGGTGTTAAGCAAATCAAAATATATTTGAAATTCTTCAAAGTAGCCCCCTTTGCCTTGATGACAGCTTTGCACACTCTTAGAAATTCCACAAAATCACTTTTAAACAAGGCACATCTGTTAATTGAAATACATTCCAGGTGACTACCTCATGAAGCTGGTTGAGAGATGCCAAGAATATGCAAAGCTGTCATCAAAGCAAGGGGTGGCTACTTTGAAGGATCTCAAATATAAAATGTATTTTGATTTGTTTAACCCTTATGGTTACTACGTGATTCCAAATGTGTTATTTCATAGTTTTGATGTCTACACTATTATTCTACAATGTAGAAAATAGTAAAAAATTAAGAAAAATTATTGAATGAGTTGGTGTGTCCCAACATTTGGTACTGTACATCATGTGAAATAATTCTGTAGAGCGTTGTCTTGTGACGCTGCAGGTATGCGTTCAGGTGTGTAATCTACCCTAATCTAATGTAATCTAATCTGAAGATGTTTAGTCTCTTCTGGAAAACAAGCTAGGTTTCCATCCAATTGGTGTCAGATTTGTTATGCAAATATTCTAAAATCTACATAAAAACAATGTGCACATTGACCAGAGATATTACTAATGTCATGTACTGTCACTGTACCAGATCAATCAAACATTTAGGTCTTTGGTTGCTTCTGTATTAATAAACGTACATGTGTATGTGCAAGAAATATTGCCTTACCACCTTGTTGATATACTTTCAGCACCATTGTTCTTGCATGTAACATTTCCATAATTTTAGCATTTAGAGCTTGTCAACCCAAACTATGTGATTTTTAAATGCTCTAGTAGCGTATTCTGCAACATAGGCTTTCTCAGACTGACAGTTGTTGTCTTAGTCATCCAAGGATCAGCGGCTGGTATACTCGGGCCATCTCCTCCAGGACCACCTGCAGCTGAGGGATGTCCTCAGGAAGGTAAAGACCACCCTCGACCTTGTCTTTGTTTTTCTGCTGTGGCATATGGTCGAGAAGTTGGGGGTATGGTAGACTAACACTATATCTGAAATGTTAGAATTGGTATGCAATATCACAGAAACCTCACTAAACATAACAGACAACCGACTGCTGAGCCTTTATTGTTGTGTGTCTGAGAGAGAGGGTGAGCGTGAGGCAGAGACTGTGACGGTATAACAATAGCGGATCTGATGTAGTAAGCAACATTGTTGAGGTTGGCTTTGTCCCTGAATTCTAGCCTGTTCCCTGAAATTCCTCCCTCGCTCTCGCTCGCTCACTCTCTCACTCTCACGCCCTCCAATCACCAAAACAGAATCAAATGATTAATTATGCCTTTTTCTTTTTCCCCCACGTCCAACCCTTTATTTCCGCCTACAACAGCAGGAGGGTTATCACATGATGCACCTGGTGTGTGCCTCCCGTAGCCCCCCCAGCCTCGCCCACGCCCCACTGCTCCACCCCCAGCTCTGTGACCTCTGACCCCAGCTCCAGCTCTGGGGTACGTCTAATGGTGTGGAGTCATTCTGTGGAGCTCAACAATTCAATCATAGACATTTTATGTCTAGAACACATAACAGAATGCTCTGTCATTTCGAATGGAGAGTGGGGTATGGTCTATACGTTACATTTCTACTCTGTGACTTGGAACGTATTCGTTTGGTGTCTTTGCGGTAGGGCTGGGCGACATGACCAAAATATATCACAATATTTTTCACATTTTTTACTGTATTTGAGGTTTTCTAAAATTACAAGTTCAAAATATGCTTTATTAGTAGTGCATGACCCTGGGGTGGCAACACATACATTCTAAGGGTTTTTAATACGGCTTTGGACATTCAATGAAACTTAAACCAAAAGTTGGAATAAAGTGGGCACTTTGAATCCAGTGTTTGACACAAGGAATGAAAAGCGAAAAAGAGGTTATTGTGACAGGGTAGGAACCAACTGACATTACACACGGAGTGGCATAACACATTTAACAAACCAAACATTGAAATACCGTTATACAAGGTAAAGTAAAAACCCACACTGTGCATCAATACCGGTTTGTGTGTGTGTACATAGTAAAATACGCTATACCGCCCAGCCCTACTTTGCAGCTGTCCTTATTCCCATAGTAGCATTGTTTTTTTTACCAATATATATTAACGCTTTTATTCCTCTTCCCTTTGCTGGTTTATGATTGGTGTATGTCTTATCACTCAGAGTTCAGACAGTGCTGGCTCCACCTCCCAAGCCACAACACCAAATCAGGACAGTCAGTCCGCCGCCGCCTCAGTAGCAGGAAGATATGATGGACTAAGGCATCGTGGAGCCTTCCCCCAGGTCCCGGTACAGGGAGGTATGGCTGCAGGCGTGCCCCCCCACCCCATGTACATGCCCATGCAGGTCCTCTGGTGGCAGCAGATGTATGCACGCCACTACTACATGCAATAGTAAGTCAGAGTCATCTGCACTTAGTGCCCAATCCTAACAACCCATAAGGACCACTGACTACTCTACTTTGGAATGAGTTGTATTCACTAGCTTCTATCCGCTAATACTTATTTAGGTCTTTCACTCCCTCTTCCAGTCAAGCAGCAGTGGCAGCCTCACAGCCCCCTCCACCCCTCCCTCCTCCCCCAGTCCCACCCACTCCCCCCAACCCGCACAGCCCAATGAAGCTCCACCTCCCCTGGGGCCTAACCCCGCCCCTAACCCCATCCAAGAGGACAGGCCGGCCAATCCCAATATCCAGATGAATGCCCAGGGCGGGGCCGTGCTAAATGAGGACGAATTGAACCGTGATTGGCTGGACTGGATGTACGCGGTCTCCCGCGCCGCCATCTTGCTCAGCATTGTGTATTTCTACTCCTCCTTTGGCCGCTTCGTCATGGTGATAGGCGCCATGCTGCTCGTCTTTTTGTGAGTTCTCGTCTGTACACTATCAGTTTGGCATTAGAATGAATACTTTTGAAGGACCCTGTTTACTTTGTACAGTGGGCTCCAAAATTACTGGCACCCCTGACTGGCAATGCACAAACAATACTTAAAAAATATAAACAATATAACTATAGAGAAACTCAAAATACCAACATGTGAAAAATACTGTACTTTATTAATGTTTCAATGGAACCCACCAAAATAATTTATTGATTGAATTAAAAATCTGTCAATGTTTCACAATTAATGGCAGCCTTAATTTAAACAAAATTAAATTCCACTTATTTAAGTTTATCTAAGTCTTAAGGAACTATATTGAGCCATTACATCACTTCCTGTGTCACTCGGGTATAAAAATGAGGTAACACACATGCAATATCCCTTTGTCATCCAACACCATGAAGAAAACAAAAGAACTGGCAGTTCAAAAGAAACAGATGGTCGTAGACCTTCATAAATCAAATCAACGTTTGTCATGTGCACCGAATACAACAGGTGTAGACTTTACAGTGAAATGCTTACTTACAGGCCCTAACCAACAGTGCAATTTCTAAGTTAAAAAAAGGTATTAGGTGAACAATAGATAAATCAAGAAATAAAAACAACAGTATAAAGGTCAGTAGCTATATACATACAGTAGCGAGGCTATAACAATAGCAAGGCTATATACAGGCACCGGTTAGTCGGGCTAATTGAGGTAATATGTACATGTAGGTACAATTAAAGTGACTATGCATAGATAATAAACAGAGTAGCAGCAGCATAAAAGAAGGGTGGCGGGTGGCGGGACACAATGCAAATAGTCCGGGTAGCCATTTGATTACCTGTTCAGGAGTCTTATGACTTGGGAGTAAAAGCTGTTGAGAAGCTTTTTGGACCTAGACTTGGCACTCCGGTACAGCTTGCCATGTGGTAGTAGAGAGAACAGTCTATGACTAGGGTGGCTAGGTACTTTGACCATTTTTAGGGCCTTCCTCTGACACCGCCTGGTGTAGAGGTCCTGGATGGCAGGCAGCTTGGCCCCAGTGATGTACTGGGCCATACGTACTACCCTCTGTAGTGCCTTGCGGTCAGAGGCCAAGCAGTTGCCATAACAGGCAGTGATGCAACCAGTCAGGGTGCTCTTGATGTTGCACCTGTAGAACCTTTTGAGGATCTGAGGACCCATGCCAAATCTTTTCAGTTTCCTGATGGGGAATAGGCTTTGTTGTGCCCTCTTCACGACTGTTGGTGTGTTTGTACCATTATAGTTAATTGGTGATGTGGACACCAAGGAACTTGAAGCTCTCAACCTGCTCCACTTCAGCCCCGTCAATGAGAATGGCGGCGTGCTCGGTCCTCCTTTTCCTGTAGTCCACAATTATTTCCTTTATTACGTTGAGGGATAGGTTGTTATTCTGGCACCACCCGGCCAGGTCTCTGATCTCCTCCCTATAGGCTGTCTCGTTGTTGTCTGTGATCAGGCCTACCACTGTTGTGTCATCTGTAAACTTAATGATGGTGTTGGAGTCATGCTTGGCCACGCAATCGTGGGTGAACATGGAATACAGGAGGGGACTGAGCAGGCACCCCTGAGGGGCTCCAGTGTTGAGGATCAGAGTGGCGGATGTGTTGCTACCGGGGGGCGGCCCATCAGGAAGTCTAGGATCCAGTTGCAGAGGGAGGTGTTTAGTCCCAGAATCCTTAGCTTAGTGATGAGCTTTGAATCTGGTAATGGCTACAAGAAGATCCACTAACAATTGAATTGAGCACTGTCAGGGCAATTATTAAACAATTCAAAAGATATGGAACAGCTGAAAACCTCACGGGTAGAGGACACATGCATTTTGCCCCCCAGGATAGGGAGGAGGATGGTGAGCGAAGCAACAAAATCCTCAAGAATCACTGTGAAAGAATTGCTGGTCTTGGTGGCGTCTTGAGGTCACCAGGTTTCAAAAAGCACTATCAGACGCCACCTCCACAACCACAGGCTCTTTGGAAGGGTTGCCAGGAGAAAGCCATTTCTGACCCCAAGACACAGACGCAAGTGCTTGGAGCCAAACGTCATTTAAATTATGACTGGAAGAAGGTACTCTGGTCAGATGAGACCAAAATTGAATGTTTTGGTCAGATACAGCATCGGTATGTTTGGTGTCGAAACAGAGATGCATACAAGAAGAGGCACCTCATACTCACGGTGAAATATGGTGGTGGGTCAGTGATTTTTTTGGGGCTGTTTTAATTCCAGAGGTCCAGAGGCACTGGTTAAGATTGATGGCATAATGAATTCCGCCAAGTATCAGGCAATTTTGGCTGACAATCTGGTTGCCTCTGCCAGAAGGCTGGGACTTGACCGTAGGTTGACTTTCCAACAAGACAATGACCCAAAACATACCTCAAGATCCACACAGAAATGGTTCTGTGACAACTAAATCAATGTTCTGCCATGGCCATCTCGGTCGCCGGACCTCAATCCAATTGAAAACCTGTGGGCTGAGTGGAAGAGGGCAGTTGATAAGCGCATACCCAAGAATGTGAAGGATCTTGAAAGGATCTGCATAGAGGAATGGTCCAAAATCCCTCCAAATGTGTTCCTTAACCTTGTCAAACATTACAGGAAAAGACTCCATGCTGTTGTCCTTGCCAGAGGTGGTTGCACTAAGTGCTAAATGAGGAGTGACAATAATTATGAAACCTTGATTTTGGTGAAATGTATTTGTATTAAATAATTGTATGATTTTGATTGGTTCCATTGAAACATTAGTAAAGTACAGTATTTCTCACATGTTGGTATTTTGAGTTTATCTCTTTAATATATTGTTTATATTTAAGTATTGTTTGTGCATTGCCAGTCAGGGGTGCCAGTAATTTTGGAGCCCACTGAATCTGTGTGTGTGAGATACTAACTTTGTGGTATGTTAACTAGGCACAGGGCTGGTTGGTTCCCCTTTAGGCCAGAGCTGCAGAACCCCGGAGGAGGAGGAGCGGGGTTAGCTCATCAGGACGAGGCAGAGAGACACCAGGACATCCAGGAGATGGTGGGTGCTCCCTGTTTAAGATGGACTCCGTCTCTGTCTGTGTGGTTATGTTTTTCTGTCTGATCTGTCACGGTCTGTGTGGTTGTTTTTCTGTCTCTGTGTCCAAGCTGCTCCTTTCTCTCTGCCACATTCTCTCTCCATCTCTGCTTTTTAAACCGATGGTCCTTCTCTTATTCTCTCTCGTTTTCTTGTCCTGTTTCTCTCCATCAGGAGCGGATCATGGATGAAGGGCTGGAGGATGAGGAGGGCGACAGTGGAGAGGAAGGCCCAGAGGACCCGGCAGCTCCCGCTACCCCCCGCCACCACGGCTTCCTGGCCTCCGCCTGGTCCTTCATCAGCACCTTCTTCACCTCCCTCATCCCAGAGGACCCCCCACCCCGCCAACTAAACCAGGAGGGAGACACCCCCTCCTCCCCAGCAACAACCTCTCATGCTGCCAACTACCAGACTGTAAAAAGAGCTGCAGTGTGGGAGAAGTCTTGAATAAATCAACGAACATTGAACAAACTAACATGTTATGCCATGTTAAACAAGCTAACAATGCTTTATATTCCAGAGGCTTCTCTGATTTCAGCATACAAACCAGTACACACACACACACACTTTATTTCATTTGATCATGTCTGCTCATTCAGATTTTGGTGGCATTGAAAGGCCTCGAAGAGTCGTCCATTTTAAGCAGTGATACAGCCATTGCATTTATAGTTTTGTTTTTGGAGAATAGATGAAAGGACATACACACCTAAATGTGTATGAATACACATATGCACATGTTTCTCTCTGTGTATATGAGCATTATCTATTTACATATAAGTATATACCTCTTAATTCCTGACAAAATGCGTTTTTGAATAAAAGCATTGTGGTTTCGTGTGTGTGAACTGTCTTCTATGATTGGTTCAATTGAAGGACAAGTGAGATGTTCTGTATTTGGGAGTCACTAAGTGGAAGTTAGTGCTCTTTTTCATCTGGTGCAGTTGACATAGTGGAATTGAATCATCCAGTCAAAAACCTGTAACCATAAATATCCTATAATGAGTATTCTATGCATGATGCAGCTTAGATAACTCATGAATTCTACTTCATCCTCCAAGATGGCTGCTTAATGACTACTCAAATCTAAGTTTATTGGTCGTGTACACAGGTTTGCAGATGTTATCGCGGTGCTTGTGTTTCTTGTTCCAACAGTGCAGTAATACCTAGCAATAAACTTCATACCCAACTGGCACTATGATGTTAAAGTAGAAGAGCAGCAGCAGGAGGAACATGATGGTGGTTACTTCAACCTAGAATCCTTAATGGATTCTGAGGCCTTTTTTGAGACCACCTTCTGGGTCTCTGGAAACTGAAGAAACCTCTAACCACCTTAACCTCTATGACAGGGGTAGGCAACCCTGTTCCTGGAGTGCTGCAGGTACTGCAGGATTTTGTTCCAGCTAGGCACCACACCTGACCAACTGAGCTAATTGATCAGTTCAGAGATTCAGAGATGGCTCACATCAACACCATCATCCCAGAAACCCTAGACCCACTCCAATTTGCATACCGCCCCAACAGATCCACAGGCGATGCAGTCACTATTGCACTCCACACTGCCCTTTCCCATCTGGACAAAAGGAACACCTATATGAGAATGCTATTCATTGACTACAGCTCAGCGTTCAACATAGTGCCCTCAAAGCTCATCAATAAGCTAAGGACCCTGGGACTAAACACCTTCTGCAACTGGATCCTGGACTTCCTGACGGGCCACCCCCAGGTGGTAAGGGTAGGTAACAACACATCCGCCACGCTAATCCTCAACACAGAGCAGGGGTGCGTGCTCAGCCCCCTCCTGTACTCCCTGTTCACTCATGACTGCACGGCCAGGCACGACTCCAACACCATCATTAAATTTGCCGATGACACAACAGTGGTAGGCCTGATCACCGACGACAACGAGACAGCCTATAGGGAGGAGGCCAGAGACCCGACCGTGTGGTGCAAGGACAACAACCTCTCCCTCAACGTGATCAAGACAAAGGAGATGATTGTGGACTACAGGAAAAGGAGGACCGAGCACGCCCCCATTCTCATCGACGGGGCTGCAGTGGAGCAGGTTGAGAGCCCTGGTGTCCACATCACCAACAAACTAACATGGTCCAAGCACACCATGACAGTTGTGAAGCGGACACGACAAAACCTATTCCCCCTCAGGAAACTGAAAAGATTTGGCATGGGTCCTCAGATCCTCAAAAGGTTCTACAGCTGCACCATCGAGAGCATCCTGACTGGTTGCATCACTACCTGGTATGGCAACTGACTCCTGAACATCTAGTCAAATGGCCACCCCGTCCCCCCCATCCACCGTCCCCTCTCCACACCACTGCCACTCTCTGTTGTCATCTATGCATAGTCACTTTAATTAACTCTACCTACATGTACATACTACCTCAACTAACCGGTGCCAACGCACATTGGTTCTGTACCGGCACCCCCCTGTATATATTGTTATTTTTTACTGCTTCTCTTTAATTACTTGTTACTTTTATCTTTTGTTCTTATTTGTATTTTTTTAAACTGCACTGTCGGTTAGGGGCTCGTAAGTAAGCATTTCACTGTAACGTCTACACCTGTTGTATTCAGCGCGTTTGACTAATAAAATTACATTTGGTTAATTTGATTTGAGTGGTTCAATTGAATGTCACTTGAGAGAGGTTCTCTAATTGGCCTGCAGGTGATGCCATTGTAAACAAAATAAAGAAAAGCTTGTGATTTTAGAACAGTACTGTTTGGCTGTCTGTGGGTGATCAGTGAATGCTAGGGCTTTGTCGGTGTCCTCAGGGCGGCAGGGTAGCCTAGTGGTTAGAGTGTTGTACTAGAAATTGAAAGGTTGCAAGTTCAATTCCCTGAGCTGACAAGGTGCAAATCTGTTGTTCTGCCCCTGAACAGGCAGTTAACCCCCTGTTCCTAGGCTGTCATTGAAAATAAGAATTTGTTCTTAACTGACTTGCCTAGTAAAATAAAGGTATAAAAAAATACAATCTGGAATGGTGCTTTTAAAAAAGTTCAACAAGGCAGCATGGCCTGGCAGACTTGCTATTTTTCATGCGGTCAATGTCAGGTGCAGGAGAAACATGACTCGTGGCACTGCTCAGTGGACAAACCTATATTTAGATTTTGGTAGTAATGGAGTGCATTCATGCATTCACTTCACTTTTTTTCATCTGGTGCAGGTACAGGTGACATAGCAACAGTGGAAAATGTATCAGCCAAACAGAGCCCTGTAACCATAGAGATCATTTTCAAATGGAAGGTAATCATATGCCTGTAACAGCATGTATTATGATGTCACAAAACCACCCTCATGGAATCCATCAGTTACATAATCATTGGCAACAATGATAGAAGTCACTCCAATGACAGATTGATGATGACACAACATTCAATGAGATATCTACCTTCAGAGAGGACTGTTGAGATCCATTGAGATATTTTGTATTTTATTTAGCCGTTATTTAGCTAGGAAAGTCAGTTAAGAACAAATTCTTATCTACAATGACGACCTACCCCGGCCAAACCCGGATGATGCTGGGCCAATTGTACGCCGCCCTATGGGACTCACTACCCTGGACGGCTCTGACCTAGAATATGTGGACAACTACAAATACCTAGGTGTCTGGCTAGACTGTAAACTCTCCTTCCAGACTCATATTAAACATCTCCAATCCAAAATCAAATCTATAATCGGCTTTCTATTTCGCAACAAAGCCTCCTTCATTCACGCCGCCAAACTTGCCCAAGTAAAACTGACTATCCTACCAATCCTCGACTTCGGCGATGTCATCTACAAAACAGCTTCCAATACTCTACTCAGCAAACTGGATGCAGTCTATCACAGTGACATCCGTTTTGTTACCAAAGCCCCTTATACCACCCACCACTGCGACCTGTATGCTCTAGTTGGCTGGCCCTCGTTACATATTCGTCGCTAGACCCACTGGCTCCAGATCATCTACACTGCTCAAAAAAATAAAGGGAACACTAAAATAACACATCATAGATCTGAATGAATGAAATAATCTTATTAAATACTTTTTTCTTTACATAGTTGAATGTGCTGACAACAAATTTATCAACCCATGGAGGTCTGGATTTGGAGTCACACTCAAAATTAAAGTGGAAAACCACACTACAGCCTGATCCAACTTTGATGTAATGTCCTTAAAACAAGTCAAAATGAGGCTCAGTAGTGTGTGTGGCCTCCACGTGCCTGAATGACCTCCCTACAACGCCTGGGCATGCTCCTGATGAGGTGGCGGATGGTCTCCTGAGGGATCTCCTCCCAGACCTGGACTAAAGCATCCGCCAACTCCTGGACAGTCTGTGGTGCAACGTGGCGTTGGTGGATGGAGCGAGACATGATGTCCCAGATGTGCTCAATTGGATTCAGGTCAGGGGAACGGGCGGGCCAGTCCTTAGCATCAATGCCTTCCTCTTGCAGGAACTGCTGACACACTCCAGCCACATGAGGTCTAGCATTGTCTTGCATTAGGAGGAACCCAGGGCCAACCCCACCAGCATATGGTCTCACAAGGGGTCTGAGGATCTCATCTCGGTACCTAATGGCAGTCAGGCTACCTCTGGCGAGCACATGGAGGGCTGTGCGGCCCCCCAAAGAAATGCCACCCCACACCATGACTGACCCACCGCCAAACCGGTCATGCTGGAGGATGTTGCAGGCAGCAGAACATTCTCCACGGCGTCTCCAGACTCTGTCACGTCTGTCACATGTGCTCAGTGTGAACCTGCTTTCATCTGTGAAGAGCACAGGGCGCCAGTGGCGAATTTGCCAATCTTGGTGTTTTCTGGCAAATGCCAAACGTCCTGCACGGTGTTGGGCTGTAAGCACAACCCCCTGTGGACGTTGGGCCCTCATACCACCCTCATGGAGTCTGTTTCTGACCGTTTGAGCAGACACATGCACATTTGTGGCCTGCTGGAGGTCATTTTGCAGGGCTCTGGCAGTGCTCCTCCTTGCACAAAGGCGGAGGTAGTGGTCCTGCTGCTGGGTTGTTGCCCTCTCTACGGCCTCCTCCACGTCTCCTGATGTACTGGCCTGTCTCCTGGTAGCGCCTCCATGCTCTGGACACTACGCTGACAGACACAGCAAACCTTCTTGCCACAGCTCGCATTGATGTGCCATCCTGGATGAGCTGCACTACCTGAGCCACTTGTGTGGGTTGTAGACTCCGTCTCATGCTACCACTAGAGTGAAAGCACCGCCAGCATTCAAAAGTGACCAAAACATCAGCCAGGAAGCATAGGAACTGAGAAGTGGTCTGTGGTCACCACCTTCAGAACCACTCCTTTATTGGGGGTGTCTTGCTAATTGCCTATAATTTCCACCTGTTGTCTATTCCATTTGCACAACAGCATGTGAAATTTATTGTCAATCAGTGTTGCTTCCTAAGTGGACAGTTTGATTTCACAGAAGTGTGATTGACTTGGAGTTACATTGTGTTGTTTAAGTGTTCCCTTTATTTTTTTGAGCAGTGTATAAGTCTATACTAGGTAAAGCTCGGCCTTATCTCAGCTCACTGGTCACGATAACGACACCCACCCTCAGCACGCGCTCCAGCAGGTATATACTTTAAACATCAGCTATCTGAGCATCTAATCAATCACTGCATCTGTACATAGTCCATCTGTAAATAACCCACCCAATCTACCTACCTCATCCCCATACTGTTTTTATTTACTTTCTGCTCTTATGCACACCAGTATCTCTACTTGCACATCATCATCTGCTCTTTTATCACTCCAGTATTAATCTGATAAATTGTAATTACTTCACCACTATGGCCTATTTATTGCCTACCTCCTCATGCCTTTTGCACACACTGTATATAGACTTTCTTTATTTCCATTGTGTTATTGAATGTACGCTTGTTTATTCCATGTGTAACTCTGTGTTGTTGTTTGTGTCGCACTGCTTTGCTTTATCTTGGCCAGGTCGCAGTTGTAAATGAGAACCTGTTCTCAACTAGTTTACCTGGTTAAATAAAGGTTAAATAAATAAAAAATAAATACAAAACTCCCAATCACGGCCAGATGTGATACAGCCTGGATTTGAACCAGGGACTGTAGTGACACCTTTTGCATTGAGATACAGTGCCTTAGACCGCTGCGCCACTCGGGAGCCCAATAGCCTACGTTTGGTTTTGAATTCAGCGACGGTGTCCATCGATAAAATGATCCCTAAGCGTTATAAACCTCGTCCTAGGTTGAACCGTCCTGGTGACTGTTATTTTGATGTACTCTATGTTGACAATTATATCATGGATTTACTTAGGTGTAAACAATACAGAACTGATAAAAGTGGTTTTGTAGACTGTCATAATCTCAGTTAACCCAGAACCAAAATCTTGTGTAATTTGGTCAGACTTTATGTTTACGTAGTCTGTTCATCAAGGATTAGGACTGTCATGACTGTCATGTGATTTTTTGTCTAATTTGTATTCCTCAGGTCTTAAGACAAATTATCATCATTGATGACAGCAGTGATGAGGAAGAGGAAGTCGTTATAAGGGTGGGGGTATGATATTTGTGCGTCTGTAACTTTCTCACTCATCATTATTCACTATTCATTCAAAATGATCCGTAATCATGGTAGCAGCCACATTAATGTAGAAGTGTTCAGAAACATATTATACTCTTATTTACAGTGGTGTAAAGTACTTACTAAACACATGCTTCGTTTGGAAATGATGTCTGAGTGTTGGAGTGTGCCCCTGGCTATCTGTAAATAACTAGAAAATGTGTCCGTCTGCTTTGCTTAATATAAGGAATTTGAAATGATTTATACTTGTACTTTTACTTTTGATACTTAAGTATATTTAAAACCAAATACTTTTAGACTTTTACTCAAGTAGTATTTTTCTGGGTGATTTTCACTTTTACTCAAGTAATTTTCTATTAAGGTATCTTTACTTTCACTCAAGTATGACAATTGGTTACTTTTTTCCACGCTTATTAACATTAAAAGTGACAAAAAAATGACACAATACATAATTTACAATTCATTTCCATTGGGCACAAAATAATCTAAAACACAACCAAAACAAACAGCAAATGCATCCAACAAATTTGTAGAGTCACAAGCTTGATGTTGACATTGTGTGCTAGGAATATGGGACCAAAGTGAATTTGTCTTAATACTTTTGCTACCCTAAAATGGGGGGGACTATGTACAAAAAGTGCTGTCATTTCTAAACGGTTAACCCAATATGGATCGAAATACCCTCAAATTAAAGCTGACAGTCTGCACAACAAAACATGTGTCACTGTTCCAATACTTTTGGAGCTCACTGTACTTATCTACCATTTTTTATAGCACTTCACAATGATGTGGCCAATTATCATCCCAAATGTGTTGCATTGTTATCAGAAGTCTTTTGTCATGATCGTGTGAGACCATGAGAGATGATGGTGGATGAGGAGCTTGAAAGAAAGTTGAAACACAGGGATGGACTTCCAGAGGGAGGATAATGCAGTGAATTTGGTCCAAAAGTTGAACTCAACTTTCAATATTATTGCCACATTATCACTACTCTCATTGTTATTCGGGAAGTGAGTCCTGTGCCTGTGACTTTCTTTCTAACCCCTCCCTTGAAATGGAAAGTCCATTGGCTATCAGCCAGTCTGCTATTAACAGATGACACCACTCGAACACAACACAGATTCCAATAGTACTAAACACTATCTAGCTTCTCGTTTACATTTAAATATATGTCTTTGAGTTAATTAATGGATATTCATGAACATAATAAACATAATTACTTAAGAAAAGGGGATATTGTGAAGTCTATTGAGGAAGGTGGTCTGAATGATTAAAAAAATGCTACTCTCTATCAACAGGAAAACAACTGGATACATTATACTGGTGAAGTGGTATGATGGAGGATAGTAGCTACAGTTTACTGAAGAGATGAGAGGATAGGTTGGCAAAATCGTATTATAATTGGGCCTCTATAGGTGATTCAGAACTTTAAACACACACACACACACGTATGAATATCCGCCTGGGCATATATTTATACAAGTTTTATTACTATTAGTTAGGCTGTCTTGTACTACTTTGCAGCTAAAAGCTGAATGACAGTATACAGGAAAAAGAAAGAAAAGGAAACGAGATAAAAGTTGAAGAAAAAATGACGATATGGAGAATAAAGTCTCTAGTCTTGTTGTATAACTGAAAAACACGATAGAATGCTGTCCAAAAAATTTGACATGAGTATGATCATCCACAAAAAAGCTTCTCAGTGGTGATTACTTACTCATATTCTGTTCTTCTTTAGGTAGAGATAGACATAGTCACTGTGGCTAAAGACAAAGCTTCAAAGCTTGATAACTCTGTCAGAGCAAACTCACCTGACTGGAGAAACTGGCTCACCTGACTAGAAGTGGCCGTCCCGCAAAGATGACTGCAAGAGCACAGCGCAGAATGCTCATTGAGGTTAAGAAGAATCCTAGAGTGTCAGCTAAAGACGTACAGAAATCTCTGGAACATGGTAACATCTCTGTTGACGAGTCTATGATACGTAAAACACTAAACAAGAATGGTGTTCATGGGAGGACACCACAGAAGAAACCACTGCTGTCCAAAAAAAAACACTGCTACACGTCTGAAGTTTGTAAAAGTGCACCTGGATGTTCCACAGAGCTACTTGCAAAATATTCTGTGGACAGATGAAACTATAATTGAGTTGTTTGGAAGGAACACACAACACTATGCATGGAAAAAAAAGGCACAGCACACCAACATCAAAACTTCATCCCAACTGTGAAGTATGGTGGAGGGAGCATCATTGTTTGGGGCTGCTTTGCTGCCTCAGGACCTGGACAACTTGCTATCATCAATGGAAAAATAAATTCCCAAGTTTATCAAGACATTTTGCAAGAGAATGTTAGGCTATCCGTCCGCCAATTGAAGCTCAACAGAAGTTGGGTGATGCAACAAGACAACGACCCAAAACACAGAAGTAAATCAACAACAGAATGGCTTCAACAGAAGAAAATACGCCTTCTGGAGTGGCCCAGTCAGAGTCCTGACCTCAACGCGATTGAGATGCTGGGCATGACCTCAAGAGAGCAGTTCACACAAGACATCCCAATAATATTGCTGAACTAAAACAGTTTTGTAAAGAGGAATGATTCAAAATTCCTCCTGACCGTTGTGCAGGTCTGATCTGCAACTACAGAAAACATTTGATTGAGGTTATTGCTGCCAAAGGAGGGTCAACCAGTTATTAAATCCAAGGGTTCACATACTTTTTCCACCCTGCACTGTGAATGTTTATACGGTGTGTTCAATAAAGACATGAAAACGTATAATTGTTTGTGTGTTATTAGTTTAAGCAGACTGTGTTTGTCTATTGTTGTGACCTAGATGAAGATCAGATCAAAATTTAGGACCAATTTATGCAGAAATCCAGGTATTTCCAAAGGGTTCACATACTTTTTCTTGCCACTGTAAATACATCCTTTGATCATAACAGTGATACATGACTTACCACGGACATCAAGGGTGTTCTTTATATGGTATTCTGTGACAAACCCTGGGTTCTGCCACTCATAGGACTCTGTGTACTCTCTCTTGGTAACAGACACGTAGTTCTTAAGGTTGTGGAATTCTTTCACATCCAGTTTGCCTGATTTGTTTTTCTGAAAGGAGCTGGTTAAGGAGAAAGGATTGACGGCTGATACAGTACTGAAACCATTGTCAACCAAGGAGCCTACTGGGGCCTCAGTGGATCCACAATATAGCTCAGAAAGTAGTAAATAAATACAAAGTATTGGCAGGAAGCACAAAAAAAATGGTTATGTGGGCAGTTTGAAGACTTAATGCTACAGTTGAAGTAGACAAGAACATACACGTATAAATGAAATACACACATACATCATATATAATGCTTTAAATTCAAGAAACCACAACTAACATTGGTCCCGAACAGAATGACCAAGTTCATTCAGCTTGACCAGCAGTTCCTCAGCCGTGAGCTGATGTGGAGACCAAAACACACAAGCATTTGATAGGATAACGGTAATATTCTTCAATTTCCACTTGCCACCTATCCACCTACTCCCACTTCACTTCATACATTCCTCATTAAACACATTATAGTTATCATTCACTTGCCACATATAAATATTTACTCCTCAGTCATCTGAGAAAAATATTTTAAACACACCTCGGGATTACTGTCCCCCTGTGAAAAGAAGTAAACAATGTTTTAGAGTAAATTATTTTGTACTCATCTCAAACAGTACTGAAATAAGCTTTTCTAACCTTTTTTTGGTTAAGGTGACGATACCGCTAGCATGCACCCTGCTGGGTCTGTGGCAAAATAATGAAAGCCAAATCATTGTTGCAGTCACTACTGGCCCATGTGCTTTTCCCAAGGTATTACTGAATTATACAACTTGGAGAAACTACTGATTTATCAAAAGTGGTGACTTAAGGGTTAAAAATGACTAGAGTATCGGTACCTACTCTCACGCATGACTCCTCTGGAAAGGATTCACAGCTCAGCTTATCAGGCCAGGACATCCCAAACGTATTCAACACACTGTCACACAACAGGTTGGCTCTCTCACAAAGGGATCTGCAAGGGTGCTGCACCTCCCCTTCCACACACTGGGGAGCGCGGATATCCACAGAACAAGTCGATTTGAATACAGACTCCAATTGAGCCATCTTAACGGCCGCCTCTGTTTTTTGTGCCCCAGCAGATTTGGTGTGGCCTTCAGGTTGTAGGAGATGCCCTGGCACAGTGGCATGGTGATTGGCTGGCAGGGGCCCTCGAGGGACGGAGCACTGGTCACCACAAACTGAAGAGGAAACAACAAAATACCTCATATTCACTAATCAGCAATAATTATTATTCAAGGTTGTTTAACTTCATTTTACCAGGCAAAACTGATTGAGGTTTCCTTTCTTTCCTTTCCTCGCCAAACATTTTGATGTTGACAATTTATGTTTAAAGGGGCACTTTACCCTTTTTAAACATCTAATGTATCATCTGGTGTGCAACATGTGACTTTGACCAACTATGAGCAGGCAAAGGAAACTGAAACACATTTCCCTAACCATTGCCTGCCCTGATCATAGTTGTTTAAATAACGATGCAGTGTAGGGGTGTGCTGGTTGGAGCCTGGTATAGAATCTGTAAGTTGATACGCTATGTATACAAAAGTATGTGGACACCCCTTCAAATGAGTGGATTTAGCTATTTCAGCCATACCAATTGCTGACAAGGGCATAAAATTGAGCATACAGCCATGCCATCTCCATAGACAAACATTGGCAGTAGAATGGCCTTACTTAAGAGCTCAGTGACATTCAACGTGTCACCGTCATAGGATGCTACCTTTCCAACAAGTCAGTTCGTCAAATTTCTGCCCTGCTAGAGCTGCCCGGTCAACTGCAAGTGCTGTTATTGTGAAGTGGACACTTCTAAAAGCAGTAACAAAGGCTCAGCCACAAAGTGGTAGTCCACACAAGCCCACAGAACGGGACTCCAAGTGCTAAAGCTTGTAGCATGTAAAAATTATCTGTCCTCAAAGAACGGGATGCTGAGTGCTGAAGTGTGTTAGGGTTCGTTCCTTGTTTCCTTGTCAATCATTGGCTCATTGGTGAAATTAGCATTATGACAATATCTTGAAATCATTCATTCATTTATTAATGCAATTGCAGACAGAAGTTGACAATCAGGAACATAGCACCCATGTTTCCGAGTAAGTTCTGCTCTATAGGGAAAGTCTAAGTTGCTTTTATCATGCTTGTAGCCAACCCCCATGTGATGTCACTGCATTCGTTATTATTATCTACTTATCAGACCAAGCCCATGCATCCACTACACTAACATAGAGTTCTAGTGTTTTCTAAAAGCTAGGCAATAATTGTTCCCTCCCCAAAGTTGATTTATGGTGGAATGTCTGCCTAGTCTCTTATCTCCCCATTTCCACTCCCAGGGCTCTATGTTTATCTTTGCTCACAGACCCCATGCAATAATTCACACATTTCTCAGAGGGCCTCTTCATAAGAAGCAAAGAGAGAGAGAACTAAAACAATTGTGGAACAATACAGTACTAAAACCTCTACAATGAATATATATTGTTAATCTGTAGTCTAGGACCCTATAAATGTAAGGGGGGGGAGGGGTCTTATAACCCCTCCCCTTCTATTAATACAACATAATCATAACCAATTATTATAATTCTTCAAACATTTAGTACAGCCCTATCATGACCCCTAGGTGAACCTATAACAAGTGCAATGTCAGCACAATAACTTTTCATCAGGAGCTTCATGAAATGGGTTTCCATGGCCGCACACAAGCCTAAGATCAGCATGCGCAATGCCAAGCGTCGGCTGGAGTGGTGTAAAGCTTGCCGCCATTGGACTCTGGAGCAGTGGAAACTCGTCTGTGGAGTGATGAATCACGCTTCACCATCTGGCAGTCCAACGGACGAATCTGGGTTTGGCGGATACTACCTGCTCCAATACATAGTGCCAACTGCAAAGTTTGATGAAGGAGGAATAATGGTCTGGGGCTGTTTTTCATGGTTTGGGCTAGGCCCCCTTAGTGAACGGAAATCTTAACGCTACAGCAAACAACTACATTCTAGACAATTCTGTGCTTCCAACTTTATGGCAACAACATGACAATGCCCCTGTGAACAAAGTGAAGTCCATACAGAAATGGTTTATCGAGATTGGTGTGGAAGAACTTGACTGGCCTGCACAGAGCCCTGACCTCAACCCCATTGAACACCTTTGGGATGAATAGAAACATTGACTGCGAGCAAGGCCTAATCACCCAACGCCACTCTCTTGTGGCTGAATGGATGCAAGTCCCTGCAACAATGTTCCAACATCTAGAGGAAAACCTTCCCAGAAGAGTGGAGGCTGTTATAGCAGCAAATGGGGTACCAACTCCATATTAATGCCCATGATTTTGGAGTGAGATGCTCGACGAGCACGTGTCGACATACTTCTGGTCATGTAGTGTACATGCTGGAAAGTGACTTACATGTTCACAAGATTCCGTTGTGAAGGTGTTACACTCCAACTCACTGGGCCACTGAAAACCAAACTTGTTCATTAGCACCTCACAGCCCTTTCTGGCTAGCTCACACAGAGCTCTGTAGGGGGGGCGGGCTTTCCCTGAAACACACTCTGGAGTGTTTGGCGGAGCACAGGAAGGCCTGAAGGTGAGGAGAACACTGCACCTTTACCAGAGTGTGAAACTGCTGCAATTCTAAACCAGCGACCTCCTGTGTGGAGTGGTTTAATAGGTTGGGCATTACAGTGTCCTTGTAGGGCAGGTCCTTGCAGAGAGGGACGATGATTGGCTCACAGGTTCCTGCAGGGTTTGGTGCAGGGATACTCTCTTGGCCCTGAAAGCAATCAACATGATTTTGTCATATACTATATGCATTATGGCAAGAAATGACACAACATCTGGGAAGGTTTTCAGATATAGAACCAGAATTACACTTCAAAAATAAACTTCCTGCTAATCTAAGCAGGACAGCCTACAGGCATACGGCAGTCCTGAATCAAATCTGTCCCTGTAATGACAAGATGAATCCTGGCACAGGATTGTTTGGGGTAAGCCTAACATCTGATCTTCTCTGGCCAGTTTAGACCCTTCTCCAGAACAGGCTCCCAGTCACTCTTCACCCTCTCACAGAGCCAACTGCAGGGTGGCATCTTGTCATCCAACACACACTCAGGTGGAACAACGCCATATAGGAAAACTGTGACCTCTGGAGAGCAGCCCGTCTTCACGATCTGACGAAGCTGCCTCAGGTCGTAGTCCCTGCTTTGGCGGGTTGGATTGATGGTCGTGTTGTAACCAACATCTTGACAAAAGTCCACGGTCACTGGCTGGCAGGACTGCTTGCTGCTGCCCCGCTTGCTGTGTCCAGTCTGCACAAGGAGCAACAATCTGAAGACCAACAGGACCCACGTCTCCATGACCCTGTGCTACAGTATTAGCTAACCTCAAAGTTTCCTAAATGCTGATAAAATGAATCCACATGGTTTGGAGAGCCGACATAAGATGTATTTGTGGTGTGCACTGCTTTGCTGTAGAAAATTCAAGGGGGTGATATTTCACTGTTTTAGTCCAGACCTTTATTTATGTGAAACTCCACATCAGGATCTGATTATGATTGTGTCTCTTAGGACATTGAGTGCCAGCTTTTTGGGGGTTTTGCAAAATCTAGAGAATAACTTGAATCAAGAAATTGAAACCACAAAAACACACAAACAGTAACAAAAGGATCACTTGCAATGTACTACTAACGCACGGCCAGCAATCATTATGTGCATTACACTGTTAGAACTGTGTTTGTGTTATTGATTCCTGTGCCAGCGAGTTTAGTCACTTCATGCAGCTCACTCTACCCATCCCCCAACCTGCCCCTCAAATCCCAGTGACCTCAGTGACCAGGCCACTGATAGGTTGCCAGGGGGTTGCTAAGGGGCCTGACAACTGCCAGTCCTCCTTATTTTGCAATCTGCTTTAAAACCATATCTCTCTGTTCCTTTTCTCTTTCATGAGTTACAGACATTTGTTTTGAATCATCTCTTGTTGGTTGCTTATTTTTTCTTTTTGTTTAAAAAATATAATATCTTTATTCCATATTTAATATTGTTGATTACATTTTGCTAGTTGTTTCGGATCAAAAAGAGGTGATTAACAAACATACAATACATTACATCACATTTACAGTTCATAATAAAAAACGATAGAGAATGATTATAAGGAATTGAAAAGTCAAGAATCCTCCATTATATTTTTTCAAATGTAGTTGTATTCAGATTAAGATATATACTGAACAAAAATATAAATGCAACATGTAAAGTGTTCATCCCATGTTTCATGAGCTGAAATAAAATATCCCTGAAATGTTCCATACACACAAAAAGCTTTTCTCTCAAATGTTGTGCACAAATGTGTTTAAATCCATGTTAGTGAGAATTTCTCCTTTGCTGAGATAATTTTATCGATGGCAATTTGAATGCACAGAGATGCTGTGACGAGATCCTGAGGTCCATTGTCGTGCCATGCATCCACCACCATCACCTCATGTTTCAGCATAATGCACTACCCCATGTCGCAAGGATTTGTACACAAGCTAAACACCTTCTTTGCCAGCTTTGAGGATAACACAGTGCCACCGACGCGACCAGCTGGCTGGAGTTGTAACAGACATATTCAATCTCTCCCTATCCCAGTCTGCTGTCTCCACTTGTGTCAAGATGTCCACCATAGTTCCTGTACTCAAGAAAGCAAAGGTAACTGAACTAAATGACTATCGCCTCGTAGCACTCACTTCTGTAATCATGAAGTGCTTCGAGAGGCTAGTTAAGGATCATATCACCTCTACCTTACCTGACACCCTAGACCCACTTTAATTTGCTACTGCCCCAATAAATCCACAGATGATGCAATTGCCATTGCACTACACACTGCCCTATCCCATCTGGACAAGAGGAATACCTATGCAAGAATGCTTTTCATTGACTATATCTCAGCATTCAACACCATAGTACCCTCCAAGCTCATCAATAAGCTCGGGGCCCTGGGTCTGAACACCGCACTGTGCAACTGGGTCCTGGAATTCCTGACGGGCCACCCCCAGGTGGTGAAGATAGGAAACAACACCTCCACTACGCTGATCCTCAACACAGGGGTCCCACAAGGGTGGGTGCTCAGCCCCCTCCTTTACTCACTGTTCAACCATGACTCCGTGGCAACGCACGCCTCTAACTCAATCATCAAGCTTGCAGACGACACAACAGTAGTAGGCCTGATTACCAACAATGACGAGACAGCCTGAAGGGGGGATTTGAGGGCCCTGGTGGACTTCAGGAGACAACAGAGAGAGCACGCCCCTATTCACATCGACGGGACGGCAGTGGAGAACACGGGACGGCAGTGGAGAAGACAGTGTGGTGAAGAAGGTGCAACAGTGCCTCTTCAACCTCAGAAGGCTGAAGAAATTCAGCTTGGCCCCTAAGACCCTCACAAACCTTTACAGATGTACAATTGAGAGCATCCTGTCGGGCTGTATCACCGCCTTGTACAACAACTGCACTGCCGCAATCGCAGGGCTCTCCAGAGGACGGTACGGTCTGCTTAGTGGCGATTTTAGCATATAAATCTTGGTGGGGCAAAACATTTATAAATAAATGTATGCATGCCAGCAAAGGCACTACACAACACAACACTAAACAATACATTAATTGCACTATAACAGTGACAAACGGTGCCCACAAACTGTTAGGGCCTACATAAAGCTGTCCCAAAAGCAGTCCCAACACCTTACCACTGCTACACCTGGCTATCAGCGGAGCCTTGTCTGGCAGCGAAACAGTTTGTTCAGCCTCATTTACTGCCTTTTTGAAAAACATAGCTGATATGGCTGACTTGTTTAAACAAATGTGGTTTCTACTGACAATTGAGAAGTACAAACTGTGGCATAAGGGAAGGACGAGCGGATAAGAGGCAATCCGTAATTTCAATTAAGACATTAATGAGCGAGCTAGGACGGACATTGTCAATATAACTATTTGTTCAGCACTTTTTAAATATACAATTCAGAACATGGCCTATTCTTACAGTATTCTCCCTGTACACCAAGTCAGAACTGTAGGATAAATAAATAAGCAGACAATGAAAGCTGTTACAATATTCAATGATTACATTTCTCTGATTACATTTCTCTAAAACAGGCTATAGGCTACATGTGCACGTGCACCACAAAGTCAGAACAGTAGGCAAAAAAGGGGAAAAGGGACCAAATTATTAGTGTGAGGCACATGGGCTACTAACAGCTTACTACACAACATACACAACATACACAACACTAGTATTACTTTCTTAGCTACAGTATATATATCTCCTTGGGATATTACATAATTTATCCAGCAGCATACAGTACATTTTTGGACTCATCTTGTTGTGCTCACTTCCTTCCAAACCACTCATTGTTGAATTTGCAATTTCTCTTCATATGACAAGGATTGAAAAGGATTTGCCAGTAGATTGTAGACTTAATTGATGATGATGACTTCTAGCTAAGATTTTGAAAGTATGATGTTGACATGATCAGTCCAATCAAAGCTACTGTACATATAAAATGATTTGACATCATCCGTGGCCAATGACCTTGAGCCTTCTTGGATGGGCACTTCTAATGTGTCTCTATGTCAATACCCAAAGGGCTAGAATTTTTGAAGTCTCCCCTTAGACTTTGTGGTGACGTAGTTTCCTCATGAGTGACAGAACACTGAGCCAATCACGGCGCAAAGCTCAGTATTTTCTGCTGGCTTTCCCCCCCATCACAGAAAGCACTGAGCTGGGCTGAAACACCTGCATTTTGGAACTGCCTTACTGAAGAAAACAAAAAAGACACCGTGTTGATATGCGGCTTTATTAACTCAATGATTTAGATATTTTTTTAATTGTTTTCAAACTGATATGTGACACGTATTAATACCAAAATAACATGCAAAACAGGAAAGCCCCCAAAAATAAAAATGACTGGTCGCCGCTGGACATGTCCAACGCATCACCGGAGGCACTGCCTGCCCTCCAGGACACCTACAGCACCCGATGTAACAGGAAGACCAAAAAGATAATCAAGGACATCAACCACTCGAGCCACTACCTGTTCACCCCGTTATCATCCAGAAGGAGACGTCAGTACAGGTGCATCAAAGCTGGGACCATGAGACTGAAAAACAGCTTCTACAGTATCTCAAGGCCATCACACTGTTAAATAGCCATGACTAGCCGGCTACCACCCGGTTACTCAACCCTGCACCTTAGAGGCTGCTGCCCTATATACATTGACATGGAATCACTGGTCACTTTAAATGGAACACTAGTCACTTTAATAATGTTTATATACTGTTTAACTAATTTCATATACTGTATTCTACTGTATTTTAGTCAATGCCACTCAGACATTGCTCATCCTAATATTGATATATTTCTTAATTCCATTATTTTACTTTTAGATTTGTGTGTATTATTGTGAATTGTTAGATACTACTGCACTGTTGGAGCTAGTAACACAAGCATTTCACTACACCCGCAATAAAGTCTGCTAAATATGTGTACGTGACCAATAAAATTTAATTTGATCATCCTTGGAAGCTGAAAATGCTTTCCATGGTCTGCATACTCACCAGCCATGTTACCCATTGAGCATGTTTGGGATGTTCTGGATCTACGTGTACAACAGCGTGTTCCAGTTTCCGCCAATATCCAGGAACTTGGCACAGCCATCCAAGAAGAGTGGGACAACATTCCACAGGCCACAATCAACAGACTGATCAACTGTATGCGAAGGAGATGTGTTGCGCTGCACACCAGATACTGACAGGTTCTGATCCATGCCCCTACCTTTTTTTGAAGGTATCTGTGACCAACAGATGCATATCTGTATTTCCAGTCATGTAAAATCCATAGATTAGGGCCTAATGATTTCCTTACATGACCTGTAACTCAGTAAAATATTTTAAATTGTTGCGTGTTGCGTTTATATTTTTGTTCAGTGTAATTTAAATATTTCCATGTAGGCCTATCTATAATTAAGTGCTTTAACTAAATATTTACACTTAATTTAAAAAAAATCCTGTTATTATGGATTTCATAATTTCCCACAGGCCAATGTCAGTTTGATACAATTTTCAGTTCACATATTTCAAACTCCAATTCATTTGTCATATCTTTGTTTTCTAGACATTTCACATTACGTTTCCAAAATCTATTTCATAATTTTTTCACCATAGTAATTACTGACTTAACAAAAAGCCTCAAACATGTATAGTCTCTCAGGGGTTATATCTCTCTTACTTGAATATTGACATTGTCTGTAGTTTGTAATAAATAAGTCAGTTGACCTTGTTTTCCTTTTCTTCTTCTCTCTTCCCTCCTCCTGCTGTCTTTTCAGACCTTCTGTGATGATGGAAGTGCTGGTAGTCGGGCCATCATTGGTGGGTAGGGATGGAGGGGAATAGGGGCAGGGATAGGGTCGGTGTATTCGCTGCACTTTCATCGGTGTCGTCTTCATCTCTCTCATGTTCACTTTTGGCCTCGCTCTCACTGCTGTCACTTTCTTCTTCACCGTCGCTCGGGATGGAGTTGGAAGACTGGTGGGGGACGTCTACTTCAGCGCTCTAGTGGACGACCTTGCTAGTTCCATTTCTTTCTTCTTATGCCGTCAGGACTCTCTCCCGGGCTCACTCTCTGTCACAGCTCCTGGAGAAGCATCGGTGACGGCACACAGTGCCACTGCACGAGTTGTAGTCTTGCTGACGGTCTAGGGTGCTGGGTCTAATGCTGCTCACTTTCTCTTTATCCCTCTTCGTCAAGCCTTGGATTAGAGGCTGGACCCCTTCTTACCATGCCCACGTAGGACACTGGAAGAAGGTGTGACCTTCACCTCCACATAGGCTGCACATTGCTTCTTCAGTAAAGTATTTTGCTTTGTGGCCCAGGCCAGCGCATTTCCAACATTTAACAAGATGACAATCTTTGACCTGATGGTCCAGACTCTGACAGATGTAGCAGCGGTGGGTCTGACCTTGATAACTGACTTTCCCAACGTAGGGACCCATTGCGGTTGAGTTAAGGATCTGTACTGGAAATCTGCTGATTTTCCACAAACGTACTTTGTACCTTCCGTCCTCGTACCAGATCCCGAACTTGTCTAGTGCTGTATAATTTCGCAGTACCGGTTTAGGAAAAGCTCTACATCATGGTCCGCAATTCCTCCTGTAAAAGAACTCAACGAAAATGGTCTTTACATCTAGCTCAATAGAGGACCCAGTCTTTCCACTTTGGATGTGAGGAGTGGGCAGACTGGACCTCCAGGAAACGACAGAGTGGAGGTTCTGCCTACTCAAGTCATAGCCTCCTCAGTCCTTCTCCAAGTGGACAAGAGTGATGGTCAGAAGTGAGTGATGTTGTTATTGACATTTTAGAAACCATAAAATCACTCTTAAGTTAAATAAATTATTTTCTGGATTCCTACCTCGTTCTATTACTCTGGTTTTCCCATGGAGAGTGTATGTGGACCTACAGTGTGAAATGATAATGCTCACTAGATTTTATTGAACTGTCCCCAAGACATAAGAAAACAACCAATCAGAGGTGTATTCCACATATATGGTAATGTTTATTACTATCTTTCACATACAGACAAGATTACTCCCAGCTATATTTAGGGATATCTTGATTAGCATGATGAATAGTAAAAACTTTCAACAGTGACATAACATACAGAACATGCAGTGGTGACATGGGTTTATAGGCACACCTAGTGGTTAAAATGGGCTAATATTCCAGTTTCCAAGGTTATGTTATGATTTTATAGTAACTTCCTATTTCCAGACCATTAATGTGGAATTATACAATTCGTTTTTAGTCAGTTTTGTATAAAAGCAATCAAAAAAAAAGTGATTTGTGAGTATCAAAAATACATGTCAGAATAAATTTTTACACATGCTAAATTGTAACTATTATGGGAGGAGTTAGGAGGTAGTCCCTCCGATTTTTTTCTGCTCGGTCTCCTCATGTGCTCATCGTGCACTGGATGAACTGAGAGAGGGAGAGAAAGAGAGATTATAATACTTTACATTTAAGCCGGGGCCATTTACAGTAAGTGCATACAACAAGGAAGAGGATATGAAGGAAAAAAATCATGTTGTAAGAGATTTTAAAAACTTACATCATCGTATGGAAATGTGGCCATTCCCTGTCCAGCTTGGTCCCGCTTTCGGAACAAATCTGTAGCAAACATACAGAGATAAACTGTTATCAAACAACTACACATACAATAGTCATACTGATAATGGACAAACTGATCAAAACAGTCCACTCACCAGTCAGGGTTCTGAGTTTCACACAACAAGCTACGTAGTCGTCAAAGGTGATCTTCCCCTGAGAACTGAATCTCTTGATGATGCAGTTCATGGCTTGTGGGCTCAGTCTGTAGCCTGTAACACACAAACATACATGTCAAATGAACATTTCACTCTCTCTCATATTGACTATCGGTCATCACTTATTGTGTATACACATAAACAAATACAAATACACCCTTTGTGCTTGTACGTACCCATGGAAGTGACTGCCTGGTGCATCTCCTGGGGGTCCACGGTCCCACTCTGGTCACGGTCAATGGACATGAAGTGCTGCTTCCAGCCATTGAGCACGGTCCACAGCTCCTTGAACTCGTTGAAGCCCATAGTACAGGACATGTCTCTCTGAGGGGTCGCTTCAGTCAAGGAACAGGAGCAGCAGTGGCCTCACAACCTTACCTCAAACATGAATATAGACGGCTAAAGGTTTTTTGAATAATTTCAATATTTAGATTTTGTTGTCCTGATATATCTAGTTGTTTTTTCCCCCCATTAAAAAAAAAATCCATGGAACACAGTCATACAATGTGAGAGGACTTTCTGCAAACTCTCAGTGCACAAAAAACAGTCACTTACGCATATTCCATCTAATATTACTGTACTGGTAGCTAGTGTGACCATAGTATTTTAAAGTATTGTCTGAACTGACTGGTCAGTCAAGGATACATCCAGCATGTTGATCATCAGTCTGCAGGTCTCTAGGTTAAAAGCTGTCGGAGATAAGATAACAGTTCATCACACCACAGTCAGCTCTCCATACAGTGGAAAGAATAGAATTAAACAAAATACTGCATTGAAAAATGGCTGGGAATTAGTGGTCCCCTTCGGTCTTGTACATGGTGTCACTTACGTTTGTAGCCACCAGAAAAGTTCGCCTGTGTGAGGCATTGCTGGAGCTCTTCCGCTGATATGTGCCCATCCTTCCAATGTCAAAAGACGGAGGGGAACAATTACTTATTGAGACAGAAACAATGCTATACATGTTTAAACTACAGTATGCTGTTTTGACTGTGTTGAGACTAGCAGATAGCTCAATATGTCAAGCTGTAAGTCTTATTACCTGGCCTGCAACAGCAGCAAAATATCCATAGAGAGGGTCTTGCTGCTGACCAGGGTATCCCCCAAAGCCAGGGCCACCAGGAGGGTGGCCACCAGTAGGGGCACCTCCATACTGCAATTTATAGAGAAACAGACAGACAATGATTTAGAGAGAGAGAGAGAGAGAACAGTAAACACCATAAGGTTACTATGAAACAGTTAGTGACAACATAGGTCAGGTGCCATGAAAGTGACCCAAGTTGAATATCCCAATGACTCACTCTGAACCACCTAACCAATAGTCTATAGACAACAGACAATTATGTCTCAAATCAGTGCATTGACAACTTGCTCTGCAGAGGTCGAGAGGCTGAGAATGTAATAAATAATGTATATTAAATCAATCAGTAAGAGTGTCAAACTTTACTTCGGCCAGCAACACCAGGACAGTGAGTCCCAGCTATTATGTGAACCTGACCACTCCCAGGGTTGGGTGAACTGAGTCAATTCAAAACCAGTACTTCAATCGACCTATACACTACTGAACCTTTTATACAAAGTATAGGCCCTATACTGCATCATAGTAGAGCTAACATTGTAACATTTGCACTTCATGTAACCTTTTGATCAGCTCAGATTGTTACATTGTAAGAGTGTCTCTGTTGTATCCAACAAGCCTCTTCACTCCGGGACAGGCCTCCCAGGAGACTAAAGCGCATCAAGCATAAAAGCTCTGCTACGGCTTGCCAATGGTAGCGATTCGTTGGCAGGCAGGGCTACAAATTGTATTAGATACAACAAATACTCTACTGTATTCGGAAAACACTGTGCAATATACGCTTGTTATATTATGTCGATTTGCAGTTCTACTTCCGGACAACTAAACGGTCCTGCCGATACCAATTTATCTTCATATTTGTGTAGAAGACACTTGTCTGTAAGATCTTACCCCTCCTGGGTATCCGCCTGCGGGAGCACCATATCCAGGATAACTCATTTCTATGAATGAAAAGAATAACACTGTGATACCAACTGGCAATAAAGTATCCCCTTCCTGACTTGCCCTTCTTTATACACAAGGGGAGTGTCGGATGTCCTGCTTTACAATATGCAATGGGAGGGATGAATTTGAGTTTTAGGCTGTTGTCTTTGGGAACCTTTATTTGGAGTAAAAGAGTGGATGTAGTTGAACAGAAGTCAAAGTATAAACGTTTACCAGAGTATGTTTTGCTAAAATGAAATGAACACTCGAGGAAGTAAATGGTATATTCCAGGCACATTCCAGTGTTTTATGTTTCATCACCTCAACGCACTAGTCCCTGATTGGGCTTGCATTAACATGTGACCAGCTGCCTGCCAATCATGTGACAAAAATACTTGTCAACGAAGATAAATGCAACGCTGATTAATAAAGTAATACTATAAGTAGTAGTAATAGATTTGCATATAGTGCCGATTTTTCTCACATTTTTAAACAAGTGAATATGTTGCCACATTGTGAGTTGTCTCAATTGTTACTGTGTCTTACTATTGTGCTAAACATTATTTTCACCAGGCCAGCCGTTGCATTGTGTATTGTATTTTGTGTATATATTATGTGTGAGTGTGCATGTTCCTAATGCTACTGCACAGCATTAACTGTCCCACAGGCTAATAATGTTGTATTGTATTTGTGTTGTATTGTAATACAGTAAGACCACCAAGAGTCATCATTACATCATTACACAAGATCAGAAACACTCTCGTCTCAGAACCATTAGGGTGCCTATCCTTTCTGGACAGGAAACGCTGAATCGTGCCTACACTGAAAAGCTGTTCTGCGGCTGACAGGATCAGAGGGCACTGCTGCAGAGCCCATGCAGCTCCAGTCCATGGACAAATCTGGCTCATCTCTAGCCTTTAGACCTGCAATTATCGACAAGGGAATCAAACACGCAAAGTGATATTTTTTTTTGCCTTGGTATACAGTAGAAGCCCTGATTGAGATGTATCGACAGAACCCTAACTGGTTGTGGTCGAACGGGGCGCCTCTACGCCACCACACGCACCTGGGCAGACTTGGCTCAGCAACCCCGAGGCAATGGGAGGATGAGGAAGAAGAAGGAAAAGAGGAAGTACATGCAATTTGGACCAGGGAGCATCCAGCAATCTGTTGCTATACTACAAGTAAGAGTGAGGTATATCAGGTAACTGTGAGAGAATATTGCAGGCTGATGGCAAAATAGTACGGGGGGACTCTTTCATTGCGTGTCTGTTTCAACCCTGTTTTTCTTGTTTTAGGTTTGTTTTCAAGTGGCATGCCTTGTTGTCTTGGGGTAAACAGGGTTTATGCGGGTTTGTATCAATTAACATTATGTTTTCCCAATGCTGCTATTCTGGCTTTGCTTACCTACCACTCCCTCAGTGCTTGCCAGTGTGGGCAGATGACTTGTGACTAAGAGCCTTGCCCAAACTCAGCAGGCCCATTGACAGGCCAAAGAGACAGCAGGACCAAACACGTGATACAACAGCAGACTGCAACAGAACAGCACCCAACCTTCCATCCTACCTTATGTCATCCCTTCTCACAACACCTCACTATTATCGCTCCTCCATCTCTTCCCTTCCGCTCCTCTCTCAGCCTTCTCCTCCTCTCCTTGCATCTCTTTATCCACGTTTAAGTCTTCATCTCCCCTATTCTCATTTCTTTGTATGCTCATTAAAGTGCTATCCAACATATAGACATAATGCCATTTGCTTGGTTTCTCCATTCACTTGAATCCCTTTAGACATCATAAATGGTATGAACAGAATAGTTTTTTGTAAAATGTTCTTAGGTTCTCTCCTCTGCCCCCTGTGTCTTCAGATGGCCATGGCCTCACCCAAGAGTGTGTTCAGAACCACTGGGGCTGGGCTGGTACCGAGAGTCCCTTCGGCCCTGTCCACACAGACCTAGTTAGCATCCAAAGCCAGAGTGACACAGGGCTAGATGCCCCTGAAATGTGGATGGATGTCCCCCCACACCAGCACCCCTTAGGTGGTGCTGATGGAGAAGAATCATCCCAGCATTGTTTAGACAGTCAATGGGGGAGCCACGGGACAGAGGGCCATGGCTGTGTTTGTGTGCATGGACCAAGTGGACCAGAAAGATGTTGCCACAATTGGGCTGGTTCCCCTCTCTTCAATTTTGGAAGTAAGAGTATGTGTCTGTTTATGCGAAAGAGGGTAATTATTTTCTATGGTGATCCAGTATGGCTGCTATGTAGTATTTTTCTCTAATCAGATACTTCTGTTTCCCAGTGAGGAAGACAATAATGGTAGGAGTCGAGGTGGAAATAGTGGAGGAAGTAGCCTATGAGAACACAGAGACACTTGAAGTAATGTAAGTAGTTAAATGATTCAAGGTCATTGTTTATTTACACATTGCTGAAGCACATAAACATAAAGTAGGGCTATGCAGTAGCTAATGTTTGTATGTCTTTATTTTTAGATCAGAAGGAGTCTATCCAAATTATTTGATGGAAACCATATTGCTGCACGATGACAAGCTTTTCCCCACATAAACCTGCATTCCTTCAAAAGTTGTTTGCAATGGAACTTTCTGTGTTTTTAAATGTCATCCTTGTAATTTGAATGTATTTAACATTTATTTAAATGTAGTTTAAATATTAAAATGTACTTTAAATACCATTTAAAGGCCTTTTATATGTCAGTGTTATGTAAGTGAGGTTACATTAATAAAAAATAAAATAAAAAACAATAAAATAAGAACCTTTGCTTGTTGTATATAGTGTATGTCACTTCCAAGACCTTCTGACAGTCTACACCTGCTTTGTCTGTCCAGTGCTCCAGTATGGCACCCAGGTCTCACAGCCCACCAACACAACCAACTTGAGAAGATCCAACGACAACCAAAATCATCATGGGCACCACCTACACACCTTCTGCATGCAATGACCTGGGCTTGCAGTCCCGCCGCACCCACAACTGCAGATCCTTTGTCCAGAAGCTTGCAAAATCCCAGCAACACGTTAGCTGCATCAGACGATAGGACATGTCCGTGTCAGATCTAACCATCGAGTCCTTCCCCCTATTCGGACTGACATACTACAACAGCCCAATGCCTTACTTTGTGAAGCTGCTTAACTGTAATATTGTATACTACATCTCATATGTTTTATTTGATTTACTTACTTACATAGGCCTATGTATGCTGCAATTCAGCTTTAAAGCTGCAAATGTGTACAATTCAAAATTAAACCTTAAATGTATTTTGATCCTTCAATTACCAGAATGCACCTCAGTCAGGCCTACGTCATCTACATGCGCCACACAGCCAATGCTGTTAAAATGCAACAGTGGTGCTGAATAACGTTCGAAAATCTCCATATCCAATATAGTTTGGACATTAATAACTAATAAAATGTAAGGAAACCCCTTTTAATGTAAACACAATTTAGATTTTACCTGACTACGACATGTGCGACTCACCAGAAAATCACCAGGCTCGTCTGCAAAGTTTGGAAGAGTTGACTGAGTTCACCGAGAACTGCCAGAGACAACTGAATGAGCTGTTCGAGACGATGGGATGGAGACAGGACCTAGACATCGGTTCAGTTCAGGTAGGTCAGGAAGCTAGTTAGCTATATTTATTCAACTGCTCAGATACGATGGCTGGTTCTCCTAGCCCTGAAAGCGCGGGGTTCTTTATAGGACTAGTTCACCCCATAATCAATGTTTTCATAACGTGACCTGAGCTAAAATCCATATTTAAAATGTACACCCTCTGTTGAGTATGTGTAGCTAGCTAAATATGAGTCCTCCAAATAAATGGGAAAACCATAGATGATGGGCGATTCATTAAGTCTCTGAATACGTGACATGCATGCTACAACAAGCTGAGATGAGATTATAACTTGTAAATGGACTTCCACAGGAGCCAATGGAGGTGTGCCCCTATGACCCGAACCACAGAGTGCCAAGCAGGAGCATGGAGAGACACAAAGCTGCCTGCCAACTCAGCCAGATTGGATACTCCCATGAGGAACAGGTTAAAGAGCTATACATTATCACATACGCACACACATACTCGACTCAACTGAGCCATCAACACCTTTTGGTTCATTAGGGGCAGGAGTTTTTCCTGACCATAGGGCCAGACCTTGACAAACTGGACCCTATAACTATAGCAGACCAAAGTGGTGAGTTCAAATGATCAGGAAAAACTTTCCACCCTAATTATACAACAACCTTATCTGTTATTATGTTTTTTTTTAAAGCTTTTATAAAAATTTAACTCCTTTCCCAAGGCTGAGATGTATGACCCCTCTCTGTGTTATGAGAATGCCAGCATTACCAGCTTCACAATGGGTGAGTGTCACACTATTCCACTGCAAAGTGAATCTCAACTTAATGTAGTAGTCAAAATTCCTTGGACTGACCCTGGGTTGGGGAAGCCCACTGCTTGTCTCACATCTTTCTTTGTGTTCTGCCTCACCTGTAGACAAACACACACAGCAACAAGTGATTCTTAAAGCAAGAGCAAGTGCACCGCCAATTAGGACAGAGGGACTGTACAGCCAAAGTAAGATCTTTACACCCGTACATTTGTGTTAGGTCACTGATAAAACCCTATGCTTGTATTCATGGCCATCAGCATTAGTTCGACTCTATGGTAGACATGCCTCACAAAATATTTATGCTTTAATTCTGGTGAAGCAATTAATGGTCATTTCAGCAAAGAGCTACCAATGTTTAGATTTCTTTTTACCAAGCTCGTAGGTTTTCAGTGCCTTGCCCATGTCTAAAAAGGTCTCAATTAACATGCATTAATTCATTATGAACACGGCTAAATATGGTGGCTGTTGTTTTTTTATTTTTATGATATAGTTTCTTTGAGTTTGTCATCTGTATGTGTTCTGTGTTTTGTTTTCAGTGACAGGGGTGAGTAATTACAGGAGGTTCTTCCCTCGTTCAGGCTTACTGATTACCGTGCAGTATCCTTTAATGCCATATCCTTTCAAACATGCTGCCTCTCTGTTGGTGGCATTACACACACGTACACACATATTTTCCCTGTACGTGTTGGGGAAAGGCCATTACTCTTTTTGAACCCTTTTACACTGAAGGTGTGAGTGATCATCTCAATGTGATCAATGTGTTCTTAAAAGCTTTTGAATGAATGACTTCTTATGACTCTCTGTACTCTGTGTGATACTGTTGTAGCATGTGAGTGTGTGTAAAGCCCTTTTCATTGTGCTGCAGGTGAATACTCCACAGACCCTTCAGAAGTTACTCAGAACCAGAAGCGAGCTATCTGTGACCTTCCTGTGTCAGACCGATTGGCTCTTTTTGATCACGTGACAAGGGAGGCCAGCCAACAAAAGGATCAAGCTGGGACCTCTATGTTGGAACGAGGACCTCTATGTTGATTTGGTGGCCAAGCTCAAAAAGGGTAGGCCTATAAACATTAACTATTGAGATCAGTAGTATGGTTTAAGTCACTTTTCCTATAAATTGCTCCTCTAAATCCATTCTAGTGAGTATGTTGTGTTTGTTTCTGTTCTTTAGGTAACGATCAGAACGAGCACAAGTCTCACCTGGAGCTGATGGCTGAGATGAGGGACTACAAGAGACGGCGTCAGTCTTACAGAGCCAAGAACGTCCACAACACCAAGAAGTCCTACACTGAGGTGTGTGGGGGTGTGACTGTAGAATGTTAATGGATGTACTTTACTTTGATGTGTTATATCTGTTTTTCATGAATCCTGCAGGTGATTCGGGAGGTGATTAATGTCCACTCTGTTGAACTGTCCAGTCAGTGGAAAGAGGAGGAGAGGAAGGAAGAGGTTAGAGAGTCCAAACACGCCCCTCACAGGTAATCCAACCATTGTCTTCTTACCTACATGATGGCTCATACAAAATCAAATTAGTACTGTAATACTTATCTGAGGAGCATGTAAAAAATACAATTTAAACTGACTCCACTGAACCGTTTGTCTCAGGAGAAGGTCTGAGGACAGGCGGTCTGCCTCCATAGAGTCCCGCCAATCTCACGTCAGCTCCAGGGATGGACACGGCTCCCGCCACAAACCCCACCGCAGCGAAGAGCGCAGCAAAGACCCCAGCCCAGAGTAGAGCCAGGAGCGCAGCCGAGAGAAGGAGCACAAGAAGAAGAGAAAGAGGTGAGTCAGAGAGTAGTGGATTGACTGAATATCATTGTCTCATGCATTCAAATCTGACAGTGTTTAATTGTATGAAGTCACCATCAAGGCTGGTTGCAGACATTTAGTGGTTGATGAATGCTTTGGCTGTATACATGTTTGGTGAATTGAATGTGTGTGGACATTCACAGGGATTCCTGCTCCCCGGATGAGAGACCTCATGATCGAAAGAAGAAGAAGAAGAAAAAGGAAGAGAAGTGATTTTCAAGTTTAGTACTTTGGTTTGGAAAACCAGAGATTAGGTCAAGGAGCCAACCAAAGCTACGTTCCAATGTTCATAATAGCGTACCATTTAGAATGCACACCTTTATACTAAGTGCCCAATTCATGGCTTCATATTAAGTGGTATGCGTGTGTAGAAATTGTAGCTTGACTCGCAGCTCTAAACATTTGTCTTAAACTGAGAGGTTATTCAATTCCTGTTGTATTAGATTACAGAATGTAAAAAAACTGTTATAACACGATTCTCAGAATTCTGTTGTACATTCACAATTACCCCTGTTTTTGATTCACTTCCCAAAAAACTGTTTGATGTTTAAGTTAAAACAACATTGTGTTTAACTTTGAATAAAGAATAAAAGCTTCATATGTGTACTTTAATGATCATGGTCATTATCTTTAGAAGTATTCAGAGAAAAGTCTTACTTTCAGTAAGGTTAACTTTCATTCTCACAAATTACTTCTGTTGGAAAGCCACAATTACTTGACAATTAATGGATTACTTCATTTTTTAACAAGAACTCTGCATAAACAATTGGCAGTGTCTTTCCATGTTGCAACTAGACATGGTCAGAAATATCTACAGATTTCTATCAGATATGTATATTAATGTAATAATTTAGGTGTAAATGGCCCCTCCCAGGCCAACCATATTGGTTGAGACCCCTCAGGACAGTTTGTGCATTTCTCAGTGTGTACTGTATGGAATGTTGGACAGGAGTGTCATAGCTGGCACACTTTTACCAGCAGGTCAAAAGGACACGGAAGGTCAGGCCTGGAGTCAATGTGCATCTGCAGTCTTTTAATGATGGGCTAAAAAGTATTTTAAATATCTGTCACAACACTATTCAATTGGTACTGAGGTTGATCACCCGTTAAACCGTTACTTTAAATGAGTATTAAATTCATTATCAGAATGTCAATAGATTGATTATAGAATTGACCTTAACTGTACTACTTGAACAGCTCCAAATGTCAACGTTTGAATGTTTTTAGTTATTGGGGTATTCACGACCTGCACAACAGTGTCAGTATACTGAAATGCTCATAACAAAATAGACGCTGCACTAGTCTCTTCTGTTTTAAACCCTCCCTCTCTAATTCTGTATTTATCATATTCTCCTTACTCGCTCATCCCTCTCTTCTCGCTCCTGTCTGGGTCTCTTCCCCTGTGTGTATTTGGGGTTAGGGTTAGACTCAGGTATTTCTCACCCTGTCGAAGAGAAGAGGGAGCCGAGCCCGTGGCTGCCTGAGAACCTTATGGATCCCTGAGAGAGGGAGAGCAAGGGAGACAGAGGGAGGAGAGGGAGAGCAAGGGAGACAGAGAGAGGAACGGGGACCAGCGCCGTGAGTGGGGAGTGAGAATGCTGTAAGGAGCACAGTTCAGGGAGGAAATAAACAGGACTTTTCTGTCTATATTTGTTTTTTTTTACCTGTGGACTATCCGATACGTTGAGTGAGGGTCTGGTCTCAGTGGATTATACAGAACCGAACAGACATAACCAGCACCATGGGAGCCCCCAGGGTGAAGGTAAGCAAGCAGAGCAGGCATCATGGTGTGATCATGGTCTAAGAAGGTTTCTGAGATGTTGCTACGCCAGATTCTGGATGTGAACGCTGTGTTTGGTCCAATAGTGTAGTGTGGTTCTTGGGCCTAGGTTCTCCGGTCCGCAGGTGGTGTGTTCAGGGATGCTGGATTGAGGAACCTAATCTAACTATTGGTTGTGTAATGATGCGGTAATGAGGGTTTATTTTTGGTACTGTGTTAGAGTGTATTTGACTTGGACTGATTTAGCTGGTGTGTTGTGAGCATAAAGAAACCTAAATATACATTGGCATTTAAATTAAATACTATGTGACCTATTTTCAGGATGATTAGCCTAGTGGTTCACATGCAGCCCCTAACAGTGCTTGAGTTCCCTCTGAATTAAGGGTAGGTAAGAGGTAATTACTTTAGTTTGTACGTTTATCAGGAATGTGCCGATTTGACTTTATTTATCCTACAGAGCACTCCACTACACACAACAGCAAGTCAACCGACAAGGCTTGAAACATTGCACTTTGTTTGACAGTTTGGGTAAATGTCTGTTTTTTTGTTAACAGTAGCTAAATGAACAATATCAAATTTGGGTCAATCAACAAGTCCAGGATCTCAGTTTACACTCTGGGTACAGATGGAAGCAGATACATTTCTTATTTTTTGCAGCAATTTTTTGTGGATAGTGTATTACTATTCAATTACTAGTGATTATATTGGAGAATTAGTCTAAATAAGGGAGCTTTTTCATGACTACTAACTGTTCAAATGGAAGGATTAGGGTTAGTGGAGGTGAGCAGTCTATATCCCACACTGCACCTCAGTGTCCCAGGGGGCCTGGAGGTCGGTGGTGATCACCGATTTACACCACCAGGCAGACGTATGGCGTCAACTCTACATTGCAAAGCATTCTGGGTACTTGCCCAGGTAATGTATGGAATACTCCAAATTAATTGGTTTATTTCAACAGATAGACTAAATTATCTGCGTTATCATTGAGTACCATTTGTCTTGTATACACTGACATGTATTTATTGCTCAGGTGCTCTTATTCATTGTCTTTTAAGAATTTATTTAAGTCCATTATAGACTACTGCACAAGTGTTTTATTGATAATGTCTTCTTTGGAGTTTTGAATAAAATGCTGGAAATGGCATGGGGGAAAAGTGGTGGACTCATGGTGGACAGACAGCTGCTTGACATCACAGAAAACAGAGAAAATTCTTTTTACCGTCTCAGAGGAGTGGGATGAAGAGAGCCTTTAGAGTACAGAGAAAGTGCCCTGGAATGTGAGAAGGGCCTGAGAACTGCTGTGGCTCACCCTGTGGTTTTACCCTAACAAAGAGCTTTTTGAGCCTGTATTTCTCATCTATATCTTGTTCAAGGCGCAGATGAGCTCTTGCCTAAATCTACAGAGCATAATACAACCCTATCACTTGGATGGCTGATCCCTGCAGAATCTCCTCCCACATGTCTCATGTCATGTGACATCCAATAGGCTGCTGTCAATCCAAGAATGTGACTTCAGTTTATTGGCCCATTTTCTCTCTGGAAAATAAAAAGAAGCTACTCTATTTTTGGACATGATTTAGCCATATGGCTCAATACCAGAAATGTAGGCTTTGTGACATGTTCCAGTGTGTCTTTTAACAAATATTTACCAAATATTCCGGCCAACTACCCAACCACAGACCATCTTTGGTCATCTCCCCTAATAGCATATAGCCTTTTCTAGTGATGGTCTGATAGGCCACCTTGCAGCCCAATTTTTATTTCAACTACTCCAAGCAACAACTCCAAAAATTGTTGCCTTCTGTCAATTCATTTTGAAGTAGGATACACACTTGTTACTTGTCATACAGTACATACACTTTTAGCATTTTTCTTGTTTAGCAGATTAATCCTAGGCCTAATTGGCAGGCCTAAATGTAACAATTTTGCCTACTCAAACTGTAGCCTAGGCATACAGCAGGCCTATATGATAAATGACTATAGACCTATGATCTTACAGATGTTATATTATGATTGATATGAAATCTGATGTTTGTCAAGGAATTAGTCAAATATAGACCATATAAATGTTGAATATTATTCATATATGTTATATAGCCTACAAGTGAGGAATTAATTCATGTCTGGAATGCCTAGACAAGAAAACAGGGGCTTGAGTTGAATTAATTGTTATAATGTGCGAAACCACCACCAGAGGGAGATATATCTGACATTTTAAAAAGGCCATGATAATTGGGTATAACATGTTCTTAGTGATCTATTAGCCTTCATTAGCCTAGACGTCTACAGTCACCTAATTGTTCGTCCTCAAAACAGTTATTAATTTAAGAAGGAGTTAAAAGTGTAACGAAATAAGAGCGCATGAAGGCTATTCATTTTGAGCAGAGTCTTTCCAACCATTGTCTTTTGTTTATCGTTATAGCGGCGAAGAAATAGACTACAGCCTACATGGTCGTTTTAACCTTTCTTTGTTTTCCCGCCTTTCTACAGGTGTCAGTTATCTCGCCGCTGCTCGTGCTCATATTGTGCCTCCTCCCCGCGGACGCGCAGGACGAGTACTCTGGTTACCACTCAGGTGAGCTGCCTGGCGTGCATTGTTAGCGCCATTAGCTACTGTTTGATGTTAGCTAATTATCCACATTTCTAGAGGTAAGCTAAAACAGTAGCCTAAATCTTGATTTTATTTCAGTTGACCTAGATTAAACTTTATAGACCTATATTCTCATGTCACCACAATGAATTTTTTAAAATATTTGCTACAAACATTACGTTGGTTTATCTATCTAATAATAAGTCTAATTTGTTTTGTAAACAGACTATCATTTAACTGGGGAGGTTTCAGGCTTGTTCAATTATTGTGTTGTGTCAAATTAGGTGATGAACACACCTATGAGGGCTCCTTGGTCGACAACTATGAGCATTCAGGATACCCACAACCAGGTAATAACTACAACATAGCAAAGTCCCTCCCTCTAGTCAAAAGCCAGAATGCAAACATTTCCCTCACTTAAACCCCTCCACCGCTCCCCATTCCTCGCTGGCAGAGGAATACCCACCGGAGCCCACTCACAGCTATGAGGAGCAGCAACCCTCATCTGGATATGACCCCTATGCACCAGCCCCCACCAGTGTGAGCATGATCACAGAGGACTCCTACCCCTACACCACCACCACACAGGTGAGGGGAAGTCAAGGGGGAAAGTATGTTATGTGTAATGTTTAGTAATGGCATGTCATGTAACATTGTGTTCTGTCATGTAAGGTGATATCATGTTATAACTGCAGGTACCATACGAGCAGGAGCCCTACGAAGAGTCGCTCCAGGCCCCTGGTGGTGGGGAGGCTTCTCTGGGGGAGGAGGGGCCAACAGACTGTAACTGTGAGCCAGGAGAGCCAGGGTTCGCTGGGTTTGCAGGGCCCAAGGTAGGACAAAGGTGCAAATGTAATTTAGAACCTTGTAAACAGCAAACATCCATTTACTTTGCTGATTAATACTGATTAAATGGCATTTATATAGCATTCACTGGGTCCTTAAGTGATTTGCATTGTATGGGGGTAACTCCATCCTGTGGTATCGTTCTGTTTTCTGTACTAAACAAAATGTCTGTCTGTCTGTCTGTCTGTCCATCTAGGGAGCCAGAGGACTGCAAGGTAAAGATGGCTTCCCTGGGGCTCAGGGACGGGAGGTGAGTGTTAATCACTGTATAATCACTATATCAAATTCATAGTGCTCATATCCTTATTGAAGTAATGCTGTTGATATTGTTCCTGTGTGTTGTGTTCAGGGGTACAAAGGATTTAAAGGAGTTCTAGGAAGAGGAGGAGACACAGGGCCTGAGGTGAGGAAGTGAAAAAAGTAAAATAAAAGACCTCACACAAATACCCAAATCAGCCTTAGACACTATCCAACTCCCTAAGCGAGGCTTGAACCTAGGTTGCCCAACCCCACTGCAAACAGGCTTGCTACAACCTCAAAAGAGAAACAGTATCTCCCTTGGAGGAATGTTTGTAACTTAAAAAGTATGGCGTCAACATTACACTTGAACTTGACTCAACAGCTGTATTGACCTTTGCCATCTCTACAGGGTGACTCCGGGCCTGATGGGGAGGACGGTGCCTCTGGTTTCTCTGGAGCCCAGGTAATAAGAGGCCTCCAAGGGATATCACAGATGTAATGTATCTCTCTTTCATTGTTTTGCTCTGATCTGTTTCTATGCTCTTGTCTAAATTCTGCGACATAGCACAAGCAATGTAACGTTTTTCTATATTGATTATGGCCAGTAGATGGTGATCTATTTATTATTCAGAACTGGAGAATGGCACTGTTGTGTAGTTGAGGTGAAAGGCTGAGCTTCAACAACTAGGATTGCCCTTTCTCTTTCTCATTCTCTCTCTTGGTCTATATTTTATTCCATTCTTTTGTACCTTGTCTCTCATTCTTTCTCTCATACAGGGCTTGCCTGGTCTTCCTGGAGATCCAGGTGAGACAGGGGTGCTAGGACTGAAGGTAAAGACCTTTCCTCAAAACCAGTCCGGCATCCTACAAAATATGTATCACATCAAACAAAATCACCCTTTACCTAAAAAGCCATTATAACCCCATATCAAAAACAGTGTGGCCCTTCACAAAATCTTATTTGAATGTTCACTAATGACAGCCCAAGCCACCATAATGTTTGTCTAAAGTAAACCTACAAGAAACAGCATGACATCACATAAAACCCCTGCTATACCAGCGAGAACCTATATGACATCACATAGGACCAGTATGACGTCACAGGGAACCAGTATTGCCACGGTCAAGACAACTCGGAACTCAGAAACTCTTAAAAAGGTATTGTAGAATGATAAGGCCCGAGTTTTCCACTTGGAAAATATCAGAATTGACCAACAGGAAGCTCTACTCAAAAAACGCAGGTATATTTTAACTCAGAGGTTCTGAGTTTCCGAGTTGTCTTGAAAGACACCACAGATATGGTCAATGGAACGGTCTGCGTTTCATTGACTCAGGTAGACCCCAAAACCTGCAAAAAGGTATGACATTATAAACCCCTACTGTACCACAGAGACATCACAGAGTACCAGCATGACATCAAGAATACCACTATGCCATCACAAGTATCCGCTAATTACACCCAAAAAATCTTAATTGACAATTTAAAGCTGTCTATGCCTGAGTGTGTTCCTTATCCTCAACAGGGTGACATCGGTATGGAGGGGCCACGCGGAGGAGTGGGGGTAACGGGTGAGACTGTGAGTATTGACACAATGTAGCTGTTATGTTTTGTAGGTAACCATATTTGGTTTGATAGCAGGGATTTTATTTCAATTAATCTCCGTGAAACAATCCATAGGTTATTATTGTGTAATTACCAATTACCATTGGATTTTCTAAGAAAACCCACTACCTGGTCATTTCTATAGCGTAAAACAAAATGCTTCCTCAAATGAGTGTAAGGAAATTTTATACAAAATCCCCAGCATGTTTCAGTCTGGCCCTACTCATGTGTTTAGTTATTTGTCTTTTTCTAGGGTCCAATTGGTGAGGCAGGGCCTGGTGGCCCTGATGGAACTGGAGGTATCAAGGTAAACATGGTGGCTACCACAACTCAACACTGTCCACTCACAACAGTTGCCACCGCTCAGTGTTGCTACCACACTTCAGCACATTCTCAACATGCTCAAAACAATTATTCACTCAGCTCCTTACACAGCTCTCACTAGAAGCAATGCTAAGACTTTATAATATGAAAGCATCAAACAGGCTATGTGATGTGATAATTTCCATTTAACATATAAACAACATACACATTATTGTAATTTGTTCTGGCCATGTTGAGACATATTTCTTCTGACCTTTCTTCTCAGGGATCAACTGGAGCAGAAGGGAAACAGGGTCCTGAGGGAACAGAAGGGGAAAAGGTAGCGCCATTCAACCTCGCTTTGTGACCATGGTTAATTAAACCGGGGGTTGAATAACTCATTATTTAAAACAGATCTTATAAATTCAACTTCTATTTCCCCTGTCTAAAATGTCTTCCATCTCATCCGTTCATTTCCACAGGGTCAGATTGGAGCACCTGGATTTTCAGGAGACCATGGGGAGATGGGCTATAATGTAAGATGGACGTCTGTCTATCCGTCACACCGTTCATCTCTCCATTTGGACCTCTTGTTTCTCCACTAAGACTATGCTATTCCCTACATGGAGGGAGACCATTAATCCTAACTTGCTTTTTCTTTCTGTGTTTTATAGGGGTATCCTGGAGAGCCAGGAGGCAGAGGAGAGACTGGTCACAAGGTATGTTTAGGGGGGACAGGAGTTATGTTGTTTTCACAGAAAGTACTCTGGTTGCTTTCAAAAGTCTTTGGCCCTTACTCTTCACAAAAACTACTCTGGTTCCCCCAAGATTTCTGTGTGTTCATGGGTGTTTTCCCTAAACTGTATACTGTTATTTTCACTGAAGGTTTTGCTATTGTTGATTCCGTGAGTCATGTGGCTGTTAAACACTTTTAGCCATAACTATATCAACTTCTCCACGTGTGAGATTAGATTGATACTGTAGTAGCAATGTCTGCCTTTCTCTCTTCTCTTCCACTTTCGGTTTTCTTTGTATCTCTCTCTTTCCTCTCTCTCAGGGTGACCAAGGCCCAGGAGGCATGCCAGGCAGTGATGGGGAGCCTGGAGAGGATGTGAGTATCAGTATGATAACCACTAAATTAGTAATAAATAGCTAAAGAATCTGTTGATGGGATTTCTCCTAAACTGTTTGTTTTCCAGGGTCCTCTTGGAGTTCCTGGGGTGATCGGCTTTCCTGGAGAGTTTGGACAAAAGGTAAAGTGAAGGAGAATTGCATGCTGGGTATCAGGATGACATCATCACAATGGCCATGAAATGCTTACTTACAAGCACTTAACGAACAATTCAGTTTTAAGAAAATATTTACTAAATAAACTAAAAGTGGACATGTACTTTTAATACTTAAATGAATACTTTGTGAATAATGTCCAGTCTTCCCTGCTAGGGCGCGACAGGGGATCGTGGTGTGAGGGGACCTCCTGGGAGAGTAGGAGCTGGGGTAAGACAGGCTTTATAACCACTATATGAGGTGCTCTAATCTCAATCACGTGTGCACAGTTGACTATAGATCACAATACATACACTGTCACTGCCACATTCCTCAGTAAAGTCCCCTCAGTGTTGTTAATCAGATGTAAATGCCATGTTGCTTAGGGGTTTCGTGTGGGTGGACAGACACTCATGTGATATTGTTAACAGTCAAAACAAGGAAGGTAACAGATAGGTTAGTAAAGTCCCTGAAAACATTAGATCTGTTGGTAAAGTCCCTGAAAAGGTTTCAGTGCCAGTTAAAAACACAGATGGTCATGCTGGTTTTAGTTAAAAAACCCAGCTTAACTGTCAGAGATGTTGTGGCAAGAGTACCGTGTATCTTGCTATAAGTTTAGACAATTAAGAATGATCTGTCATTGGAATTGAACTAAATTCCTATTTTTGAACAAAGGTTCTCATTCTAAAGTGTGTGTGTGTGTATTTGCAGCAGTTTACCTATGTGTGTGTTTCATATTACAGGGGCCTCAAGGAGCGAGAGGAGATGCAGGAGTTCCAGGGAAACCAGGACCTAAAGGCCTGCAGGCCCAGCCTGTGTGTATATGTCATTACACAAACATTGTCATTACCACTACAGTTATCATCATTGACTTTTGATGATTATGCAATTGTTGATTTAATGCTTTGTTTCTAGGGAGCCAAAGGGGAGACAGGACCTGATGGTGAGAAGGTAACCTTTTATTTACGTTCCCCATCACGCTGCTAAATTACCAGTCAATTTCTCACAGTTAATCAAGCACACACACCAGTAAGTGAAAGTGGATGTGTATTGGTCATCTGCTGTTTATGTTTGGGTCTTTCCTTTGTGACTGATAATCTGTAATAAGTAGTCCTATCATTGCCATGGCATCTTACTGACTCATCTCATGTGCTGATTGTTCCTTCCTTAGGGCGGGGTTGGAAGAACTGGTGTGAAGGGAAGGAAAGAGGACAAGGTAATCATATGACAATGCGAGCCGACGTCACTCTCATCTATCTACTTCCTGTTTCCATTGATGTAGTGGGTCGGTTTTTCTTCGTACCAAAACATTTTCTGTTCCTCTTTCCAAACAGGGAGGTTTTGGAGCGCGTGGTGACAAAGGACAGGTTTGTATACTCCATTCTGTGAAAGTAGGAGTTTGTTTTTCACCCTAACCCATTCTATGTCACATAAAAACCATAGGTTGCTCCTAGATGACAGCAGACACAACAGCACATACTGTAAAGTGTTGAGTTCCTGTTATGTCATAAGATCCTAATAGAACTGTTTTAATCAAGTAGAAGTATTGAGAATTAAATGATTTCATTAGGTAGAAGTATTGAGAATTAAATGATTTCATTAGGTAGAAGTATTGAGACTATTGAGTTTAAATCATGACTTTTTGTTTTCAGTGACTGAACGGTGTCCCCCCTCTCTCTGTCTCCCTCCTTCCTTCCCCTCATCTCTGAATGGCAGCAAGGGGAGAGAGGCACCATCGGCCCTGATGGCATTGTTGGACGAAATGGACCCCCTGGCATCCCAGGCTCCAGAGGAGAGCCAGGTCCGGGCGGTGACCTGGGCGTCAAAGGTGGCTCTGGACCTAAAGGAGTGCCAGGTGCCCCTGTGCGTATCAGGAGCCAACTCCAGTCTGCCTGGAGGAAGTGTCTCCTTCTTATTTTACACTGACCCATATCTAGCAAGAACGTTTACTGACTGATTGATCGATTGTTTACTTACTTGCTTGCTTGATTGATTGCCTGCTTTTTAACCTCAGGGCCCTGGGCTGACAGATGAGCAGGTATTGCAGCTGTGTAAAGGAGTGGTGACAGCCCAGATCTCCCAGTATGCAGCTTCCATCCGGGCCAAGTGTTCCCAAGGCTGCCCCATCAACAACCGCACACTCATTGGGCCGCCCGGAGCCAGGGGACCAACTGGAGAATCAGGCAAACCTGTGAGTCACAAAGCCCCCAAACCAACCCATATCTACTAAGGAAGGCGTTTTTTCCAAATGATGATAAGTTCTGTTGACCTCTCTCTCTCTCAGGGTAAAGCGGGCAAAGCTGGAGTCAAAGGAGGCAAGGGCATCCAAGGGGACACAGGAGTGGATGGTCAGAAGGGGGCAGAAGGTGAAAGAGGTATGTAATCCAATTGTCTTAGTTCAACCAAACTTGATTACTGGCTCATTTCCCTGATCACTAAGGCTCATTTCAAGTGAAAATTAGTGGAGCACCTTTGTAGTGGCATAGCTTCAGAGTGCACCCCCAAGCTCTCTGTTCTACTCCACAGGAACAAAAGGTCCGAAAGGAAAGGGGGGTGAGCCTGGTAAAGGTCTGCCAGGACACGATGGGCATCAAGGCCTCAGAGGTAGGACACTGTTTCCACTGGTGTGAAACTCTCAGGTCTACCTCAAAATTGCTTGTCTTAGAATTGCTGTAAAGTATCTGTAACTCACATCCAGATTCACTGGAATAGGCATTGTGTGGTTTTTATTCAACATTGATGTTAGCAGGAAGTCTTTTCAAGAGAACTTTTAAGACGCCACCTTCAATTGTTATTTTCTTTCCCCCACAGGGCTGCCAGGCCACCCAGCAGAGCCAAAGAACGGTATGGCAGGTCCTAGAGGGCCCCGTGGTTTCACAGGCGCTTTGGGCCAGCCTGGCATGGCGGGCAACGCAGGAGTGCCCGGCTTCTGTGAGGCACGGGACTGCAGCATTCATGCGCCTGTGATGCGCAAGGAGCAGGGCCTAGTGAAGGGACCCCGCGATCTAAGCCCCAAGATTTAACCCCAACGAGGAGCTTCAGGAAAAGGTGAAGAAATGGTCCACGACGAGGCGTCCTTCTGGATGGTTGCTACATGGCAACATTGAAGTTAATTCCATTCACATCTCAGCCAAACCAGGAATTGACATTGAGTTTTGAAATGGGAAATTATCAATGTGCACAGCATTGATCTTTTTGAATTTCATGCCTAATTCAATTTCTGTATTGACTGGTATCGAAATGTAATTAATCCGAGCACTGTTCAATGGGGCTGGCTCACCAGTGTTGGAAGGGTTTGGTGGGACACGCTGGACTCTGCACAGAGATTAAACCAACCTTGACGCATTTCTTCTGAGCCAAGCAAGGCTCCAAATTAACTATTTTTAGGCATAATTGATACCTTTTTTGTTAAGCCAAAATACATTTTTTATGCAGAAACAAAACATTTAATTGTCTTCCTCCATGCAAACCACAAGTAAAGGGGCTTGAGAAACTGGCTAAAAGAAATTGGCAGAAAATGAAACTTCTCTGGCTACCAGTCAGGTATTATATTTGATATGATCAACAATGCTGTGTATACATTGAAAATAAAAAGTGATGTAAATAATGCTGTAAAGTATCGCAAGTACATGTACTGTGTGTTCTGAAATATCACTGTTTTAGATAAATTCTGTCTCACTTTTTCTTAAGATGAGTCCTCACTTTTTTAGTCGCCACAGTTTGAGCGTGTTTTTGAGAATGTGTGGTCTCTTTCAGTCATCTCATATTCGGGTTAATCTAAATAACTTATATAAAATAAAAAATAACATACTATTTGATATTATTTCATATTAAAAATAATACATTGAAATGTGTTATACAGTATATTGTCTTTCTGGCAAGGATTTGTAGGACAGCACAAAATGTCTGTCGATTAAATGAATTAACTATATTCATTAGATGGGGTTTTGATTTTTAAATAGATTTTCATGTACATGATTTATTTTGCATAAATAACTCACATGAACAGGATGTTAAACTCTTATCACCTCTTAATTTATATTTTGTCATAGTCAATCTTCATTGAGAATCATCCCAACACATTACAAGGTGGAAACATAAACTCAAGTATATCACACGTGTTCTTAACATTTGTACTTTTGTGTAAGCGTTGGTAATCAGAACCCTGATACAAAAGCATCACAATGTTTGGAGACAATTCTTTTTAATGCATCACAGGACAGATTAGAAAATGAGCAGAGCATGAACATGGGTGATTATCTCTCATAAAAAGCATCCTAAACGTTATGGCATACAACTATGCTACAAAAGTACACACACGACATCAACAGACAAGAAAATAAACCTTATTAAAATGTTTGTTTAACGCTGCTCGTGTTCAAAAGGGCTCCTCTTAATGTGTGTACAATGATGGTTGTCAGTTCATATAAAAGTGTTAGACTTTATGGACTGGAGGGAGGTAAGAAGTATTATTAATACCAAGTGTTAAATACTATTGTACAGTACATCTCTCTGGTGAAATCAATCGAGTCACTTGTCTCAAAGCTTATTGTCTGATCTATGGGTGAGTATATAAGACTACTTTAAAATATATATTCTTAAAATGTGGCATCTTGAAGTAGAACCATTGCGTGCCTTATATTGTCCAAGGGAGAGATGGCAATGTAATAATGAATTTATTGTAACGGACAAGTTTACAGCTTGTTTTTCTAGCTAATTGTACATTCATACTTGCATTTTATCTTCACTAGGTAATACATAGCTTAATAAATATTTAATAAATAACTCTGGCTACATGGCCCTGCATGACGATGCAGTGCAGTTAATTGTAGGTGGTCACCAGCGAGAAATGTTCTGTTGAATTTTCATTTAAAACAAAACACAATGTCTTTCTTCCTCTCTCAGGTAAAAAGACTTGAACTTCACCCATCATACTGGTTTACTTGGTTGAGGTAAAAAAGGTAAAAAATTGTTTACCAGTGGTCATAAAAAAAGTAAGAAAGTAACATTACATAGAAGACAGAAATGAGACAAAAACCATACAACTAAAAGCTGTAGAAGTCATACGCTTCCCTTAGATTAATTACATAATGCTTATAGTAGATTAACTTTGAAAAAGTGGGCCTAACTGTTGGCTGGATCGATGTCAAGGGGTGTCATCTGGGTGAGAGTCCCCTTGCTTCAGCTTCCTTCAGATGACATTTAAAGTACGATCAAAAAGACCAAAAGCATCAATGCACAAAGTTCTAAAATTTAAACAGAAGAGAATAGCTGTTAAATTACCTGCATTATTTGAAAAATGCTTATTGTCTAACACTCATTTCAAAATCTCTCATTGTAATAAATTAAAAATAACAAGAATTTCCCTGTGGCAACAAAACTTGTTCTGATAGTTATAGAAATTGACAATCTGCAGTTGTAAAGTATATTTTATTTTCATAATAGTACAATCAAAATGTAATTCATGGTCTAAAAAAAGCAGAATTTACCATTATGACCAATTTGAGCGTTTGCGGTGGCAGCAATAGCATTTGTCCCTAAGTAGCAAAAAGAGTGATATGAGCAATGATGATGACAACAATGCTTAATATTTATATCAATGGTAGATATGTTGTGTAATACACCAATAACTTCAGGGGAAACCATACCTAAGAAATGGATCCTGGTCTCTTCATGTAACCCATCCTGTAAAAAAATAAAGGGGTGAATATAAAAAAACGTTTGTACTATGTTGGTACTTGGCAGACACTAACAGAAGAAAGGAAGGTGGATTGTACTCATAAAGTTTACCTACCTTGGCGCAACCAATAGTTAATGTGACATTGGCACATTTACTAAGGATGACTTTTCCAAAGAACACCTCCTTGCATGGAGGAATGCATGCCTTTGTCTTTTCTTTACCCCTGTAGATTTCATAAATGGCAATGGGCTGCAGAAAGGAAAATATCTTATCACATGTCATGTCTAAATTAAAATGGCCCCTGCCCCTCTGCATACTGTTGATGATACTATCAATGGTGAGATGTCAAAAAATAATAATGATAATAGAAAATGCCTTCACTTCACATTGTATCTACTTGTCATAAGCATATATGCAATAGTTTACCTCTTTGCCAATGGTCCAGCTCTCGTCACATTGGGCATCCAATTCTTTAAACTGTGCTTCAAGTGTGACATTACCCTCCTGACATATGTAGGCAATTTTATTATCCTCTCCAGGGGCTGCGGACAATGAGACTGAAAAGTGAACAAAGAAAAGGACATGAGTGGGATTGGGAATCCACTTAACACCAAGAAAGGATAATGTCGACCTAAATCCACTGTATTATGCAGCATACTAGACAGAGTGTCAGTTTAATGGATGTGGTCACAATAGAGTGATGACCTTTCCTGAGACCTAAAAACTTGCGTTAGAGCCCCAAAGCTAAGCGTTAAAGACATTTTCCAGAATGTTTTTATCATTTCAGACAATAGTTTTCACAAGCGAAAATGGGTTCCATAAAATTGTGCACAGCGTCATCACATCATTGTTCTCGAGTTTGCTCAAAGAGAATAAAAAAACTCTGCCGTTCGTGTTGGGCTCACCCTGCAACCTCATTGGACAATACCTAATCCCGCCTCTCACTTTAACTTTGCAACCTCATTTGACATGATTCACATGCCAATCAACATTGTCCATCACGTTTGGTTGTTTCAGGTTAGTTCCCGAAGTTGCTATATGGTCTCTTCAGACTAGTATGGCAAACGAGCAAAGCGAATGTGATAATATAATTTCATATAATGGAAAAGTTATAGTTAGTTATAGGTTTGTATCAACTGTCCTACTCCTTGAAAGTCATCTATTGGTTATATACACTACCAGTCAAAAGTTCTAGAACACATACTTATTCAAGGGTTTTTCTTTATTAAGTACTATTTTCTACATTGTAGAATAATAGTGAAGACATCAAAACGATGAACACATATGGAATCATGTAGTAACCCCCCAAAAAAGTGTTAAACAAATCAAAATATATTTTATATTTGAGATTCTTCAAATAGACACCATTTGCCTTGAAGACAGCTTTGCACACTTTTGGCATTCTCTCAACCAGCTTCATCAGGTAACCACCTGGAATGCATTTCAATTAACAGGTGTGCCTCCTAAAAGTTAATTTGTGGAATTTCTTTCCTTCTTAATGTGTTTGAGACAATCAGTTGTGTTGTGACAAGGTAGGGGGTATACAGAAGATGGTCTTTTACCAAATAGGGCTAAGTCCATATTATGGCAAGAACAGCTCAAATATGCAAAGAGAAATGACAGTCCATTACTTTAAGACATGAAGGTCAGTCGACAGGACAATGACCCAACACACCTCCAGGCTGTGTTAGGGATATTTTACCAAGCAGGAGAGAGATGGAGTGCTGCATCAGATGACCTGGCCTCCGCAATCAACCGACCTCAACCAAATTGAGATGGTTTGGGATGAGTCGGACCGTAGAGTGAAGGAAAAGCAGCCAACAAGTGCTCAGCATGTGGGAACTCCTTCAACACTGTTGGAAAAGCATTCCAGGTGAAGCTGGTTGAGAGAATGCCAAGACTGTGCAAAGCTGTCTTCAAGGCAAAGGGTGTCTATTTGATGAATCTCAAATATAAAATATATTTTGATTTGTTTAACACTTTTTTGGTTCCTACATGATTCCATGTGTTATTTCATAGTTTTAATGTCTTCACTATTATTCTACAATGTAGAAAATAGTACAAAATAAAGAAAAACCCTTGAATAAGTAGGTGTTCTAAAACTTTTGAACAGTAGTGTATACCGTTTGCCTACATGATGAATGATGATCACTGGCAATCAACTGCAGTGTTGGATTATTTCCCCATATCATGGAATACCTGTTTGAACATTTACATTTGAGTCATTTAGCAGACATTCTTATCCAGAGCGACTTACATTAGCAATTAGGGTTAAGTGCCTTGCTCAAGGGCATTTCAACAGATTTTTCACCTTGTCAGCTCAGGAATTTAAACAAGCCGGTTACTGGCCCAACGCTGATTACCGCTAGGCTAGCTGCCACCCTTTAAAAGGACAAAAGGTGGACACATGGAATTATTTGATTTGGATGGATGGTTGACAACAGAAAGGTAGGATGATATTTTCTTGTAAAAAAGTGGGTGAAAGTTTGCTTCAGTATGCATTTCTCGATCGCATCAATGTGTGTTGTGTCGTTATTGGCGCCTGGTAAAAACCTTATAGCCTACTGTGCAATATATTCCAAGATTCCCCAGCAACACCATTTAGGAGCTAAAGGTTGTCAGCACAGTGTTTCTGATTGGGTTGAAAATTATCTTCTAATGTATTTGTGTAGCTACAACGCCATCTTTAGCACACAACATTTTCTGGTTTGCAGAGAAATCCATTGAAAGAGAGAAACACAACTACTACCGAGGTCTAATAGATTTCGGATGCTTTCTAACTTCGGATGCATGGGTTTGAGAGGATGTATGGATGCATTTTTGCCTTAATCAAAATAATGCATGCAGCCACTCATCCAACTTGTTTCAGAGTGTGCATTCACTACATGACAGGAATGAGCACATAGATCTCACACACAGAACTAATTCTAATTTACAAATGATGGCCTACACCGGCCAAACCCGGACGACGCTGGGCCAATTGTGCGCCGCAACATGGGACTCTCAACCACGGCCGGTTGTGATACAGCCTGCATTCGAACCAGGGTGTCTGTAGTGTCGCCTCAAGCACTGAGATGCAGTACCTGGGATAATGGTGTTGATGTGGGCCATGACCAGCCTTTCAAAGCACTTCATGGCTACAGACGTGAGTGCTACGGTTCGGAAGTCATTAAGGCAGGTTACCTTAGTGTTCTTGGGCACGGGGACTATGGTGGTCTGCTTGAAACATTGTTATTACAGACTCACAGCGAGAATTTGAAAATGTCAGTGAAGGCACTTGCCAGTTGGTCAGCGCATGCTCGGAGTACACGTCCTGGTAATCCGTCTGGCCCTGCGGCCTTGTGAATGTTGACCTGTTTAAAAGGTATTACTCACATGGGCTGTGATCACAGTCGTGTGATCACAGTCGTCCGGAACAGCTCATGCTCTCGTGCATGTTTCAGTGCTACTTGCCTCGAAGCGAGCATAGAAGTTATTAAGCTTGACTGGTAGGCTCGAGGCACTGAGCAGCTCGTGGCTGTGCTTCCCTTTGTAGTCTAATAGTTTGCAAGCCCTGCCACATCCGACGAGCATCGGAGCCGGTGTAGTACGATTCAATCTTAGTCCTGTATTGATGCTTTGCCTGTTTGACGGTTTGTCGGAGGGCATAGCAGGATTTCTTATAAGCTTCTGAGTTAGAGTCTTGCTTCTTGAAAGCAGCAGCTATAACCTTTAGCTCAGTGTGGATGTTTCCTGTAATCCATGGCTTTTAGTTGGGGTGTGTACGTACAGTCACTGTGGGGACGACATCGTCAATGCACTTATTGATGAAGCCAGTGACTGATGTGGTGTACTCCTCACTGCCATCGGAAGAATTCCGGAACAAGCAAAACAGTCCTGTAGCTTAGCATCTGCTTCATTTGACCACTTTTTTAATGACCGATTCACTGGTGCTTCCTGCTTTAGTTTTTGCTTGTAAGCAGGAATCAGGATGATAGAACTATGGTCAGATTTGCCAAATGGAGGGCTAAGGAAAGCTTTGTATGAGTCTCTGTGTGAGGAGTAAAGGTGGTCAAGAGTTTTTTCTCTCTAGTTGCACATTTAACATGCAGGTAGAAACGAGGTAAAACAGTTTTAAGTTTCCCTGCATTAAAATACCCGGCAAATAGGAGCACCGCTTTTGGATGAGCGTTTTCCTATACGGCTTATGGCCGTATACAGCTCATTGAGTGCGATCTTAGTGCCAGCATCGGTTTGTGGTGGTAAATAGACAGCTACAAAGAATATAGATGAAAACTCTCTTGGTAAATAGTGTGGTCTACAGCATATCATGAGATACACTCAGGCGAGAGTATCAGATACTCTTGAGACTTCCTTAGATATCGTGCACCAGCTGTTGTTTACAAAAATACATAGACCGCCACCCATGGTCTAAACCAGAGGCTACTGTTCTATCCTGCCGATACAGTGTATAACCCGCCAGCTGTATGTTATTCATGTCGTCGTTCAGCCACGACTCTGTGAAACATAAGATATTACAGTTTCTAATGTCCTATTGGTGGGATATACGTGCTTGTAGTTAGTCTATTTTATTATCAAATGATTGTACGTTGGCTAATAGGATCGATGGTAAAGGCAAATTACCCAGTCGCCACCGGATCCTTACAAGGCACCCCGTTCTTCGTCCTCGATATCTCTGTCTCTTTCTCCTGCGAATGACGGGGATAAGGGCCTTGTTGGGTGTCTGGAGTAAATCCCTCTCGTCCGACTCGTTAAAGAAAAAAAATGTCTTTCAATATGAGGTGAGTAATATCTGTCCTGATTTCGAGAAGCTCTTTTCGGTCATAAGAGACGGTGGCAGAAACATTATGTACAAAATAAGTTACAAATAATGCAAAAAAACACAATAGCACAATTGGTTAGGAGACTGTAAAATGGCAGCCATTCTCTCCAGCGCCAATCATATACCTCTGCCTTTTGTGCCAGGGTAGGCACTTTGCTGATTTTTTATGTTCAGTTGTAGAACTGTTTATCTGTTTTCACTATTGTATCTAAGTTATTTTAACATACATTGGTTAAAGGACAAAACAGAGGAAAAACAGAAGAAACAAGCCAAAAAAAAAACTATTGGTCAAAAGTACATGATATCACCATTTACTAGGAGTGAACTGTACTACATGGCTACAAAAGTATGAGGACACCCCTTCAAATGAGTGGATTCGGCTATTTCAGTCACACATGTTGCAGAAAGGTGTATAAAATCGAGCACACAGCCATGCAATCTCCATGCCTTTGGAAGCAAAGTCAGCACAATAACTATTCGTCAGGAGCTTCATAAACTGGGTTTCAATGGCAGAGCAGCCACACACAAGCCTAAGATCGCAATGCCAAGCGCTTCACCATCTGGCAGAAGAATCTGGGTTTGGTGGATGCCAGGAGAACGCTACCTTCCCCAATGCATAGTGCCAACTGTAAAGTTTGGTGGAGGAGGAATAATGGTCTGGGGCTGTTTTTCATGGTTCGGGCTAGGCTCCTTAGTTCCAGTGAAGGGAAATCTTACCGCTACAGCATACAATATCATTCTAGACGATTCTGGGCTTCCAACTTTGTGGCAACAGTTTGAGGAAGGCCCTTTCCTGTTTCAGCATGACAAGGCCCCTGTGCACAAAGCGAGGTCCATAAATAAATGGTTTGTTGAGATCGTTGTGGAAGAACTTGGCTGGCCTGCACAGAGGAGCTCAACCCCATCTAACACCTTTAGGATGAATTGAAACGCAGACTCCGAGCCAGGCCTAATCCCCAACATCAGTGCCTAACCTCACTAATGCTCTTGTGGCTGAATGTAAGCAAGTCCCCGCAGCAATGTTCCAACATCTTGTGGAAAGCCTTCCCAGAAGAGTGGAGGCTGTTATAGCAGAAACAGGGGGACCAACTCCATGTTAATGGCCATGATTTCGGAATGATGTGTTCAATGACTTTTGTCAATTAAGTGTGTATTTCCATGATTGTCTTTTAACTGAAATACACTATAAGAGACGTTATTTAATCTGACACAGATAGCTACAATTACTCCAACGACCCACTCAACACGTTTCGAGTAAACCAAATCTAATTAAGGAAGTCTGATCGCGGAATTCAACCACCCCACCCATTCAAGTTCAGGTGACAAGTCCAAAGGTTAATATAGTGTAGACCTATTTTAATATTTAGCCTATATTGTAACGTTGTACTTCCATTTATTTTAACACCTTCTTCAACAGAAATAAACTCATAGGCACGACACTAACGTTACGGCCATACATTACAAGCACGTGCAAAATACGGATATGATGCAATGATATAGACTACAACTAATAAACTGCGGAATAAAGTATTGAGTTAACGTTCAGAAATAACAAGCACTCCCAGTAACTATAATTCCGGTTGAGCTTCAATTTCAAGCTAGATTAATTGAAAAAAACATACCCAAACACATCTGGAGAGTGAGCCAATATATCGTCATCGTATTTTCACAGACTCAACGCTATCTGCACTGACTCACGTCGTGACTCGAGCCGGCTCGCTCATACATCCACGTGATCATATTGATTTTGTCCATCCACACCAGACGCGATCAGGACACATTCATGCCAATTTAGCTACCTAATTTGCCCTGGGATATAAACATTGGGTTGTTATTTTATCTGAAATGCACAAGGTCCTCTACTCCGACAATTAATTCACAGATAAAAGGGTAAACCTAGTACATTTCTAAGAATCTCTTCTTATTTTTGGACTTTATATGGCGGTTGGAAACCACCTTTGAGGTGCATTACAACCAACAACTGGTGGTGTGGACCTCACTTCATCTTTCAATCACCCATGTGGGTTTATTGTGTGTACATTTACACACAATACAGCCGTGGTCAGCATGTCTGCAGATTCGCAATCTGTCAAGTGGAGGGGGTGCACGCGCACTTCAGAATGTGACGCAGTCGGGGAAATCCCAGTTTAACTTCTCTTTCGGAAGTATATAAACTGCTACCCTGCTGTTCTAAATCGCCATCTTCGTTGCTGTGTACTACAATTATGCTTTTTCAACTCGTCTGCACATTAGGTATGTTGTCATTTATTTTTAACCATTAATTTGATATCAGTCCAATGAGGCAGGCTCACCTGAAATAATGATTTACCTTGTGTTTGTCTATAGTTGCCTCTGTGCAAGGTGGCCTCACACAGGATAGGCCTCCACAAGAGGTGAAGTCAGTTTGTGGAGAGGACTCATTTCTGAAATGTAAAGCAAGATGTAAGCCTGGGGTCCAATACCGGGCGGTGAGGTGGTACAAGGTAAGCTTTCTATTATTGTGATAGCACAAACTGTGTTGTCTGACCAAATTCTGTACAAGTGCTATATATGCAGAAAACATACAGCACCGGTCCCAGACCAGCTGTTAGGGGCATATAGTAACCTCACACCCTCTTCTTCCAGCTGGGTGAGGAGCCCTCTGATAAGGAGTCCGGTCTATTGATGAAGAGGCTATCACCTAACAGCACCACCCTATGGTACGCCGGTCTGGAGCGTGAAGTGAAACTTTTGGCTGATGATTCTTTTGATATCTTCCTGCCCAATGTAACGGCTGTTGATAGCGGGAGGTTCAAGTGTCTCCTGGCAGCACCTGTAGGAGAGCAGAACCAGGAGGGGCAGGTCCACCTCAGAGTGACAGGTGAGTGTGTTCTACTCTCATTGTGTGCTTGTTTTGGTATGTAGACCTACTGTATACTGTATGTGAGTGTTTTAGATTGGACCCAGAGAGAGTTCATCTACGCTGCTAAATATAAAAAAAAAAAATCCAGTGACACTCAAAGATTTGTGGATAATTTTTTTGTAGGTTGCCTTGAGTCCACAGACCAATCAGAAGAAAGGGATACCATTCTAGTTCTTTCCATTGTGGGGATTGTGGCAGCATTGCTGATATTCACCATCAGCTATGTGAGTTACAACACTGCCAGCTGTTCCTCTATAATTGTTTTTTACAGATAAAAGAAACAAACATTTTATTGTGATGGTTTTCATGTATTCCATGTATTTAATTTTCTTTGAAATGTCTTCATATTATTTACTCAATAATCCTCATCTTTACCATAGGTCATCCTAAGGAATATGTTATTGCAAAGGAGTAAGAAGTATCCACAAGAACCCCTTCTAGATGCACCCCTTGAGAAGAAAGATTTAAAGTTGATCTACACTCTGGGGCCAAACTGGTCGAGACAGGGTTCCATTAAACATGTCTGTGTGTGAGAGCCTGTTCTGATAGTTTTGGATCATTGTATACTTGAATGTAAAGAGGAAATGCAGAGAAAGGCTAGGGCACGTTTGAAGCTGAGCAACGAGCCTATCATGCTGACCACACCGCTTGCGTTATGTGCGTGAACGTTGCAAAATAAATGTACACATAGATGTTATTCAACAATTTCATCCAAACTGCTCGCGCGCATCAACGAGCGTCTGCGTAGCCAGGCGCTAAAATAGGCTAGAGCAGCAGTTCTCCAGCAATGACTGCACGTCTGCAGCATTCACACGCCTGTGATGCGCAAGCAGCAGAGCCTGGTGAACAGACCCACGATCTAAGCCCCAAGATCTAACTTCATTAAGGAGCTTCAGGAAGGGGTGCAGGAAGGGTCCACGATGAGGGGCCATTCTGGAGGGTTGCTCCATGGCAACGTTACATTTGAGTCAACCCAGGAATTGAAGTTGACGTTGAGTTTGAACTGGGAAATGACCAATATGTACAGCATTGATCTTTTAGAATTGCATGCCTAATTCAATATCCTGTATTGAGATGGAAAATGAATCAATTCTTCCAAGCAAAACGAAAGTGGGCTTTGATGAAAAGTAATTGACAGAAAATTTACTTGTATAAATCTTTCAGGTTTTTTAAATATGATCAGCAATTCTGTGGATACATTGAAAATAAAGAAGCCTTGTAAATAGTTCTGTAACTTACTGTATCTGACCTACATGTGCTGACCTACATGTGCTATGTGTTCTTAGATAAACAACATTTAACTTTTTCTTAACACGAGTCCTCACTTTTTTATTCACCACAGTTGATGTTTCTCTGAAAACAGTTGTGCACTTTGATCAAGTTTATTGTTATTCAGAATATTTCATGTTATTAAGAAAAAATATTTACCCTACCATTTTACAGATGCTTACAAACTGGATACATAACTATTTTTCTGCATGGTGTAGTGTTTGAGGTGCTAAATGGCTGGCAACAAATCTCTATTTCACAATACACATTCTTTAATATTCTATTTTAGTTATATACTGTACCTTGACTTTACAACATTGACAGGTGATGTAAATGACTATTGTGCACCTTTTGAGCCGGATGATCACAATTATTGGGATGATCACAATTATCCTCAATTATATTTTTGGATAGCTGTTTTAATAGTTAAATACATAAATACCTCTTTGCTAATAATCTTTTGAGTGACAAACATTTGTGTGAGGTCTCTGTCATTGTCAAACACATTAGAAAGTAACATCACACAGCATAAAATGGAAGCCAGGTTAAGCCATGTGATCTAAACAACATTGAACATTTGAATCCTTTACAAACATGAAATTCCATGTAGTTTAAAAACATTTAATACTATAGAATAACTTTTGAAAAATGTATTGCATCACCATATCACAGGACAGATTTGACACGGAGGAGTGCATGGATATGGGTCATATACAATAAGTAACCTTTTTCATGCCAACTGTCTGATCATAGCACTCAACACATTATTGCACAATAATAAGCTTGATATCAACATATTCATGTAATCACTTGTCTCTAAGCTTACTGTCTGATCTAGGGGTAGGTGTAGCTTGTAACTTCAACAAGAAATGTATTTCCGTACCAATAACAAATTGCAGAGTACATAGTGGACACTATAAAAATAAGTTTTAACATTTTATCCTTGTTAATTTTGACACTGGTTCAACAGGTTAAGTGAGTACCTTCCTCATGGGCACAATATCATTAGGATTTCAGACCAGTAATTCTCCAATTGCAAGTTCATTTCATTACTTCCAAGCCCAAGGTGAACTGATGAACCTTGAGCGCTTTCTGTTATTGCTCGGCATCTCTAACATCTACTGTAGCTAACTGTTATATTAACATCGTTTTTTCCACAAATATGTGAGAGAAATGGAAATGTACAGTGTAACAATTACTCCACTGAAATGTTGGAAAAAATACCTAGAAATACCATACCTTTCTCATTTTACACTCATACATTTGTCATATTCACATGAACTGAGCAATAAATAGATTGGAAATACTTGTTACTACATTAATACTAAACACTAGCTATATGTCCCAGCATTGTGATGCAGTACAGTTTCAAATGTTAGCAGCAAGAACACATTTTCTCCTTCCTCTCAGGTGAAACATCACCGGCATCACTGGTGAGCAACTTTAGGGGGTTAGTCGAGTATTGGAAGAAAAAAGAATGCAGGAAAGTGCATAACATTGAGTGCTTCACAGAACTACATATTTTCATCGGTCTGCAATGAAACAGAAACCTACATGGTCTAAAAGCTGATTTTCTTTCCCATTTGAGAGGTAGAGCAGCCTCACTACTTTTATAGCCTCGCTATTGTCTTTTTTTACTGTTGTTTTTATTTCTTTACTTATCTATTGTTCACCTAATACCTTTTTGTTGCACTATTGGTTAGAGCCTGTAAGTAAGCATTTCACTGTAAGGTCTACACCGGTTGTATTCGGCGCACGTGACAAATAAACTTTGATTTGATTTGAAGAGTGGAAGATAAAGCGCAATATTACATTACTAGGAGGTTGAGCATAGTGTATGAAAGCACTTAACAAATACAAGTTATTATTATTATTGTAATGACAGTACAAACATTATTCCAAAAAGGCTTCTTGTATGGTATTTTAAATGTCTCCTTTTAATACATCCATGTGAGAATCATCAAGAATTTCTGAGATATTGGAGTGGGGCAGATTCATCATACACAATACAGTCAGAGAGTAGACGGTTTTAAAACTCTGTGATACAGTCACATCATTGTTGCATTCCACGTATATTTACATAACAGTTCCACATGTTTGTGCAATCAATCTATCCCCAATGGTGTAAAACAGGGGTCTCCAACCTTTTTTAGCTTGAGAGCAACTTTAAAAAAAATAAAACATGGCGTGACCTAGTAATTTTTTTCAAGCTTTGAAATAGGCACATTCTTCACCTCTACCCTGCAACTCTTCCCCGGGTCCATACTGTACAAGAGAAAGTAGTGCACTATATCTTACGGTCAATATCCCTTGTAAAAGAATGGTTAGTAAACAACTTTAATAGTTATAAAATGTGTGATTTTTTTCCCCAAAATTATGTTTTCTCCATTTTATTTTTCCTGGTTTTAGATTGTATTAGCCTTTTCATTCTTAAAATTACAATTGCTCATAGAGAAACAACGAAATAGTGTGTTCTGAGTACATGTCAATGCTTAAATTGTGTGTAATTCCCCTTTAATTGCGCATATAGCAAGTGAGGAATGTGCCATCTAATGTGCTGGTCTAGCAATGGTTCAGTACTGCTGCTGCTCGTTTCATGGTAAAGTTATATACTTACTCATGATATAGTCTGCCAGGTAAACCTACTTTGCAGTTAAAATGTGATTGAGAAGGTTTTGGGGAATGTATTTCTGTATCACATCCACTGGCTACACACAGCGTGATAGACAAACTCTCGCACCACATAGACAGGGGCTAAATTGCTGGAAAGAAATAGGCAGATATTGTATTAGGTTAAGTGACGATTTTAGCATGTAAATCTTGGTGGGGCAAAACAACATTTGTGGGATGCATGCCAGCAAAGCCACTACACTACACAACACAACACTGAACAATACATTAATTGCACTATAACGGTGACAAACGGTGCCCACCAACTGTTAGGGCCTACACAAAGCTGTCCCAAAAGCAGAGTCCCAACAGCAGTCCCAACATCTTACCACTGCTACATCCTGGCTATCAGCAGAGCCTTGTCTGGCAGCGAAACAGTTCATTCTGCCTTTTAAAAAAACATAGCTGATATGGCTGACTTGTTTAAACAAATGTGGTTTCTACTGACAATTGAGATGTACCAACTATGGCATAAGGGGACGACAAGCGGATGAGAGGCATTCTGTAATTTCGATTAAGACATTAATGAGCGAGCGACGACAGATGCAGTCAATATAACTATTTGTTCAGCACTTTTGAAATGTACTGTGACAGAATTCAGAACATGGGCCGTTCTTACAGTGTATTCCCTGTACAACAAGTCAGAACCGTAAGGATAAATAATATTCGATGATTACATTTCTCTAAAACAGGTTATAGGCTACATGTGCACCACCAAGTTAGAACAGTAGGTGAAATTAAGAGGTGAAAATTGACCAAATGATTAGGGTGAGGCACATTGAACGCCGTTTGGGTCTGTGCGTGTCAAAAAAGATACACGTCATATAACACTATTTTACACGTTAAATACGCTTTTAATTTGACAAGTCAAATAACACAATTTTATTATAGAATGTTGTGTGTGCTGAACTTGCATGTGCAAGCAAAGCGCCACTACTACTATCAGTAGCACTGTCAAAGCTGTACAAAAAAGTTTGCAAACAAGCAGACACCCGCCACAAACAACGTGTTTACAATACCGGGTTGGTGAAAATATACCAAATTGTTAGGGTGAGGCACACACGTTTGTCAACTTGAACCTTCAGCTCCCTCCACAGATTTTCTATGGGATTAAGGTCTGGAGACTGGCTAGGCCACTCCAGGACCTTAATGTGCTTCTTCTTGAGCCACTCCTTTGTTGCCTTGGCCGTGTGTTTTGGGTCATTGTCATGCTGGAATACCCATCCACGACCCATTTTCAATGACCTGGCTGAGGGAAGGAGGTTCTCACCCAGAATTTGACGGTACATGGCCCCGTCCATCGTTCCTTTGATGCGGTGAAGTTGTCCTGTCCCCTTAGCAGAAAAACACCCCCAAAGCATAATGTTTCCACCTCCATGTTTGAGGTGGTGGATGGCGATGGTCTTGTAGCCCATTCCAGCCTTGTGTAGGTCTACAATCTTGTCCCTGACATCCTTGGAGAGCTCTTTGGTCTTGGCCATGGTGGAGAGTTTGGAATCTGATTGATTGATTGCTTCTGTGGACAGGTGTCTTTTATACAGGTAACAAGCTGAGATTAGGAGCACTCCCTTTAAGAGTGTGCTCCTAATCTCAGCTCGTTACCTGTATAAAAGACACCTGGGAGACAGACATCTTTCTGATGCTTTAAATAGCCACCCTTTGCCTTGATGACAGCTTTACACCAAAAAAATCGTAATTGACAATGCCTCTGTTCCTTATCCTCAACAGGGTGACATCGGTATGGAGGGGCCACGCGGAGGAGTGGGGGTAACGGGTGAGACTGTGAGTATTGACACAATGCAGCTGTTATGTTTTGTAGGTAACCATATTTGGTTTGATAGCAGGGATTTTATTTCAATTAATCTCAAAGAAACAATCCATAGGTTAGTATTGTGTAATTACCAATTACCATTGAATTTTCTATGAAAACCCACTACCTGGTCATTTCTGTAGTGTAAAACAAAATGCTTCCTCAAATGAGTGTAAGAAAATTTTATACAAAATCCCCAGCATGTTTCAGTCTGGCCCTACTCATGTGTTTAGTTATTTGTCTTTTTCTAGGGTCCAATTGGTGAGGCAGGGCCTGGTGGCCCTGATGGAACTGGAGGTATCAAGGTAAGGATGTTGGCCAACAGAACTCAACACTGTCCACTCACAACAGTTGCCATCGCTCAGTGTTGCTACCACACTTCAGCACATTCTCAACATGCTCAAATCAATTACTAACTCAGCTCCTTACACAGCTCTCACTAGAAACAATACGAAGACTTTATGATGTGAAATTGTCAAACAGGCTATGTGATTATTTCCATTTAACATATAAACAACATACACATTATTGTAATTTGTTCTGGCCATGTTGAGACATATTTTTTCTGACCTTTCTTCTCAGGGATCAACTGGAGCAGAAGGGAAACAGGGTCCTGAGGGAACAGAAGGGGAAAAGGTAGCGCCATTCAACCTCGCTTTGTGACCATGGTTAATTAAACCGGGGTTGAATAACTCATTATTTAAAACAGATCTTATAAATTCAACTTCTATTTCCCCTGTCTAAAATGTCTTCCATCTCATCCGTTCATTTCCACAGGGTCAGATTGGAGCACCTGGATTTTCAGGAGACCATGGGGAGATGGGCTATAATGTAAGATGGACGTCTGTCTATCCGTCACACCGTTCATCTCTCCATTTGGACCTCTTGTTTCTCCACTAAGACTATGCTATTCCCTACATGGAGGGAGACCATTAATCCTAACTTGCTTTTTCTTTCTGTGTTTTATAGGGGTATCCTGGAGAGCCAGGAGGCAGAGGAGAGACCGGTCACAAGGTATGTTTAGGGGGACAGGAATTATGTTGTTTTCACAGAAAGTACTCTGGTTGCTTTCAAAAGTCTTTGGCCTTTACTCTTCACAGAAACTACTCTGGTTCCCCCAAGATTTCTGTGTGTTCATGGGTGTTTTCCCTAAACTGTATACTGTTATTTTCACTGAAGGTTTTGCTATTGTTGATTTCGTGAGTCATGTGGCTGTTAAACACTTTTAGCCATAACTATATCAACTTCTCCACGTGTGAGATTAGATTGATACTGTAGTAGCAATGTCTGCCTTTCTCTCTTCTCTTCCACTTTCGGTTTTCTTTGTATCTCTCTCTTTCCTCTCTCTCAGGGTGACCAAGGCCCAGGAGGCATGCCAGGCAGTGATGGGGAGCCTGGAGAGGATGTGAGTATCAGTATGATAACCACTAAATTAGTAATAAATAGCTAAAGAATCTGTTGATGGGATTTCTCCTAAACTGTTTGTTTTCCAGGGTCCTCTTGGAGTTCCTGGGGTGATCGTCTTTCCTTTACAAAAGGTAAAGTGATGGAGAATTGCATGCTGGGTATCAGGATGACATCATCACATTGGCTGAGATGTATAATCCAAACATGTCTAGCAGACCTCTTCTGCTGTTATGACATGGGATGTCATTTGTTGTTATATTGTACAGTACATTTATTCAAATAAAATAAAATAGTATTTGGCAGATGCGCTGAATACAACCTTACCGGCTTACTTACAAGCCCTTAACGAACAATTCAATTTTAAGAAGATAAGAGTTAAGAAAATATTTACTAAATCAACTAATAGTGGACATGTACTATTTAATACTTAAATTAATACTTTTTTGAATAATGGCCAGTCTTCCGTCCTAGGGCGCGAAAGGGAATGGTGGTGTGAGGGGACCTCCTGGGAGAGTAGGAGCTTGTCACGTTGTATAATGGAGACAGACGCAGGAATATGAAATCGTTTTTTTATTTCACTACCCAAAATAGAGTACGTCATGAACATTACGGGGATGAAGCCCAAAACAAACACGTATATATATAACACAGGGCTGTAACCCAAACCAAAGAGCGAAGTGTAAACCTCTAATAAATACACGGGACGAGACCCGTAATAACAAGACACAGGATGAGACCCGTAATAACAATACACAGGATGAGACCCGTAATAACAAGTGCACACTAACACGTAAGCCGATACAACAGAGCACAGGTACTCACAAGACCAACGGACATGGAACAATAATCAACAAGGTCAATGGGGAACAGAGGGCACATATACAGTATACACATACTAATCAGGGGGAATGGGAACCAGGTGTGCGTAATGAGACAAGACAGGGTTGGTGGTAATGTTGCTTGAGGGTTTCGTGTGGGTGGACAGACACCCATGTGATATTGCTGACAGTCAAAACAAGGAAGGTAACAGATATGTTAGTAATGTTATGGCATTCATTGGAATTGAACTAAATTCCTATTTTTGAACAAAGGTTCTCATTCTAAAGTGTGTGTTTAATGCTTTGTTTCTAGGGAGCCAAAGGGGAGACAGGACCTGATGATGAGAAGGTAACCTTTTATTTACGTTCCCCATCACGCTGCTAAATTACCAGTCAATTTCTCACAGTTAATCAAGCACACACACCAATAAGTGAAAGTGGATGTGTATTGGTCATCTGCTGTTTATGTTTGGGTCTTTCCTTTGTGACTGATAATCTGTAATAAGTAGTCCTATCATTGCCATGGCATCTTACTGACTCATCTCATGTGCTGATTGTTCCTTCCTCAGGGCGGGGTTGGAAGAACTGGTGTGAAGGGAGGGAAAGAGGACAAGGTAATCATATGACAATGCGAGGTGACGTCACTCTCATCTATCTACTTCCTGTTTCCATTGATGTAGTGGGACTGTTTTTCTTTGTACCAAAACATTTTCTGTTCCTCTTTCCAAACAGGGACGTTTTGGAGCACATGGTGACAAGGGACAGGTTTGTATACTCCATTTTATGTCATGTAAAAACCATAATACTGACACCTTATGCTGTTCCTAGATGACAGCAGACACAACAGCACATACTACAGTGTTGAGTTCCTGTTATATCACAAGATCCTAATAGAACTGTTTTAATCAAGTAGAAGTATTGAGAATTAAATGATTTGATTAGGTAGAAGTATTGAGAATTAAATGATTTCATTAGGTAGAAGTATTGAGAATTAAATTATTTAATTAGGTAGAAGTATTGATAATTCAATGATTTGATTAGGTAGAAGTATTGAGACTATTGAGTTTAATTCATGACTTTTTGTGTTCAGTGACTGAACAGTGTCCCCCCTCTCTCTGTCTCCCTCCTTCCTTCCCCTCATCTCTGAATGGCAGCAAGGGGAGGGAGGTACCATCGGCCCTGATGGCATTGTTGGACGAGAGGAGAGCCAGGTCCAGGTGGTGACCTGGGCGTCAAAGGTGGCTCTGGACCTAAAGGAGTGCCAGGTGCCCCTGTGCGTATCAGGAGCCAACTCCAGTCTGCTTGGAGGAAGTCTCCCCCTTGTTTTACAGTGACCCATATCTAGCAAGAACCTTTACTGACTGATTGATCGATTGTTTACTTGCTTGCTTGATTGATTGCCTGCTTTTTGACCTCAGGGCCCTGGGCTGACAGATGAGCAGGTATTGCAGCTGGGTAAAGGAGTGGTGACAGCCCAGATCTCCCAGTATGCTGCTTCCATCCGGGCCAAGTGTTCTGATATAGGAATTTGTATGTAAGTAATGACTAAGAACATTCCACCCTGAAAATGTATGCAATGGTGCTAGGGAATTATTTAAAGCCTGAGTGATAGTTGAGTTCAACATTTGAGATAGCAAAATTCTCGTGACAACTTGGTCCTTCGAGCCGGATCTCAATACCTGTCTCTGTCGTTCCGGGGGACGCCGAATATCGTGCACGGGCGGATGGTATATCCGTATTAGTAAAGACCTGCCCTCTGATATTGGGGGTCCATTACAGGCCGGTTAGAACCTGAGTACGACAGAGACGGTGACGAGATCCAACCAACATTTTAATTCTCAGCTGCAAGGATAAGGTCAGTAGTCTTTATTCATTAATTTGGAGGGTATAATCTAAACTTGTATTAGACATTTATAATAACTTATAAAAAAGTTGTTTAAATGCTAGTATCGGTAAAGTAAAAACTGCTCAGATCAAGGAGGATATTTTAGTTTGGTATACCGTCTTCAGGAGTCTGTGTAGAGAAAGTCCACGAATAACTAGTATCTATACCTACGGGAGACGGCACTAGACATCAAATACGATCAGGATTTGGGTCCGCGAATGACTCAAGGTAGTTAAGGCCAATACCAATATAAACTAGTTCTGATAGTGAGGCGGTCTGGGACCGTTAAGAGATATCAGCATAGTTCTGATAGTGAGGCGGTCTGGGACCATTAAGAGATATCAAAATTAATAGTGTAAAATGGAATGCTTAGTAATGTCATTCAGGCTATTTTGGTTGGAGTTCAAAAGCACTAGATTGGATATGCCAGAGTGCAGGAAAAAGTAGAAATAGGTTTGTTTTGACTTTTACCTGGTAACATAAACGTTAGCGACAAGAAAGGTGAAGTTTAGTCAATATTATATGATGGGTCTTGAATAGAATTCTCTCTTCCAGGAAGAATGGAAGTCAAGTACAGTATGTATGTTAATTAAGTGAGACATAGGTGATCATGTATAAAACAACTTTGTATTAGAAACCTAGGAGCAAATATCACTAAGTTCTTCATCTGAAAAATGGACTACATTTGCGACAGGAAAAAGTATTATATTTAGAAATGGTTAACAGAAATAATCTACGGTGTAACAGCTATTAAATGTGTTGATTGGAAATTGGTCTATTAACGATAGAGTTTTTGTACATGATTATGACAGTGAGAGACCAATCATATAATACCGTGTGTGTGATGTGAATGGGGGTAGTAATGTCTAACTAAAGCATGGAAAGGCCTGGCCATTTTAACATATGGTTATGGTTTAACACACACACCAGCACATACAGACAATCTATGCGATTGCGGAGGTTTCACTGAAGTGTGGGATTTAATTTGTATAGAAATGTTTTGAAAAGTATTTAAGTGGTTTCTAAAGGACAGGGAAAGAAAGGGAGAGGAAACATTTTAATGGTGTCGAAAGCCCTGAATATTAAAACAATTCCTAATGAAGAATGATCAACTTCATTATGAATTAAAAGGTCAGGGGGATTTCATTTGTGAGAAACACCATTCTCTATCCAAATTGTACTATTACTTTAGGAGATTATTATTATCTCCTTAGGAAATTATGAAGATGGTCTTTGGAAAATATAGAAATGCGTCTTGTTCAGTCTGCATATAGAAGGGAAAGAGACAGTTCCCACAGCCCCAGTGGATAGTCCACCTCGGGGAGGAAGGAGACAGTACCCTGTCATAGCTGATCAGGCTTGGACAGATAACCATGATAATGAAGTGGTAGTAGTCAGACGGAGAAAGGCTCCCCCGCCTTATGCCGAAGGTGACCTTGATGGTTTGGGAGTAGTAGGAGGAAGAGAGAGCGGGAGCAGAGAGCCAGGAGAGCCACATAAAGAAAAGGGAAGAAAAAAGGAATATGGTAGGGCTTACCGAAAGTTTTATGCTGAACACAGGTGAGCTAGAACATGCGGTTAGACAACGGAACAGGATTGTTTTACAGTGGGCTGTAGATGGAGAGTACCGAGACAAACTTAATCAGCTACGTAATAATCTCAGGGATTACTACCATAGATACGCTGATTTTTTTCTAAAATCCATGACTGTAAACAGGGAGACAGTGAGACAGTCAGTCAGTATTTGGAAAGGCTGAGGGATGTATTTAATGCAGATAGTGGATTGGTATATCCAGGCCGGGGGAGATGGTCCTTATCATCAATAGTTGAAGATAGTATTGTTTGAGTGGTATGAGACCTGAAATTTATCAAAAGCAACACCCCATGAAGCCTGAGGCCATAGAAGGGATTATTCCCACATTCAAACAATTGGTAGGAGGGGGAGAAATCATAGGAGGTGAAGCACAGTGCAATTCTCCAATTTTCCCAGATCCACATACTTTGCTTAATCAATTGAAATCAGAGAATACCTATTCTACCGTGATTGATTTGGTTAATGTATTCTTTAGTATACCAATACGTACTGTTACCCAAGGGTGGTTTGGTTTCACCTTTCAGGGGAGGAAATGGATATATACTAGAATTCTATAAGATCATACGGAGGGCACAAGCAATTACTAGCAATCTAGGAAAATTTGAGGCTCCAGAGGGAAGACAAATTTTGATTTATGTAAACTATATTTTAGTGGCTAATCCTACTTGTGAAGGATGCAAAACAGGCACATTGCAGTTGTTAACAAATATGGCAAAGCAGGGCCATAAAGTAAGTCAAAGGAAATTGCAACAGTGGCAGACTGAGGTTGTTTATCTAGGGTATACTATAACCAGGGAGGGCCGTACTCTGGACCCCTCTAGAAAAAAGGCAATTTTAGAAGTACCAAAGCCCATGATAAAATAATTTGGAACTTCGAGGCTGAGGATCAGTTTGTAACGATAAAACAACTGTTGGTTTCGGATACCGTTCTGGCATTCCCTAGATATGACCGCCGGTTTACTCAGACTGTGGACTGTAGGGAGGGGTTCATGACGTCAGTTTTGACCCAGAAACAGGGGGGGAAGAATAAGCCAGTGGCTTATCACTCCTCTCGTTTGGATAGGGTGGCGCAGGCTATGCATTTGTGTTTGCAATCAGTTATAGCGGCAACCCAGGCAGTGGAGGATTCTCTTAGAGATCCACATGCAGTGTCAATCTTGCTATTAGAACATAAGATGGCGTATAGGTCTCCAGCTAGACATTTATCTTTTATGACTATATTGTTAAACATGCCAAATTTGACTATTGAGATGTACTACTCTGAACCCCTCCACCCTTATTCCAATAGCTACTGACAGGAGTCCACATGATTGTTTAACTGAGACGGAGAAAGTTGTGTTGCATAGGCCTGATTTGACAGATTTGTCATTAACAGGTAAGGAAATTACTGTTTGTAGATGGGTCTTACCAGATGGTTCGAATGCAACTGGGTATGATGTTGTTACTCTTACTGAAACCTTAGAGGCTTTAGTACTACCTAGACACTATTCTGCGCAGCAGGCAGAAATTGTGACCTTTACAAGGGCATGTGAATTTGGCATAAAGGTAATTTAAACAGTCCCTGTTTAGATATGCCACAGTTTTGATACATGGGCAGAGCCATGTATCAACAGGAGGGAGGGTAGAAGATAGTTAGACAACACTTCGTAGCATACGGAATAACAAATTACTTTAAAAAAAACATTCTCGTTGTGTTATATGTGCTCAAAGTAAACACCAAGGTAGGCAGAGGACTACACAGGGTGGATATCCCTCTGCTAAATATCCATTCCAACAGTTGGAAATTGATTTTATAGAGCTCACCAGGAGCGAAGGAAAGAAATAGTGTTTAAATATTATTATATTATAGAACGCATGAATGGTGCGATTAAAAGTAGGTTAAGAAAGATACACCTGAGTACAGGACGAAATTGGGTAAAATGTCTACCAATAGTGTTAATGACCATTAGAATAACACCAGACAAGGAGGGATTATCTCCATTTGAGAAAGTATTTGGTAGACCCTATAGAATGAGAGTTAGGATGACCAGAACAGGCAGACATAGAGGTTGAAGATACAGTAGCAGATCACATGAGAAGTTGTTTGCTAACCACACCCGTATGTCAAAGATCCTGTGCCCCATAGGTAAAATATCCAAGGAGGTGAGCCATTTGATCCAACCTGGTGATTGGGTGTGGATCCAGTCTCTGAAGAAAAAAGACTGGAAACAGCCACGGTGGAAGGGGCCATACCAGGTTCTGCTGGTCACCGCCTTTGCTGTAAGGATCGCTGAAAGATCCACCTGGGTCCATATTATACATTGTAAAAGGGTAAACCCTGCCACCACTGTTGAACAAACAGAAACAGAAATGGGTCGGGGGTTAACTCTCAACGAAGATTGGTGTCAGAACACCTCTCCTCACTGTGTGAGTTCCTAGAAGTGGGGGCATGGGTTGGCCTTTGGCAATGGACCTCAGAGCAGGAAGCGGGTGGGGCTTCTTGGGAATATTGATGGTAGTGAGTTGTATAATTGTGGGGGCCATATTCCTGACACACTCAAGCCCCCCTGATCAAACAAGAGTAGGAACTTCCGGCGCCGACAGAGATGGCAGCCTCGCTTCACGTTCTCAGGAAACCATGCAGTATTTTGTTTTTTTATGTATTACTTCTTACATTATTACCCCGGGAAATATTAAGTTTTATTACATACAACCGGGAGGAACTATTGGATATAAGAGCAACGTCAACTTACCAACATTACGACCAGGAATACGACTTTCCCAAAGAGGATTCTCGGTTTGTTACCCCAGCCAGGACAATAGAATGGATAGCACCCGGCGACTCAAAGCGGCGGCGCCGGAGAATAGGGAAACGGGCCGGTCTTTTGGTCAAGCTACGTCGACGGGCGCATCGTGCACCTCTCCCGAGTATTTTAATCGCCAATGTACAGTCTCTTGACAACAAAGTAGACGAAATCAGATCAAGGGTTGCCTTTCAGAGAGACATCCGAGACTGCAACGTTCTTTGCTTCACGGAAACATGGCTCACTCAGGACAGGTTATCTGAGTCGGTACAGCCACCTGGTTTCTCCACGCATCGCGCCGACAGAAACAAACATCTCTCTGGTAAGAAGAAGGGTGGGGGTGTGTGTCTTATGATTAACGAGACGTGGTGTGATCATAACAACATACAGGAACTCAAGTCCTTTTGTTCACCTGACATAGAATTCATTACAATCAAATGCAGACCGCATTATCTACCAAGAGAATTGTCCTCGATTATAATCACAGCCGTGTACATCCCCCCTCAAGCTGATACATCGACGGCACTGAAAGAAATTCATTGGACTCTATGTAAACTGGAAACCACATATCCTGAGGCTGCATTTATTGTGGCTGGGGATTTTAATAAGGCTAATTTAAGAACAAGGCTCCCGGAATTTTACCAGCATATCGAATGTGCCACCCGGGCTGGTAAAATCCTGGACCACTGTTATTCCAACTTCCGTGATGCATACAAGGCTATTCTCCGCCCTCCTTTCGGCAAGTCTGACCATGACTCCATTTTGTTGCTCCCAGCCTACAAACAGAAACTAAAACAGGAAACGCCCGTTCTCAGGTCTGTTCAACGCTGGTCCGACCAATCTGATTCCATGCTTCAAGATTGCTTCGAGCACGTGGACTGGGATATGTTCCAGATAGCATCTGACAGCAACATTGATGTATATGCTGATTCGGTGAGCGAGTTTATTAGCAAGTGCATTGGTGATGTTGTACCCATAGCAAATATTAAAACCTTCCCCAACCAGAAACCGTGGATTGATGGCAGCATTAGCATAAAACTGAAAGCGCGAACCACTGCTTTAACCAGGTAAGGCTACCGGAAACATGACTGAATACAAACAGTGCAGCTATTCCCTCCGCATGGCAATCAAACAAGCTAAGCGTCAATATAGAGACAAAGTAGAGTCACAATTCAACGGCTCAGACACAAGAGGAATGTGGCAGGGTCTACAGTCAATCACGGACTACAAAAAGAAAACCAGCCCGTCGCGGACCATGACGTCCTGCTCCCAGACAAACTAAACAACTTCTTTGCTCGCTTTGAGGACAATACAGTGCCACCGACACGGCCCGCTACCAAAACCTGCGGGCTCACCTTCACCGCAGCCAATGTGAGAAAAACATTTAAATGTGTTAACCCTCGCAAGGCTGCCGGCCCAGATGGCATCCCTGGCCGTGTCCTCAGAGCATGCGCAGACCAGCTGGCTGGTGTGTTTACGGACATATTCAATCAGTCCCTATCCCAGTCTGCTGTTCCCACATGCTTCAAGAGGGCCACCATTGTTCCTGTTCCCAAGAAAGCTAAGGTGACTGAGCTAAATGACTATTGCCCCGTAGCACAAGTTTTAAGTTCCTCGGCATACACATCACGGACAAACTGAAATGGTCCACCCACACAGACAGCGTGGTGAAGAAGGCGCAACAGCGCCTCTTCAACCTCAGGAGGCTGAAGAAATTCGGCTTGTCACCAAAATCACTCACAAACTTCTACAGATGCACAATCGAGAGCATCCTGTCGGGCTGTATCACCGCCTGGTACGGCAACTGCTCCGCCCACAACCGTAAGGCTCTCCAGAGGGTAGTGAGGACTGCATAGCGCATCACCGGGGGTAAACTACCTGCCCTCCAGGACACCTACACCACCCGATGTCACAGAAAGGCCAAAAAGATCATCAAGGACAACAACCACCCGAGCCACTGCCTGTTCACCCTGCTATCATCCAGAAGGCGAGGTCAGTACAGGTGCATCAAAGCTGGGACCGAGAGACTAAAAAACAGCTTCTACCTCAAGGCCATCAGACTGTTAAACAGCCATCACTAACATTGAGTGGCTGCTGCCAACATACTGACTTAAATCTCTAGCCACTTTAAACATAGGAATTGGATGTAACAAATGTATCACTAGCCACTTTAAACAATTTTGTATATAATGTTTACGTATCTGACATACTCATATCAAATGTATACACTGTACTCTAAACCATCTACTGTATCTTGCCTATGCCGTTCGGCCATCGACCCAAATCTCTAGCCACTTTAATAATTATAATTGGATGAAATAATGTATCACTAGCCACTTTAAACAATGCCATTTATATAATGTTTACATATCCTACATTACTCATCTCATATATATGTGTAGATACTGTACTCCATACCATCTACTGCATCTTGCCTATGCCGGTCAGCCATCGCTCATCCATATATTTATATGTACATACTCGTATTCATTCCTTTACTCTTGTGTGTATAAGGTAGTTGTTGTGAATTTGTTAGATTACTTGTTAGATACTACTGCATGGTCGGAACTAGAAGCACAAGCATTTCGCTACACTCGTATTAACATCTGCTAACCATGTGTATGTGACAAATAAAAAATTTGATTAAGAGAGTAACCTAACCCACATAGGACAGGTGGAGCATAGTGAAGATGGGGAGGTTCGTAGGTAGAAGGGAGTGTAACATAGATAAGGGAAAGTATTGCCTCAAAGTTAGAATTACTCTGAAACAGGCTGTAAAGGAGGAAGTAGGGTTATGGTATATTGGGTTTGATCAGAATGGGGTGGACATATTAGTGGAATTCTGGGTAGGGTTAATCAGAAAACGTCTGATAGCACCACGCCCACCATTGCACCCCATTCATTAAATGATACCAAGATGGGGTTCGGCTGGGTAACTGGTATAGATAGTTCAAACTATGGACCTGAAGGAGGTATTAGAGGTGAAGACTGGTTATAAGGACCCGAATCTGTGGTTGGAATGGATTACGGCAAGAACCATGTCTAAGGAGGAATGTTACGCCTGTGGCACAGTTAAGCCTAGGTTAACAACTACGCCCTTCCCCTTGACGGGTTTTAATTCTCCATCAGGTTTATCTTGTATGGTTCAATTGTTCAAGTCACTTGGGAAGGAGGCAAATGGGTCCTGTGTTAATCTACACTATCTGTATTCCCCAGTATCAGTATCCCCCCGACCTAGACTACCTCCGTTTATAGTTTCAGAGGAGGCGTATTGTTGTTTCTCCAGGACAGACACAAACGGGTATGAGGTAGGATACCTCAGCTCCTGTTCATACACAGAGAATGTCACATCTATTAGTACCATGACTAATCAAACCTCTGACTTGAAGCCTGTGGAGATTTCAGAGATCAGAGACAGGCCCGTGCTGACATCTTGTTGTTGTGTGGTGGTAATAGAATAGCACTAGATATGATCTTGGCTGAGAAGGGTGGGGTCTGTGTGATGTTTGGATCCATGTGCTGCACTTTCATCCCCAATAACACAGCACCTGATGGGTCAGTAACCAAGGCTCTTCAGGGACTCACTACTCTGGCGAACGATTTGGATGAAAATTCTGGTATTGATAACTCACTCACTGGTTGGTTCGATAACATGTTTGGTAAATCTAAGACTATTGTGGCGACCGTATTGGGGGCGGCTCTGGCAGGAATGTTAATACTGGTATTATGTGGATGTTGCTTAATCCCGTGTGTGAGAGGTCTTGTGTCTAGGTCTCTGGAAAAGGCAGTGACGCAACAGATGATGCTTTATGGTCCCCTACCAGACTTGGACCGATGGGATGACAGATACATGCCTCCCAGACTGACAGAGAATGCTGGTGGTTTTAATCCAGAGGAGCCTGAATTGGATGAAACTATTTTTAATGTTTAGTAATGATTTCTATTTAATGAAGATCATAACTAAAGTCCTATACAGAAGAGTTATGGAAGTAGTAGTAGACCTCACATTAGATTTTGTATCCTTAATTTTCATTATGTATAAAATGTTTTGTTTGGTGTGGTGTAATTTCTTTTGTTTTCAGTGGATAATATTTAGTCAAAGGGTGGATTGATATAGGAATTTGTATGTAAGTAATGACTAAGAATATTCCACCCTGAAATTGTATGCAATGGTGTTAGGATTATAAAACAATAATCCTATAATGTGTGTGTCTAGAACTTTTTAGAGACTAGAACATGGTGTTACTATCTTGCAATGTAAAAAGGGTGTATTTGGGAGAACAAAGGAATCCTTGTGAAACCAAACTACAGAAAAGAGGCCTTCCCATCCTCGGGAGAGGAGGCACTGTTAGAAACTGTCCAGTTTGAATTATGTTGCAGAAAGTGATAAGCCATGAATGTATACTGTGGAAAAGTACAGCCGTCTAAAGCGGGTGGAGTTTGTTTGTATGTACAATATAAAAGACTGTGTTCCCATTTTGAGATCAGAGCTCTCTGAATAAAAACCCTGACCTATTGCAGATTTGGGAATTTGTCTAATTCTTCATTAACTACAGCCGTACAACCTCTGGGAATTATTCAAAGCCTGAGTGATAGTTGAGTTCAACAATTGAGATAGCAAAATTCTCGTGACATGTTCCCAAGGCTGCCCTATCAACAACCGCACACTGATTGGTCCGCCCGGAACCAGGGGACCAACCCCAAACCAACCCATATCCCCTAAGTAAGGCATTTATTCCAAACGATGATAAGTTCTGTTGACCTCTCTCTCTCTAAAGCAGGCAAAGCTGGAGTCAAAGGAGCCAGGGGGATCAAAGGGGATGTGGATGGTCAGAAGGGAGCAGAGGGGGAAAGAGGTATGTAATCCCACCAATAGACTTAGTTCTTCCAAAATTGATTACAGGTTAAATAAATCAAATCAAATCAAATTTTATTTGTCACTTACACATGGTTAGCAGATGTTAATGCGAGTGTAGCGAAATGCTTGTGCTTCTAGTTCCGACCATGCAGTAGTATCTAACAAGTAATCTAACAAATTCACAACAACTACCTTATACACACAAGAGTAAAGGAATGAATACGAGTATGTACATATAAATATATGGATGAGCGATGGCTGACCGGCATAGGCAAGATGCAGTAGATGGCATGGAGTACAGTATATACACACACATACATATATACACACACACACACACACACACACATATATATATATATATGAGATGAGTAATGTAGGATATGTAAACATTATATAAATGGCATTGTTTAAAGTGGCTAGTGATACATTATTTCATTCAATTATAATTATTAAAGTGGCTAGAGATTTGGGTCGATGGCCGAACGGCATAGGCAAGATACAGTAGATGGTTTAGAGTACAGTGTATACATTTGATATGAGTATGTTGGATACGTAAACATTATATACAAAATTGTTGGCTAGTGATACATTTGTTACATCCAATTCCTATGTTTAAAGTGGTTAGAGATTTAAGTCAGTATGTTGGCAGCAGCCACACAATGTTAGTGATGGCTGTGTTAACAGTCTGATGGCCTTGAGGTAGAAGCTGTTTTTAAGTCTCTCGGTCCCAGCTTTGATGCACCTGTACTGACCTCGCCTTCTGGATGATAGCGGGGTGAACAGGCAGTGGCTCGGGTGGTTGTTGTCCTTGATGATCTTTTTGGCCTTCCTGTGACATTGGGTGGTGTAGGTGTCCTGAAGAGCAGGTAGTTTACCCCCGGTGATGCGCTGTGCAGTCCTCACTACCCTCTGGAGAGCCTTACGGTTGTGGGCGGAGCAGTTGCCGTACCAGGCGGTGATACAGCCCGACAGGATGCTCTCGATTGTGCATCTGTAAAAGTTTGTGAGTGATTTTGGTGACAAGCTGAATTTCTTCAGCCTCCTGAGGTTGAAGAGGCGCTGTTGCGCCTTCTTCACCACGCTGTCTGTGTGGGTGGACCAATTCAGTTTGTCCGTGATGTGTACGCCGAGGAACTTAAAACTTTCCACCTTCTCCACTACTGTCCCCTCGATGTGGATAGGGGGGTGCTCCCTCTCCTGTTTCCTGAAGTCCACGATCATCTCCTTTGTTTTGCTGACATTGAGTGAGAGGTTATTTTCCTGACACCACACTCCGAGGGCCCTCACCTCCTCTCTGTAGGCCGTCTCATCGTTGTTGGTAATCAAGCTTACCACTGTAGTGTTGTCAGCAAACTTGATGATTGAGTTGGATGCGTGCTTGGCCACGCAGTCATGGGTAAACAGGGAGTACAGGAGAGGGCTGAGAACGCACCCTTGTGGGGCCCCAGTGTTGAGGATCAGCGGGGTGGAGATGTTTCCTACCCTCACCACCTGGGACCGGCCCGTCAGGAAGTCCATGACCCAGTTGCACAGGGCTGGGTCGAGACCCAGGGTCTCGAGCTTAATGACGAGCTTGGAGGGAACTATGGTGTTAAATGCTGAGCTGTAGTCGATGAACAGCATTCTTACATAAGTATTCCTCTTGTCCAGATGGGTTAGGGCAGTATGCAGTGTGATTGCGATTGCGTCGTCTGTGGACCTATTGGGACGGTAAGCAAATTGGAGTGGGTCCAGGGTGTCTGGCAGGATGGAGGTGATATGATCCTTGACTAATCTCTCAAAGCACTTCATGATGACGGAAGTGAGTGCTACGGGGCAATAGTCATTTAGCTCAGTCACCTTAGCTTTCTTGGGAACAGGAACAATGGTGGCCCTCTTGAAGCATGTGGGAACAGCAGACTGGGATAGGGACTGATTGAATATGTCCGTAAACACACCAGCCAGCTGGTCTGCGCATGCTCTGAGGACACGGCCAGGGATGCCATCTGGGCCGGCAGCCTTGCGAGGGTTAACACATTTAAATGTTTTTCTCACATTGGCTGCGGTGAAGGTGAGCCCGCAGGTTTTGGTAGCGGGCCGTGTCGGTGGCACTGTATTGTCCTCAAAGCGAGCAAAGAAGTTGTTTAGTTTGTCTGGGAGCAGGACGTCATGGTCCGCGACGGGGCTGGTTTTCTTTTTGTAGTCCGTGATTGACTGTAGACCCTGCCACATTCCTCTTGTGTCTGAGCCGTTGAATTGTGACTCTACTTTGTCTCTATATTGACGCTTAGCTTGTTTGATTGCCATGCGGAGGGAATAGCTGCACTGTTTGTATTCAGTCATGTTTCCGGTAGCCTTACCCTGGTTAAAAGCAGTGGTTCGCGCTTTCAGTTTTGCGCGAATGCTGCCATCAATCCACGGTTTCTGGTTGGGGAAGGTTTTAATATTTGCTATGGGTACAACATCACCAATGCACTTGCTAATAAACTCGCTCACCCGAATCAGCGTATACATCAATGTTGTTGTCAGATGCTATCCGGAACATATCCCAGTCCACGTGCTCAAGCAATCTTGCAGCATGGAATCAGATTGGTCGGACCAGCGTTGAACAGACCTGAGAACGGGCGTTTCCTGTTTTAGTTTCTGTTTGTAGGCTGGGAGCAACAAAATGGAGTCATGGTCAGACTTGCCGAAAGGAGGGCGGAGAATAGCCTTGTATGCATCACGGAAGTTGGAATAACAGTGATCCAGGATTTTACCAGCCCGGGTGGCACATTCGATATATTGGTAAAATTTCGGGAGCCTTGTTCTTAAATTAGCCTTATTAAAATCCCCAGCCACAATAAATGCAGCCTCAGGATGTGGTTTCCAGTTTACAAATCCTGATCACTAAGGTGAATTCTCAAGTGAAAATGAGTGGAGAACCTTTGTAGTGGCATAGCTTCAGAGTGCACCCCCAAGCTCTCTGTTCTACTCCACAGGAACAAAAGGTCTGAAAGGAAAGGGGGGTGAGCCTGGTAAAGGTCTGCCAGGACACGATGGGCAGCAAGGCCTCAGAGGTAGGACACTGTTTCCACTGGTATGAAACTCTCAGGTCTACCTCAAAATTGCTCACCTTAGAATTGTTGAAAAGTATCTGTAATTCACTTCCAGATTCACTTGACATTGCTCCATTCCCAGTTCAAAACTCAATGTGTACAGCATGTTTTTGAATTTCATGCCTAATTAAATTCCTGCATTGACTGGTATTGAAATGGAATTGATCCGAGCACTGTTCCATGGGGCTCACCAGTGTTGGAACGGTTTGGTGAAACACGCTGAACTCTGTACAAGCAAGGCTCTCAATGAACTCTAATGTTTAGGCATAATTTACAACTTTTTTTGCTAGGCCAAAACAATACATTATGAATTTTTTATGCAGAAACAAAAAAGAAAATAGTCTTCCTTCAAGCAAACTATAAGGGTCTTGAGAAACTGCCTAAAAGAAATTGGCAGAAAATGAAACTTGTAGGAGTCTCTGGCTACCAGTCAGGTATTATATTTGATATGATCAACAATGCTGTGTATACACAAGTTCTGAAATATCACTGTTTTAGATAAAATGTTCACAGACATAACATTGATCAATAAAACATTTTAAAAAACGTTTCCATATTAAAAATAACACATTGAAATGTGTTATACAGTATATGTTATTTGGAATTTATATAATAAATAATCTGGCAATGATTTGTAGGACAGAACAAAATGTCTGTCGATTAAATGAATTAACTATTTTCATAAATAACTCACATGAACAGGATGTTCAACTCTCATCACCTCTTAACTGACATTTTTATCATTGTCAATCCTCATTGAGATTCATCCCAACACAATACAAGGCGGAAACATAGCCCTGTAAACTCAAGTATATCACACACACGTGTTCTTAACATTTGTACTTTTGTGTAAGCGTTGGTAATCAGAACCCTGATACAAAAGCATCACAATGTTTGGAGACAATTCTTTTTAATGCATCACAGGACAGATTAGAAAATGAGCAGAGCATGAACATGGGTGATTATCTCTCATAAAAAGCATCCTAAACGTTATGGCATACAACTATGCTACAAAAGTACACACACGACATCAACAGACAAGAAAATAAACCTTATTAAAATGTTTGTTTAACGCTGCTCGTGTTCAAAAGGGCTCCTCTTAATGTGTGTACAATGATGGTTGTCAGTTCATATAAAAGTGTTAGACTTTATGGACTGGAGGGAGGTAAGAAGTATTATTAATACCAAATGTTAAACACTATTGTACAGTACATCTCTCTGAAATCTACCTGGTGAAATCAATCCACTTCTTTGAGTCACTTGTCTCTAAGCTTATTGTCTGATCTAGGTGTGAGTAGGTGTAGCTATATTTGTACCATTACAAAATGGTCCAAGGCAAAGTGGATATATATATTTTTTTTAAAAGGACACTACTTTAAAATATATATTCTTAAAATCTTGCAAAATAAATTCCTTAATTTGATGGGACATAAAAACACATACAATTTGACATTGGTCCCAAGGCATAGTGAAGTACTGCCATTTTGTGACAACAAATGGTCCATGGGAGAGATGATTGGCTTGTAACGGACAAGTTCACAGCTTGTTTTTCTATCTAATTGTACATTCATACTTCGGTCATTTGTGCTTTTTAGAATTAATAGGTAATAAATAGCTTAATAAATATATTTCATAAACAACTGTCTACATGGCACAGCATGATGAGGCAGTGCAGTTTATACTATAGGTGGTCAGCAGCAAGAAACATTTCCTGTTGTGTTCAGTCAAAAAACACTGGCTTTCTTTCTTCCTCTGCAGGTGAAACTGCATGATGTAAACATCACCCATCCTACAGCTAGACTTGCTTTAGTTAGCAGAGCATTGAGACAAAAAAAGGTAGAAAAGTGCATAGAATACAGCAATGAGACTAAAACATGCAATTATAGTCTGGACACTATCGGCAGAAGCCATATTCGTCCTTTAAAAAGCAATAAAAGGTCCTGAGTTGATACAGATGAAGTTCGGAAGTTTACGTACACTTAGGTTGGAGTCATTAAAACTCGTTTTTCAACCACTCCACAAATTTCTTGTTAACAAACTATAGTTTTGGCAAGTCTACTTTGTGCATGACAAGAAATTTTTCCAACAACTGTTTACAGACAGATTATTTCATGTATAATTCACTGTATCACAATTCCAGTGGGTCAGACGTTTACAAACATGTATGTAAACTTCTGACCCACTGTGAATGTGATGAAATAAATAAGCTGAAATAAATCATTCTCTCTACTATTATTCTGACATTTCACTTTCTTAAAATAAAAGTGCTGATCCTAACTGACCTACGACAGGGAATATTTACTAGGATTAAATGTCAGAAATTGTGAAAAATTGAGTTTAAATGTATTTGGCTAAAGTGTATGTAAACTTCCGACTTCAACTGTAGATGTTTATAATATTATTTGCTTAACTTTGATGTTAGTTTGTGTAGTGTGTCCCACCAACTACAAATGCCCAACTGTTCCTCATTGGCAGGATAAAGGATGTCATCTGGGTTCTTTGTAGACCAACAATGTAGGAGGCCCCTCAGACCTCAGATTTACAGTACAAATAGTATGATCATAGGCACCATAAGTGTCAGGAATGTCCAAAGTCCTAAAATATAAACAGAAGACAGTTGTTAAGTAATAAGTTAATTTATTTAAAAATCTCTCATTGTAGTTAGAACATCAGGCATTTTCAAGTAGCATCAAAACTTGTTTTTGATAGTAATAGAGCTCTGCTTTATATTATAATACACTAATGATTCTAAGCTTCAAAAGAAGTGCATCGTCCTCCCACATGATATTGTCCACTTTATATTCCGCTGTGTTCTGTATTTTTGTAAAGTAGTTCCAAACAGAGTCTGGTCTCGAGACCATATACAGATGTAGGATCTTAATGTGAGCCAGTTTGCAACAGCAGTAAAATAATCCTGCAGCAACAGGAAATGTGAATTATTATGTGGATTATAATTAATGGACATCAATTATTCGTTAGGGAAAATAAAGTCTGGAAATTACAAACTTTAGAATACTTTTCAAGCCTTGAATACACAAGTTTGCATGTCTTGCCGTGCAGGTACATTCTCAGCAACAAAGGAGTGATCAAATTAAGATCCTACATCTGTATTGAGGGTCTCGGTGTCACATTTATACTTCGTCTTGATTCTGTCTCGGACAGTGAGGAATCATAATTTCTTGCTGAGACCAACTGAGAGAAAAACAATTATCAGCTCCCAGTCACCAGATATCCACACTCCTTTCATGACACATTAATATCTTATTGCCTATTGAAACCTGAGCTTCCTACTTTACTCGTAACATTACGGTCCTTCACTTTCATAGAAACGTATCCTCAAATATTGTAGTGCTTGTAGAAATTATTCACTGGTAGGGAAGAGTAGGGGAAAAATAAATAAAAAGAGTAGGGGACATTGTTTGAAAGTTGCATGCTCACTATTAGTAAGGGGAAACTGGGGGAAGTTGTAACATATTTTGTCTTTTCATCTATTATAGACCTGTTTGATTTGTGATCATTTGTTAAGTGGCTCTATTTGCCGTCAGCATACATTTTTTCACCATTCTGAATGTCTAAAGAATATTTCTTCTGAAATATCAACACAGCAATACTGGACATTTTGAACTTTTATTATGGGGGAGATTGACACAATTAATGGTCTTGAATTGGACATTTTTCTGGTCTTGACATGGTATCGGACCCCTAACCCCCTTCCTGGTCCCGGTCTTCACATGGTCTCGCCCCACCTCTGGTCTTGGTCTTGACTCAGACTCGATTGGTCTTGGTTTGAAATTGGTCTCTCTTTAGGTGGTATTGAACACAACACTGGTTTGGAATGGCACGGTCACTATTGCATCATGTCAATGCCATTATGACGTCATTTCGATGCCAAGGCAAAGCCTAGGCCTATAAAAGTGCAGGTCCAGCTACTCAGTGGGTATAACAATAAGAGACCACTAAAAGGACGCCCAAGAGAAGACGACAGTGTTGAGGAGGTAAGTCGTAAGGTGCGTACTGTGCGCCAGGCTGCCACCACGGCCGTGTCCAAACAGAGTCTCCCGCCTACGGACTGGACCTTCCAAATGACCATGTCAATTATGTGTCTCAATACTACTATTAATGCAACATGCAGCCAGCATATCTGCGCTATCCAAGGTACAGTATCCTATCAACTGCGCTGCAGCACTTATAGTCTATGGAAGGCCCGTGCGTAAAATCTTCAACAGCACATCATGACCCGTAGTCCTGTTTTTCCCAACTCTTAAACTAAGCCTCAAATCCTTTGAAATAATGGAGGTAAAATAAAGCAAGGTACATCATCAGGCATCACAAAATTCATTTTCTATTCATTTTCTATTGTGCTACTGTTTTTTTTACAGATACGGATAACATGGTTTAAGCATAACAAAACATGTGCCAGCGACACAAGCAGCAGCGGGCATATCGCACATCTCGCTGACTTTTTTAAAGGTCCAGAAAGCAAGTGCCTACAAAAACAGTAGCCTCCAACAAGTTGCTCTGGAGTTGAGAAGGTTGATAGCTTATACATAGGCCTTGTTTTACAGGACGTGGGGAAATTGCATTATATCAATATATTAATTTGCAATGATTTACCGCCCGCAAGGGCCGGGTGCCGCTAGTAATGTGCCTTTTGATAACAGTGCCACATATTTGTGCAATCAAAATGTAATCCATTATATAAAAAAAAAACATACTTTACCATAATGTGCGAATAGACCGTTTGCAGCGTTAGTGGTTGTCATAGAGACAACTGGTCTGCTTATCGCTAATGGAGCAAAAAGAGTGACATGAGCAATATGATGACAACAACGCTTTATATGAACATCAATGGTATGTTGTGTTATACACCAATAACATCAGGAGCAACCATACCTGAGAAGTGCAGCCTGGTCTCTTCATATACCCCATCCTGTGAAAGAGAAAGAAATATTTAGAAATGTTTACTAGGTTGACACTTGGCAGGCAGTAACAGAGGAGAGGAAGGTGAATTGTATGAGTTGACCTACCTTGGTGGTGCAACCAGTAGTTAATGTGACATCGGCACAGTCACTGAGGAGGACTTTGCCAGAGAACACGTTCTTACATGGAAACCTGCATTCACTGTTGCCATTTTCATAGTAGGCAACGGGCTGTAAGCGAAAAAATAATCTTTCACGTCATGTCTCATTTGAAATGGCCTTTGCCCCTCTGTATTCTGTTGAGGATACTATCAATGGTGATATGTAAAAAATAGTGCTAATAAAAATGTCTGACTTCACATAACCACATATACAGTACCAGTCAAATGTTTGGACACACCTACTCATTCAAGGGTTTTTCTTAATTTTATACATTGTAGAATAATAGTGAAGACATCAAAACTATGAAATAACACATATGGAATCATGTAGTAACCACAAAAAGTGTTAAACAAATCAAAATATATTTTAGATTGTTCAATTATCCACCCTTTGCCTTGACTGTGGACAGATGTCTTTTATACAGGTAACGAGCTGAGATTAGGAGCACACTCTTAAAGGGAGTACAAGAAACATCTGACCTCTGTGATTGCCAACAAGGGTTTTGCCACCAAGTACTAAGTCATATTTTGCAGAGGGGTCAAATACTTATTTCCCTCATTAAAATGCAATTCCATTGATAACATTTTTCACATGCGTTTTTCTGGATTTTTTTTGTTGTTATTCTGTCTCCCACTGTTCAAATAAACCTACCATTAAAATTATAGACTGATAATTTCTTTGTCAGTGGGCAAACGTACAAAATCAGCAGGGGATCAAATACTTTTTTCCCTCACTGTATAATAGATTACCTTTTTGCCAATGGTCCAGCTCTGATCACATTGGGGATCCACCGCTCCAAATGGTGCTTCAAGTGTGTTTGTACCCTCTTGACATGTGTAGGCAATTTTACTCTCCACTACAGGGGCTGTGAACACAGAGACTGAAAAGTGAATAAATAAAGACATGAGTGAGATTGGGAATCCACTTCACGCCAAGAAAGGATGTCAACCTAGATCCACTGTATTATGCAGCATACTAGGCAAAGTGTCCGTTTAAAGGTCCAGTGCAGTGAAAAACATGATTCACCTGTGTTTTATATGTTTTCCTATACTATGAGGTTGGAATTACACTGTGAAAATTATGATAATGCCCTTTTAGTGTTTGACAATACGGACTGAAATTGGTGAGATAGCGTTTTGGCCTGGCTGGTGACATCTAGGCGGTAAATGAATGACTAGACCATTAAGAAAGAGTTCCAAACCTCTCAGCCAATAACAGCTAGTTTTCCACTCCCCACTCAGACCATTTCCAGAAATTGCTCTTTGCTAAGAAGCAAGTTTTGTTCCTTTTTGGCCCTTTTAATGGAAAATATTCACAGTAAGGTACGTAATTGTTACCCAGAAATGATTTGATATTGAGATAAAAACAGCTGCATTGGACATTCAGAGGTGGTCACTAGTGTGATGACCTTTCCTGAGACCTTAAAACATGTGTTAGCTCCCCCAAGCTAAGCCATCAGTTCAGAGGGCTAACAGTCTTGTGGTCATGTGAAAACAACCTAGGCTCAAATACCAGTTGCATATCAGCACATGGGTCCACACGACAAAGTCAAGTTTTTCAATGACATTCACGCAAGTGGGGAAAAGCGGGGTATGGAAGCAATCTTTCCCCTTTGAAAGCAGCCAAGCCTGATTTCAAGCAATAACAACACACATAGTACTTTTTGTAATTCTAACTGGATTATAGCTCCCTTTCAAATGTTGTGTATTATACATACTCCGTGGCCAGTTAATTACGTACACCACCCCGTTCACTTCTACAGACAGTGTCACGTGGCCGTGGCTTGCTGTATAAAGCAGGCAGACAGGCATTGAGCCATTCAGTTACTGTTTGATTGAACGTTAAAATGGGCAAAACAAGTGACCTAAGCGCTGAGGAGTTAAAAAATTTAATAATGCATAATTGTTTTGTTTTTGCTCAATCTAATTGGGTGGGCCTGGCTCCTCAGTGAGTGGGCCTGTGTCCACCCAGGCCCACGCACGCCTGTACTGGTGTGGGAAATGATTTCTTGGCACACTTTAGGTTCCTTGATACCAATTGAACACCATGCCCTGAATAATTCAGGCTGTTCTGGAGGCAAAGAGGGGTCTGACCCAGTACTAGATGGGTGTTCACAGTATTCGTGTCACTGTCATCAGTTAACTCTACTACACTCAAATGTTACTTCCACCATTGAATTCTGGCAATGGCTAACTATCATACCAGTCTGTCTTAAAGGTCAACAGCCCCTTAAAACCAACAGCCTATGTGGCATTGATAGGACTCAGAAACATTCATTCTAGTGTCAAAGTTCACAAAAGTGTAAATAGGATAATTTTCATCATAAAGTCAGTCTCGTCCAACAAAAGTTTTGTAAATGAGTTTGTCACCACTTACTCAAGGGTTGGGTATAGATCATAGTCATGCCTACTTTCCCAGTGTCCACTCACACGAGAGAAGCAGCTGTACTGATTGCGCTCCATTAGCTGGGCACACTTTATCTAATCATAGCAGCCAGAACCTCCAGACAGTGAGACAGACTTGCCCATTACACAGCACCTCAGACTTGTTTACAAAAGACAACACATCGCCAATGTTATGCTGAAATAACCCTTGGTCCTACGCCCTTTATGGAGTGGTGTTTGCTGATGTGTTTGATAGTATCAATCACTTGAGTCTGCCACTTTATTGGGCAAAATTAGAATTGACACAATCAGCGGGGTTGGGCAGGGGGATGGAGTATTGTAAGTGAAGACCAGGTTTAGCCATTGTTCTCTCTCACGTCTGGCCTTCACAAGGGAAGGTCACAGTTGGTTTGTGGGGTATCTTTCATTTATTTGGCATGGGCTACAGCCAAACAGTAGCCTGTGTGAAGTTGGGTTAATAAACCGGAAATTTGTCAACTCAAACCTCTTTCTAGACCATTGTTCCTTTATGATCTAGTCAGGTCATTACAGTGTCATGTAATTCTGTTTCAGGGGATTCCCAGCTCTGGCTAGGGGATTCCCTATAATATTTTATGACACGCAATCAGCCTGGGGAGGTTAGGGGATTTTCAGGCAATAGCCAACCATGAATCTCTTTCAGTTTGCAAAAAATATGTTATATCTTTAGATTTAGGGTATGTATTTTTTTATTAATTAACACCTCTTCTACACTACCGATAAACCCACTTAACGCCAGCAGGCAGACACATAATAAAAAGCGTTAATCAAGGATTCTGGCACATGCTGACTCTAATGCTTCCCACAGTTGTAAAATTGTCTGGATGTCCTTTGGGTGGTCGACCATTTTTCAAACACATGGGAAACTGCTGAGCGTGAAAAACCCAGTAGCGTTGCCGTTCTTGCACACCGGTTTTTGTCCTAGCACATATTCCTGTGTAGCAAAGAACATATTCTCAAACCTAACAATTAGCAAAGAAACATATTCTCAAACCTAACACTACTACCATACGCCGTTCAAATGCACTTAGGCTAAATCTTTTGTGTCTTGGCCATTCACCCTCAATTGTCTCAAGGCTTAAAAAATGTGACTTGTCTGTCCGTATTTGACCTGTCACCTGCCCTTCGTCTACACTGATTGAAGAGGATTTAAGTGGCATTAATGAGGAATCATAGCTTTCACCTGGTCAGTCTGTCATGAAAAGAGCAGGTGTTCATAATGTTTTGTACACTCAGTGTAAAGTCTTGCAGTGACAACTGTAATTTTACGTTTGCTTTAGTTGAACAATGTATGAGAAACCTACCCAAACACAGGAGAGCGACGAAACGTTTCAGCATGATGATCAAGAGAACAAATTGCAGTCGATCCTGTGAGAGCACACGTGCAAATGAGAGGCTCGCCCCTTATTCCAAATGATATGCATACACCTCGTACCCTGGCTACAAAGTGCCCACACGTACTGTGACCTAGCACCTTCAATTTAGCGAAATGTCAGGGATCCGTTCAACGTACTCTACTGAACGGCATGATTATGGTGACCCAGATGGAGATTGTTCTGCGCAACGAGTTTTGCGATGTAAAATGGTCACATCCAGGCCAAACCCACCAAACGACCGGAACTCAAGACTGCACTCGCTATGGGAAATCCCCAACCTTGTAGTTTCACTCTCATATGGCTTTATATAAACTGCCACTCTTCTGTTCTCGGCCATTATCTTCATTGCTGTAGTTCTACGAATATGTTTTTTCAACTCGTCTGCATTCTAGGTATGTTGTCATTTCTTTTTAACAACGAGTTTGATATTCGTCCAGCTGGGCAGGCTCACCTGAATTGATCATTTATTTTGTGTTTTTCTATAGCTGCCTCCGTGCGATGTGGGCTCACACAGAATATGCCTACCCAGGAAGTGAAGTCAGTTTGTGGAGAGGACTCAATTCTGAAATGTAAAGCAATATGTAAGCCTGGGGTCCAGTACCGGGCAGTGAGGTGGTACAAGGTAAGCTTTCAATTATTGTGATAGAGGTGTGTTTTGTATCCTCTGAACAAATTCTATACAAGTGCAATATAATAAAAAAAATGTACAGCACTGATCCCAGACCAGCTGTTAGGGGCATATAGTAACCTCAAACCCTCTTCTCCCAGCTGGGTGAGGAGCCTTCTGATAAAGAGTCCGGTCTATTGATGAAGAGGCTATCACCTAATAGCACCACCCTATGGTATGCAGGTCTGGAGCGTGAAGTGAAACTTTTGGCTGATGATTCTTTTGATATCTTCCTGCCCAATGTAACGGCTGTTGATAGCGGGAGGTACAAGTGTCTCCTGGCAGCACCTGTAGGAGAGCAGAACCAGGAGGGGCAGGTCCACCTCAGAGTGACAGGTGAGTGTGTTCTACTCTCATTGTGTGCTTGTTTTGGTATGTAAACCTACTGTATAATGTATGTGAGTGTTTTAAATTGGACCCAGAGAGTTCATCTTTTAAAAATGTTTCCAGTGATGCTCAAGGATTTGTGGATACTTCTTTTGCAGGTTGCCTTGAGTCCACAGACCAATCAGAAGAAAGGGATACCATTCTAGTTCTTTCCATTGTGGGGATTGTGGCGGCATTGCTGATATTCACCATCAGCTATGTGAGTTACAACACTGCCAGCTGTTCCTCTAACTTATTTGTTTTTTAAACAGATGAAAGAAACAAAAATGTTATGGTGATGGCTTCCATGTATTTTCTTTTCTTTGAAATGTTAGTTATTTACTCAATAATCCTCATCTTTACCATAGGTCATCCTAAGGAATATGTTATTGCAAAGGAGTAAGAAGTATCCACAAGAACCACTTCTAGATGCACCCCTTGAGAAGAAAGATTTAAAGTTAATCTACACTCCGGGGCCAAACTGGTCGAGACAGGGTTCCATTAAACATGTCTGTGTGTGAGAGCCTGTTCTGATAGTTTTGGCTCATTGTATACTTGAATGTAAAGAGGAAATGCAGAGAAAGAGTAGGGCATGTTTGAAACTGTGCAAGGAGCCTAAGAGTTATGGCTACTTTCCAAGAGAAGAATTCATCTTTAGAGCAGATGAAGGCAGACAACCATCTGGCCGGTCCTGTAGAACTAAGATGTTTAGGCTTTTCAAATAAATGAAACAGAAACAGTAACCTACACCCTTTCAATCAGGCAGCCAAACAGCAGTACAGCCAGGCTAGGGCAGCAGTTCTCCAGCAACAAGTGCCTGTCTGCAGCATCCACGCGCCTGTGACGTGCAAGGAGCAGGGCCTGGTGAAGGGACCCACGATCTAAGCCCCAACAAGAAGCTTCAGGAAAGGGAGAAGGAATAATTCATGATAAGGGGTCATTCTGCAGGGTCGCTCCATGGCAAAGTTAATACCATTTACATTTCAGTCAACCCAGTCAATTTAAGTTTCAGTAATTGAAGTTGACATTGATTTTGAACTGGAAAATGATCAATGTGTACTGCATTGAATTTCATGCCTAATTAAATTCCTGTATTGTACTATTGTATTGTACTGGTATTAAAATGGAATTGATCTGAGCACTGTTTCATGGGGCTCACCCGTGTTGGAAGGATTTGGTGGGACACGCTGGACTCTACAGAGAGATGAAACCAACCAAGACTGCATTCCATCTGAGCCAAGCAAAGCTCTCAATTAACTTTAATGTTCAGGCATTATCGATAACATTTTGTTATTTTGTGAGGCCAAAACAGTATATAATTTTTTATGCAGAACCAAAAAAGAACATTTAAATCCAAGCAATACGAAAGGGGGCTTTGGTGAATATTGGCAAAAAGTAATTGACAGAAAATAAACTTTGTATAAATCTTTATCTGGTTTTTGAATATGATCAGCAATTCTGTGTACACGTTGAAAATAAAGAAGACATGTAAATTTTGTAATGCACTGTATCTTACATACATGTGTTATGTGCTCTTAGATACATGTTCTTTCACTTTTTCTTAAGATGAGTCTTCACTTTTTTAGTCACCACAGTAGTGATGTTTCTCTAAGAAACTCTTGATTGTCACTCAGAATAGTTCATGTTATTAAGTTAAGAGAAATTATTTACCTTACCATTTTACAGAGGCTTACAAACTACATACATAACTATTTTTCTGGATCGTACACTGTTTGAGGTACTAAATGGCTGGCAACAAATCTCTACCTATTTCACACAACACATTCTGTTATATTTTCTACAAGTTATTTACTGAACCTTAGTAATTTCCGTCACCTGTCAATGTTGTAATGTGCACACGCTTAAAAAAATGTATTACTATAAAATAACGAAATATTTGTTTTTTATTGCATCACCATGTCACAGGACAATATTTGCACATAATTATTTTTTGAATTCTTCAAGCTCTGTCAAATTGGTTGTTGATCATTGCTAGACAGCCATTTTCAAGTCTTTCTATAGATTTTCAAGTCGATTTAAGTCACAACTGTAACTAGGCCACTCAGGAACATTCAATGTCATCTTGGTAAGCAACTCCAGTGTAGATTTGGCCTTGTGTTTTAGGTTATTCTTCTGCTGAAAGGTGAATTTGTCTCCCAGTGTCTGTTGGAAAGCAGACTGGGCCAGAAATTCCTCTAGGATATTGCCTGTGCTTACCTCTATTCCGTTTCTTTGTATCCTAAAAAACTTCCTAGTCCTTGCCGATGACAAGCATACCCAAAACATAATGCAGCCACCACCGCTTGAAAATATGAAGAGTGGTAATCAGTGATGTGTTGTGTTGGATTTGCCGCAAACATAATGCTTGGTATTCAGGACATATAATACCTTCACATTAGACCCTCTGACATTAGACTTATTATGGAACATTGTTGTAGACTTCAGACTACTGTCACATAGGCCACATTTAGCCAGCAGCATACTACCCTGCATCCCACTGCTAGCTTGCCTCTGAAGCTAAGGTGTCTGGATTATGCTGAACAGGTTTTGGAGGACCAATGCCCCAGGGCAGTGATTGGGGACATTGCCCTGTGTAGGCTGCAGTCTTTGGGATTGTTAAAAAGGTGTCCCGACTCTCTGTGGTCACTAAAGATCCCATGGCACTTATTGTGTCCAGGCTAAATTCCCAATCTGGCCCTCATACCATCATGGTCACCTAACCATCCCCAGCTTCCAATTGGCTCATTCAACCCGCCACCCAGTCAACTTATTTGGTAAAAAAAAAGGGATAAGTGGTTCTCAACCAGGGGACGTAGGACCCCAGGGGAGAGGGACGCAGAGATTTTAGGAGCCCTTGAAAAAGTAGGGCGAAAACTAAGAAATAGAAAATAACTAGAGCACAAACTAGAGTTTGACACGCATTAAAATATAAAAAACAATGTTCAATTTTATATACTGTGTGTCAACAATTAATAACAAGCAGTTTACTCTTAAAAAATTGCATCTCTAATGTAGGGGGCCCCCCAGACTTTCTTTAACTGTTTTAAGGAGCCTCTGAAAAGAAAAGTTTGAGATGCCCTGGCCCTTAGGGAAAAGATCAGGCAATGATTTGACTTTTTATTCAAATATCTGTGCTATGAGGGAAAACTGACTATACCGAGATAAGATGTAAATTAACATTTTGGTGGACCTTTAAAAGAATACCAGTGACTCGACTCCCTGCTATGGGAATTCTAGATCTTGGTCTAGTGCATCGAGAACACAGTCGACCCTGGTCCAGAGCAAGGGGAAATCATCACCTGGAAAATTCCATCAAAGCAGCAGAAAAAGGCTTTAGCTAACGCCTTTTTAAATGGTTAAGATGTAAATTATTTTAAAAAATTAGAAACACAGACCTATATGCGGTCACACACAGGCAGCCTACCCTCGTCGCCATTGCGCATAGGGCAATATGAGGAGTTTCTGTCTGGTGCGTGAGACTACAGCAGCCTATTGGTTTCGATCCAGTTTTCTTATCAAAATTAGGTTAATGTTACAGTTACAGTCTGAAATATATTACATAGAGACAATATCTATTTCTCCTTTCAATTGCATTTTACGTTGCCTTTCCTACTTACCAAAAAAGTTTATTCAAAGGCAAGAGCTCCATGTTTGATGCTTGATGTGCCATCTGTGAAGTGCACGAGTTAATCAATAAATGCGGGGTGTGGAAATAGGACAGTCAACAGATTTACTGTGTCAAAGATTGTGGTATATACTGACAAGATACATATCTCTCCGCCCTAACAATGGGAGTCGGCTCCCGCCTCTCCTTTCTTTGGATTGGTGGACACATCTCATTATTGTACAGTCTCTATGGAGGTACCACAGGGTTCAATTCTCGGGCCGACACTTTTCTCTGTATATATCAATGATGTCGCTCTTGCTGCAGGTGATTCCCTGATCCACCTCTACGCAGACGACACCATTCTGTATACATCTGGCCCTTCTTTGGACACTGTGTTAACTAACCTCCAAACGAGCTTCAAGCTGCAGCTGTACATAGTCTATCTGTAAATATCCCACCCAATCTACCTACCTCATCCCCATATTGTTTTTATTTACTTTTCTGCTCTTTTGCACACCAGTATTTCTACTTGCACATCATCATCTGCTCATCTATCACTCCGGTGTTAATCTGCTAAATTTTAATTACTTCGCTACTATGGCCTATTTATTGCCTTACCTCCTCACGCCATTTGCACACACTGTATGTAGACTTTCTTTTTCTCTCTATTGTGTTATTGACTGTACACTTGTTTATTCCATGTGTAAGTCTGTGTTGTTGTTTGTGTCGCAGTGCTTTGCTTTATCTTGGCCAGGTCGCAGTTGTAAATGAGAACTTGTTCTCAACTAGCTTACCTGGTTAAATAAAGGTGCAAAAAATATATATATTGTAACAATATTATTTGAATATTCGATGAGGGTTGGTGACGTCACGGCCTGTATTCAATGAAGAGAGATGCTACGCTGCTAGCCTCCTGCATGAATATGCATAGCCATCTCGAGACTCTTCTCAAAGTTGCCGGGATGTCACGTATCCTACTTATATTAGTACACTCGTATCAACTTAACCATTATGAAATTGTTTATATTCGATCAAATAAACCTTTCGTAGCAAACTAATAAGCCATTAATTTTATGTTGAACAAATTCGACACTCATTGACCTCCATACCAACACCTCCACGGCAAAACAACGAAAAAACGCCACCTGCTGGAGGGAAACAAATTTTCCGCCGAGTTGGGCATTTCTCTTCCTCAAAAGATAGCCCAGTATACTTTCACTTTGACGGCTACTTTTACTTTTATATTCTAGTAGGATATATCTACGCCTTCAATTAGACAATGAAATCTAAATAATATAGAAAACGTTTTGGTGCTGAACAAAAAATGCGTACCCTTGTCTTTCTCCATGCCTTTGCACTAGGTAAATTGAAATGTCATTTTCGGGCTAACAGGTCTTTATGTCCTCCCTTAACAAAAAAAGATTGCAGTTTTGAAACTGCAGTAACTGCAGTCGACTGTGGTATTTTGGACGCTGTAATTGCAAAACACTGCAGTTGAATTGCAGTTATACTGCACTCTAACTGCAGTTACATTGCAAATTTACTGCAGTAAAAAAACTGTTATTTTGGATGCAGTATTTGCAGCATACTGCAGTTATACTGAACTGTGACAGCAATCTTTTTTCGTAAGGGCTGTCCATCAAGGTTCGTTTTGACATTTGCCTTCCATTTTTCCAGTTTGCGTGCACAGCAGGATTATGAAGGATGCTGAAGATACAAGGTCGATATGCGGCGAGGATTCGGTTCTGAGATGTAAAGCAAATTCTTTACCTGGGGTCAAGTACCGGTCAGTGAGGTGGTACAAGGTACACTACTTTGTGTTAATCTTTTCCAGGGCAGTAGTGTTGCTTGCTAACGCTGGCTATAGCCATGGATCAGAGACCTCAGGGCAGTTGTTGTGCCGAAAATCTCCCCCCTGCCAGAACCCCCCTTCGCGTTCTTCATTGCTGCAACTTGCTTGCTAGTTGAGATTTCTGCTCTTCACTCCGTTGTCAGTTTAGCCTACATTTCACCCGTACCTAAATCCGCTACTGATTTGTATTAGTCTATAAATACATCTCTTTGCCAAAATTCGTCATCTCTCCCATGTCTTAATTCGACTGGTACTTTTTAAAGTTAAAGGATAATAATTCAGCCATAGTTTTTCTGAAATGTTTATTGCTTGCCAACATTTTACTCCCGCTCCTATGTTTAATATAACGCACATACATTAATTTATAATTTCGGTAGCCTATCCTGACGTGAAGTTTGTTCTATAGAAAGTATTTGACTATGATGTGTGCAACAGAAAGTATTTGACTCTAGCCACACAATTTGCATAAATTAGCACTAAATAACTCTTGAACCGTTCATGCTAGATACACCAAACCAACTTTCACAGGTTCAGGCTATCCTAACTTTAAATTCTTAGAAGCGTTTAACAACTATAACTATATAAATTAGCATAAAACAACTCACCAACAGTAACTCTTGAACCATTCAAACTAGAGACACCAAACCAATCAATACATTTTTACAGCTACCTACTTTTTCAACTATAACCAGTCATTACCATTACTACTGCAGTCAATACCACTACACAAACTTATTTCAAAACCATAAATACTTTAAAACAAGTTAGCAAGCACACCACATTTTCTTCAGGAAATTTACATTTCTAGTATTGTAGATTGCCTTTGTCTAGCCACTTAATCATATCAATCTTCGTCCACTCTTTCCTCCATCTAAAGACAGCAGAACTCGTAACTTTTATGATTCCCAGCCAATTTAACCTCAGGTTTGTCTCCTGCTGTCTGAGTTAATTTTAGCAATTGAACCATTGAATTTGATTTGACTACTAGACTACTTTTTTTCTGGAGATCTTTGGCTGCTCACACATATCTACAGTGAGGGAAAAAAGTATTTGATCCCCTGCTGATTTTGTACGTTTGCCCACTGACAAAGAAATGATCACTCTATAATTTTAATGGTAGGTTTATTTGAACAGTGAGAGACAGCATAACAACAAAAAAATCCAGAAAAACGCACGTGAAAAATGTTATAAATTGATTTGCATTTTAATGAGGGAAATAAGTATTTGACCCCTCTGCAAAACATGACTTAGTACTTGGTGGCAAAACCCTTGTTGGCAATCACAGAGGTCAGACGTTTCTTGTAGTTGGCCACCAGGTTTGCACACATCTCAGGAGGGACTTTGTCCCACTCCTCTTTGCAGATCTTCTCCAAGTCATTAAGGTTTCGAGGCTGACGTTTGGCAACTCGAACCTTCAGCTCCCTCCACAGATTTCTATGGGATTAAGGTCTGGAGACTGGCTAGGCCACTCCAGGACCTTAATGTGCTTCTTCTTGAGTCACTCCTTTGTTGCCTTGGCCGTGTGTTTTGGGTCATTGTCATGCTGGAATACCCATCCACGACCCATTTTCAATGCCCTGGCTGAGGGAAGGAGGTTCTCACCCAAGATTTGACGGTACATGGCCCCGTCCATCGTCCCTTTGATGCGGTGAAGTTGTCATGTCCCCTTAGCAGAAAAACACCCCCAAGCATAATGTTTCCACCTCCATGTTTGACGGTGGGGATGGTGTTCTTGGGGTCATAGGCAGCATTCCTCCTCCTCCAAACATGGCGAGTTGAGTTGATGCCAAAGATCTGACCACAACATTTCACCCAGTTGTCCTCTGAATCATTCAGATGTTCATTGGCAAACTTCAGACAGGCATGTATATGCGCTTTCTTGAGCAGGGGGACCTTGCGGGCGCTGCAGGATTTCAGTCCTTCACGGCATAGTGTGTTACCAATTGTTTTCTTGGTGACTATGGCCCCAGCTGCCTTGAGATCATTGACAAGATCCTCCCGTGTAGTTCTGGGCTGATTCCTCACTGTTCTCATGATCATTGCAACTCCATGAGGTGAGATCTTGCATGGAGCCCCAGGCCGAGGTAGATTGACAGTTATTTTGTTTCTTCCATTTGCGAATAATCGCACCAACTGTTGTCACCTTCTCACCAAGCTGCTTGGCGATGGTCTTGTAGCCCATTCCAGCCTTGTGTAGGTCTACAATCTTGTCCCTGACATCCTTGGAGAGCTCTTTGGTTTTGGCCATGGTGGAGAGTTTGGAATCTGATTGATTGATTGCTTCTGTGGACAGGTGTCTTTTATACAGGTAACAAACTGAGATTAGGAGCACTCCCGATAATAATGTGCTCCTAATCTCAGCTCGTTACCTGTATAAAAGACACCTTGGAGCCAGAAATCTTTCTGATTGAGAGGGGGTCAAATACTTATTTCCCTCATTAAAATGCAAATCCATTTATAACATTTTTCACATGCGTTTTTCTGGATTTCTTTGTTGTTATTCTGTCTCTCACTGTTCAAATAAACCTACCATTAAAATTATAGACTGATAATTTCTTTGTCAGTGGGCAAACGTACAAAATCAGCAGGGGATCAAATACTTTTTTCCCTCACTGTAAGTGGCTCATACTAGTGATTTACGATCTGTGATGTCCTCAGTCCTCATTGTAATCATTATTATTGAAACTACAGCACTGGCCCCAGACCAGCTGTTAGGGGGCATACAGTATAGTAACCTCACACCCTCTTCTCCCAGCTGGGTGAGGAGCCCTCTGATAAGGAGTCCGGTCTATTGATGAAGAGGCTATCACCTAACAGCACCACCCTATGGTATGCCGGTCTGGAGCGTGAAGTGGAACTTTTGGCTGATGATTCTTTTGATATCTTCCTACCCAATGTAACGGCTGTTGATAGCGGGAGGTATAAGTGTCTCCTGGCAGCACCTGTAGGAGAGCAGAACCAGGAGGGGCAGGTTCACCTCAGAGTGACAGGTGAGTGTGTTCTATTCTCATTGTGTGCTTGTTTTGGTATGAAGACCTACTGTATAATGTATGTGAGTGTTTTAAATTGGACCCCCAGAGAGTTCCTCTGTGCTGATATATACTCTTTTAAAGTTTCCAGTGGTGCTCAAGTATTTGTGTATTATGTTGTCATTTGCAGGTTGCCTTGACAATAAATCCACAGACCAATCAGAAAGCAATACCATCCTAGTTCTTTCCATTGTGGGGCTTGTGGCAGCATTGCTGATATTCACCATCAGCTATGTGAGTTGTCCATTGTCCTCTCATTCAATGGTGATAGTTTCAATGCATTTCATTTTCCGTTTTTTATTTTATTTACATTTTTTTTTTTTATCTTTACCATAGGTAACCAATATTGATATGTTACTACAAAGGAGCAAGAAGAATCCACAAGAACAACTTCTAGATGCACCTTTTGAGAAGAAGGATTTCATGTTGATCTACACTCTGGGGCCAAACTGGTCTGGACAGGCTTCCATAAAACATGTCTGTGTGTAAGAGCCTGTTCTGTTAGTTTGGGCTCATTGTATACTTGAATGAGGAAAGGCAGAGAAAGACTAGTAAACTTTTGAAGCTGAGCAACGAGCCTAAGAGTCATGTCTACTTTCTAGAGAGTTCACCTCTAGAGCAGAAGGAGGCAGACAACCCTCTGGCCGGTCCTGTAGAACCAATATGTGTAGGGTTTTCAAATAAATGAAACAGAAACAGTAGCCTACACCCTTTCTGATAAATTGAAAGTATCAGGGCCATTATGACAAACTTACACAGAATGAAAGTTAAAGTGAGAGCTTAGTCTGTAAAATAAAAGAGAAACCACGGCTCCCCACCCATTATAGAATCATTAAGTTAGTAAGTGGTGGCTAAAATAAGAGGGGTAATTATGACAAAAAAAAATGATAGGGTGTGTTTTGTTAGAATGCAGTTAATGTAATTAAGGTATAGCCAGGCAATATATAATATTCTATTGCGGTGGCTGGTGTGAGCCCCTGTTGTGATGGATCCCTGGTTGTGGACTAAGATTGCCAAATAAATACAGCTTTGGTCTACTCGAAGGCATTTCAATATCTTTTATTTGAACGTTACCGATAAGCATACAATTTTTACAAGCTCTTGTTAAGCTTTTTGGTTGGATGCAGTACGGCATGAGTGTCACCCTTACCAGCCAGGGGTCTATAACACAGCAATGCCTTTTTTTTATTAAGGTGGGTGTATCCAGTATAGGTTTCCTTTGCTGTAAAAAGTATAATATACCATGTTTCAACTGTTTAAAGCAGTGTCTGCATGTCATTTTTAACTTTTATTAGATCACTTTTTTAAGTCTTGCTATTACATTAATGGTTTGGTGTGCATGCTATGAAAAATATGCCTTTGTTGAATGCATCTATGTAGCCTTGTTGAATGCATCAATGTAGCCTACCATAGACCTGGCTGAGACAAAGGCCCAATAGTGCACAACCAGAGGAAAAAATATATAAAAATACGCATACCTTCTAGCTTAACACTCATTAGGCATAGGCAATGGAAGCTACTTACATTTGCTATTCCAGGGGTAGTTGTCTTTACTGAACTTTCTAAAACTAATTGATTATCCTTTTTGTTGTACTAGCTACATGTTATGTCATTGTATTTTGGTTAATACATGCTCACAACAGCAGGATTTTTGGTGTGGTACTATGTCCACTGTTGAATTTCTCCTCACTGTGCAATATACACTGAACAAAAATATAAACGCAACATGCAACAGTTTCAAAGATTTTACTGAGTTACAGTTCATATAAGGAAATCAGTCAATTGAGATACATTCATTAGGCCCTAATCTATGGATTTCACGACTGGGAATACAGACATGCATCTGTTGGTCACAGATACCTTTAAAAAAAGGTAGGGGTGTGGATCAGAAAACCAGTCAGTGTATGGTGTGACCACCATTTTCCTCATGCAGCGTGACACATGTCCTTTGCATAGAGTTGATCAGACTGTTGATTGTGGCCTGTGGAATGTTCCGCTCCTCTTCAATGGCTGTGTGAAGTTGCTGGATATTGGCGGGAACTGGAACACGCTGTTGTAAACGTTGATCCAGAGCATCCCAAACATGCTCAATGGGTGACATGTCTGTGAGTATGCAAGCCATGAAAGAACTGGGACATTTTCAGCTTCCAGGAATTGTGTACAGCTCCTTGAGACATGGGGCCGTGCATTATCATGCTGAAACATGATGTGATTGCGGAGGATGAATTACGCGACAATGGGTCTTAGGATCTCGTCACGTTATCTCTGTGCATTCAAATTGCCATTGATAAAATGCAATTGTGTTCGCTGCCCTTAGCCTGCCCATACCATAACCCCACCGCCACCATTGGGCACTCTGTTCACAACATTGACATCAGCAAACCGCTCGCCTACACAACGCCATACTGCCCTGTACAGTTGAAACCGGGATTAATTAGTGAAGAGTACACTTTTCCAGCGTGCCAGTGGCCATCGAAGGTGAGCATTTACCCGCTGAAGTTGCTTACTACACCGACCCTGGTGAGGACCACAAGCAGTTTGTGCATAAATTCTTCAGTTGTGCAAACCCAGTTTCATCAGCTCTACGGATGCCTAGTCTCAGACGATCCCGCAGGTGAATAAACCGGATTTGGAGGTGCTGGGCTGGCGTGGTTACACGTGGTCTGCGGTTGTAAGGCCAGTTGGATGTACTGCCAAATTCTCTAAAACAACGTTTTTAAAGGCTTATAGTAGAGAAATTAACATTAATTTATCTGGCAACAGCTGTGGTGGACATTCCTGCAGTCAGCATGCCAATTGCACACTCCCTCAAAACTTGAGACATCTGTGGCATTGTGTTGTGTGACAAAACTGCACATTTTAGAGTGGCTTTTTATTGTCCCCAGCACAAGGTGCACCTGCGTAATGATCATGCTATTTCATCAGCTTCTTGATATGCCACACCTATCAGGTGGATGGATTATTTGGCAAAGGAGAAATGTAAACAAATTTGTGCACAACATTTTAGAGAAATAAGCTTTTTGTGCATATTTCAGCTCATGAAACATGGGACCAACACTTTACATGTTACATTTATATTTTAGTTCAGTATAAGTAGCATTTTTATTTTATTTAACCTTTATTTAACTAGGCAAGTCAGTTAAGAACAAATTCTTATTTACATTGACTAGTGTTTGACATCGATTAAAATAGATGACTGTATTCATTTTGGGTGCCGGTTCTGTTTATATTTAGGTGCAGGAACTATACAATACCTTTGAGCTAATATTTTATGAGGTGCAGGACCTCATGCAGTAGAAAATCTGAGCTCTTGCCCAAGTCAAGCACTGCATGATACTCAATAAATTTGGATAAATTCAACTTCTCACTCCTGGTTAATTTACAATCGTGAATTTTAGATATGCAAATAATAAACCAGATTGCCTGGCTGTGTAGCTGTTGCCATCTATCACTATTCTGATTAAATATGTATTGTTATTTCATGAGCCATGTCACTTTGTTTTTGTTTTAAGTTCGAAGCGTCCATAGAAGATACACAGCTGATCCCTGGTGGTCTAGTGGTTAGGATTCGGCGCTCTCACCGCCGCGGCCCGGGTTCGATTCCCGGTCAGGGAACATACTGTTTTCCTCTGTTCTTTAACAGTTTGCACCAATGTTCTCTTTATAATGCTATGTTAATTTTATACCATTGTAGGCTGCTGAGGGGAGGATGGCTCATAATAATGTCTGGAATGGAGCAAATGGAATGGCATCAAACTATGTGGGACCGAGAGACTGAAAAACAGCTTCTATCTCAAGGCCGTCAGACTGTTAAACAGCCATCACTAACATTGAGTGGCTGCTGCCAACATACTGACTCAAATCTCTAGCCACTTTAATAAATAAAAAAATTATGTAATAAACGTACCACTAGTCACTTTAAACAATGCCACTTTATATAATGTTTACATACCCTATATTACTCATCTCATATGTATATACTGTACTCTATACCATCTACTGCACCTTGCCTATGTCGCTCGGCCATCGCTCATCCATATATTTCTACAGTGAGGGAAAAAAGTATTTGATGCCCTGCTGATTTTGTACGTTTGCCCACTGACAAAGAAATTATCAGTCTATAATTGTAATGGTAGGTTTATTTGAACAGCGAGAGACAGAATACAACAAAAAAATTGATTTGCATTTTAATGAGGGAAATAAGTATTTGAAACCCTCTCAATCAGAAAGATTTCTGGCTCCCAGGTGTCTTTTATACAGGTAACGAGCTGAGATTAGGAGCACACTCTTAAAGGGAGTGCTCCTAATCTCAGTTTGTTACCTGTATAAAAGACACCTGTCCACAGAAGCAATCAATCAATCAGATTCCAAACTCTCCACCATGGCCAAGACCAAAGAGCTCTCCAAGGATGTAAGGGACAAAATTGTAGACCTACACAAGGCTGGAATGGGCTACAAGACCATCACCAAGCAGCTTGGTGAGAAGGTGACAACAGTTGGTGCGATTATTCGCAAATGGAAGAAACACAAAAGATCTCAATCTCCCTCAGCCTGGGGCTCGATGCAGGATCTCACCTCGTGGAGTTGCAATGATCATGAGAACGGTGAGGAATCAGCCCAGAACTACACGGGAGGATCTTGTCAATGATCTCATGGCAGCTGGGACCATAGTCACCAAGAAAACAATTGGTAACACACTATGCCGTGAAGGACTGAAATCCTGCAGCGCCCGCAAGTTCCCCCTGCTCAAGAAAGCACATATACATGCCCGTCTGACGTTTGCCAACGAACATCTGAATGATTCAGAGGACAACTGGGTGAAAGTGTTGTGGTCAGATGAGACCAAAATGGAGCTCTTTGGCATCAACTCAACTCGCCATGTTTGGAGGAGGAGGAATGCTGCCTATGACCCCAAGAACACCATCCCCACCGTCAAACATGGAGGTGGAAACATTATGCTTTGGGGGTGTTTTTCTGCTAAGGGGACAGGACAACTTCACTGCATCAAAGGGACGATGGACGGGGCCATGTACCGTCAAATCTTGGGTGAGAACCTCCTTCCCTCAGCCAGGGCATTGAAAATAGGTTGTGGATGGCTATTCCAGCATGACAATGACCCAAAACACACAGCCAAGGCAACAAAGGAGTGGCTCCAGAAGAAGCACATTAAGGTCCTGGAGTGGCCTAGCCAGTCTCCCAGACCTTAATCCCATAGAAAATCTGTGGAGGAAGCTGAAGGTTCGAGTTGCCAAAACGTCAGCCTCGAAACCTTAATGACTTGGAGAAGATCTGCAAAGAGGAGACCTTTTAAGGTTGCAGTGACACATCCATAACCTGAGCGGATACCAGAGAGAATACTATAGACATCAAGAAAGCCAGTCAGTTCATTATTGACAAGTTTTTCCAACACTTTTGATAAACAGGGCAAAATAGAAATAGGCCTATAACAGTTAGGATCAGCTTGATCTCCACCTTTGGCATTATACCACAAACACCCGAGGTGCCTTATTGCTATTTTTTTTTATTTAACTAGGCAGTTTAGAACAAATTCTTATTTACAATGAAGGCCTACACCTGCCAAACTTGGACGACGCAGGGCCAATTGTGCGCTGCCCTATGGGACTCCCAATCACTGCCGGTTGTGATACAGCCTGGATGAACTGGTTACCAACGTATTTAGAGTAGTAAAAATACATGTGTTGTGCTGCAGCCTGCTGAATCATAATATCAGCCAGTACCAGATATATTTTCATATACTTCTGATGTTGGATTAGCAATGTTTGTCTGCAATAGTAACAACAGTTGTCGTGGCCGAGTGGTTAAGGCGATGGACTAGAAATCCATTGGGATCTTCCCGCGCAGGTTCGAATCCTGCCGACAACGTGATAATTTTGCTGATATTTGGCAATGCCCAAGCGTTTACATTGTATCATAAGATAGCCAGTATCAGTTATTGTGTCACTGCACATAAATCGCTAGCTATCAATCTTTACCTACTTGAAATGAGGTTACGCCTGTCAATCAAGCACTCCTGTTCATGACAACAGTCAATAAGCAGCAGTACCCTGAAGCTATGGCGGACGATTTGGACGAATTGCTAGATGAGGTTGAAACAAAGTTCTGTCGCAATGTTTCGTTGACGCCACAACTTCAAGCTCTCTCGGATTTATCGACGGCTGGGAAATGTTTAACGCGAACTGGGAAAGAAAGAAAACACTGGTGCGTAGTAAAATCCAAGTGTTAACAGGCTAACGGGCTTCCCCCGATAGCTAGTACGGAGGAATGGACTAACGTTAGCAAGCAATGTTAGCAAACCAAGTTGTTGACCATGACTGAAGCAGTGGAAGCTTATGCAACGTAACTAACGACGGTAGCTATGTTACGTTAGATAATTATTTGCAAACGCCAGCCTTCCTAGATCGTATTGTTATTTCATCAAGCATGTTAGCTAAATCATGTAGTTAGCTAACCAGTTAATAGTTAGCTTGCTAAAACTGTTCCTCGCTTTACAGCGTCAGCACCACTGACGATACACCCAGAAAAACTGACAGCGAAGATATAGATGCCCTTCTTGAGGACATACTTGACGATGACTTCGATTCCCTTGAGCTAAACGTGAGTTATTAACGTTAGCTACACCGCCTTGCAATGTTGAATGCTGTTTTTTTTTAGCTAACAGCATCTACTGTCCAGTAGTAGCTAGCTAACGTTAGCTGGCTGGATATCACATGGATGTATTATCTAGCTATAATGAGATAAATACAAGGCTATGTTTGATTGTTTTTAGCCTGTTTCCAATTGGACGTTTGCTATCATAGTTGACCTTCTGACTCCAATGCATTACCTAAAGTTACATTGCAAAAGGGCTGGCCCGTAGGTAGTCTCATATTTGCTTAACTTTACATATTTGCAGACTGGACAGCGTCCTAAAACGACGAAGACATTGGCACAGTCAACAAGAAAGTAAGTTTTCCAATAACCCAACTTAAAAGAACCGCACTTAGTTGTCCTAGTCGAGTAATTTTACATGTAGGCAGTTGTCGTGGCCGAGTGGTTAAGGCGATAGACTAGAAATCTATTGGGATCTTCCCGCGCAGGTTCGAATCCTGCCGACAACGTGTTGTTTTATGTTGAATCATAATATCAGGTTGTATCATTCTGTCAGTGGTATACTGCAAAAAGTCAGATGTGTTCGTATTACATTATTATTGAAACTCAGTAAATGTTATCTAAGACATCTGTATATCTCTGTTGCATGCAGTCAATGTAATTGTATGTTTTACAGTTGTCATTATTTTAGGCAGACCAAAATGGTAATTCACGGGAGCCATAAAGTCTAGTAGGGGGCATTTGGTAAAGCATGTATTTGATAAAAGCTCCCTTTCGATTCCCATGTGAGCAGGTGCTGCCCAGCTTTCCTTGGTGGAAGCTCCATTGCAAATGGTGTAGGAACCGCTGTTTCACAAAGGTAAGTGCTGTTTAATTGTAGTGCAGGGATCATCAACTGGATTCAGCCGCAGGCTGATTTTATTTCTTGAGCGGATGGTCAGGAGGCCAGAACAGAACTGCAAGAAGCCCAAACAGATATAATATTTAACTACAACAGACTAATTCCAAACCATGCTTACATTTGTGTATGATCACATACTGTTTATCTCTATTATATGCGTGGGAATTCTTTGGAACAGATTTCCAAAATTAAAATCACTTTGCTGATTTGCTGGTGTTTTTACAGTCTTATGTCCAACAATAAAATGATCAAATGTATTTTTTTATTTTGCTCAGAAAACGTGTAAAAATTAAATCACCCGCGGGCCACCAGTTGGGGAACCCTGTTGTAATGTTAAGAGTGTGTGTGTGTGAGCATAGATCACATTTTAATTTGGCTCACTGTTTAACCTGTGCTGACAGGTCGTGTGATCAGCTGAGATGTATCTCCTGTGACTTTCGGTTGGCCATGTTTGACGATCATGAATGGGACCCCTCTTGTGATTACCTCTTCTTCAGGTGAGCCTCCTCTCATTGGGCCTGATGTATCTTTATGGGGTAACAAAATCTTTGCGGAATTTAAATATTGTTATTATCTTGAAACATGTTTGAAGTTGTTACAGAAAACCACAAATCCCAAATTTCTCAGATTTGAACAGAAGAGGGCAGTGTAAACCTTTTTATTTTGGGACCGTGAAAATAAACTGGAATAATCTTCATTCGAATCTTAATGTTAAATACCTTTTAAGTGGGGATTATGACTTTCACCTTGATTGATATCCACACTTTCAGAGAAACAGGTAACCTTTTGCCAAAGTGAGTATGAATACACAGTGGTTTAATTGAAAACTTTTTTTAACCGTGCTCTGAGATCGGAGACGGACATTAGAAAGGCAGTCAAACAACACAACAATGCCACCTTGGATGCCCCTCTGGTTCAATATTGTGTTTCACTGACAGAGAGCTTGCCCATGATGACAAAGACTGACACTTAAGCTTAGTTAATGCAGTGAAGTGGAAGACGCCATAGCAGTAGAGCTGTAAGTATGCAGGCTCGGGTATTTGGTGCTCTTAACACCAAGACAGGACTTAAATTCTTCTAGGCTACACTAATTTGATACTATTGGTGAGAGTCGACTTGAAATGCAAACTAAGAAAGACAATAGACAGAAGGGCTGTGCTCAAATGGGAGAAAAACATTTAAAAATAGAAAAACAACAAAGGCTATCGCAACCACAATGTTGTTGGTATTTTGGTGTAGGTAAATTATGGCACTTGGAGCAGCGTATGCTTTGTGAACAGCCTATTTTCATTCGAAAATATACTGTAGCTAGTGCCTTTAATTTTTTGTAAAAATGTTCCATAGTGTAGGATCGCAGCTTTGTTGAATCCAGACTTTTGTGTTGACAAAGGTAGTAGGCCTAGTGAAAATCCAGTGCAAGAACAGCGAGCAGGGAGTACTCACATGGACCCTACCACGTTGTTGTCTTCCTAGAGCATGTGCAGTGGGTGATAAGAGTGGGTGACGTTCCAAGCATGTGGGTTTTGCTGTCGGTGTTATCACAGCAGTGAACTAATTATCTGTTCTGGTGGACACTTGGTGGTTTCAGGCTTTGTGCTGGATTATAGAGGTTTTACTAAGTTGCTGAGAGCCCAGGGCTTCTCTACAAGACATGGGGATTCATTTATCATTCAAATGTGCTTAAATGCAACGTAATGTATTGTGCAAATTATGCTTCCACCCAGATTAATTGCTTCAGATGTAAATTGCAGGGTAACTCTTGAATAGTTGATGTTTCCAATCATTCCACAATCTTTCAGGGGTTCTTGGAGGCTGGTTTTGTTCCATGCACATGACCAACTTAAATGTCAAGTACTTTGTGAATTTAGTACTACTTATCCTATCTATAACTCTACATACCAATACTGTGAGAAATATTCACCTACTGCTCATTGCTTAGCTAACCAACCTTGTCTCTTTGTACCTCTGCAGGAACAACATGCCAGACTGTCAGAAGCTGCGGGCCAAGCTGAGGAGAAGAAAAGGGGCGCGGGCGTACGCCTGCCAGTGTAGCTGGCACTCTGCTCAAGACCTCACCGACCTGAGAGAACAGCACCAGCTCAAGTGGGTCTGTGGGAAGCATGACATATGACAGCCTTCTCTCTATCACACACACACATCACTTAGCAGTTACTTGAAAACCAATGTCCTTTTGTTATAGACATCCCATCACAAATTGTTATGCCTTGAGAATGATGTAGGTCTTTCTCTGCATTACATTTAGTGTGTTCTGGGTTTAAAGGTAAATGAACAAGGTAGGTCTTCTGCTATCTTTAGAGATGTGATATTAGCTAGCTCAGTTTTAAGAGCAGGTATATGCCAGACCATACTTGTGTGAAAACGGTACTTAGGAAAGATGAGGCTAAATTGAATGTATTTTATGTAAACATAAATAAAAATATTAATGAAGACATTCCATTATCTGATAGTATTTCATATACATTGATGTTACATGCTTTTCTGTAGACTTTCCTTCTCTGTCTTAGTTTCTAACTCCCTTGTCTTTTTTGTTTATTTCCTCTTCTGTCCCTTTGAGTGAAATGCATTCTCTGTTTTAAGGGAATTCTGATCTTACCATTCATGTATTGTGTATAATATGAAGGTGTGAAGTTAAATGACTCAAACCTTTCCTGTTGCATCTGTGCTAGACATTTAGACATAAAACATTAAACATAAAAGCATTACTTCACTCTGACAGTCTAGTAGTTGATACTTTATAAATGAATCATAATCAAATGAAGTAGTCTGTGGATAGTTTGTGCTCATTATGTACAAAACATCTGCATATGCGTTTATACACTAGGCTATTCACAAAGTCATAGTTGAATAAATGTTGTATGCACTTCATTTTTGTTGCTTTTTCTCCTTGATAATATTAACACAATTGAATTTAAAGTTTAAAAAGTTTGACTGCTTTGTGTGGCTCAGGTCACCGTATGAATCAATATCCGTGACAGTGCTATTTGTTCACATTGCTGGTCATTCTGTGCAGTGGAGAAGCGAAGGGGGTTAAGACTGTTGGGTCAGTAACCGAAAGGTCGCTGGTTCGAATCTCCAAGCTAACGAGGTGAAAAACAATCTCTGTGCCCTTGAGCAAGGCAATTAAACTTAATTGCTCCTGTATGTCTTTCTGGATAATAGCATCTGCTAAAATGTAAAGGACTGTTTTATAGTTCTCACTTCACTGCTATGCTTGATGAAATGCTAGTAGTTTGTTATGTCATCATAGTCACTGTCAGAAAGAGACTGGTCCGGGTCTTCCTTCACGGTAACATCACCAATCCCCTCTTCATCTTGGACGTCTATGTTCTCATACAGCTCAGAGGAAGATGAGCTGCTTGAATCATCTGTATAAAAGACTCACATTACCATTTACATACATCCACAATAGGCTACATGTTTTCAGTAATTGCATCTACAATGCCTTCAGAATTATTTACACCCATTGACTTTTTCCATATTTTGTTAAATTTAGATTTTGTATCACTGGCCTACACACAATACCCCATAATGTCAAAGTGGAATTAATGTTTGTACACACTATGTGCAATAATAGTGTTCAACATGATTTTTGAATGACTACCTCATCTCTGTACCCCACACATCTGTAAGGTTCCTCAGTAAAGCAGTGAACTTCAAACCGATTCAACAACAAAGACATTCGAGGTTTTCCATTGCCTGGTAAATAAGGGGAACCTATTGGTAGATGGGTAAAAATAAAAAAGCCACACATGGAATATCCCTTTGAGCATAGTGAAGTTTTTCATTACACCTTGGATAGTGTATCAATATACCCAGTCACTACAAAGATACATCCTTCCTACTCGGAGAGGAAGGAAACCGCTAAGGGATTTCACCATGAGGCCAATGGCAACTTTAAAACAGTTACAGTTTAATGACTGTGATGGGAGAAAACTGAGGATGGATAAACAACATACTCCACAATACTAACCTAAATAGGAAAAAGGAAACCTGTACAGAATAAATATATTCCAAAACATGCATCCTGTTTGCAATAAGGCACTAAGTAAAACTGCAAAAAATCCTAAATACAAAGTGTTATGTTTGGGACAAATACAACACATCACTGAGTACCACTCTTAATTTTTTAAAGTATGGTGGTTGAACCATGTTAAGGGTATGCTTGTCATCAGCAAGGAGTAGAGTTTTTTTAGGATAAAAAGAAACGTAATAGAGCTAAGCACAGGCAAAATACTTGAGGAAAATCTGGTTCAGTCTGCTTTTCAATAGACCCAGGGAGACAAATTCACCTTTCAGGACAATAACCTAAAACACAAGGAAAAATATATACTGGCCTAGTTACAGTTTTGACTTAAATAGTCTTGAAAATCTATGGAAAGACTTGGAAATGGCTGTCTAGCAATGATAAATAACCAACTTGACAGAGTTTGAAGAATTTTTTAAAGTATAATGTGAAAATATTGTAGAATCCAGGTGTGCAAAGATTTTTGATATTTATCCAGAAAGACTGACAGCTGTAATCACTGACAAAGGTGATTATAACATGTATTAACTCAGGGGTGTGAACATATTTAAATAGATATTTCTTAAATTCATTGTCAACACAAAAATCTAATATTTCTAAAAATATGCCCTTTTGCAATGTAACGTCATTGTGGGGAATGTGTTTTTAATTAGTTTTATCCATTTTGAATTCAGGCTGTAACAAAGAGGAAAAAGTCAAGGGGTATGACTACTTTATGAAGGCAATGTACATTACAGACAGTATATGACTCTAGAATCTACTGCACAGTTGTGATCCATGTAGGGGATTACAGGTACTTGGTGCCGCCATTGAACATGCCTTAATGTCAAGGACTAGGTTTAATCTTTCTCAAGGGAACCTACCCTTAAACATAATGCATGTTTGAACATTTTAATCACCCCTTTGCATTAATGGCATAGCCACAGCAAATAGTGGTGCTGAGGGTGCTGCAGCACCCCTTAATAAATTGAAATGAAATAATAAATCATACATAAATCACAATTAGTGAACTAGGCCTTAATTACTCCTGTATGAGCAGAGAAAAATACTCTACTTCACTCACAGTCGCATAGTAGCCTAGGCCTACTCCCAACCAAAAGCCTGTGACTTGTCAATGTGATTTTGTTTCACTGAATCTCCATCTGTATATTTGGTTAATTCTCTGGCTGGGCAAATAAGTAGAGGTGGTAACTCATCTATTTGTTTGCTCATCTATCACTGATTAGAAACATTTAGCATGCAACAATGTACCCTAAATCAAGCGTAGGCCTATTATTATGTTCAATAGCGTATAGGCAACTCCAAAAGCCTGCAGAGGTGAAATATGATCAGGAGACTCATGCTTTTGAAAGTATAGATTGCTATTATTTTCTATCGGTATCATGATGAAGATACTTTCAATGTAAGACCCTACGCCTGCTCCCTATCAAAGCAGAGTGAGGGTGGAAAAGAGATGAAACGTGGATCAAACAAACATCAGCTTGCCTTGGGCTCTGTTTCAAAATCACTTTTTTATTTGACAGCAGTTCCACACGTTACCGTGATGTAAGTTGTGTGGGAAAAATATGATTTATTTTATTCTGTTATATTTAATTACATTCTCAGCCTACTACAAAATATATATGTGTTGACTGTGATCAGTGTAGTCTAAGTGTGTCTTGTCTGTTTAATTAAGAAAATAACTTGATTTTAAATGCATGGCACAGCCATGTAGCCTATTGGCTGCACAGAACAGTAACATAATTCAACTCAAATATTCCATTCTATTATTTTAAAAATAAAATGTATTGTTCCTATAACGTTTCTTAGGACCTGCCAAAAAAACTAATTCATTATGGATTTCTTTGTGATGGTGTATATTTAATGAATTTATTAGAACACACACATCTACCCCCACTCCTAATTATGCTGGCATGTGCACGGGAGATATAAAAGGCTTATTCCGGCAAGAATGTGGTAAAAATGGGACTGTATGAATTGGTTTCTAAAAAACATTTGCAGATAAAAAAATGTACAGGCAAAATGCGGTAAAGTCTGTCTATAAAGGGTATTAGTGTCTGTAATCTAATTGACTCTGTCATTCTGAGGTGTAGCGCTCCATAGCTTAATGGCAGTTTAGAGTGAAAAACAGAGCCGGGCAATTTCCTCCATCTGAATGAAGACAGTCTCTCTCTCCCTCCCTCTGTTGGATTCAAGCATGTGCCTGCCAGAAATACTACCCTTTCCATTATTCACTGTGATAGTAAATCTGGTGAAAACTAAAGGAATGAAGTACAATTTAAATCCTCACAGATGTTTATGCCCCATACCCAATGGCCTCATCTGTCAGACTACCTTAGTTCTTTGAATTGAGTTTTGACACAACTTGAAATCATATTGGCTTATAAACTTAGAAAAACCTTTGAGTATGATTTGTTCTGTTTCTTTCAGGGATTACACCGGTGGTCGTCAAATTAATTTGGCAGGTTTTGAAACACAATGTGACGCCAGCAAGGAGACTGAGAATTAGTCTCTGCAGGGAACATTACACGGTTCAATGGAAATTCTGTCCACCTTTGAAACACACATGCACAGACTCATCAGAAATGTATCAGGTACCTTGATTTTGATTGCTCAGTAGGTGGCAGTTACTGTTCACAGGCTGTTGCTGATCCTGGTGTGTACTGGTTGATTGCACAGGGGAATGTGTATAGGTGTTCTCTGAGGAGAAAATTAGAAAATGTGCTCCCAGTGAAGTAATTACGAATCTACATATTTTCTCCCAAAAACTTTCAAGACTATACTTTCATGTACTGTTCTGTAGTGCAAAAAGCCTTGGCTGTTGTGTCTACTCCATTCAGTGTTTAGACACATCCAGATGAATTAGGTGTTGTTGTTCTCGTGATATTGACTTGAACGGACCTGACTGTAGGTGCTGTTCCACTGCCATCCCCACGTTGTAGTAGGATTCCCCAGATGATGTACTACTACTCGATCCCAAGGATGGCTCTCTTCCACAGATCAAGTCTGTGAGGGCATTTTCTCTAAAATCTGGACCTGGGTGGTTAGCATTCTACACAGTTACTCTGTTATCGTTGATTAATAAGAATGGATTTCATAGATGCACTGACTGACTCCACAAATGCATTTTTGGACTACAATAATTTTATTTAGTTTATTTGTTGCAGCATTTGTCATTGAGCATTTTAGACTGACCTGAGTCCAGCAGCTCCTTCTCCAGTGTCTCAATGTTCTCATAGCATTCCCCAGAAGACGTGCTGGATGACACCAGCGAATGCACTGGACATACAAATGGTTGTTAGTGGTAGTATGTTACAATAGGGCTCTTGTTCAACTTTTCTGTCACCATGGCAAGTTTCAGCAAATTATAACTTTTCTGATTCCTTGTCCTGCAAATGGTTGTAGTAAAGTCTCAGATTTTAAGTGGACATTATGTCATTTTAAGACTAAGAAGAAACCTGTCGGGCATGGACACAATATGATCATGGTAAAAATCTGGTTCACCCAACCCGACAGTAACTTACGGCTTTGGGTGGCAGGGTTTTTTCTCTCAATGCCGTTGATTGTCTCAGCAACAATATTATATTTCTCAGGAGCGTCAGAGGTCTCTGCTGTCTGCATGGCTTCCCATGGCTCTCTGCTTGTGCTTACTCCATTGTCGAGTACCCTGACTAATGAAAACATAAAATACCATTTGGTTGGCACTGTGAGCAAGTCCTTGGACCACTTTCTCCCTTAATAGCCACGTGTCACTTCCCATCTTTTTTCTTTTAGAATTGCACTATTTATCCAAAACTGTGAAGATGAACTGACCAAGTGCAGTAGCCATGGCAACAGAGGGTTGGTCATTGAAGTCATAGTTTTCATAGTCAGAGTCACACGATGCGTCGGTGTCATTCTGAGAGGGCTGTTTGGAAAGGTACTGTGGAGCTGCATGAAAGGCCACATAGAGAAAATGTATTCTGACAAATGGGACACTTGAACTAATAAGACATTTTCTAAAATTGCAAGTAACTAATGGGCACAGAGAGGACAAGTGCATCAGTAGGAACTCACTGTAATCAGCTGTGTCTGTGGTGACTGTGAGGAGGTTGACCCTCTCCCCTCGGTTAGTGTCTTGAGACTGGATGGACAGCAGGCGGCCATCTTGTCTTTGGTGAACCAGAAGTGCTAGTAATGAAGGGAAAGTTTTGCCTTTGAAACTTCTCTTTACCGAAGCTAGGATAATAGATTTGTTGGCCTTTGTTGTCTTTGATGTTGGACAAGAAAATAAGGACAATACATCTCAAAACCAATTAAATATTTTAATTAGACCACCGTCACATATGGCACATATTCAAAGCATTATCATCCCTGTGAAATAAAATATGCTGCTTTTTTAAGTTGGTGTGAAAACAACAGTGGTGGTGGGACTCTCTTAATGAGCAATCAACCAACCCAGTGGTATGCATTCTGTTCCAGTTGGGTGATTTCCTTTGTGTACTGTATTCAATCACATTGCATTGTGTTGTTGTATTATCATAATTGGAAAACCATTGAGAAGAATATGTAATACCCTTCAGACAAAACAATTTCTCAGTGTTAATTACTGCTCATTGATGATAGCATGTTTGTTGTTGTTGGTGTGAACAAATGGGAAGAGTGACAGTTGAGTCTGAGGCAATGAAAGAGAAAGAAAAATAGAGAAAAACGATGACTCACCAAATCTCCTCCTGTAAGACAGGAAGAGTAAAGCATTGGAGAGGAGTGTGAGGAGGAGGGCTATAGACAATGCGATGCAGCCCCAGACACCAGCTGTGGGAGGAGAGGACCAGCTCTCTGCACTGGTGACTAGTAGAACTGAGCCTGCTGGAAACAAGAACAAATCATGGTGCAGAGTACAGACTAGATAACAAATTCTTCTTGACATTTTCATATGAGCAGAGCAGACACTCTTGGTGTATTATTCCACAGATGGAGGGTCATGTGTGTCAGCATCTATTGAATGTACCTGTGGTTGAAGTCTGGGTGTTCTGTTCTGCCGTCTCGTTGCCTGGTTGAGATGGAATTCCTGTCAGGGAAGTGGAAAATTCCTAGAGGTGTTAGAAAACTAGAATGTATAACAGATGCATGGCTTACTTACTCCTTCCTGAGTGTTCAAGGCACTCTTGTTTGAAAGACGGGTAAAAGGTTTGTTTAAAATATTTGCTCAAAAATTGTAAATCCAAGAGGAGTTGTGTTTGTCCATCTGTGTATCTAATGATCTATTGAACCAATATCTGACTCTTATTCAAAAGTTAGACATTGAAGTCAGTCATTTGGCAATTACTGCAAGGAATGTGTGCGTTTTCTCTTAATTTTTTTTACTTTAAATGTGTAGGACTCACAGATTGATCGATGTAGCCTTTTGAGTAGGCCTAAATAATTAACCATCACTTGAGGTGTTCAAAATGAATCGGAAACATGGTCAACAAATAATGTTAATTTAGATGCAAGATTCAAAACCCATGGAAGTGCCAAACAACTGTTGTCATGTTGAGGTCAAGGCAGTTTGGATGTTTTCTCACCAAGGAACTCTTGAACTTGGCTCCCAGGTTGAACATCTTTCATTGAGGGTCTTCCTCAGACAGAGCTGTTGCGACGTGGTATTGACGTGGTTTGTCTACTTTCTGAGTGACATGCATTACTTAGGCCTATGTGTTTTTGTGCTGCCTGTGTGTTCCTTTTTTTTTCGATTAATGAAAATAACAATAATTAATATGCAAAGCAGCTGTCTCTTTTCGGCTTATGACCTCTCTCACATCACCTGATCTCTGCATTACTGTAGGAGGATTTGAAGCTTGTTCGTCAGTGAGTGTGACTGAGATTCTGAGTGCTATCCATTCAGACACGCTGATAAGGTCACGAGCCAAATCATTCTTGATTCGCAATCATCAGAACCCTGATTGTCGACAGCATTTAGCGTGCTGAAAATCAGAGCTAAGATGATGGGGACTTGGTTCGCCACCAAGACACCGGATGTTCAATCATGGTAATATTATTACTGCACTATCCATATTCAGACCAATCTAAGGAGAATATACAAACACTGTTACAGCATAGCTATTTTAAATAGTGGGCATGACATTGACTTAGCTTCCATTCACGTTTCAAATGTAATTTTTTATAATGACATGATTGTGAATACAGTAACTGACAATGATAATATTATAGCTGCAGGCTTACCTGAACAAACCACTGCAGCGTCCTCTTTGTGTCCACAGTCGTTGACTGTCTCCATGGAGGGACACTCCCATAGGTTCCTCTCGCTCCCCCCACAGTTCACCTCATCTAAGAGAACCAGACCAACACCAGCTTCAAAGGACCCGTCCTGCCCGCTCACATTTAGGGCAGAGCCACAGCCCAATTGAGCACAGACCACGCCCCCATCTCTCAGGTCCCAACTATCGTCACACACCGTTCCCCATTTTCCCTCTCTCCACAACTCCACCCGTCCTTCACAGTGGTGTGAGCCTCCAGCCAATCGCACGGCCTGGTGCCCTGAGGAATGGACAGATCAACCAATCAGTTCATAGATTATCAGTTAACCTCGATAGAAGCTGGGCATGACTCAGGATCATTAAAAAGCGGCTTGAAAATGTAAGTGTGCTGAAGGGAGGAACTTGTTGCAAAGCGTCCACAAAACACTTGAGAGCAACCCATACGATGGCCCTCCATTGCATGCAACTTGCAGGCGTTACTGCAACAACGTGTTTGTGGTTGTATATCAACAGCGGTAGCTATTACTCTTGCTCAAGATAAATTGTGCCGATCCAAGCATAAGCTTTGCAATGAGGGTCTTACCACAGGTTATCTCAGTCAGGTTAGAGCAGTCTGAGTATGAGAGCTCTGTACAGTTCTCCACCAGTAGGTCTCTGTAGACACACTGGCTCAGACACGTTGAGTTGGAGTAGTTTAAAGTAGCTGTGCCATTCTGTCGGAGCTCGTAAACTGCCCCGCAGCTCAGGTTGGTACATATGTCCTCCGCCACTTTGGCCCACTCTGCAGACCCAAGGTCAAAGGTCACTGGCCTCCACAGCCCTCGATGGAGCACCTCGACAACCCCAGAGCAGTGCTGAGATAGCCTGGGGGGGTGAGATATAGCTGGAGGGATGCAGAGATGCAGAATCAATATGAGAGTGAAGTACAGATGACTGTTTATATTTCCCCATGTAGTGTAGCCACATGTACAATACATGTTATACAGCATAATACACCCACACAGACACACACACATTGAATGCCCTAGCTGTTTGTTGGCCTATCGGTTGCTGTGCTCTTTGCAGACATTCAGCAGAGCAGCCACATCCTGTGAGTCATGTCCTGTGGAAATGTCACTGGGTGGTGAATTCGAAGGGGGACACTGAAGTCGACCAACCTGATTCTAGAAACACCACGGGACCAAATACTCTGTGGTTTCAAACCATGTGACACTGGAGCCTTTGGTACTGCATTTCACACTTCAGTCTTCACTTTTTTTCCCGGTTTAAATGTGGTGGAATTGCACTTCATTTAGGTTCAACAAATAGAGAATGAACACCAGGTTAGTGTAGCATGATTATAACTGAATAACTGATTGATAGTATTTTCCTTAAAAATCTGAATTCACTGGACCATTTGATATCCTCTATGACACGAATGACAATTGAACCATTATTTTCTTATTTTAATTTTATGTTTGTGTGTTAGAGATTATGTGGGATAATCCTTCCATTTTGCATTAACGGAGCCTTACGCATCATCATCATCCTCAGAACAATGAAAATATAGTCTCACTATGGCTTAATTGCTGGTGACCTGTATCATTATAGTAAAAAAAAAAAGTCTTTGCCTCATCTCATTTCGATCTCAGTATAACGACTTGTGAGCAATCAAGTTCTCTGCAGGATCGTTGGTTGAGGTTGTGTCTCCTCCCTCCAAGAAGCACACAGACACCTTACCCATTCATCCCTCTATTTTAGCACCTAGCAATTTGACTGGATGGGCACGAGGGATTGAAATTCATGGTTTAGGAAGGAATGGGGGGGTGGTATTCAGTGAGTAAGATTGATGTAGATTGCAGTGGCCTCCGGACCAAATGAAGCTTGATTGTAGGCTCGGGTTCTGAGGATCTTTTTAACATAATACCAACCATTTAAATAAAATTGGAACTCACTTAGATTGGATGTCTGCTGCTCATCAGTCTCTCTCGACCCAGAGAAGTTCCCCGGAACAGAGTATTCTTTATTTACAAAGGCTGAAATATGACAAACAACAACAACAAACTAAACTAAGATAAATGAAAAAGTATTGTAGTTATGCGTAGATGGGAGTATTCATGCAGCTGTCCAATCAGTTATTTCAGCCTACTACCTGTTGTCAATGCTGTATGAAGCCCAGGGCACGCAGCAGTACATTACAAACAGGTTATTGAATTTGGCTCTAATCAGAATAATCTTTTCCATTTTGTAAACTGTCTGTTGATGGTATTTCAAAGCGGCTACACATAGTCCCTTTAGAAGGATATAATATGGAGTCTGTAAATCACTATATTTACACTGGTTTTCATAACAGCTATTATCAACTGCCTCAATTGGTTAATTTAGTTGTTAGATGGGTATGCCATGAATAACATCTGTGGCTCAATGTTGAAGTAAATCCAATTTCACACTAGCAATGTTGAATTAAAACCAATTTCACACTAGCAATGTTGAATTAAAACCAATTTCACACTAGCAATGTTTGAGGAATCAATGCAAATAATGCATTATCTTTGTGAAGCAAAATAATAGTTTGTTCATGCTTTAACCCATGTCACAGCTCCCCTCCTCAGAAAGCAATTAATTTTGAACTATCACTCTGTGACAAATGAGTGATTCATACAAAATCAATTACATTTCAGCCAATCGTTGTTTACTATGGTTGGTTGATTTGAATTCCCTGCACTTTTATGTTGCTTCAAGCGGTCTTTGAATTTTAGCTAGCTAGTGTTCGATGAATCGTATTGGCTGTTGCAGTAAACACCTTACATTGGGAAGTCAACTAATCCACTGTAAGATTATGCAGCATTTAGTCTACACCTAACTGGCATCACTACGGTTAGCCCATTTTTGTATGAATATTTTATTACTTGAACACACCAACACATGCTGTCAACAAGTAGAATAAAACGCTATGCTCTTGTACATTCAGCCATGAATAAGAAGCAAACAGAAATTACTAAAAAATATGGTGATGTTGAAGCATTATAAAAAAGCAAATGTGACTCCACTGCCAACTATTTTGATGTGTATATCTTTAGTATTATCAAACAACTCATACAAATAATTCTAAAATACATTTGATGCTGTGTTTGATGTACATAGAGTACAACTGTCATACTTTCCTTCAAAAGAGCCAATGAAGATAATATAATTGAATACAATCAAAGTAGAAATATTAGATTAAACTGTGTTACTTTGTGAGAGGACCAGAACTGGCAGAAGTATTGCCATCCTAAACAGTTCCATCTCACAGAAAACAGTTAGGCCGGGGTCCTTTGAGCATACTCCTCAACCGGAAACAGATTTTGTCTTTTAACATTAATAACAATCAAATGAGAAATAATGCACGTTACTGATCTCATCATGAATCAAGCGGTGTGCTATATGTCAGAACTTGTGAAACTCACTCTATTTCTGTTTGCACTGATGCAACTTGTGTTTTCCACAAGCATTGTCTCAGAAACAAAATCTGAGTTATTTAGATATTAGGCCTACTACGTGTTGTCAATGCTATATGAAGCCCAGGGCACGCAGCGGTACATTACAAACAGGTTATTGAATTTGGCTCTAATCAGAATTTACACTGGTTTTCATAACAGCTATTATCAACTGCCTCAATTGGTTAATTTAGTTGTTAGATGGGTATGCCATGAATAACATCTGTGGCTCAATGTTGAATTAATCAATGCAGATAATGCATCATCTTTGTGAAGCAAAATAATAGTTTGTTCATGCTTTAACCCATGTCACAGCTCCCCTCCTCAGAAAGCAATTAATTTTGAACTATTACTCTGTGACAAATGAGTGATTCATACAAAATCAATTACACTTCAGCCAATCATTGTTTACTATGGTTGGTTGATTTGAATTCCCTGCACTTTTATGTTGCTTCAAGCGGTCTTTGAATTTTAGCTAGCTAGTGTTCGATGAATCGTATTGGCTGTTGCAGTAAACACCTTACATTGGGAAGTCAACTAATCCACTGTAAGATTATGCAGCATTTAGTCTACACCTAACTGGCATCACTACGGTTAGCCCATTTTTGTATGAATATTTTATTACTTGAACACACCAACACATGCTGTCAACAAGTAGAATAAAACGCTATGCTCTTGTACATTCAGCCATGAATAAGAAGCAAACAGAAATTACTAAAAAATATGGTGATGTTGAAGCATTATGAAAAAGCAAATGTGACTCCACTGCCAACTATTTTGATGTGTATATCTTTAGTATTATCAAACAACTCATACAAATAATTCTAAAATACATTTGATGCTGTGTTTGATGTACATAGAGTACAACTGTCATACTTTACTTCAAAAGAGCCAATGAAGATAATATAATTGAATACAATCAAGGTATAAATATTAGATTAAACTGTGTTACCTTGAGAGAGGACCAGAACTGGCAGAAGTATTGCCATCCTGAACAGTTCCATCTCACAGAAAACAGTTAGGCCGGGGTCCTTTGAGCATACTCCTCAACCGGAAACAGATTTTGTCTTTTAATATTAATAACAATCAAATGAGAAATAATGCACGTTACTGATCTCATCATGAATCAAGCGTTTTGCTATATGTCAGAATTTGTGTACTCACTCTATTTCTGTTTGCACTGCTGCAACTTGTGGTTTCCATGAGCATCGTCTCTGACACCAAATCAAATAGGCTTCTGTCTGTAGAGCACACTACTTTCTAAGACACATAGACTGGCTGTGAGATACACCCACACACAACTACAAGATGTTCAATTGTTGGCTAACATCCTCAACAACTAATTTTAACCTCCCAACACTACACTCAAAAAGGTTGAATAAACAAACAAACTCAAAATCATATGCAATTTAAAAGAGGTTTACCCAAATTACTATTATCTCTTTATATTGATAAAGAGGAGCGTGTAAAATGAATCGGACCCAAATAACTCTGTTTTAGGATTCATGAGAACACAATAATACATGGCGTCAGACCAAGGCTCTGCATCTGTCCTTGTGCTCTTAGACCTTAGTGCTGCTTTTGATACCATTGATCACCACATTCTTTTGGAGAGATTGAAAACCCAAATTGGTCTACACGGACAAGTTCTGGCCTGGTTTAGATCTTATCTGTCGGAAAGATATCAGTTTGTCTCTGTGGATGGTTTGTCTTCTGACAAATCAGCTGTAAATTTCAGTGTTCCTCAAGGTTCTGTTTTAGGACCACTATTGTTTTCACTATATATTTTACCTCTTGGTGATGTCATTCGGAAACATAATGTTAACTTTCACTGCTATGTGGACGATACACAGCTGTACATTTCAAAAAAACATGGTGAAGCCCAAAAATTGCACTCCCTGGAAGCCTGTGTTTCAGACAAAAGGAAATGGATGGCGGCAAATGTTTTACTTTTAAACTCGGACAAAACAGAGATGCTAGTTCTAGGTCGTAAGAAACAAAGAGATCTTATGTTGGATTTGACAATTAATCTTGATGGTTGTACAGTCATCTCAAATAAAAACCGTGAAGGACCTCAGCGTTACTCTGGACCCTGATCTCTCTTTTGACAAACATATTTCAAGGACAGCTTTTTTCCATCTTCGTAACATTGCATCTGAAACTTTCTGTCCAAAAATGATGCAGAAAAATGTATCCATGCTTTTGTCACTTCTAGATTAGACTACTGCAATGCTCTACTTTCCAGCTACCCGGATAAAGCACTAAATAAACTTCAGTTAGTGCTGAACACGGCTACTAGAATCTTGACTAGAACCCCAAAAATGTATCATAATACTCCAGTGCTAGCCTCTCTACACTGGCTTCCTGTTAAGGCAATGGCTGATTTCAAGGTTTTACTGCTAATCTACAAAGCATTACATAGGCTTGCTCCTACCTATTTTTCCGATTTGGTCCTGCCATACATACCTACACGTACGCTACGGTCACAAGACGCAGGTCTCCTTATTGTCCCTAGAATTTCTAAGCAAACAGCTGGAGGCAGGGCTTTCTCCTATTGAGCTCCATTTTTATGGAATGGTCTGCCTATCCATGTAAGAGATGCAGACTCGGTCTCGACCTTTAAGTCTTTATTGAAGACTCATCTCTTCAGTAGGTCCTATGATTGAGTGTAGTCTGGCCCAGGGATGTGAAGGTGAACGGAAAGGCACTGGAGGGGCGAACCACCCTTGCTGTCTCTGCCTGGCTGGTTCCCCTCTCTCCACTGGGATTCTCTGCCTCTAACCCTATTACAGGGGCTGAGTCACTGGCTTACTGGTGCTCTTCCATGCCGTCCCTAGGAGGGGTGCGTCACTTGAGTGGGTGAGTCACTGACGTGATCTTCCTGTCCGGGTTGGCGCCCCTCAGGTTCGTGCCGTGGGGGAGATCTTCGTGGGCTATACTCGGCCTTGTCTCAGGGTAGTAGGTTGGTGGTTGGAGATATTCCTCTAGTGGTGTGGGGGCTGTGCTTTGGCAAAGTGGGTGGGGTTATATCCTGCCTGTTTGGCCCTGTCCGGGGGTATCGTCGGACAGGGCCACAGCATCTCCCGACCCCTCCTGTCTTAGTCTCCAGTATTTATGCTGCAATAGTTTAAGTGTCAGGGGACTAGGGTCAGTCTGTTATATCTGGAGTATTTCTTCGGTCTCATCCGGTGTCCTGTGTGAATTTAAGTATGCTCCCTCTAATTCTCTCTCTCCTTTTCTCTCTCTCTCTCTTTCTTTCTCTCTCTCTTTCTTTCTCTCTTTCTCTCTCTATTTCTCTTTCTCTCTCTCTTCTCTAGGAGGACCTGAGCCCTAGGACCATGCCTCAGGACTACCTGGCCTGATGACTCCTTGCTGTTCCCAGTCCACATGGTCATGCTGCTGCTCCAGATTCAACTGTTCTGCCTGCAGCTATGGAACTCTGACCTGTTCACTGGACGTGCTACCTTGTCCTGGACCTGCTGCTTTGGACTCTCTCTCTACCGCACCTGCTGTCTCTAACTCTGAATGATTGGCTATGAAAAGCCAACTGATATTTACTCCTGATGTGCTGACCTGTTGCACCCTCTACAACCACTGTGATTATTATTATTTGACCCTGCTGGTCATCTATGAACGTTTGAACATCTTGGCCATGTTCTGTTATAATCTCCACCCGGCACAGCCAGAAGAGGACAGGCCACCCCTCAGAGCCTGGTTCCTCTCTAGGTTTCTTCCTAGGTTCTGGCCTTTCTAGGGAGTTTTTCCTAGCCACCATGCTTCTACATCTGCATTGCTTGCTGTTTGGGGTTTAAGGCTGGGTTTCTGTATAGTACTTTGTGACATTGGCTGATGTAAAAAGGGCTTTATAAATACATTTGATTAATTGACTTGAAAAGTTTTATATGCCAGAACGTTTTTGAGAGAAGCTGTAGCCGCTGGCAATACTAAAACTGCATTATTACTGTCTAAATTAAACATTGATCAAAGTGAAGAGATTTTCATCCGTGTTTTACATGGGCAGATTATTTTTTTTATTTTTTATTAATATTATTATATTTATAATTTTTTTCACCTTTATTTAACCAGGTAGGCTAGTTGAGAACAAGTTCTCATTTACAACTGCGACCTGGCCAAGATCAAGCAAAGCAGTGCGACACAAACAACAACACATAGTTACACATGGAATAAACAAGGGTACAGTCAATAACACAATAGAGAAGAAAAAAAAGAAAGTCTATATACAGTGTGTATAGGCATGTCTGCAGAGAAGGCATGTCTGCGGAGAAGAATTTAAACACTGTTTGTGTGATTGTGAACAAAGACCAACTCTAATACCATTCAGCTGGTAAATTATAGGCCCAGAGTAGTGGAAGGCATGGAAGGTCTGCCTGTCTGCCTCGACAGTCTGAGCAAATAAAGGAGTTGAGTAGAAGCTGTCCCCATACACAGTAATGGAATCTATTTAAGGCTATTTTATGATAGTACTTCACAAACATCCTGAACTTCAGTATGCAAGGCCACCATTATTACCAATAAAGAATACCTCAAACAAGTGAGGCAACTGAACTTAACTTGAATGGACTAGGCCTTGGCTGTACCATAACCTTGAATAAAATTTAGTACCCATATACCAAAGGTCATTTCATTTGAAATAAAAAGCATTTCTCCCGTCCTTGAAGACACCTCACAAACTTGAGGGAGAGGCAGGAAGTTATTGTGGAATCTTCCTCATCCACACAGCCCAGGCCTATCCCAGTGAATCTAATTAACACTATTGAAGCTGCCAGTGCAGGCATGGCTCTATGATTGGAGCCTGGAGGCAGGTTTAGGGACGTAAATACAAACTGCCTTTAGCCACCACAGCAGAGCTCCCAAGAGTCAGCCTAGTCAACCTCCCTATTCATTTAACTCTTTAAAGAAAGTGAATCATGCTTCACACACCTTGACCCTGTTTCACCCTGACACCCTTTAGAATTGTGTTTCTATTCAGTTGGCTTCTCATTTAATTTGATTCATCATATAGCACCACAGAAGACCTTGGGCTTCTTAATGCTCTCCATTGAGTCTGAAAGTTTGTTGGAAAACATACACTACTCAATGAGAGGTGACTTCACTTTCCTTTCCTGGGGATTGACTGAATACAATAACTTCATACTATATCAACCATAACAAATACAGTCAACATACAGATGTAGGATCTTAATTTGATCACCCTGTCGCAGAATAACCTTCCTGCATTGCAGGAAATGTAAAACTAGTAGTGTATTTGAGGTTTAAAAAGGCGGAAGTTTGTAATTTCCACTTTGAAATTTGAGACTTGATTTTCCCCTGGAAAACCCCTATACATGTTTTTTATTAATTAAAATCCACATAATAATTCTAATTTCCTGTTGCTGCAGGATTATTTTCAATGATGACCCTCACTTCTGTCATCTTCTTTCTTTCATCTCCTCTCTCACCCACACATCTCGTTCCTTTGTATCTTTTGGGGCAGCTTTTATTTAGCTTAATACATGACTGACAACATCTAAACCGCCGATGGCAAGGTAGATCAAGGATTATCAGGATGTGACAGATGGGTGACTTGCCCAGAGTTCTTCTGGGGGCGGAGTATACTTTTTAAGTCATATCACGTCTCTCCTAAATGACAGCTCTGCAGACATTCCTGTGATATGATGGGAAAAAATATATAATCAACTGAGTATCCTAATGACTGATACAACAACCATATAGCCTTTTTTAAGTTAGATAAGGTGAGGACAGTGAAAAACCTTAGTGTTTCATAGTGTTAATTATTACTTGAGTTAAACCTATATCTTCAATTTGTATTACAGTACCTTTTATTGTTATCCCTGCAGAATATCTCCAAACGATGCCATGAAGGTCCGTTCCCATGACTAAATGTCTCTTCCTTTTTATATGATAATACAATTCCTACCTACCTTTCCAGTTTGGTGACTTTATCGCCTCCCACTGCCCTCAGGGCCATGCATAAATCAATGCCGACCCGTCATTAGCATAATGTGGTCACAATCAGACAATGGGCAATGGAGATTACCTGTCACAGAGTGGGGCTTGAGCGTCTTATTAAAATGATCACTGTTCCTCCCAATGAAATGTGGTATTATGGTCTCTTTGTCTCTTTTATTACAATTATTATTACTGTTCCTGCCATTTATATTGATTAATGAAAGAAACCGTGTTTCAGCTTCAGATTGATAATTTAGACAAACTCATTAATCAAAATAAACAAAACTCCAAACATGTTGAATATTGCATTCTGCATTTAAAATAGTACAGCATTACGAAATCAAATGTTTTGACAAGTTAATTATTTATGTTCCAATTACAATTAGCCTCTTTCACCCCCCATTTAATTTTACATTTGATGTCCCTTTGTGAACTTTGTGTCCCTTTGTATTCAATCACATATTGTATTAATAAAACAACTCTTGCACTGACAGAATAGTTTTGTTCCCAAAACGTAACAATGTTAAGAAACTCAAATGCATAAAGGTTAGAACTCTTTGGTTGTCTACACTGTTGTGCTACAGGACAGCTATCTGCTAGGAAATCAATTAATAGTGTGTAGCTTTGATGTCTAACTTCTCCAGTTTTTGATGGGAAAACAATTTCTGGGGCAATATCTGGGAAATGTATGCTTGACAAAATGCCAGTAACCCAGCAGGCAGATACACAGAGATGCCATTAATATAAATCATCAACTCTTTCATCTGACAGAGGCACATCTCAATTGAAATTAATTTGATAATTTTGGACACAGACTGAATACCAAGCATGTTGGATTGGTAGTGCAGCTAATATGTTGCCAAGGAATACGAGAATGTGAACAAAATAATTATCAACGTGATTCAGCAAAACTGAATGCATGGAATAGATTTGAAAAATAAATGAAAGGAGTTGATTACACTCTCCTTTCAGAGAAAAACTCAGTAACTATCTCTTCCAATCATTCATGTTTTGATTTGTTTTGTAAGAATTTGTTTCACAGAGAACTTGTGATTTATTTGGAATTTGTCTTTCTGACTCAATCTTTATTTTTGGACGTTTTACATAGATTATGTGCTTTATTTAAATAATGTCTTTCACAACTCAAGCATACATTTTACAGATATATCTCACTTTTGAACTAGCCCCAGCATTTGCAGTGGGGTAGTACTTATCAGAAAACAGTAGAGATTGGAGCCAATGTCATGCTTGAATAACCAACAAGTTTTTGAGAAATGTCCAAGCTCTGTCTACACTCTGAATACATCTAGATAATTTACCAGACTTTTCACTGAGGTCAAAATGTATTTTCAGTTTTATCTTAATTCTTCCCTTTTTCAGACAGATGCATAGAAATCTGGGTTAAAGGATAGGAAGAAAGAGAGCAAGGTAATAAGATGGTCAAGGTCAAGATATTCTGTAGATGGTGTAGAGAAGTTTGGAGAGCATCCTAACCATCAACATGACAGTCTGATACAGCAACTTGAATGTGAGGAGTAAAAACAAGCTGGCCACAGTTGTCAGCCAGCAAAATCATAGGTCAGCCACAGGAACAGCTGGGCAATCTCTTCCATAGGGCAACCAAAAGGAAGGCACTGACTGTTGTTAGTGACCCGTCCCACCCTCTATACACCCTCAGTTCGAGAGGCTTCCCTCTCACATTCTGATGTTATATTGTACTGTAGAGAGCAGATTCGTCTGTCTTTCCCCTCAGCTTTGGGGAGCACCAGTCAAAGCTCTGACATCTCCCCCCATCCCGGCCCTGAAACTATTTCCCCCTGGCATCTCTGTGTGATGTTGCAGTACTACTTAAGTCGTTTTTTACCTTACTATTTATATATTTTTTTACTTTAACTTTTACTTCACTACATTCCTAAAGAAAATATGTACTTTTTACTACCATACATTTTCTCTGACACCCAAAAGTACTCGTTACATTTCGAATGCTCAGGCAAGACAGCAATATGGTACACCTGTCAATATAACGGGTTGTCATCCCTACTGCCTCTGATCTGGCGGACTCACTAAACACAAATAATGCATTTGTAAATTATGTTGGAGTGTGCCCCTGTCTGTCCGTAAATTAAAAATAACAATCAAATTGTGGTTCTTAATATAAGGAATTTGATGTATAGCATTTACTTCATACTTTTCTCAAGTATGAAAATGTAATACTTTTTCTACCACTGTACGTAAGTACATTTAAAACCAGATACTTTTAGACTTTTACTCAAATATAATTTTACTGGGTGACTTTCACTTTTAATTGAGTAATTTTCTATTAAGGTACTGTAACTTTACTTTTACTCAAGTATGACAATTGAGTACTTTTTCCACCACAGTCTGTAAAGACAGTTTATTGGACGTTGCCGTGAATTGATGGGGATGGTAATTGACAGTGGCAGTTTGAATTGATGGTGGAGATGAATTGAAGACTGAACTGAAATGGTAGTAGTGGTGGGTGTATGGGAGAAGGTAAAGACAGATATAAGAGTGGTATTTGTGTTGACACATCTTCTGTTCCCGTTCATCCCGTCTTTTCTCAGTGTGTAACTATGTCCTAGGCCTGCCTGTTTCCTGTGTGTGGGTGGGTGGGTGTCTTGGCGAGTAAGTGCCCACAGTCATTAGGATTGAAGAGACAGTAGACATGTTTACTTTTATTTAAAAATTTGGTGAAAAAGCTACGTTTTCATGATTTCATTCATAAAAGATCAAAGATTTGTTATTTGTAAAAATGTTACTTTTAAAGAAAAGTAGAAGCACTAAGCCTATAAATATTGATATTTTCGGAATGGAAGACTCCAGGGGAAATAAATAAAGAGTATAGCATTAACTGCTGTGCCAGTCTTTCCACCAAACCCAAATCTTCATTTGTGTCAGGTATTGTTGAAAAACTTTGGATAGTGCTAAAACAATGCATCTTTATGCACGTTCACTATTAGTCTTTTGGGGTGGGGTTTTAAACCACGCTATAAAGTGCTCGGTTAAAGTGCTTAAAAGTGACTCAAATGACTAAGACAAGAATGAACTGACACTATATAACATCTGATTATAATTGTATTTTTCACTGGCCTTGGTGGCCCCTCACAGGAGCCAGGGATGGAGCTGGATCTGCGTCATGGTTGGTCGGTCCGCTGCCTTTGTGCTCAGGCACCAGCGAATCAGCTGACGGCACTCTGGTGAAGAGGAAGTAACAACAGGTATATGATTAGACAGAGGATAACTCCCCAATCATCTGTTGAAGTGTGAGGTTACATCATCTACCCCTTTATGGAAACCTCATCCCCTACTTCATCAAACCCTCCTTCCCTCATCCCTCTATCTCTGACCAGGGGACAGTCCCTTGGTGAAGCGCACGCGGCCCTTGATGGTCTCTCGGATGGTGCTGAAGGGCAGGAAGCCACATATCAGGTTGTAGAGGGTGATGCCCACCGACCAGACAGTAGCTGGACCTGCCAGGTACTGTCTATGTAGGAACCACTCTGGAGGGGTGTACTCCAGGGTGCCTGAGAGGGGGCGGACAGACACAGGAAATGTATTATTCAGTAGCCTTTTTGAAAGTATACTGAGAGCGTAGGCCACATGCTGAAATCAACAATAGGGCTAAGTGGAGTGTCCGTCATACTGCTTCCACTCTCACTGAGCAATTCTTAGTGATCTACTCTCTCAACCACCACTTTCCCTCCCTTACACTCTCTAAGGTCTCTAACCTGCAAAGTCCTTGTAGGCTGTATTCTTCAGCAGGTCTCCACAGCCAAAGTCAAACAGCTTGACGTGCTGCGAGTCAGTCTGGATCAGCAGGTTCTCTGGCTTGACGTCCCGGTGCAGGACCCCTCGCTCGCTGCAGTGGTTCAGCGCCCTCAACAGCTGCACCATCACCTGGCGCGCCACGCCCTCGCTCATGGTGCCCCCCCGGTCCTGGCAGAAGGCGATAAGGTCCTGGCAGGGCTCGGGGCGCTCCAGCACCATGATGTAGCGCGACGGCTGGTCAAACCACTCCAGCAGCTGCATGATGTAGGGACACTGTGGCGCCACGTTCACCTGCTTCATCAACGCCACCTCCAGGGGCAGGGGCCCTTCTTGCCCAGGCTATGTGTGTGTGTGTGTGTGTGTGTGTTTGTGTGTGAGTGCGTGCGTGTGTGCGTGTGTGTGTGCAAAGGAGGAGGGGGAGAGTGAACTGCTGTTAGCAATTGCAGTTAGGCTAGCATTAGTAGAGATAACTGAAATAACCCCTACAGTAAAATCAACCAGTACTAGGCTAACACTCACAATGTCCAGCTCCTCCTCAGCTTGGGCCTTGGACACATACTTGATGGCTACCTGTGGGACAGGAATAGCAACAACAGTCTAAGTACAGCTGTTACATGTAAGAAATGTGTTGTTATAACATTCTCAGTGCTTTCATGAGAATAATACAAAATGAACTCATACAGGAGACAGCTGAGGTTGGTCAGGTATGATGAAGGGCCTTTCAGAAGTAAATGACAAGGTGAAGATATATGAAAGTTATTAAAGGAAAAGCAGTTACACCATCATAAAAAGCCATTATGAAGGAATGTTGTCAGGCTGCTTAGCTGCACTGTGCAATTAAAGCAGACATGAGTTATTTTCTCTTATAAACTGGTTGGTTCCAGCCCTGAATGCTGATTGGTTGACAGCCGTGGTATATGAGACCGTATATCATGGATATGACAAAAATATATATTTTTACTGCTCTAATTACTTTAGTAACCAGTTTATAATAGCAATAAGGCACCTCGGGGGTTTGTGGTATATGGCCAATATACCACGGCTAATGGCTGTATCCAGGCACGACGCATCACGGAGTGCCTAAGAACAACCCTTAGCCGTGGTATATTGGCCATATACCACACCCCCCCGTGCCTTATTGCTTAATTTTACGTCAAATATACTGAATAAAAATATAAACACAATATGTAAAGTGTTGGTCCCATGTTCCATGAGCTGAAATAAAAGATCCCAGAAATGTTGATTACACACAAAAACCTTATTTCTCTCAAATGTTGTGCACAAATGTGTTTACATCCCTGTTAGTGAGCGTTTCTTCTTTCCCAAGATAATCCATGCACCTGGCAGGTGTGACATATCAAGAAGCTGATTTAAACAGCATAATCATTACACAGGTGGTTCTTGTACTGGGGAAAATAAAACGGCACTCTTAAATGTGCAGTTTTGACACACAACAAAATACCACAGAGCGCTCAATTGGCATGTTGAGTGCAGGAATGTCCACCAGAGCTGTTGTCAGATAATTGAATGTTAATTTCTCTACCATAAGCCTCCAACGTCGTTTTAGAGAATTTGGCAGTATGTCCAACCGGCCTCACAACCGCAGACCACGTGTAAACACGCCAGCCCAGGACCTCCACATCTGGCTTCTTCACCTGCGGTATCATCTGAGACCATCCACCTGGACAGCTGATGAGTATTTATGTCTGTAATGAAGCCCTTATGTGGGGAAAACCTCATTCTGATTTGCTGGGCCTGGCTCCCAAGTGGGTGGCACCTATGCCCTCCCAAGCCCACCCACAGCTGCGCCCCTGCCCAGTCATGTGAAATACATAGATTATGGCCTAATGAATGTACTTTAATTGACTGATTTCTTCATATGAAATGTAACTCATTGAAATTGCAGCATGTTGCATTAATATATTTGTTCAGTATAATTACAGGCTCGTTTAACGACTGGGCCATTCTTCCTGATTTGCAAGGGAGCAGCGCAAGATCTCACTAAATGAAAAGAAAGTTGAGATTTTCTATTGAAAAGGAAAGTTAAGTAAGGTTGTGTAACTACTTTCCTACACTGCCACTGTTAGGAAAGGAGAGAGGCTAAATGTGGAGGATAGATGGAGCGAAAGACAGAGAAGGGGGAGAGCAATTATATTGACTGACAGCCCACAGGGAAATAAAATGTACTGTAACAGGATGACCTAGGTGAGAATAGGCCTGTCAATACAATGGCCCAAGGCATGTACTACCGCAGAGCAGTCTCAAATGGTGAGTCACAGCTCAGTCCAATTTGGGTTATAGCTCAACACTGGGCACTGGGTTTGTTCCTGTGTCAGGTCACATTGACTTTGGGTGGCCATGTCACAGTACAAAAGAGTGTGAACCACTGCTCCAGAGGAATATTTAGTCTCCATTCTCTCACCAAGAAAATATCTCAGACTACCATTGCAACTGTATGAGAAGACCAGCCTCAGTTGAATCTTGCCCCCTGGTGGGCCAGGGAAGGTGAGTGTGTGCTTGATCCATGAAATTTGACAAGAGTTATGGGAGTTTAGGTGTAAGATGGAATCGAGAGCAGCCTCTTTGTTTTAAATACCCTTGGCTGCTTAAATAAGCTACAGTAACTTAATGCAAAGGCACTGCTGGACTTGGACTGAAATATGTGCCAGTACTCATTTTGGGTGCCGTTACTGTTTACATTTAGGTGCAGGAGCAACACAATACATTTGAGCTAATATTCTATCAAAGGAAAAGGAGTTTAAGCAGTAGAAAATGTGAGGAGCCGGGTACTCAGCTACGGTTAACTCCTGCCATAGAGAGCCGACAATCAAAAGCTATAGCATCGATGAGACAGAATGTCTCAAACAATAAGAATATAAGAATTTGCAAGGGTGTGAGGCTGTCTATGATGATTAGATCCCTTGAGTATGTGAGTAGGATGACTCTGCGAGTGTGTAAGATTGAGAATGTGAAAGTAGAAACATGTATCAGACTACCAGTCTGTTTCTGCTTTCAACAATATATCAGTTCTTTGTTGCTTTGCCAAACAAGCAGGACAACAACAAGTTGGCTGAGGCAGAAACTGACTGGGTAACCAGACTGGCTTAAGACTTTGTATGACACTAAAACAATATTAAGTGTCACACAGACAACATGTGTTTTCACAGGAAAGGGAAGAGTTGTGTGTCTCACCGGCATGCCGTCAGATTTGCGGGTCCCTGCATAGACAGAGCCATAGCCCCCTTTCCCCAGCAACGGCCCCTTTACATACAGCTTTTCCAGCCGGGCTGAAACGAAACAAAGCTGTGAAAATGAATTCCATCCTGACCAGAAATTATTTCCGAATCTGTTTGGCGGTCACTTTTACCTTTGCGGTGGCGTTTAGTGGCTTTAGGGGGGGGAGTGGAGGGGCAGTCATCCTTTGCCCGCACCAGGCACAGTGGCCAGGGGCCTTGAGTCTGGTTCAGGGCTGGACCATGGCCTACAGGCTCCATCCAACCCCCCCTGCCTGTGCCCCAGGCCCTGGAGGTCACAGCGTTGCATCTCTGGCTAACATTCCCTGGACGCCGGCACAGGACCTTGGGTGCAGGGTGAGCCGGCACAGCAAATAGCTCCCGGAAAGCCTTTGGCTCCTTGGACCCGCTACATTCTAAGTCGGGGGAAGCAGTTTTGGCGTTGTGGAACCCAGACCTTTTCCTCTTCCGCCTGCCACCTCCATTCAGACCCCAACCCTGATCAGAGCTGTTGGGGGCTATAGGGAGAACAGAGAGGGGCAATCAGTTAATGATAACCTACTTTTAAACAGATATTTAAATATTAGGTTAACTTTATGATAATAACAACAAGGTCAATGTAGTTTGATTATAACATTTCTTCTTTCATTTCCATCCCTTCTCCTTCCATATACCCATTTATAATATAGCCTAAATGTATTTATCTAGCCTACTTTACAAGACTAGGCACCCAGGCTACTTTTTATTTGCGTTTACCTGGAGAGAGAACTTCCTGGGAGCTACGAGTAATCATGGTTGAACTCTATCCTCTTAAATCAGCCATGATTTTAGGTAGGCTGAAACGGATATAAAACCAGATATTTGCGTCTGACAGATTGTTACATGACCTTAAAAAACACTATTGCTCTGACGTAATGTACAGTGACAATTATGACGTGCAATGATGTAAAACAAAGAGTCGTGCGCGCACCTATTGCAAGCAATGACCGCCTGCTTTACCAGTTCAATTGTGCCTGTACATGAAAACCCAAAAGAGGGCGCTATTAGTTCTTTCAAATTCGCCAGAAATTGTTGCTTTTACCTAAGATTTCCATTTCATGGGTCAGAAACGAAACGAAAAGGTTCAAATCCAAGATAAAAGCAGCCCTACTTTGCATTTTGTGACGTCATATGCTAACAATATCACTTTTTTTTTTTTTTTATAAATGTCGAAATGTTCACACCCCAACAACTGTTTTTTGTAATCTTGGTCCATGGAGAGTGGAGACCCACAGTGTGCAGACTTTTGTTTTAACCTATACCAACGGATCAAACTATAGCTGATCAACAACAAAACCTTGACAAATTCAATCAGCTACAAAAAGGATAATATGACCTAACACTATACAGTCAAACTTTTCATCATCACAAGGCCTACTTTCTCACATTTTGGTAAAAAAGATATTTGTCAATTCAGTGTTTTTGAGAAAAATGCCCCTAAGCTCTCTGAATCCACAACAAATAGTTTAGGTATGTATTTTCTGGTCAATATCCGTACCTTTTAAGGTCTGCATAAACCCCCAATGTGAAAACATTTTAGAAAATTGGCCAAATATCAATTTGTACTTTGTTGGCAATGACCCTCAAACAAGATTGAAAGAAAGCAGTGGAGAGAGATTAAAGACAGCTGTGTGTGTGTGTTTGTGTGTGTGTTTATGGACAAAGGCACCTGTGATTTGCTCCCTCCAAACACAGTTCAAACAGTTTTCTACCCTCCAAGTGATCTAAATATAAAGTGAGGAGGTAAAACTGCTATGTTGTTCTTAGTAATAAGTGGTTATCATACACTATATATACAAAGAATGTGGAAACCACCTTTCCAACAAGTCAATTCGTCAAATTTCTGCCCTGCTAGAGCTGCCCCGGTCAACTGTAAGCGTTGTTGTGGAAACGACTAGGAGCAACAACGGCTCAGCCGCGAAGTGGTAGACCACACAAGCTCACAGAATGGGACCGCCGAGTGCTGAAGTGGGTACAAATAGTCTGTCCTCGGTTGTAACACTCACTACCGAGTTCCAAACTTCCTCTGGAAGCAACGTCAGCACAATAACTGTTAGTTGGGAGCATCATGAAATGGGTTTCCATGGCCGAGCAGCCGCACCCAATGCATAGTGCCAACTGTAAAGTTTGGTGGAGGAGGAATAATGTCTTGGGCTGTGTTTCATGGTTTGGGCTAGGCTTCTTAGTTCCAGTGAAGGGAAATGTTAACACTACAGCATACAATGACATTCTACACGATTCTGTGCTTCCAACTTTGTGGCAACAGTTTGGGGAAGGCCCTTTCCTGTTTCAGCATGACAATGCCCCCATGCCAAATGTCCAGTCTTTTCCAATGTGAAAGAGGTTGATTAAGGCCAGATGGACAAGGCCACAGTTTTTGGAATGATACTCAGCCCTGGCTTGATCTCAGACGCAGGGTTTTCCCCTAACTAAATGTATTTTCTACCACCACAGGGCTTCTGGTTTGAACCGGAAAGCCACTTGAACCACTTGAGGGCCGGGTGGATGTCAACAGACTGATTTGCATGAGGCACAAGGTCGTAATATGCTATAATTGGAGAAGGTTATAGAAGACGTGCCTATATAATTTAATAAAACATTTCCTTACAGAAGAGGACTGGCCACCCCTCATAGCCTGGTTCCTCTCTAGGTTCTTCCTAGGTTCTGGCCTTTCTAGAGAGTTTTTCCTAGCCACCATGTTACTACACCTGCATTTCTTGCTGTTTGGGGTTTTAGGCAGGGTTTCTGTACAGCGCTTTGTGACATCAGCTGATGTAAGAAGGGCTCTATAAATACATTTGATTGATTGATTAATGAGTAAATTATTGGTTTGAATAGTTTTGCATATTTACAGATACCCGTTTCAACGGTAACACATTCATATACCTACTACATTGACAAGCAATTTACAAATGCACTTTTACCACAACAAACCATTATCATCTCCCTCTAAAACAGATGGACTGCAGACAGGGATGGATAGGACTGCTAAGTCTGGCTGTTTACTTAAAAAAAATATTCTGTGACGCATTTCCCACCACAACCAAAACCACTTTGAGACCTCAGGTATAGTGTTCAATATTGCCTTGAACAGAATGCCCAAGGGAGGAGTAGGTGTGTGATTTCGTAACCAAATAATATCCTGTCCTATGGGTGTCATTGAATACACAACATAATTAATTAAACCTCCTCCAGTACGCCCACAACTAGTGCGGAATGAAACGGGAAGGGACCTACCTGAATTTGTCCAATAGAAACTCTTGTTTTCATTGTAAAACGCAACTGGACTAATGATTACACCCCTGATGTTCTCCTCCATTGATCATGAACCACGTCAAACACAGACTCCTTCAGTCTGAAGGGCCTGTAGAAGGCCTTGACCCTGAACTTTGGCCCAAACTCGTTTGACATGTTGTAGCAGATCCAGGAAGACAACAATGTCCATTTCTCTTGTGCTTTTGTCAAAAATGTGTCCTTAACACACACTGTACAAGGCCAATATACTGTATAGCCATTATACATATGAGGCCAAAGCTTTGTTACGTTGGTGGCGGAAGTGGAATCGTGCCCACGACAACCATCACTCCTGAAGTCTTATGAAGGACTAGTTAGTGAGTCAGTGTTGACATGCTTTTCAATAGGTGAGGATTGTGTAACAACTCTGCAACCCACCACCCAATGGATCCTGCTCCAGACCAGGTTCACAACCCTTTTGAGTCCCTACAGTACTATACTGTAGACCGGGTCTCCATGCCCATGGTGATACTGATTGGCGTATCACGAAGCACACCACAGAGTGATTAGCACTCAGAAAGATGACGTAGGGTTTCTACAGAACTACAGGAGGAGGGACTTTGGCTCAACAACAATTCTCACTTTCACTAGCTGTTGCTGTGATGCTGTGTCGAGTGGTCAGAATAACAAGACCAGAGTAAACGATCACTTAGTCAAAAAATAACATTCTACTGTCTCTCTTCTTCACAATAGCTAAGTCAAGACTCTCTAGTCGTCTTGTTACTGTTGCTCACTGGAGCTAATTGACAAGGACGGGCGAAGGGTGATTGTCGGTGGTGTGCTTCACACATCTTTGCACTCGTTAACAAGACATCCATTCAATCAACTTTGATCTGTTTAACAGAGACAGAGCAACTCTTTGAAAAAGGAAGTTTAACTTTGAATTACATAGAATTTGATTTACTGTATTTCTATAGAAATTACAGTGCCCCAATTATCTGCAACAGCTTCACTCTTGCTGATCCTGGCTTTACAGTCATTTGCTTCATACTGAGAGATGGACAGACATACATTATTTGCAAGTTACCTGTCAAGTCAGATCAGTGTGACGGAGAGAAAACAGGGAATTAAATCTATGCAAGATGTTTGAAAACAGCAGAGGCATCATTTAAAATGTGTGGGGGGATGGTTGTACTGTTGTAGGTAAAGTACAACATTCTCTTGCCATTGTACCTCCTACGGTGTTCAGTTAGCTATGATTCATCATTGGGAAGCACTGCTGATTACACAATCATAGTCACTATTACTGTTACTATTAACACGATCTGTTTATTAATGGTCAATGCATTCTTTTACAAGTTCGTTCCATTGTATTTCTATCAGTAGAAAATATCGTTATGGTCATAACTGCATTGTTCTCTAGGCCTCTGTCCTTTGAAATGTATCTGACATATTATTGAAGGGACTTTTGTGGGACCCCAACGCGCAACTTCCTCATGTATGTTCATGCATTTCCTATCACTAAAATAAATGAGGAAGTTGCCGGTTGGGGTCCCACAATAAAAGTCGCTTTTAAAGTAATGCACTTCCTGTAACAGCCATCACAATTCAAACACTGCACCTGTGTTTCCGATGCAGGGTAGTTCATCACAGAACCCACTGTGGAGACAAGGCAGGCTAATTGAGCACAGGTGTTTAGGTGTTACACACAACAGTAAGGTTATTAATACCTGTGGAGTGAAACAATGTGACTTTGTAGAATGAAACATGGAACACATACAGCTGCTTTTCAAAACAACTTTTCTACCTCCATCATTCATTTGAATCAGTTTCTCATACAAAGCAGTATGAATAAGGTACTCTCAGATAGAAAATGAAAATGAGTTTTAAATATAGCATTTTGTTGCACCCCTACATCAAAAAGAAAGTAGAAAAGGAGAACGCCAGGAGAAGGCATTCCAACCGCACCCAGTTCAAAACCGCTTCAATAGAGGATGTATCGATAGCATGTGTGGCATAAACTGTCTAATGCACACACCAGCCGTAATGGCAATTTCTATTCTCAGTAGGAACACTGTCCCTAGTAGAAGACTGCGACAGTAGGCTACATGCGTCCAGTTTAAGCGTCTGCCAGTAGAAAGCGCCCTGCAGCTTTTGAAGTTACAGCATCAGGACCAGCAATCGCTCCCATCTGTAAGAGAGCAGACACACACTAGCAGTTCTCACTTTTACACCAAACACCCCACTCAACAGTTGTCTGTGCATTCATTGCATGTTGTTCACAGACAAAGTGGTCTAGCTTTCCCCACTGATCACACCCCCAACCTGACCTGAGCAAGTACATCTTGCTTTCTTAGTGGCGTGTTAAACTGCCATATCCCACTGGCAGCAAGCTTCATTGATACCTCTTTCCTCCACCCAGTCTTTGGTTGCCGACTTGCCAGTCTTTAGAGGCCAGATGGACATCAGTCCGGATGGCTCCCAGTCTGAGTCTTAGTAAAAACTCAATAGCACTTAAACTTCTCCCAGACAGAGGTCAAAGTTCCAACAACGGGTCATTATCACAGCCAGGCTGCAGCCCTCTGCAGTTACCATGGGAACTGTACAGTGGCGATTAGCCAGGGGCTGTAGTGAGCGGGATTTATGTTGGATGGTGCATCAGAGGGACTTGGGCTGGATGGTGCATCAGAGGGACTTGGGCTGGATGGTGCATCAGAGGGACTTGGGCTGGATGGTGCATCAGAGGGATTTGGGCTGGATGGTGCATCAGAGGGATTTGGGCTGGATGGTGTAGTAGAGGGACTTGGGGGCATTTAACCAACTTCAAACCGAACGTTTTGTTAGACCTGTACCTGTGGGGAGAGGGGCAGTAAAATATTCCTATTCCAGATTTTTTAAAACGTTTTTTTGCTCGTTAGACAAGTTAAGCATCATACCTAATTTATTGCTTCAGGGAATGGTAAATGTGACAACCAACCATCCCTATAATCTTAACTTTATTTGACTTTGTCAAGACACCACAGGCTCAGTTGAGGGCCTCTTGATAATTCATCAGAAACAGATGAATGTAAAGATGTCAAACAGATAAATGAAAGGACAGCTATGAACATCAGAATGAGTAAAATAGCATTCAGAAATGCTTGGTGCAGAGCCTGCCAGAATTCCTCAACATTGTGAAAGAATTGGTTACAGCTGCACAATGCGGAGACACAAGGAATTCTGTGATGCTCGGAATAGAAAGCAGTGGCTAATTAAATTCTACTACATAACTAAAAGTGACTTGATCAAGAATGTTAAGATATGCATTAGGAAAACAAAATAACTCAGAATTTTCCAGGCTTCCCATTGAATCACTGGACAAACAGAGCTTGAAAACTGCACTGACAGAGCAGTATGGCTGCTGGATTATGGCATGATTGTTACGAGCACTACAGGCCATGTGACTATCAGGCAAGCTATGAGGTCATGGAGCAGTCAGTTCTCAGCTCCCTGAGAAGACTGTCACCACCACCTAGCAAGCTCCCTCTAAACAACATGGTAAATAGTCTTTCCCCTCTGAAGCCATGAGGACTTTTTCCAACAAGCCAAAGAAGACAAAGAAGATTTTAGGCAATGTGGTATTTATATATTTCAATTCAGAGAAAATTAGTATCTAACGATGATATGCTGCATTACATTCAGGTTTAAGCCCTTAAGACTTTTAAAACAAGAATTTAAATGGCAACAGAAAAAAAACATTCTGAGAGAAGACAACAAACACCACCCGATAGCAATGGAGAGAACTTCAATTCCATGAGACTTGAGTGGTTAACTAACCAAACCAGATAAACAGGCAAAGAAAACTAACTCAAAAAAGTATGGTATGCTCTCTTTCAGAAATCTCATTGTTCCCTCAGTTCTGTGTTCAGACATCATTTTTGCTTAACGGGTGTATAAGGTTAAATCTCAGGCTGTGTAGGTACCCCTAGCTCACTCTCCTGAGGTGACGTCAGACAGGAAATCCAGTCCTGTCAGTCTACGGTCTCAGCGGCAATGTAGCTCTTGTTTACGACCTCTCTCCAGAGAAAGAGAGAGTAAAGTGCAGGTGTTTAATCCGGTCCATACATGAAGAGACGAGCACAAGGAGACCTGAAACAGCGGCATTTGTATAGCTACATAGTATACTGTACAAAACAAACCCCAAACACTATACAAATATACAAAACCAACAGAAGTCATTTCAAAATATTCCTTAAGTGAGGTGAAAGAAGAAAAAAAAACGTGTTGATTAAGGAAACTACAGATTGTGGTAGGATTTGCATTAATATAGATGTGCCCAATATCTATAAGTAGCATCAACAGCAAAACTTGTTTGAGTATAATGATAAACCTTCAAATCGAGTGAGTGATGTAGTATTTTGAGCATCTGCTTCTTCAACAATACAACCTGATAATCAGAGACAACGGGGTAGGAGATTTGCGTCGAAGTACTGTATGACGTCTCATGTCTTATTGCTTGCCAAAGAGATAGACTTTTATAGGGTTCTACAGTTACTTCTTAGAGAAGCTAAAAAAGAAAAATGATCCCTTTTGTCAGTTCTGTCACAATGAAACACACACACTTCTCAGGATAAACGTTCCATATTACACTGAAAGACTGCAAATTAGTTAAAGTCTTTGCCACCTGTGAGCCTGACTGCTTAGGTGTAAAAACAAGTTGCTTTAAAAAGGGAGAGAAAGGATTCCCATGGAAACACAGGAAGATAAACTACGCACAGACTGAAAGTGACTGAATTAGATCTGTCTGGCCCAGAGTGTAAAACCTGAATTGGTTAGTGCATTTCACATTCGCTTCACAGCGTGAAAAGTGATGGTGGTTGCGGGTAGGTCATCATTGGTCCTCCAACAAGCCTTTCACATGTCAGTGTCAGCTGACACAGAATGGCCATTCCTTATAGGGAAGCTCAGTTGGAAGAGGGACAAGGGGGGGCAGGGACAGTCTTGGTTCCTCTGAGAGAAGTCGATGGTAGACACTTCCTGTACAGTTCCTGTACGTTATGCAATGATTTCCCGTTCTCTGTTCAGGCAAGTTCAGTTCAGCTTTATATTCTGACAGGTCAGGATACTCTGGAACTTTGAGGGCAGGTTAGGAAGCAGTCACATACTGAGACCACAGTAAGACAATGGGCTGATTTCCTGATCATCATGGGTCAAGTTTCTGCTCTCACAGCACTCTAGAGGCACTCAGTGGAGACTCCAGCCAGAAACTTGCCAAATACTCTTGATGAACCAAAACCTAACATAACTATCTCCAACACTGGACAGTACTCTATAAAGCATGACAATATTTTTAGGTGCATGTTTTCTATGATTTTGTAAATATTATCTGAAGTAAAGCTTTCTAGCACATCTACACACACCGACACAATGATCACACAAACTTCTCCCTACAGTCATTAGTCAGCTTAGGGTTATACCGACAGAACACAGCCTCAAAACTCAAGTTACAGTACTAGGGTCTACTCTGATGCAATATCTCAATAAAACAGGCCTGCCCAGACAACTCACTTTCTCAGAAGGCACTGTGTGAAAATTAAGATCTGTGTGAGGTACATTTTTGGGATGATTGACTATGTGCATTTCAAATACATGCTATTACAAGCTAAGCTGTGGAGAAAAACTCTTCAACTTCAAAACTGAAAGTTGGCCACCACTGTATGCTAAGACATACACACCTAGAGGAGCTTCACCATACAATCATAAAGCTTTAGCCGATTTGTCATTAGCAACTAACTACAAAAGACAGATAAACAGATCAGACTGTTTACGTTTCTGGCTTTGATACTGTAATCATTTGAGAGGTTAGTTAAGGAGGGGTTATTTAGGTTAGATAATACTGAAGCAGCTACAAACCTAGGAAAAAAAGCACCTATAGGTATTTTACCTGAAATATTTAAATGGGTGGGTAGACCATGTAAAGTGTGACTGAATGCTAATCGCTTCTCCCTGCAGAAATATCAGCATTGAGGCATGTACCTCTTAAGGTTCATCGGTAAAAAAAAAGTTTATAAAAAGGGGAAATGAAATCAAGAATGTAATAGAAGAGAGGAAGACATTAGCAGAGAGGACAATGAGAGGTGCTACATTACTCCTAGCATCATTCTCTCCTGTAGTGAGATCCACTGTTCAATAGAGAACAAAGAAGCTGACTGTGGAGCACGCCATACAGGAAGCAGCCATACTACAAATAGTGTGAGGGATATTTTTACCGAACTTACTACAATTCCCATCAGGCATTTCACCATATTATTGTTAAAAAAACATTTATTTCAGCTAGAAGAAAAAAAATTTTCTTCAAAACACTGCTGAGCAATGAATGAATCTTCCTATGGTATTTTTAAGCTGCGGAGAGAGAAAAAAAGTATAATTATTAGTGGAATATTGCTAATTGATTACTAAAAGGGGAAGATGGAAGGCTGTCAGGAGGGCCTTCCTCAGTCACTGCTGTCCTCCTCATCTTCGTCGTCCGACACGTTGTTGAACTTTGACCCTGACCGGCTGTAGGAGTCCGAGCGTGGGCCTAAGCCCGTCCCCCCTCCTGCGGAGGCCAGCTGCAGGTAACAGAACTCACACACACGCACTGGCTTGGACGACTGGCTGGGCAGCAGGAACTTTTTGTCAGAGCACGGGCCACAAACCACATAGCCGCACTTGCGGCAGTGGTGGCGGCGGCTGAGGGGCGTGAACTTGATCTTCTGGCAGCGCATGCAGAGGGTGGCCTCTGAGTCTGGTATCCAGACGGCGGCGTGCTCGCCAGTCGGCGCCTTGCCGCTCTTCTCCAACAGGTCGCCCACGCACTTGCCGATGTGGCTCATCCACTCTGACTTCTCAGTAGCGGTGGCGGCGTAAGACAGCGAAGGACTTGGTGGGTGTCTTGATGAGCCAGCCGTTCCGCAGGTCACCCTCGTCAGCCACCGTGTCGATGGTGATGCTCTCCAGTGGGATGATGTGCTGCTTGTTGTACTTCTTCTTCTGGATGACAATGCTGCCGTACACCAGGATGTCGTTGAACAGGAAGAACTGCCGCGCCTTGGGCTTCTTGCGACACAGCTTGGTGAGCACACCCTCACCGATGAGTACGCGGCCCGGTATGACCAGTGGCTGGCCCGCTGCGCCGAAGCAGCCCTCGACTACCTGGATCCGCTTGGAGTTGGCCTCGCTGTTCGCCAGCCGGTCCACCATCTTAGCCTCGCCTGGAGCAGACAGAGAGAGGAGGGAGAGAGAGAAAACGATTGTATTAGAATTTTTAGCAAATACCCCTTCAAAGCTGCGAAACAAAGATTGAAAGTGGGAAGAAAAAAAAAAAACTGTCATCCAGTTCATTGTATTATAAGAATCTTAAAAGCGATATAGGAAATATATGTCCGGCAATACAGACGAATTTCAATTGAGAACTTCTAGCAAAAATGTCCATGGACTAGGCCTGGAGTCGCACTCACTTAGCTACTTTATTAACTTAAAAGATAAGCTCACTCAAAAGGAGGATTTTTTTATTGGACATCCTACTTCAAAATACATGAAATAATGTTATCTTCCTTTAAATCAAGGACAGTTTCATTTTCTCTCTTGATCTCAATGACACCACCAGACCATTCTATATTAACCCAAAAAGTGAATTTAGCTAGCGTAGCGTTACTATCTTAGCTAACAATTATTACTTACAGCTATTAATACGGTTGGCTAAAAGATAGTTAGAGGACGCAACACTGTGAGAGCATGGGCAGCGCCATTGAGGCCATCTCCCTTTTGAAGTAGTCAAATGTTCTTCCTCTACTACTTCTGTGAGTTGGTAAACCAAGAGAAAGGGTGCATACTGCCACCTGAAGTGTGCTGTTTAAACAAGTATACATTTACTACCACCTGCAGTTATGGAATGTTTTCTCACAAGTATAATTCACTGGCTGATCCCTCCTGATGACCTGGATGGAATTATGTGATCCTTCCTTTACTCATAGGAAGTCCCACTCTGCTAACTACTTCAAAATGGTGAAAGTCCTCAATAGCGCTGCCCATGCTAAAACGCTGCCCATCCAATCTCTATGGGTTGGCTACACTTCCAGGATTTCAAGTTACCTTGGAGGTTCTCGGGCGATCTGATGAAAATCTGTATTTTATTTGTATTTATTTTTTCAGTGGTGGCACCGCTGCTAAATTAATATAGGGGAAACACTGCTTCAAGGAACGACACACACACACATAGAGAGAGAAGCAAACGCTTTGTATTAATAACTCCCATCGTCCCCCAAAAAGTATTTGGACAATCATTTTAATAAAGGTTGATAGCTGAAGAATAATGGTGTCCACAGAAGATGTGTGTAAAAATCTGAAATAGTTTAATATGGGTCTTTAAGGGATAGTTCACTGAAATTACTTAACTATGCCCTGTAAGCAGTCGATGGAGAAGGTATAACAATCCATACTTTGGTTTAGTTTGTCTGGCACGGTTTCCACATGCTAATGTTTTAGCATTTGTGGCACAAATCCCATTCATGTCATGGGACCGATAGCTTTTTTTCCCCCACGCATCATATCCAAATAATCTGAAAGTATCTTACATTGATTGTAAAGCTCAATAAAGTCAAGTGTTGATGCTTTGAACATGAAGCACGAAAAATGCTAATATCAGTCCCATGACTTGGGACTGATCAAAACAAAGCATGGATTGCTGTCATACCTTGTCTATAGACCGCTTACAGAGTAAGGAAACCAATGTCATTTGGGTGAACTCTCTCTTTAATGTACCAGTAGAGAATTGCACTGCAACATTATATTCTAACAGGTTCTGATGTACCAGTAGAAAAACCAAGCTGATCGTATCTAACTTTCCTAATGATGACAATCTCCATTACTCGCTCGCCTCCTTAACCTCGCTCTCTGCCCAGAAGACACCATTCCCTCACTCTCTCTATCCTGAGGGCACTTCCATCTGCAGCTTCACAGAACCATGGCATGAAACCAGAAAGCCCCATTTGCCCAGGAACACTAAGGTAACCTGTCTAAATGGCAACCGACCCGTAGCACTCATGTCTGTAGCCATGAAGTGCTTGAAAGGCTGGTCATGGCTCACATCAACACCATTATCCCAGAAACCCTAGACCCAATCCAATTTGCATACCGCCTCAAAAGATCCACAGATGATGCAATCTCTATTGCACTCTACACCGCTCTTTCCCACCTGGACAAAAGGAACACCTACGTGAGAATTCTATTCATTGTAGTGGAACAGGTTGAGAGCTTTAAGTTCCTTAATGTCCACATTACCAACAAACTATCATGGTCCAAACACACCAAGACAGTCGTGAAGAGGGCACGACAAAGCCTATTCCCCCTCAGGAGACTGAAAAGATTTGGCATGGGTCCTCAGATCCTCAAAATGTTATACAGCTGCACCATTGAGAGCATCCTGACGGGTTGCATCACTGCCTGGTATGGCAACTGCTCGGCCTCCAACCACAAGGCACTACAGAGGGTAGTGCGTATGGCTCAGTACATCACTGGGGTCAAGCTTCGTGCCATCCAGGACCTCTATACCAGGCGGTGTCAGAGGAAGGCCCTAAAAATTGTCAAAGAATCCAGCCACCCTAGTCAGACTGTTCTCTCTGCTACCGCACGGCAAGCTGTACTGGAGCGCCAAGTATAGGTCCAAAAGGCTTCTTAACAGCTTCTACCCCCAAGTCATAAGACTCCTGAACAGCTAGTCAAACGGCTAACCCCCGCTACTCTCTGGTTATTATCTATGCATAGTCACTTTAACTCTACCTACATGTACATATTACCTCAATTCCCTCGACAAACCTGTGCCCCCGCACATCGACTCTGTACCGGTACCCCCTGTATATAGCCTCCACATCGACTCTGTACCGGTACCCCCTGTATATAGCCTCGCTACTGTTATTTTATACCTCTCTTTTTACGTTGGTTAAGGGCTTGTAAGTAAGTATTGGTGCACAAGGTCTACACCTGTTGTATTCGGCGCATGTGACAAATACAATGCTACCCTCATCTCTCCCACTCTTTGAAGTGAATCCAAAACTAGCAAAGCAAACACAGAAGTTTATCTGCTTTGACCCAACTTCCAGCAAAGGCACTGAGCGGGAGCTTGTAAATGTACATTCATATAGGTCAAAGGTAATTGATGAGAAAGACAAAGGGCTGTGTTTGCCCTGTGGGCCTGGTACCCTGCAAGAGGGACAGACTTCAGTTGTTTGAACTGGTGATGCACATGCGTCTGATGCATACGATACTATAGGCACATTATTTTTGATCACTCAATCTCAAATCAAGAATACAGATTGCATACACATAGCCTACTCAACTAGGCCATCTCTTGATGTTGATACCAAGATAAATTCAAACATAGGTACACACCTCTGGCAGATCTCTAATATGGAGTGGATCATAGCAACGCAATGCCACTCCAGGCCTGGCTCCACTGTTGCTGCTCTGGGATTGTGCTAATTAGCAGCAGAAGCTAACACTAACATAAGCACTGGGGCCAGGCTACAGGCAGGGAGGGCACACGGGCTCACAGTGATCTGTACATAAGCCACCTAGCCCAGAGAGCTAACACTATTGAAGACAGGTGATATGGAGCCATAGAGTATTGGACCTTGTGTGCCCCTGCCTGGAGGGGACATTGTTTAGAGACATATTAGCCCTGTTAGTGAGGCCTCGCTGCCTACTGCCATGACGACAGGCTTCAGCTGCAGTCAAGAGGAAGATGAGATGTAGAGCCGGGCCTGAGAAAGAAAGAAAATAAAGAGAGAAAAAAAAGAGATGAAGGATTGTGTCAGGGAAATGAATCATAGGGAGTTAGGTTAAGAGAAAGATACAAGGCTGCTTGGTCTCTTCATTGGTACTTAATGCCCAATAGAAAGAGAGAAGGCCTAAACCTTTCAACACGTCCGATTACAAAAGATGATCTTGATCACGTTACACTGTCAAAAAATGTTTCAATACTTTGCGGTGGTGAGGCTGCAGGGCAGCATCGATTCAAACACCTACATGTAAATGGAAAAAGCATTCGAGGGTACTTTGACATTCAGCATTTAGGCGTGACGTTCTGCGCCCACCAGGTTAGGCGTGGTCGTTTTCATCTGAAGGGCCCAACATGTTGGGACAAAACCAACTGCCAATCCTGGTTGTGACCGTGTGAACTACGGTGACTCACCTCTGCTTTGCAAAGTTAAACAGAGTGGAGAGGGAGGCCTATGCCATTTCAGAGAAAAGTGCTTAGAAATGAGGCTATAGAGTTTGCATTAACTTTATACAGTAACAGGCCTAACGTGTCTTAGACCTATAGTACATGTACTGCTTCAGTGGATTCAATAGACTTAGTTCCGAAGATGCAGATTCCAGCTCTCACACAGCTCTCATCCAAAATAACAGCATAACGACCTACAAGACATCAGTCTCACTTTCACGCCACCTCCTCTTCAGTGTGACACGCAGTAAACAGATGGGAAAGACAGAAAAACATCTCATGACCTTTCAGCTTAGCTCGGGTCACACACCACCTTCAGCTCAATGGGTCAACCGGTGCACTGCCTGAACGAGTAAGCACATACTGACTGAATTAATTTAGACCTTTTAATACTATGCATGTGCTTGCGCTGTCAAATAGGTTAGGGTACACAGAGTCCCCTACCTATTATCAAGTAATCTTGGAAATCCATAACTAAAATCGCACGTAATTGCATCAGATGCTTAATTAAGTTCTGGGGGCAGACTTGCTAGAAAAGATACTAGAACGAGGAGGGGAAGCAGAGCTGTAGCTCCACCCCTTCTCCTTGCAGGTTACCGGGAAGGAGAGGGGGTGTCCCCTCCCCTCTCTGAAATTTTAAAGATGCGCACACCTGTGAAATTGTGATTTGTCCAAATGATCAGTGACAAAAGAAGATATGCACTGGAACAGGGCAATTACTCGTTAGTCATCGCATCAAACACGTGCGTATGTCCACGAAAGATTTAGTACTGTTATTAATAATGACAGATAAAAGACTTGATTTCAAGAGTTCTATCAAAACTCACAAACAAATAACATCGCAAAAGAACTACCTAGCCAAAACACATACAGGATAACCACCTTCTCACCACAAACCTGGATTCCGGTCAGACACCACGCAACAGGTAGCAACAACACTTGGGAGTGTTTTAGTTTGTCATTTGCTGATTAGTTGCTCTTGTGCCTCTTGTCTCTGAGTGGACGTACAGGTTGCCAAGTTGGCAGGTGGGAGAAGGTTGGCAGGTAGCAGAGGGTAGCAAGGTGGTGAATACACCTCTATCCCAGCACCAGGTTAACTATGGGCTTCCCCATCACCAGCTGGTCCTTTCAGAACCTCGTAAGCTTTCCCTCCGCCATCAGCGACACCAGATCTTGGACAGGTTGGGAAAAAGGACCTTTTACAGCGCACTCCTCAGTTCTGGATGCTGGAGTAACAGGACTAAAGAGTTCATTTTGATTGGCAGGGTTAGCTGACGCTTGTTGCTATAGCCTACCTCGGGTTACGGGAGAAGCAGTAGCTAAAGATAAACTCATGATTAATAGATTATGAGCTCTGTCCTCTCGCTCTTTCAGGTTTCTTTTTCTAGCCATTTTGCCCAGAAGCAGATTCAGGTTGTGAAAATACACCCAATATTATGCAGACAAGAAAATAGAACTACTTCAGAAAGTCAACACTCATGATGTTAGTTCTTCTTTTCCCCACAACGTTTTCTATGTGTGAAGTTTATATGAGTTTGTGGGGAGGGCCCAATGAACACAGTTGCCACCCTACATCTTCCTGAGGCAACATGAAGGCCAATAATGCTAACATTTTCCATAGGCAGGAGGGCATCCAAGCTACACATGGTGTAATGGTTATAATAAACTAATGGTATAGGAGGAGACACTGCCAATAAACAGCAGCTTTAAAAAAGTCTGGCTCTCATAATGAATGGTTCCTTGCCCTTTCCTTCCTGTAACGTTGAACAGAAGAGGCACCCCATGCAAAACAGTCTTCTTTCAATCTCAAATTGGTAGACAGTGCATCTAAAAATAACCCAAGGATTCCCCAGATGGGTCACCATTGCAAAACCCTTGTCTTCATGAAGCAGAGGGAGGCAACAGGGGACATTCAACCTTTCTCCACAGTGCTGGGCTACAACATTACTTAGCCTAACTAACTTTCAGACAAGAATTCTCTTTGGAGGACCACTGAGTCTGAAAGTGCAATGCAGTTCTATACCGGCCCACGTCTCATGAACTCTGGCAAGACATAGAAGTGACTCAGATACCAAGAGAATGAAAGTGTCAGAAGGAAGAAAAAGAGGCATTTGTATGCTCTAACCCAAACAGAAACATCCAAAACAAGCAAATCCGATTAAGAGGGTTCTGTTGTTGACAAGGATGCTGCTGCTTTTGCATATGAGAGGTCAAAGACAGGCAGAAACTGCTTCGCCAATAGAAATCCCTGATCACGCTAGTAGGCGACGTTGGCTAGCTAAATGCGTAGAAACACATCAGCGGGCCTAACGGTCGTCTGGTGCACAACTGCATATATGCAGGCCGTCAAAGCAAAAGGCACTCCTTCAATATGAAGTTGTTTTTGACGAAAATGAAAACGTGTTCGTTTGTCACCTTCACGAGGTTGGAGTAATAACACGTTGAACTACTCATTAAGAGTCCTCAAACCCCAAACCCCGGCCTAGTCTGCTTAGTCTATTTCGCAAGCATTCCTGGAAGCCTCACGATGTTGCGCCTCTGGGTTTAGCTTAACAACGTCACTGTTGGGAGTGGGGAAGGGGGGGGGCTCCTGTTTTTGGTGTATGCAGGTTTGTTTGCCACAGCCTCCTACTACAGAGGAAGTAATTACCCTGCACACAACTAAATGTAAAGAGATGAACATCAAGTTATTTTTACACCTCTCACCAAAACAAGAATTCATGACCTTAAAGTGGCAATCAGCAGTTAAAATAATAACAAAGCAACTCCCCACCAGTTCCAGTAAAACGTTAAGGGATGGGGCTTGAGAAATGTAACCACTCTCAAATTCATAGAGCTATGGATGCAAGGATTCACCATCCATGATATCAAAATGATAGTTTTAACCATGTTTTAAGGCTTTATAGCATTTGTATTTACTTTGATGACAAACATTGGGAGTAAAACATGTTTATATTTGGAGTTATGATAGGGTATGACAGTTGAACTTAGGTCATAAGGCATTTATAAGTTATATTCTTCAAGAATCAAAACGGGTACATATAATTAATTTACACTGAGTGTACAAAACATTAAGAACACCTGCTTTTTCCATGACAGATTGACCAGGTGAATCCAGTTGAAACCTATGATCCCTTATTGATGTCACTTCAAAATCAGTGTAGATGAAGGGGAAGAGATGGGTTAAAGGATTTTTATGCCTTGAAACATGAATTGTGTATGTGCCATTCAGAGGGTTAATAGGCAAGACAAAAGATTGAAGTGCCTTGGAACGAAGTATGGTAGTAGGTGCCAGGCGCATCAGTATGTGTCAAGAACTGCAACACAGCTGGATTTTTCAATAGTTTCCTGTGTGTATCAAGAATGGTCACCACCAAAAGGACATCAAGCCAACTTGACAACTGTGGAAAACATTGGCGTCAACACGGGACAGCATCCCCGTGGAACGCTTTTGACACCTTGTAGAGTCCATGTTCTGAGGGCAAATTTGAGGCTGTTCTGAGAGCAAAACAAAAGTGGGGGGGTGCAACTCAATATTAGAAAGGTGTTCTTAATATTTTGTACACTCAGTGTACAAGTCTAAAATGGATGTAGAAACTGCTGATTTCCCCTTTAATTGAAGGAAGCACTGCATTAGATGAAAGACTGAGGATAGCATAATTCAACCAGACAGGAAGAGAAGATCCGCCTCAAGCATTTCAGCTATTAAAGTGAAAGTGTGAATGCCAAGCTCATGGTTCACTACACCTTGGACCATGTAGCATAGGTTGTATGAGAGGATAAGCACACCCTCACTGTATATGACATTTGACTTCACCACCACTAGCAGGTGTTTATGTAAGCTGAAGTACAGTACAGCTATAGGCCTATGCCTCCTCACTGAGAATGAATGTCACCAGTGACCAGACACCTCCAAAATAATTTAGGCTACTACTTCACTACACCCAACTCTCTGCTCTCCTTTCTCCTCCAATCCAAATCTCCTCTTATATCGTGCTGAGGTGATTCTATTAGCGTCACTGCTTTTTGGTAACAGTAGTAGACTCAATTTCACAGTTGTTTTTCCATTTGGTATCGAATTCTGCTAATGGCAGGAAGGATGGCAGGAAGTCCAAGAACCACAGAGGACCACGAGCTGATGCCCACTCCACAGCAAGCCCAAATCACCAAGGGCAGAACTTACCGGACAGCCAGAAAGGAATATGTTGAGTCCTTGGGACTGACAGGTACCACTGCACTGTAGTGTAGCACAGTACACCAAACTTTCAGTACTATTTCAATAATAGAACATGAAAAACTTTAGACCTGGGACACCAGGTGTGTGCAATTAATTATCAGGTAGAACAGAAAGCCAGCAGGCTCTGGACTTCGTAGGGTAAGAGTTGAATACCCCTGGAATAGAGATTTACTAGGGATCTATACATGCATCGGTCCCGGTTCAAATGTTAAAGGTATGACTGCATCGGTTGGAGGGACCCCAAACCAACCGGTCAGAAGATCCATTAAAACGTTGCTCATAGACTATTAGTTATTTTTTACCTTCCGAAAATACCTCATCTTTGTGACAACTGATGTCTCCTCTCCTTCAGTGTCGAGCATGTGTTGTGTTGACAATCGTTGATCAACAAGTCATTTTGCATGCCGAACAACCAGAGCTGGGACTTTAAACCAAAAATGATCGACGCCGACCATACCAATCACTTATCACAGGCATTGCGCCGATATCGTTCATTACGATAAGTAGCCTATACTAAAGAAATGTGAAGTTTGCCAACATAGGTGATCGCTAATGGAACAATTGATGGCTGCAACCATAAAACTAGTAGCAGTAGTTTAAAGGAAAGAAAATTAAAAAGCGTGCACATTCATGTTAGAAATGTATTGTTGTATTTATCGCATCAATACAAGCAATTTATCGCATTATGGATTACCAAAAACCTCAGGCAATATCAGTAGATTAGTCAAACTGTGTGCCATGCACTGCTTCCCTCGAGGCCGCACGTCACCTCCCGCATTCAAATGTTTGTAAAATGGCTTGTGCAATATTAGGCTTTATTAATTTATTAACAACCAATGTAATTTTCTAGGTTATTGTTATCAAATGCGCTGTTGAAAACGGCACTTTACCGTAATAAAGTAGCCTAAGCCAACCCGCTGACTATAGCCAACCCGCTGATCGGGCCTTAGGCTACATTAGATTTTATTTTGATTGTTCAGGTTCACCATCAGAAACAGTTTTGATAGTTTTCTTTAAAACAAAATCAGTGTATATGGTCATTTTTAGATATGATATTATAAAACTTTATCCTGTATAACGATGTTATGATATTATAAACTTTATCCTGTATAACGATGTTTGCAATCATTTTTGCTACCCGCACTGCATGGGCAAAGTAGGAGGAGACAACTTTTTTTTTTTTTATCAAAAAAGGTCTAAACCATTCAATTTAAACAGGGCTGAAATCCAAAGTTGTGCTGTATATTCATTGGCTATGTCATAGCTCATTTGTAACGATGAATATTGATACATTACTAGGTCAAACACCTTGAATCTGCAAAAATTACAAATTAAATTAGTGGGTGATGGGGATTTCTGAACAAAAGTTGAGGGACAAAAAGCAAACATTATCTGATAGTGGGGTGGTAGATGCCAACATACATACATATATATAGAAAATTATACACACACACATACACAGTGAGAGAGGTCAGCGCAGACAGATTCAGCTTAAAGGCACCCAGCTCATAAGCTCCATTAGCTGCAGATTAGAATTTAGAATGGAAAACAAATGTGTTTATACAACAAATGTTGGTGCTCGAATCGTATTGCATTGCATCGTTCCTCTCATCAAACCAAATCGCTCCGAATCATTTAAAACCCCAAAAAGTTGCACATCCCTAAGATTTACCATTCAAATAAATGATTATCGTTACGTAGTTCTTTTTTTTTTTTTTAAACAAAACTCAAATTGTAATGCAATGATATTGAACTCAAAAGATCTGTCTGGATCAAGTGACATTACGTGACTTTGGCTGATAGGCCTTTTTTTTGCTGTGGTATCGAGTATTGGAGTCAAAAAATCTGGTATCGTGACAACACTACTGCACTGTGTTATCATCAGCTTACAACAAACAACTTCAGCTTTGCAGAGAACACACTCCTGGCTTACCATGAGCACAGCATGTCTACACAGAGGATTACATGTTCTCAATATGAGATAAGAGGGTTGGAAATATGTTGTGTCAAGTGGCTGTTTATGTGATATCTAAACAGGTGTGCAGTGCAGCTACATTGACCTGTTGAATAGGACAGGGCTAAGTTAAGGTCAAACCCATCACTGCAAATATACGGGGGTTGGTGACCTTTCAAAACAAGCCATTTGACCTAATAACCTCTGATGATATAGTGGCATGATGGCATTCTCACTTCACATTTAGGGTACTACAGCCGATATGGTACCCTTCCCCAGATCTGTGCCTCGGCACAATCCTGTCTCTGAGCTCTACGGACAATTTCTTCGACCTTGGTTTTTGCTCTGACATGTACTGTCAACTGTGGGACCTTGTAGAGACAGGTTTGTGCCTTTCCAAATCATGTCCAATTAACTGAATTTACCACAGGTAGACTCCAATCAAGTTGTATAAACATCTCAAGGATGATCAATGGAAACAGGATGCACCCGAGCTCAATTTTGAGTCTCATTGCAAAGGGTGTCAATACTTATGTAAATATTATTATTTTTTTTTAATTTTATACATTTCCAAAAATGACTTAAAACCCGTTTTCGCTTTGTCATTGTGAGGTATTGTGTGTAGATTGATGAGTAAAAAATGTACATAATCAATTTTAGAATAAGGCTGTAACGTAACAAAATGTGGAACAGAGGAAGGGATCTGAATAGTTTTCGAATGCACTGTATTTGTAAAATCCCAATCGAGAATGCCAACTAAATGCTAAAAGGCGCATTGTAAACATTTGTCTAGTTTCTGACCTAAACTATACAAGTAACTCAAAAATAATACTCACTCATTTTGCTTCACCCACAAAACTAATATTTGCCAGCAAGGCTCTAGATCCAGGACGGGTTTCTCTGCTGTTACCAAGCGAATGCTTGATTTTGGAATAAGCTAACCACTTAGCTAGATAGCTAACTAGCTACTAAATTTGCACACCAAATGCTGCAGACATTTAGCACATTTTCGATTTAACATACGTTAGAAGATATTTAGCTGGCAAACATTTAGTTGTGAATTCCATACTGTAATTAGATCCCCTGACGCATGCTGCACAACAGTGAGTGACTCACAAACCTCCGGTCTCTCGTCGTTGTTTTCTTGTAAACAAACACCATGTGACACGTGACTGTGGACTACCGTAAACTTCATAAGAATGTGACAGACGAACTGAAGAACGCAATGTTCTTTATCTCCTTTAGTATTGCACAAGCTGACTGCAGGTATTTACTTCAAACGTATCTACAAATATTCAAACGTATTAAAAAACTTCAAAGAAATAGTTTCAACGGTATTGAAAAACCATCCCGTGGTTTTTTCCAAATACCCCGGTATATACTGCCCAAGCCTAATTCATGACATGCACAATTGCTTGGGATTGTTGTGAATGTGTTCTCTAAACCAGAGCAAGAGGGCAGTCTAACCAAAGCATGTCCAGTATTTACAGAATACAGGGCCTTTATCAATCCAATAGCAACAAGGTTTGATTTGAATTTCAGTCTAACCTTTGTTAGGGGGACCTCTATCTTCAAGTGAAAGTGTGGATTGGGACATTCCACTGTGTAAATTATTACAGTGAAGCCAAATGTAGATAGGCTAGATTATAACCTTGCACAGGTAAGAGCAAAAAAAAAAAAAAAAATCATAAAAAAAAGGACAATAAACACTGGTTCTCGAGGGACAAAAAAAACACCACCTATAAAATGGCAAATAATTATTCAGCTACTATTCTCTACAGAGAAACTTGGAGGGAAAGCTTTAGTCATTGCCAGCTAGTAAAAAAATAACAACCATTAAGCAGAAAGGATGTTAACTTTGACTAGAGGGGAAGCCACCCCCCCAGTGTTGTGGGACTAGGCTATATAAAACCTCAATCGATTTCATGGAGCAGACAATGGGATTTGATTTGAATTGATTGAAATCATTGAAAGATTGACTAAGTGACTGACCCAAATTAACTTGGCAAAAACCGTTGAGGTCACCACCCTTTGACTTCAGCTGCCTCTCAGGCCAAAAGTTGACACGCTATATATGATCCAAGTACCTTTTTGTCTCAACATTATTTTTAGGCTAGGCCTATAGGCTGACAACAGAATTTCCACCACTACAATTTCCAGTACAGGAAGCGTGGGAGCTTTAGTAAGTCTATGCATTAGCTCAGCCTCAGACCGCTCACAGGGTTGTAAAATCACCATGGAGATCAAGAGTCCGACTGACACGCCTCTTTCCAACCGAGTTGCAGTAGAGGTCAAAGGGCACGGTGTCATGTGGTTGATCCTTAAGCTCTCTGCTTCTATGTGGAGAAGTTGTTGTTACTCATACCACTCACTCAGAAAGCTATGATCGCTCCCTCAGCAGCAGGCAACAGTATTCACTACAGATTGATGTTTAAAGTGATTAAAGTGAAAAAAGGGTAGCTGAGCTCCATATGGGGTTTGAGTATTAACACATGCTATTTTCTGATGACATGTGAAATGGCTGCTCTTCCAAACTCTTTCCAGGTTTTTGGTAGCACTCGTTAAACTCAACCATGGGGTCTGTAGGAGCAGAACCAGCGAGAGTGAGGAGTTTGGCTACAAAGGAATGCACCATAACAACATCTGTTACTCTCCTTCAGATGTGCTCATGCGTTCATCATATTCACTTCTGGGACATTTTAATACAAAAGGTAGCAGAGAACGGTAAAAAGGTTGAGTGGTACGGCTTGCAGTTAGCCACTTTGAATAAAACTGTTTGCTAATAGCAAGAAAAAACTAGGCTACTCATGGCCCATCTTGCTAACTGTTTGCTTACCTCCCATTTGGATAAAAGTGAAGTTCTAACAAGTGAAATCCTCTCACAGAAGTGAAGCTCTCAAGTGAAATCCTCTCACAGAAGTGAAGCTCTCAAGTGAAATCCTCTCACAGAGACATACAAAGACAATAAATTAGAAGTAAAAGGCATTGCAAAAGTGAGTCTGAATTGTGCCTTTTCAAAAATGCCAGGTGGGAGGCAGGCACAACAAATGCAGAAGTGAAACGCTTACATAATATGAAGAACCCTCCTGTTGGGACAGGAAACTATTTACCAATACATTATTGGCCTTTCTGTGACAGAACTACTTCCTGGTGAGAAAGATAAACACAATTGACATACACTACACCAATCACTTTAGCAAGTTAAACAATACTTGTGAGCTGCTAAAGCAACGGCAACCTATTTGTTTCAGAGTGGGAAGTATTCTAGTGTATTTAATCTGCATCCATTTATAAACAGAGCCATATTGGATTACAGGAACCAGAGCAACATCCTGTACCGGTGTGGCAGAGCAGCTAGTTGCCTAAGGCTGGGAGGAATCCTCCTGGGCAAGTCGATTGCATTTAGCCTCACCTAGGCCTAACTCGTAGAAAACTGGTTTTACACTTAAGATAAAAAAAAACAAGGGACAAAACCGCTGTCGAAAGACTTATTGTAGGTGCTTCTTTTCAGATGCACATTTCATGTTTTGCCTCTGACCACGTGAAACTACACGAGGCAATGGCCTATTGACACACTTGCACAACCTTGTTCTTTTGCTACTCTACAGTTATGAGAGAGTGAGCAGCATCAGGGACTGGGTAGTCGTGTGTGTGTTAAAGCAACAACTAGATTGCTCGATACCTCTAATTTTGACATAATTGTACAACGCTGACGCTCTGACCAGGTGAAAAACTAGTTAGCTAATGTCGTAATTTCTTAATCCTGGTCCTGGCGACTGAAAGAGTTGCATATTTTAGCCTTAGCACTACACACCTGATTCAAATCCTCAAAGCTTGATGAGTTCATCATTTGAATCAGCTGTGTAGTGCTAAGGCTAAAATATGCCATAAGCAGACGCATTTAGCCAAAGGGACTTGCAGTATGCATGCATACATTTACGTAATCAAACCCACTATTCTGCCGTTGGAGGTGCCATGCTCTACAAACTGAGCAAGGAAAAAAAAACAAAAGGTGCACCCCTTTGGCTTCTCAGGACGAGGATAAAGTACATTTAATGACAGCTGAGCTGTCATTGTGGTGGTGTTCTGCATTCAAGTTTCTACAAGTTTAAATGGTGATTGATATTTGTCATGATAGCTAGTTGGGTGGGTAGCTAGCTAAGTGAGTTGAATCTATTTATGGCCATTATAAGCTCTCTAGCTACCTAAGTACTGGATGTGGTGATAAACAACAAAACGGCTAGCTATCTAAATTCTGTCTAATTATCTAGCCCAATAATGGACTAAAGGAGCGTTAATCTCTATTGCATTCCACAGTGCCCTCTGCCACCTGAACAAGAGGAACACCTATGTGAGAACGCTGTTTATTGACTACAGCTTAGCATTCCAACACCATAGAGCCCTCCAAGCTCATCACTGAGCTCAGGACCCTGGGACTGAACACATCCCTCTGGATCCTGGACTTCCTGGCGGGCCAACCCCAGGTGGTGAGGGTAGGCAATAACACATCCACCAAGCTGACCTTCAACACGGGGGCCCCTCTGGGGTGCGTGCTTAGTCCCCTCCTGTAGCCGCTCACAACTCCAACACCATCATTAAGTTTGCTGACGACACAACGGTGGTAGGCCTGATCACAGACAACCCTTTGGCTCCTCAGGACACGTTGGTGGTAGACAACGGTGGTAGGCAGTGTGGTGCCAGGACAACAACCTCTCCCTAAACGTCAGCAAGACAAAGTAGCTGATCATGGACTACAGGAAATGGAGGGCCAAGGGTGGAGCCGGTCGAGAGCTTCAAGTTCCTCTGTGTCCACATCACTAAGGAATTATCATGGTCCAAACAGTCGTGAAGAAGGCACAATAAACGCCCCTGCGAATGCACGACAACGCCTCGTCCCCCTCAGGAGGTTGAAAAGATTTGGCATTAGGTCCATGATGATACCAGTACCGCAAAACTCGTTAGTATTGTGGCAAGGAAACAAAACACAAAGCAGATTCAACTTCTTTAGGAAAACAGACCTAATGTTGGAAACAAACAGTCATCCAGAGCCACATTTATTTATACTGAACCAAAATATAAACACAACATGTAAAGTGTTGTTCCCATGTTTCATGAGCTGAAATAAAAAGATCCCAGGACCTCCACGTCCGGCTTCTTCCACTGCGAGATCATCTGAGACCCGGACAGCTGATGAAACTAAGGAGTATTTCTGACTGTAATAAAGCCCTTTGAGGGGAAAACCCATTCTGAATGGCTGCACCCCTGCCCAGTCATGTGAAATCCATAGATTAGGGCCTAATGAATTTATTTCAATTAACTGATTTCTTTATATAAACTGTAACTCAGTAAAAGTATTGCATATTGCATTTATATTTTTGTTCAGTATATTTTCCAAGATATAGCACACAATATTTTACGTACAAAGAGTTTGGTTTGCTTCGCGTTTTCATTTTTGACATTGAAAAAATATTGTGATACTGGTATCGCCACAGCCCTATTTGGCATGGGCCCTCAGATCCTCCAAAAATTCTACAGCTGCACCATTGAAAGGATCTTGACTGGTTGCACCACTTGGCATGGCACTTGCTTGGAATCCAAGCGCAAGGTGTTAATGGTAGTGCGTATGGCCCAGTACATCCCTGGGGACAAGCTGCCTGCTATCCAGGACCTCTATACCAGGCAGTGTCAGCAGAAGTCAATAAAAATTGTCAAAGACTCCAGCCACCCAGGTCATAGACTGTTCGCTCTGCTACTGCACAGCAAGCAGTACCGATGCACCAAGTCTGGAACCAAAAGAACCCTGAACTGCTTCTACCCCCAAGCCATAAGACTGGTAAATAGTAAACCAAATGGCTACCCGGACTATCTGCAATGGCCCTTTTTGCACTAACTCTTGACTCATATACGCTGCTGCTACTGTTAATTAACTATCCTGTTGCATAGTCACTTTACACATTCCTATATGTACACATCTACCTCAATTACCTCATACCCCTGCACATCAACTCTGTACTGGTACCCCATGTATATAGCCAAGTTATCATTACTCATTATGTATCTATTCCTCGTGTTACAATTTTTCTATTATTTATCAATTTCTCTCTCTGCATTGTTGGGAGGGGCCCTTAAGAAAGCATTGATTCTCAATTGCAGTACGGTTCTGAAACAGAAATCCCTATACTTTCATCTCACAACAATAATTTCACAAATAAAAAATACACACTCACTGTACAATGTGTGCCAATGCTTTATCGCTTTATCAAAGGCACGTGATCAATGACGTCCGAAGCTTTGTTTCGTCGAAAAAAGTATTATTTGTATTTAACTAGTCAAGTCAGTTAAGAACAAATTCTTATTTACAATGATGGCCTACCGGGGAACAGTGGGTTAACTGCCTTGTTCAGGGGCAGAACAACAGATTTTTACCTTGTCAGCTCAGGGATTCGACCCAGAAACCTTTTGGTTACTGGCCCAACGCTCTAACCACTAGGCTACCTGGCGCCAAACACCTGATTGGGTTGGTATCGGTTTCGGGAGAAGACAAAAAGGCTACACTGTGCACGTACTACTGTGTGTGGGATGTCATTATAATAATTTGGCTGTGCTAAATTGTTTTGACTACCAGGTGCCACTAGTGTACACAGTGTTGATCAAAGCCTTGAGTAATGAACCTATTTGACACAATTGGCTGGAATTGTGCAACGCTTGAGGAAGCTTCGTTTCCCCATCACTACTGAAAACAAGCAGTGTAACATGGAAATATGTCTCTGTGGGAACCCTAACCCTATAAAAGATGTGTGTAATTTAACCTTTGTTTGTAGAAAATTATTTCTCGATGATATGCAGTGGTGTAAAGTACTTAAGTAAAAATACTTTAAAGTACTACGTTAGTAGTTTTTGGGGGTATCTGTACTTTGCTGTTTATATTTGACAACTTTTACTTCACTACATTCCTAAAGAAAATGTACCTTTTACTCCATACATTTTCCCTGACAATCAAAAGTACTCCTTACATTTTGACAAGAAAATGGTCCAATTGACACACTTATCAAGAGAACATCCCTGTTCATCCATACTGTATCTGATCTGATATATTTTGGCAAATCCAATTACTTTTGATAGCTACTTAAGTATATTTAAAACCAAATACTTTGACTTTTACTCAAGTAGTGTTTTACTGGGTGACTCATTTTACTTTAGTAATTTTCTATTAAGGTATATTTACGTTTACTCAAGTATGACAATTGAGTACTTTTTCCCACCTGCTGATATGAAAGATACGTTCCTTACGTTTTCAAACCCCTACCACCAACGATGTGTTAACGTTTAGAACAAGCGTCGGGGCTCTTAAACAAAACACCCCCAGTCAGACGACACTATCGTCAATGGGCGCTAAAGAAGGTAGTTAGCTAACGACGTCTATGGTGTACTGGTTAACTAGCTAACATTTGCTACTAGTTTAAGATGACTCGCGTGGTTAACTTGGCTAACGTTATCTCAATATAATTCATAATTGGTGTAGCGTTTGCTATATCAACTTGGTTAGTTGCTAGCTACGCTCATTAGCCACAATGTTAATGCAAAGGCTAGCTAAATCCTCCATTCGGTCCAATTTACTAGCTAACTTAAGTTAGCTGCTGTGGGGTTAGCGCAGTGGACAAGTGGTGAGTTAACGTTAGCTAGCTACAGTAGCTGTGACTATGGCTAAGAATAGAACAACACAAATAGTGAGATATCATTCCAACAAAGCACATACCCGACTTTAACTTCGGCCAGCAATTTACAAATAACTTGTAGCTTCGTTTAATGAAATTCCACACTTGTCAGTCGCCCTCTACCTTGCGGGCAGCGGCTCACTCGTTGCCTTGAAAGTAATAACAATATGGCTACAGAGAGTAGTGGCGTCACTTGACTTGTTCAAAAAATAGGGAGTGAGTGCTGGACTGGGACGTGCAGTCATAAACAGGACGGGTCGGGGATAAGTGGGTCACTGGTGTACAATGGTTTCTGGTCTTTATTTTTTCTTATTAATCATTTGTTTCAGGATTGGTCAACGGGCTCTGTTGTGAAGTAGGCAGGCTACTCTCCTAGAAAACTGGGATACAACAATAGTAGAGAAGATAACTGCCTGGACTCCCTACTGAGTAAATACTTGTTCCACTGCTTAGATGACCATTCAAAAATATTCTCTCCCAGTTGGAGCTATTTTTCTTCCCAAATTCCCAGTTGTCTTGAACGCATTGTGAAGTTGGAAGTCTGAGAATTCCGAGTTCCCAGTTGTTTTTTAACGTAGCATTAACTCAGGAACGATGTTCCTCCAAAAGTCTTCGCCTCACTGTGCGTGCAGATGCACTCACACCTGCCTGCTACCATTCCTGAGCAAGCTCTGTACTGGTGGTGCCCCGATCCCGCAGCTGAATCAACTTTAGGAGACGGTCCTGGCGCTTGCTGGACTTTCTTGGGCGCCCTGAAGCCTTCTTCACAACACTTGAATGGTTGATTTAGGTGCAATCTTATTGGCAGCAATATCCTTGCTTGTGAAGCCCTTTTTATGCAAAGCAATGATGATGGCACGCGTTTCCTTGCAGGTAAGCATGGTTGACAGAGGAAGAACAATGATTCCAAGCACCACCCTCCTTTTGAAGCTTCCAGTCTGTTATTCGAACTCAATCAGCATGACAGAGTGATCTCCAGCCTTGTCTTCGTCAACACTCACACCTGTGTTAACGAAAGAATCACTGACAGGATGTCAGCTGGTCCTTTTGTGACAGGGCTGAAATGCAGTGGAAATGTTTTTGGGGGATTCAGTTAATTTGCATGGCAAAGAGGGACTTTGCAATTCATCTGATCACTCTTCATGACATTCTGGAGTATATGCAAATTGCCATCATACAAACTGAGTCAGCAGACTTTGTGAACATTTATATTTGTGTCATTCTCAAAACTTTTGGCCACGACTGTAACACACAGACATAGCACTAGTAGGTGAGGGATTTCCAAGAACACTCAGAAAATATGTTCCAGTACATGTTCCAGTACAATTAATTGTACATATAATTCAGTGCACCAGAATGTTTCACACTTTTATATGGAGCATATTCCTTGGTCTCTAGCAGGGGATTCTGACCCAGGCTAGGAGTTAGAGCATGGAGCCAGGCTAGGAGTTAGACCATAAAGCCAGGCTAGGAATTAGAGCACAATGATAATGCACTGATTATCATCTGAACTATATTGACTGATCATGAACACACACAACAGGTTAAATTGTAGTCCAAAAAACCTGGTGTGTGGAGACTAGAGTCTGTTCAATTGGAGTGTGTACTCCAGTGACTACAAGGAAAAGACTCCTCTGGGCAAATTCCAAAAACGAATTGAGAGCAAAGGGAGAAATAAACATTATTATAATTTCAAGTGGCCTCAAGGAGATTTAGTTCAATCCCAGCTTCATCCTCTAGGCCCGTCAAATTTAACTCTGGACCCCGAAGCCAGTTCTAAATTCATTTTTTCATTGTTCCCCTCTAATCAGGGACTGATTTAGACCTGGAACACTGGGTGTCTGCAATTAATTATCAGGTAGACCAGAAGGAAGTGAATACCTTTGCTCTAGACTCTTTGTCTCTCCAGGTAGCTACTAATGGACATTTAGGGAATTTACACAAAGTACCTTTTTTTACCAAAGCCATGTTTTTGTATTTTCTAAATCGCCTGTATTTCTATTTATCTCATCTCCATGATAAATTATAAGACTTCTTAAATTTTCCATTTTGACATTCCACGTGTTTTGAGGCCCTGTTGTTGTTCGTGGTTCTCTGCTATCACTGTTGAATTGAGATAAAGGCAATATTGACTGTTGCATCTGGTGAGATGGGCATCATGCCAGATGCATGTCTTCCTCTGTTTATGGAGCTTTGCAGAGCTGGGACCTGAGTCACACGTGGTGACCCTGGATTAGGGATTATTACCACTACACTACACACACTATGGCATGAGATTATTATTTTGTTTTTGTGTCTACTTCTGCCCGATCAAAGCTAAAGCCCGAACATAGCGAAAGCCGAACATCCATGTTACAGACTGCTTAGACAATCACGTTTAATCAGTGTGCAGTATTGTATGATTTTAGTCAACCAAACCACACCAACCTCTGTCCTTCTACTGGTTTTCATCTAGCATGCAGTATTGTATGATTTGAGTCAACCAAACCACACCAACCTCTGTCCTACTGGTTTTAATCTAGCAGGGTCAGACCTAGTAGACTTTAGGGAGATGGATGGGTAGACAAAATCAGGTTGCTGCTGTTGGAGAACTAGGGCCATTAATCTGATGACCCCAACACCACAGGGCAGTGATAGTGTAGTTTTATGACAAATAGGGGTTTTAATAGTCCTGTCTAAATTCCCAACCTGGTCACTCACACCATCACAACCAACTGATACTTTCCTCCTAATCTCTCCAATGGATACGATATACAGTTGAAGTCAGAAGTTTACATACACTTAGGTTGGAGTCATTAAAACTAGTTTTTCAACCACTCCACACATTTCTTGTCAACAAACTATAGTTTTGGCAAGTCGGTTAGGACATCTACTTTGTGCATGACACAAGTAATTTTTCCAACAATTGTTTACGGACAGATTATTTCACTTATAATTCACTGTAACACAATTCCAGTGGGTCAGAAGTTTACATACACTAAGTTGACTGTGCCTTTAAACAGCTTGGAAAATTCCAGAAAATGATGTCATGGCTTTAGAAGCTTCTGATAGGCTAATTGACATCATTTGAGTCAATTGGAGGTGTACCTGTGGATGTATTTCAAGGCCTACCTTCAAACTCAGTGCCTCTTTGCTTGACATCATGGGAAAATGAAAGGAAATCATCCAAGACCTCAGAAAAAAATGTTAGACCTCCTTAAGTCTGGTTCATCCTTGGGAGCAATTTCCAAAGGTATCACGTACATCTGTACAAACAATAGTACGCAAGTATAAACACCATGGGACCACGCAGCAGTCATACCGCTCAGGAAGAAGACGCAGTCTGTCTCCTAGAGATGAATGTACTTTGGTGCGAAAAGTGCAAATCAATCCCAGAACAACAGCAAGGACCTTGTGAAGATGCTGGAGGAAACAAGTACAAAAGTATCTATATCCACAGTAAAACGAGTCCTATATCGACATAACCTGAAAGGCCGCTCAGCAAGGAAGAAGCCACTGCTCCAAAACCGCCATAAAAAAGCTAGACTATGGTTTGCAACTGCACATGGGGACAAAAGATCATACTTTTTGGAGAAATGTCCTCTGGTCTGATGAAACAAAAATAGAACTGTTTGGCCATAATAACCATCATTATGTTTGGAGGAAAAAGGGGGAGGCTTGCAAGCCGAAGAACACCATCCCAACCGTGAAGCACGGGGGTGGCAGCATCATGTTGTGGGATTGCAGGAGGGACTGGTGCACTTCATAAAATAGATGGCATCTTGAGGTAGGAAATTATGTGGATATATTGAAGCAACATCTCAAGACATCAGTCAGGAAGTTAAAACTTGGTTGCAAATGGGTCTTCCAAATGGACAATGACCCCAAGCATACTTCCAAAGTTGTGGCAAAATGGCTTAAGGACAACAAAGTCAAGGTACTGGAGTGGCCATCACAATGTGTGGGCAGAACTGAAAAAGCGTGTGTTAGCAAGGAGGCCTACAAACCTGATTCAGTTAAACCAGCTCTGTCAGGAGGAATGGGCCAAAATTCACCCAACTTATTTTTTTAATTTTTTATTTATCCTTTATTTTACCAGGTAAATTGACTGAGAACACATTCTCATTTACAGCAACGACCTGGGGAATAGTTACAGGGGAGAGGAGGGGGATGAATGAGCCAATTGTAAGCTGGGGATGATTGTGTGAAGCTTGTGGAAGGCTACACGAAACGTTTGACCCAAGTTAAACAATTTAAAGGCAATGCTACCAAATACTAATTGAGTGTATGTAAACTTCTGACTCACTGGGAATGTGACGAAAGAAATAAAAGCTGAAATAAATCATTCTCTCTACTATTATTCGGACATTTCACATTCTTTGTCACGTCCAGGCCTGATAAGTCAGGCTGGCGTGTTTTTGCTTTGGTTTTGGTGTAGGTTTTTTTTTGTTCTAGGTGTTATATATCTATGTTGGGGTAATGGTTCCCAATTAGAGGCAGCTGTGTGTCGTTGTCTCTAATTGGGAACCATATATATGTTTGGGGTTTTCATTTAGGTTTTGTGCGTGATTGTTTGAGCATAGCGTCATTGTGTGTCATGGTATGTGTCAACGTTACGATCTTCATTTGTTTTTGTTGTTTTGCCCAGTTACGTGGAGTTTCGTTTTCTAAATAAACATGTATACTGGATGCCTCGCTGCGCCTTGGTCTGTCCCTCATGAAGATCGTGACATTCTTAAAATAAAGTGGTGATCCTAAGTGACTTAAGACAGGGAATTTTTACTAGGTTTAAATGTCAGGAATTGTGAAAAACGGAGTTTAAATGTATTTGGCTAAGGTGTATGTAAACTTCCGGCTTCAACTGTAAATTGGCAGGCTTGTCATCCCAAACGTGTGCAAAGCAAACCTCATATGTCCTGAAGTCAATTTAAACATAAATTATTGTCATCAAAGACATCAGTCAATGGGGTTGAATCTGCCTGCGTAAAAATATAATCTCTAGTTCTGCCTATAATATTCGACCGTGCAGTGCACATACAGTCATACTGACTTCAAGCCCTGTCCAGTCATATCGTCCCGGACTAACTGGGTCTGGTCCTCGTCTCCAAGAGTCATCTGAAAAAGGGGGTTTGAGAATAGTAATCTGTCCATATTTCATTATTTTATATGTAATAATTTGAAAATCTATTTATAAGGTAAGTGAGTTGTTTCTACCATCGCAATTATAAGAGTCGTTATTGCAGATGGTAGAAACAACTCACTTACCTTATAAATAGATTTTCAAATTATTAGATATAAAATTCACCAATATGCTTTATTGGGCGCACATAGGCCTACACAGTGGCTGCATCTTTTGCTCCAATTTAAATATTCCTTATATAATCCCTCTCATAAAATAATCGCAATTAGTCGTTATTGCAGATGGAATATTATTTGTTTTTAGTACATTTTATTGTCTTTTTTTCATATCAAATATTAGGGTTGCAAGACTTCAGTTATGAAATCCACTTTACAAATAATATAATCTGTATTTACTATTCCAGCTGCTGTCATGCTAAATATGACGTCATCACTTTACTCGTAGTGACAGCTCGACGCGAGACAGCACAGCGCGTGCCCTGTCCTGGAGTCAAGTCTGTTTACCACAGATGTTCGTGCTGTAACATGCAGTTAAAGAGAGGAGGATAGTCATCCTTATTACAGTAACTTCAGTTCATGGTCTGTTTCTCATATAGACCAATCATGCTGCCGGAGGGAACCGAGCCGACAAACTGTACTCTGTGTTGCTGGGCTGTGACCAACAAGATTTTGATGGTCGTTTTTATGGTCATCTTGATTTTTGCTATCTTGTTCGGCAACTCCGTGACATTAGCCGTACTGTGCGGGACTAAGCACTTTCATACGCCCCAGGGATATCTGAAAGCGTCGCTAGCGGTGGCTGACTTGGCGGTAGGGATATTTGTGGTGCCAGTCTCCGTTTACGCAGAGGTGTCGCTTATGTTGAACAACTCCGCGCCAGAATGGATCGTGAACAATTCACAAGCAACAACTTTTCACCCGTGCAATTTAATTGGCCCCATTTTCGCTGGCTGCACCTTTGTGTCCATTACGACTATATTTTTCCTTACTATCGAACGGAGCATCGCAGTTTTGAGGCCGTTGCACAAGGAATCAGTCATAACGCGCAAGCGGACCACTATCCTCATACTCTTCTCATGGGTGGGAAGTTTCTTTCTGGCAGTGTCTCCGATGATTTTCAGCAATGAAATTGCCCTCGAATATAACCTTTGTAGTAGAATGTGCAATTACGCACTGGGCACCATCGACACGTTTCCTTCCCAGGCATGGAACATTCTCCTGCTCTTTCCCGCGTTTGATTTCACACTCCTTGGTGGAACCGTGGTGATAAATTTAATTTCATTGTCCAGCATACGCCAGAACTCAAAGCAGAGAAAACAGCTGGCTGAAAGCGAAAGCCAAAGCGGCTCCAAACCCACTTTCTCAGATATCAAGGCTGCCAAAACAATAGGGACCTTAACGCTGGCTTTTACGTTATCATTCACGCCCATTGCTGTCTTTGTCGTGGGAAATGTTATTGGAAACGAATGGTGCAACTTTTCGCTTTTTGCTTTTTGGATACTGACTACGAATAGCTGTTGGAATGTTATAATATACAGTGTGAGAGACCAGAAGTTTAGGCTGCGCGCGCACAAGCTTTTGATTCCTTCCCAAATCAAGAATGTCTCCAAGACCTCAAAAACGGTGGACATTTTGTCTTAATCTTATTTTGACATTTCTGTACATGTCGAAATGACGGATTTATGATAAAGGTACCAAAGACAATGTAATAACGAAAGAAAAGCAGTCTACATAGAAATGCTAGGCTATAGTATCTCTGTGATCGATGCTTTACGCACACACCTGTTAGGGCAGGGATCATCAACTAGGCTCAGCCGCAAGCAGATTTTTTCTTGAACGGATGGTCAAGGGGCAGGAACATAATTACAAATAATGTGTAGACTACAAATTGTCCACAAGAAGCCCAAACAGATAATATTTGACTAAAACAATAATTTCAAACATTGCTTACATTTGTTTACGATCACATACACTGAGTATACCAAACATTAGGAAAACCAATGCTTCCCACAGTTGTGTCAAATTGGCTGGATGTCTTTGGGTGGCGGACTATTCTTGATACACACGGGAAACTGTTAAACGTGAATAACCCAGCGGCATTGCGGTTCTTGACACACGCCGGTGCGCCTGGCAGCTACTACCATAACCCGTTCAAAGGCACTTATTTTTTGTCTTGCCCATTCACCCTCTGAATGGCACACATACACAATCCATGTCTCAATTGTCTCATGGTTTAAAAATCATTATTTAACTAGTCTCCTCCCCTTCATATACACTGATTGAAGTGGATTTAATACAGTGACATCAATAAGCGATCATAGCTTTCACCTATATTCACCTGGTCTGTCTATGTAATGGAAATGGGTGTTCTTAATGTTTTGTCTACTCAGTGTATATTTCTCCTATTTTTGGAATACTTGGAGCTGATTTGCTGGTGTTTTTACAGTCTTTTATGTCCAACAATAAAAATAAAATTACATCATAAAAGCATAACACGTTTTCAAATGTGATGGTATAGCAGCTTTGTCTTACTTAGGCTATGTCATGTTCAGTGCACACTTAGCCATTTTGTGAAATGTTTTTTAGTCAGCAATACTTGTCTGCGTGTAAACTGTGTGTACTACAATTGCTCAAATATGTGGTATTATTGACACAATGTGTTCTCTGACTATTAAAAATAAATGTATTTTTGTTACAAATACAATTTAAGGAGCCTGTTCAGATGGATGGAAGTTGCATTTTCTATTAACACCATAATCACAAGCGGGAGCTGCACCTCACCTCATTCTGATAGGCTAGGGTAGAGCGGCGTGTGAGAGGGTCAATCTCACCATTAACAAGAACATGGCAGCATATTAAATTGTTTTGTGCAGCCATTATAATAGTTTCATATTAAAATGGTAGCCTAAAAGGAATGAATACGATGATGATGATGAAGATGTGTAATGCGTCTGTCCTATTATAGGTGTCCTATAGGCAGGCCGAAGTGTCCATCATTGTCAATCTGATGATGCACACAGCCACTCGTACGCGCACGCACATACACACAGGGAGAAAATATTCAAACGTTGCCAGTGGTAATCTTGAGCAGAGTTGGAATTTTTCTAAACCTGTTTTAAATGTCGTTTTGGGGATTACGGCTCCAAGGAGCTGCAATCATGAGTTTCTTCTCTGATATCCAGTCTTGCGCTTGCCACTCTTTTTCGTGGCGACTGACCATGCACATGAGAGCCATCGCGCAATTTCAAAAGCTATTCGCCCCCCACTAGTGCGCTAGCTGTGCGTTTAAAGGTCTCTCCTCATTTCACTTAATAAATCTAGGAGCGTGCGTGCGCTTGGGTGGATATTTTTTTTGTTGAGCAACGCGCACCGGGATTTTGAAATTCAACAGAGGGACGCATTTTTGGGGGGATTAATTGTTTGTTTAAAATCCATTTGCGGGGCCTCCCGAGTAGCGCAGCGGTCTAAGGCACTGCATCGTAGCAGGTAAATTTCAAAATCCCGATGTTGCCCTCAGCCAAAAAGTTTGCCCATGCACCCCTGTGCTAGAGCGTCATGTTACAAAAGGTGCGCGTTGCTCCCCCTAAAAGTATCCACCCACTACAGACCTGGGTTCGATCCTAGGCTGTGTCACAGCTGGCCGTGACTGGGAGACCCATGAGGCTGCGCACAATTGGCCCAGCGTCGTCCGGGTTAGGAGAGGGTTTGGAAGGCCGAGATTTCCTTGTCCCATCGCGCTCCAGCGACTCCTGTGGTGGGCCGGGCGCATGCGCACTGACACAGTCGCCAGGTGTATGGTGTTTCCTCCGACACATTGGTGCAGCTGGCTTCCAGGTTAAGCGGGCATTGTGTCAAGAAGCAGTGCGTCTTGGCTGGGTCGTGTTTCGGAGGATCTTCGTCTCTCCCGAGTCCATACGGGATACCACGAAATTGTGGAGAAAAAATAGCAAAAATAATTATATATATATATATATTTTTTTATGTCTCGTGGGCCAGAAGTGGCCATACTTTGCTCCTTGCTTTAGCAGGTCCAAATGTTCCTAGACCCACAAATAGCAACATACACAAGGTGGCGATAGCAGAGATTTTGTTGTCCGTCTTTTCATTTGTGGCAAATATTAAGAAGAATCCTCTTGAAAACATCACCACTGTTATCTAATTTAAAAGAAAAACCAACTACAAATGTGAATAATAGCTATTGTAAGGAAAGTTTAGGTTTGCTTATTTGAAATTAGTGGCAGCTTCCCCTCTCTTTAGATCCGTTGTAAACAAAGACAGGTTATTTATTAATTGTTTGTACTACACCTGGAGTAAGGAGGAAAGCCCTGGAAAGTGTGCCAGTCACGTTCTGTGCAGATGTTTTTTATCCCCTACCAAGGTGCTCTGCTTAGCCCCTTCTAAGGCCATGATACCAATATATACTGAACAGAAACATAAAGGCAACATGTAAAGTGTTGTTCCCATGGTCTTGAGCTGAAATAAAAGATCCAATACATTTTCCATACACACAAAAATGTATCTCAAATGTTGTGCACAAATTTGTTTACATCAATGTTAGTGAGCATTTCTCTTTTGGCAAGATAATCCATCCACTTGACAGGTGTGGCATATCAAGAAGCTGGGGACAGTAAAAAGGCCACTCTAAAATGTGCAGTTTTGTCACACAACACCATGCCACAGATGTCTCAAGTTTTGAGGGAGTGTGCAATTGGCATGCTGACTGCAGGAATGTCCACCAGAGCTGTTGCCAGATAATTTAATGTTAATTTCTGTACCATTTTTCTATGTCTGGGATCATATATGTCAGCTCATGAAACACGGGAACAACACTTTACATGTTGCCTTTATATTTTTGGTTACAATGTCTTTTTAGAGAATTTGCAGCAAAGAAGCCACTTCTCTCCAGGAAAAACATCAGGGACAGACTGATATTCTGCAAATGGTACAGGGATTGGACTGCTGAGGACTGGGTTAAAGTCATTTTCTCTGATGAATCCCCTTTCCGATTGTTTGGGGCATCCGGAAAAAAAGCTTGTCCAGAGAAGACCAGGTGAGCGCTACCATCAGTCCTGTGTCATGCCAACAGTAAAGCATCCTGAGACCATTCATGTGTGGGGTTGCTTCTCAGCCAAGGGAGTGGGCTCACTCACAATTTTGCCTAAGAACACAGCCATGAATGAAGAATGGTACCAACACATCCTCCGAGAGCAACTTCTCCCAACCATCCAGGAACAGTTTGGTGACGAACAATGCCTTTTCCGGCATGATGGAGCACCTTGCCATAAGGCAAAAGTGATAACTAAGTGGCTCGGGGAACAAAACATCAATAATTTGGGTCCATGGCCAGGAAACTCCCCAGACCTTAATCCCATTGAGAACTTGTGGTCAATCCTCAAGAGACGGGTGGACAAACAAAACCCCACAAATTCTCACAAACTCCAAGCATTGATTATGCAAGAATGGCCTGCCATCAGTCAGGATGTGGCCCAGAAGTTAATTGACAGCATACCAGGGCAGATTGCAGAGGTCTTGAAGAAGGGTCAACACTGCAAATATTGACTCTTTGCATCAACTTCATGTAATTGTCAATAAAAGCCTTTGACACTCATGAAATGTTTGTGATTATACTTCAGTATTCCATAGTAACATCTGACAAAAATATCTAAAGACACTGAAGCAGCAAACTTTGTGGAAATTAATATTTGTGTCATTCTCAAAACTTTTGGCCACGACTGTACACATGGTGAAGTTGACAAAGAGAGAAAGAGACTGCAATACATGTACATACACATGGTGAGGTTGACAAAGAGAGAGAGAGACTGCAATACATGTACATACACATGGTGAGGTTGACAAAGAGAGAAAGAGACTGCACTACATGTACATACACATGGTGAGGTTGACAAAGAGAGAGAGAGACTGCACTACATGTACATACACATGGTGAGGTTGACAAAGAGAGAAAGAGACTGCACTACATGTACATACACATGGTGAGGTTGACAAAGAGAGAGAGACTGCACTGCAATACAAGCACGCACACTCTTTCTCTCTCACACACCACACACACACACACATTTATTACCTACAATCCTCTTTAGAAAGACACAATAGTTCTACTGAAATAACCTTTGATTATGGGTCTCTCAGTAGCTAACAGGCAACACGGCGCTGACATACCTCAGACTTAATTTTTGGCATTATTACTTTTGTTGTTTACATGAAAAGGCTCATGTTTACCTCACTTCAATAAATAGCTTTTAAAATGTAAAGTGCAAAACAAATGATGGGAATAATGATCCTTTCTTCAGCTGAGTGAATAAGATTGACCTTAATCTAAGAGTCCAAAGGCATTTGTCTTCCCTCTCTCATGTCATTATTTTGTTTTCCACTCTTCCTTCATTATCCATGGCTATAACTAGCCTAACTAAGTAGCCTAACCACTATGAGCTTCATGCTGATACTGGAAAAATAAGAACACATTGGTTATCAAGAAGTAGACTCTAAAGTGACTATAGCAGGCCATAGCAGGCTTCTACATTGTTCACACAAAAGCTAAAAAGGGTAACAGTTCAAAAAGAACATTTGAGCTTTCTATTAAGCACTTTCACAGCCTATCACATACAGTGTTACTATGGGGTGAAGTCCACTTTGACAACAATTATGTGAAAAGTAGGCTTATTGGGTGACAAAAATAAATTAGCAGAGCGCAGAGCAATTTTCAATAGACTCATAACCCCGGAACAGACGAAAGGAGCACATCCAGTCATACAGTATTTCCATTTCTTCATTTTCTTCATTTGACACTCCTAAATGACAAAAAACACTATCAGCTTTAAGAAACTTAGTGTATGTGTCCAGGGCTTATAAAAAAAACAATGTATTATATTTTCCCATGTTTCTCTCTATTTACTAACGTCATTTCCTCTAGATATAAACATCTGAGAATCAAGATGCCATGACTAAGGGGTGTAAGTTGATGTTGCTCTCTTTCTCAGCAAGTAGTTATGAAATATTCATGATATTGATTTAGTTGCCCCTTTTTTGATGTATTTTATTTAGCATGCACTCTCCTTCAGCGTTACTTACAGTAGATTCAGCATACGATTGTAGTGATTGTCATTTCTATCTTGTAGGCTACATCAAGTCCATAATGTTAACCAAGTGTTTCCAACCAGTAAACTACACAACAGTAGAACTTCATGAAATACCCAAGTTCTCTGAATAAATCCATACAACCTTGCGGTTGTTATGTAACATCACAGTAATGACATAGAATAACATCTACAATAGGTTGCCATGGAAAATAATAGAAGAGGAGAAGATGCTTTAAGAAGTACATCAAATCTATGGCTAAAAGGATTGTAGTGTTTGTTCGGTGCATGTGGGAGGGCTTTTCAGGTGGGTGAAGAGTTAGTCCTTTACAGCTCCTCAGTAAACATGTATTGTGGGGGAACCAGAAAGTATTAAGTACCTCCCAGAGATACATTTTGTAATCTCCATAAAAACCGAACGCCTTAATGAATCGAAACCCGGAACAGTGTGTCCAGCAGGATAAGTCAGAAATATAATTCTTAAGCTACATAACACTCTAGGATTCATGTACTCATCAAAATACTGTTTACAGAAGGAGACCAGACGTATTAAACTGCGTTCATGTTAACATGTCTAGGGACTGAGTATGCAGTTTGTTTGAACCTGCTTGAAGCAACAGAACTCATCTGACTGGTATGGGTGATATGTTCATAATCTCTACCTGCCAGCAATTTCAAAGGCTAAAATGTGAATAGTGGACTTGACAAGAGAGAAATTATAAACCCAGTTTATTCCATTATCTATTCCCAGCATACTCTTCTCTGATGATTTCCCCTCTTGTCTCATTATGCAATCCTGCTGAGGGAATGTGGCTGTAAAAAGGTCTTCAATCTGATTTTGGCATGAACCTATCTGGCATGACTCTGGATCAGTCACAAAAATTCCAATTAGTTAACCAGTCTGCCCCCACGCACGCACGCACAGAGCAGGAGCCATTGTGCATCTTTTCAAGTTGATAAGCATCAGGAGCCTCCCTACTCACCCACCACTTCCTTTGAAGAAGTTGAACAGAACAGCAGGAGTTGTTTACTAGTTACTCCTCCTAACCCCTTGTTCTTCACACTTTACATGATCATGTTTCCTATCAGACAGGCTCTCAACTTCGGTTTCAGCAGTCACAATAGATTCTCCAGAATTAGATAACAGTCTGTGTTTCTGAGTATGACTGGGCATATGTTCATATACAGAGGTGTCATACCCATAGGGCGCACAGGGGTACCTCAGATTTGTCCTGTTTAAAAAAATATGTATATTTTTTTAGTGTTGTTTTTCTGTAATAGTACTAGCTACCTAGCATTTTATGAAGTTGGCTTAAGCTAGCCCAGATTGGAAACCTATCTGCCAACCTCATAACTAGCTACCAAAAAGCCATTTCAGGCTATCAATCAAGTTACAGTAGCTAGCTTGTCCAACTACAGGTAACTGCCTAAATAAAGGCAACACCAACATAAAGTGTCTTAATAGGGCATTGGGCCACCACGAGCCAGAACAGCTTCAATGCACCTTGGCATAGATTCTAAGTGTCTGGAACTCTATTGGAGGGATGCGACACCATTCTTCCAAGAGAAATTTCATAATTTGTTGTTTTGTTGATGGTGTTGGAAAACGCTGTCTCAGGCGCCGCTCCAGAATCTCCCATAAGTTTTCAATTGGGTTGAGATCTGGTGACTGAGACCACCATGACATATGGTTTTCATGCTCTTCAAGCCATTCAGTGACCACTTGTGCCCTGTGGATCGGGGCATAGTCATCCTATTGGGGAAGAGCCATGGTAGCCAAAATAATAGCCAAAATAATGGCCTGCCCAGTATTTTTACATGTATACATGACCCTAAGCATGATGGAATGTTAATTGCTTAATTAACTCAGGAACCACACATGTGGAATCAACGGCTTTCAATATATTTTGTATTTCTCATTTACTCAAGTGTTTCCATTATTTTGGCATTTACCTGTATCTTAGCTGGCATGCCTGCTGGCAAGGTTGGTAGACTTTAGAAAAGCAAGCAATTACTAAATGTACTGAATAAGACTCACATTCCTTTCAATCTTTTACCCAGATCTTAGCAGAGATGCAGAGAAGCATATTTAGTTTCTTAAAAAAAAGAAACACCAGTCAGGAGGATTGACAGCTCAAAAGGTAAATAGCAAATGATGGTCACACCAGATACCAACTAGCCTCTTTTTTAAGGTGTCTGTGACCAATCGATGCATATCTGTATTCCCAGTCATCTAAAATCCATAGATTACGACCTAATGAATTTATTTTCATTAGGTCGTAATCTAATTTATATGACCTGTAACTCAGTAAAATCTTTGAAATTGTTCCATGTTGCATTTATATTTTTGTTTGGTACAGAATGGATCGAGAGCTTAGATGGACCTATATTTCCTGCAATATGGAATTAGTAGGCTTTTGACAACAGGGAACCTTGTCAAGTCACGTAGGGTTCAGCACACAATTTTAATTTAATCTCAATATGTTGTGCATTACAGCAATTAATATAGATTGACAATCCCATCAAATGCAATTCTGTATTTAGACACTAAATGGTTATATAAAAGTAAAATTGGCATGATGTTGATGCAATTAAGTTGTACCTCTAGACCACAGGTCAAAATCTCTTGGATTAGTGTGCCTATAGTACTTAGAATAACAATCAACATCTTTATCATTGACACATATCAGTCTTGGAAGGACGAGCAGGTTTCCACAGCAACAGACCATAATACAATTTATTAATGATGCGTGATCATTAGCATTCTAGTTGGGGACTTGATGACTCATACCTGGTTCGCTCTCTCCTCCTTTGAAGTATAACAGGACCAGATGCTTTGTACCAGCAGCAGTACCACTTCACCAATCGTTCTAGGTTCACACAGTTCAGATAGCCTTGAACCACCCCACTGACATTCTAGCAATACTTAGTAAGACAAGAAAAGTGGCATCTACTGGAAGAAACCTATTTTCTAAGCATATTATAGGTCACCCTTCAGACTGCAAGTCACTTCCTTTTCAACAAAGTCATCATTCCTACATTATTAAACAAACTGTTTTCAAGAGGACACATCGGCACAATGCAGGAAGTCTAACTGCGAGGTAACAATCAAGTTGGTTTCATTCTGATCCACTGGGCACACACTGGTTGAATAAATGTTTCCACATCACTTCAACGAAATTACACTGAACCAATGTGGAGTAGAACACTTTGGATGAGACCAGTGTTCTCTCTCTGAAAGAGACAGTATAGAGAACTGACTGGCCATCACACGCCATATTTGGCCATCACACGCTGGCATCTTGGTTCAAAAGAAAAGGTGCATTTGATTTGAGTTCTGCCTGTGTGCATGTTATATTATTTTGGCCGTCACAGGCTTGGCGACAAAAAAAATCCATAAATTGTGACAATGCTTGCTCATCTTGGGTGAAGGTATAAACCAACCTATCAAATATCCTTTGATCCTAGATGTCTCTTCTAGCCCTTCTCCCCCTCTAGAAGTACAAGGCACTTCTCATCAAAACATGGCACATGTCCAGGACTTCCCTGGATTGCTTCCAGTGAACGATACCAACTTCATTTATCAGTTGTCCATTGACTGCATCAAGATTGCCATGGTAGGATGAAACATCGATCTAACGAATGGCCACAGGGATGTGCATGTATGAGAAACAGCCTTAAGGGGACAGAAGTAGCACAGAGGGTTGCTTTGGAACATAGAACCCAATGAATTGCTGGAAGGCTACAGCTCTCTGCATAATTGAGAACAGGCAGAAAAAGTGGGATGGAAGGACTTTCCCTTCTGTTAAGGGCGGAAGGGCAAGGGTAGCCTAGTCTGAAGAGGTCATTATCAGGGTCTGGAACACACTGACTGTAATGATTCACAACAGGGAGGAAAATACATAATTTACATTTAAATAAATTAAAACTACCCTGGGTGAACGACATGGCCATCTCTGTGACAATCTTTAAGGTGAAGCCTTATAGTTTCCTGCTTTTGAAGAATAAAACCCAAAAGTACATAAACCGTTCAAAATGGCCCTTTTCTTTTCAACTCCACAACCTGGCATCTGGTCCAGATCAAAACGATCAACTGTGGAGGCGGAAATTTTGTGGTAAACTAAGCGCTATGCTAATTATACACTTGCATCCTACTTTGGCCGTAAATGGTTGTCAGGAGCAACAGTACCATATCATTTTGTGCTGGTAAAAAGCTGTTGTGAAAGTATACAGCCTGTTTCGCAAATATGACAGTGATAATCGCACTTAAGTCAAGTAAAAAGCTCTAGATTTTCTTAAATGTCATCATAATTCACAAAGACATACAGTACTGTTATTATGGTTGCCACATCTTATTTAAGAGCTTTAAAAAAAAAAAAAGGAGAGAAAACACTTAGACCATCAACAGGGCTATACGATTTATTACTGAAAATATTCAATATATCTGGGCATCAGTTCAGTCTCCAGTACTGTAGTTATTGCTTTACAATAATCTCTGTCTGTGGTCCTCAGCTGTCTAGTCTACAACAGGGAATAACAGGTAAACTGGTTTAGATGGCAGAGGCATGTTTTCGATCAGAATCCTTTTCTGGGGAGTGCTGATGTCATAGTTGGAGGAGTCTCTTGAAATACACTGTTGTAGATTGGTATACTTAGAAACCAACATCCGAGAGCAGGACTTTGGGAAATCGGATGTTGAAACCTGGTATAAATTACAATAGGGCTAAAGATAAGGTCCCACCATACAGGTCAATAGGTCTTCTTCCAGGAGCGGATATAGAGCTGGATGGGGATCAGTGGGTTTCTTTTCTGTAGGCTGGGATGGAACACATCAAAGTCTACCCGCCGCACCCTTTGAAGGTAGTCCTCCAGCACCACCTAGAACAGCAGCCAGAGAGAGGGAAACAGCATCCACAGCATCAACACACTGTGTGTGTGTGTGTCAGTCCTTATTCTCTACATGTGGTAGCTAGCGTGAGCATCATCTGAGCTCAGGAAAGTGCTTCCTCTTTGCCCTAGATGCACAAAGTCAGCCCGGCGTAAAACATATGACTCAGCAGCTGAGAGGAAGGAGCCTTTTAGGCATCAGAACAGATTAACATAGTTATAGCACCGGCAGCAATAGAACATCATATTTGTGGAAATTGTCCTGGATGGAGAGGAACTCAGAACGGAGTGGATTAATGTTCTCTCTTTCTCTAATTACCATCATGCCCCTGCTGGTTGGAGCACTCAAGCATTGTGACCATCCACCCTTCAAAACATAAACACATGATGCGGGGCATTTGTCTACCTCGAATTATTCACTGTGGCATTTTCAAGGCTCTGGTTAATATGTTCTGCCCTTCCTTTACTGCTCTCTTTCATGCCCCTTCTCTGTGGGAATCAGACTGCTTTTGAGAGTGCCAGTGGTAAGAGCCCATAATGCAGTCCCTTGGTCTGTCTGGTGCGATTAAATTGGAGCATTAAAAAAAGGTCTGTCTGGCCAACTGATGGGGAGCGTGCTGTGATGGGAAGGAGGGATAGGATAGACAGCCATGTGAGGATATTGGGAGGTGGTTGAGGAGGAGAAAGGACCGTTCAACAGATGCTGCTCCTCCTTACCTAGGTTCAGATGAACCTGATTGGAGGATTAACAAAAAAAATTTAAAAAAAGAGAACTTGAAGGGAAACTAACACGCAGACCTGGTCTCTTCCCTGGTGCCAGGACTAAAGAATCCCCATAGTTCAGTTCAGGAGTCTTGTCTTTGGTCAACGTTTTAGTAAATATGACCCTTTTCATGATGTTACGTCAGTCACAGTGACCACAACCTAACCCAATAAATGCTAATGATTCTTGTAATAATAACAACCCACCGTTTGGAGGAAGGCAGGGAAAGCGGAAGCTGGTATGTTCTTGCTGAATGATCTGGCCTGTGGAGACAAAGGTTCAAACTGAGTAAAATGACTAACACAGGCTAATAAAGCTATAATCTGTTTTATGACAGATGGAGGTCTGTAGACATGCAAAATCAATGACGCGGATATAAAAACACCAGTAGCTACTTCATTTCGGACTGCTTCTCTTATCAATCCCTTTTGTGTACAAACAAGCCTTAATTAACTTGAAGCTCACAATTAAACAAAGTTACAAGTATCATCAACGTTAATTGATTATGTACACTAACGTTCAAAAGTTTGGGGTCACTTAGAAATGTCCTTGTTTTCCTGGAAAACTTGAAATGAGTTGCAAAATGAATACGAAATATAGTCAAGACGTTGACAAGGTTATAAATAATGATTTTTCATTAAAAATAAATTGTGTCCTTCAAACTTTGCTTTCATCAAAGAATTCTCGATTTGCAGCAACTACAGCCTTGTAGACCTTTGGCATTCTAGTTGTCAATTTGTTGGGGTGAAATATCTTCAGATTACCTCATGTTTCCTGAAGCACCTCCCACAAATTGGATTGGCTTGATGGGCACTTATGTACCATACGGTCAAGCTGCTCCCACAACAGCTCAATAGGGTTGAGATCCGGTAACTGTGCTGGCCACTCCATTATAGACAGAATACCAGCTGACTGCTTCTTCCCTAAATTGTTCTTGCATAGTTTGGAGCTGTGCTTTGGGTCATTGTCCTGTTGTAGGAGGAAATTTGCTCCAATTAAGTGCCGTCCACAGGGTACGGCATGGCGTTGAAAAATGGAGTGATAGCCTTCCTTCTTCAAGATCCCCTTTACAAATCTCCCACTTTACCACCAAAGCACCCCCAGACCATCACATTGCCTCCACATGATTGACAGATGGAGTCAAGCACTCCTCCAGCATCTTTTCATTTTTTCTGCGTCTCACGAATGTTCTTCTTTGTGATCCGAACACCTCAAACTTAGATTCGTCTGTCCATAACACTTTTTCCAAATCTTACTCTGTCCAGTGTCTGTGTTCTTTTGGGGGTGAATCAGCTCAATATCGCGGAAAGATTGCTGCTTCCATCAATGTAATTGTCTGCATCATTTCCAATTCCCATATCTTTTTTGGTAAATATATACACACATACATACACACACACACACACACTTTTTTTAAAAATATACCTTTATTATTCCCTGAAAATATGGCTTTTTCTTTGCAACTCTGCCTAGAAGGCCAGCATCCCGGAGTCGCCTCCTCACTGTTGACGTTGAGACTGGTGTTTTGCAGGTACTATTTAACGAAGCTGCCAGTTGAGGACTTGATGTGTCGGTTTCTCAAACTAGACACTAATATACTTGTCCTCTTGCTCAGTTGTGCACTCCTCTTTCTATTCTGGTTAGAGCCAGTTTACACTGTTCTGTGAAGGGAGTAGTACAGCGTTGTACGATATCTTCAGTTTCTTGGCAATTTCTCCCATGGAATAACTTTCATTTCTCAGAACAAGAATAGACTGACGAGTTTCAGAAGAAAGTCCTTTGTTTCTGGCCATTTTCAGCCTGTAATCGAAATGCTGATGATCCAGATACTCAACTAGTCTAAAGAAGACCAGTTTTATTGCTTCTTTAGATCAGCACAACAATTTTCAGCTGTGCTAACATAATTGCAAAAGGGTTTTCTAATGATCAATTAGCCTTTTAAAATGATAAACTTGGATTAGCTAACACAACGTTCCATTGGAACACAGGAGTGATGGTTGCTGATAATGGGCCGCTGTACACCTATGTAGATATTCCATAAAAAAATATGCCGTTTCGAGCTACAGTAGTAATTTTCAACATTAACAATGTCTACACTGTATTTCTGATCAATTTGATGTTATTTTAAATGGACAAAAAAGTTGCTTTGCTTTAAAAAACAAGGACATTTCTAAGTGACCCCAAACATTTGAACAGTAGTGTACGTGTCGTAGATGTAAAAAACGCATTGTAGTAGCCATTAGAGAAAACGACTGATCCCACATGAGAACACACTGTCAGAACCCTTTTTACCAGGACTGGATGAAAAATGTAATTGAATCAAATCTTATTGAAGACTGGGTTTTTCAGCCAAGCAGTAAATCTGTTCGGCAAGAACAGCCCAACAAATAACATTGGAGGAACAGTCCTAATGTCATGAGGGTACGTACGTGTTGTAGGTGTACGTGGGCTTGGCTGGCAATGTCATATACCACGTCTCTCACATTCTGTTCCCGGCTTCCTCGGATGAAGTCCTCCTGGGAGGCTCTGTGCTGGTGGTGACACACACCTTTGTTCACACCACTTACTCACTCAGGAAAGATTTGTTCCTTCAAACCACTGATCTAGCCGAGCAAACCAATTGTTCATGGTGAGAGCATATGGCCTCTAATGGGGCGAATCAAGTGAAGCCCTCGATAATTATCTCCATTATTCACGGCATGTATAGCAATTGTCAGAACTGTTATTATGGCCTCAGGCTGCCCTGAGGTCTGTTTACTGCACTGTGGCCGTCAGCCCCCTGATAGACAGAAGTTGTTTAGAAACTGAGTAGAAGTCGGATAGTTTGACAGCTAAAAAGATATATATATAAAACAGGGGTAATCAGAATCTTATTCTACAAATAAGGAGTTTAGTTTGATATAGTTTAACAATAATATGAGAACAAGGAGATTTGTATTGCCCAAAAGCACAAGGCGGTTGGTGTCTGTAGACATGCTGCTACACACATTAGCTTGACAAACTAAACAATCAAGTCAGGTAACTTCAATACTATTTGAATGCAATGAAGCTTGGTATTGCAAGTTATTAGCTAGGCTAGAAGCTGTTGTCAAGCAATGGGAGCAACAACAAAACACAAACATACAGAGGGTATAAATGTAACATCACCACAGACAGAGGCTGCAATAGTCAAACCCCCGGACACCAACAGTCCCTTCCGCTTCCCACCAGAGCAATGAACTTATGACCGGATGAAAATAATTGGGAAATTGCAAAGCACTCACTGTCCCTTAATGACACAGGAAGTGGAGAAAACCCACCAGGCTTTAGCGAGCTTTAATGTTGGAGGTGGGGGGTGGAAATCATAGATGATGGACTGTAGGGGGAAACTCTAGGGGGCTTCAGTTGCGCTCAGGACAAGACCTTTATGATGTTACAATAGCGCCCCCCAGGTGTCAAAACAATAGTGATAAGCAAATGACTTGGAGGCCTCCATACACCTGACGAGTGTCACACACACACACTGGACTAGTAGGGGTAAAAACATCTGATGTCACATCATACCACACCAGCTGCACACAGTCCCCTGTCACTCCAGCTGTGGCTCAGAGGCCTTGTTGACTTGTAACTACAGCCAGTGCATTTGTCATGGGGTTTCATTATAACTGTCCCTCTGCAGATATGGTCACTCACCAGCATGCATATGTCCATAGGTAGGTATACTTTGCGTCTGCTGCTGTTGTAGGGCGTGGCTCTTAGGCACGTCACGATCCCCTGGGCTTTACCAATGTGGCTGGCAGCATGATCAGCATGGACATCTTTCACTCCTGGACAAAAACACACACACAAAAGAGAATCAGGGAAGGCAGAAATTAACTAAAGTTAAAACATTGCACCACTTTTAAAACAAACTCTTTGTATTAAATACACTTTGTCTAGGTACAAGAAGAATTTGTCTTCTAGTTTACCTCAGAAACCTAGTTACTGTTTTTGATTGACTAGGGCCATGCTAAAACCTTAAGCAGACACTGTTCTCTTGTATACATAATTTATCACAACAATTAAGCGCACGCACTTTGATATTAATAACTGGGAAATGCTTTCATGCTGAGTGCCCTGTACTTGAAATAGGTTGAGGCTTTGAGTCAGATGTCTCCTCTAGTCAATTAGACTGGAACAAGTGTGACAGGTTACTTCGCAGAGGGGGGCAAAATAATGACATTCCACAAAAGAACATGCGAATGATTGACAGAAACGCAGGTACTTGAGATGCAGAAATGCCACCTAATTAATCGCTCAAGTGAATACAGCTTGACTTGCTTCCAAATCTCCCTCTCATAAAACAATCTGCATGTTCAAGTAATCATTATTTTGTATACAGTGCATTCGGGAAAGTATACAGACCCCTTGACTTTGCCACATTTTGTTACGTTACAGCCTTATTCTAAAATTGATAAAATTGTTGTTTTTTTCCCCTCAATCTAGACACAATACCCCATACTGATAAAGCAAAAAAAGGTTTTCAGAAATGTTTGATGTGAATGTAATATTTCATAAGTATTCAGACCCTTTACTCAGTACTTTGTTGAAGCACCTTTGGCAGCGATTACAGCATCAAGTCTTTTTGGGTATGACACTACAAGCTTGGCACACCTATATATGGGAAGTTTCTCCCATTCTTCTCTGCAGATCCTCTCAAGCTTTGTCAGGTTGGATGGGGAGCGTCGCTTCACTTTTCCGGCCTCTCCAGAGATGTTCGATCGGGTTCAAGTCCATGCTCTGGCTGGGCCACTCAAGGACATTGAGACTTGTCCCGAAGCCACTCCTGCGTTGTCTTGAACGTGTGCTTGGGGTCGCTGTCCTGTTGGAAGGTGAACCGTCGACCCCAGTCTGAGGTCCTGAGTGCTCTGGAGCAGGTCTTCAGCAAGGATCTCTTTGCACCGTTCATCTTTCCCTCGATCCTGACTAGTCTCCCAGTCCTTGGCACTGAAAAACATCCCCACAGCATGATGCTGCCACCACCCTTCACCGTAGGGATGGTGTCCAAGTTTCCTCCAGACGTGACGCTTGGCATTCAGATCAAAGAGTTCAATCTTGGTTTCATCAGATCAGAGACTCTTGTTTCTCATGGTCTCAGAGTCTTTAGGTGCCTTCTGGCAAACTCCAAGCGGGCTGTCATGTGCCTTCTACTGAGGAGTGGCTTCCGTCTGGTCACTCTACCATAAAGGCCCAAATGGTGGAGTGCTGCAGAGATTGTTGTCCTTCTGGAAAGTTCTCCCATCTCCACAGAGAACTCTGAAGCTCTGTCAGAGTGACCATCGGGTTCTTGGTCACCTCCCTGACCAAGACCCTTCTCCCCCATTTGCTCAGTTTGGCCGGGCAGCCAGCTCTAGGAAGAGTCAATGGTGGTTCCAATCTTCTTCCATTTAAGAATGATGGAGGCCACTGTGTTCTTAGGGACTTTCAATGCTGCAGAAATGTTTGGTACCGTTCCCCATATCTGTGCCTCATCACAATCCTGTCTCGGAGCGCTACGGACACTTTTGCTCTGACATGCATTGTCAAATGTTGGACCTTATATAGACAGGTGTCTGCCTTTCCAAATCATTTACCCCAGCTGGACTCCAATCAAATTGTAGAAACATCTCAAGGATGAGCAATGGAAACAGGATGCACCCGAGCTCAATTTCGACTCTCATAGCAAAGGGTCTGAATACTTAGGTAAATAAACTATTTCTGTTTATTTTTTTTATAAATGTGGAAGTTTTTTTGTCATTATGGGGTATTGTGTGTAGATTGATGATGAACATTTTTATTTCATGCATTTTAAAATAAAGCTATAAAGTAACAAAATGTGGAAAAAGTCAAGGGGTCTGAAAACTTTCAGAATGCACTGTACATCCACAGTATAATGTGACTGTTCCTGTCCTGGTTCTTCCAAATCGGGAAAGAGCAGAGTCCTAGTCATTCATTTCATGTAGTGTGGAAATGGGTCATTTCTGTTGTCCAGCCTTTCAACAAAAATCTACAGGAGATCAGTGGCTATATTGATTCATTCTGATGGAATTTTCAATGTGCAATTATGAATGGAGCGCTCTGTAACGCCATGGCAGACATGGTATCATTAGACAAGGCACAATTACAAAGTTCCCGGCAATGTTCCATTCGGTGGCTGCAATTCTCATCTTTCTCATTTTAGTCAGTCAATGTGCTGCATTGGCAAGCATGATTCTCATCATTTCTAGGAGGTACTTGAACAATGGGAAGTTAATTGTGGATATAAATTCAATGTCCCCCCCCCTCGGGAACAGAACAATGCACATGCTGTACACTCTTCAGTCAGTGGAGTCAAGCACAAAACACACATACACCTGCTCACCTAAACTCTCTAGAAGAAGGTACAGTAGTGAGGACTGGGTATTCTCTGAATAGGCCTCCATCTCCTGGAGGTTTCTATAAGCTCTGTCTTCCAGGTCTTTCTCCTGTTGGCAACAGTAGAGACATACAGTGGGGAAAAAAAGTATTTAGTCAGCCACCAATTGTGCAAGTTCTCTCACTTAAAAAGATGAGAGAGGCCTGTAATTTTCATCATAGGTACACTTCAACTATGACAGACAAAATGAGGAAAAAAAATCCAGAAAATCACATTGTAGGATTTTTAATGAATTTATTTGCAAATTATGGTGGAAAATAAGTATTTGGTCACATACAAACAAGCAAGATTTCTGGCTCTCACAGACCTGTAACTTCTTCTTTAAGAGGCTCCTCTGTCCTCCACTCATTACCTGTATTAATGGCACTTGTTTGAACTTGTTATCAGTATAAAAGACACCTGTCCACAATCTCAAACAGTCACACTCCAAACTCCACTATGGCCAAGACCAAAGAGCTGTCAAAGGACACCAGAAACAAAATTGTAGACCTGCACCAGGTTGGGAAGACTGAATCTGCAATAGGTAAGCAGCTTGGTTTGAAGAAATCAACTGTGGGAGCAATTATTAGGAAATGGAAGACATACAACACCACTGATAATCTTCCTTGATCTGGGGCTCCACGCAAGATCTCACCCTGTGGGGTCAAAATGATCACAAGAACGGTGAGCAAAAATCCCAGAACCACACGGGGGGACCTAGTGAATGACCTGCAGAGAGCTGGGACCAAAGTAACAAAGCCTACCATCAGTAACACACTACGCCGCCAGGGACTCAAATCCTGCAGTGCCAGACGTGTCCCCCTGCTTAAGCCAGTACATGTTCAGGCAAGTATAAAGTTTGCTAGAGAGCATTTGGATGATCCAGATGAGGATTGGGAGAATGTCAGATGAAACCAAAATAGAACTTTTTGGTAAAAACTCAACTCGTCGTGTTTGGAGGACAAAGAATGCTGAGTTGCATCCAAAGAACACCATACCTACTGTGAAGCATGGGGTGAAACATCATGCTTTGGGGCTGTTTTTCTGCAAAGGGACCAGGACGACTGATCCGTGTAAAGGAAAGAATGAATGGGGCCATGTATCGTGAGATTTTGAGCGAAAACCTCCTTCCATCAGCAAGGGCATTGAAGATGAAACGTGGCTGGGTCTTTCAGCATGACAATGATCCCAAACACACCGCCCGGGCAACGAAGGAGTGGCCGTAAGAAGCATTTCAAGGTCCTGGAGTGGCCTAGCCAGTCTCCAGATCTCAACCCCATAGAAAATCTTTGGAGGGAGTTGAAAGTCCGTGTTGCCCAGCGACAGCCCCAAAACATCACTGCTCTAGAGGAGATCTGCATGGAGGAATGGGCCAAAATACCAGCAACAGTGTGTGAAAACCTTGTGAAGACTTACAGAAAACGTTTGACCTCTGTTATATACCCTTTGTTGGCAATGACAAAGTATTGAGATAAACTTTTGTTATTGACCAAATACTTATTTTCCACCATAATTTGCAAATAAATTCATAAAAAATCCTACAATGTGATTTTCTGGATTTTTTCCTCATTTTGTCTGTCATAGTTGAAGTGTACCTATGATGAAAATTACAGGCCTCTCTCATCTTTTTAAGTGAGAGAACTTGCACAATTGGTGGCTGACTAAATACTTTTTTTCCCCACTGTACATCAAATAAATTAAACAGAACTAGAATTGAATCCACACAAATCCATGACCTAAAATGCAACATATGCTTACTCTTTCAGAGATTATCCTAAGCATCCACCTCTTTGTCAGGTAGTGTTTCTTCACTGCCTACAAAATGAGATATTTGAAGATGTTTAAAACAGTGCACATCAAATGCATTGAAAAAGCTATGTTTAATGCTATGCAAAGTCCAAACGACATACAGTCGACTGTAATAGCCGCAGTTGCAAATCCAGCACCAGACTGACCCTCCATAGTTCTGCACTGACAGGCTGCACTGGGGGGTCGTCCCTGTAGATCTCCTCCACTGTAGTCTTCCAGAACTGCATCCGCATCAGACCTATAGACTTCTGGGAAACAGAGTCCTTAACCTTGGAGAGAAACAAAAAGCGAGGGTTTTCTCAATTCCTTTCAGAAGACTTCATTGAATGAGTTTAAACTGTTAGGCATATAGATTTGCACAAAAAAAGTGTCTCCCTTTACTAGACCATTCCCTCACTTATCCATGTTCATATCTAGGTCTATAGGTTGATGTATTATTCTAGACATAACAGCATTACCTGAACATCAACACTTAGCTCTGGACATGTACTGGACATATGACCACCCCATTGAGGATTATAGTATCATCATTTATAATATATGCATACAAAGTCACCATTATTATTAGTCAGTTGTACAACCGAATGCCTTCAATTGAAATGTGTCTTCTGCATTTAACCCAACCCCTCTGAATCAGAGAGGTGCGGGGGGCTGCCTTAATCGACATCCACGTCTTCGGGGAACAGTGGGTTAACTGCCTTGTCAGCTCGGGGATTCAAACTTGCAACCCTCTGGTTACAAGTCCAACGCTCTAACCACTAGGCTACCTGCCTTCAGAAAGTATTCACACCACTCAACACATTTTGTGTTACACCTTTAATTTAAAATGGACTAAATTGAGATTTGTTGGTCACTGGCCTACACACAATACCCCATAATGTCAAAGTGGAATTATGCTTTTCTAAATGTTTACAAATTATTACAAAATAAAAACCTGAACTGTATTGAGTCAATAAGCATTCAACCCATTTGTTATGGCAAGCAAAGATAAATTCAGGATTAAAAATGTAATAAACAAGTCACATAATAAGTTGCATGGACTCAATGTGTGTGCAACAATAGTGTTTAACATTATTTTTTAATGACTACCTCATCTCTGTACCCCACACATACAGATAATTGTAAGGTTCCTTAGTCGAGCAGTGAATTTAAAACAGATTCAACCACAAAGACCGGGGAGGTTATCCAATGCCTGGCAAAGAAGGGCACCTATTGGTAGATGGCTAAAAAAAAAAAGCAGACATTGAAAATCCCTTTGAGCATGGTGAAGTTGTTAACTACACTTTGGATGGTGTATCAACACACCCAGTCACTAGAAAGATACAGGCGTCCTTCCTAACTCAGTTGCCGGAGAGGAAGTAAACCGCTCAGGGATTTCACCATGAGGCCAATGGTGACTAAAACCGTTACAGGGTTTAATGGCTGTGATAGGAGAAAATGGAGGATGGATCAACAACATTGTAGTTACTCCACAATAGTAACCTAATTGACAAGAGTGAAAAGAAGGAAGCCTGTACAGAATAAAAATATTCCAAAACATGCATCTTGTTTGCAATAAGGCACTAAAGTAAAACTGCAAAAAATTTGGCAAAGAAATGTCTTTATGTCCTGAAAAAAAAAAGTGTTATGTTTGGGGAATATCCAAAATGTCAGAGTTCCACTCTTCATATTTTCAAGCATAGTGGTGGCTGCATCATGTTATGGGTTTGCTTGTCATTGGCCAGGACTAGGGAGTTTGGGGATAAAAATTTAACAGAATAGAGCTAAGCACAGGCAACATCCTAAAGGAAAACCTGGTTCAGTCTGCTTCCAACAGACACTGGAAGACAAATTTACATTTCAGCAGAACAGTAACCTAACACACATGGCCAATGTGTCCGAGTTACAATTTTGACTTAAATCTGCTTGAAAATGTATGGCAAGACCTGAAAGGGGTTATCTAGCAATCATCAACGACTCAGAGGTGTGAATACTTATGTAAATGAGATGTCTGTATTTTATTTGAAATACATTTGGAAAAAAATGTCACTTCGTCATTATGAGGTATTGTGTTCAAATGGGTGAGATTTAAAAAACACACACACACACTTGAAGTCGGAAGTTTACATACACTTAGGTTGGAGTCATTAAAACTCGCTTTTCAACCACTCCAAAATGTCTAGTTAACAAACTATAGTTTTGGCAAGTCAGTTAGGACATCTACTTTGTGCATGACAATGTCATTTTTCCAACAATTGTTTACAGACAGATTATTTCACTGTATCACAATTCCAGTGGGTCAGATGTTTACATACACTAAGTTGACTGTGCCTTTAAACAGCTTGGAAAATTCCAGAAAATGATGTCATGGCTTTAGAAGCTTCTGATAGGCTAATTGACATCATTTGAGTCAATTGGAGGTGTACCTGTGGATGTATTTCAAGGCCTACCTTCAAACTCAGTGCCTCTTTGCTTGACATCATGGGAAAATGAAAGGAAATCAGCCAAGACCTCAGAAAAAAAATTGGAGACCGCCACAAGTCTGGTTCATCCTTGGGAGCAATTTCCAAATGCCTGAAGGTACCACGTACATCTGTACAAACAATAGTACGCAAGTATAAACACCATGGGACCACGCAGCCGACATACCGCTCAGGAAGGAGACGAGTTCTTTCTCCTATAGATGAACGTACTTTGGTGCGAAAAGTGCAAATCAATCCCAGAACAACAGCAAGGACCTTGTGAAGATGCTGGAGGAAACAGGTACAAAAGTATCTATATCCACAGTAAAACAAGTCCTATATCGACATAACCTGAAAGGCCGCACAGCAAGGAAGAAGCCACTGCTCCAAAACCGCCATAAAAAAGCCAGACTATGGTTTGCAACTGCACATGGGGACAAAGATCGTACTTTTTGGAGAAATTTCCTCTGGTCTGATGAAACTAAAATATAACTGTTTGGCCATAATGACCATCGTTATGTTTGGAGGAAAAAGGGGGAGGCTTGCAAGCCAAGGAACACCATCATGTTGTGGGTGTGCTTTGCTGCAGGAGGGACTGGTGCACTTCACAAAAATAGATGGCATCATGAGGGAGGAAAATTATGTGGATATATTGAAGCAACATCTCAAGACATCAGTCAGGAAGTTAAAGCTTGGTCGCAAACGGGTCTTCCAAATGGACAATGACCGCAAGCATACTTCCAATTTGTGGCAAAATGGCTTAATGACAACAAAGTCAAAGTATTGGAGTGGCCATCACAAAGCCCTGACCTCAATCCCATAGAAAATTTGTGGGCAGAACTGAAAGTGTGTGCGAGCAAGGAGGCCTAGAAACCTGACTCAGTTACACTATCTCTGTCAGGAGGAATGGGCCAAAATTCACCCAAATTATTGTAGGAAGCTTGTGGAAGGCTATCTGAAACTTTTGACGCAAGTTAATTAAACAATTTAAAGGCAATGCTTCCAAATACTAATTGAGTTTATGTAAACTTCTGACCCACTGGGAATGTGATGAAAGAAATAAGCTGAAATAAATCACTCTATTCTGACATTTCACATTCTTAAAATAAAGTGGTGATCCTAAATGACCTAATACAGGGACGTTTTACTAGGATTAAATGTGAGGAATTGTGAAAAACTGAGTTTGTATTTGGCTAAGGTATATGTAAACTTATATTTATATATATATATATATATCTCAATTCTGAATTCAGGCTGTAACACAACATGTGGAACAAGTCAATGGGTATGAATACTTTCAGAAGGTACTCCGTGCTGAACTTGCTGGAATACCTGCCTGAGCCAGCTCGACATTGAAGGCCCTCAGGGCCAGTGAGGAGCGCCGGACATCCTCAGGGAGAAGCAGGGAGGACACAAAACCGTCATAGTCCCGAGATCTGGGGAAAACAAGGCAGTGGACACAGGCAAGTTTATTGAAACAAGTCAAGTGTAATGCTAGTGGTGGACTTACTTCTTCACAATGAAAGCATTGGATGCAGTAACACATGCAACAAAAACAAACAACTAGCCAGGGTTGGGGTCAATTCCATTTCAATTCAGTATATACACTGAAATTCCAATTCTCTTCAAAGCATTTCAATGAGGAAAATTTGGACAACGCGGCCAGTCGCAGAGGGCCCATGCAATTTGTTCATAGAATGATGCTAGCAAGTCATACCATTTAGAGCCATATTTAGCTAGCTAGCAAGTTGGCTTGCTTACCTCACAATATCGATACAGTATTTTTCGTTGTGCTGCGACTCTGCAGTCGAGTTTGTTGAAGCTCGTAGACATCTCACTTCTGTAGGTCGTTGAATACAAATAGCCTGTGGCAATATCTTTCTTTGGAGTGAGTGAAACACCGAACATTTTGTGGTTAATAATCCATGCTTTGCGCTAATGCCAGATGCCATGTTGACAACATACCCTTCAACTTTCACCCTTACCTTGTGTCGCAACAAAAATCTTCCTCCCTATTTAATTTGTGTTCCGCTTTATGTTGTATGTTTAAATACAGAACACTTGTTTTAGGTAAAGTATTTGCCTCAAGTTAGATAATTATTGGTAAGTTAACTTTGCTAATTTAGCGAACAATATGTGGCAGCTACAACTGTGCGTTTCAGTGCCATTTATATTGGACGTTTGCAGTAGGCAAAGTAAACAGAACATCATGTGCTCTTGTCTTGGACACGTCATATGACTTCCCTTGCGTTGTTTATGGGAGCTTAAAAGTAGAGTGAGGCAGGCGCACACTTTCAATGTCTATGTTATCATATGGCAACACTTTCAGTGAATTGTCACGTTGCGTTGCTCCTGATGTGGCTTGGTATTTGGCTGTCGGAGTGCAACAATATTGGGTAAGGGCCGTCGTTTCTAGCTTGTTAGCAAAACTTTCGCAATCAGACTCAGAAGTTAAAAAGCGCTAGCCTGCTCGCTAGCTAGCTAGGTTGGTTGTACTTGTGCTACTGTCTCAAGGAGGCAGACATGGATCTTGTTAGGACAGCATGTGAGGAGGACTCCGTAATTACCTGACTTGGTTGTCCCGTGTAGCTCAGTTAGTAGAGCATGGCTCTTGCATTTCCGGGTTTGTGGGTTCTATTCCCAAGGGGGACCAATATGAAAATGTATGAACTAAAATGTAAAAAGAATGAGGGTACGTTTTATATTCCCTGCCTACGTTCTGCCAGGGTTTGGGATTGTAAACTAACCGACTAATGCATTCATAATTTGGTCAGTTAAAGCCAGCCAGTTGCTTGATTCTAATGTTTATCTATTGCAGTGGCAGCAGTAAAGAGCAAAGTCATTCTTGTCTCTGACAGCAGAGATAACGGTATGTTGTCCCTTTGTGAATATAGTCAAGTGAAGAAGTCTTTGGCACACTTTGCTTCACTGCAAGCTGAGGACCCATCTGAAATAAACATATACTCTGTGTGTGTGTGTGTGTGTGTGTGTGTATATATAATGTACTTTGCTAATGTTAAATATGAGCATTTTTCATGCATGAAATAACTCATCCCCTATTCTTTACAAAATTATATTGTTATTATTTAAAGTACAAATCGGAAGTCCACGGTAAAGTACACGTCATTTCATTGAGGCAGAGATGTTTCTTCTTTGATCACAACCCATCTTGAAGTTTCCGGTAGTTGCATTTAATCAACACTAGAGTGCAGTGATGGATAGTGCTGTGCTTGTATCTCAAATTATATAAATCAATTCCTAGTAATCAATTCTCAAGTTTATGTCCGGTTTTTACAGACCCTGTCTTTACTTTGTTACAACAACCTCTCCAGCATTTCTCTCATCCTATCAAGTACCGTAAGCTGTCATATGTTGTCTAATGTCATAGAGTACCAATTGAAGGTCTCAAGTTAAAGCTGCAAAATGTAACTTTTTGGGCGACCCCACAAAATTCACATAGAAATGTGAGTTATTGATCTCATTGAAAGCAAGTCTACGAAGCTGGAGATCTGTTGTGTCCTAATTCTATGCTTTCTGTTTTAAAGTTTAATTTTTGCGTATTTTACAATTGTTTTTGTACACCCAGCTTGAAACTGCTAAAAATACATTATTTTTGGTTATGGAAAGTATATTTCACAGTGGTTTAGATGGTACAATGATTCTCTACACTATACTTGCCTGTTTTGTTACTTTAACTGAAATCAGGTGTTAATTCTTGCATAGTGTATCTTGCATAGTGCATCTTTATTAACCCTTACCTTAGCCATTTCAACTTCAATTTGGTGACATAAGCGTTGAGATGTACCAAGGATCCCGGATAGCAAAGAACTTGGTCTGAAGTGGCCCTAGGCTTTTTCTTCTGAAAAACCATATGTAGTCACATGACCAACAATCTTTTGACACATTGACCCACTGATAAGAAGTCAATTGTTTGTGAGAGTGAAGTGTTTTTGGACTTAACTCAATAAATGTTTAACAAGTACTTTTACTTAAAAGAAAAAAGTTATAAACATTTTTGCTGCAGATCTTGATTTCTTTTAATGCAGTTTGTCTATTTTTGCATCAAGTTTAATGCAGTATGGACTCAGGATAAGTGTATCATCATGAGTAAATAAAGTTGAATCAGCTGGATATTTGTTCTCCACAGTCCCTCATTGGACGATGACCTCCTAACGCCCTACCCCTACGGTCATAGCCATGGGCCCTCGCACTCCCACCGTCATGTCCGTGACTGCCAGCCCGTTGTCCATGGCAACGTCACCCACCAGACCTGGCCCGCCAGAAACTACACTGGGGTGCCCGTGGCTGAGTCTAAAGTCTTCATCTCTGACGTCCCTGGCACAACCCGACAGGTCACAGGTCAGTGGAGGAAATACTCATTTTGAAAATACCCCTAAAATTGCCCCATTTAATTCTTTATGGCAAAATTTGTTATTTTCTTTGTTTCCATAGATATTCAGCAGTTTTAAATATCATACCCTTACAATATTAGGCTTTTGTCAAGTGAGATTCTGATAAATTTTTTGTTGTTGTGTATATAAACTCAAAAATTAAGATATTATTTCCTCCCTGCCACAGGTCACATTACAGTGGTCCACGACCCCCTGAGGACGGTGTCTGTGCTGGAGCCTGGAGGGCCGGGGGGGTGCGGGATGAACAAGAGGGAGGTGGTGGAGGAAACGGCTAGAGACGGCAGGTGTCTCTATGCCCAGAATGGAGGGTTCTTTGGTACTAGGACCGGGGAGTGTTTGGGGAATGTAGTGAGTGACGGGGTTCAAGTGAGGGACAGCGGAGGGTTGCAGAATGCCCAGTTTGGCATCAGGAGGGACGGGACGCTGGTGTTTGGGTAAGAGCTGCCGGTCTCGTTGAATTTCCTTCTCAGTCTCTCTCTGTACCTCAATTTGAGCTTCCATTTTGTGGTTGTAATGTGAATAATTTCTAACAGAAATTTGGACTTCATGACTTTTTCTAGACATGCTGTCAAGGCTTGTAGTTGAGGTTGTGGAACACTGATCCTGTTATCATAAAATATAAAGTTCTTATGTTTATTTGCTCAAACACAAAGGCCTTTATTTCATTCTACGATTATTACTCATTTCTAAATTATCGCAAGTCTTATCTCATCTCCCTAGCAGCAATGCTTCTTTGTTTCTCCATATGAAACTTTATTGAACTTGCACTAGCCTAACCTCTATGCTCAAATGAAGCCACCCAACGAAAACACACGCACACACCACAATAACCCTATCTCGTAAATGACGTCTACTTTGGAACATAACCAATTCGAATAGAACGGTACTCCCTGTTCCCTGGAGAAGTGTGTTGTGTTGACCTGTCAGTCATTCCGTGTAGAGCAATGTCTCTACCTTGGAATTTTCCTGTTTCCCAGATAATGGTGTTTACGTTCATGTACGTTTATTGGGGAAAAATAAGAACAGTGAAAAAAGCAGTGGTCCCTAAACCGATAAAACCAGCCACCTGGAACAGACGATTGTTGTGGAATGGCTGATGTAATATTGTATGGGTAGAATCACCAAAGCATTCACTGTGTCCAATGTGCCCCCCGCATCTCAGAGGGCTGTGAACACTAAGCTATTTAACTGTCACAAATTAGAAGTACGAACATTTCTTGTGGGGCAAACAAAGCTAGCCAGGTGAAAACACTGTGTACAGAGATTTAGGATGCACTTGAGCTTTTGGCTGCCTCAGCCAACATGCTTTATCTCACTAGATTGCTGAATGTACCCTTTTTAACATGCGTATCGAAGTATGTGATCTCATGAGTACATTGTTCCACAGTTGGTTATTCCTTTCTTGAGATATGACTGACTGGTGTTATTTGATGCTGTTTGGGGATGACTTAACTTTTTCCTCATCTTTCTCCCTGATTTTCCCTCTCTACATCCTGTTTCTCTTCTTCTTTCTGTCTCAAGTTATCTCTCTGAGGAGGATGTGCTGGATGAGGCCAACCCCTTTGTGCAGTTGGTCAGTGGGGTGGTGTGGCTGCTCCGAGACAGCCAGGTCTACATTAACCAGAGCATAGAGGCTGAGTGTGACAGGACACAGGAGACGGGTAGCTACTGCAGGATACTGAGGATGTCTTCAACTTAGCCATACTTACTTAAAATGCTAGAGATATATGTAGTTAGTATTGATATCTTTTAATATTACTTTAGGTAAAGTCTCCATTAAGTGCAGATCTAGTATCGGCTTGCTCAACCATTAGATTAGGAAGTAAAAAGCAGGACTGGCCTTAAGTCAGCACTTAGCGGGAACTTTGTCCTAGACTTGATGTAGAAATCTGTTTTTGGCTTCACGTCACTCGTATAACATGGCCATTTAAAACATCAGGGAGTTGTCATAATACACAATAAAAAATACATTTAGAAATATGAAGAGAAATTCCATATGGCACAATTTACAAATGCAAATGGTGAAACAATGTTTGCTCGTTCTGGCTATGTAAAAACAACAATGATGAATTCAGCCAGTATGCTTCAATTCAATTTTCATGCGATTGATTCCGCAGGGAAATTCCGCCATTTTGTGGATGTGGTGTCGGCCAGGACAGCGGTTGGTCACGATAAGGAGGGGAAACTGATCCTGTTCCACATAGACGGACAGACGGACCACAGAGGGTAAGAATGGAAAAGAGATGAGGAGTTGAGAAAAGGGAGGAAGAAGAGGGTAAGGAGATATAGAAAGGGTGGAAATAATACCGGTGTAATTTGATGAGGGAGAATAAGTGGGAGACAGAAGAGGGAATACAGTGGGAGGGAGAGAAAATGGTGGTCAAAGTGATGGAGAGTGAAAGGAATGAGAGACAATGTTGGTTGCACAACGTAGGTTTGATTGGAGGCAGAAGTGGGGCCATTTAGGCATATGAAAGGAGATCCGGCTGAGTAATACGGCTCTGATCAATTCTATTGATCTGCCTTTCTCTGCACCGGTGCAATGAACAAATGACCTCATTGACCTAGAGATTCATGAGTTTATGTTAAAGACGTGGCTTTGGAAAGACCACAAGGGGACATGTCTGTTCATGTCCATGGCCTCTCCACTCAATATCAGGCCATATATAGGCCTGATACTGATCAATAAATCTTATCTAGTCGGCACAGTCTCTCGGTGCATATCAGACCAACCATTGACCTTCTCCAATGAACTTACTGCTTCAGAAATCCTTATGGATTTGTTTTGCATTAAATGCAAGCACCTTCCTCCTATATGGCCTTATGGTACTGTACTAGTGGTGTTGTACCAATTGTTCTCTCCTCTCTCTAGTATGAATCTTTGGGAGGTGGCAGATTTTCTAAAAGGTCAGGGGGTCATCAATGCAATCAACCTGGATGGGGGCGGTTCTTCCACTTACGTGGCGAACGGCTCATTGGCCAGCTACCCCTCGGACCACTGGTAAGCCAATCAGAAAGCTCATGTCACATGTTCATTGTAATGACATTACAAGGTTTATGTAGCTGCTTTTTGTGTATTTGAGTCAAATGTTGTTGCTGTTTGACACTAAATTATGATATTCATTCTCTCACCTGCTCTTTCTTTGTCTCCACGCTCCCCATCTCCTCTCTCTATTCCCTCCTTCAGTGTCTCAGACCCCATGTGGCGCTGCCCTCGGCAGGTCTCCACCATCCTGTGTGTCCACCAGCCACTGTGCCAGCCTGAGGACTGCAGCGGGCATGGGACGTGCATCGATGGGCACTGCCAATGCCAGGAGGGCTGGAGTGGGACTGGCTGTGACACCCTGGTGTGCCAACCACCCACCTGCGGTGCCCACGGTGTCTGTACACAGGGTGAGTGAGGATTGGGTACAGAGAGTTCTGAACCAGCTCTCTGTGTTTACAATGAAACTCCTCTCTTCTCTTCTCTCCTCTTTCTTTCTCCATTCTCTCTTTCTCATCTCTCTCTCTCCTGGTGCAGATGGCTGTGCGTGTGACGCTGGATGGAGAGGGGAGAACTGCAGCCAAGGTAATCAGCCTCTCTCTCTGGCTTTGTTTGTTTACACAACAAGTCTGTAATTTCTCCTGGTGTGAAACATGTTGCTTGTCCCCAGGACCCTATGATTTGTGAAGAATGTGCTCTGTCGAGCTTTGGCAATTACTGTTGGTAGTTATAACTTCCACATTCCAGGGCAGTACTTTAACACCTCCTAGCCCTCACATTTTCTTGCACTCACTGCACCCTCTCCCAACCCCATGGTCCTATAATACACTCTTTACTTTCCTGACCAAACCTGTATCCTACATAATACTGTATACAATGACGTCTTGTCCTCATCCTGTAATACTCCCTCCAAAATCTACAGTTTCTGACCGTCCACCTATCACAGCTTACTAGTGTCTTAACTTCTCTCTCTCTCTCTCTCTCTCTCTCTCTCTCTCTCTCTCTCTCTCTCTCTCTCTCTCTCTCTCTCTCTCTCTCTCTCTCTCTCTCTCTCAGTGTGTGAATTGGGTTTCTATGGAGACAGCTGCAACCAGACATGCACCTGCACTAAAGGGGGCTCATGTGACCCTGTTCACGGTGGCTGCAGCTGCTCCGTTGGTTTCCATGGCGACTCCTGTGAACAAGGTGTGTTTATACATGGGTGTGTGTATTGCTAGTAGTGTGGCAGGATAAGCGTGTAACCCTGATTGATTGGTGTACACCTAAAACAACCTTCACGATCCGCCAAAGCAAATTTGTAATCCCCTCTCAATCCCTAATTTCTCTTTCACATTCCCTCACCTGTTTTAGTAATAGCACCTTGGAGCGCTTGAAATGTTATGCCTTATTCCCAGTCTCTCAGGGATAATGGTGAGCAACAAAGCTTTCCCAGTGGTCCGGCTAGAACATTCCCTCTCTGTACGACTTCTGCCAAAAGTCTCGCTCCAAATCTCAGAATGAGAACTGCTGGAACACATTAGACCTAATATGCTAAGCCTTTGTTATATAACTTCCTTGGCCCTCTGATCCCCAAATCCTGGACTGAATACCTGTTGCTTTGGAGATTAAATGAAGCTATTGTTGATGTCTTATTGTCTGTCATAGCCATTTCACTCTTCATGTTCATCAATGCTGTAGTTCCCATGTATTATAGACTAGTTTACAGTTGAAGTCGGAAGTTTACATACACTTAGGTTGGAGTCATTAACTCGTTTTTCAACTACTCCACAAATTTCTTGTTAACAAATTATAGTTTTGGCAAGTCGGTTAGGACATCTACTTTGTGCATGACACAAGTCTTTTTCCAACAATTGTTTACAGACAGATTATTTCACTTATAATTCACTGTATCACAATTCCAGTGGGCCAGAAGTTTACATACACTAAGTTGACTGTGCCTTTTAAACAGTTTGGAAAATTCCATAAAATTATGTCATGGCTTCTGATAGGCTAATTGACATAATTTGAGTCAATTGGAGGTGTACCTGTGTATGTATTTCAAGGCCTACCTTCAAACTCAGTCTCTCTTTGCTTGACATCATGGGAAAATAAAAAGAAATAAGCCAAGACCTCAGAAAAACAATTGTAAACCTCCATGTCTGGTTCATCCTTGGGAGCAATTTCCAAACGACTGAAGGTACCACGTTCATCTGTACAAACAATAGTATGCAAGTATAAACACCATGGGACCACGCAGCCGTCATACCGCTCAGGAAGGAGACAAAATTGATGGCATCATGAGGAAGGAAAATTATGTGGATATATTGAAGCAACATCTCAAGACATCAGTCAGGAAGTTAAAGCTTGGTTGAAAATGGGTCTTCCAAATGGACAATGACCCCAAGCATACTTCCAAAGTTGTGGCAAAATGGCTTAAGGACAACAAAGTCAAGGTATTGGAGTGGTCATCACAAAGCCCTGACTTCAATCCTATAGAAAATTTGTGGGCAGAACTGAAAGAGTGTGTGTGAGCAAGGAGGCCTACAAACCTGACTCATTTACACCAGCTCTATCAGGGCCAAAATTCACCCAACTTTTTGTGGCAAGCTTGTGGAAGGCTACCTGAAACGTTTGAGCCAAGTTAAACAATTTAAAGGCAATGCTACCAAATACTAATTGAGTGTATGTAAACTTCTGACCCACTGGGAATGTGATGAAATAAATAAAAGCTATAAAAAATCATTCTCTCTACTATTATTCTGACATTTCACTTTCTTAAAATAAAGTGGTGATCCTAACTGAACTAAGACAGGGAATCTTTACTCAGATTAAATGTCAGGAATTGTGAAAAACTGAGTTTAAATGTATTTGGCTAAGGTGTATGTAAACTTCTGACTTCCACTGTATATGTGTGACAATTACTTATTGTGAACAGTATCTTCAAATCCCTAAGAAGGGCTAGGAAACCAAAACATTGGTACTAACCCCGGCTGTTGCAAGCTAGAGCAGTGGTTTTCAGGAGGGAAGTTTTTTTGCATTAAAGTATTTTCCAGTGACATCTTATCCTGTTTCCTTGGTGTCTCTTACATCACTTCCTGTGTTCCCCTCAGAGTGTCCTCTGGGTTTGTACGGGCTGGACTGTGGGCAGGAGTGCCAGTGCCAGGACATGTGCCCATGTGACCCGGTCACAGGAAGCTGCAACACCCTTTTCCAGGGAGAGAAGAACCACAGCATACACAGAGGTATGTAACCACCTGTAACACCCTTGCCTGCTCAGAGCACTAGTAGTTGCAGTAACTAAACGGATCACAACATTCTGCATAAAGAGGTTACAAGCCTCTATTCATGATGTCTGCACCTCAGTCTCTGAGTACTAATAGTTTCATAGTTGTCGTCCTGTAAAGTGTCTTGTACAGTATGTGGACCACTTCATTCTAAGCTTGCTAGCATAGGTTTTCTCCCAAATATGAGTTGTCTGTTGGTTCCCCATCATTACATGGTACAGACATTCAGGATATGTTTCAGTTGGCTGTATGTAGTCTAGGGCTGTCCCCAACAACCCCCAAAAAATCTGACATTTTTAAATGTGTATTTTTCCATATAGACACATCCTATGTATTTTGATTTAATCAACTATATACATTGAGCTTGTCTGATGCTTTAAGCTCACTGTTTGATGAAATAAGACACATGACTCAAGAGGGAGCCAGAGATCTAGATAACCTTAACCTGACCAACCATCCTCTTCCCTCTCCTGATGGCTTTTGCAGATTCTGCCATTATTCTCCTGAAGTTGCTGGTAATAGTCTACACGAGGAGTCGGCAACCTTTTTTCATGTGGAATGCCAATTTCTTACCATTTCTACCGATCTGTGTGCCAGTTATGGTTTTCATATGCACATTTATAATAATGTCTCAATCATTGTCATGTGGTTAATCAAAATTATATCTAAATTAAAATGATACAAACCTAAAAAGTAAATGATTTTGCTATTGTTCAACTATGTAAAAATAGCCTACGTAAAGCCAACAAATACAAATATTGCAGCCTGTTGATAGAAAATACCCTGATAAATATCCTATAAATCACATTGGCTACGCATGGACTGTCTGCAATGAACTTGAAACATTGTATCCACTATTAACTTGGGTCTGGTCTGAAGCTTGCCCTAGCAAACTTGCAACATTGTATAAAATATTCTGGGCCCTCAGTTTCCTACTCCAGTGAGCTCGGGACAGACACCGCTGTAGGCTATTTGCGCAAGTGATAAGAAGCAGTGATTGCCTTGGGCAGGAGCTCACTGGAACTGAGTCCCGACACCTCAAATGTCCTGCTGCTTGAGCTCCTGTTCCTCTTATAGAATATTAGCTCAAAAGTATTGTGGAGCTCCGGCACCTAAATATAAACTGTACCGGCACCCAAAATGGGACCGGGACCTATTTCAGTCCAATTCAACCACTGATGAGAAGTAATCAGGTAGGCCTATTCAGTGACGTTTCCATTGAATCAGAGCATAACATTTTTCCATTCACACTGAGTGGTATTTGAAAGGGAGAGCGCCTGAATGATTTTTCAAATACATTGAGGAACTATTGTCATTCTCAATGGATGTAAAAACAGACTTCGTTTGCTTGCTGTTTGAGGTGAAAACATTACTTTGAGAAGCTCCACAGCTCATTAGTGGTGGTGCATTAAGCCAATCAGAAATACTATCAGATCCCCAAATGGGCACATTTATATTCTTACATTTGTGAGCAGGCCAGGTAGCCTATAGGACTACTTCTAAGTGTAATCATGTGCGCATTCTTACTCATTATTGACAGGAGCGCTCCAAACAAAAGACAATGACTAAATTGAATTGTCAAAACTCGTAATAAAATAAACCAACTTGTTCCTCACAAGTGTTGCATAGGTTGTGTGCTCTGCAAACAATGTGTCCACTGCAACAATGAGAATGGTAAAAGGAATAATAATATATTGAATGCATTAACAGAAATGACCGTAGCCGAACAAACATTGTAGATTAGGAATTAACAGTACATGTACTACTGGTGCTATCTTTAATGGGGAACTGATAGACACTAACAATCAAATGCAAACAATTCACACAATGAAGTTATGAAACAATGAATGTGCACAAATTGGCGGGAGAGAGCGCATTCTGGAGAGAGAAGTGCATTGCATCTGGGTGAGTCATGGTCAATCCGATGTTTGCCTTGGCCATGCAGTATTTACAGTGATACAGCCTCTGCAGAAGTTACAGTGAGGGAAAAAAGTATTTGATCCCCTGCTGATTTTGTACGTTTGCCCACTGACAAAGAAATGATCAGTCTATAATTTTAATGGTAGGTTTATTTGAACAGTGAGAAACAGAATAACATAAAAAAAACACGTGAAAAATGTTATAAATGGAATTGCATTTTAATGCGGGAAATAAGTATTTGACCCCTCTGCAAAACATGATTTAGTACTTGGTGGCAAAACCCTTGTTGGCAATCAGAGGTTAGATGTTTCTTGTAGTTGGCCACCAGGTTAGCACACATTTCAGGAGGGATTTTCTCCCACTCCTCTGCAGATCTTCTCCAAGTCAATAAGGTTTCAAGGCTGACGTTTGGCAACTCGAACCTTCAGCTCGAACCCTCCACAGATTTTCTATGGGATTAAGGTCTGGAGACTGGCTAGGCCACTCCAGGACCTTAATGTGCTTCTTCTTGAGCCACTCCTTTGTTGCCTTGGCCGTGTGTTTTGGGTCATTGTCATGCTGGAATACCCATCCACGACCCATTTTCAATGCCCTGGCTGAGGGAAGGAGGTTCTCACCCAAGATTTGACGGTACATGGCCCCGTCCATCGTCCCTTTGATGCGGTGAAGTTGTCCTGTCCCCTTAGCAGAAAAACACCCCCAACGCATAATGTTTTCACCTCCATGTTTGACAGTGGGGATGGTGTTCTTGGGGTCATAGGCAGCATTCCCCCTCTTCCAAACACGGCGAGTTGAGTTGATGCCAAAGAGCTCCATTTTGGTCTCATCTGACCACAACACTTTCACCCAGATGTCCTCTGAATCATTCAGATGTTCATTGGCAAACTTCAGACGGGCATGTATATGTGCTTTCTTGAGCAGGGGGACCTTGCGGGTGCTGCAGGATTTCAGTCCTTCACGGCGTAGTGTGTTACCAATTGTTTTCTTGGTGACTATGGTCCCAGCTGCCTTGTTATCATTGACAAGATCCTCCCGTGTAGTTCTGGGCTGATTCCTCACCGTTCTCATGATCATTGCAACTCCACGAGGCGAGATCACCAAGCTGCTTGGCGATGGTCTTGTAGCCCATTCCAGCCTTGTGTAGGTCTACAATCTTGTCCCTGACATCCTTGAAGAGCTCTTTGGTCTTGGCCATGGTGGAGAGTTTGGAATCTGATTGATTGATTGCTTCTGTGGACAGTTGTATTTTATACAGGTAACAAGATGAGATTAGGAGCACTCCCTTTAACTACTTAGGGAGTGGTGGGGCGCTAGCCCACTCCCGACACTACCCGGTGAAATGTAAGGCGCCAAATTCAAAATCCAAAAGTTGAATTATTAAACATTCATCAATATACAACTGTTGCATAGTCATCAAAAGCTCTGCTTCTTGGCAATATCACAGCGATGTCAGATTTCAAAAAGGCTTCACGGCGAAAGCACAACATTTGATTGTTTGAGGGTAGCACCTCCAATATTTTACCATTAGTATAAATTCATAAACCATCGCGTTTCACACAACACAATTCACAGCGAAAACAAATCCCTTACCTTTTGAAGAACTTCTGCTGAGTACTTCCCAAGTGTCCAACGAAGACAATCAATGGTTCTTTTGTTAGAAAAAGTAATTTATTATATCCATAAATCTGTTTGGTTGGCGCATTATGTTCATAAAATACAGCGTCCACTCGCCCATTGAACCGTGAAGAGAACCCGTTCAACCTATACCTATAACCTTGTCCAAGAACAATCAAACATCATTGATAATGTATCCTTAGGAACACTTTTTTTGTATATTTACTATAATATTATAAACTGGACGATAGGAAAGGAAAAAACCACAGCACGCGTGAGCCCGTGAACGCGCATCCTCTTCTGTTTACATCCGATGACCACTTTGAAATTCTTCTTGTATTACCATCCAGAGCAACTAAACATCATCAAACACTGTCTAGAGACTGTTGACATCCAGTGGAAGCAATAGGTACTGCAATCTTACTCTTATATATGTCTGTTTTCAAAAGGGAGGGGTTTAAAATGAGGCAATATGTCAATCACTTTTTCCAGGACAGAAATTCCTCGGGTTTTCGCCTATTATATCAGTTTTGTTATACTCACAGTGTTTCCTATCCAATAGTACTACTTATGTGCATATCCTATTTTCAGGGCCTGAGTGGGAGGCATTTTACTTTGGGCACACCAGACTCTCCACAACTGTCACCTGGGGGAGCCTCTCCCTAAGAAGTTAAGAGTGTGCTCCTAATCTCAGCTCGACACCTGGGAGCCAGAAATCTTTACGATTGAGAGGGGGTCAAATACTTATTTCCCTCATTAAAATGCCAATCAATTAATAACATTTTTCACATGAGTTTTTCTGGATTTTTTTGTTATTCTGTCTCTCACTGTTCAAATAAACCTACCATTAAAATTATAGACTGATCCTTTTTCTTTGTCAGTGGGCAAACGTACAAAATCAGCAGGGGATCAAATACTTTTTTCCCTCACTGTAGGGCATTCACACTTCTTGCGCTTCGCGGCGCAGAGCTGTTGTGAAGGAAGTAGTACCGCTCCCATCTACCGTCAACCAATCACGTCAATGCGGAGCTATACAGGGCCCTCCGCATTGGTTCATTTTGGAGGTGCATGGCCGCTGCACTCTCCATATGGAGCCTCCGACCACATTTTGGATCTAGGTTAAATTGGCTTTTAGTCTAAGCCTCTGCAATAGATTAGTTCACTGATGTGGCAGTGTGTGTATGATATACACGCATGCTACTGGTCGACAAAAAAAAAATATTGGTTGACCAACAGCCTGTCAACTAATTGGGGTCAGCCCTAATGTAGTCGTCCTGTGTGTCTAGTGTTCTGTCATTGTACAGTCATGGCCGTCTGCTGCCTCAGTTTGTATGATGGCAATTTGCATATACTCCAGAATGTCATGAAGAGTGAGTCCCTCTTTGCCATGCAAATGAACTGAATCCCCCCAAAACAATTCCACTGCATTTCAGCCCTGCCACAAAAGGACCAGCTGACATCATGTCAGTGATTCTCTCGTTAACACAGGTGTGAGTGTTGACGAGGACAAGGCTGGAGATCACTCTGTCATGCTGATTGAGTTCGAATAACAGACTGGAAGCTTCAAAAGGAGGGAGGTGCTTGGAATCATTGTTCTTCCTCTGTCAACCATGGTTACCTGCAAGGAAACACGTGCCGTCATCATTGAGTTGCACAAAAAGGGCTTCACAGGCAAGGATATTGCTGCCAGTAAGATTGCACCTAAATCAACCATTTATCGGATCATCAAGAACTTCAAGGAGAGCGGTTCAATTGTTGTGAAGAAGGCTTCAGGGAGCCCAAGAAAGTCCAGCAAGCGTCAGGACCATCTCCTAAAGTTGATTCAGCTGCGGGATCGGGGCACCACCAGTACAGAGCTTGCTCAGGAATGGCAGCAGGCAGGTGTGAGTGCATCTGCACACACAGTGAGGCGAAGAATTTTGGAGGATGGCCTGGTGTCAAGAAGGGCAGCAAAGAAGCCACTTCTCTCCAGGAAAAACATCAGGGACAGACTGATATTCTGCAAAAGGTACAGGGATTGGACTGCTGAGGACTAGGGTAAAGTCATTTTCTCTGAATCCCCATTCCGATTGTTTGGGGCATCTTGAAAAAAGCTTGTTCGGAGAAGACCAGGTGAGCGCTACCATCAGTCCTGTGTCATGCCAACAGTAAAGCATCCTGAGACCATTCATGTGTGGGATTGCTTCTCAGCCAAGGGAGTGGGCTCACTCACAATTTTGCCTAAGAACACAGCCATGAATAAAGAACGGTACCAACACATTCTCAGAGAGCAACTTCTCCCAACCATCCAGGAACAGTTTGGTGACGAACAATGCCTTTTCCAGCATGATGGAGCACCTTGCCATAAGGCAAAAGTGATAACTAAGTGGCTCGGGGAACAAAACATCGATATTTTGGGTCCATGGCCAGGAAACTCGCCAGACCTTAATCTCATTGGGAACTTGTGGTCACTCCTCGAGGCGGGTGGACAAACAAAAACCCACAAATCCTGACAAACTCCAAGCATTGATTTATGCAAGAATGGGCTGCCATCAGTCAGGATGTGGCCCAGAAGTTAATTGACAGCATGCCAGGGCAGATTGCAGAGGTCTTGAAAAAGAAGGGTCAACGCTGCAAATATTGACTCTTTGCATCAACTTCATGTAATTGTCAATAAAAGCCTTTGACACTTATGAAATGCTTGTAATTATACTTCAGTATTCCATAGTAACATCTGACAAAAAATATCTAAAGACACTGAAGCCGCAAACTTTGTGGAAATTAATATTTGTGTCATTCTCAAAATTTTGGGCCACAACTGTAGTACAAATCAAGAAGGTTTATATCTCAGATGATCAACTGTCCCAGCACACCCAGACTCCTTTCCCTTCTATGTATTACCTCATTTTATCTCTTCCCTTCCTTTTTGTACCTGACTGTCCCTCCTTGTTCGCTACTTGTTGGCCTTGCTTTCTCAATTCAATTCAAGGGCTTTATTGGCATGGGGAAACATGTTTACATTGCTTAAGCAAGTGAAATAGATAAACAAAAGTGAAATAAACAATCAAATATAAACATTAGACTCACAAGTTCCAAAGGAAGATACATTTCAAATGTCATATTATGGCTATATGCAGTTTTGTAATGATGTGCAAAAGGGAAAATAAACAACATGGGTTGTATTTACAATGGTCTTTGTTCCTCACTGGTTGCCCTTTTCTTGTGGCAACAGGTCACACATCTTGCTGCTGTGATGGCACACTGGTATTTCACCCAATATATATTTGAGAGTTTATCAATTTGATTTGTTTTCTAGTTCAGAAGTGGTTAGGAAGTGCAGCTCCGTTTCCACTTCATTTTGTGGGCAGTGTGCACATAGCCTGTGTTCTCTTGAGAGCCAGGTCTGCCTACGGCGGCCTTTCTCAATAGCAAGGTTATGCTCACATAGTCAAAGCTTTCCTTAATTTTGGGTCAGTCAGTGGTCCGTATTCTGCCACTCTGTACTCTGTTTAGGGCCAAATAGCATTCTAGTTTGTGCTCTTTTTTTGTTAATTACTTGACACATTGGAAATAATTATTTTTGTTTTCACATGATTTGGTTGGGTCTAATTGTGTTGGAATAGCTTGCTTAGGGGACTCTTCTCATGTTCATTTCTCTGTAGGTGATGACTTTGTTATGGAAGGTTTGGTAATCACTCGCTCTGTCTGTATCTCCCCCTCCCTTACTCTGCTGGTTGTGTCCATATGTAGGGAATAGCAGGGATGTGTTCATGAGCTCTCCTAAACTCGGAACTATGACAGGCCCGTGCAGACTGGAATCTCACTCCTCAGCACACCACTTTGTTTTACTTTAGTTATCGCTGTGTGATCCACTATCTCTGCTATTTACTCTAGTTCTATGTTGGTGGTGTTTCTATGTGTGGGGGTTGGAGCATCAATGCCACACTACACGGACTCATTCCCTCTCATATTCTAGTGTGTTCTCACTCACCCCCTCCCGCAGTCCTTCATCCCACGTCCTCCAAGGTTGATCGCCCCTTTCAGTCTCTGAGCATAGCCCAGGACAGTGCTCCTTATCAGGATGATGGGCTGACTGGCCCTCACCATCTACTGACTGCCACTTACAACACACGTGTAGGAGTTAAACATATTTAGACCCCTGTAAAAGAGAGGTGGGGTAGGGGAGCTTAGTCAAGGGCGTGTTGGGATGTATGTCACAAACTAGAGTAACCCTAATAAATCGCCAGTCCTCTACATATGTACATATCAAGTTTCATTTCTTAATGCCTTGTTTGCAATGTTCCTTGTGTTTACACTAGTATGTAAATATAGAATGCCTTCAGAAAGTATTCATACCCCTTGACATACCCCTCCATTTTGTTGTTACAGCCTGGATTTAAACTGGATTGAATACATTTTTTGTCACCCATCTACACACAATACCCCATAATGGCAAAGTGAAAACATATATTTTTAGACATTTCTGGAAATGTATTGACAATTAAAATACAGAAATATCTAATTTACATAAGTATTCACACCCCTGAGTCAATACTTTGTAGAAGCATATTTGGCAATGATTACAAGCTGAGTCTTTCTGGGTTAGTCTATGGGCTTTCCACACCTGGATTGTGCAGTATTTGCCCATTTATTATTTTCAAAAGTCTGTGTCAAATTGGTTGTAGGTCATTGCTAGACAATTTTCAGGTCTTGTCTTATATTTCATTCAAAACTAACTTGGCCACTCCAGTGTAGAATTGGCCTTGTGCTTTAGGTTATTGTCCTGCTGAAAGGAAAATGTAAACTACCAGTGTCTGGTGGAAAGCAGATTGAACCAGGTTTTCCTCTAGGATTTTGCCTGTGCTAAGCTCCATTCTGTTAATTTTTTTTCAGGACCCTGTCTTTCAAAGATAATTCGTAAAAATACAAATAACTGCACAGATCTTCATTGTAAATGGTTTAAATACTGTTTCCCATGCTTTTCCCCTGAAAAACACCAAAAGAATGATGCCCAGGGTCCCTGCTCATCTGCATGAACGTGCCTTCGGCATGCTGCAAGGAGGCATAAGGACTGCAGATGTGGCCAGGGCAATAAATTGCAATATCCATACTGAGACGCCTAAGACGGCGCTACAGGGAGACAAGATGAACAGCTGATCGTCCTCGCAGTGGCAGACCACGTGTCACAACACCTGCACAGGATCGATACATCCGAACATCACACCTGCGGGACAGGTACAGGATGGCAACAACTGCCCGAGTTACATCAGGAACGCACAATCCATCCATTAGCCTATTGCGGACAGTCTGAGCACTAAGAGAGGCTGGACTGAGGGCTTGAAGGCCTGTTGTAAGGCAGGTCCTCACCAGACATGACCGGCAACAACGTCGCCTATGGGCACAAACCCACCGTCGCTGGACCAGACAGGACTGGCAACAAGTGCTCCTCACTGACGAGTTGCGATTTTGTCTCACCGGGGGTGATGGTCGGATTCGCGTTTATCGTACAAGGAATGAGCTTTACACCGAGGCCTGTACTCTGGAGCGGGATCGATTTGGAGGTAGAGGGTCCGTCATGGTCTGGGGCAGTGTGTCACAGCATCATCAGACTAAGCTTGTTGTCATTGCAGGCAATCTCAATGCTGTGCGTTATAGGGAAGACATCCTCCACCCTCATGTGGTACCCTTCCTGCAGGCTCATCCTGACATGATCCTCCAGCATGACAATGACACCAGCCATACTGCTCGTTCTGTGCATGATTTCCTGCAAGCCAGGAATGTCAGTGTTCTGCCATGGCCAGAGAAGAGCCCGGATCTCAATCCCATTGAGCACGTCTGGGACCTGTTGGATCGGAGGGTGAGGGCTAGGGCCATTCCCCCCAGAAATGTCCGGGAACTTGCAGGTGCCTTGGTGGAAGAGTGGGGTAACATCTCACAGCAAGAACTGGCAAATCTGGAGATGCACTGCAGTTACTTTTGACCCCCCCTTTTATTCAGGGACATTATACAATTTCTGTTAGTCACATGTCTGTGGAACTTGTTCAGTTCATGTCTCAGTTGTTGAATCTTGTTATGTTCATACAAATATTTACACATGTTAAGTTTGCTGAAAATAAACACTGTTGATAGTGAGAGGACGTTTCTTTTTTTTTTGCTGAGTTTATATGTTTTGCCATCTCCCAATAGGTGCCCTTCTTTGCAAGGCATTGGAAAACCTCTCCGGTCTTTGTGGGGGAATCTGTTTAAAATTCACTTCTCAACTGAGGGACCTTAGAATTATCTGTATGTGTGGCGTACAGAGATGAGGTAGTCGTTCAAAATTAATGTAAAACACACAAGTCCATGCATCTTATTATGTGAGTTAAGAAAATGAGTTGTTACTCCTGAACTAATTTAAGCTTGCCATAAAAAAAGGGGTTGAATATTTATTGACTCAAGACATTTCAGCATTTTAACAATTTAAAAAAACGTAATTCCACTTTGAAATTATGGGGTATTGCATGTGTAGGCCAGTGACAAACAATCTAAATGTAATCCATTTTAAATTCAGGCTGTAACACAAAATGTGGAAAAAGTCATGTGGCGTGAGTACTTTCTGATGGCACTGTTTGCTTGAGGCCATGTTGAGGAATAACAAATTGTCGTGTTTGTACTTTGATGCCTGTTTTTATTTTATGTTTTTGTCACAGCTAGTGCATTCAAACAAGGAAGCTGAAGCGACCATCTATAGTTGGTATGGTTGTGTGTGGATGAGACTTTAGGCATGAGTGGTTTCTGTAATCGTTGTTTCCACTATTTCCATAGCTGGCCATTGTCTGGCCAATCAGATGTTTTCAACATGGAGAGAGCAGGAGGAGCACAAATCCAAGCCTTATCTCTCTGAGTAAGTGCCAAAGGTCATATCAGCTGAACCCCCTCCCTGCTGTTAACCACCTACAAATCAATCTAACCGCCCTCGTCGCATGCACAGCCACTCTCTCTCTTTTGAATCCCTCCATCGCTCTCCTATAGTAAATTAATGCAGATGAACATTGTGCAAAACACAGCCTTGCTATTTTTCACAGCTTGGCTCGGACAGAGAAATTCATCACTTAATCATATGTAATGGCACGCCTCGAAGGTGTGAATATACAGCATGTCCACTGCTATGTTTGGTGATGTGCTAATATGTGCATGGATAAACAGGGGTCCAGACCTGTATTTGGCGGTCTTGACCCCTTCATACTCGTAAACACGTCACACAGACTGCAGGAGCCCTACGCATTTATTAACCCCCTTACCTTTCACATGCTAGTGAGGGATTGTTTTGAGTTGCTATGGTTTCAGCCACAGATGGAGTGGGAGGTTGAAGTTTGATTATTCATTGATCATCTTTCTCTCCCTTTCTCAATTCCTCCTCACATTTTTACTCATCGTCCTACAAATGTTATTTTTTGGGGCCATACAAATATCAATGAATCCTCTTCTGATAATAATGATAAAAGTGGGTTTGATTTGGATGGGATATGTACATTTTCCATGCGCTCTATACACCTCATTCACTTCCGATGCCTAGCACCCGCCGTCTTCCATTTATCTCCCCTGTTTTCTCTTCTCATCCCTCCATCTCTCCTCAGGCAGCACTGGCTCATCGTCACTGGACTGTTGACCTCTCTGCTGTTGGCCAGCCTGGTGGGTCACCTGATCATGATGTGTCGGGGGTCCGCGGCTCACCACCCCGGCCGTGTGGACTACTCCTACGTGCCACTGACAGAGATTGGTGGTACGTGCAGTTCAGGGGTCCGAGGGAAAGGGTCGCAACCCAGCAGAGGAGTATTTGAGATGGAGGACTTAGACTCCCAGGATGAACTGTGGTCGGGTCCGCGCTGAGGGAGGGTGATTGGGGACGGGTGGGTGTGAGCCTACCCTGTTAGGACTGTGTCTGGAGGAGCTCTCTCTAACATACTGTAATGAGGAGGGTAGGAAGGTTTAGATAGAGAATGGGTTGCAGTCAATGAAGGAGAGGAAGAGATGGCGCAAGGGATAGAGAAGAGCATAAAGAGGTCACAGCTGGAGGGAGTGCAGTGCAGAGAGGGATCCAAAGAGGGAGGGAGGGAGCAATGACGAGGCCCTCGGATGTTTCAAACTCTACCCCCTATTTGAAGAGTGTTATTTGTAGTTTCCCTCCGGCTCATCAGCCACCATCTCGTTATCCAGAGTGGATGTAAAGAAAGAGGAAAAACAGACTGAAAAGAAAGAGGAGTCATAGAAGTAAAAGGAGGAAGAAAATAACTTCTCACCCTTGTACTTTTTTATACTAAATGACTATTATTGTCCTCCACTCTAGACAAAGAAGAAACAATATGCCAACATATTTGATCGTGACTAATATCAACAGTAGACTGTATGTTTCTGGTTCTTTTGTCGGCCACCCTGATGTTTGCAATCCTGTTCCACAAACATGGGATGGATTTCTCCACCTGTTGCCATGAGAACAGACAAGGTAATAACTTTGAACCCTAGCCAGGAAATCTCCAACGCTTCAACCCACTGAACCTTGTATTTATGGAATCCACTTTATCAAATGATTCAATGTGAATGCACCCAGGTTCACTGGGATTGTTTTTAATATTTCCAAGCTAGTTTTTTTCTGTCTGAAGGCATGTTTCCACCAGCCCTGTGAAGCACCTATTTTTGTAACCGTTCAGACAAACTGTTAAAATCATGTTTAAAGGTTGTCTGGGTGCCAAGTGTGCTTCTGGTTCAGCCAAAATTGTCTAAGGCAGCAGTAGGGGTTTTGAATGCAGACATAAGCATGTAGCTAAACTAGTTTGACAGGACCTGAGTGAGTTTATTTGTATTTTTTTAAATCTTGTCTGACAGATTGTTGACCCCAATCGCAATTCTTTAACAGAAAGTTAATTCTAGTTATTTTTCAGTTGAGGCTTCTCACAGAGACAAGGAAATCCTTTATGACCTTTATCTCTTTTCCATATTATGAGAATTGTGTGGCGGCTTGGTGAGGTAGAGAGATGAGCGAGTTAGAGGGACGATGAGACTATTGGGGTAGTATATGGTCATGTTGGGGGGGGTGTAAGGGAAAGGTGTAATAATGTTGGGAGAGTGGGGATGTAAAGAAGGATGGTGTTCAACTTTAATAAAACTGTGTGTGTGGAGATACAGTTGAAGTCGGAAGTTTACATACGCCAAGTACATTTAAACTCAGTTTTTCACAATTCCTGACATTTAATCTGAGTAAAAGTTCCCTGTCTTAGTTCAGTTAGGATCACTACTTTATTTTAAGAAAGTGAAATGTCAGAATAATAGTAGAGAATGATTTTTTTTAATAGCTTTTATTTATTTCATCACATTCCCAGTGGGTCAGAAGTTTACATACACTCAATTAGTATTTGGTAGCATTGCCTTTAAATTGTTTAACTTGGCTCAAATGTTTCGGGTAGCCTTCCACAAGCTTGCCACAAAATGTTGGGTGAATTTTGGCCCATTCCTCCTGATAGAGCTGGTGTAACTGAGTCAGGTTTGTAGGCCTCCTTGCTCGCACAGGCTTTTTCAGTTCTGCCCAAATGTTCTATATAGGATTGAGGTCAGGGCTTTCTGATGGCCACTCCAATACCTTGACTTTGTTGTCCTTAAGCAATTTTGCCACAACTTTGGAAGTATGCTTGGGATCAATGTCTGTATGGAAGACCCATTTGTGACCAAGCTTTAACTTCCTGACTGATGTCTTGAGATGTTGCTTCAATATATCCACATAATTTTCCTTTCTCATGATGCCATCTATTTTGTGAAGTGCACCAGTCCCTCCTGCAGCAAAGCATCCCCACAACATGATTCTGCCACCCCCGTGCTTCACGGTTGGGATGGTTTTCTAAGTTTGCAAGCCTCCCCCTTTCTTCCAAACATAACGATGGTCATTATGGCCAAACAGTTCTATTTTTGTTTCAGACCAGAGGACATTTCTCCAAAAAGTTTCATCTTTGTCCCAATGTGCAGTTGCAAACCGTAGTCTGGCTTTTTTAATGGTGGTTTTGGAGCAGTGGCTTCTTCCTTGCTGATTGGCCTTTCAGGTTATGTTGATATAGGACCCGTTTTACTGTGGAAATTGATACTTTTGTACCTGTTTCCTCCAGCATCTTCAAGGTCCTTTGCTGTTGTTCTGGGATTTATTTTCAGTTTTCGCACCTGTCACGAGAATTTTGTTCTCAATGTTCTAACTCAGTCTGTAAAACAAAGGTCGTAAAGTTTTGGTAAAAATGAAACAGACTGAGACCCAACTACAAGGATCAGAAATTTTTATTGACGAGAGCTCTGTTCTCAAAATGGGAACACAGTCTTTTATATTGTACATACAAACGAACTCGACCCCGCTTTAGGCGGCTGTATTTTTCCACAGTACACATACATGGCTTATCACTTCTGCAACATATTTCAAGCTAGACAGTTTCTAACAGTTCCTCCCCTCCCGAGGATGGGAAGGCCTCTTTTCTGTAGTTGGTTCCACAAGCATTCCTTTGTTCTTCTCAAATACACCCTGCTTACATTGCAAGATAGTAACACCATGTCCTAGTCTCTAAAAAGTTCTAGACACACACATTATTGGATTATTGTCTTATAACTCTAACACCATTACACACTTATACATTTTCAGGGTGGAATATTCTAGTCACTACATAAACATACACATTTCCCTATCAGCACCAAAGTACGTTCATCTCTAGGAGACAGAACACGTCACCTTTCTGAGCGTATGACTGCTGCGTGGTCCCATGGTGTTTATACTTGCGTACTATTGTTTGTACAGATGAACGTGGTACCTTCAGGCATTTGGAAATTGCTCCCACGGATGAACCAGACTTGTGGAGGTCTACAATTGTTTTTCTGAGGTCTTGGCTGCTTTCTTTAGATTTTCCCATGATTTCAAGCAAAGAGGGACTGAGTTTGAAGGTAGGCCTTGAATTACATCCACAGGTACACCTCCAATTGACTCAAATTATGTCAATTAGCCTATCAGAAGCTTCTAAAGCCATGACATTTTCTGGAATTTTCCAAGCTGTTTAAAGGCACAGTCAACTTAGTGTATGTAAACTTCTGACACACTGGAATTGTGATTAAGTGAAATAATCTGTCTGTAAACAATTGTTGGAAAAATTACTTGTCATGCACAAAGTAGATGTCCTAACTGACTTGCCTAAACTAATTTGAAATTTGTGGAGTGTTTGAAAAACAAGTTTTAATGACTCCAACCTAAGTGTATGTAAACTTCCGACTTCAACTGTATCTCTCATACTAAGGTTAGGATTCACTTTGAGACATACCAGGGGTTGTTATATTACAAGGCTTTGGGAGAACACTTGATGGGAAATAGGTTTGTTCGTGTTCTTACATGTGTTTTTAACATGCCGCTTACCAGATTGTGGTCTATATGGAGGCTGTTAGGGAGTTGGGTTGTCCCACTGAGTTGGCTAATGACTTGTGCTCAAAAACAGTGAAAGGACTTCATACAGGGATTATGACTCACTGTGTGCTAGCGATGCTGTTGTGTTTGTATAGTTACTTATCTTGACTCGCACTTCCTTGAACTGGTGAAGAAAATGGAGGAATTTAATTTGCACTCTCACCAGTGAACTTCAGGCAAGGCAAAATGCAAATCAAGGTGATTGCTTGAGTAGATGTTTCAATACATTTGCCTGTTGGAGAGTTGCGAGACTGGTTTTGTTTGGTAAATTGTAGATGTTTTATTATGCTGCTTCTATGAGCTAGCTGGCCAACTAGAGGTACCCAGCCTCACTACCCTGGAACATATAGGCGGCAGGTTAGCCTAATGGTTAGAGCATTGGGCCAGTAACCGAAAGGTCGCTAGTTCGAATCTACGAGCCATCAAGGTGAAAAATCTGTCTGTGCTCCAGGGTCACCCTGGCTGTGACCCCACTCTCTGAGGGTGTCTTGGGAAGAGTTGGGACATGCAAAAAACGAATTTCCAATTCACACATGCGTATTAATAGGACAAATATAAGCACCCACCAAATTTATTATTTCTATTACGTACTGTATGCTTGCAATTAATTTGCCTTTCGCTTGAATGTATTTTTAATTTTTTTTGCAACCTTTTGCTGTAATGGTCTTGGCATATTATTAAAAAAGTATTTAAATGTTTTATATTGTTCAGTTGTAGCCCAGCATGGGTTGTTGTCTGTGTGTTAACAACAAACCAGCCCTAGTCAGAGTCCGAGCCAGGCTGCGGTCGGTAGCGTTTGCCGGAGAGTGCCGGACATAATTTGCGAACCGATTTCTACATGTAGAATCGCGCAAAATGTCGTCAGAGGTCCACCAGTGGGTGGTCCCTAAAACGCACCGTACCAAACAAACGTCAGATCAACATTCGGTTGGGTGTCAGTGGTAAATGATCCTGTTCTAGCTGCTCGCTGAGGCTAGCCCTAATGTGGAGATGACCCTGATCCCTGTGTAGTCTAAATGTGAAAAGCCACATTGTTTGTATTTTAATTGGATTCATATTTTTGTATTTGATCATGAACAATATTGCAGTTTTTTTTTATCTGAAGGTACAATGGATAAGTTTGTGTGGTAGTGAGGATCTGTGAATCTGTTGGGTTTGTTGGGTTTGAAAGGCGCATTGTGTGTAAGCTAGCTGTGATTTGTAGTGGCCACTATGACTTGAGGGCCCTCTGGATTTCAGCCAGCCAGAGGAAGAATGACTGAGCGATGAAAAAGGGAGCTCCTTTTACACAAACAGGAAGTGCACCTAGCATAATGCCAAATGATTGGGGGTTGATTTAATATATATTTGTTCAAAATTGGACTTCCTCTTTGTTTTACTCAGGCATGGACATAATTATGTTTAGTTCCCATCCAATAAGGGTCAGGAATTGATACTTCAATATTTATAAGTTTGATAATGTGTTAATATTTGTCAAGGAATGTATTTGATGCACTAGAGTCATGTATAGTGTTTAATCCCAAACTAAAGTTCATGAACTGAAACTGGTGTAAAAGTTTCTCATGCTTGTGCTTCCTTTACTGTCATTGTTGTGAATGACAACTCACATACCTTGTCTACTTGAAACTTCTTGCTGTTAATATGCAAATGTCAAGAATTGAGAACAACAAAATGCAGTTTAAGGTGGTTGGCATGTCACTGCTGAGTTTAAGTAAAGATTCTTTTTCACCAATAAAGCCTTTTTTTCAAGTATCAATGTCTTCTCTGGGCTATGTTGGAACTATTTAGGACTTAATTCCTACACCTCATTCACAAGTGGTTTATTTTGGTGGACAAAGGAAGTAGCCTAGTCCGTAGGCTGCCTCCACAACTGTAATTAACTCATTTGATTTATTTTTAGAATCTCACGCATCCATTACATGTTGGTGTTCAATAGTCAACAAAGTTATTTTCCATGGGAGTGACTGACTGGATGGCCCACCCGATCACTTGCTGACTCACCCATATCTGCCCCACCTTCTCTGTCCTGTTCAGCTGATGCAATTCTTAAGAGGGATGTCACTCCCTCCCTGTGTCTCTTTGCTCCTTATTCTGCTTGTTCCCTGTCCACCTCTTTTCCTCTCCATTAATGTCCTCTCTCTAAGTTGTCCTATCATGTACTTACTCCCGCTTTTCTCTGTTCATGACATACATTTCCCACATTACCTAGAGTGTTCATGACTGTACTTTCAAACAATAACTGAAGCATTCATTGTAAATATTGAATTTCTGTGTGTGCCTTCACTTGTATGTGTTTGTCTTTTAAGGTAGACTGGCAGGAAAGGTTGCCCTCCCACATCTTCTTTGTATTGGTTAAAATTCACTTGTTTGCCTGTGAACTGTCACACCCTGGGTCAATGTTAATCGAACCGAACCAGACCCAAATTCTGTGTTTCACCTAATCATCGATCCTATCGCAGGTTATTATGGGTGTCAAACATACTGCAGGCTGTGTGTGTCTGTCTTATGTTGTATATTTTTGTCCATTCAAAAGGGACTGTAATTTTTTTTAAATAATATTGTTGAGGGATGGCAATGTCATCCTCTGCCTATCAATGGACAGTGTCAATCCAACCACAGAATGTGGCTGAATGAAGTAGCCTACCACACTTAAATGGGATAAATGAGACCTCCCTTAACTGCAGTGAACGTATGCATGCCCCTTTTGTTTTCACAGCCTTGTCTCTTTACCCCACAGCTTGAATACACAGCTCTGTTTCTTTCCCAAATTCCCAACACACAAAAACTCTTTCACATGGCCTTTAACAGGTTTCTTTTCTCTTATTTTTTTTTTTCTCTATTTACGAACTGTCCTCTCCCTCAAGAAATAACTGTCCCCCTGTATGTACTTTTAAATGGACTACTCTGAGAAGATTCTGTAATGTTCTTTTGTCACATGCATGGTTTAAATTAACCATGTTAAATACCAGAGAAAATACAAAAATTATTTTGTTCTGTAAAAAATGTACATTATTGATTTATTAAACTGCTGAAATGATGACAAGTCATCAATGAACTGTGTCCCCTTGTAGATATTGCACAAAGCATTGCCCACTTTGAAACAAATGTTAGCAACATTATGTAAGGATGTGGTGTCTTCAAGTGAAAGGGAACATGTTTTTTTGTTATACGATGGCCCATTTAAATGACACAATATTTTTTTAAGAGTACTCAATTTATTGACAAAGATAGGATGTGGTATCAGAGGAAGTTTATTTGATATTAGGCAGATTGACATTACTTACACCTGATGGTAATTTAACATTTTATCAATATAATCCATATTTGTTTCTGAGAAACATGTTCTGAATAGAAAAACCATAGTATGTTTTTAATTTGTTTATCCAAGTTAAATTTGAGCTCAAGTTCTGTAGGTCAAGAACACTTGGGTTGATTTTGAGTGATGTAACACTGTTGTGGAAAAAAGGAAACAGAGTTGAGCTGAAAGCCACATCTTATCAGTGTTGCAATAGTAGCCAACTGAAACCACAGGTGTGGCCGTTTTTGGGCCTGGAAAATTACGGAAACAGCTGGTTAGAATTTTTTTTATTTTCTTACATGGACATGTATGACTGATTCACACTTAGATAACCTCACCTCTGAAAGATGGGGTGATGGGAAAATATTTGCCTTCCAGGAATAGTTTGTCCCGCTACTCGGTGCTTACACAAACACCAACTGTGCCCTATGGTCCAGTGTAGAGAAACCAGACTGCCCTAAAGGGCGAGGGCAGGGTGGCGGTGGCATAACACAACACATATTCAGTGTATGGCTTACTTAGACAAGTGTCTTTGTTTACTTCCTATGTCTGTCTATATGCCCACTGTGAAATGCAGTTCCATTTTCACCCCAATGGAATACTTGGCCAGCAGTCCAAGGGCAGATTGCACCAGTTGGGTGTTAAAAAAATAAAATAAAAATATATACATATATAAAAATATTGGTGTTAAACGATAGGCTGCACTTGATTAGTCGTAGCTATATCCTGCTTAAGCAATGCGCCTTCATGAGATTTGATGCTTCATAATTATGGTTGGTAGGCCATGGCAGTTCTCAACAATGATTTATATAAAGCCTGGATTGCTGACCATTGAGAGGCTTTGAAGCCACCGGTCTGCCATATTGGCACTCCGGATTAGGAGCAGTCCTCCATAGGGATGAATGGAATTCTACAGTATTTCAATTAAATGTTTTAAGGACAAAATTACATGTATTTAACATTTAGTGTTGTAGTGGGGACAGTAACATTAGTCCTCTCAACAACAAAACTACTTTAAGGAAAATGTTTTAGCTCACATAATTTAAAAGTATGCATTTAAGGTGTCTATTATAGAAAACGAATGTAGACATTAATAAATGCATTTCTATTGCTTCCAAAACATGTTTTACAATTGAGGTGTGCCATGATGGCCCCCTCCCTGTTAGTCATCCAAGGTTTAAACATAATTGGTTCTAAACTTTGCAGGGCATGTCCGTCCCATCACTTCACAAAGCCCATCTCTATGCATGCACATTTTCTTAACCACAACTTGATGGATTAATCAATAATTACTCTGGGAATGAATATCACTGAATGACGGGAATATTGGAGTAAAGTAGGCTAATGCCATTTAAGGCATTTATCATATTGTTACAGAAACTCCCAGTCATCCAACTGTTTTAAATAGCGTGTGTGTGTGTGTGGTCAGCAATAATTTCAGCGTTATTGTGCTGCTTTGATACAAGCGTGGGGACTCTTCTTGATAAATCAGTCTTATTTATTGTTGTTTTTCAAGGAATGTCCATTTGAATAGCCTACAAGGCTCGGGAAATGTTAGCCAAATTGAGGTGAGTGTTTTCTAGCCTCAATAACGATTTGCTATTGGTATTTATTACATATTAGTTGTGTATGGCTTACTTATTAGGAAATTAACATAGACACTTCTATGTCTGTCTATATGCCCACTGTGAATTTCAGTCTTACTTTCACCCTAATGGAATACTCGGCCAGCAATCCTGCACATTTTACGTCGGACGTAGAGTTATGACCCATTTACAACCAACTGGTACAACCAACTGGTGCAACCAGCCCCAGGAGGTCCTTTGTACAAACTGTCCTTAATCCGGTTTATGTATGGGGGTTGGTGTGCCATGTCTTCGGTTAGGCCCCTTTTCCCAATTTGCACTGCTTGAGGGAAGGGGGTGCTTTGTTGTACCCCTCATTGTTGACCTACATACTCTGTATTGAGTGCACTGTCATATTTTTATCCCCTCTTCTTTTGTCTGGATCCTTTTTGTTTGTGAAGCCAATGGCCCATTCTGTCGCAACAGAGGATACATCCGTCCATCTAATTTTAGTGATTGCAACAACAAAAAACTTGGTGTTAGGTTAAAATCTATATTTTTTTCATTATTGAATGTGTCCTTTTAGGGAGGGTGCCGAGCTGTCATTGCTTTGTAACATGGTCCCACACTCCTAAATTTGCTTTTATTCTTATGCATGTAAAGAAGCAATTTAGTCACCTCAGGATTACATTTTGCGTTTTGGTACTTTTGTTAGTGTCACCTTCACATGAATAGAACATTTGACTGTCACTGGGCTACAGGGAGATGTTTATTGAGTGAAAGAAATGTTACAGGATGGCTTCATTGACCCTTTATAGACAGTTATATAACATAGGGTTATAAGCATTGTATTAACATGGTATGATGCATATTACAATATTGTTAATTTATAGCCTGCTGTCCATAAAGCTTAATTAATTAAGCTGGGAAATTGTAAAAAAAATAATTAAAAAAAGGAAACATATGGGCGCTATTTTACACATCACAGGAAGTAAGGGTGCCTAGTCAAATATTTTGAAGACATCGTTTTTGAAAAGCACTCCCAAAAACGTGTGGGCTGGGCTTAGCCCAGTTGTGTCTTTCTCTAGGGTGGGTCACGTGCGTTGGTGACAGTCTGTCAAGAGTCAACGGCGGCGTATGATTGGCTTACAGATTTAATACAGGGCCCTTCCATAGGCTGCCCGAAAATACGTCACTCCGATCAGCTGTTAGTGAGCCTCAACAATAACAAAGGGAACAGTGGGACCTCGGAAAGGCTCGGAAAAGTAACGAACTGTGTTGTTCCGAAAACAAAGGTCAATGTACTACATTTCTTCTGTGAAGAAAAGTTTTTTTATATTATCGAAAAGATACAATCTACCTCAAAGTCTTAAGGATTTTATCACTAAATATCCGTCCTTTGCTGTTCACATCTTTTCTTGCCGCAGGTGAGTTTTTTTGGAGGGGTCTCTTTGTTGTCTGTTGAAAGAACACACAGTTCTCTTTTGCAAATCAATTGTAGGCCATTGTTGACGTAACTTTATTTCCACAAGTACGGTTTAGCACAAATACATAGCCTATGTCCACTGTTTTTATGCACCAACAGTGTTTTGTGTAGCAAAAATAAGATTATTTATTTTTGCCAAATAAAAGAGTCAGACCGCAGTCTAATGAAAAGTTATTATCATGGCAAGTTCTAGATGTCTACCTATCTATTGAAGGAGGAGCTATTTATATGCACAAAACAGAATTGTACTTTTAAGTTAAACTTTGCTGGCAGTGGAACATTGTAGGAGCTGCGACCCGCCTAAGAGGTGTAGGGTTACGCTATACACCCTCCGCTTGCATGCTAGTCAACAAACCATCCTGCAAGCAGACAGCCTACCACGATTTGTTTGAACCTAAAATGTGCTGTTTTTTTAATGTAAACCAATCAATACAATTTATTTATAAAGCCATTTGTACATCAACAGTTGTACAAAGTGCTTATACAGAAACCGAGCCTATAACCCCAGAGAGAAGGCAAATGTAGATGTAGAAGCACGTTGAACAGACACTAACTGTACATTTATTCATATTTTCAGTGATTTATTTGTTTTTTTATTGGCTCTGGGTAGAACACTCATGGAGAATATCCGTATGACGTAATCGTTACGGCTCATAACGTTCTCTGTTCCAAGGTGTCGACAACAGGCCTCCGACCACCAACCAACCATCCAAATACATACGACAAGAAAATATTATCCAGTGAGCTCTCACATAACCTACCGTTTCATTCCGGAAATAATAATTGTATGCCTTTTTAATGGGCCCAAAATCACGACGCCTCTTCAACCCCCCTACTTGTTTGCTATCTGAATAAAGCCACCGTTCTCGGAAGAAAACAATGCTTGCAAGCGATATTTTGTTGAGGACGAACAGGGTGCAGGAGATTATAACCCGGTTGCGTATTGGACATACATGTAGATAAAGTCCCATAGAAAAGCCCTCAGTCCCTCGACCTCATAGCACAGCTGCTCATTTTCTTTGTTGTCGAATCCAACAAATAAGATGACATTGAATCAAAGAACGACGTGTTTGCATTCGCTTGCAGCCTACACATCTTCTGGCGAAGATGTCTGATGTTAGGTAATATATGACAAACTTGTAATTCTGGCATAACGTGTGTGTTTGCCTGTAGCCTACCTGGCAGACCAGGTTTCAGTTTTTGCTACCAAACAGCTTTCTTGTCCTTTTTGAACATTATCATAAAGAAGCTACTGTAGTTCTCTCAGCTTTTACAAACCCACAGATCTCGAATTATTGGGTGCACTGCTCTGTATTTGTTTTCCATAAATGTGTACATGCATACAACTCATAGCAATTGCACTGACAAATGTGGCTTCACAGCAGGAATAAAATTGTCTGGCAGAATAATGGTTGTTGTGTATCACTGATCCTGCTTCAGGTCAGGGGTCATAATCTATGACCTGAATTCAGTGTCGCTGCTGCGCTGTATCCCTGGTGTGTCAGTGTGGGGGTAGTAGTTAACTTCATCAGCAGACATGCTGTCTGGCTTTTTACACTCTAGTCAGTGGAACTGGAGTTCTAATTGCAAGAAAGGTCAGGCCTACACCACCAATACTGGGCTGTATGGTCACAGAGAGTTGACCCCTAGGTGAAGATACAGCATAATCAGCACTATGGTGTGTGTTCTATAAAGGACCACCCTATCAGTGAACAAGCTGCTCGGTTAAAGACCTATTAGGCCCACACATATTTGGCCAGTATGTCTATGTCAGTTGGCAGCTAGGTGATGATGGGTCTATTTCCATAATTGCCTTTATGCGGGATGTCTGGTAGATAGGCAAATAATACCCACACCTGTAAACATTTACGACCAAATCTTTGAAGTTGGTGACAGTTGTGAATGATCTGGCTACCCTTTTATGTTTTATTATCGAGTATTAGAGATATAGAAAACCTATTTATTGGCAGAGAGTGTTTATATTGGACTGTCCTCTAAAACTAGTAACCCAGAAATAAACATAGATGTCCTTCCAGTTCAGTCTGACCCTGTTTTCCTCCTGCCAATTGCCCAAAAGCCAAAGGATATTTGTATGCACCCCCTTTTTCACACAGGTCTTTATAAGCTCATGCATATGGTCTCAAATGTGTCACTCAAGATCACAACGACTTATTCTGTCTCTTTCTCCCCCTCCCCTTTTGTCTCTCAGGTCCTTTGTAATTTTGCACACGTCGAGGTGAGTTATGACCAGACTTTGCACAGCTCCCCTCAGATGATAGACATCCGTACCTTATTGAAGCACTTTAGCACCTGCAGCTGATGACCAAAGCGCCTGTTCCCCGTCCTCGCACCGCTCAGACCCCCTTGGTCCCGCCGTGCCCCCCCCCAAGGAGTCCCAGTATGTTCCAGAGGCTCACCAGTGTCCTGTTCGGGGACGATGTGGAGGAGGTGAGCGGAGGAGGCCCTGGAGAACAGGGCTTTGGCCAGAAGGAGGATGAAGAGTGGATCCTGGTGGACTATCTGGGTGAGTTTCAGAACGTACACAGACACATACAGACAAAGTAAAATACACAAACAAAAATGGAAATACACACTCTAAACACAAACAACCCCTCACACACCATATCCTCCTGGTATCCATGTACAAAACGGTTCAGATGGGTTCAACAGTGAGCATAATTTCCATACAGTCACATGGTGGGAACTTTAATACCTTTTAAAAGTCAACTGATCAAATCAAATAGTATTTGTCACATGCGTCGAATACAACAGGTATAGACTTTACAGTGAAATGCTTACTTACAAGCCCTTAACCAACAATGCTGTTTTAAGAAAATACCTTTAAAAAAAAGTAAGAGATAAGAATAACAAATAATTAAAGAGCAGCAGTAAATAACAATAGCGGGGCTATATACAGGGGTTACTGGTACAGAGTCAATGTGCGGGGGCACCGGTGTTGAGGTAATTGAGGTAATATGTACATGTAGGTAGAGTTATTAAAGTGACTATGCATAGATAATAACAAAGAGTAGCAGCAGTGTAGAAGAGGGGGCAATGCAAATAGTCTGGGTAACCATTTGATTAGCTGTTCAGGAGTCTTATGGCTTCGGGGTAGAAGCTGTTTAGAAGCCTGCTGGACCTGCTCCACTACAGCCCCGTCGATGAGAATGGGGGCGTGTTCGGTCCTCCTTTTCCTGTAGTCCACAATCATCTCCTTTGTCTTGATCACGTTGAGGGAGAGGTTGTTGTCCTTGCACCACACGGTCAGGTCTCTGACCTCCCTATAGGCAGTCTCATCATTGTCGGTGATCAGGCCTACCACTGTTGTGTCATCAGCAAACGTAATGATGGTGTTGGAGTCGTGCCTGGCCATGCAGTCATGAGTGAACAGGGAGTACAGGAGGGGACTGAGCACGCACCCCTGAGGGGCCCCCATGTTGAGGATCAGCGTGGCGGATGTGTTGTTACCTACCCTTACCAACTGGGGGCGGCCCATCAGGAAGTCCAGGATCCAGTTGCAGAGGGAGGTGTTTAGTCCCAGGGTCCTTAGCTTAGTGATGAGCTTTGAGGGCACTATGGTGTTGAATGCTGAGCTGTAGTCAATGAATAGCATTCTCACATAGGTGTTCCTTTTGTCCAGGTGTGAAAGTGCAGTGTGGAGTGCAATAAAGATGACAATCTGTGGATCTGTTGGTGCGGTATGCAAATTGGAGTGGGTCTAGGGTTTCTGGGATGATGGTGTTGATGTGAGCCGTGACCAGCCTTTCAAAGCGTTTCATGGCTACAGACATGAGTGCTACGGGTCGGAAGTCATTTAGGAAGGTTACCTTAGTGTTCTTGGGCACAGGGACTATGGTAGTCTGCTTGAAACATGTTGGTATTACAGACTCAGACAGGGAGAGGTTGAAAATGTTAGTGAAGACACTTGCCAGTTGGTCAGCGCATGCTCAGAGTACACGTCCTGGTAATCCATCTGGCCCTGCGGCCTTGTGAATGTTGACTGTTATATACAGTCATCCGGAACAGCTGATGCTCTCATGCATGTTTCAGTGTTACTTGCCTCGAAGCGAGCATAGAAGTTATTTAGCTCGTGTCACTGGGCAGCTCTCGGCTGTGCTTCCCTTTGTAGTCTGTAATAGTTTGCAATCCCTGCCACATCCGACGAGCGTCGGAGCCAGTGTAGTATGATTAAATGCCACTGCAGCGTTTGTTTTTCCATGTGAGCATATTATCAGATATTACATCTCATAAACATCTATGAACTGACCTTATCAAACTGCTTGGCTATGCGAGGCTATAGTCTCCATAAACCGATGCAACCTAAGTTCAACTGCATTCGCAAAAAGCAGACACAAGGATGCTACTCTTAAGCCCTGGCAAGGTTCCCAATATCCATACGCACAAAAACACATACACGTGTGCCCATACATGCATGGTTCTATACATATACAGTATATAAATGCTGCTCAATAACGCGCGCACACACACACACCTGACACACACTTGTTCTTTGGGGGGAAGGGAGTGCATCCAGCCCGTCTGTCTCTGACACATCTCATATTCCACGAGTGTGTGAATATTCAAGGTGTGAGAGACTGAAACCTGCTGGCCCACTTTTGTATGGGGGAGGGGAGTGTGGTGGAAGGGATTTATTTTATTTTTTTTTATTTCACCTTTATTTAACCAGGTAGGCAAGTTGAGAACAAGTTCTCATTTACAACTGCGACCTGGCCAAGATAAAGCAAAGCAGTTCGACACACAACAACACAGAGTTACACATGGAATAAAACAAACATACAGTCAATAATACAGTAGGAAAAAAAGAAATCTATATACAAAGAGTGCAAATGAGGTAGGATAAGGAAGGTAAGACAATAAATAGGCCATGGTGGCAGAGTAATTACAATATAGCAATTTAACACTGGAATGGTAAAAGAAAACTGTGCAGTAGATGAATGTGCAATGTAGAAAAACTGGGGTGCAAAGGAACAAGATAAATAAATAAATACGGTAGGGGATGAGGTAGTTGGTTGGGCTATTTACAGATGGGCTATAAACAGGTACAGTGGTCTGTACACTGCTCTGACAGCTGGTGCTTAAAGCTGTTGAGGGAGATAAGTGTCTCCAGTTTCAGAGATTTTTGAAGTTCGTTCCAGTCATTGGCAGCAGAGAACTGGAAGGAGAGTCGGCCAAAGGAGGAATTGGCTTTGGGGGTGACCAGTGAGATATACCTGCTGGAGCGTGTGCTACGGGTTGGTGCTGCTAAGGTGACAAGCGAGCTGAGATGGCGGGACTTTACCTAGCAGGGACTTGTAAATGACCAGGAGCCAGTGGATATGGCGACGAGTGTAAAGTGAAGGCCAGCCTACGAGAGTGTACAGGTCGCAGTGGTGGGTGGTATATGGGGCTTTGGTAACAAAACGGATGGCACTGTGATAGACTGCATCCAGTTTGTTGAGTAGAGTATTGGAGGCTAATTTGTAAATTACATCACCGAAGTCGAGGATCGGTAGGATGGTCAGTTTTACGAGGGTAAGTTTGGCAGCATGAGTGAAGGAAGCTTTGTTGTAAATAGGAAGCCAATTCTAGATTTAATTTTAGATTGGAGATGTTTGATGTGAGTCTGGAAGGAGAGTTTACAGTCTAACCAGACACCTAGGTATTTGTAGTTTTCCACGTAATCTAAGACAGAACCGCCCAGAGTAGTGATGCTGGACGGGGACAGGTGCGGGTAGCGATCGGTTGAAGAGCATGCATTTAGTTTTACTTATGCTTAAGAGCAGTTGTAGGCCACGGAAGGAGAGTTGTATGGCATTGAAGCTCGTCTGGAGGGTAGTTAACACAGTGTCCAAAGAGGGCCAGAAGTATACAGAATGGTGTCGTCTGCATAGAGGTGAATCAGAGACTCACCTGCAGCAAGAGCAACATCATTGATGTATACAGAGAAAAGAGTCGGCCCAAGAATTGAACCCTGTGGCACCCCCATGGAGACTGCCAGAGGCCCGGACAACAGGCCCTCTGATTTGACACACTGAACTCTGTCGGAGAAGTAATTGGTGAACCATGCGAGGCAGTCATTTGAGAAACCAATGCTGTCGAGTCTGCCGATAAGGATGCGGTGATTGACAGAGTCGAAAGCCTTGGCCAGATCAATGAAAACAGCTGCACAATAATGTCTCTATGGGGATATGGGGCAGTATATGGGCAAAATGTCTGTAAACGGGTCAAACAAAAGCATGGGGGGCTAAGGGGAGGAAGATAAAAATAGGCCCGGTAGAGTTGCCCTTCTGGGCTCTGAGGAGTGAGACGTGTGGGCAGACAGAATTCCCCTCCAGCCCAGCAGAATTCCCCTCCAGAATTGCCCCCAGTTGGTAACACTGTCTATGACCCAAACCACCTGGGATGAATGCATTCATAGCGTCGTCTATCACGCCATCATTCGTTATAGGACTTGTATTACATATGTAGCTCATGGCCTCTTATGACAACCTTTGAAAATGCATTAAGGCTGAGAATGTGTTCATAATCCATCTGACACATCATTCCTTACAGGTGTTCCATGTAAATGCTTGAATGCCTATAAAAGCATTCATAATGCTTTACAAACAGGTGGTTGATATATTACCCTACAAACTGGAATAACCCTTTGTTACTACATGATCATAGAATAATGATTCATCTGATCACTTTATAGTGAATCTCTAATATCAGATGATACATGGTATCATAAACCCTTTATTACGTGTCCGTTTTATAGAACTGTTAGAGTGAATGCAGTAAGCAGACACTTGAGGTCAGATGTTTTGTCTCTGAATGCATTGAATAATTCTTTCCTGCACAGACTGCAGTACCATGACCTATTTTACAGTACGGATTGATTCCACACACTTAAAGTGTGTACTACTTAGTGTGTACCCGCTGTATTCCTGGCACACTTCAACACCTCAAGTTGCACTAGTCTCCTATTTCTTCTAAACTGCTAATCTATTAAATCAATAGCGTAGACTGCTTTCCTTCCCCCTTGCTGCGTGCGCACACACATACAGTACACACACACACACAAGGTGGATGGTGAGAGGATTACAGTTCCTAATTAGCCTGACAGAGACAGTGATGAAGGATGTAAGCCGTTTTAGGGTTCTGCTGCGTTGCTTAGCGGATAAGCTTAGGGTGTGTGTCGGCACAGATGAGATTTACTATTTTTATTTTTTTTTGAGTAAACAAGGTGGCTGCACTGCCTCTGACATGCGTGACAGAGAAAGATGAGGATGGAAACTGGTGTCCTTGGGAGTGGGTGTATTTATATCACACATATACACCATAACACACTCAGAAATGAACACACTCTGAGGAACACAACACATCTATACACACATCATCTGAAAAGGAAAGATCTTGAAAACTTTCAAGATCATACACACAAGGGAACACATCCAATACATACACACAAAGAACACTGTTATACACAAGGAACACTGTTATACACAAGGAACACTGTTATACACAAAGAACACTGTTATACACAAGGAACACAGTTATACACAAGGAACACAGTTATACACAAGGAACACTGTTAATACACAAAGAACACTGTTAATACACAACGGACACTGTTAATACACAAAGAACACAGAGGAAAACATCTACACACACATGTACATGCACACACTCAGCTGTTTGTCAGAGATTCTGTCCAAAAAAAAGACAGACAGTCAGCTTTAAACTTTGGCCAGGAATTAAGTTCTGGCCAGACGTCTGTGCAGGCTATTTTAGTATAATGGGAACCCAAACACCAATCTGCTGGGTTTGATTCCAATCTGGTATCAAGTAGCTTTTTCCATCATACTTCCCATATGGCAGTGTATTATTCTGACTTACTAGTGCGCTATTGACAGTAACACCACCAAGTCTCAAAGCAAGACATGCTATATAGCCCAGGGATGCAGTGAATGCAGCTTCTCGCTCCAGCCAAACCACCTCATTTAACTTGATTAGATTTATTCTAGTCAAACTGATTTTCTCTCCTAACCTTTTTGAGATAGTTAGCTAGTGGAAAAACGTGTTTTGGTGCATTCTAGATTTGGGAAAGACTGGAAAGCATTTGCCACCAGTTTAGTAGAGAGAGTTGCTGAAGCTGCTTGATCCTATGAGTGACAGCTCTTGCGCACACACACTATAGTATCTTGGGTCAGGCATGTTATTCTGACAGACAGAACACTGCTCTGTGCCTGTAGGGCTTTGACACCTACAGTGGGGAAAAAAAGTATTTAGTCAGCCACCAATTGTGCAAGTTCTCTCACTTAAAAAGATGAGAGAGGCCTGTAATTTTCATCATAGGTACACTTCAACTATGACAGACAAAATGAGGAAAAAAAATCCAGAAAATCACATTGTAGGATTTTTAATGAATTTATTTGCAAATTATGGTGGAAAATAAGTATTTGGTCACATACAAACAAGCAAGATTTCTGGCTCTCACAGACCTGTAACTTCTTCTTTAAGAGGCTCCTCTGTCCTCCACTCATTACCTGTATTAATGGTACCTGTTTGAACTTGTTATCAGTATAAAAGACACCTGTCCACAACCTCAAACAGTCACACTCCAAACTCCACTATGGCCAAGACCAAAGAGCTGTCAAAGGACACCAGAAACAAAATTGTAGACCTGCACCAGGTTGGGAAGACTGAATCTGCAATAGGTAAGCAGCTTGGTTTGAAGAAATCAACTGTGGGAGCAATTATTAGGAAATGGAAGACATACAACACCACTGATAATCTTCCTCGATCTGGGGCTCCACGCAAGATCTCACCCGTGGGGTCAAAATGATCACAAGAACGGTGAGCAAAAATCCCAGAACCACACGGGGACCTAGTGAATGACCTGCAGAGAGCTGGGACCAAAGTAACAAAGCCTACCATCAGTAACACACTACGCCGCCAGGGACTCAAATCCTGCAGTGCCAGACGTGTCCCCCTGCTTAAGCCAGTACATGTTCAGGCCCGTCTAAAGTTTGCTAGAGAGCATTTGGATGATCCAGATGAGGATTGGGAGAATGTCAGATGAAACCAAAATAGAACTTTTGGTAAAAACTCAACTCGTCGTGTTTGGAGGACAAAGAATGCTGAGTTGCATCCAAAGAACACCATACCTACTGTGAAGCATGGGGGTGGAAACATCATGCTTTGGGGCTGTTTTTCTGCAAAGGGACCAGGACGACTGATCCGTGTAAAGGAAAGAATGAATGGGGCCATGTATCGTGAGATTTTGAGTGAAAACCTCCTTCCATCAGCAAGGGCATTGAAGATGAAACGTGGCTGGGTCTTTCAGCATGACAATGATCCCAAACACACCGCCCGGGCAACGAAGGAGTGGCTTCAGAAGAAGCATTTCAAGGTCCTGGAGTGGCCTAGCCAGTCTCCAGATCTCAACCCCATAGAAAATCTTTGGAGGGAGTTGAAAGTCCGTGTTGCCCAGCGACAGCCCCAAAACATCACTGCTCTAGAGGAGATCTGCATGGAGGAATGGGCCAAAATACCAGCAACAGTGTGTGAAAACCTTGTGAAGACTTACAGAAAACGTTTGACCTCTGTTATATACCCTTTGTTGGCAATGACAAAGTATTGAGATAAACTTTGTTATTGACCAAATACTTATTTTCCACCATAATTTGCAAATAAATTCATAAAAATCCCTAAATGTGATTTTCTGGATTTTTTTTCCTCATTTTGTCTGTCATAGTTGAAGTGTACCTATGATGAAAATTACAGGCCTCTCTCATCTTTTTAAGTGAGAGAACTTGCACAATTGGTGGCTGACTAAATACTTTTTTTCCCCACTGTATACATCAGGGGAAAATATGTTTTTTGTTTTGATCGCTAAAGCCATTCTCTCTGTGCCACATTGCCCCCTAAAGTCATGTTAGGGTATTGCATATGAGATGTCATCCCACCCAGGTTGAGCTCAAGACCATCATATTGCATTTTTACATTTTGCTACAGGGAGTTTTTTTTATCACCAATTATAAAACTCAATGGTTGTAAAACAAATTTTCACACATATACCCTACATGATTTTGTTGCAAACAGAAACTTTCCATTTCTTTTTTAAATGTTAATTGTGCTCATGTATCCTAACCAATCCCTGCCTTTCTCCCTAGCTGAGGCCTGCTCTAGCCCCTGTGGTGACGGACTGTCTGAGGTGGACCTGACTTCGGAGGAGGACCTTGTGGTAGTCCCCTCTCCCATCGCCAGCTCCCCCATCCGCTATGCCTCCTGCACCTCCCTGGACTCCACCGCCGACACCGAGGATGGGGGTCCCGAGGAAGAGGAGGAGGAAGAGGGGGGTTTCCAATGCCTGGAGGCCTGTTCTCTAGAGGAGAGCTGGTTCGTCACTCCCCCATCGTGCTTCAGCGGGGGGAGGAGGGGCAAGCCTATGGTACTAGAGACCAGTCCCCTGGAGAACCTGCTGATAGAACACCCCAGCATGTCTGTGTACACCACCCACTGTCCCCCACGACTCTCCCTCAACCTCCCCCTCTCCCTCAACCTCAATCTCTGCCTCCCCCTTGTTGACGCACCTGCCGCCGTGGTCAAGGAGCCGGGACGGCGTTCGCTTGACACCCCCTGCCACAGGTAAGACTTGTTGCTGCAAAAATTCTGGCAGTAGTGTTTCAGCACCTAAATTTAGTGAATTTATGCTTATCCTCTACGGGATCGGTGTCCCTATTCCAGGACGGTTGAGCTAACGTGCACTAATGTGATTAGCATGACATTGTAAGTAACAAGAACATTTCCCAGGACTTAGACATGTCTTATATGGACAGAAAATGTACGTGGCCTTTCTCTTGCATTTCAAAGATGATGGAGAAAGAAAGAAAACGTTTTTTTGTTTGTATTATCTTTTACCAGATCTAATGTGTTATATTTGTTAGATGTTAGATCTAATGTGTTATATTATATATATAACGTTTTTGGGGTGGCAGGTAGCCTAGTGGTTTGAGCGTTGGGCCAGTAACCGAAAGGTTGCTGGATTGAATCCACGAGCTGACAAGGTAAAAATCTGTCGTTCTGCCCCTGATCAAGGCAGTTAACCCACTGTTCCCCGGTAGGCCGTCATTGTAAATAAGAATTTGTTCTTAACTGACTTGCCTAGTTAAATAAAGGTTAAATTTAAAATGTAAATGTAAAAAATATTCTCCGACATTAATTTCACATTTCCACAAACTTCAAAGTGTTTCATTTTAAAATGGTATCAATAATATGCATATCCTTGCTTCAGGTCCTGACAGGTAGTTAGATTTGGGTATGTCATTTTAGGCGGAAATTGAAAAAAAAAACATGGATTAACAAATCCAGCCCCCTTCCTGTCTCCCCCTATAGGCCAGAGACGGTAGTGCAGCGCAGAGCTGGCCTCCATGCTGGCTGCTATTCGGCAGCCGTCTCAGCCAGGGCCTCAGGCCTCCTAGACCAGGCCCAGCAGCATGGACGCCTGGCCCAAAGGGTACGTGGCGCCGCCCAGCACCAGCTCCTCTCCCGCAACGCCCTGCGCCGCCTCAACCTACTGCGTACTGGAGGGGCCAAGCAGGCCAAGACCACTACCACCTATCTACACCAGCCTGGCCAGAGGCACCTCAACTACTGAGGTCCTGGCCCTATCCCTTACCCTCCGTCCATCAATTCATCCATCTGTCAACCTGGATCCACAAAAAGAGTTCATCCTGCAACATGCTCTCCATCTTCCACTTCCACTTCTTCCCTCCATCCACCGATCCTCCACTCTGGAATGAAGAGACGTAATGAGGACTCCTTTAGAATCAATGCCATAGGTCACTTTACTCCGCTGCAGGTCCCCACCACCACATGGTAACTGGGAGAGACTGGTTCAATCAGATATTACACCTGTGGCGACACTCTCCGCTTTCACCCACTCTGCAATGGTTGTGTGATGTCATAGTGTGGCTGTATGCTGCCATAGAATGGTTGTGTGGTGTCATTGATTGATATCATGGAGTTGCTTGTATGCTGTCATAGTGACATTGTAAGTGATGTCATAGAGTGGTTGTGTGCTATCAGAAGAGGGTTTGTGACTTAATAGAATGACTGTGATGTCTTTATAGTAGGAGTAGGCATTTAGAAAAGGAGCATGTCTTTCACTTGTAATTAGGACAGTTTAACAAAGTTGTTTCTCATGTCCCTCCAATGAAATTGCTTCCTCTATCACTTCATAGCAAACTGATGTCATTCTGATGGCCACAACTTACTTTTCAAAATCTTCACCCCTCCTCTCTTGACTAAGGGTGAACCTGCCTTGAACTTAGTAATTCAGTACTTTCACAATATTGTTTGAGAAAATGATAGTCAAATACTGGGTTAAATATCACTAAACGCCTTGTTATAATAGTAGAATTTAAGATGAAAAATAAATGTAAAATGTATTTAAAAAAAATTCCAAAATATTTTTTTAAAGAAAAAAACGTATATTACATATCAGTATGAAGTTAGTATGAGCGTTTATCTACATAGGTATGTTTGTAAGCAGCGGTTTGACTATGTCAGTGTGTGATTTGTTGCATGGTTGTATAGCTCTAGTCTCCAGACGTTGAGAAAACAGAAAAGAAATGTGGTTTTGTATCTTATCTCTCATTGTTTGTTCTAAATCTGCAGTCCACTTCTCAGGGTCATAACCAATCACCTTTACACTTTACTAAAATGCAGATTACTTGACGGATGTTAATTGTTTTTGTACATACTGGAGACCTTCCAAACTTGTCATTGTGTGCTTTGCCTTGTGGTAATGTTTGTGATCAATGATTGACCTTTTAAAATAATTGTGTGCGTCTCAAGAAAATTTAATTTGAACGTTTGCTTGTCCAAGGACTGTGAAAATGAACTCCTACTCTTTCAATCGACTGTTATAACCCACCAAGATGGAGTGAAACTATTAGTCTTTTTCATTTTTGTTTATATCTGTGTACTTTCCATTGTTTTGAGTTAGATATTTACCCTGTTCTTTATTTGCTTAGTTACATAACTTAGTAATATTATGTTAAAATGTCAACCAAAAAATTTGCGGCAAACTCTAACCTTGCAATAGTTTATATTACTATTGTTTTTGCTTTTACAGTATATTCTTCTTTACTTTAACAATGTTTGCAAATTGGATACTTTGTGTTCTGAAAGGGTCAAGTTTGTGACAACATGAATCTGTGCTCTCTTGTTTTAAGAAAGCACAGAGAGACACAACTCAAACACCTAAGTAGTCTATTTTAAGTTTCACAGAACCTCTAAAAGTCAAGTATCCAGGCAAACTCAATAATTTACATGACCTAATATTATTATGACCTTATAGTATGACTTAATATCATATTTTTCTTTGTACTTATTGGGGGAAATACACAGTACATACATACTCAGATGTATTTAGCATGGTAGCATCAAGAAGCACCAAGGTGGTTTTGTTTGGTTTTGTCTATATAGTTGTAAACTGATTATAGTTTTTGTGATTTAAGCCTAGCCATTGTATTTGTGTATCTTTTTTATTTTCAGATGTCTCAGATTGCAAAACTTGCATCATTTGATGCGTAAATTTTTGTACTGCATTGTTGTGACACGGGCAACAGGACGAAGGGAATGGAGGAGATGGCTAAGTCCTCATTTTTGATGTGGGAAGCTGGAAGGAGCCATTTTGTTTTGTCCTCAGCTGTCTGTCTGAGCTCTTGATGATAATAACAGGGATTTGTATTTTGTTTTATGCCTTGAATTTGTTGTGGATCACGTGCCTTCCAGGTTAAACAGTATAATGACAATGCATTAATGAAGAACTTGAACTGCTGTCCAAAGGGACAACACATACAAAAGCGAATCAACTATGCACACAGGAGGTAGCTTCTCTTTGTGAACCACCCAGCCCATGTGCAGCTTTTATACACAAATGTAGCAAACCTGTTTTCTCCTTTGTGAAGAATATTTGGTGGCATTTTTTTTACTACATGTTAGACTTTTGCTTTGATTTAGTTTACTGGAATAATACAGCACTTTGCCAAAAAAAGTGTAGGAATTTGAGCGTTAACTGTTATTTATCTACTTAACTGATCGCATTATTTGTATTTTGGATGTATGAGAGATCAATTCACTCTGTTTTTATGGTCAGCAAAATTTGCAAATGAGAATGTCTGTTCTAAAACTGTAATACATGATCTGTTGTCATGATGTAAGCCACAGTCTACAATAAATGTTTTCATACACATACTCTTCCGTTTCTGTCCATTTGATCCATTTAACCTTGATTCTACCAGGTTTATTCAACTATGATGAAATCTCTTTTGGAAGAAAGACCCACAGCCAGCTGTCACGACTTCCGCCGAAGTTGGTGCCTCTCCTTGTTCGGGCGGAGCTCGGCGGTCGGCGTCGCCGGTCTTCTAGCCATCATCGATCCATTTTTCATTTGTTTTGTCTTGTCTTCCCACACACCTGGTTTCAATCCCATTCATTACATGGTGTGTATTTAACCCTCTGTTTCCCACATGTCCTTGTCCGGAATTGTTTGCTGTATAGTGTTTGTTGCACGTTATGTTTACTGGTGTGTCACGGGTATTTTGAGCCCATGTACTCTCTCGTGTTATTGTTTACCGTTTTGGTTGTTATATTAAACGACTACGTTTATTACCAAGTTTTGCTCTCCTGCGCCTGACTTCTCTGCCTCCAGTTACGCAACCCTTACAGAATTCTGAAACGAACATATGGAGTCAGCAGGAGCTGGTACCATCGGGAATAGGGGTGGAGGAGCGCGTCCGGGAGCACGCAGCAATGCACCACCATGGACCGCGTTGTCCAGACAATGGACCACTGGGAAAGACAGGGAGTTCTACCAGCGCCTCCACCAGCACAACCGGGGTCTCCACCACTTGCCCCTCCTTCTCCTGGTTCCAGCGGGATTTGTCTCTCCCTTCCCCATGATTATGATGGGAGTGCTGCGGACTGCCAGGGGTTCCAATTACAACTGGATTTGTACCTGGCAACTGTCTACCCGGCTCCGTGAGAGGGTGTCCGCCCTCGTTTCGTGCCTCACCGGGAAAGCCCTGGAGTGGGCCAACGCCGTGTGGAGAGAGGGAGATGTGGCGTTGGACCGATTTGAGGAGTTCACCCGCCGTTTCCCGGGCAGTCTTCGACCACCCGCCCAAGAGTAGAGCGGCAGGTGAACGCCTTTTCCATCTAAGGCAGGAGACGAGGAGCGCCCAGGAGTTCGCCCTGGAGTTTCAGACCCTGGCTGCTGGTGCGGGATGGAACGACAGGGCCCTGATAGACCATTATCGCTGCAGTCTGCGCGAGGACGTCTGTCGGGAGTTGGCATGCAGAGACACCACCCTTACATTTGACCAGATGGTGGACCTGTCCATCCGGCTGGATAACCTGCTGGCTACCCGTGGACGTTCAGATCGGGGTCTGTTGGTTCCATCCCCCCGCACTCCCTCTCCGATACCCATGGAGTTGGGAGGGGCGGTACGCAGGGAGACCAGAGGGGGTTCCAGCTCGTGCACCATCTGTGGCCGCAGAGTTCACACTGCCGGTCGGTGCCGGGTTGGTTCCTCTGGGTATCGAGGCAGCAGGCAGGGCGCTCTGGCATCACCTCAGGTGAGCCGGCACCATTCTCACCCAGAGTCCTCTGTTGCACATATGTTTTTGTATGTCACTTTTCCTGATTTTCCCCCGCATTCCCAGCATAAGGTGCTCGTTGATTCAGGCGCGGCTGGGAATTTTATAAATAGATAGTTCGCCCATAGTTTAGGGATCCCCATTGTTCCCGTGGATGTGCCTTTCCCCGTTCACGCCTTAGATAGTCGACCATTAGGGTCAGGGTTTATTAGGGAGGTCACCGTTCCTCTGGGCATGGTGACGCAGGGGGAGAGAATTAGTCTTCCTCATTGATTCTCCTGCATTTGCCGTGGTTCTAGGTCTACCCTGGTTAGCTTGTCATGACCCCACTGTTTCTTGGCAACAGAGGGCTCTCACGGGGTGGTCGCGAGAGTGTTCGGGGAGGTGTTTAGGGGTTTCCGTTGGTGCTATCACGGTGGAAAGTTCAGACCAGGTCTCCACCATGCGCATTCCCCCTGAATATGCCGGATGATTTGGCTCTCGCCTTCTGTAAGAAGAAGGTGACTCAATTACCACCCCATCGACAGGGGATTTGTGCGATTAATCGCACTTCCCAGGAGTCACAAGTATCCTCTGTCACAAGCGGAGACGGTGGATATGGAAACATATGTCTCCGAATCCCTGTGTCAGGGGTACATTCGGTCCTCCACATCCCCCGCCTCCTCAAGTTTCTTTTTTGTGAAGAAGAAGGATGGAGGTCTGCGCCGGTGTATTGACAATAGAGGTCTAAATCAGATTACGGTGAGGTACAGTTACCCGCTACCTCTAATCGCCACGGCAATTGAATCAATGCACGGGGCGCGCTTCTTCACCAAATTAGATCACACGAGCGCTTACAACCTGGTGCGTATTCGGGTGGGAGACGAGTGGAAGACGGCATTCAGTACCACCTCAGGTCATTATGAGTACCTCGTCATGCCGTATGGTTTGATGAATGCTCCATCAGTCTTCCAAGCTTTTGTAGACGAGATTTTCAGGGACCTGCACGGGCAGGGTGTAGTGGTGTAAATTGATAACATTCTGATATACTCCGCTACACGCGCCGAGCATGTGTCCCTGGTGCGCAGGGTGCTTGGACGGTTATTGGAGCATGACCTGTACGTCAAGGCTGAGAAGTGTCTGTTCTTCCAGCAGTCCGTCTCCTTCCTAGGGTACCGCATTTCCACCTTGGGGGTGGAGATGGAGAGTGACCGCATTGTAGCCGTGCGTAATTGGCCAACTCCCACCACGGTAAAGGAGGTGCAGCGGTTTCTTGGGTTTGACAATTAATACCGGAGGTTTATCCGGGGTTTTGGTCAGGTAGCGGCTCCCATTACGTCACTGCTGAAGGGGGGTCCGGTGAGTTTGCAGTGGTCGGCTGAGGCGGACAGGGCTTTTGGTCACCTGTAGGCTCTGTTTACCTCGGCTCCCGTGCTGGCCCATCCGGATCCCTCTTTGGGATTCATAGTAGAGGTGGATGCGTCCGAGGCTGGGATATGAGCCGTACTCTCTCAGCGTTCGGGTACACCCCCGAAGCTCCCTGTGCCGCCTTCTCGAAGAAGCTCAGCCCGGCGGAGCGAAACTATGACGTTGGGGACCGGGAGCTGTTGGCTGTCGTCAAGGCTCTGAAGGCGTGGAGACATTGGTTTGAGGGGGCTCAACACCCTTTTCTCATCTGGACTGATCACCGCAATCTGGAGTACATCCGGGCAGCGAGGAGACTGAACCCTCGCCAGGCCAGGTGGGCCATGTTTTTCACCCGTTTTGTGTTTACCCTTTCCTACAGACCAGGCTCCCAGAACGTGAAGGCAGACGCATTTTCCCGGCTGTATGACACAGAGGAGTGGCCCATGGATCCCACTCCCGTACTTCCAGCCTCCTGCCTGGTGGCGCCGGTAGTGTGGGAGTTGGACGCGGACATTGAGCAGGCGTTACGTGCAGAGCCCGCTCCTGTCCAGTGTCCCGTGGGCGTCTGTACGTCCCGTCTGTTGTCCGTGACTGGTTGATCTATTGGGCCCACACGTCACCCTCCTCTGTTCATCCTGGGATTGGTCAGACAGTGCGCTGTTTGAGCGGGAGGTACTGGTGGCCTACTTTGGCTAAGGACGTGAGGGTTTATGTTACCTCCTGCTCGGTGTGCATCCAGTGTAAGGAACCTAGGCACCTGCCCAGAGGGAAATTACACCCCCTTACCTGTTCCACAACGGCCTTGGTCGCACCTGTCGGTGGACTTTCTTACCGATCTCCCTCCCTCACAGGGTAACACCGATATTCTGGTCGTTGTGGATCGGTTTTCTAAGTCCTGCCGTCTCCTCCCTCTGCCCAGTCTAGCTACGGCCTTACAGACTGCGGAGGCCTTGTTTACGCACGTCTTGAGGCACTACGGGGTGCCTGAGGATATAGTGTTTGATCAAGGTCCCCAGTTTACGTCTAGGGTGTGGAAGGTGTTCATGGAACGTCTGGAGGTCTCGATCAGCCTTACTTCGGGATTTCACCCTGAGAGTAATGGGCAAGTGGGAGAGTAAACCAGGATGTGGGCAGGTTTCTGCGGTCTTATTGCCGGAACCGGCCAGGGGGAGTGGGCGACGTTCGTGCCCTGGGCTGAGATGGCACAGAACTCGTTTCGCCACTCCTCCACTAACCTCTCTCCCTTTCAGTGTGTACTGGGGTACCAGCCGGTTCTGGTGCCTTGGCATCAGAGTCAGACTGAGGCTCCTGCGGTGGACGACTGGTTCAGGAGCGCGGAGGAGACATGGGAAGCTACCCGTGTTCACCTTCAGAGGGCCGTGATGCACCAAAAGGAGAACGCAGACCGTCACCGCAGTGAGGCCCCGGTGCGAACCGGGTCTGGCTCTCGACTCGAAACCTGCCCCTCCGCCTGCCCTGCCGGAAGCTGGGTCCGCGGTTTGTAGGGCCATTTAAAGTCCTGAGGAGAGTGAACGAGGTTTGTTATAGGTTACAGCTTCCCCCCGACTACCGTATTAACCCCTCGTTCCATGTGTCAATCCTCAGGCCGGTGGTGGCTGGCCTGCTCCAGGAGTCTGAGGTGCGGGAGGTTCCTCCGCCCCCTCTGGACATCGAGGGGGCCCCGGCATACTCCGTTCGCTCCATACTGGATTTGAGGCGTCGGGCGAGGGGCCTTCAGTATCTCGTGAAGTGGGAGGGGTACAGTCCGGAGGAGAGGTGCTGGGTTCCGGTCGAGGACATTTTGTACCCGTCAATGCTGCAGGAGTTCCACAGTCTTCGTCCGGATCGCCCTGCACCTCGCCCTCCGGGTCGTCCCTGAGGCCGGTGTCGGTGCGCTGCTGGAGCCACGCGTTGGGGGTGGGGGTACTGTCACGACTTCCGCCGAAGTTGGTGCCTCTCCTTGTTCGGGCGGCGCTCAGCGGTCGGCGTCGCCGGTCTTCTAGCCATCATCGATCCATTTTTCATTTGTTTTGTCTTGTCTTCCCACACACCTGGTTTCAATCCCATGCATTACATGGTGTGTATTTAACCCTCTGTTTCCCACATGTCCTTGTCCGGAATTGTTTGCTGTATAGTGTTTGTTGCACGTTATGTTTACTGGTGTGTTACGGGTATTTTGAGCCCATGTACTCTCGTGTTATTTTTTACCGTTTTGGTTGTTATATTAAACGACTACGGTTATTACCAAGTTTTGCTCTCCTGACTCTAATGCCAAGGCGCAAGGAGGCATGAGGACTGCAGATGTGGCCAGGGCAATAAATTGCAATGTCCATACTGTGTGACGCCTAAAACAGCGCTACAGGGAGACAGGACAGACAGCTGATCGTTCTCGCAGTGGCAGACCACGTGTAACAACACCTGCACAGGATCGATACATCTGAACCTCACACCTGCAGGACAGGTACAGGATGACAACAACAACTGCCAGAGTTACACCAGGAACGCACAATCCCTCCCATCAGTGCTCAGACTGTCCGCAATAGGCTGAGAGAGGCTGGACTGAGGGCTTGTAGTAGGCCTGTTGTAAGGCAGGTCCTCACCAGACATCACCGGCAACAACGTCGCCTAAGGGCACAAACCCACCTTCGCTGGACCAGACAGCACTGGCAAAAAGTGCTCTTCACTGACGAGTTGGAGTTTTGTCTCACCAGGGGTGAGGAATGAGCGTTACGCCGAGGCCTGTACTCTGGAGCGGGATCGAGGTGGAGGGTCCGTCATGGTCTGGGGCGGTGTGTCACAGCATCATCGGACTGAGCTTGTTGTTATTGCAGGCAATCTCACTAGTCGATGTCACTATTTGGAAGGGTCCAGCAGTCTTATCTTGGTATGACAAATAATGCATTAGGAGTGAAAAAAAAGCTTCAACCTAGCTCAATCTATGTACAATAACAATAAGCATATAATCTTCGTTGAAACGTGTAAGAATCTTCCTGTTTCAATATGACGGCGCTCCACGCTATCTTCATCTCGGGTTGTTTACATTTTGAAGGAAGACCACGTTGTTTCTCCTGACCCTCCTCTGATTGGCTAAGCGAGTTTGAAACCCCTCCCATAGGTGGACATGTAATACGGAAGTGTTTTTCTTGCAGCGAAAAACTAATAAAATAGAGCATAAACGTTTTTTTATATATACTTGACCAAGTGTAAAGGCTAACTCAACGCCTACTGCGTCGTTTAAGGTTAACCGGAAAATAAGGAAAGCGCCCTTTTTCCCAAAAAATATAAATGAAACCCTTCTTGTGCAAAGTAGATCCCCCATCCATACAAAGTCGATGAGTGCTAGTCTCTAATAATGATCACAAACACGTGATCAAATGTATTAACTCCCGGGAAATAAAACAGAATGTTCGCTTTCTTATTTGCAATAAATGGAATTCAGATTTGAACATTTAGCGCGTTTAAATGAACCGGGAACACACATGCGCACTTGCGGTGGAATGGTCAGATATATAAAGATTGGCGCCGGCGCGCCAGCTGATCATTATTCGTTCATTCATTTCTGAGGGTAAGGAGCTGGAGAGGAATTGTTTGCTTATTTAGCTAGCCATATATCTCCGGAGTTTATTCTGAAATTTCGTGGTAAACCTATTGTGTCGATGAGCAACATTCAGTTTATTGGGTTAATATTTTTTGTCAAATAATCTGGCAAAGGAACCAAATGGCAAGAGAGACTGGTAACGTTAACATTAGTTTGCAACCAACTTGTTTGCTATCTGGCTAACCATTAGTTAGTTGATTTGATAAGACAATACATCTGTTTCTTCACATTGGTTTTACGCTGTGTTCTTTGTTATCAACTTTGATATTTAACGTTAACATACAAGTAACTACTGCGTTTCAGGGACGTGGCATAAAGATAGCTAGCCAGTAACTTTGCTAGCCAGCAAACGACATCATGCAAATTCTACCTACCAATGTTGAATTATTGCTGCTGCAATACATTCTTTAAGTATCATATCCTTTATCTATTTATGGAAACTTTATGTTGCTGTGTTGGAGTTAGTTGGCTCACTGGTGAGCTACTGTAGCTAGCCATAGTGACTGTCCAAATCCTCCCGCTTCGAGAAATTGGCGCGTAGTTGGGTTTCACAAACCATCAAATAATTATTGTGTGGTTACTTTTGTTAACAATAACCATGTAGGTTACTACCAGGGATTCTGACATAACATTGGGACTACGGCTACAGTAGATTTTATGCAATTTGTGGCAGATTTCTTTGTGGAAATGAGGACGGTACTCACAAGCTCAACCCTCTTTACCCATTTGGCATGCCATTTTACCGCCGGAAAAAAACAGCCTTTTATTATCCAATCGTGTTTTGCACTTGTGAAGATTAGTATTTTTGGCATTTTTAATTATATTTTCGCCCTGTCTCCGTTTCAGTGGATAATTTCGGTGGAACTCTGAAGCCTTCAATGGACAGAATGGTTAACGTTAGACGCAGGTATGGGAAGCCACACTGTAATAAAGCCTTGTTATCAACAAGCATGATTGCAAGCTAGCTATAACAGGGATTATTTGTACATGTTTAACAATTTACCTGTCGCTAAAGATTGTCTGTCCTTTCAGTGGTCGCATCACATTGAAAGCAAGAGATGAGAACGCACCAGAAGAGAATGTCAATATCAGACGAAAAAGAAAATCTGAGGTTTGTTCAGTTAGCTAGCAGTGTTATTTTTAACCATTAGTGTAGCGGTATTGTTTTTATTTGTCTGTCGCCAAATAACAATACAATTAGTTAACGTTATAACTCTTAACTCACTTTTCAGCCATCCAAAAAGATGCCACCCGCAGTGAAGAAACAAAGCTATGAAATACAGGTTGGTTGCTTGTTTGTTCAATCAACTACCAAATTGTGCCAGTGATTGATGAAGTAAACTATGGTAAAATTCGCATGGATGTTGAAGTGATTATTGATGAGACTTAACTAGTCGAGTTATCTGTGTCAGTGGGTTAGACAGCGCGCAATAACCCCGCGTTTTGTCTGTCCCTTTCTCCTCGGCCCGCCTAATCTAAATCACATCGCATGCTTTGTTTTGTATACACTATAGAACGTCGCATAAATACCCGTTTCTGTCGCCATTAAAATAATCATTATTCTCTTTTCTATGTTATTTAAGTTCATATGTATACTATAGCTTTGAACCGTTTGGTAGTTTTCACTGTGCTGTGACCTCTATTTGTAGGCTATATGGAATTATCACTCGGTAAATGCATGTTTATTTATATCTGCATTTGCTGCTTATGTGACTGCCAATGAAAATATATTGAATTTGGTGCCATTTCTCTCTAGAAACGGTGGTCAGAAGAAGGGACCAGTCCATGTGCCCTCGTAGAAACGCCACACAAGGAGCTGGAGATGACAAGAGACCTGTCTGGCTTCAAGCAGTTCCGATTCAAGAACATCTTCATCAAGACCTCACCGCTGCCCCGCCTCAGGTACTGTGTGTGTGGTGAAGGGGCTTAGCCCCAATTCCTTTTACACCTCAATAGTGGCAATTGCTCCCCCTCTCATGCAGACGCCCCATGTCTTTGTTCCAACGCTACTTAGGAAAACTCTGAATATGTAATGTTTTAGTGGGACTCTACTCACGTTAGCCACTTGGCTAATATGTGTCAATACAACTCTTACATACAAAGTCAGGGTGGCAGTCGATCTGTAACTAGAAACACTTTAGAAATGAGCTACTCTGAATTTTTTGCGTTTTCTCCTGTTTGTCACTATTGCTGACGAACAAATTCAGTGTCTGGTGTTGGGGCCTCATAGTCCATGCGAGTGCACACTGGACGTCCTGTTAAGACCTGTGTGTTTCCCCTTGGCAGCTGGGCCAACTCAGATGACGTGTGGATTAAGATGCTGAACAAGGAGCTGAAGTATGTCCATGACAAGGGCTTCCTACAGCAGCACCCCAAACTAAAGCCCAAGATGAGGGCCATTCTCCTGGACTGGCTTCTAGAGGTACGTGTCTTTTAAATGACTTACTGTACTCTATACAATCTTGGGCCCATTACTTGTACCTAACTATATGCCCATGTTTACACCCGTGCTTTGATTTGTAATGACTGGATATGCATGAGCCAAAGGTCTGATACTCCACCTCCATAGTTATTACCTCGGGGTTTCTACATCTCCAATACTTTGACTTCTGTACTATAGTGCCCCAGGATTTGTACAGACATGACTGATGTCTAACCATCCTTGTTTTCTCTTATTTGTAGGTGAGTGAGGTGTACACTCTGCATCGAGAGACTGCTTATCTGGCTCAGGACTTCTTTGACCGCTTCATGCTGACACAGGACGATATGGAGAAGGACCGACTGCAGCTCATAGGAATCACAGCCCTCTTCATCGCGTCTAAGATAGAGGTTAGGCGTAATGCTCTTCTGGATGGCGACCACTGCTTTAGTTTATACTGTGTCATAACAAATTAATAACAAAATGGCATTTGCGCTGTGTATTTATCTCAAGTCTAATTGTTCCCCCTCTTTATGCCCCTCCAGGAAATCTACCCTCCAAAGCTCCATGAGTTTGCCTATGTTACTGACGGAGCCTGTGAGGAAGAAGCGATCCTGGAGATGGAACTTGTCATGTTGAAGGTAAGAAGCCCCTGTGCCCAACCCTGCGCTGTACTAATTCAGTTGTCACACATTACTTAATGACTCCTCTCCTCCGTCAGGCCCTGAACTGGAACCTGTGTCCAGAGACGGTGATCACATGGCTGAAGCTCTATGCTCAGGTGGAGTCCCTAAAGGATGGCGTCAACTTCCTGGTACCTCAGTTCTCTCAGGACACCTACATCCAGACCACACAGGTGAGTCCACTAGCCCCCGCAGCTTTTACTGTTTCTCTTGACACTTGACTGTTGTGAATTTTTAGCTTCCCTGTAACTGTTTTAATGGTTGTCCTGGTCTCTATTCATGTTACAGCTTTTAGACCTGGCCATACTGGACATCAACTCTCTGGACTACCCGTATGGGATACTGGCTGCTGCTGCCTTCAGTCATTTTTTCTCATTTGACGTTGTCCACAAAGTATCAGGTAAGCATTGATTTGGCATCGTCTCCATAGGTTTGCCCAACTCTAGAACGCCACAGCCCTCGTGTTATTACATAATTACTAATGTCTGTTTCTGTGCAGGTCTGACTTGGGATAGTATTGCTCCCTGTGTCCGGTGGATGACCCCCTTCATGCGCACGGTCAGCGCCTGTCCCAGAGCAGAGCTCAAGGACTTTAAGAAAGTGACATCTGATGACAGACATAACATCCAGACCCATGTAGACTACCTGTCCATGCTGGTGAGTGCTCACACATTTCAGGGGCTGGAATGGGTACAATATAAAAATTAAAACCAAATGGCTACACACTGTTGGCTGTTTAGAGTATCTCTAACAGTGTTTGGGAGGAGCAAGTCGCTTCCACCCAGAAATGTATTGCAGCCATCTTGGTGATGCATGGGCAGCCATTTTGTGCTATGACTTAATATTCTTCAAGTAAAATAATAGAACTGCTCATACAAATGTTTGTTGTTCTTAATGAATTGTCTTGTCTGTTGCAGAGCGACGCTCACCGGAGGCAACCGGACAGCCAAGACAGTCTATCGCCTGCTGCCATTGGAGGGATATTGACTCCACCAAAAAGCACAGAGAAACCAGCCAATCACTGAGCCCCAGGGTCTCCTCGCGTTGATCTTCTGACCAACCAGATGACGGGAGAATTCCTTAGATGTCACGCCTGACCAGCCAGAGGCCAGGAAACTGAACCTCATCCTCATGTGACCAATCAAATTTGCTTTTGGTAATAACTCACCTTTGTGTAGCATGTTAAGAGGAGTTATTTTACTTTATGTACCAAGCTGGATATCTGAGTATATGCAGTACAGCCATGGAAATCAGCTCATGGTTACTATATTGACTTATTTTGTCAAAGGATTGCAACAAAAACCCTGTTCTCGCAATCTTAATCCCCAGAATTTGAATTTTCCATGGATATCATTTGAGTTGACTCGAGTCGCATCTTCCTCCATAGGAAAGTATGTCTGCTGCTCCCCCTCTGGTACTTGAAGCTGAATATTTCAAGACATGGGATGTTTTGATAGCTAAAAAGCTAATATTTTATTTGAGGTGAATTGGTACATAATACTCAAACAGTTGAGTTGCTCAACTCAGTCTCTTAACATCGCGTTATCGTATGTATTTAGTGCTGTATAGTCTAAATCTGGGTACTCCTGGAAAAGCTCAGCCATACAATAACACTGAAAAGTGTTGATGTTGTATGCTGTGGTCACATTTGGGCTATTTGAAAGGGTAGTGCAGGGTTAACTATTTGCTATACCAACTTCTTAAGCACCGTTTTTGAACGGCCGTATTCTCTCCACTGTGAACGACTCATTTCCATATTCCATTGGTGCATGGTGCATTCTCGTTCCACACATTCCTGGAAAACTTGACTTCAGTAGTTTGATTTAGACCTTTTGGACCAATTTACAACTAATTTTAACTTTGTATTTATTTGTTCATTTAAGCCTTACATTGTCATGTCCATAAACATTCTTCACAGGGCTATGAATTCAGTTCTTTAATTATGCCAAAGGCAACCTATTTAAGTCACAGGATGCATGTTATTTATGATTTTGATATCTGTTATTTAGGGGGGGGGCGGTATAATGCAGTTATATATGAAATGTTATTTTGCATGGTTTTGCGCTAGCCGGTCCATGGTGCCTTAGTTGAACTAGTATGGTGATGTAAAGACTTGAGAACCCAGAGGCTTCAGTGCAGGGCTCTGACCCAGTCTGTCCAGCAAACCTGTGACTGTCAACTGAAACCTTCAGTGTTGTGCAGATGCCTGCCGAGGCAGCAGTATACAAAGAACCATGTTTAAACTGTAAATACTAATGTGTGTGTATATGTACATAAACTGAAAGTTTTTTTTATGGAAATATGAAATGTATTGAATAAAATGAAATAGAAATAGATTTTGCCTGCTTTTATGGTTTACTTTGGAATGGCAGCATTTGCCTAGTACTTTGACCATGGTTTGTTAAATTGTTGTGAATTGGCGAGGGAGTGCCATTTAGACCAGTTCTAACTTGAATGAATCAAGCCACAAGATCAGTACACAATACTACCTATTACATGGACATAAGAGCCTGGAGAAGTCATGTATATCTGACATGCTGAGGGGAGACGGTGAGTGAAGGGAGAAATGGGACGAAGAGTGCAGTGCGAGCCTCACCACTTCCTCCATGAAAAAAGTAACTTTTCACAGAATGTTGGTGTTATAAAGACGAGGCCTTCACTTTTAACATGTGCTTCGCATTACTACAGTATTAGGCCTCGAGTATTGTCTTGGGCCTGGCATTTTAGTTCATGTTTAAACATGCCATGGGAGTATCTTCCGAGGGGGAGGGGAAAGCTTTACTCTCAAATGACAGGCGGCATGTAAAAGAAGCCTTTACCATGACTCAGACATTGGCGTCACAATGAAGTGCTCAACTTTCTAACAAGTAATCACTCTGGTATTGAAGGGTGTTCTGTTGAAACCAGAGGGACAACACTAATCTCATGAACAAAAGGTTAGGAAAAAGTGGGTCAAAGCAGCTGTAAGAGACTGTCAGCAATATGTGATTGTGTTAAAGGGCCATTGCAGCCATCTCAATGTCAAATATTTGGGTAACAATTACTTATTGATCGTTTTCAATAGAAATGGTCAAAAAGAAACTTAAACAGCAATTTCTCAAGCAACAGTTTTGCTAGGACTGTCTGGGAGTGGTCTGAGTGGGGAGGGGAAAACTAGCTGTTTTTGGCTGAGAGGTTTTGAACTCTTTCTTTTTGGTCTATTAACTAATCCAGCGCCTGGTGATGTCACCAGGCAGGCCAAAACTCCATCCCACCAAAACAGGCTGAAATTTCAGGCAGTCTTTACAAACAGCTCTTACACTAAAAGGGCATCACAATTTCACAGTATTATTCCAACCTCAGTGTGGAAATATACTGTACTGTATATTAAACACAGGCAAATTACGTTTCTGACTGCACTGGGCCTTTAAGACAATTGCCCCAGTCCTATCTCTAGTCCCCCTAATGTCCCCCATCCTGAAAGGACGTGACAGTGACCCCTGGTCAGTCATCTCCACTTGGGGGTCTATGTGTGATGATGCGTGTCTCTCCGTGAGGCCAGTGTGTTTGAGGGGGTAGTCTAGGAGGCAGACAGTGGGACAGCAAGGCAGCCATGGGCCGCCTCCCTTCCCAAGTCTCGGTTGTGAGAGGTTATTGTGTTGGCCTGGGAACGCATAGCCCCCACCTCTACATGCCAGCATTATCGTAACCCCCCACCCATCCCTCTTAAACCAACCCTGCCAAAGAGACCCTCACCCCTCCACCCCCAACCCAACTGCATAATGAGTCTTTCACTTTTATGACAAGTTTCTTTCATTTTCCAACTTAATGTACATGTGCTACCGCCTCCACGTACAAATAGCCCATATTATCTGACACGTCTACAGTAGAAAGATAAAAAAAAATTGAGAAACTATAACAATATCATTTGACCAAATACATTATTTTTCATGTATTTCATGTAAAGATCTGAAACTCACCTCAAGAGGGCAGTATGTCCCTATGTTAAGAATAATCATGGCCATATTTCTCATCCCTTTAATCCCTGTTGTTGTACCTTCTCTCCATACAGTGCTATGTCCTGATAAAGTCTGGGCCTTGGTTCATTAACGGTGTCCATATAAAAGAGATGGAGTTACAACCATCCATACATTGGACAAATAAAGTTAGAAAACCAATTGCAATGCCTTGAAGAAAAGTAATTTTTATTAAAAGTAATATACAAAAGGAATATCTGACGTTAGGTTGCTATAAAACGTAGATATGTACATTATATATACATAATAACATGGGGAAAAGGACCTTGAGTCCTTAAGACAGTAAGTAGGGATGTTGTTTGGGTGCGAGGAGTGAAGCCTTACTGAATTTGTGAGTTCTTGAGTCCATGTGTGTCTTGAGCAAAATCAGTGAACGGCTGCAACCACATGTATCCATTGTATCTATAGTTGTAGGTTAATATATGCAAACATAGAAACTGCAGTTCAGTTATATGGGGGAAAAAATGTAAGGGTGCAGTCGATAATTGGACCAAACACCAGCGCACAAAAGGCACCCCCAGTAATTTGAAATGTGAAGACAATGTGGAGACAATAGCCAGAAGGGATTTTATCAGTGTGTTTGTTAGTGAGGTGTTCCTGGTTCTCACTTTGGCCCCACTGTGCATCACAGTAACTCCACAGCCATGGAAAATATGGGATATTTGTTTATACAGCTATACATAGGAGTTATCAAGACATTTGAAGACAATTTGGAGAGCTAGTTTTGGGGAGTTTCTGTCTACCTACGGCAACAAAAATAGAACCATTTCAATCAGATCTTTTATAAAATAATTGTCGGCAATGGAGTTTCTGCGATTGTACTGTTCGACTTTTCTTTGACCACTCACAACTATTCCTCCCCAGCCAACTCCTCCCTGTATTTCCTGCTCCTTTAGCACAATACATTCATCAGACGTTGTCAGGACACTGTGGGATCATCCTGCCCTCTTGTTTCCAAGACGATAGGACAGGAAGTTTCAGAAATTATTGGCATCACACAACACCATCTCTGACCCAACATAGAGTTAGAATAGAAGAAAGGAGGACGTCCTTGTAAGACACATCAACACAGTGCACTACAAGGGATGGGTTCATTATATCTATATTGGAGTATAAAAATAGTTCCTATCTGAAACACATAATTATATTCTATAATACACATAATTGATGCCAAGTGAAGGTTTCTCACCGGGCATATCAACAATGCTTTTCCCGGTCGAAGCATTTTAAGGTTTGTACTTATTTTTTGGCAAATGGATTCTGCAATCAAGACTGAGAATCATCCACTAGTGCAATTAGACCGTGATTGAAAGGGAAAGGATTTGACAATAGTCTAGAGGCTCTAGAATCTCTTGCATATGAGAACTGATAACTTATACATATCAAGGAACAAGCAACACGATTGACGGCTTTCTTCGTCTAATCAATTTTCTTTTACTTATATAAGGTTCCTCCTAGAGATCATATCTACCTCCTGCTCCACTGAAGAAGGGGAACTCCCCCTGTGTAGGGCAAAAATGCTGTCCATATATATTCTCACAGGATAGAATGTTGTAAAGGAACAAATCAGAGCTTCTCCGTTTGCCCGTTTCCTTGGCATGACTGTCTTTATCCAATAGGATGTCTGAAACAAAAACATTATAATACAAAATAAATGGGTGCCGGTAACATATACATTTGACACATTAAGTTCAAAGTCCTTATAATGTAGAAGAACAACATTGTCCCTGTTGGTTCAGCATCATTTCAGAGCTAAAATAAATACAGTTTCAACACTTCACCAAGAGAAATAGAACGGAATAAATAAATGAATCTCACTAAGACTTGTAATCCCTCTTCCACCACATAAAGCTTCAGCAAACCTGTCAACATGAAGAAAAAAATAACAGGAGCCAATTTTCGGTGTGCTTTGTTTCCCTTACTACCAACCAGCATTGACACACCATACACAATCACTAGCAGGTACTAAGTCAGTCAATGTTGCAGTGTATGATGGGTTGTGGTTTATGAGTACCCTAAAAAGGGTGTGGCAGGTTGTCCTGACTATGGCTCCTCTGACTGTAACTCAAAGCTTCCCTGTATGTCAGCGCCAGCGCCGGTCGCTCGTACATTTCGCTTAGAGCCTCAAACTTGTCCCCCCAGTGGGATAGCCGGTCGTAGCTGAAGGCTGCTCCCTCCTCTTCCTCTGCTTTATCGTGGGAGATAGCAGAACCCAGCGAGCTGAGGCTACCGACCGGGGACCCGGCCCCCTCGATGCTCCAGACGTGATAGCTGTCCGGTGGGAACTCCAGACTGTCGTTGTCGGCCTCCCAGATGATGCGCGCCACGTAGCTCTTGAAGTCCATGGGGCAGTGGCCCACGGAGCTAGCATGAGCATCATTACTATCATTAGTATAGCTAGCATTTCTAGCGTGGTGATGATGGCGGTGGTGGTGGTGGGGGATGTGGAGGTAGGGGGTCCCTGAGCTGCAGGCTGAGCCAGCGGGGTGCACCTCCTCCTGGGAGCCCTGGGAGGACTTGATGAGGGGGGCGGTGGTGCAGGATGAGGACTGGGACAGGCTGGAACACAGGGGCCTCTTCAGCTCTGTGATGTCATAGGCATTCTGGAGGGATGAAAAGGCATCAAATTAAAAACACAAGTCTGAAAAATTAGTAAATGATGCCATCTAGTGGTCAATTTAGAAATTGATCTCAATGAACAGCGACGTAGGTAATTTCACTGTGCTGCAATGTCTGAACTGTGTGTGTGTGTGTGTGTGTACCTGGTCCTGCTCTCCTCCTCCCTCCTCGTTGTAGTTGAGGATGTTCTCTCTGATGTCCTCCCAGCTCTGGTGCTCTGCAGGGATGTGGTACACGCCCCTCTTCTGGAACTTACTACGACTGCCCTTCTGGTTCCACACTGTCACAGCTACCAGCACAGCTACAGGACACAGAGAAAGGCAACAGTTCAGTCATTATAGTGGATGGAAGAGAATGAGAGATAACACTACTGTACTCCGAGTGTGGAAGGGAAAGAGATTAAGCAAAACCTATCCTTTTCATGTTCACCTCTTGTCTTCTGTCGGCCATCTACTGTCCCTCAGGCAATCCTACACTCTCTTTTCCCCTCTCCCTTCATGCCATCTCTCTCAATTTCCCTCCTCACTCTCCCTGCAAGTCTAACCATCACTGATTTTTAGACATTCACCACTGTAGCTACTTCACCCTCTTCCTCATCTCGCTTGACATTTCTAGTTTTAGCACTCAGATGTTTATGTTCGTCTTCTCCACTTCTCATCCCCCTCTCCTTTTCCTGGCATGGAGCTATGATCTCGCTGCGTCGTGTATCAGGGCCGTCAGCGTTGACAGAGGGGCCCTCGGGGGCACTACCAGTCTGACATCACAGAGCAGTACCCGTCAGAGGCTCATACAAACCTCGCTACCTGTCACGTGTCACTGTCACTGAACAGGCCCTCTAGTCTCTAGTCTATTTCCCCTGCTCTCCCTTCTACATACATCTAACTACAGACCTATCTATATGGTGCTAATGGACAGCATTATAATGGCTAGTCTATTGATGTCTTTAAGCACGCTCAATGTTCCGTAAAAACAGCTCACTATATGAAGGGTAAAAGGTCATGCGAAGAGAGGGTTTTAGTCGCCCATATTTACCGAAGAAGACGAGCAGACACATGCTGATGACCAGGATGGAGCCCGGGCTGAGGGCGGCCATGCGGTGGGCTTTCATCTGGCCCACCTCACACCGCTGACCTCTGAACCCTTCAGGGCAACGGCACTGCCAGCTGTCGGGGGTCAGGGCGTGGCAGGTGCCCCTGTTACGGCAGGCCGAGGGTCCACAGGGGGAGGGCACACAGCGGTGGTGGCCTGATGTCTCGTCTGTCACCGTCACTTGGTCACCTGGACACCTGGGAGAGGACGGAGAACATATTTGTTCTTTTAACTATGTCTGTGTGTCCTTATATGTAAGATTGTGTGTGTTTGTTTAAATGTGTGTGTAGCCAGCCTCACACACCTGCACTGGTGTTTCCTCCACAGGTCCACACAGTAGAGGGGGGCTGCGGCAGGGCTTGGCACTGCAGGCGTCTGAGTGACAGCCTGAGGTCACCCCCCTCCGCTCCAACACCGTGCTGAACTCTGTACTCTGACCATCCAGAAGGAGGGAGTGGCCGTTCAGCCTCACATCCCGCAGGCAGCCTGCGAGAGAGAGAGAGAGGGAGAGAGAGAGAGGGAGAGAGAGAGAGGGAGAGAGAGAGACAATGACTGACAAATACTAATAGGATAAAAGATCATCAGAGATGATTGTTTTCTGTGAATAGCTATTTCTAAGAAATGTATTTGCCTTGGTAAAGTAAAATAGAGGGAAAAAAGGGAAAGATTGAGTAAAAAAGATGGAACAAAATGATGACAGAAAGATCAGTCACTCCTTGACATAGACCTGTGGCTTTTTTGACCCAGCCAAAACAGATACACACACTGAGAGCTAGAGGGCAGACACAAGGAGAGAGGAGATCATTACAGTGGAGAGGGGGGGAGGAGTAGAGACAGGATGAGGTGAAATGATGAGAAGAGAGGATGAAATGAGAGAGGAAAACCGGAGAATAGATTGAGACAAAGAGAAGACAGAGGAGAAAGAAGAGAGAACCAGCAGAGAAAACATGGAAAGACAGAAGAGGAGACAGTCTTACCCTGGAAGTCAGCAGATTGTCCCGGGGTGGGTCCATTCCCCAGAAGCACACTGGAGGGGTGCACCACAATCTCCCGCCTGTTCCCCAGCCAGGCCCTGGCCTCCCGCGAGCCACCACCCTTCTCCAGGCGCAGCGTGAAGAGGTTGTCATGACGATGCAAGCTGGCGAGGACCCACTGGCCCCCGTCGACCCGCTGGCTGGCCAGGCGGAGGGAGTGGGCACCGTCGCCCAGGTTGGCACGCACCAACAGGTGGCCGTCTATGATCTGAGAGAGCGGAGAGAGGACATCAGCAAATGTAGCCACAATTGACTAAATTGGATCCTGTGAGGGATGTTACAGCAGGGCACGGACCTCCAGGATGATGTACTCGTTGGCACCGCGGGACGTCATGGAGAGCAGGGTGCCAGAAGAGGAGCGCGTGCGGAGCAGGAGCTGGATGTGTGTACGACGGGGGCTACCTCCCCCCCTCAGCTGGTAGCGTAGCATACTGTCCCTGACGAAGGACCACTCTGGCAGAGCTACAGGGGAGAGAGGTTAATATGGTCAATGCTCTCTCTCACACACACCAAAATACTGCTGTGAAGAAGAACCAGTCCACCTGCAATGTCACCTACCTTTGTCACACTTGTGCCCGCTGTACCCGGGGTGACAGTCACAGCTGAAGGAGCCCCACTCGCCCAGGCAGGTCCCGTGGACGCCACAGGAGGGTCCACTTGCTGTCACACACACCCCATCTGTCAGGCCACAGCCTGGGGAACTATCCAAGCTCTCCCCAGGAATTCCCAGGTCATACACCTCCAGAGAGAGGAGTGAATACATTATAGGTTAAATATCAGCTTAGAGAAACATAAAGAGAGCCCTCAGAGTCAGTTATCAACATTTGAGCTCAAATGGATGCCGTTGCTGCCCTGTGATCCTCTCCTTTCACACCTCATGTCAAATAGGGCTTTATATGGTCAACTTCTTGAGCCAAAATGGCTACTACTGTTGCTGTATATAGTCAACTGTCTGATCCAAAATGGTTATCACTCATGCTGTCCTGCTGTGCTCCTCTCCCCTAATTATTAATGTCAAACAGGACTGTATATGGTCAACTGTCAACCATCTGAGCCAAAATGGCCACCACTTCAGTCCCATGTTCCCTCCCTTTCATATTTCCCAGCAGTGACGCAAAACCACACAAGCTAATCTTCTTTCAGGAATAGTTTATGGAGGAGATGTTATTTTAATTGATGTCTTATTTGGATTTTGAAATAGTTTTTTTGTCCTCAGTTCCTAAGCTGTGCTCAAATGACCGTCTGTCCAACTCTCTCCCCCGGAACTCTCAGCCAGTGCCAACAGGAGAGAGAGAGAGAAACACACACACACGCACGCACGCACACACACACACACGTTGCAGAGAGAAGTCGCAAAAGAGACAGAGAAGCTAACACTCTCCCAACTGGAAGACACATACACTGCTTCTCAAAACACTGTAGGAAAAACCCACTCACATAAACAAATGAATATTGACAACCCCATAGAGTAAACAGACTAAAAGAAAGCATCTCTTCTTCCCAGGTATATTAATACAGCTGCCAGTCTCCGTCTCCTCTGAGCTCTGTTCATAAACCTGTCACTATCAGTCTGATGGATAGACAGCTCTGTCACTCTGATAGGGAGCATGAAAACACTGTGACAGTGAGGAAAGGACGATAGAACTACTAGAGAAGTGAGGAATAAAATGTGGAGGAGGAAGAGGAGGTGTGACTTTAATGAAGAGGGAGAGAAAGAAAGAACGAAAGAGAAAGCAAAGGAGGGGGAAAGAGAGAGGTTAGGGTAGAGAGGTTACCTTGCTATCGACCACCAGGTTCCTGAGGCAGCCAGTGAAAGCCTTGTAGCGTCTGTGTGTGGACGTCTCCTTCACCCCACCCAGCTGGAGAGGCTGGTTCACGTTCAGGAACCTGGAAGATGGGAAGGAGAGGGAGAGAGATAAGAGTCAGTAACCAGGTTTCCATCCAACCTTTTAATGCAAGCAAAGTACATGTCAGATCAAAAATGTCATGACAGACCTGACGGAAACAGAACATTTTTCTGTAAACTTTCCAAATGTCGACAAAACAAAATACGCTAGACAATGTGGGATCTTTTTGTGTCGGTAAAATGAATTATGCAAGAAGTATCGATGAAAACGCCTATATGCGCAAATATTGATATAATAACCATTATATCGAAGTAAACTTGGAGTCACGCGATGACATGGTTTGTAGTCCTCCCACTACGACAGATGAAATAGGTGATGAGGAACTTCACAGGGGGGTGAAAGTGCACGGTGATGAGCTTGATGCTCCTTTTTAAGAAATATCCAGGGGTCTTATTCTAGTGACATGATAATCGATACTTGGCTGACAATACTTGGCTGCTGACAAATACAAATAATCTCGTTCTTTTGTCCATAATAATAGTCTCATCATGTAGGCTATACAGTGGGGAAAAAAAGTATTTAGTCAGCCACCTGTAACAAACGAGACTCCCGCGGTTCCTCCTGCTCACCACCAGAGGGAACCCTCTCCTGAATATTAAGCCCTGGACTACAACTCCCACATACCTGGTTCCAATCACCGTTGCACCTGTCTCCCATTAATAGACTATTTAGGCTCTCTCTCCCTTTCTCTCCTTGCGAAGTCTTGTTTCCCTGGTGATCATTTCTGAGCGTTTTCCCGTGTCTGTCATTTCGTGGTATTACTCTGGACTGTTTTCCCTTTTTGATTCTTGCTGCCTGCCCTGGACTATATTCTTTATTGGACTGATTTTGTAAGCTTGCTGCCTGCCCTGACCTCATGCCTGTACCTGGATTACGATTAGCCTTATCCCTGCTGTTGTGTTTGCTGGCGATTGACCCTGTTTATGCGACCAAGATTGTAATAAAGCTGCAAATGGATCCTCACTCTCAGGGTGCTTCATTACAGAAGACTTCGCCACTTGGCGATCCAGCAGCTCTGGTCCAAATGTCCACGGAGATCTCCACTCAAGCAAACCAGCTGCGCCGTTCATCAACAGCAGCTAACCCATCTAACTACGATACGGAGGAACTCGTCGGACGCTACAGAGGTTGCAGATGTCGGCTCGAACTCAGCCCTCCTCAGCGAACGCATAAGTAGGCACCTCTCCACCACGGCACCCACAGTTAACCCACGTCTGGCTCTCCTGAGAAGTTTGACGGTAACCCCACCAAGAGTAAGGGATTTCTACTGCAATGTTCATTATTTATTGATCAACAACCAGCGATGTATGTCACTGGCGCCAGCAAGATTTCCCTGGTATGTTCTCTCCTCACTGGCAGAAGCGTTAGAGTGGAGTATGGCGGTTTGGAGAGAGGATGTACGGCTTTTCCATCGTTCGGTGCCTTTCTTCAACGCTTCCGGGAAGTATTTGAACACCGGAGGAGGCATGAGAGCCGGTGACCGACTACTCGCGTTGAACCAGGGCAGGAATACTGCAGCAGAATATGCCTTGACATTTCGCACTCTGGCAGCTCAAACCGACTGGGTTGAAACTGCGCTAAACTGCTCTTTCGCAAGGGACTCAGTTTGGAATTACAGTCTGAACTGGCCTGCCGAGATGAAGGGAGATCGCTGAATCAGTTCATCGAACTCACCATACAGATTGACAATCTGGTTCGATCCGCAGCGCTTCCACTCAGAACGCAGGACCCACCAGCACACAATGTCCGTGACTCTTCCTCCAACCGAACCCATGCAGCTCGGATATACTCACCTGACTCGAGGAACGTGAGCGCCGCATCGTCAACATCTCTGCCTCTATTGTGGTCAACCTGGCCATCTAAGGGCGTTCTGCCCCACAAGACCACCTCCTCGTAATCCCTCTTGGTGAGTCCGTGTGTCCAAGCACACCACTCCAGTTCTTGTATCAAAGTGCCGATTGTATTATCTCTAGAGGACAATCATATAACCACATCAGCACTATTAGACTCGGGCAGCCGGCAACTTTATGTCTCATGAGTTTGCCCAACAACAACAAATTCCATTAATCACCTGTGACTCTCCAATTGGTGGCAGTGGGCTAGATGGGCGACCTCTGGCGATGGGAGGGTCCTGCACACCACCGTGGACCTCCGACTCCAGACCGGGACCCGCCACACGGAGGTAATTCGCTTCTACGTCATCACATCACCCCATAACCCGGTAATCCTTGGAAGCTTCCTGGCTCACGGCAACATAACCGCTCATCTCATGGAGGGAGGGTCGTATCATCAGATGGGACCCGTCATGCCACTCCAACTGCTTAACTGGCAGCTCTTCACTCTCCATTCAGGCCGTTACGGTAAAGAGGCGAGCCAGCTCTTTCTCCTCTACCCATTGAATACTCTGACCTCATCGAAGCTTTCCAGCAAGACCAAGGCGATGGAACTACCCCCTCACCGATCAGCGACTGTGCCATCGAGCTGCTACCAGGTACAAAGCCACCCAAGGGCCGAATCTTTCCCCTATCTCAACCCGAATCAGAAGCCATGAAGAACTACGCCGAGGAAGAACTATCGAAGGGGTTCATTAGAGCATCGACATCACCTGCAGCGTGCTTCTTCTTTGTTAAAAGAAAGGCGGTGGTTTACGCCCCTGTATTGACTACCGGGGTCTCGCGACATCACTGTCAAGTTTCGATATCCGTTACCGCTGGTTCCAGCTGCCCTAGAACAACTCCGCTAAGCCAAGTACTTCTCCAAACTGGACCTCTTCAGCGCCTACAACCTCATTCGCATCCGGGGCGGTGATGAATGGATGACAGCCTTTTCTACCAGCACTGGGCACTATGAGTATCTGGTTATGCCTTTCGGGCTGTCTAATAGTCCCTCCGTGTTTCAATCATTTATCAATGACGTCTTCGGGACATGCTGAATCGCTGGGTAATTGTGTACATTGATGACATTCTCATCTATTCCCACACCTATGAAGAACATGTGCAACATGTGAGAACAGTATTGCAACGACTCATAGATCACCAGCTATACGCCAAAGCAGAGAAGTGCGAATTTCACCAGACTTCCACATCCTTTTGGGCTACATCATCAGCCAGGAGAGAGTCGCCATGGGCGAGAAGAAAGGTCAAGGCCGTTCTAGACTGGCCCCTGCCAGTAACCTTAAAGGAGTTACAGCGCTTCTTGGGATTTGCTAACTTTTACCGGCCTTCATCAGGAATTTCAGCTCTGCAGTCAGCCTCATAACCTCTATGACTAAAAAGAAACTCATCACACCTCACCTGGTCAACTACAGCACAGGAGGCTTTATAGAACTCAAGGCACGTTCACATCGGCTCCCATCCTCCACCACCTAATCCTGAACTCCCGTTTACAGTTGAGGTAGACTCATCCTAATACGGGCATTGGAGCCATTCTTTTCACAGCGCACGGATCCCCACTCAAGCTCTATCCGTGCGCCTATTATTCCCGCAAAACTTAGTCCAGCCGAGCAGAACTACGACGCCGGAAACCGGGAACTGTTGGCCATGAAAGCAGCTATGGAGGAGTGGCGTCATTGGCTGGAGGGAGCTAAACATCCCTTCGTGATTCTAACGGACCACAAGAACCTGGAATACTTGAGGTCTGCCAGAGACTGAACCCCAGACAAGCGAGGTGGGCACTCTTCTTCTACGATTTGACTTCACTGTTACCTATCGTCCCGGTTCCAAGAACACCAAGGCAGGCGCATTATCACGCCAACACGACGGTGTAGCACCCACTGAACCCAAAGAAACCCTGCTTCCTGAATCGTTAATCGTGGCCCGATTCAGTGGGACATCATGACAGAGCTCACCCAAGCCAACTCACAAAGAGACCCCTCCGCCTTGAATGCCCTCCTAACAAAACGTTTGTACCTCAGGACCTCTGTCAGAAAGTGCTAAAGCAAGTTCACTCCGCACTCAGCTCCGGTCATCCAGGGAATCGCTGACCACGGTTCACCTGCTTCAGAACAGCTTCTGGTGGCCAACCTTGGCGGGCAGGCGCAATAAAGTTTTATTAACGACTGCACCATCTGTAACACAAATAAACATCTCAGACAACTACCGCCGGGCCTACTGCAACACTACCAGTTCCCCACCGACCATGGTCCCATCTCGCCATAGACTTCATTACCCGATCTCCCCAAGTCCAATGGGAATACCACAATACTCACTGTCATAGATCGCTTCTCCAAGGCTTGCGGTTGATTCCACTCCCCAAACTGCCTACAGCATTGGAAACTGCCGAACTCATGTGCAACCTGGTGTTCGCTTCTATGGTCTGCCAGAGGACATCGTGTGGACCGAGGGCCCCAATTCACATCCAGAGTATGGTCAGCATTCTTCCAACAACTCAACATCAACATTAGCCTCACTTCTGGGTATCACCCACAATCTAACGGTCAAACAGAACGCATACTCAATCAAGAAATCACCCGGTTTCTCAGATCCTACTGTCATCAGAACCAAGCAGACTGGAGTCGATTCCTCATGTGGGCGGAGTATGCACAGAACTCACTCAGAAACCCTCCACCGGTTTAACCCCATTCCAGTGTGTAATGGGCTTCAACCCCTGTTTCCCTGGTCAGGAACCCACCGAGTACCCTCTGTCAATGACTGGCTCCAGAGAAGCGAGGACATCTGGAGTCAGGCCCATACCCACTTTACTACATGCAGTCAGAGACAGAGGGTGCAGGCCAATCGCCACCGCCCCAACCCCGAATATACTCCAGGTCAATGGGTTTGGCTATCCACTCGAGACCTCGCCTCAAACTCCTGCAAGAAACTCAGTCCCAGGTATGTGGGTCCTTTCCAGATAGTCAAACAAATCACACCAGTTTCCTTCCGTTTGGCATTACCGCTAATTACCGTATCTCTCCTACTTTCCATGTATCTCTTCTCAAACCGCTGGTGGTCGAGGCGGAGGAGGAGGAGCAGACCAGTGAGCAGGGCCCCCACCCATCTTGGTGGGCGGCGAGAGGTATATCGGCTTCGAGATCTACTCGATTCAGGCGGGCAGGCTCCTCCAATATCTGGTAGATTGGGAGGGGTGCGGACCGGAGGAAGCGATCCTGGGTTAATGCAGAGGACATACTCGACCCGCACTCATGACTGGAGTTCCATAGACGCACTTCGGAGAAACCGGCCCCCGACCTCGAGGAAGACCCCGGCGTCGTTCGCCTCTTCGGCGTCAGGAGCTCACAGAGGCTCTGTAACAACGAGACTCCCGCGGTTCCTCCTGCTCACCACCAGAGGGAACCCTCTCCTGAATATTAAGCCCTGGACTACAACTCCCATACCTGGTTCCAATCACCGTTGCACCTGTCTCCCATTAATAGACTATTTAGGCTCTCTCTCCTTTCTCTCCTTGCGAAGTCTTGTTTCCTGGTGATCATTTCTGGCGTTTTCCGTGTCTGTCATTTCGTGGTATTACTCTGGACTGTTTTCCCTTTTTGATTCTTGCTGCCTGCCCTGGACTATATTCTTTATTGGACTGATTTTTGTAAGCTTGCTGCCTGCCCTGACCTCATGCCTGTACCTGGATTACGATTAGCTTATCCCTGCTGTTGTGTTTGCTGGCGATTGACCCTGTTTATGCGACCAAGATTGTAATAAAGCTGCAAATGGATCCTCACTCTCAGGGTGCTTCATTACACCACCAATTGTGCAAGTTCTCTCACTTAAAAAGATGAGAGAGGCCTGTAATTTTCATCATAGGTACACTTCAACTATGACAGACAAAATGAGGAAAAAAAATCCAGAAAATCACATTGTAGGATTTTTAATGAATTTATTTGCAAATTATGGTGGAAAATAAGTATTTGGTCACATACAAACAAGCAAGATTTCTGGCTCTCACAGACCTGTAACTTCTTCTTTAAGAGGCTCCTCTGTCCTCCACTCATTACCTGTATTAATGGCACCTGTTTGAACTTGTTATCAGTATAAAAGACACCTGTCCACAACCTCAAACAGTCACACTCCAAACTCCACTATGGCCAAGACCAAAGAGCTGTCAAAGGACACCAGAAACAAAATTGTAGACCTGCACCAGGTTGGGAAGACTGAATCTGCAATAGGTAAGCAGCTTGGTTTGAAGAAATCAACTGTGGGAGCAATTATTAGGAAATGGAAGACATACAAGACCACTGATAATCTTCCTCGATCTGGGGCTCCACGCAAGATCTCACCCGTGGGGTCAAAATGATCACAAGAACGGTGAGCAAAAATCCCAGAACCACGGGGACCTAGTGAATGACCTGCAGAGAGCTGGGACCAAAGTAACAAAGCCTACCATCAGTAACACACTACGCCGCCAGGGACTCAAATCCTGCAGTGCCAGACGTGTCCCCTGCTTAAGCCAGTACATGTTCAGGCCCGTCTAAAGTTTGCTAGAGAGCATTTGGATGATCCAGATGAGGATTGGGAGAATGTCAGATGAAACCAAAATATAACTTTTGGTAAAAACTCAACTCGTCGTGTTTGGAGGACAAAGAATGCTGAGTTGCATCCAAAGAACACCATACCTACTGTGAAGCATGGGGGTGGAAACATCATGCTTTGGGGCTGTTTTTCTGCAAAGGGACCAGGACGACTGATCCGTGTAAAGGAAAGAATGAATGGGGCCATGTATCGTGAGATTTTGAGTGAAAACCTCCTTCCATCAGCAAGGGCATTGAAGATGAAACGTGGCTGGGTCTTTCAGCATGACAATGATCCCAAACACACCGCCCGGGCAACGAAGGAGTGGCTTGTAAGAAGCATTTCAAGGTCCTGGAGTGGCCTAGCCAGTCTCCAGATCTCAACCCCATAGAAAATCTTTGAAAGTCCGTGTTGCCCAGCGACAGCCCCAAAACATCACTGCTCTAGAGGAGATCTGCATGGAGGAATGGGCCAAAATACCAGCAACAGTGTGTGAAAACCTTGTGAAGACTTACAGAAAACGTTTGACCTCTGTCATTGCCAACAAAGGGTATATAACAAAGTATTGAGATAAACTTTTGTTATTGACCAAATACTTATTTTCCACCATAATTTGCAAATAAATTCATAAAAAATCCTACAATGTGATTTTCTGGATTTTTTTCCTCATTTTGTCTGTCATAGTTGAAGTGTACCTATGATGAAAATTACAGGCCTCTCTCATCTTTTTAAGTGAGAGAACTTGCACAATTGGTGGCTGACTAAATACTTTTTTTCCCCACTGTATGTGCGCTCTAGTCAACAGCGTGCAGATAGGGCTATTAGATAGAGAGCACGTGCCAATACCAGAGTAGGCACACTCGCTATATATTTTTGTATTCAGTACGTGGGAATTTGACCGCAAAAATGTATTTTTATGTGCACTACGTCATCAGGCACAGCCTTTTATCTGCAACAGGTCAATTTGATGGAAACACATCTCTGGTGGGAAAACGCACATAGTTTTTATTTAGCTGATTTTAGAATATTCACATGAAAATCTGTCGCCAATGGATGGAAACCCAGCTAGTAATGATCTTCAGTGGTCTGCAGTAGTCTAGTGGTCTACTGTTGTCTGCTCTTACCTCAGGTTGCCAGGGGTCTCTCCAGAAGCCTTGCAGCCAGACTGATCTGTCTCCAGCACCTCCACCACTAGACCCTCCACCTCATTCACCACTGCCCCCGAACACTGGTCTAGGATCAGTTGAACTGCCTGGATTAAACACATCATATAGCACCACCGTCACGTTCACAGTCAGGTCCTAGCTCAGTTCATAAAGTAAGCATCCCAATGAGGATTCCCCCTTCAGCTATTCCCCAATCCCCAACCATTCCCTCCTCCAACCCCTCTGGGAATATGTCTGGACCTTTCCGTCACTGAAGATGTCCAGGCGGTGCCATCGGCGGTCCGCGACGGTGGATCTCGCTGGGAGCTGCAGCGTCAGTGTTCCCGATCCATGGCTGATGCTGAGGGTCGGAACGCCATTCCTCAATTCTGGAAGAGAGACAGGAAACAGGGATGAGGAGAGATAATCACTTCGAGGCTTGAGATCACAGTACAGTGGAAACACATTCTGACTTTCCATCAATCAATCTAGTCATTTTCACAAACACATTCTTGGAAACAAGCCAATCTAGCCACCAAGCACTTGAAACTGGCTGACTCACCAATATACAGAGTTACATTGATGAGTAAGCCGCCTTAATGTTGCATTAACAGTATGTGTGTGAAAGTGTGTATGACTACATGGTGTGTGACCTGACCAACCTCTGTGTTCTACACTGCTACTCAGTTGAGCAGCACCAGTGAAAAATGCTTCACCGCAATCAATTCAGCAGCCATGTTCGATTTGCTATCCCCGGAGCGGGGGAACTTGGAGCAGGCTAGATAATGACAGAAATTATTGCGACGGGGCTTCCAAACAGATTATGTAAGGCCTTTCTATAGGCCAAAATGGACTAATCTTTTAGGGACATATAGGACCTCTGGGATGTGACATTAGGATTAGGGGGGACATGACTTGACATAAAAGCCACATGGCTTATAGGGACCTGAATATGACGCAGGCTTATGAGGATATGAGTATGCCACCTTCACTAGAGGTTTGATCAAGAGTGCTGGTTGCCAGTCGATCCCCATATTGCTTACCTATCCATTTCCAGACACATTGAAAGTAGGAAGTAGGAGTAAGTGGGATGGACTATGGTGTGGTTGTTTCTATTCAGGGCCTACATGTAGGATGTCTGTTCTTACCCAGAGCGATGTAGTCCTCCTGCTCTCCGGCCTGGGCGGGGCCTAGAGGGCCGTTGTAGAGCAGCAGCCCATTGGCTGACTCGGTTATGAACTCCAATGAGATGTGGCTCTGAAAGCAAGGCCTGATGGGAGGGAACCAGGCGTAACCCTGGCCGCGGAAGGTGTGCTTGGTCTGCTGGCACTCAGGCCCGTCAAACATGGGCGGACACTTGCACCTGAGCGGCAGGGGAGAAACATTGTGAACGTGTAATTTCTAGCAGCTAATGCTAACTAGTGAGAGCTCCTGGCTCCAACTGTCTTTGGCTGTCATACCTGTATCCCAGCTCGCTGTCCTGACAGGTGCCTCCGTTGAGGCAGGGGTTGCGGGGGTAGGAGGAGCAGGCCTGGTGCAGGCTCTCTCTGGCCCTGCAGCCGCAGCGTGCCTCAGAGGAGGCGGAGACAGACACCAGAGAGGTGTTCCCGGAGCTGAGGGCAGTGGGGGTGAGGTTGAAGGTGACGTCGCTGCTGCAGCCGCCCGACTGACTGCAGTCTGTGTAGGGACACTCGTCTATTCCCACCTGGGAGATAGACACACCCAGTGCTGCTTCCAACTGAGAGAGGAGGGGGGAGAGAAAGAGAGAGTCAGTCTACTGCCTGTCAGTGAAATCATATTGGTTTGAATCAGTCTTCATATCGTCTTCATATCAAGCTTTCATAGTCTTAATTTACAGCCAGGTGATGTCTCTGGATGAATTTGTTCTGACTCAATCTGACTCCAATGGCTTAAAAGCAACTCACCAGTTCCATTCGATCTTAAAAGGCAGCAGTAAAACTGTCAGTGACACACACCCAGTGTATAAACAACTGCTTCTGGGGAGCGCAACACTCACTACAAAACAGCTGAGGATTTATGGACTAGTGAAGACTTTCTAAAGACAGACGTTCTCTCCTGTCATCCCTCTTTTTCTCTCCATCCATCTCTCTCTCTCCCTTTCTGTTCCCCCAGCACAAGCTTGGGTCATCAGATGCTATCTCATGCCTTAAATGGACATGAAAAATTTACACACACTTGAGTAGTGTGCCGCTGTGCGTGTGTGATTAAGTGTGTGAGAGTTTAAATGTGTGTGTGTGTGATAAAATATGTATGTTATTGAGTATGGTGCCAGTGTGAGTGTGTGTTTAAGTGTGTGTGAGATATTAAATATGCGTTTCTTTTTAGTAGTGCATCACTGTGTGTGAGATAGTGTGAATGTTTGTAACGTTGTCTAGTGTGACGCTTTATGCGTATTCAAACTCTTAAATGAAACACTTAGTGTGTATCCCATCTTCACCTTAGCTTTATGCGCCATCACATTGCCGTGGAGTTTCTCGGCCTTGTAGTACGACGAGCCGTGGGCGGCGAACCACACGTTGACCTCGCGCTCACCCTGGCGGTTGCCATTGGCGACAGAGAAGACGTGGACGCTGTCCCGGTCGGTCTGGAGAAGCTTGGAGAGGAGACGACCCAGGCGGGAGAAAGAATTCTCCTGACCCGGTGCACTGCTGAAGAACTGTTCCACTGTGATGTCTGCGCAACAGGATGGTGGGATTGAATGGTCAGTACACTCAGCTCATCATTTTGTAGTTCAACACACTACAAAGTGGAATGCCCCTTGCAAAACACTCCCCTGCCCAATGTTCTACAGGTAACGATAGTACAGATCAGTTGGATGTTTGTAAATGCTCAGCTGGTGCCTGGGGGTGATGTGAACCACGACCTTAGGGAACTATTAGATACAAGAAAGCCTGCCACACAGCACTCAGGCATGCATGTCATCACACGTGACACGGTTACTATGGAAACATTATAACAGCATTAGCTCCTTATGGTCTGTGGTCTGTGGCCATGAAAAAGAGTGAAAAGTGACAATATTGTCTGATACACTAGGTGGCAAAACTCACTGGACAGGCGCAAAGAGCCAGCGTTCTGGACCGCCTCCTCGTCCAGCTCCATGACGACGACCTCCGCAGTGGAGGTCACGTCGGGCCAGATCTTGTCGGAGACACGCACCTCTAGGCTGTAGGAACCCACCGGCACGGGGGCCCCCTCTCTGATAATCAACTGGCCTGAGTTGTGGTTCAGACTGAACAACCCGCTGAGAGAAGGAGGAGGGAGGAGGAGATGGAGGGAGAGAGCAAGATAGAGGGAGAGAGAAATGGAAGAAGATCGAGAGAAAAGGGGAGTAGTGGGCATAGAAGTAAAAGATAAGGGGAGGGGGGTGAGAACAGAGAGTAAGAGAGATCAGCAGTAGTCCCCCCCATGCAGGATTATCGCTGGCCTCCCTCCATGCTCACCATCTCACATTAAAACACTGAACTGTCCAGGGAGACAGCCACATGCATTATAGATGGCTTCACTATCAGTATCAATGCAACCCCCTCTACCCTACCTCTCCTCCACTCTACCAACACCCCTCCCACCTAGCCCCCTGTTAACTCTATTACTCTATTCCCTGAATGCCCAGTTCAGTGTTCACTCTATCAAAAACCTATTCCCCCTGAACCTGTTCCCACAGCCCCTTAGGTTGATTCTACGTCTCTCTCTCTCTACTCCCCATAGACACATTTTCACTACACTAACTCCACCAGCCCTTCTTAAACCCCATGTTAATACTGCAGAACTTTCTCTCCTAAAGTCTACTTCTCACTTCTCTAACTTGTCTTACTCACATGTCCTTGTTCCCTCTATTACAGTGACTCTTCTCCTTTCCAGCTATCTGCTCATGTCTTCTCTCCCCTTCCATCTATCATCCCTATATTTACTTGGCCCCAGTCCACTCTGGTCCTTATCGCTGGCTCAGATCATGACAAGGGAATGATGATGGTTCTGCTGTGACTATCATCTCTCAAGTTAGAGGACAATGCCAAGGAGTTCATCTGATGTCTTTCAGAATGTCTCTGTTTTAGGCATTTCTAAGAATAGGTATTGCCCATGTGGACAAAGAAATAAGCAGTACAGTAGGTAAGATCTGCTCTATATAGCCTTTGTACAACTGGAGTAACATACAAATGTTGACAGATACCCTTAGCTTTACCATATCACTGCATTATTGTTTTAGCATCACATTGTTTGATGGCACACCAAGTTAAGTACCCTCACACACTGGCCCACGATCAAAAGAGATTCGAAAAGGTGCCATGGCTCTCTCTTACGTAACAGTAAAAGCTGGTTATGCATGGCCCGTGACCTTCAGAAGTCAGGCCAAACGAGGTAATTATCTGAGCCATAAGAAAATGTAACCGGGTGGCCCAATCGAAGAGGTGCTGAGCTGTGGGGAGTTGTGTGTTATGTCATCCCTCCCCGGGACATCATGTTAATGTAATACATTAATGAATCCCTGTTTGCAGAGCTTGCCGGGGCAAACATGCAACACAGCACTTTGGAGACAGAAAACAAATAGGCTTCAAATCACCATCTACACGGATGGCTGGTAGGTATAATGAGATGATCCATATAGTTTGGTCCTTCGAGACGCATTGGGATCTGCTGACTGGGGATTCAACATGGTAATGGCTCTTTCTTGCTCACTTTCTCTCTCTGTCGTTCCTTGTCATCTTTTCGTGTGCTTACTAGCTCTCCCGATTACAGGTGTCTCATTAGAGGGAGAGGTTCCAGCAGCGTAATCAGCTTCTTTTCAGTGCACACCAAACATTGCGCACCCATCAAACAAAACCAGAGCGCTGTGCCTCGCTTCACTGGGAATTTTCAATACAATTCTTTATGAAGTATTAATAATGGTGCTCCTGACAATTTGTGTGTGTGTGTGTGTGTGTCTCTCTCTCTCTCTCTCTCTCTCTCTCTCTCTCTCTCTCTCTCTCTCTCTCTCTCTCTCTCTCTCTCTCTCTCTCTCTCTCTCTCTCTCTCTCTCTCACACTTTCCTCCCCTCTTATTGTACACTATTTTGTCTTATATTATTTTCCTCTCTCTTAAGTGGCCTGGTTTCATTCCAACTTTAGTGAGGAGATCAAAGTACCTGGGGGGTTTGCCTTGGAATCTGTAAACCTTTTCGCTCCAGTCGTCAAGGTCAGGGGATTGAACCTGTCCAAGCACTGTTGTGGGGAGAACACCTACGGGGGAAAACTCAGAATTAGGTGCGGGAAGACAACCCCTCCCTGTCGTACACCTAAAGCTCTCAGAGTGAGAGAGAGAAAGAAAGAAAGAGAGATGAGGAGGAGGAGGGGAGGAGGAGGGAATATAAGTTGGAGAGCGTCGCCTCGTTGGCACATATGGACACGGTTTTGAAAACACAGCAGGGGAAGTGCACACATTAGCATGCTAGCTCCCGTTTTCCCTCCAAAAAGCTAAATGGAGTGCTGTAATCCCCTTAGGCGTGAAATAAAATAAAACATGTAATGGCTCCTGTTTATATGCCTATCAAACCTGGGACTTAAGCTTAAGTAAATTGTTTGCTTCATGGCATGTTTGGAGATACATGATGAATTCTTATTAGAAGGTTAATGTACTTTCATCTGGCAAAACCCATACAGAGAATCCACTAAAAATACATTACAGAAAATCTGAGTTTTTCCAGCAGTTACAGAAAGCTGACAGATACTAAATAAGTGATGTTGGGCTTTAAGAGTCCGTAAGCATTCAACTGTGACAAGTAGTGTCGTAACAACATCATCAGAACACTGGAGAAACATACCCTGGTAGCTGTACACAAAGAAGTCTGTGTGGCCCGGAGAGTGGGGGTGGTCATTCCTGTCGCCGATGACAACCGTCAGTGTGCTGGTTGAGCTCATTGGGGGAGACCCACTGTCAATCATGAGAATTGGAAGACGGTACTCCTTCTGGCGTTCACGGTCAAAGGTTCGCAGGGTAGTCAGTGCAGCGCTACCGTTGCGCAGGTCAGTCAGGTTGAAGTTGGTAGCATCGGAGGTTAACATCAGGAGACGGATGGAAAACGGTCCACCATTGGGTGAGGAGTCGCGGTCGGCTGCGTGGAGAAGCAGGGATGTATCGTTTATTCTCACCACCTGGGGGGCAGCCATGTTTTCCCACACAATGGGCTTATAGGGCACCTCAAACTCTGGCCCGTTGTCATTGATGTCCAGTATGGTAACCATGACAATGGCGGTGCCGGTGAGTGGCGGGCTGCCCGTGTCGGTGGCCAGGACCATGAGTCTGTGCTGGGATACCATTTCCCGGTCCAGAGAGTCATCCACTACCACCCAGCCTGACTGGTCCACCAGGAACTGCCCGTAGGGGTCAGACTCTTTGGCAATGCTGTAGGAGAAGCGGCCATTTAGTCCTGAGTCCAGATCGGCAGCGGTGACTTGAGCCACAATGGTGCCAACAGACACATCCTCAGACATGGCAGGAGCCTCATAGAACTGTGGGAAGAAGACGGGTGCGTGGTCGTTGGAATCCTCCACCTGAACCAGGCAGTATGCGAGGCTGAAGAAGTCTGCATCTTCCGCCTTCACAGTCAAGTTGAATGTTCTCTCGTGGGGCTTTTCAAAGTCCATCTTCTTCTTCAGCCGCACCACACCACGCCGGTTCGCCTTGTCCGTCTCCACAAAGAATTTTCTGTCCTCGTCGCCTCCGACGATGCTGAAAGTGACCACGGCGTTCTCACCCTGGTCGCCATCGCTGGCGGAAACCGCCAGAACCTCGCTGTTCACCTCTAGGTCCTCCGCCACCTATTAATATTGATAACAAATTACATTAAAATATTGATAACAAAATACTCATCAAACATATTACAGTGCAACAGTGTTGGGGTGAACAGGTGTGTTTTGAGCAGGTGAACATACCTGGGCATTGTAGACCCTCTGGGTGAAGACTGGTGGATGGTCATTCACATCTGACACCATGATAGTAGCCGTTCCAGTCCCGGACAAGCCCCCACCATCCCTGGCCTCAACCACAACCAGATAGCGGTCCTCCACCTCACGGTCCAGAGACCGTAGAACTGTACTGATGGTTCCAGTTGAAGGGTTGATGGAGAACAGATTGAGGTTGATCTCGTTGCGAACGTTTTGTACGATGCGGTAGGTCAGTATGGCGTTCTTGCCGGCCTTGGGGTCATCTAAATCCGTGGCCCTCATCTCCATCACTGAGGTGTCGGCAGGAGAGTTCTCAGGCACGTGGCCAACAAAGCAGCCTGAAGCGTCCGGCGCCGGGCATGGGAAGACTGGTGCGTTGTCATTGATGTCATGGACTTCCAAAAGCACGTCAGCAAAGCCAGTGAGTCCCGCCCCACCCTCATCGGTGGCCAGAACCAGGAAACGCCAGGCCGGGCGCTCCTCACGGTCCAGACGGCGTTGGGCGTAGATGCGGCCCGTACGCTCATCGATGGTGAACTCACTGCCGGCTCCCTGGCCGTGGAGTGAGTAGCGCAGGGCGCTCTGGTCTGCCTCCTGGTCTGGGTCGGTGGCTGAAACCTACAAACGGGAAACCCCCAAAAACCTAGCATTAGACAGTAGGGCTGAATAGAATCTGCTGTGAATTTTTCTTTTAAATTAAATAAAATATGAATATATAATGTGATTTAACCATTTCTGTTGATTTACGGATATTCTGCCTCTACAGATTCCATCTGGCCCCAAAAATAGGACATGAAATAGAATTGATTGCAGTAGCCAATATACAGTCCGTAAAACAAAAAGAAAGTGTTTTACTTGTTTTATATATATATACAGTGGGGAAAAAAAGTATTTAGTCAGCCACCAATTGTGCAAGTTCTCTCACTTAAAAAGATGAGAGAGGCCTGTAATTTTCATCATAGGTACACTTCAACTATGACAGACAAAATGAGGAAAAAAAATCCAGAAAATCACATTGTAGGATTTTTTATGAATTTATTTGCAAATTATGGTGGAAAATAAGTATTTGGTCAATAACAAAAGTTTATCTCAATACTTTGTCATTGCCAACAAAGGGTATATAACAGAGGTCAAACGTTTTCTGTAAGTCTTCACAAGGTTTTCACACACTGTTGCTGGTATTTTGGCCCATTCCTCCATGCAGATCTCCTCTAGAGCAGTGATGTTTTGGGGCTGTCGCTGGGCAACACGGACTTTCAACTCCCTCCAAAGATTTTCTATGGGGTTGAGATCTGGAGACTGGCTAGGCCACTCCAGGACCTTGAAATGCTTCTTACTGAAGCCACTCCTTAGTTGCCCGGGCGGTGTGTTTGGGATCATTGTCATGCTGAAAGACCCAGCCACGTTTCATCTTCAATGCCCTTGCTGATGGAAGGAGGTTTTCACTCAAAATCTCACGATACATGGCCCCATTCATTCTTTCCTTTACACGGATCAGTCAGTCCTGGTCCCTTTGCAGAAAAACAGCCCCAAAGCATGATGTTTCCACCCCCATGCTTCACAGTAGGTATGGTGTTCTTTGGATGCAACTCAGCATTCTTTGTCCTCCAAACACGACGAGTTGAGTTTTTACCAAAAGTTATATTTTGGTTTCATCTGACATTCTCCCAATCCTCATCTGGATCATCCAAATGCTCTCTAGCAAACTTTAGACGGGCCTGAACATGTACTGGCTTAAGCAGGGGGACACGTCTGGCACTGCAGGATTTGAGTCCCTGGCGGCGTAGTGTGTTACTGATGGTAGGCTTTGTTACTTTGGTCCCAGCTCTCTGCAGGTCATTCACTAGGTCCCCGTGTGGTTCTGGGATTTTTGCTCACCGTTCTTGTGATCATTTTGACCCCACGGGGTGAGATCTTGCGTGGAGCCCCAGATCGAGGAAGATTATCAGTGGTCTTGTATGTCTTCCATTTCCTAATAATTGCTCCCACAGTTGATTTCTTCAAACCAAGCTGCTTACCTATTGCAGATTCAGTCTTCCCAACCTGGTGCAGGTCTACAATTTTGTTTCTGGTGTCCTTTGACAGCTCTTTGGTCTTGGCCATAGTGGAGTTTGGAGTGTGACTGTTTGAGGTTGTGGACAGGTGTCTTTATACTGATAACAAGTTCAAACAGGTGCCATTAATACAGGTAATGAGTGGAGGACAGAGGAGCCTCTTAAAGAAGAAGTTACAGGTCTGTGAGAGCCAGAAATCTTGCTTGTTTGTATGTGACCAAATACTTATTTTCCACCATAATTTGCAAATAAATTCATTAAAAATCCTACAATGTGATTTTCTGGATTTTCTTTCCTCATTTTGTCTGTCATAGTTGAAGTGTACCTATGATGAAAATTACAGGCCTCTCTCATCTTTTTAAGTGAGAGAACTTGCACAATTGGTGGCTGACTAAATACTTTTTTTCCCCACTGTATATATATATATATATATATATATATATATATACACTGCTCAAAAAAATAAAGGGAACACTAAAATAACACATCCTAGATCTGAATGAATGAAATAATCTTATTCAATACTTTTTTCTTTACATAGTTGAATGTGCTGACAACAAAATTACACAAAAATTATCAATGGAAATCAAATGTATCAACCCATGGAGGTCTGGATTTGGAGTCACACTCAAAATTAAAGTGGAAAACCACACTACAGGCTGATCCAACTTTGATGTAATGTCCTTAAAACAAGTCAAAATGAGGCTCAGTAGTGTGTGTGGCCTCCACGTGCCTGTATGACCTCCCTACAACACCTGGGCATGCTCCTGATGAGGTGGCGGATGGTCTCCTGAGGATCTCCTCCCAGACCTGGACTAAAGCATCCGCCAACTCCTGGACAGTCTGTGGTGCAACGTGGCGTTGGTGGATGGAGCGAGACATGATGTCCCAGATGTGCTCAATTGGATTCAGGTCTGGGGAACGGGCGGGCCAGTCCATAGCATCAATGCCTTCCTCTTGCAGGAACTGCTGACACACTCCAGCCACAAGAGGTCTAGCATTGTCTTGCATTAGGAGGAACCCAGGGCCAACCGCACCAGCATATGGTCTCACAAGGGGTCTGAGGATCTCATCTCGGTACCTAATGGCAGTCAGGCTACCTCTGGCGAGCACATGGAGGGCTGTGCGGCCCCCCAAAGAAATGCCACCCCACACCATGACTGACCCACCGCCAAACCGGTCATGCTGGAGGATGTTGCAGGCAGCAGAACATTCTCCACGGCGTCTCCAGACTCTGTCACATGTGCTCAGTGTGAACCTGCTTTCATCTGTGAAGAGCACAGGGCGCCAATGGCGAATTTGCCAATCTTGGTGTTCTCTGGCAAATGCCAAACGTCCTGCACGGTGTTGGGCTGTAAGCACAACCCCCACCTGTGGACGTCGGGCCCTCATACCACCCTCATGGAGTCTGTTTCTGACCGTTTGAGCAGACACATACACATTTCTGGCCTGCTGGGGGTCATTTTGCAGGGCTCCTCCTGCTCCTCCTTGCACAAAGGCGGAGGTAGCGGTCCTGCTGCTGGGTTGTTGCCCTCCTACGGCCTCCTCCACGTCTCCTGATGTACTGGCCTGTCTCCTGGTAGCGCCTCCATGCTCTGGACACTACGCTGACAGACACAGCAAACCTTCTTGCCACAGCTCGCATTGATGTGCCATCCTGGATGAGCTGCACTACCTGAGCCACTTGTGTGGGTTGTAGACTCCGTCTCATGCTACCACTAGAGTGAAAGCACCGCCAGCATTCAAAAGTGACCAAAACATCAGCCAGGAAGCATAGGAACTGAGAAGTGGTCTGTGGTCACCACCTGCAGAACCACTCCTTTATTGGGGGTGTCTTGCTAATTGCCTATAATTTACACCTGTTGTCTATTCCATTTGCACAACAGCATGTGAAATTTATTGTCAATCAGTGTTGCTTCCTAAGTGGACAGTTTGATTTCACAGAAGTGTGATTGACTTGGAATTACATTGTGTTGTTTAAGTGTTCCCTTTATTTTTTTGAGCAGTGTAGTTATATATATATCTATACATATACAGTCCGTTGCCTTGCAACAAAAGTAAGACAATTGTCCTTGTTTCCTCTATAGATAATGAACCTGCCTTCATGTTATCTCTGTGTGAAGGACAAGCTCAGACACTTCCCCCAACATCTATCACCAGAACGCACAATGCAATTAAAAGTTAATAGATGCCAGCAAAAGAAGAAATACACTTTCTTTCTTCCTCTCTTCTCCTCTCACCGGAGGGTTTGTTTACAAAAGCCTTTGAAGTTTAAATTTTTTTCTCTCCATTTCCTGACAATGCAATGAGAAGACAATATCGAGACACAGTGCGGCGTACGACAGCCAAGGCCAGGTAAATACTCATTTCAAATTGGATTTCCAATCTTTTTTCTTTCGGCAGGATTGTATTCATATACAGAGCGAAGGAACTTCGGGGAAGGGATGGCTGCCTGCCACACACTGGAAACTATTAAGTGCATTAGAGGGGAACCGAGTGCACATCAAATCAATTCCAACAGCCGTGGGTTGAATACTGTGACACATGCCTCTCTCTCTAGGATTACTTCCATGCCCTCTAGAATCGTACTCCTTTTTAATCTGATTTACCTTGGCGACATGCACATACAGTATTACTGGGAATTACTGGGAATAGGCGTGACGAAACTAGGCTGGATATACAATGAAAGCCTAAGAAAAAGCAGGAGGCTCCACAACTATTTATCGTGGGTAAACTGTGGGTGCTCATGTTGAGTAGTATTAGGTATCAACACTTTAGGATAGGAGTATAACATTGGAGCCTATTTGATTTCACACAATGTCCACATGGGCGATGAGTTACTGTATATATTATGTTACTTGAGAGGTGAAGCCAAAGCCACATTTCCCTCAATGGGTGGACAATGTCAATGCATTCACTTCCATTCTATTTTTTGTTTATACTGCATGTATAAAACAGAATTTCCTCACAGCAAGTTTAGCTTTATCAAAAAAGGCTTTCAAATATCAGTTGTCATACCCTGCTTATGTCATTGTTACAAAGGGGCTATGTATGAATGAACCTCCAGCATGAAGACAGGTAGCTCTGTAAGTTAATGAAACAACCTAATGGTGTAATGCACTGTTTATGTGGCTGTTATAAGAGGTAAACCGGTATGTATGGCCTATAGCAGGGATCATCAACTAGATTCAGTCGCGGGACAATTTTTTTCTGGAGCGGATGGTCGGGGGCCAGTACATAATTACAAATCATTTGTAGACTGAAAATTGACCGCAGTTAATCCCAAAGAGATACATTACTTGACTAAAACCTAATAATTTCAAACTTTGCTTACATTTGTATACGGGTGTCTCTCTAGTATGTGTCGGAATACTTGGGAACAGAGTTCCAAAATTAAAATCACTTGGAGCTGATTCCTGGTGTTGAAAATAAAATATAAAAAAACTTGGGGAACCAAATAAAACCACCTGCGGTCCAAATTCGGCCCATGAACCGCCAGTTGGGGAACCCTGGTCTATAGTATGTATGACATCTGACCTCCAGCACGAAGACGGGCAGCTCGGTCAGCTCCTCTGTGACAGCGGCGTGGTACTCTGTCTGGCCGAAGATGGGCGCCTCGTCGTTGCGGTTCACCACCTGGACCACCACTAGGCTCTGGTTCTCCCATTTCCCGTCGGAGGCCACCAGTCTCAGCTCGTAGCGTTGCTCCATCTCGTAGTCTAAATGCTGGGCCACAAAGATGGTGCCCACCTCTGGCTCCACGTCAAAGGTTCCCATGGTATTGCCAGAGGTGATCTGGTAGCGAAGCTTGGCGTTGGCACCTGGACAAGGAGATATGGTTGTTTCAAGGTTGCCTTTATTGGTAGATCTAGTAGTCCATGTTAGAGGAGGAGAAAGGAGGACATAGTTACAGACAGTAAGATTATGGTATGTGTGTGCTCACTCTCACACACAAGCCTACAGGCTGACAATCTGCACACGTACAAACACGTGCCGCACAAAAACAAAAAAACTACTTCCCACTTCCAACAGCCCTCAACACAAAAGAACAAACCCCACAATACCCTCTCTGAGTCACACAGTGCCATCCGGCTATCAAATATTTCGGAGGAAAACATCCGATTCTCTCGCAGTGGGCCTCATTAGACAGAATACAGAAGGCAGTGAGGCCTGGTCTCACCCACCCCCACCTCATCTTTGTCTCCTTCCTCCCTGGCCCTTCATGTCCTCAGTGTGTTCAGTTAAAAATACACACGTGCACACAACAAATGTACATAGAGTACCAGTCAAAAAGTTTGGACACCTACTCATTCAAGGGTTTTCCTTTATTTTTACTATTTTCTACATTGTAGAATAATATTGAAGACATCAAAAATATGAAATAACACATATGGAATCATGTAGTGCAGAAATTAGTAAAAATAAAGAAAAATCCTTGAATGAGTAGGTGTGTCCAAACTTTTGACTGGTACAGCACATATTTGTGAATACTCTCACACATGCACGCACACATCTTTCTAATTTCCTCTCTTCTTTTATCTCATTTATCCCTCTTATCCTCCCCTATTATCTTTTCTCCTCTCCTCTTCACTCTCTCATTCCTCCTCTCTGACCTCATCCACTCTACCACTGTCAACCCTAATCAGATATCCCATCAGAAGCGGAGAGGAGAGGGCTAGGTCGGGATGGCGTTCCCGGTCTGGGAATAATGGGACGGGATCAAAGTAGTCTGAATCCTGACTGCTGGTGTCTGTCATGTTAAGAGTGCTGGGTGCTCCATCGTGGAGCTCCACAGTGGGACCTTCATACTAGTTCTTATAAATCTACAGTTGAAGTTGGAAGTTTACATACACCTTAGCCAAATACATTTAAACTCAGTTTTTCACAATTCCTGACATTTAATCCTGGTAAAAATTCCCTGTCTTAGGTCAGTTAGGATCACCACTTTATTTTAAGAATGTAAAATGTCAGAATAATAGTAGATTTTTTATTTCAGCTTTTATTTCTTTCATCACATTCCCAGTGGGTCAGAAGTTTACATACACACAATTAGTATTTGGTAGCATTGCCTTTAAATTGTTTAACTTGGGTCAAACGTTTCAGGTAGCCTTCCACAAGCTTCCCACAATAAGTTGGGTGAATTTTGGCCCATTTCTCTTGACAGAGCTGGTGTAACTGAGTCAGTTTTGTAGGCCTCCTAGCTCACACACGCTTTTTCAGTTCTGCCCACACATTTTCTATAGGATTGAGGTCAGGGCTTTGTGATAGCCACTACAATACCTTGACTTTGTTGTCCTTAAGCCATTTTACCACAACTTTGGAAGTATGCTTGGGGTCATTGTCCATTTGGAAGACCCATTTGTGACCAAGCTTTAACTTCCTGACTGATGTCTTGAGATGTTGCTTCAATATATCCACATAATTTTCCTTCCTCATGAGGCCATCTATTTTGTGAAGTGCACCAGTCCCTCCTGCAGCAAAGCACACCCACAACATGATGTTGCCACCCCCGTGCTTCACGGTTAGGATGGTGTTCTTCGGCTTGCAAGCATCCCCCTTTTTCCTCCAAACATAACAATGGTCATTATGGCCAAACAGTTCTATTTTTGTTTCATCAGACCAGAGGACATTTCTCCAAAAAGTGTGATCTTTGTCCCCATGTGCAGTTGCAAACCGTAGTCTGGCTTTTTTATGGCGGTTCTGGAGCAGTAGCTTCTTCCTTGCTGAGCGGCCTTTCAGGTTATGTCAATATAGGACTCGTTTTACTGTGGATATAGATACTTTTGTACTTGTTTCCTCCAGCATCTTCACAGCATCTTCTTGCTCTTGTTCTGGGATCGATTTGCACTTTTCGCACCAAAGTACGTTCATCTCTAGAAGACAGAACGTGTCTCCTTCCTGAGCGGTATGACGGCTGCGTGGTCCCATGGTGTTTATACTTGTGTACTATTGTTTGTACCGATGAACGTGGTACCTTCAGGCGTTTGGAAATTACTCCCAATGATGAACCAGACTTGTGGAGGTCTAAAAAAAAATTCTGAGGTCTTGGCTGATTTCTTTTGATTTTCCCATGATGTCAAGCAAAGAGGCACTGAGTTTGAAGGTAGGCCTTGAATTACATCCACAGGTACACCTCCAATTGACTCAAATGATGTCAATTAGCTTATCCGAAGCTTCAAAAGCCATGACATCATTTTCTGGAATTTTCCAAGCTGTTTAAAGGCAAATTCAACTAAGTGTATGTAAACTTCTGACCCACTGGAATTGTGATACAGTGAATTATAAGTGAAATAATCTGTCTGTAAACAATTGTTGGAAAAATTACTTGTGTCATGCACAAAGTAGACGTCCTAGCCGACTTGCCAAAACTATAGTTTGTTAACAAGACATTTGTGGAGTGGTTGAAAAACAAGTTTTAATGACTCCAACCTAAGTGTATGGAAACTTCCGACTTCAACTGTATGTAAGAGCTGAATAAGGACGTGGTTGGGGTTCTACAGTAGTGAGTCTGATGAGTAGAGATGTATGAAAAGGACTGTCAAGAACGCAGATGTGCACAAGGCTGGATGACTTACACTAAACATGACACATTCCATTCCATAAACAATCTCAATTTCATATTGTACTACTTCCTGCACCAGCTTCCCACCCCCACACTCAGACATATGTGCACAAACACAATCTCTCTCTCTCTCTCTCTCTCTCTCTCTCTCTCTCTCTCTCTCTCTCTCTCTCTCTCTCTCTCTCTCTCTCTCTCTCTCTCTCTCTCTCTCTCTCTCTCTCTCTCTCACATACCAACACTCACTGCCTGCCTGCGTCTGGCTCGGGCCCTGTTTACCAGCACGTAGGAGATTTTAGGAGACAAACACCATCTGTGTGAGACATGTCGGGTCTTCATTACGACATGTCATGCTCCTATCGGGAGAGTGTGTGTGTGGAGGGGGCTTAAGTGCGCTGGCCGTCAAAGCTTCTGAGCACGATCTGCCGTGACACTCGCCAAGCGGGTGTGTGTGTGTGTGTTGAGTGAGTGAGTGTGTGTGAGTGTGTGTTGGGTGGCGGGGAGTAGCTCCAGTACTTTTGCCTCCGGCCGCCTCCCCGCCTCCCTCCAGTACTTTTGCCTCCAAGATGGCGTAGCAGTTAGACGTGTATTTGTCTTGTCCCGTCCTGTCCTGTGTAAATATCGTCTTTATAATATTTTTATATATTTTCTTCACATATCTTTTTATATGTGCTCTCTAAAATCCAACTTCAAAACACTCTCCTGCAACCTGCCTCTCCCAATGTGGTGCGGATCTGTGGTTTTTTGTTGTTGTTTTTTTCGAATCTGGTCAAATAACAACTAGCTAACGTTAGTATTTAGCTTACTATTGCTAGCGGCATCAGCTAACCTTCAGCTCGGAAAAGCTCGCCCTCGTATAACACGACTAAACCTGAGCTTACCGGACCTATTTTTTATTTATTTTTCCTCCATATCCCCGGATCCCTACCGCAAGTTGGACATTTTTCAACTGGATCTTGCAGCTAGCTGCTACCTGAGTGCCATCGGCCAACGTCCGGTCTCATAGCAACACACCAATCAGCCTGAAGCTAGCCCTTCTCCGGCTGACTGAGGAGTTTCAGCACGCTGCCGGGCTACAACTCCTATCGGACCCGCTTCTACTGCCGGTGTGGAGACCTACCGGGCCTTCTCAAGTGGACTGCCGACGTTATCTGCCCGAGGAGATATTTCAACCGGCCCTCCGACGCGACGTCACCTGAGCGCCCATCAGCTAACCGCGCCTGCTAACGTCTCGCTGTCCAGAGCATATCGGCTGCTAGCTAATTCAGGTCCATCGGACAATTTCTTGTGCCACTATACCTAGTTGTGCCAACTGCCTGGTCCCCTTCACCACACGAAACCCCATCACAACTGGTCTACTGATCGGAAGCGGCGTGAGGAGGCTATAAACAGACTTCCTCCGTCTTTTGTTAGCCGGCCTGCTAGACGTTGCTGGCTTGTTACCCCCGGGTTAGCTGTCTGAATCGCCTTGTCCCCAACCAGCCTCACTACTAACTTGACCCTTATGTTCACTAGGCTAAGCATGCCTCTCCTCATTGTCAATATGCCTTGTCCATTGCTGTTCTGGTTAGTGTTTGTGCCTTATTTCACAGTAGAGCCTCTAGCCCTGCTCAATATGCCTTATCCAACCTTGGTCTCACCACCCACACATGCGATGACATCACCTGGTTTAAATCTTTCTAGAGACATTATCTCTTTCATCACCACTCAATGCCTAGGTTTACCTCCACTGTATTCACGTCCTACCATACCATTGTCTGTACATTATGCCTTTAATCTATTTTATCACCCCCTGAAACCTGTTATTTTTACTCTCTGTTCGAACGTCCTAGGCGACCACAGTCATTATAGCCTTTAGCCGTATCCTTATCTTACTCCTCCTCTGTTCCTCTGGTGATATAGAGGTTAATCCAGGCCCTGCAGTGCCTAGCTCACTCCTATTCCACAGGCCCTCTCATTTGTTGACTTCTGCAACCGTAAAGCCTTGGTTTCATGCATGTCAACATTAGAAGCCTCCTCCTAAGTTTGTTTTATTCACTGCCCTAGCACACTCTGCCAACCCGGATGTCCTAGCTGTGTCTGAATCCTGGCTTAGGAAGACCACCAGTAACACTGAAATTTCCATCCCTAACTATAACATCTTCAGACAAGATAGAACGGCCAAGTGGCGCTGTTATCTATTGCAGAGATAGCCTGCAGAGTTCTGTCTTGCTTTCCAGGTCTGTACCCAAACAATTTGAACTTTTACTTTTAAAAATCTGCCTTTCTAGAAACAAGTCTCTCATTGTTGCCGCTTGCTATAGACCACCCTCTGCCCCCCAGCTGTGCTCTGGACACCATATGTGAACTGATTGCCCCCTCATCTATCTTCAGAGTTCGTGCTGCTAGGTGACCTAAATTGGGACATGCTTAACACCCGGCCCATCCTACAATCTAAGCTTGATGCCCTCAACCTCACACAAATCATATTTGAACCTACTAGGTACAATCCCAAAGCCGTAAACACGGAACCCTCATAGATGTAATCTAACTAACTTGCCCTCCAAATACACCCTGCTGTTTTCAACCAAGATCTCAGTGATCACTGCCTCATTACCTGCATCCGTAATGGGTTTGCAGTCAAACGATCTCCTCTCATTACTGTTAAACGCGTTCCCTAAAACACTTCAGCGAGCAGGCCTTTCTAATTGACCTGGCCAGGGTATCCTGGAAGGATATTGACCTCATCCCGTCAGTAGAGGATGCCTGGTTATTCTTTAAAAGTGCCTTCCTCACCATCTTAAATAAGCATGCCCCATTCAAGAAATTTAGAACCAGGAATAGATATAGCCCTTGGTTCTCTCCAGACCTGACTGCCCTTGACCAGCGCAAAAACATCCTGTGGCGTTCTGCATTAGCATCGAACAGCCCCCGTGATATGCAACTTTTCAGGAAGTCAGGAACCAATATACGCTGGCAGTTAGGAAAGCCAAGGCTAGCTTTTTTCAAGCAGAAATTTGCCTCCTGTAACACAAACTCCAAAAAGTTCTGGGACACTGTTAAGTCCATGGAGAATAAGAGCACCTCCTCCCAACTGCCCACTGCACTGAGGATAGGAAATACTGTCACCACCGATAAACCCACAATAATTGAGAATTTCAATAAGCATTTTTCTATGGCTGGCCATGCTTTCCACCTGGCTACCCCTACCCCGGTCAACAGCCCTGCACCCCCCCTCAGCAACTACTTAAAGCCTCCCCACTTCTCCTTCTCCCAAATCCAGTCAGCTGATGTTCTAAAAGAGCTGCAAATCTGGACCCCTTACAAATCAGCCGAGACTAGACAATCTGGACCCTTTCTTTTTAAAATTATCTGCCGAAATTGTTGCAACCCTATTACTAGCCTGTTTAACCTCTCTTCGTGACGCCTGAGATTCCCAAAGACTGAAAGCAGCTGCTGTCATCCCCTCTTCAAAGGGGAGACACTCTTGACCCAAACTGTTATAGGCCCATATCCATCCTTTCCCTGCCTTTCTAAGGTCTTTGAAAGCCAAGTTAACAAACAAATTACCGACCATTTGAATCCCACCGTACCTTCTCCGCTATGCAATCTGGTTTCAGGGCTGGTCATGGGTGCACCTCAGCCACGCTCAAGGTCCTAAATGACATCATAACCGCCATCTATCGACAAGAGACATTATTGTGCAGCTGTTTTCATTGATCTGGCCAAGGCTTTCGACTCTGTCAATCACGCATCCTTATCGGCAGACTCGACAGCATTGGTTTCTCAAATGACTGCCTCTGCATGGTTCACCAATTACTTCTCCGACAGAGTTCAGTGTGTCAAATCAGAGGGCCTGTTGTCCGGGCCTCTTTCAGTCTCCATGGGGTGCCACAGGGTTCAATTCTTGGGCCGACTCTTTCTCTGTATACATCAATGATGTCGCTCTTGCTGCAGGTGAGTCTCTGATTCACCTCTATGCAGACGACACCATTCTGTATACTTCTGGCCCTCTTTGGACACTGTGTTAACTACCCTCAGACGAGCTTCAATGCCATACAACTCTCCTTCCGTGGCCTACAACTGCTCTTAGCATAAAGTAAAACTAAATGCATGCTCTTCAACTGACGCTTTACCCGCATTCTTTCCCCCGTCCAGCATCACTACTCTGGACGGTTCTGTCTTAGATTACGTGGAAAACTACAAATACCTAGGTGTCTGGTTAGACTGTAAACTCTCCTTCCAGACTCACATCAAACATCTCCAATCTAAAATTAAATCTAGAATTGGCTTCCTGTTTATAGCAACAAAGCTTCCTTCATGCTGCCAAACTTACCTCGTAAAACTGACCATCCTACCGATCCTCGACTTCGGTGATGTAATTTACAAAATAGCCTCCAATACTCTACTCAACAAACTGGATGCAGTCTATCACAGTGCCATCCGTTTTGTTACCAAAGCCCCATATACCACCCACCACTGCGACCTGTACACTCTCGTAGGCTGGCCTTCACTTTACACTCGTCGCCATATCCACTGGCTCCTGGTCATTTACAAGTCCCTGCTAGGTAAACCCACCTTATCTCAGCTCGCTGGTCACCTTAGCAGCACCAACCAGAGCACACGCTCCAGCAGGTATATCTCACTGGTCACCCCCAAAGCCAATTCCTCCTTTGGCCGACTCTCCTTCCAGTTCTCTGCTGCCAATGACTGGAACGAAACCTCAAAAATCTCTGAAACTGGAGACACTTATCTCCCTCAACAGCTTTAAGCACCAGCTGTCAGAGCAGTGTACAGACCACTGTACCTGCTTATAGCCCATCTGTAAATAGCCCAACCAACTACCTCATCCCCTACCGTATTTATTTATTTATCTTGTTCCTTTGCACCCCAGTTTTTCTACATTGCACATTCATCTACTGCACAGTTTTCTTTTACCATTCCAGTGTTAAATTGCTATATTGTAATTACTCTGCCACCATGGCCTATTTATTGTCTTACCTTCCTTATCCTACCTCATTTGCACTCTTTGTATATAGATTTCTTTTTTTCCTACTGTATTATTGACTGTATGTTTGTTTTATTCCATGTGTAACTCTGTGTTGTTGTGTGTCGAACTGCTTTGTTTTATCTTGTAGGTCGCAGTTGTAAATGAGAACTTGTTCTCAACTTGCCTACCTGGTTAAATAAAGGTGAAATAAAATAAAAAATAAAAAATGATCGGTCTGGCCATATGGTTAACCCCCCCTCCCTTAATCAAGACTGGTGAGGGGGCAACTGTGCACATCAGGGGGTGGAGGGGGGCTCAAGGGTTAAGTGGTTTCATCCTTAGCAAGGCCCCAAAATTCTGATTAAGGTCACTAGCACCCCACTCCATGTATTGGACCCCATCCACTACCCCAATCTGCTTACCATTAAGCTAGACAACCTATATTTGTTTACTTACAAACCTTCAGCTCAACTCAACTCCAATGTCAACCTCAGCAAAAACAACGTGATCTTGTTAAAGCCCATCCAAAAGATCTTCATTCGGCACATTTTCCACTTGGGGATAGAAACCCGATCCTAAAAGGATGTCTGTCTGCAACAAAAGACGCTGAAACTAATCAGCTTTGGGGGGAGCGTTTAACAGGGGCCACCCTATTCCCCACGGATCTGTTCCCTAATTATTTCAATTCCCCAAGTTCCACTGGGAGTGTAATGGGAAAATATTGGGATTTCATGGAAAAGGGCCCTTGATGTGCTTTGAAATGAAATACACAGGGGATTGGAATTAGGAGGGTGTATATGGGCGCCAGACTCAAAAGTAAGGATATTCTCACATGAAGCAGATCTCTCCATGTGTTTGTCTACTTGACTATCTCTGTTGTGGAGTATCATCAACCGTATGGTGGAACAGTGGTGGCTGGTAAAGAGAGGTAGCAGGGAAACCAATGGAAGTACCTCAGCTGAAGATTGTAATGGAAGAGTTATGAGATGTGAACTGCCTTGTCACACCACCAGCACGATAAAGGTGTATTGTTTTATTGATATTTTGTATGTGTGTCATCATTGTAATGCTCCATGGTTTGTGGAGGTTGACAGGTGGTGAGAGGTTCTGAGAGCAGGGGACCATATATAAACTGGAGGTTAGATCGACTAATCCTATTATAGAAGCACACACACATGCACACCTGGACCAACGACAGTGTGTGTGTGTGTTGTTGTGTGAGTGTGTGATGATGTGATGAGAGGGTGGATGGACATCAGGGCAGGCAAGCTTCACTGGTAAATAAACACTGAGTTGATTTCCCCTGAACTGTTTCACTAAGCTGTGTGTGTATGTATCACAGGGCTGTGGAGTGTGACAGTCAACCACTGACCTATAGGAACACTGTCACCTCCAGCACCAACATGGGACACTGAAGTGACTCAATCAACACTATGACTGACCCTGGAAAATGGGACAATAGCACAAGAATAGAAAACAGAATAATGTGGTAGAGGTAGAGGTAGAGAGAGAGAGAGAGAGAGAGATAGCAGAGGAAAGACCAGAGATGAGCCAGGAGAGCTGAGAGAGGGAGGGAAAGGAGGACAAAATTAGCAGATCTGAAATATGAGAAATGAGACGAGAGGATCTGAGACGAGACACCATGAGACGAGAGACTAGACAACACAGGCAGACATCAACCCTACTTACACCACCACAAGCATAGCCAGGATTGGCTGAGCTCAAACCTCCCCTCAAGACCTGCCTGCTCAGCAAGGCTAGCGCTTAGCCAGGGATCATGTCATGTTTTACAGCTAATCTCCCCGCTAATACAGATCATCTCCCTGCTTGGACACCTGCATGGGGGGCCAGGGGGAGACAAAATGGCCACCACGGCAGTTTATTCCACTTACTCCTGTCTCTCTGTTGAGAAAGATGTTTTCTCTAATTACCAGATGGACACATTGTTGAGACGGCGAATTGGGGTAAAGTCTACAGAGCGGTGGCGGGATAAGCCGGAAGCATTTGGGAGGGAATTATAGTTGTTGTTTGCGGTTAGTTTGCTATCTTAGCACTTCTTAATTCTGCTTCAGTGTCTTTTTGGGCTGTATGCTTTCACAAATCCGCCAAGGGATCTAGCTAGGGGTGTCTGAAGAGGGATAAAAAGCCGAGCCAAGACAGATGCTAATTCAACTGAACATTGGAAAGGAAAAACAAAAACAAAGCCTAAATTCAAAATAGTGGTACACTTCTCGTCTTAGTCATTTGCTAACTCTTTAAATGTAATGTAGCAGCCCATTAAATCAGATGTCATTTCAACACCTGCGTTGGCATCATGGAAGGTGACATTTCCACCAAAACAACGATCGACATCTACTCCCACAAAGGATTTACCGTTGTCATTAAGACAGCACGCTGCTTTTCTTATTTATTAATTTTCAGAGGAGGAGAGACGAGGGACAAACAAAAACAAAGAGACAAACATCAAATGACTACCTCGGGGGGCGCCGCATCCATACCTCCCACATTCACCACAGAGATTTGCTAACAAGCTCTGACAGAAAACGAGAGGAATAGAGAGAGAGAGTGACAGAGTGGGAGTCAGAGACGGAGAGAGAAAGACAGAGTATGCTTTACAAAAATATACCTCCTATACTTTTCTTAATCTCTGTGGAGCCTGTCAAAGCATCAACAGAAAAATCAACTTGATATTGACAGGAATTCATAAGCACAGAGGAAAGTGACGGGGGGGGAGAGTGAGTGATTCCATTACAGTCGAGAGACAGAGTTGAACAGACAAGTAAGGAAAAGCGACACCAGGATAAACACACACTGTACCACTAGAGCCCAAGTCCTCTATGAGTATCAGGCACTTCAATAAAGACATTATGACTACTGGATTCAGTGGACTGACATTGTGCTTACATTCAATTCTCAATTGTTATGTTTGGGTGTCTTTAGGCTTGTATCTGCCAACGCCTGTGTAAAGATGAAAGATAATCTTCCATGGGAGTAAACACTAGAATTATAAACAGTGCTGTCCAAATAATGTTAGAACTACGTCCCAGGAAACTAGCACCAATAACATTTTTTAACTTGTCATTGTGAGCGCTATTTATTTCAACAACAAAAAAGTCTAAACCCAGGTTGACTGATTGACCCCTCCCCGCCCTGAGACCCCGCCCAATGTGTCTCACCTTCATCTTCATCATTGGCCGTCACGGTGATGAGGACGAAGCCCACCTCCTTGTCTTCCTCCACGCTCACCTCATACACCGATTGGGCGAAAGCCGGAGCGTTGTCGTTGACGTCCGTCACAAGGATCCGTACGTAGGCCGTGTCTGTGTGAACCAATGAAAGGGATCTTTACTCAGGACTAACAACCAATCCAGATTGAAGCATGGACCTAGAGAGCAACACTAATGTATAGCACTCTGACATCAAATTACATTGGCTTGGTCTATGTGAACCAAAGACATTAAAAAGAGAGTACATGTCTCGAAGTATTACACCTGGCAAGAGAAACAGAAGCATTAACCATCTAACCTCATAGAACACAGCAGTGTAATACCAACAGGGGAAAAAGGGAGAATAATGTGCATTAGCCATTTCTAGTCATTGCCGTATGAACGACGTCTTAATGAAGTTCATGCTCTAATAACAGGGATAGAGCCAGCTGGTCTGTGTGTATGTCTCTGTGTGTGTTTCTGTCTCTGTGTTTGTGTTTCTGTTTCTGTGTGTGTTCCTGTTACTGCCTGGTTAGAAAACGACTGATGTGTTATTGACTGGTTAGGTAATGGGGGTGTAGGTATGTGAGATACCCACCAGTGTTGGGCTGTCCCTGCTGTCCAGGTCTGGCTGACTCTGAGCTGTCCTGAGACTGGACCTCTATGAGGTAGGAACCTTTCTGCTCACGGTCAAACGAGGCCCGGGTGTGTATGACCCCAGTGTAGGAGTTAATACTGAAGTACTGAGAGTCTCCACTCTCATCCTTCAAGATCACATAGTTTATCTGTAGACAAAGATCGAAACGTTAATGCAATATCAGGACAAAATGACATACAATATTGTGTATCTGTTGAATTATTCTCATTTAAAATCATAAGAAAATCAAGTGATTATGGGAAATGTAGTCATTCGCAATAGAGTCCGCAGGGGTCCGCAGGGGTCCGCACCATTCCATGGAGGCCTGAGTCGAGGTCCGTAGCAGAAACCTGGGCCACCGATGTACCGATCTCTGCCCCCTCTGGAACGGTAGCCTCGTAGGTGGAGGACAGGAAGAAGGGAACGTTGTCGTTTACATCTGGAGAGGGGAGAGACAGGCCAGAGGTCAGGGTCAGGGAGGTGATACAGGCCTTCTACTAAGAGCATGCTAACAGACGTCCTACCACAGCTATTGTTTTGCCCTCAACAATGCTAATGCTAAGTAGACAAACCCAACTCTTAGGTCACTGACTCTCCAGGTTTTAAGACTACTCTCTAGGTATCCATAAGATTAGGAACATTTGTGATTTCCCTAAACTCTCCAAAAATACAATTATGGGTAAAGTCAGACAAGAATACCCTCTTTTCTTTACGCTATTAGAGCTAGATATTTGTGTTCCCGCCTCCTTCACTGGCGCATGTGGTATGAGTCATCACTAAACAAGCAGTAATTTTAGCCGCTAGAGACTACATCTTCCCTGTCATTACCTTTCAATCTCCTCTCTTCCTCCTCTCAGCCTCCCTCCTTCATTAACTGAGCTGGAGCTTCAAGTATTTCTGTTGTGTTGGAAAGCCCTTCACTGTTCCCTACTGCTGTCCTCTCTCTCTCTCTTTTCCTCATAAAAACTCAGTTCCTTCCAGCACTGTCATAACCCAAGATGAAAAGGTGTGGCCAAGGTACTGTACATATCATTTAGCAGACACTTTTATCCAAAGCAACTTACAGTCATGAGTGCATACATTTCACATATGGGTGGTCCCAGGAATCGAACCCACAACCCTGGCTGTGCAAGTGCCATGCTCTACCAACTGAGCTACAGAGGACCACAGTTGTTTCCATAAGTGGCATGCCTCATAGTCTTACAGGAGTAAATGTATCCAGCGTTCACGACAGTATACACACTGTTAAAACCTCCTACCTGTAACATTGACGTAGACGGTAGTAAAAGAGGCCAGTGGAACAGCAGCTACGTTCTGCACTCTGACCCTTAGTGTGAAGAAGCGCGTGGTCTCATAGTCCAGAGGTTCAGCCACCAGTATGGATGCAGAGCCATCAGCCCTGTTGGGTTTGATGTAGAAGCGGACAGGCATGTTGGTCTCCGGGACCTGACCCTCCTCAAGGTTATAGGTCACTCTAGGGTCACCCAGCGGCGAGGTGGCCTTGATAGTCTGGAGGAGAGGAAGCAGGATATGACATCATTAGTGATAGGATAGGGAGGTGGATATATATGCAAGTGTATATGAATGTCTGAACAAAGTGAATGTGTGTGCGTGTGTGTCTATATGAATTTCTGAACAGAGTGAGTGTGTTCTTTTGTCTGTGCAGGTTCATTTGAGTACCAGTGTGTGTTCCTGAAGTACAACACAGAAAACTAAGGAACCTGCTTGGGCATGCTGTAATGTCCCATAGATTCTTTTTTTTATCTTGGAGGGGGAATTACTGAAAAAGAGCCAATGACTAACAAAAGGAGCTGACTTTGGCCAAAGCTCGCTAAAGATAATTTGTATTATTAGTGAGCGGGCCCATCTAAAATCAGCACAAACATCTCCCTACTGCTGACTCCACTTCAGGAATACATTGGAGACACTCCAAGCCTAATCCATCAAAGTTCCTATTGAACTGATATTGACACTTTATGGAGACACTTTCCACTGGAAAATCAACTCCAGACTATCTGGTTCTAAACGAAAGCTGCACGGTTTTCACAACGCTCCCACTCTCTCTTTTCCAGGAACCGTGGCAGAGAAAACCAATGTGACAGGAAATGATACGGGGAAGTATATCGCTGCCGCGCATACCTGGGTACAGAGGGAGCCCATCAATGGGATTTCACAGACATGGTGTCACGCTTATTGATGTCCCCCCCTCCCTTCCTGTTTATACCAGTATGGAGGTCAGATCTGAGAACGTTCTCTTTCCCTCTCTGTATGAAACATACGGGGCGGTTGCATGGATGTCATCCTACACTCACAGGGACAACAGGCAGGATTCTCATTGTTCTGAGGACTCCATTATGGGTCACAGCTGCACGCTGTCTGGCACCAAATCATTTGTTACTTCAAGGGTTCCGCCAAACGAAATCCGTAAATGGGAGCATAGATGATAATATGTTTAAGTGTGTTCAATAATTCATAGTTCTAGCTCTTGTCCAAACATGTCAACATAATGGTCCAAACTATCTAGGGACATGTTTGGACTGCACTTTTCTAATGGCTTGCCTTGAGTATGGATGTGTGAGGAGAGAGGCAAGGCAACTCTTTAACCAAGGGCAAGGATACCAGTGAACCCTGAGAAATGTTGAAGAGTGGTGTTATTTGGAATCTACTGTGTGTGCCTGACTGTGAATGTGTGTGCAGGTGAATGTGTGTGTTGGTGTGTTCCTGTGCAGTACCCTACAGCAAAATGGTCTGACCCATAAAAGCAGGAAGCACGTGGAGCTTTTAAGACCCATGTTCTCTTCGCCACTTGTCCTGCCACAATGCTGTGTATGTGACTGTATGTGTGTGTGCTCTGTGTATGTAACTGTTTGTGTGGCCGTGCGGTGTGTGTGCGTGTGTGTATACAGACTAGAGCTTTTAAGGCCCACGTTGTCCTTTCCCTGACACACAGCCACAGAGTCACAACCTTGACAGGGAAGGATTACATTAACCATGGCCGAATGAACCTCACTTCACCACTCATTCTGCTTTGACCCAGCTGAGGCCCTACAAATACACACACACACACACACACACACACACATTAACTCCTAAAATTCACCCTATCTACACTGGAGAACAGTATTCTGACATGGCTGTCTACATTTGCAAATCGTCCATTTCGGAAGCATAAGAATGAGAGATTACAGCAGAGAAAGCTATAATGGAATGGTAGCCTTTGACTCCATGTCTGGCAAACAAAGGCATTCAATCTTCTCATTGTCTGACTGGGGTGTAACCAGGCACTGTTCTCCAGCCAACAACGGAAAATTGGAAAATCTAAATGGCACCGGATAGATTTGAACTTTTCAATTGATTATCTGGACATGCTAGACTGCACTGTGAGCCACTGTCTGAAAAACCAATCCTGGAAGTCTGGTTGAAAACTAACAGCACAACAAAAACAAAATAATATTTCATTATCTGTCGAGAAACACCAAAACCCATTGTTCCCCATTATGAAACTGCAATAACATAAGAGGAAAAGCATTGGAAGGGAGAACATTGAAAGTAGAATTGTTGTACTGTATGTCCATGACTCACTATGCTTGGTTAGAGCTAAAGAGATAGAAAGAGAGAGTCAGAGAGAACACCTGAAGATAACGCAACAGCAAAAAGCTCTCAGACCTTTCCGACTCAGTGGAGGAGGGCGCTCTCTCTATCCCTCCAGTAGCGAGCTAGTGCGTTAGCGAGACCCCTAGATGTACAGAGGTGCCCCTGTGGACCCCCAACTTCCCACCCACCTCAGCTTCTCACAAAAAAATTATTAACTTTTTTGCTTCAAAAGTCTTGTTGTGTTGAAATATTCATGCCAGCATGAGTTTAGCTTCAATAATTAATTGTGATTATCTGCTGAGAAAATACAAAAACTTGTCCAACCTCTTGTATTCCACCTTATTACGCACCAGGCCTCCCCTCCCCGGTTTACGGGGGCGAGCCCTGGAACAGGAGCATGATGGGAATGATACCCTATTATCTCGCCGACGTGCTAAAGAACAAGGCCCCTTAATTACTTCCTCAAGGTTGCAATTACCGCGTTTGGAAATTCGCTAATTATCGTTCCTTGAGATAATTCCACAATGAGAGGCTTGATATTTACATTTTTAATTAGGGAGATGGAGAGATAGATAGATAGATGGATGGAGGAGGGAGGCGAGAGGGAGAGGGAAGCAGAGAAAAAAGAGATAGTAGGGTAGATGAATAGAGGCACTCGGTAACACAACAAGGCAGCTCAGGGATGCTAATGAATGCATTATACTGTTTAACAAGCCTAATTTGTATTTAGAGTTCTAAGGATGAATTACTGTGAAGGCTCCCAAAGCACAGAACAGATTTTAACAGTCAGTTGCTACAGTTACTCCACACCAGGGAGTAAATACTGTACTTAGAGTGGAGCGGGAGAGAGATAGAGAGAGAGGGAAAAAAACTCCATGTAGTTGTTGTTCAAGTTATATTAGTACAGAGAGACATTGTAGCATGTGAGAGGGAGAGAAAGAGAGAGGGAGAGTGTAGATAAAGACAGTTTGTAAATGAAAAGAGAGAGAGCAGAAGAAAAAAGAGAGAAAGTGTTCTCTGGCTAATAACGATTCTCCACTAACGGTTGGAAGTGTTCAAAGTTTTGTCCATTAAAAGGCCAGCGACTACCATGGAAACTCCTGGCAGCATCTTGAAAGCTTTTATAGAAGGCAATATTATTTGTCTATCCAATCAGAGGCTGCCGTTAACCACCATTAGTAAACCTATTGAGCCCATCACAATACAGAGACTATAGTGGACCATTACGCCAACTTATGGAACTTCCTGAAAGAGTTTGGAAGAGGGGGGGAGAGACAGAGGAGAGAAGAGAGGAAAGTTATTAAAAAAAATCTGAGAGAAATCAATGAGGGAAAGAGCTGAGAGCAGAAGAGCACTACCCTTTCATTCAGGGCTCGGTGCTCTCTAGGGAATGTGGTGTGTGTGTGTTCTTCTTTTAGCTAAGACATACAAGACCACATGCAGAGCCCCATTGGGACTGGCCTCTTTGGCACATGCACAGTCCCTGCACAAGAGACGGAGGAGACAGTAACAGTTGATCTTTATGGGGTCAATGTGGCCATCAATAAAGTTGTCATGAATGGTACCAACTAGGCCATAATGCATCCATGAACAACATTATAAAGGGCTCATAAGCTTGACCATAAGATGTCAAGATGCATCCAACATTTACTAGAATCATCTTCCATATTTTCATGCTCAAGACCATCTGAATTCAATAAGTCAACAATTGACAAGAAGCTACATTTCTCGCATTTCAGTTCAGAGGTGCCTAGCTGGTCCTCTCAATGGCACAATGCAAAAAGCCTAAAGCTGAGGCGGCACGGACTTAGCTCTAATGAGAAATCATCTCATTACACATCAATGGTGTCTGGGGGGCTAAGCGGATCAGAGACGTAGCCTAGCTTAGCCTAGCGTAGCATTAGCTCCACTGCTGTCAAGCTAAATGGCTGGCCTTGAGCATGTTTTGGTGTAGAGAAAGGGTTGTGATCGTGTTCAGTCGTCAACCTTTCACCTGCTTCATATTCCTTGTGTATTGCAGTGGGTGACTTCTAGTATGTATGTATGTTTAGCACATCAAATAATTGTGTCAGATCTATCTTTGACAGGCTGCACCCCCCAATGAATAAGCCCAGGGTATGTAAACAACATGGCACTCTCCTCATGCTCCATCACTCCACTTCAAAAAGAGATGGACCCAAAAACAACCCCCACACATCCTCAACAACAAAAAAGAGGCCTGAGGAGGAAAGTGCGTTGACAGCGCTGATGAAACAAAAGCACCCATCCTACTGACTCTCCACAGGAGAAGGGCCTCATTGATATGGAGATTTCTCCCCGCATCCGTCTCTCTCATCCCTGGCAACAATGTAATTAACAGATCATATTAGCCCTGCTAAATTTAAAACAACAATCTACATAGCCGCAATAATGCCGCCTCGGTGGCGGAACGAACCAACGAGGAGGATAGGAAGGGGGTGGAGGTGGGGAAAAAAAGAGTTTTGGCCATCGACCAACCAGTTCCAGAGAGGGGTTCAAGAGAAACATGGAGAGAGAGAGAGAGAGAGAGAGAGAGAGAGAGAGAGAGAGAGAGAGAGAGAGATAAGGAGAGAACGACTGAGAGGGAGACCTGAAGGTCATCTGGCTATCGACCAACAGGTTCCAGAGAGAGAAACTGTGAAAGAGAGAATGAGAAAATGTGACATAGCCTTTACTCTTTTCCAATTCCACGGAACAACCGCTTTGAGGGAGACGTCTGGGTTAAATATGTAAAGAGCCTCTAGTGGATTAGAGTGGCATTCATTTACCCCTCTCTCTCTCTCTCTCTCTCTCTCTCTCTCTCTCTCTCTCTCTCTCTCTCTCTCTCTCTCTCTCTCTCTCTCTCACTCTCCCTCTCTCTCTCTTTCTCCCAGTGAAGCTGCGAGCTGAGCTGTCAGGAGATGAATACAGTAATTAAGCGTCTCCCTCTGTTGCGCAGTCCGAGGCAATAAGAGACCATTGTAGAGTCTTAACAGGGTGTATAATTTTATCTCCTTCCCTCTCCTCGCTCCCTTTGTCTCCCGTGTCGACGCTGACACAGATACCGGGTGGCTCGTTGCGTTTCTGCCATCTCCTGCCATAGAGGGATCAATTCTAATTCGGTGTTGTCAAAAAAAAAGGCCCGAGAGCATATTTAAAAACGACAAGCGAAGCAAAGCGAGTGAATGAACAGGATTTTGGCGAAAGTAGCGTCAATACGTCCCCCGCCCTCTCCTTTCAAAAACTGACTCACCACTATTAAAGGAAACACTATCAGGGGAAATCTTCTAACATTACACTGAACATTTGTAGCATTCTTTAGTAACGTGTGCAAAATGAAGACGGGCATGGATGGCAGCAGGGGTAAGATGGAAGAGGAGAAGCACTGGGAGGGTTGTGTACTCGCCTCGGCAGAAATGTTTGGAAGCACCCTGCTAAACATGCTGATGGTTGGGGAAAGTGAGGTGCGTTTTCTACTACCGCTCCTCAAGGCTCTCTTTCCTGATGAATAGGCGGGACGCACGGATGGGAATAGTCTCAGAAGAACCACTTTCCCCTCCGACAGGGAGTAACGTCCTAGAGATGTTGATGCCAGTCTGTCTGGAGGCACTAATAGTAGCCTAGTCCCCACTATATTGGCAAGCTGCAGCTGGTGAAATCCTTTTGGGGGGGGGTCTTTATTATCTTGGTCAGAGATTAGGCTACCATTTTGGAGCATTCCCCCAAGTTGCAGTTGGTAGAGCATTGAACCATCTCTACCACAACCACTACTACCAGAAACCTTGTATAGTTGTGGTTGACCTTATATCATAGTGTCAGTAGACACCATCTCTCCTGGTTAAGGAACAGGTCACTATGAGGTCCACTCACCACTATCTTGGCGTCGCGAACAGTGTTCTCGGGCACGGTGACCCAGTACTCTAGCTGCTCCCACTGGGGCGGCTGGTTGTGCACGTTGGTGATGATGACGGTCAGCTCCACAGAGCTGCTCCTGTTGCCCCCGTCTGTGGCCGCGATCTGCTGGCTGATCCTCGACGTCTGACAACAAATAGAAGAGAGGAAGGAGGGGTGACATGGTTAGACATGGAAAGCATATGGAGCTGAACAAAACCCATGCTTGACCCCCCTCTTGAAAGGCCTTTATCTCTGTCTACATCAGTTTGTTCCAATCCACTAAGTAACAGATCAGATGCATCATATTTACAACCTTATCCACTTAGTCAGTGTCATGACTTTCCAGTAACCTCCTCCTCTAAACCACAACCTTCCCACTGTCTACAGAAGACTGCTCTGATGTCGTTCATCCTTACATCACACGAGAGTTACAGAGGGAGAGACAGAACGAGAAACAGAGAGAGGGAGAGAAAGAGAGCAATGAGAGAGAAGACATTCCAACTGACATGGCGGTATTCAGATAAATGATTCTCTGCAAGGGGAGTGTGAAAGCTTTGTTAAGCAGATCATTGCTACGGAGAAGAGTGCGATGAGAGAAAGGGCTGACATTTAAAGTGGAGGAATATTCAACATTATTTATATGGAACATTAACTGGGAGACTTCACAAGTGCATTGTGTGACAGGGTGAAGATGGGGTCACTCTCCACATCTTGATTTGACTTTGGGAGGTTGTTGGACTTGGAGAACTAAGTGGGGGATTTTATATGACACACACATGCATACAAGCAAATACACACACAAGCAAATGCACACACAAATTCAGGCACAAACCTAGGCACATATAAATATATACATGACATGCAGAAATCCAGACATGCACACAGAGTCAGGGAGAAATAGGGACAAAAGAGGGTGGGGATTGAAGAGAGTAGGGAAAAGGAGACAGAGAGGGAATGAGAGAGCCAGTTGTGGTTGTCTCTGTCCTGACAGGGTGGATAACTCTACCTGACGTGTGCTAGGTCTCTGCTGAGCAATGTTCTCTGACACACACACTCACTCTGACACACTCACTCAAACAGTGAGAGTGAGGGGGCCACCGCAAATCAGACACAAGTACGGGAGTAAGGAAGAAAGGAAGGAAGAAGGAAACCAACAGGTCCATCACGATAACCCCCCAACCCCGCCCCCAAACCTCAGCGGTCCTGTCAAACCTCAGCGGTCCTGTCAAACCTCTTCTGTGTCAACTCAAGATGGAGACCAGACTTAAGAGCTAAAAGGTGTCGGATGTGAATCAGGCATGAATATTTCACTAGTTGCTACGGGTCAGCTAGAACCTAACCTCAAGCCTCCCACCTTCCCCCCTCTTTCTTACCCTCTCCCCCCTCTCCCTTTCTCCTTCTCAGCTGTGGCTGAATGGGGGAGGGAGAGAGAGAAAGAAAGAGAGAGAGCGAGAGAGAGAGCGAGATTCTAACAATATAAGATCTACAAAGGCAACATAGCTCTACCCGACATATATCACAGTTGATATCCAGCTTATGGCTACAATTACCAGAGATGCTATTGATTCTGTACATACAGTGGAAGTCTGAAGTTTACATACACTTATGTTAGAGTCATTAAAACTCATTTTTCAACCACTCCACAAATTTCTTGTTAACTTCTTTGGGAGCAGCGCACGAGGTGACCGTTTTGGAGAGCCTGGCGTGCCCAAAGTAAAATGCCTCCCATTCAGGCCCAGAAAATAGGATATGCACAAATGTAGTACCATTGGATAGGAAACACTCTGAATGTTCTAAAAGTGTTAACATTTTGTCTGTGAGTATAACAGAACGGATATGGCAAGCAAAAACCTGAGGAATTTCTGTCCTGGAAAAAGTGGTTTTGACAGATTGCCTCATTTGGAACCCCTCCCTTATGAAAATGCCCATATAAGGGCATATGAATGCAGTACCTATCGCTTCCTCTGGATGTCAACAGTCTCGAGAAAGTGTTCTGATTCTTTTTAGATGCTTTTAGAGCAGAGAAGAAGACAAATAAGGAAGTGGCTACATAGATGTCAATACAAGAAAATGTGGTTTTTGTGGTTTTTTCCTTTCTTATCGCCCAGATTATATTCCGGTTGAAATATTATACTATTTATACATAAAAGTGTTCCTAAGGATACATTATCAATTATGTTTGATTGTTCTTGGACAAGTTTATAGGTATAAGTTGAACGAGTTCTCTTCACGGTTCAATGGGCGAGTGGACGCTATATTTTCTTATCATAACGCGCCAACCAAACAGAGATTTATGGATATAATACATTACTTTTTCTAACAAAAGAACCATGGATTGTCTTCGTTGGACACTGGGGGAGCCTTCAGCAGAAGTTCTTCAAAAGGTAATTGATTTGTTTTTTCGCTGTGAAATGTGTTTTCTGTGAACCGTGATAGAAAAATATGTTAGGTGCTACCCTCAAACAATCAAATGTGGTGCTTTCGCCTTAAAGCCTTTTTGAAATCTGACAACGCTGTGATATTGCCAAGAAGCAGAGCTTTTGATGACTATGAAACACTTGTATATTGATGCATGTTTAATAATTCAACTTTTGGATTTTGAATTTGGTGCCTTGCATTTCACCAGCTAGCGCCCCACCACTCCGTAAGAAGTTAACAAACTATAGTTTTGGCAAGTTGGTTAGGACATCTACTTTATGCATGACACAAGTAATTTTCCAACAATTGTTTACAGACAGATTATTTCACTTATAATTCACTGTATCACAATTCCAGTGGGTCAGAAGTTTACATACACTAAGTTGACTGTGCCTTTAAACAGCTTGGAAAAGTCCAGAAAATGATGTAATGGCTTTTGAAGCTTCTGATAGGCTAATTGACATAATTTGAGTCAATTGGAGGTGTGCCTGTGGATGTATTTCAAGGCCTACCTTCAAACTCAGTGCCTCTTTGCTTGACATCATGGGAAAATCAAAAGAAATCAGCCAAAACCTCAGAAATTGTAGACCTCAACAAATCTGGTTCATCCTTGGGAGCATTTTCCAAACGCCTGAAGGTACCACGTTCATCTGTACAAACAATAGTACGCAAGTATAAACACCATGGGACCACGCAGCCGCCATACCGCTCAGGAAGGAGACGCGTTCTGTCTCCTAGAGAGGAACGTACTTTGGTGCGAAAAGTGCAAATCAATCCCAGAACAACAGCAAACGACCTTGTGAAGATGCTGGAGTAAACAGGTACAAAAGTATCTATATCCACAGTAACACGAGTCCTATATCGACATAACCTGAAAGACCGCTCAGCAAGGAAGAAGCCACTGCTCCAAAACAGCCATAAAAAAGCCAGACAACGGTTTGCAACTGCACATGGGGACAAAGTTTGTCCTTTTTGGAGAAATGTCCTCTGGTCTGATGAAATAAAAATAGAACTGTTTGACCATAATGACCATCGTTATGTTTGGAGGAAAAATGGGGAGGCTTGCAAGCCGAAAAACACCATCCCAACCGGGAAGCACGGGGGTGGCAGCATCATGTTGTGGGGGTGCTTTGCTGCAGGAGGGACTGGTGCACTTCACAAAATAGATGGCATCATAAGGGAGGAAAATGATGTGGATATATTTAAGAAACACCTCAAGACATCAGTCAGGAAGTTAAAGCTTGGTCGCAAATGGGTCTTCCAAATGGACAATGACCCCAAACATACTTTCAAAGTTGTGGCATAATGGCTTAAGGACAACAAAGTCAAGGTATTGGAGTGGCCATCACAAAGCCCTGACCTCAATCCTATAGAACATTTGTGGGCAGAACTGAAAAAGTGTGTGCGAGCTAGGAGGCCTAGAAACCTGACTCAGTTACACCAGCTCTGTCAGTAGGAATGGGACATAATTCATCAAACTTATTGTGGGAAGCTTGTGAAAGGCTACCCAAAACGTTTGACCCAAGTTAAACAATTTAAAGGCAATGCTACCAAATACTAATTGAGTGTATGTAAACTTCTGACCCACTGGGAATGTGATGAAAGAAATAAAAGATGAAATAAATAATTCTATACTATTATTCTGACATTTCACATTCTTAAAATAAAGTGGTGATCCTAACTGACCTAAGACAGGGCATTTTTACTATGATTAAATGTCAGGAATTGTGAAACACTGAGTTTAAATGTATTTGGCTAAGGTGTATGTAAACTTCCGACTTCAACTGTAAAATCTTACAGAGGATATTCACTTTAAACAATGGCATTCATTGAACAGTTGTAGGCCTACATACAGTATGATAAGCTGTGAACACTGACAATAAATTAAGCTAGCAAACTGTAATGACTAACCACACCAAAAACGAGAATACATGAAGAGAATACAGTGAGAGAGACCAGGAAACAGAAGACGTTAGAGAATGAACGAAAACCAGAAAACAAGAGAGCGCACGAGAGAGATGAGGAAGAAAGCGAAACAATAGAAAGAGAGCTCAGCGCCTAGCCGACAAAGCCCAAACCCTACAAATATAATGTTACTGCACGGTGTCAACTCCCCTCTGCCTGAAGGGAGACAGCGAAATGTCGAAAATAAACGTGCACGAACGCACGCATCCACACACACACGTAAATATATTTATGCGTGTGTGAATACAATGCTGTGGGTAAGATACAGTGAGGGAAAAAAAGTATTTGATCCCCTGCTGATTTTGTACGTTTGCCCACTGACAAAGAAATTATCAGTCTATAATTTTAATGGTAGGTTTATTTGAACAGTGAGAGACAGAATAACAACAAAAAAATCCAGAAAAACGCATGTGAAAAATTTTATAAATTGATTTGCATTTTAATGAGGGAAATAAGTATTTGACCCCTCTGCAAAACTTTACTTAGTACTTGGTGGCAAAACCCTTGTTGGCAATCACAGAGGTCAGACGTTTCTTGTAGTTGGCCACCAGGTTTTCACACATCTCAGGAGGGATTTTGTCCCACTCCTCTTTGCAGATCTTCTCCAAGTCATTAAGGTTTCGAGGCTGACGTTTGGCAACTCAAACCTTCAGCTCCCTCCACAGATTTTCTATGGGATTAAGGTCTGGAGACTGGCTAGGCCACTCCAGGACCTTAATGTGCTTCTTCTTGAGCCACTCCTTTGTTGCCTTGGCCGTGTGGTTTGGGTCATTGTCATGCTGGAATACCCATCCACGACCCATTTTCAATGCCCTGGCTGAGGGAAGGAGGTTCTCACCCAAGATTTGACGGTACATGGCCCCGTCCATCGTCCCTTTGATGCAGTGAAGTTGTCCTGTCCCCTTAGCAGAAAAACACCCCCAAAGCATAATGTTTCCACCTCCATGTTTGACGGTGGGGATGGTGTTCTTGGGGTCATAGGCAGCATTCCTCCTCCTCCAAACACGGCGAGTTGAGTTGATGCCAAAGAGCTCCATTTTGGTCTCATCTGACCACAACACTTTCACCCAGTTGTTCTCTGAATCATTCAGATGTTCATTGGCAAACCTCAGGCATGTATATGTGCTTTCTTGAGCAGGGGGACCTTGCGGGCGCTGCAGGATTTCAGTTCTTCACGGCGTAGTGTGTTACCAATTGTTTTCTTGGTGACTATGGTCCCAGCTGCCTTGAGATCATTGACAAGATCCTCCCGTGTAGTTCTGGGCTGATTCCTCACCGTTCTCATGACCATTGCAACTCCATGAGGTGAGATCTTGCATGGAGCCCCAGGCCGAGGGAGATTGACAGTTCTTTTGTGTTTCTTCCATTTGCGAATAATCGCACCAACTGTTGTCACCTTCTCACCAAGCTGCTTGGCGATGGTCTTGTAGCCCATTCCAGCCTTGTGTAGGTCTACAATCCTGTCCCTGACATCCTTGGAGAGCTCTTTGGTCTTGGGCATGGTGGAGAGTTTGGAATCTGATTGATTGATTGCTTCTGTGGACAGGTGTCTTTTATACAGGTAACAAGCTGAGATTAGGAGCACTCCCTTTAAGTGTGTGCTCCTAATCTCAGCTCGTTACCTGTATAAAAGACACCTGGGAGCCAGAAATCTTTCTGATTGAGAGGGGGTCAAATACTTATTTCCCTCATTAAAATGCAAATCAATTTATAACATTTTTCACATGCGCTTTTATGGATTGTTTTGTTGTTATTCTGTCTCTCACTGTTCACACACACACACACACACACACACACACACACACACACACACACACACACACACACACACACACACACACACACACACACACACACACACACTTTGAGGGAGGGCGTGAAGGGGGTTGCTGTACACACATACAGACACTTGGAGGGAGGGAGCAAAGGGGGGTGCTGTACACACACACGGGGGAGTGCAGGAGGCTGTAAAAACATCTATACTGGACCAGCGGGTTGAGGATTCCCCTGTTTCGACAGGCAGTCTGCAGTGCATAGAGAAGAGGTACTGGGGGAGAAGGTAGGAGAAGACACGCACACGCACACCAAACACACACACAACACACACACACACCTGTGAGATGGGGTGGTTGACGTACACCCAGCCTGTGCTGGGGTTGATGTGCAGGTAGGCCGGCCGCTGACGGGACAGAGAGTAGGCGATAGCAGCGTTACTCCCCTGGTCATCATCGTGTGCCGCTGCTCGCAGGAAGCTAGTCCCCACCGGCGTGTCCTCGCGCAGGAAGTCTGCCACATGAAGGGTTAACACATAAACATCGCCGCCGACAACAAACAACATCAACAAGAGCAATAACAACAGCAGCGGTGGTGGCAATTTCCGGCTGAAATCACGCATTTCAGTCACAGAGACCAGAAATAAATACGTGTGTCCTAGAAACATTTCAGTCTCCCTGTTAAATAGTTAATAAGCCACTCCAACAGTCTTGTTCTAATGTGATAAAAGGGATTCTGACATGGGGTTTATCAACACACATATTTGCACACATGGTAAACAAACACGGACTCTGGAGAGCGGGAAGGCGTCAACGTTTTCATCAGTCTTAAAAGCTTTCCAGGATTACCTGTCATTTAATATATACATCAGCATATGGTTTATTGGGACTTCAGGGGGTTGCTAAGTCTTACCTTTCACAATATTGCTTTACCTTGAAAACTGTTAAGTCATAACACAGAAGCTACAAACCAGTTTCATTGGACTGGGATAGGACATTGGGTCCTTGAGCTGTTGGACATTGCTGAGCAAGCACAGTTTTGACTTGACCTTTGACCTTAAACTACACTTGGCACAACAAGGTGAGGGAGGGAAACCTCACACGAACGGACAAATCCCTGGTACCCTGGCCTTAAATATGATTTTAGGGGGAACGGGTTGAACTCATTTCCTCTGTTGTGCTTTAGAATGGAATAACATTTTAATTCCTAGTGGAATATCGAGCAAAGGGCTTAGTAAGCACTTGTTGGAGAGGTGTGGAGGAGGGGAGAGGGAAGCTTGGTCAAGGCGACAGTCCCTTTGTGTCTATGGCAGGGCATAGATTAAAAAGACAGCAGCCAAGATAATACCTTTATAATACCTTGATAAGATGACTTAATGTATTGGACAAGGCAAGACCAATAGACACATTTGATAATGAAATTGTCTGAACCAAACAGGAGAGGGACAGAGGTGAAATGATGAGCGTGACGGAGATGACCCAAGGTGTGACGGAGGTGACCCTTACACTGGTATCGGCTGTTCTCAAACTTGGGGTCGTTGTCGTTCTGGTCGGCGATGAGGATGGTGATCTGGCAGATGCCGATGAGGGGCTCTTGGGCCAGGTCTGTCGCCGTGACAGACAGGGCGTACTCTCTCTGGCGCTCACGGTCAAAACTCACTGTGGTGCTGATCACACCTGGAGACACACACACACACAATGTATTTTACTGAATGTTACTGATGTCCTATAGATACGTACAGTGAGCCATTCCACAGCAATGAATTAGAGATGTTCTGATACAGTTTGACTGTAGTCTGTTTTCTAACCTGTGTCAGGGTTGATGACGAAGCCGGATGATGTCCCGTCTCGGTGCATGATCCCGTATTTGACCTCTCCGTTGACCCCCATGTCTGCGTCGAGGGCGTGCACGCGCAGGACAAACGTCCCAGGGGGCTGGTTCTCCAGGACACCGGTGTTGACGCTGTAGTTATGGCACTGAGGGGGCAGAGTTCAAACAGCACTTATGGCATTGATGTTGCATTCGTCAGTTGTCAAAGTAAGTCCCAATTAAAATGACTAGTAGCCAATGGGACACACTGGTCAACCAGCACAAATGGACTGTGACTACCCCCGCCAGCATTCAACATCCATCACGATAAGACTAGTTAACACGCATGACGTGGGGAGCAAGGAGTTGCCAAATCTAACGGGTTGCCAGATTTTGCACACTTAGCACTCCTCCTCCAGTGTAGGAACCCACTGACCCTGTGGGCAAGTCCCTGCTGAAATATTCATCTTTGGGGACGAACCGTGCTGAGCTGATCAGAGCTATGCTAAGAGGGGATTCTGGTCTGACCCTGGAGTGTTCCGGACTGCAGTGGAGTGGAGTTCTGCCGCCGAGGAGAACACCAGCTGTCTTTACTTTGAACTGGCAACTTGGCATGTTCCTCTCCCTAGTGCTCTCTCTCTCTCTCTCCTTATCGCTTACTCGCTGTCAGTCTTTCTTGCCCTCTCTCTCTTGTTTTCATCTCCGCTGCAACTTTATATGCCTCATCACTCATCTATTTCTCGAGAGCACATAGGCTTCACACTGCCAATGCCCCCCTTCCTTCACCTCTTCAAAGACAGGCTTGTTGTTGTTGATGTCGTTGATGCCCACTATGACCTGGGCGGAGTTACTGAGGGGATAGGGTCCGTCTGCCGCGTTGTCATCAGTGGCGGTAATGTTGAGGATGTACTGGGGGCCACGCAGGATAGGAGGGGGACTCCGCCGCAGTTTGATGATGCCTAGAGAGAGAGACAATGGCAGCCATCTTTGTTACTATAGCACATATTGCAGTCTTGTCAAACAGACAAACCTACTACACACAGACACAAAGAATCAAACCAACACTGAAAACGTAGCTTTAACTACAAAGGGGGGAAATATTTGACCCCAAGCCCCCACCCTTTACAATCCCCTACAACAAGCCCTTTAAGACCCTACATCTTTGACACATTTCTCCAATGCAGATTCCTCACAAATAAATAAGTAACTATGTCTACCAAAGTCCCGAGAGAAATATACATAAAAATGCAGCTTAAGTCTTTGAAGTGACAACTTTTCCCCTCGGTAACAGTGGAAAAAGCCAAAGGACATCTTTCTGTGTGTGTGTGTGGCCGTAATAGGCTGTGTGGTGGAGAGGCAGTGCAGTGCGGGGCTGGTGATAAGGAAGGCAGGGGGCTTAAGCATTAGTCAGTGTTTCCACCTCGGAGGCGAGAGAGGGCTCTTGTAAACAAACGATAACCGGAAGATTGCCGACTCAGACGTAGAGAGACTCGACTGTGAGGAAAGTGTGAAAGCCAGTACACAGAGAGACTGAGAGACTTAAATACAAACACATGCACACACACACAAAAGGAGACAGACTCAAAACATTTATTTACATGGAGTCCACAAAGACAAACAGAGATGAAGAGGAAAATAAAAGGGGTTGTGCTGGGAGAGTATGACTCTGAAGTGTGTGTGTGAGAGTAGGGGTGTTCTTGTTAGAGATTTGGGTTCCCGCTTCCCGGGTTCCCGCTGAGCTTGATCCCCAATTGAAGTTACCACAGCAACACAAGCTAATCTGAATAACAAGTGTGTGTGTGTGTGTGTGTGTGTGTGTGTGTGTGTGTGTCTAGGCGTTCTCTTTTTTTTTCTCCTTCTGAATTAGTGTATGCGCATGTTAGAGTTCATCATCTATTTATGCGTTAGGGTTTAAGAATGTCTGTTTATCTTCATACATGCATATGAATGCCCGTTTGTCTGCGTGTGTTTTCATGTGTGTCTGAATGCCTTACTATAGAACCACTATGTTATACCTTCTCCAGTCCTTCTTCATACAAGCCCTTGCACACACTCTTACACAAACCCTTGTAAACACAACACTGTCAACTCTACACACCCTTCTGGTTGTCCAGCTCAAAGTTACTGTCCTCGTTGCCGCCAGTGATGGCGTAAGAGACCCCGTCTCCATCAGGGTCATTGGCGTGGACAATGGCCACCAGAGTGTCAGGACCAGCGTCCTCTGACAAGAACGTCTTATAGCTGCAGACAGAGATAGAGAAAGGGAGGGAGGGATATTTATAAAACAAATATTATATTATTATATTATGTATTTGGCATTACATTTAATTTGCATGTATTTTCATTGATAATTTATTAATTTCTTCAATATGTATTTTTACAGAGCGATGAGAGAAAAAGAGGGATGAGAGAGAACCTGCTGTAGCTCAGGAAGATCCCCAAACCATACCATCTGTTTCCCTCCCCAGCCCTCTGAAGTGTCTCTTCTGGTACCATGGACTAGTCCTGCCCCAGAGAAGGGGAGCACATACACACACACACACCATGTTTAATGAATTGGCCCATCCTCTGTAGGTACGTGGCAGGGCTAAAGTCTCACTGTGTCCCTCTGTGTGCTAGTGTGTCACTGTTGGCACGCTGCTATATCTCTGCATGGCTCCAAATGGTTCGCTCTGCCTGTGGCTACGCTAGCCAAATGCCACCTCATAGGACTAAAGAGGGAGTTGTGTGTATGTGGATGTATGGTTGTGTGTGTGATGGAAGGGTAGCAGGGACTAACTGGATAGAATTCTGCTCTGAGTAACAACTTCCATTGGTAGAGGGTGTAGAGTCGAGTAAAAGGGAGGGAGAGTGTGAGTGTATGAATGGGGGAGGAAGAGCAGCCAACCAGCACAGAGGCATAGTATAAGAGAGGAGAAACAGATAGAGGGACAACATACACAGCTTGAGAGAAGATGGGAGCCTCGTCGTTGGTATTGGCCATTCTGAACCGGATGGAGGCGGTCCCGGTGCGGGGTGGAGTCCCGTTGTCCACGGCAACCACCACAAACTCGTACATGTGATTGGGCCGCTCGTAGTCCAACCGTTGGCTGGGGCTGACCACGCCCCTGGAAGAGATGGCAAAGTCGGGACTCTGGATGAAGTAGGAGAGCTCTGAGTTGAGTCCCCGTGTCACAATCCCTCGCTAGAACTAGAGAGGAAGACAGGAGGAAGACAGGAGGAAGAGAAGAGGAAGACAGGAGGAAGACAGGAGGAAGACAGGAGGACGAGAGGAGAAAGACATTATCTTTATAATCAGCTTGTACACATTGGAAATCATTGTTCAAGTTTGGCAAAGAAGGAAATGACCAACAGAAATACTCAGTGGCCAATGTGGGTGTTTCTCTGTATACACACACACACACACACACACACACACACACACACACACACAATTCGGTAGTCATTTATCTAGCAGTCTGTGTGTGTAGCCTTACATTTGACATTTTTCACATCTTAGTCATTTAACAGAACTTCTTATCCAGAGCGACATTCATTAGTGTTAACTTAACGACTTAAAGTGGTTTTCCAACCTTCCTTGTCCCCCCCTTCCCTCCGACCTTCCCAGCTCCTTGCCATTGTACAGTAGGTGAATTTAAGCCGTCTGCGGTGTTAAAAGAGCCAGTGTGAATACACGAGATACAATGGAGGCCAGTGGTGTATGAAGTGTGCGTGATAACACTAGCTGTCAAACAGTCCAACTTCAAGAAGGCTTTGCTGTCATTAGTTCTAATGAATTAGCCCTCAGGGTGAGAGAGAGCGTATGCTCTACACACAGACAAGTGTGTGTTAATGTACTCACGTGCATGTAGAAATGCTCACACCCACGTGTACACAGAATGAAGCAAATGAGCAGTTGTATACTGGCTGACTCACTCCTCGTCTTTCATCTCTCATCATTCCATCATCTCTTTCTACGTCTCCCTCTTCCTCCCTCTATCCCATTACCTCTCTCACTCACACATCAACCTGTTGCGGGGGGATGTGTTCGAGCGAGAGAGTGTGTGTGTATGTGTGTATGTGTTTGTGTATGTGTTTGTGTATGTGTGTGTGTTCGTGTGTGTATGTGTGTGTTTGTGTGTGTGTGTTCATGTGTTTATGTGTGTGTGTGTGTGTGTGTGTATGTGTGTATGTATGTGTGTGTATGTGTGTGTGTGTTTGTGTGTTCATGTGTTCATGTGTTCATGTGTGTGTGTGTGTGTGTGTGTGTGTGTGTGTGTGTGTGTGTGTGTGTGTGTGTGTGTGTGTGTGTGTGTGTGTGTGTGTGTATGTGTGTGTTCATGTGTTCATGTGTTCATGTGTGTGTGTGTGTGTATGTGTGTGTGTTTGTGTGTGTGAGAGAAGAGGAGCTTAAGGCCAGGATTGAAACAGAAGGTTCATTAAATATACACAGACTAATATAATATATCTTCAGGCTACCTATTAGCATTTTTAATGCATAGGCAGGAGTATTGGAGATGCAGCGGTAGCTAAATTAAACATAGGGATATGGGGAGAGGCGAGCGATTCTGGCTAGCTGAGGGGTTTGTGTGTGTGTGTTTGTGTGTGTGTGTGGGGGGGGTGGTTTGTTCGCCTCCCTACTCTGCTAAATCCTTCCTGGGACATTTCGGCTAGATAATTGGAGAGGCAGATTTCCCCGTCACTCACTGCTAGCTTCCATTAAAAACCAAGGCCCAATTTATAGACTAATCCTGACTTAAGGTAAACAACAATAATCATCCCCCTCTCTCTATCCTTCTCTCTCTATCCTTCTCTATCTATCCTTCTCTCTCTATCCTTCTCTCTCTATTCTTCTCTCTCTATCCTTCTCTCTCTATCCTTATCTCTTTCTCATGATTCTCTCTCTCTATCCTTCTCTCTCTATCCTTATCTCTCTATCCTTCTTCTCTCTCTATCCTTATCTCTCTATCCTTCTTCTCTCTCTATCCTTATCTCTTTCTCCTGACTCTCTCTCTTTCCCTCATGCTCGCCTCTTTCTCAGTTTTTTTCTCTTGCTGCATCTGAAATCAAACCATCCATTCTAAAGCTTGAAATCAAACTATCCTTGTAAACGTTTGAAATCAAACTATCCATTCTAAAGTTTGAAATCAAACTATCCATTCACACACACACACACACACACAGACAGACACACACACACGCATGCTCTGGATGCAGGGGGAGTCTCCACTGCGTGAGTGAGTGACACAGAGTGACAGGAGCGTCTGTCGACATGGCGATATGCAAAAAAGATGCATATTCACCATAATTGGATTTTCATAAGCACATGCACAGACACAGAGACACAAACACACAGACACACAGAGACACACACACACAGCCGGGCCCATACCAACGTGTGCATCTGCTTCAGAAAGCATGCTGCGGCCACTAGATCATCCTGTCTTACTCTCTCGTTCTCTCTTTTCTTTTTGTCTCTGTATTTTCTCCATCCCTCGCTAAAGCCGATTGGCTTTAGCCGAGAACAAAGACAGAATTAAAGGCTGGTAAGCAATTTAGCCATTCTGTTCTTTCTGACACACACACACACACGCACGCACGCACGCACGCAATTTAAAAATGGGTTGTCTCCTCCTGTCCTCATGGCTCAGTGGGGCAAGACTGTTCAATCACTACCAGGGAGGCTAGCTGTTAGCCTGCTAGCCATTAGCATTGACAATTTGATCCCAGAACTTAATGCAGTGTGACAAGCAGCAAAGCCCACCTCGTTGTCGGTCTCGCATTTAACGTGTGGCGTGAGCTATAGAGTTGAGGTCACATAGAATGGGACAAAGATGCATGCACTGACATGGTAGCACATTGACTGAACATACCTGTGCATGAACGGCACGAAGCACACGCTGGTCTATCCTACCTCCCAGAGGGTTGCCCACTCCTCCCTTCCCTTCCCTTCCCTCCCCTCACCTCCCCTCCCCTCCCCTCCCCTCCTCCCTCCCTCCCTTCCCTTCCCTTCCCTTCCCTTCCCTTCCCCTTCCCTCCCCTCTCCCTCTCCCTCCCCTTCCCTCCCCTCCCCTCCCTCCCCTTCCTCCCTTCCCTCCCCTCCCCTCTCCCTCCCTCCTCCTCCCTCCCCTCCCCTCCCCTTCCCTCCCTTCCCTTCCCTCCCCTCCCCTTCCCTCCTTCCCTCCCTCCACTTCCCTCCCTCCCCTCCCTCCCTTCCCTCCCCTCCCTCTCCCCTCCCTCTCCCTCCTTCCCCTCCTCCTCCCCTCCCTCCTCCCCTCCCTCTCCCCTCCCTTCCCCTCTCCTTCCCTCCCCTCCCCTCCCCTTCCCTCCTTCCCTCCCCCTCCCTCCCTCCCTCCCCTTCCCTCCCTCCTCCCTTCCCTCCCCTCCCTTCCCTTCCCTCCCTTCCTCCCCCTTCCCTTCCCCTCCCTCCCTCCCTCTCCCTCCCTCCCTCCCTCCCTCCTCCCTCCCCTCCCCTTCCCTTCCCTCCCTCTATAAAAGAGTAGCCAGTGGTTAAACCATGGCACATAGTCATCCATTGTGAGTGGGCGTAAAACCCTTTCAATTACTGTGATAGGATCAGGTCTGGGACAGGCAGGGTGATAAGAGCAGCCCATTCCATTATGGCCAGCCTTTAGTAGAGGTCACCCTCTCCTCAACCCTCAGGGTGTCTGTCCACTAACCAAGCCTGGCTATCACCATCTCACACAGAGGGCAGCACCCACTGTCTTTTATGTACTGTTACTGTCTGTCTGTCTGTCTGTCTCTACGTATGTTATGGACTTTATGTCCCACATAGAACCTCCACCGATGTCTCACCTTGTAGCAGTGACGTTCCAGGCGCGGTGGCTTCGGGAATGTTATCCCGGCTGTAAATGGAGTGGAGGAATTCTGGGGTGCAGTCATTCTCATCTGTGATGTGAACCACCACCTATAGGGAAGGACAGAGGGTTAACTTGGAGCGGCGATGGGGTGGTGGCTGTGGAAGTTCTTCTTTGTGTGAAGCCTTCAGATGACAGTCGTTTACACAATATGTGATTGTGTATGTGAGTGTTTGTGTGTATGTGTGTTTTCTCGGGGGTGCTGGCTGGGTTAATATAAATGAGTGCGTGGGAGGGCTAGGACCTAGTGGTAGTCAGGCACAGCTGCAGCCCAACCCTCTGAGCCGCTCCCCGGCCAAGCGGAACACAACATTACACAAACGCGCACGCGTGCGCGTGCAAACTCACTCTTACAGATGCATGCACACACATTTACACTGAATCTCTGTGCACACACACATATTTTTTTTATAGCTGTAAATATGACAGTCCTGAGGCATAAGGAAGAGAGAGAGATCCAAAGGAGAGAGAGATAATTAAGGGGGAAGAGAAAAAGAGAGAAAGAAAAACAAGGAAGACAGCGGCAGAGAGAAAGAAAGAGGGGGCAGAAAGAGGAAAAGATAGATAATGATAGGGCAGGATGGTGGTAGAGACTGAGTTAGAGAGAAAGATAGGGAAAGAGAGTGAGAGAGGTAAAGATAGGCGGGGTAGTCCAGAGGTTCCCTGAGCAGTGTTAGTCATGCTGGATCCTCCCCCTTCAGTCTCCCACATGGGGGTGTTATCTCTGGGGACCAGCCGTGCCAGGGGGGAGACTGCTGCTCCCAAGGGGAGAGAGGGGGAGAGAGGTGGGCACACAGAGCAGCCATGGCAGACAGGGGGCTGGAGAAGCCCAGCGTGGGCCCCAGCATGGAACCATGACTAACACACTCAACACACTCACATTCTCAAACTCGCACACTGTCAGCCTGAAATGAAGGAACTAACACAAACTTTATTGGAACTTTGAGAAAAATTCAGAAACTCCAACACCATATTTGACAAACCTTCAAAATCTGAAGCAAATTGAAATCCTTTTTTTGTGCTTTTACCCCTTTTAAGTTATATCCAATTGGTAATTACAGTCTTGTCCCATTGCAGCAACTCCCGTACGGACTCGGGAGAGAGTGATGCGTCCTCCGAAACACAACCCTGCCATGGCTTAGACTGCTGCTCCACTCGGGAGGCCACAAATTGAAAACCAAACTTGATGTCAATGTCAGACTAAGTGAAAATTCCACATGTGGAAGTTAGGATTCGCCCCAAAGACAACAATAACTCCATACTCCAAACAATAAAGTTATGCTTGGCATCGATAGACTGACACAAAATGCCTGACTCTTCCCCTGGTGCATCAATTCAATCAGACTGATTTAAAACAGAGAGCTGTCCATTCTAGACACTATTTCTATGTTCTAACCCGTGGGTAACACTATGAAGCCCTCCCTCTCTCCACTCCTCCAAACCCGGCAGACTGGATCCCCCTCTCACTCATACCTAATCACCAGCACTCCCTGGGCATCCCAATCCCTGTTAGAAAAATACCCTGTCTGTTAAGACCCTCTTGGAGAGCCGCCACAAACTGTGCTAATGACCAACAGGAGCCTGGTCTGATACTGCTGCCGTACTGTGTATGTGTGTGTGTTTGTGTGTGTGTGTGTTGTGTGTGTGCATGGCAGAAAGTGAGAGTATTAGTGATAATAAGAGCTAGTACAAGTGCTTAAGGAAGATTAGGAGGAGAAGCTGGGAGCGGAGAGAGATGGGGAGGAGAGAGGGAGAAAGACATGGAACTCTATAGGATGCCTGCTCTTCTTCATACTCCTACCCCATGGGCTTGTATTAATGATAGCAGAGAGAGAGAGAAACAGAGGCAGAGAGAGAGGAAAGACATAAAGAGAGGGAGAGAGAGCAAACGGATTGAGGTCTTGACCACAGATGGTGTGAGTTTGAACAGAGGAAGGTGACCGTGACTGGTGCCCAGCTCATTGCCAGATTGCGGAGCCTGTTTATGTTGGTGTGTGTTGTGTCTGTACGTGTGCATTGTTACATCTGTGTTTAATGTACGTGTGTGTACATGCAAGAGTTTCTGTGTTTGTCTACTCACGTTGTACATGTTTGTGTGTGTGTGTGTGCTGCCAAAACGTTCCTCTGTGTCCGGCACACGTTGGCCACAGTGTCCTGCCTGGTTGCCAGGCACACGTTGGCCACAGGGTCCTGCCTGGTTGCCAGGCACACGTTGGCCACAGGGTCCTGCCTGGTTGCCAGGCACACGTTGGCCACAGGGTCCTGCCTGGTTGCCAGGTCCATCTAAACAACTCAATCAGTGGATAAGAGCATCTGACAAAGATGGCCGCCCCGGGGGATTCCAATACGGCAGTTTCACAACAGCTTACCTCAACTGCCCTTGTGGGAAAGGAAACTGAAGCCAAACAAGGGGTTAGGTCAGCTGTTCTCATTTAGATGCTTTTCAACCGTTCGCTGCCTGCACCCGCCCGCCCGACTAGCATCACTACCCTGGACGGCTCTGACCTAGAATATGTGGACAACTACAAAAACCTAGGTGTCTGGCTAGACTGTAAACTCTCCTTCCAGACTCACATTAAACATCTCCAATCCAAAATCAAATCTAGAATTCGGCTTTCTATTTCGCAACAAAGCCTCCTTCACTCATGCCGCCAAACTTGCCCTAGTAAAACTGACCATCCTACCGATCCTCGACTTTGGCGATGTCATCTACAAAACAGCTTCCAATACTCTACTCAGCAAACTGGATGCAGTCTATCACAGCGCCATCCGCTTTGTCACCAAAGCCCCTTATACCACCCACCACTGCGACCTGTATGCTCTAGTTGGCTGGCCCTCGTTACATATTCGTCGCTAGACCCACTGGCTCCAGATCATCTACAAGTCCCTGCTAGGTAAAGCCCCGCCTTATCTCAGCTCGCTGGTAACCATAGCAGCACCCACGCGTAGCACGCGCTCCAGCAGGTATATCTCACTGGTCACCCCCAAAGCCAAATCTTCCTTTGGCCGCCTTTCCTTCCAGTTCTCTGCTGCCAATGACTGGAACAAACTACAAAAATCACTGAGACTGGAGACACTTATCTCCCTCACTAGCTTTAAGCACCAGCTGTCAGAGCAGCTCACAGATCACTGCACCTGTACATAGCCCATCTGTTAATAGCCCAACCAACTACCTCATCCCCTACCGTTTTCATTTATTTATCTTGCTCCTTTGCACCCCAGTATTTCTACTTTGCACATTCATCTACTGCACATCTACCCTTCCAGTGTTAAATTTGCTATATTGTAATTACCTATGGCCTATTTATTGCCTTATGTTCCTTATCTTACCTCATTTGCACACATTGTATATAGACTTTTTTTCTTCTACTGTATTATTGACTGTATGTTTGTATACTCCAATGTGTAACTCTGTGTTGTTGTATGTGTCGAACTGCTTTGCTTTATCTTGGCCAGGTCGCAGTTGTAAATGAGAACTTGTTCTCAACTTGCCTACCTGGTTAAATAAAAAAATCTAAAATCAAAAAATTGGTAAAAGGTTATTTTTAAATCTGAGGGAGACGTCATACAATATGATGTTAATTGTCATCTGAAGTAAAGCCTGAGATGATTATCTTCACATAATAGAACAGCAAAGATAAACAAAACAACAATTGTCTCTCTGTATTTTTTACCCAGAATCTCCATAGAGATTTCCCTGTATCTGTACTGAAGCTAGACGACACCTATTTCTATTTCCAAACTTGCCACCGAGGCCACAGTCCAATAACCTGAACAGAATCACCATGCTACACTGGCTGGCTCTCCATACTGTTGTTCTCCGTTATGTGACCACGGCTGGGGAGCAGCATAGTGGGGCAGGTTTGACGTTCTCTACTTCAGCTGACCATGGCTATAGCTGATGTTTCCTCAAATGGGTCTATTCCCCATCAATACTACTCCAACGGAAAGTACACACACACCTTCAGAGCCACACGCTTAGCTCATTCGAGTGAATTAGCCAAGCTGACTGGAGTGGGCCTAAGGGGAACTGGTGGATTAGTGAGGATGCCATTTGTGTGTATAAGCCAGCCATCTGGGTAGGAGCAGGTGTGTATAGAGGTGAGTGTGTACAGTATATGTGTGACTGTGTGTGCGTGTGCGTGCATGTGTGTGTATAGTTGCGTGTGTGTACCTCTGCCACACCGCTGAGGCCTGTGTCTGGCTCGGAGGCCCTGACTTTCAGTGTGTGGAGTGTGTGTCCACTCTCAAAGTCCACCGCCCGAGTGAGGCTGAGAGCTCCGCTCTCCTGGTTGACACTGAACAGGTTGCCAGGGTTCACCAGCAGCATGTAGGACAGAGTCTTCCTCTGGAAGGAGATGGCCCCCACCATCGCCACACTGCAGGGGGAAACAAGACGGGATGTCATAAGGAGACACAGTATACAGAAAGTGATGTCATCAGGAGACGCATTAGACAGGATGTGATGTCATAAGGAGACACATTAGAGAGGATGTGATGTCACAAGGAGACACATTCACTTTAATCACTTATTTCAGTAATCCACTAACTGGATCGTGAATGAAATAGATCTCCAGGGAGCAAGAAATGATCCCTCTCATCTCATCTCATCCATAGCATCTTTATTTAGGGGTTTTCTGGATTAAGACACGCACACACTTGCACCTACCACACCCATGCAAATAGGCACATGCACGCTCATGCACTGACACACACGCACACAAACACGCACGCACACACACACACTGTAGAGGGTGGGCAGGAGATGAATACATTGTGCTCCAGTCACCAGAGCCCTGAGGAGGCAGGTTCAGACACACACTTTGCCCTTCATGTCTATTCTAAAGTTTATTTTAATCCATATTTGAATTAGCCACACTTTCATATTCTGAGCCTCAGGACAAAATGATGCATCTGGCGTCCCTCCTTCACCCCCACCTTCATAACCTCCCTCCCCTCCCCTCCCTCCCAACACATGACACATAATGCAGAGGACTCATCCACGTTCACACAATCCTTTGGCTTCCCCTCTAATGAGCAGCAGAGGCGGCACACAAACACACACACAAACACTCACGCTCACACACACACATAACAAGCACAATACACAAGCAAAAATACATGTACACACACATATGCAGAACACACACATTCATTGGTTCACTGACGCTCTTACCCCACCTCCCCCCATTGTGAAATGCATGGTCTGATGAACCCTGTCCCTTCCCTCATGCTATTCCTAACCCACATCCAGCAGTTTATTCCTGTCCAATGCCACCTGTAAAACCCTAGTTCATTCACCTTTCTCATAATCTCTAATCACAGCCTATTCCCCATATAGTACACTAGGTGGCTCTGGTCAAAAGTAGTCCATCATATGGATAATTGGGATTAGCCCATTCCAATCTCTCCAAACCCAGGGTGTACTCACGCTTGGCCCACGGGCGTGTTCTCTGGGACAGTCAGGGTGTAAGAGGCGTTGGTGAACTGTGGGGGGCGGAACCCTGCCAGAATAGCCACTGTTGCAGGGGGACCCTTCCTGCCCTGCGTGTCCACCGTCTGCACCCTCAGCATGTACTCCCTGCTGGGGGTCAGGGGTCGGCCCGTGGTCCTGACCTCCCCAGAGCTGCGGTCCACCTCAAACGAATCCTCGCCTCCTAGTTACGGGATATAAACAACACGTATAAACACACAGACACACATGGTTCTTCCAAGTGACTCAAAGGTTTTCTTGAAGGGATAGTTGACCCCCAAATCAAAGTTGTTCTGTGTTTTCACACCTCAACACACAGCCTGCCCCGGGGTCTTATAGACAATCATGTGAGTGATATCATGGTGCAGAGACAGCTGAGCAGAAATGGACATCCCTAAGACATTGCTGATTTCTTGGGCTGGGGGGCTGGTGTGTGTGTTTATTTGTGTATAGAGATGGGGGTAGAGGACCCTTCTGCCAGCTGGGGCTGTGTGTGCGGTGTGTGTCTGCATGTGTTATTGGGTTAACATCCAGCCTCTGATCTTTCTCTGAGGAGAACAGGAAGACAGGGTCATCTTAATCCATGTCCCCCTGGGCAGCAGCATCAACAGAAGAGATAGAGAGAGAAGAGGAGGAGGAGGAAGAGAAAGAAAGAGAAGAGGAGGAGGAGGAAGAGAGAGAGAGAGAGGAGGAGGAGGAGGAGGAGGAGGAGGAGGAGGAGGAGGAGGAGGAGGAGGAGGAGAAAGAAAGAGAAGAGGAGGAGGAGGAAGAGAGAGAGAAGAGGAGGAGGAGGAGGAGGAGGAGGAGGAGAAAGAAAGAGAAGAGGAGGAGGAGGAAGAGAGAGAGAAGAGGAGGAGGAGGAAGAGAGAGAGAGAGAGAGAGAGAGAGAGAGAGAGAGAGAGAGAGAGAGAGAGAGAGAGAGAGAGGAGGAGGAGGAGGAGGAGGAGGAGGAAGAGAGAGAGGAATAGGAGGCACACAGCTGCTGGTAGCCAGCATTGTCCCTGCCACTCACTTTTTTTGGATTTTTCATTATTAAAAAAAAAAAAAATTCAATCTATATCTATTTTATTTTTTTATTTGTTATAATTTATTGTACATTATCGCTGTCTTAGGGATGTCCAACACCTGAGTACCCTAAAAATGGAACACTTGCATGTCATCCTTTCATTAAATGCTTCTATCTCATCAGAGTTTAGCTATCTAATCTAATCAAATGTAAAATGGACACTATTTAAACGTTGTATCAATTCAATCACAATTTTGATCGACATTTCACTCACCGTCCAGTAGCAGGAAGTGGGCGTTTCCTATTGTGCCGTCTCGTCGGCGGGCGGTGAGGCGGTAGACCACAGAGCCTGGTGCGGCATCAGGTCCCACTGCGCCCAGGTAGGGCTGAGGGAACATGCCCCACTGCAGGTCTGCCAGGGTGGGCACACTAAGGGTCAGCCTGCAGAGGTACCACTCATCACCTACAGACACAGAAAAGATAAAGTGATTAAGGGTCAGGGTCAAATGTCAGAGATAACGGTTGGTACAGTCAGGGGGACATGGAATCACTACTAAGAGGTTGTCTGAATTAATTGTAGGCATATGAGCTAAATACATTCTGGGAAAGTGGAGGACTAGTGTCTGCTGAAGCCTCCAATCCTTTGACGATGATGTCTTTGGGTCTGAGTCCTCCTTTTAGCCAAAAACAAACCATGTATGTGCCACTTCCCACCATTGGGCTTTGACTTTTCCAAACACATCCATCCATCTCTCCCTTTCAAAGTGTTTGCGATCCCCGGCACAATCTCCTTAATCTTATTTGCCTCTCCAAATCAATTTCTCAACAATCCGCTGGTGTCACCTTCCCACCCCTTACGGCAGCCACAGCACTTGGATGACGCTGGGCCCATTCTCTGGGTGGAGACAAATGGCCAGATGCAACATGGCTGATAGGTTCCCTGTTTCCATCCCAGGCTGAAGGGCTCTCCCTCCCTCGTCTGTTTCCTCACTAGCAGCTATCTGCTGTCTGAGACTGTCGCTTCCCCCAAGGCCTTAGCAGTCAGTGAAAAGAATGACATTTTCATTACAAACCCATCACCCTCTCTTTCTATCGCTCTTCAGACGAGCAAGCTTCCTACAAAACATACTGTCTGATAGCACACAGAGAGGGAGAGAGAGAGAGAGAGAGAGAGAGAGAGAGAGAGAGAGAGAGGTGGGGAGGGGCAGAAAGCAAGTGCTCTCAGAAGGCTTTCAGAAGTTCAGAAAAGACTCCAGTCAAACAGACATATCTGACGCTGTGTGTTGTTGCTGCTTGTCGTCTGGTTTTGGGAGAGTTTGTTTTGTCTGCAGACTTGTGCTTCGTGTTGTTTGCAATGTCTGGCGCGAAGGAGAGACAACAGCAAATAAGAGGGAGCTTCACATCTGAGGGATGCAGGGAAGCGGCGGGAAAAAGAGAGGGAGAAGAAAAGAGGAAGAGGGGAGGAAGACACAGGGGAGGATGGGAGCCTTCTTGACAGATCTTTTCAGCACAAGGCTCTAGATTCTTGTTTGCTATTTTGTAATTCAGCGGATGGACGTGGTTGTTTTGTTTGGCGCTGTTAGGCTTATACACCGGATGGCTTTGTATGAATTCCTCCACAGATATTAATGACTCTTCATAATGATAGCGGTGTCTTGATCCTTGGTCCAGGCGACTGAGCACACACTAAGTACATGCCAAACACACGCATATATATACCTAAATGCATACAAATGGGGTTGGCTCAGTGGGCTTTAACCATTAAACCGTGCCTGGGGGTCAAACAGCAAGGGATGAGGAGAGATATAGGATAGTTAAACGCAAGTGTCAGTGTCATGACCATGGGAATGAGCACTACCTGTACATAAACAGCTCACAGAGGAGATGAATCTCTTACAGTACGTACATCCACCACAGGTCTCTCTCTCTCTGCCAACAGATCCACCTCATCAGTGTTCTGTGAGAGTGGATCAGTCGACAAAGCGGGCAAAGCTCCACACGTGTCTGTTTACGCCTTTCTAATCCTCGTAAGAGCCGATGGTAACCAGGTGAAATCGCCCCAGATACGATACACCCCCGCCGTATTAATAGCCCAGTGACACTCGTCTGAGTCCACCCAAAGCTGTCTCCTCATTTGAATATCAATTCGGACGATGTCACGGATTGTTATGCAAATCCGGGTATAAAAGGGGACAATTGTGTTTGTTTTCTTGCCCTGATTTGATCCACAGTGAATTAGAGATGCAGCCGTGCAAAAGAGGCCAGTATTGACGGAGCGAGAATGAGATTGCATTCAAGTGGTCTTTATGTGTCTGACATCAGATGAAGATGACACATTCAAGTGGGGCCCAATTTGTGCCAGTACATTGTTGTCCAAAAACAGCCTACCAAATTGTATTGAGGCTTCAACTGAAGAAGAAGTAATGACTGAATGGGGAAGATTCTTTCAGATCTCCATGAAGTACCAACATAAGGTAGGGGCTAGGAGTTGTCCTTTAACCATTACATTAAATAAAGGGGGTGATAGAGAGAGGGGACACCCATCCCATTTCCCCAAGTCCCCAGGACCCTCTTGGCCCCTCTTGGACCCTAGTGATCCCTCTCAGACCTGACAGAGATGGCGTGTGGTGTCTGGTGACGTGATGCCGCTAGAACACACACCTGTGAGAGGACTGGAGGGAGATCAGAGGTATCACTGTTACCTGAGACCACCTGAGGTACAATACAGAGGGTAAGAGTCACGCAGCTGAGCTAGGAATACACACACATACACACTGTTTGGTACATACATACACACACAGATTTATACTCCCACAACGCCCCTGGAGAGGTCACATAGGTGTGTGTGTGTTTGTATGAATGACAGCGTGGGATGTGTCGCCTTAGTGACTCACAGAGCGCAGGTGTTCCCATGAGTCTAGTCTCCGTGACAGCAGGTTAAATCTTTGTGACATTTGAACACACGCATGCAGGCATCTCACGTAATTGCTTGTCCTTGCTGGTCTGGCAGGAAGTTGACACTGTGTTTGTGTGTGTGTGTCAGAATCTAAAAAGAGTCTCCCTTTCACGCACGATTAACTCCTCAATGATGTGGATCTCACTTTTGTTTTAATGACATGCATAATTACGTTACAAATCAAGAGCTTTTGTCTCCTCTAAAACCATGTGATGCACAGTGAAATTCTTTAAGAGGAGATCAGTGTAAGGAGGAGAGAGAGAGAGAGAGAGAGAGAGAGAGAGAGAGAGAGAGAGAGAGAGAGAGAGAGAGAGAGAGAATAGAGAAAAGAGGGAAAAGAGAGAGGGACAGAGAAAAAAGAGAGAGATAGAAGGAGATAGAGAGGGAGAGATGCTCAACGTGTGAGAGAAACCACAGAGAAACTTGCAACATCCTCTATACTTATATTACAGCTAGTTAGTGGATAATTGGCTGTGTCAATATTAGACCATCAAAAGAGACTGTCACCAAATCTTCAAAAAGGAGGGGTCTAGTGGCCATTGGGTAGCTACTGAGAGGCATATTTTGAGGGAGGAGAGTCATTGAGGGACAAACCACCTCTGTTGTAGGAGCTGGGAACCCTGCTCCCCATCTGCTCCCTGGTAGCCAGCGGACTGAGGCGTTATGCATCCTAATTAATGATCTTCTAGACTGGCCCACTTTCCCCCCTGCATGCACACACTATTCTTCTTAAACATGATGGGTGGGGCAGAAAGAGAGAAGGAGAGAGAGAGAGAGAGAGAGAGAGAGAGAGAGAGAGAGAGAGAGAGAGAGAGAGAGAGAGAGGGAGGGAGGAGGGAGGGAGGGAGGGAGAGAAAGCGATGAGAAGATAGAAGTCAAGAGAGATGAGAGAGAGATAACAACATAGAAAGGGGAAAATGGATGGAAAAGGGACATAATTATATTCACTCCCCTCTGTTCAATTAGCACAGACAGCCTGAGCTCACTGTGGACGTTCCCTGGTATTTCTGGTACCTAGAGTGGACAGAACAATAGGACAGCCTGACCTCACTGTGGACGTCCCCTGGTATTTCTGGTACCAAGAGTGGACAGAGGAATAGGACAGCCTGACCTCACTGTGGACGTCCCCTGGTATTTCTGGTACCTAGAGTGGACAGAGGAATAGGACAGCCTGACCTCACTGTGGACGTCCCCTGGTATTTCTGGTACCTAGAGTGGACAGAGGAATAGGACAGCCTGACCTCACTGTGGACGTCCCCTGGTATTCCTGGTACCTAGAGTGGACAGAGGAATAGGACAGCTTGATCTCACTGTGGACGTCCCCTGGTATTTCTGGTACCTAGAGTGGACAGAGGAATAGGACAGCCCTACTGTAATGCTACCATTACTCCTCTCATTTCTCCACATTTCACCCTTGGTTGACTTTTACTGCCCAAACCTAATGAAATTCCAAACGCTCAACTGCTTTAACGTAGCTAAGCAACCAATCTGATGATGTAAATGCATGTAAATGCAATACTCCATGAAATACAAGGGAGAGACAGCAGGAATAAGTTATTCAATTTTCTCCACTGACAAAGCTACAAACAAACAGGCATTGAGAAACATGAGGGAAAAATGAATACATTTCAGCCACAGACAGAACTGTGCAGTGTGTGCGTTTGTGTGTGTGTGTTTTCTGATAAGCCCTGAGGCTGTGTGTGGATGGAGTCCTCCCCACTACACACTCATCCGCACACAGACAATCAAATGCAGAGGAGACATAGCAGCTCATGTATGTCCCTGCATGCCCTGTGGAATGACAATGTTCCATCACTTGATCCCAGCCTCTCTCTTACTCCTCCTGGACTCTGGTCTCCCAAAACCTTGTGAACACATTAGATCCTAACTAACTACCACAACCAATAGCCACCCGTGTCATGCCTGTCTCTCTGGAATGAGAGGCCCACAGGGGGCTGCCCCCTCCTTGCCTGACCACAAATGTAGTATTTCACCACTCGAGGACCCTGGACGCCCATGAGTAAGTGAGCAAGCGAGTCCTCACAGTCGACACAACACGGAAACTCAATTAGAGTCATTCTGTGGTCGGGTGTGCATGGGGAGTGGAGGGTTAGGGGAGGAATAGAGGTTACAAGGGAGTTCAGTAAACTCCTAGCTACACTAATAGCGTTCTCCACTCCACCCAGACCACCTTCAAAATACACTCACCTTACTGTGAGCTGAATGCAGAGTATGTGTGTGACCTCTCGAGGTGAGTTATCAACAAGTGCCTCAGGCTGCTTCTACATGGGGTGTGTCTCCAGCAGAGGAGGCTGGTGGGAGGAGCTATAGGAGGACGGGCTCATTGTAATGGCTGGAATGGAATGAATGGAACAGACTCAAATATGTGGTTTTCATGTGTTTTATGCGTTTGATACCCTTCCATTATTCCATTCCAGCCATTACAATGAGCCCGTCCTCCTATAGCTCCTCCCACCAGCCTCCTCTGGTCTCCATAGTCTAAAATGGACTCCTCTCGGAGTTGATTTTCTGCAAAATTCTGGTGCAGTTGGTGGTTGACTCGGTGGGCATGTTGTCTCCCTCCCACCGGCATCACTGGCCCACTGAGTCAGCCACAGCTATGACTCCTCACCAGATGGCATCGATGGCACCATGTGGCGGTGAACATAAGAGCAATCAAACAAGACGCCTCTACACCAACTGTTAACATCAACTAACCATCTTATAATCTCTTTCTCTTATTTCCCAACAGGTAGATACAGTATATTCTCTTTTCTCATATCCAGTATTCATTAGCAAGTAGGGAAACGTATAGTGTCACAAGGGGTCACTGTGCTCCTAGTCTTCCTAGTAAGCACTGCTCATCCTCACTTCAGAGTATAGATTACTTCCCCCCACCAACGACACTGGGATCGTCTGAACTCTCCCAACTCAATATGCGGCTGCCGTCGGCGCGGTAGAAGACGGTATCTGGGTGGATAAGCCGGAACCAGGGATTTGATTTTCCCAGTAACTCCTAGGAATGGAATCAATCGCTCCAGAGGGGTGGAGAGGCTGGAACCAAAGCCGGAGTGAAAACCAAGCTCAATGTCTTTGATGGCAGAGGGAAAAACAGTTGGATTTATTTATCCGATCCCCAATCTCGATGCTGTGTGAGGGGGGGTCTGCGAGGGAGGATTGGAGAAGGCCATCATGGGAAATTGGGTCAAAGGCCAAAGCCTGTCTGTGGAGCAGTGGTATGATGATACAACCGTGGCTCGTGCGCATGCACACGCACACACACACACACACACACAAACTACTATTTCTATTCAGAGGCAAATCCACTCGTCTTTCCAAACAAATCCTCCCCCACACACTCACATACAGTATACATTCACATGAAGTCCCTGCCAGTGGAAGGGCAGTGACTACAGTTCTTAAATGTCCTTGGGGAATGTTTAAATGCTGTCGTTCTGCCCCTGAACAAGGCAGTTAACCCACTGTTCCTAGGTCGTCATTAAAAATAAGAATTTGTTCTTAACTGACTTGCCTAGTTAAATAAAGGTAAAAAATAAATAAAAATGCTCTCAGACATGAGTATTTTACAGTTGAATTCATTCTTCTTTAGTTTGTGTGGTTTGTGCATGAGGCACATCTGCTGTAATCTCAACTGCCATAAGAGAAGTTTGTGATGGTGAGACTACTTCTGCAAGAGTTACGCCCAAAGATAAAATGAGAGAAGGAAGGAGAGAACATGAAAGGGTGGATAAAGCGATGCAAGGCTCAGTATTCCAAACTGTATTTTATAAAAAGTATTTCAGTCACCTCAGAGAGAGAGAAAATCTAAGAGAGAGAGAGAGAGAGAGAGAGAGAGAGAGAGAGAGAGAGAGAGAGAGAGAGAGAGAGAGAGAGAGAGAGAGAGAGAAACAGAGGTCAAGAAAGAGAGAAAAAACTACAGAGGGGTAGCTCTCAGAAGGTATTCACTCATTTAACACTCATTCTTACTTTTATGTCTTAAATCTTTCTCTACCCTTACCACCATACCTCAATAATTCAACTTTTACATCTACTGAAACAGACCCTTGAATTGAGAAAAACCGACATCTGCAGACTCTCACAAGCTGTGAAAGAAAATACACTGTGATCTAAAACATGGAAACTGTCGGTTAAATTATGAATATCTGAGGACTTTTGTCAGACATTAAAAAAATAAAACAGTAAATTTTTTATGTGGCAACTCATTCGTTATTGATGTCAAGATATTTCTCTGTAGAAACTGACAATTGTGTTTAGGGAGGCGAGGCGAGGTGTGTGTGTGTGTGTGTGTGTGTGTGTGTGTGTGTGTGTCTACTTGTCGATGGATTATGTTGGATTTAATAGAATCAGCCATATAACTTTAAGTGAGCAACACAATCACATTTCATGTAGGCATTCACAGGTCCAATTTCAGTTGATTATCTCACTGTGTCAATGTCAACGTCAGCAGGAGGGTGTGAACAGCTGAACCCAGACCTGCCTACAGGATTTGGATCTGCCACAGCTGCCAACAGTGCCTGTCTTCAATCACCTGACATCTACACCAACCATGGGTGACAGACAGACCGATACACATACAGTGCTGTACATACACACTCACACAAAGAGGTGTTATTGCAAACACACACACACACACACTTACCCAGATGTAGAGCTGATGGGCAAACACAAGCACCTCAGGTGACATGGGGTTGAAAAGAACCCATAATGTGTGTGTGAGGGATCCATTCACATCCACCTAAGGGCTCCTAGATGGCAGCTGAGGTGCTTGTATGTCCCTAATGGTGCTACATCGGTGTCAATAAATGTATGTATGTGTGTGTGTGTGTGTGTGTGTGTGTGTGTGTGTGTGTGTGTGTGTGTGTGTGTGTGTGTGTGTGTGTGTGTGTGTGTGTGTGTGTGTGTGTGTGTGTGTATGTGTGTGTGTGGGGGGGTTGGTGATAATAGTTCTGGTCAGGCACTGGTGGACAGGGACAGATAGGGGAGGCAAACTCCCTGACCCTGAGCATCTCATAGACTGCAAGAACACCACACTAGCGACTCGCGTGTGTGCCTGCTGCCTTGAGTTGTGTGTGCCTATGTGTGTCTCGCTCTGGTTGTCTGAGTGTGTTTGTGTGTGTATGATTTCTTCGCTTTCTGATGAGACTCCCTCTATTGGAGGTCTGTGGTGTGTGTGCGTGTGTGTGTATATATATACATGTGTGTGAAAACTCTGATCCCTTATCAGCAACCATCATATGGATCAACAAAGAAACAACAACAAATGAGGAAAAGCTCTACTGAGCCTGGCTGTGTGTTATCGTGTGTGTGGCTGTGTGTTATTGTGTGTGTGGCTGTGTGTTATCGTGTGTGTGGCTGTGTGTTATTGTGTGTGTGGCTGTGTGTTATCGTGTGTGTGGCTGTGTGTTGTTGTGTGTGTGGCTGTGTGTTATCGTGTGTGTGGCTGTGTGTTATTGTGTGTGTGGCTGTGTGTTGTTGTGTGTGTGGCTGTGTGTTGTGTGTGTGTGGCTGTGTGTTATCGTGTGTGTGGCTGTGTGTTATCGTGTGTGTGGCTGTGTGTTATCGTGTGTGTGGCTGTGTGTTATCGTGTGTGTGGCTGTGTGTTATTGTGTCTGTGGCTGTGTGGCTGTGTGTTATTGTGTGTGTGGCTGTGTGTTATCGTGTGTTTGGCTGTGTGTTATCGTGTGTGTGGCTGTGTGTTATCGTGTGTGTGGCTGTGTGTTATTGTGTGTGTGGCTATGTGTTATTGTGTGTGTGGCTGTGTGTTATCGTGTGTGTGGCTGTGTGTTGTGTGTGTGGCTGTGTGTGTATTGTGTGTGTGTGGCTGTGTGTTATTGTGTGTGTGGCTGTGTGTTATCGTGTGTGTGGCTGTGTGTTATTGTGTGTGTGGCTGTGTGTTATCGTGTGTGTGGCTGTGTGTTGTTGTGTGTGTGGCTGTGTGTTATCGTGTGTGTGGCTGTGTGTTATTGTGTGTGTGGCTGTGTGTTGTTGTGTGTGTGGCTGTGTGTTATTGTGTGTGTGGCTGTGTGTTATTGTGTGTGTGGCTGTGTGTTATCGTGTGTGTGGCTGTGTGTTATTGTGTGTGTGGCTGTGTGTTATCGTGTGTGTGGCTGTGTGTTATTGTGTGTGTGGCTGTGTGTTATTGTGTCTGTGGCTGTGTGGCTGTGTGTTATTGTGTGTGTGGCTGTGTGTTATCGTGTGTTTGGCTGTGTGTTATCGTGTGTGTGGCTGTGTGTTATCGTGTGTGTGGCTGTGTGTTATTGTGTGTGTGGCTATGTGTTATTGTGTGTGTGGCTGTGTGTTATTGTGTGTGTGGCTGTGTGTTATTGTGTGTGTGGCTGTGTGTTATTGTGTGTGTGGCTGTGTGTTATTGTGTGTGTGGCTGTGTGTATGTTTGTGTGTGTGATGTGTGCCCCTGCTTGTGTGTGACTGTTTGTGTGTACACACCAGAGGCAGGAAGAGGATTGAGGGTACTGGGGCGCACCAAAGCCAAGGTTCCAACTATTTGCCATTCAGGTGAAATAGCCCGATTTTCCACCCAAGTGATTCCGTATGGGAGTTGTGGGATCAAATCCCTGAGACCAATGCTGGCCTGCTGAGCTAGCCCACACAAACAGGGGCTTCCCACAGACACACACAGGGGCATGTGAAAGCCCATATTTTCAAGCATGGGGTCATGATAGACATAAAGGGTTTTCTGTGTTGGTGCAACATGGGCGACGGGAGACGAGACCTGGGGTGTAAACTATAGGTTGGCTTGGTACCCACATATGACCCGATTACCATTTCACACAGAAGCTGTGATACACATCCAACACACAGACACACACTCGAACACACAGACCACAAGAAAACTCCCACCCATGCACCACACACACATACCCCCCCCCCAAAGAGCAGCGACAAGGCCTAGTGATCAAAGGAGCAGATTTGCTCTATTGTTTGGATAAATAGCCAGCAGAAGCTGTTTAGAGAGAGTGCTAAGCCCACCAAAGAGCTTTTCAATACCACACTGGACCCTACTTATGGAAAGGAACACACAACAATAGGGCAGATATTCAACCAATCTGGTTCAATCTTCTAAAGCCGTCGAAGCCAACACTTTGGCTTCCTCATAATAGAGGAGCAGGGTTTTCCCTAAACATCGCTTAGGCAAGGCGGGCTGCCGCCTTACTCTGTTGCTTGCTGGCTTACAAACTTTGGGTTTTGTTCAGTTGGACTCAGTTTGAAGAGGACATGCTAGTGTCTGCTTCCATGGGTTGTTGCTTGGTGACACTCTGCTCGAGAAAACAATACTAGTGGAAACCCTTAAAGGGAGAGACAGAAAGGTCAAGTCCCTACTTGTTTTTGAACGAGTTTGTCTTTTTCCTTGTTTTGCTCGTTGTTCTATAGCTTTTTCCGGCCCTCATTCTGACATCTTGCCATTTTCATTCTGTCATTCTCACTCAAACTCTTGAACTCTTTCTCTCAGCCTCCCTCTCTGACTGTATTTTTCTCTGTTTTCTTCCTTTTTCTTTATTCTCCTCACTCTCTTCCTTGAAGGATTAGACCAGGGTCTTGAGTATCTCCACCAGGGAGTTTTAGTCAATAATAGACCGAATTACTTTTCACACAGATTCCCCAAAATAAAGAGCAACCACTTCCTCCTTTCCTCAAACACTCTTTTTTCACATGACCTCTGTCTCCCTTTCGGATCCAGCATGCCTTGGGAGCTCCAGCAACCAGATATACAACTAACGTGGACCTGGAAAACCCTCCAGGTAATTGATCTAGGTGACTAAGGAGCAGCACATATTACAGTGTTAGCGTTAGCACAATACATAGCATAGCTAAGGGTGTTCCACCGTGGACTTGAAGGGGCTGGCGGTGGCTAGGCTAATTGCTGTGGAAGTGTGGTGGGGGTGATTAAGCGCCCAGAGCGGGGTGCCTGTTCCTCTAATGAGAGCAGCTGTTGAGGCGCAGGACCCTTTGATAGTGCGGGGGTGTCTCCGTGTCCTAGGACCCCCTGCTTCTACGCACACACACACATAACTTCAGAAGCCTTTTTAAACCTCAAATACACTACAAGTTTAAAATGTCCTGCATTGCAGGAAAGTTCTCCTGCGACAAGGTGATCAAATTAAGATCCTAAATCTGTACGGGATAAGTAAACAATGATATGGAGAGTTGATTCAATGAATTTCAACTCTCAATCCTTCATTTGTGAAGGCAAACTTTCTCAATTTGATTAATCGCTGAAAAATACTATAGCAGTACAAACTATACCATCTGGACAGCAGTAATATGCTACATTCTGACTCAACACCACACACATAATGTTGCATCAAGTGTGGAACTTTAATGCCAGGGACACAATCGCTGAGTCAACACCAGACACACTGTGTTGGAGCTGAGCGCAGCATGGCACCATGACGTGTCACCATCTGAGCGCAGAGCCGGAACCAAATAACATCAAACACCAGATCTGATGCTACTGCAACTCTAGAGGCTACCGTTGCATGTCACTGACTCAAAGCTAAAGGACGTCAAAAAAACACATAAAAAAAAAGAAAATAGGACTTTATATACAGTAAAAGCTGGAAACGTCATATGTTGGTCACTCACATATACTGTTAAAAAAAAATGAATACTTAAATTCGCAAGAGGCTGAATGTATCTCACAGGAGAAAGCATCCGAGTGAGCGAAACAGCGCCCCTCTGTCTCTCTATCTGTAGGCCATCTATCTGATGCTGTCTGGTCCAAACAGATATGACATTGTTGCCTCCCGTAGCATTGAAGGCAAGAGAATCCATCGAGCATCTGGCCTCTCTTGACCCAAAAATTATAGGGCCTTTGAGTGGCTCAGCGGTCTAAGGCACTGTGTTGCGGCGTCACTACAGCCAGAGGTTCGATTTACTTGGCTCATCGTGCTCTAGCAACTCCTTGTGGCGGGCCGGGGCGCCTGCAGGCTGACTTTGGTCATTGAACGGTGTTTCCTCCAACACAGCTTCCGGGTTAAGCGAGCGTGTGTTAAGAAGTGTGGTTTCGTGGGTCATGTTTCGTATTACACATGACTTGGCATTCGCCTCTCCCAAGCCCGTTGGGGAGTTGCAGCAATGAGACAAGCTTGTAATATCCCGAAAATTATGCGTACTGTCCAATGATTATAACGCCGATACGTTGTTGTGCCCCTGGCCTGAGAGGGTGGACGTTTAATATGTAACTAGACGTAGAAGGCTAATGTTAACTAGCTAACGTTTCCCATGAATGGAAGTTAGGCTAGCGAGCAAACATTTTAGCCAGGTAGCCGAGGACATCAAAAAATAAAAGTGTGTACTGTATGACAGAGTGATTGACCGTTTCGTCAACATGAATGAGGAGGATGGCATTGGCGTTTCTCTACAAGGGGGGTGATTCAACATATTTTTCATGCGGAATCTTGCACACACACACACACACGTTCACACATAAATCAGAACCATGGACAGCCACATCATATTTAGCTTACATTGATTTGACTAAATCGTTTTTGGTATCTTTTAGTTGTTACTGTATTAGACTAAGCATAGGTGATTAGATGATGTTGAAGTTGAAATGGTGCTGGAATAGCGGAGGCAGCTTCTGTTTTCTTTGCGACTTGCGTTAACTCTCTGTGGTTCTAAATCAATAGTTGTTTAGTGGTCCGAACATGAACTTGCTTGACCATGTTGTAGGTCATGTAGCTAACTCTGTGTTACTGTACATGCAATATGCTTTGTGGACTTCACTGGACAGATGTTGCTTTCCGGTTTTGTGATGAAACTAAGGTGTGGTTGAATTTATTCTGCCACTGTGTCGTCTTATTGTCTCGGCTTTAGGCCTATATATTATGGTCGCAAGGCATTTACCCACGCACCGCTACTGGAATCATGCTACTGATCTGAATGTACAGTAGTTGTTGAACTATGGAGGAACCATACATTGACTCCAGCTGTGTAGACTAACAAAGCACCGTCTCGGGGTGTCTTTTTCTCCCCAACATGCTGTGAAAACGTGGACAGGTGGAAACACACTTCATAGAATAAGGACTATTTGCAATTCAATGAGAGAACAGGATGAGAGCGTTAGCTGTACACTATCCCATCACGAGGAGAGTTGAAGTAGAGAGAGAGGGAGCGAGAGAGCGGTGCTGGAGGAGGAGAGAAAAAGACAAAGATACTCCAAGGGGATAAGAGAGAAAAAGGGCGAGAGAGTAAATTTGAGAGAGGAATGGAGAGAAAGAGGAATATATAGAACAAATTTGAGAAAACGAGCAGAGAGAGAGAAGCAGACCGGGGGGAAGAACGAGAGAGAAAGAGATATTAACTGAGTTATGTTAATGGCCTTTGCTACCAGAGCTAGTCCACTCGCTGTGTTAATGACAACTTCACTAATGTGCAGAATTAATAAGAGACTGGCTTCCCAGCCTAATGTTGATACAGATATATGCAAAGGGGAAGAACAGCAGCGGATGCACTCCTGGTAAGTGCCTTAACGCGCCTGTTATTGTACAGCAACGACAAACAGCATCTGATTAGAGGGGCGCGATAATAGGCAACAGATTTGGTCCGGGCACAATTAATTATTTAACAAGCTCCGTGTGGCCGCTCTCTCTCACTCCGTCTTTATTTCAAAGTGCCCACCCGCGAGCGTTTCCTTATGTGTGGCGTTGATTAATACCGGGGCCGTATCTGTGTCGCGCGAACATTCGTCTGCATTAAAGAGCGCGTTTCAATGTTTTTCGCCTCTCTCTCTCGCTCCCTCTCTCCCTTTCCCTCTCTCCCTCTGTCTCGTTCTCGTTTTTTTGCTTTTCGTCCCCAAGAGTGCGACTTGCACAGCACACCCAAAGTGAGAGGCGCTCTTTCTTCCGTAAATAACTGACACGCAGACGCCCCACACAAATACACAGAAACACACTGTGTGTGTCTATGGGTAAGGGTCTCCCACAGTGTGTAGGTCCTGCACACCCTGGCTGTCGTTTTGGCAGATCGGAACCGAGTCTCCATCCATCTCCTTTAATCAGGTCTTTTCATGCACTGTTCCCACTCTCAGACAGCAGTAATGAATTCACCCCACTGACACTGGAGCCTCTCTCTCACTCACACACACAGATAGAGAGAGCGAGATAGTGAGGGAGAAACAGAGTGTCTATGTCTGTGAGAGAAAGAGAGAGAATGAGCGAGAGAGAGAGAGAGCTCTTGAAGAGGTCTCCAGGTCCCCTGGCCCAGCCTATTAAGTCTCTCCTAAGTTTCATAATTTGCAGTATAAATATTCAACATCCTCAGCTAAGGTCAGCGGTGTCCTAACAAAATCTGTCCTAATGATAAAAACGGAGCCTCGCTCCACTTCCCCTTCCTCTCCACCACAACCCTCTCCTCACTTCACCTACTTTCCAAGCCACCAATTATTCCTCCAAACCTCTGCTATCTGAGATAGGAAATTAAGAGGAAAAACAAAATCCCTCCATTTCACCTTTTGCCATAAAAAAGAAAACTGCAGAGCTCTTGTTCCCGGGTTTGGGGGTCCATCTGCAGAGAGAGGCCCACCCCTTGGTTACCCACAGTGCCGAGCATACGCATGTTTGTTTGCATATCTCGCATCTCCAATGTGTTGAAACCGAGAGAGGGGGAAAAAAAAGATTAAAATGAAAACAAAAGAAGGCGACACCGCGTACCTGTTCACACCTCGACTGCCTTCCCACAACAGGGGAAAACATTTTTGCATATCGGGTTAAAAATACATTTAAAAAGCCTACAGCTAATCGCCAAATGCCTACCGACACATTTAAACAGAGTGAAAGAAAGTCAGTCAGAAATAAGGAGGGGAGCTGCACAGTTGAGAGAAAGAAAAAGAGGGAGAGAGACAAAGAGAATAAGAGAGGGAACAAGAGCGAGAGAGGGCTGTGTTATTTATCTGGGTCCTACAGAGAGAGGATTAGGGAGGACTGATGCATGTTTGCCTGTGGGAAGACTGGCATAGCAGCACCAACACAGCAATAGCACAACATCAGGGCACAGCCCTGAGTCACCAACTGGAGAAAAAGAGACGGGAAGAGATGGAAAGCACACTGGCAAGACGGAAGAGGAGATAGAGGAGAAAGCAGTGAAGATACAGTACATGAGAGAGTCCTATACTTCCCCTTATCTCCCTTCATGGGGTGCATCATAGCCTGCATGGAGAGCACAACTCTATTGTACCAACTCCTAGTGTCCATCCGGCCTGGATTTCACCCGGCCATGCTAGCCTTGCATCAGGCAACATAAACCCCCCATACGTACGTACGTACGCACGCACGCACGCGCACGCACACGCACACGCACACACACACACACACACACACACACACACACACACACACACACACACACACACACACACACACACACACACACACACACACACACACACACACACACACACACACACACACAATCCATCCAGTTTTGCTCTCCCTACCCATCTGCCTGTCTGCTAGCACTACAGCACTAACTCAGACATTCAGACAGGTGATATCGATGTTAACCTGTTTCCTCCTTTCCTCACCTTTGTTTCCTCACATTAAAGCACATTCAGGTCTACTGCAAGAGCTGCAGGATGTAGCCGTAGAGAGAGGAAGGAGGGAGAGAGGGAAAGAGAGAGATAGAAACAGGGAAAGAAGGAGAGAGAGACTGGAAAGGAAAGAGAGAGTGAGAAAGAAAGAGAGACTGGTAGAGAAAGAGGAACAGAGGGAGAGAGAGGAAGGGAAAGAGAGATTCTCTGGCTGGATAGCAGGTGATCGATAGGAAGCCTCCTCTGCCAATCCAAGATGTGAAAGAGTGTATAGACAGAGGTAATCTATAGTCCCACAGAGCCACAGGCAACATGCTGGATTAGACATGCAATGCCAGTCAATCCAGACAGACAAGGGAGCTGCCATGCCTCTGTAGCTGGAATATACAGCCAGATCCTATTCATGAGTTTCTGGGGTGAGGAAAAGCCCTTTAGACAACCACAAATCCATAAATGAATTAGCACTATGTATTTAAAATGAACCTAGTTTTTAGCTCTATCACGTTTTGTATCACCAATCAAGTCGTATCACATCCATGAAGGGAAGTGTGCCTAACATTGTGGAATGTATCGCAGCCCAAATCACTCTCTTCTCTTTAGTATTCCGCCAGCACGGTGCGGGAGCGTCCAGGGAGAACTGAACTGGTGATGACTCCAGTAGTCTTTTGTTTAGGCTTAATGCCGCTATCAGTCTCCGGCTGTGTTCTCCTAATTACGCCAAAGTGTCTTTGATCTGGCCGTTAACCCCGTTAACGAAACAATTAGCCAGCGCTGCAGCCATTCAGGTGAGGATTGATCCTGCCGCCACACATACGAGGCTCTTTTTAAATGTATTTAATTAAACTGCAGGCCAAATTAAACTTTCTCTTTCTTTTTCTCTTTCTCAGTGTGTGAGAGTGTGCGCGTGTGCGCGTGTGAACTTAACGTGTATCCAATACTGTGGAAAATTGCATTAGCATTCCACATGCCAAGTGGAGCTTGAGTAGCCTGTAAATTTTAAGGAGTAAACGTGATCACAAAATCACTGATTGATTTCATCCCTATTATTCTTGTTAGCAATGACACACATACTGTACTGTATGTCTCAACCCACACCCTGCACTGCCACTCACACACATGCATGTATGTACTTTCCCTTTCCCTTTCCCTCACTGACACACACACACACACACACACACACACACACACACACACACACACACACACACACACACACACACACACAACCCCTCAAGCTCTTCAGTCTCCCTTTCTTGTACAACTTACAACTTACAAATTCAAATTGAAACGTGTCTTTGAATGCTCTCTTGTTTATTGTCAGTGTGATTCTTGGTTTGCATGTTTTCCCCTCTGATACCCCGTCCTCTCGAATATTGTTCAATCTTCCTCACGTCAAAGTCTGAGGCAGACCGGATTGAATTGGAATCATCTTTTTGGAATAAATTTCACAGCACATTTCAAAAACCCTGCAATCCGATGACTACTTTTTCCACCTTCGCAGCAAAAGAGAGGAAGATCAATTTAGGAGTCACTTGAAAGAATATTTTATCATGTTTAAAGAAGATTGCAGCTCTGCACTTGACAGAGGTTATTGATTTGAGCAGAAATCACACTGCTGTTCTGTGAGAACCATGGGAATCTAGAAAACTTAATTGGAAAGTAGAGAATGAGATCTGTAGCTCCTGTGAGAAGTCCTTCCCCACACCTCTCTCCACTGGGGTTCACTAGACGGGCAACCTCTACTTTGAGCACTCCATTCTCCCAGTATGTTATGGGAGAATGAAGAAAAGCTTCTTCATCAGTATTGTCTCTCTCTCTGTTAACCGGTGGAGGCTGTTGAAGGGAGAACGGCTCATAATAATGGCTGGAACGGAGCGAATGGAATGGCATCGAAACCATGTGTTTGATGTATTTGATACCATTACACTTACTCCACTCCAGCCACTACCATGAGCCCATCCTCCCCAATTAAGGTGCCACCAACCTCCTGTGCTGTTGATGGTGAAAGGGATCTAGACCTAATTATCCAAACAACAGAGTTCCAGAGACAGACAATTGTGCATTCAGCTAGCATGAATGCAGCTGGGGATGTGGGGTGCCAGTAAAAGTCTAGTGGTCTTTGTTTTAGAGTGAATGCCATGTTTTGAGTGTAGGCAATGCCAAGGGAGAGGAGAGGCTTTTGTGTTTGTGTTTTTGGAACTATTTGATTGACAGTGGTGGTGGGAAGGTTGACATGAGGGCAGGGGTGCAACAGAGGAAAGGTGGCGAGGGGTTGCCATATAAGCTACTCTCTCACACAAATACACACACACACACACACACACACTCATGCAAAGTTATCCAAGAAATGTGGCCTGCATGCCAACAAATCTTCTTTAACAGCAGCATCTACCACCAAACAGGAAAAGAGTGAGATACTGAAAAATAGAGGAAGAGCAACACTGAGGAACCGGGAGGAGGGAAGAGAGAGAGGAGGGAGTAGGAGTGAGGAGGAGGAGGTGGAGGAGGAGGAGGGAAGAGAGAGAGGAGGAGGAGGAGGAGGAGGAGGAGGAGGGAAGAGAGAGAGGCGGGAGTAGGAGTGAGGAGAGGAGCAGGAGGGAAGAGAGAGAGGGAGTAGGAGTGAGGAGGAGGAGGGAAGAGAGAGAGGAGGGAGGAGGAGGAGGAGGAAGAAGAGGAAGAGGAGGGAAGAGAGAGAGGAGGGAGTAGGAGTGATGAGGAGGAGGGAAGAGAGAGAGGAGGGAGTAGGAGTGAGGAGGAGGAGGAGGAGGAAGAGGAGGGAAGAGAGAGAGGAGGGAGTAGGAGTGAGGAGGAGGGGGAGGAGGAGGAGGAGGGAAGAGAGAGAGGAGGGAGTAGGAGTGAGGAGGAGCAGGAGGGAAGAGAGAGAGGAGGGAGTAGACGTGAGGAGGAGGAGGAGGGAAGAGAGAGAGGAGGGAGTAGACGTGAGGAGGAGGAGGAGGGAGTGCAAGAAGAAGCAGGACTCAAGCCCATAATGAGGCATGGCCGTTAACCTGATCAATTTTATCAGTAATAACACTAATTATTTCCTCTCCTTCTTAAACACACGCTGTTAATCCTGTTACAAGGCCTGGTATTTTGGGCCAAGGCTTAATTGGCACTGTATGAACAGAAAGAGAGAGGGATGGAGGGATTGACACAACAGCAGCTGGAATTATTTGGGACAGTATTAAATTTTTAGCCCTAGCAGATAGCAGAAGAGCGTAAGCCGTTTTCCCCGCGTAAATTTTCTGGATGAAATCAATTAAACATGCAATAACGTAGCCCCCTCCTTCAATGACACGCACTGCTTTACATAACGGCTGTGGCTCGTTGACGCTCTGCACGCTGTTTGAAGATTTCTCTTTATTTGCTGTATTTTCTTTATCTTACGGGTTGTGGAACTGTGTTTTTTAATGGCCATTTAATGAGACACGTTTTATTTTTTACCTGAAAAGGCTTGAGGGTAAATGAGGTGTCTTTGTTGTTGTGTGAGGTGGCTTGGTCTTTCTTTTAGTCCAATATGAGGTACAGTATAGAGCTCTGTGGAGGATATAGAGTCAGTGGACTGGTCCAAGGAACCAGACTGGGCCTCAAGGTGGAGTTAGTTATTATTAAGCTAAAGCTGAACACACAGGCTCAGGTCATCACCCCCCTCAAACCCACCCAAAGTCCTGCAAAGTCCCCCCCTCTCTTTTCTTTCCCTTCCTCAACTTCCCTCCTTTCTTCTTTGTCCTAATAACAAACATATTTCAGATTGGGTTTCAGCCCATCTCCCCCCACCACTCCAACCACCTCCTGTGATAATTAAACCAGGGCTTCATAATAAAGTTCACATTGCTGTTACCCCCTCCACTCAACACAGACCCCACCCACACCACCAGGAGCACCAGTACCCAAGGTCAAAGGTTGCATTCGAGACTGGCGTTGGATGGCTTTGATCAAATGTAAAATAATTTTCATTCACCATTGCTATAGGTGGCTAAAAGCATTTGGTCTTAAGTACTGCTTTGTACAGTACTGATTTATGGGAAGTATAGTCCATTACTGTTGTATGCAACACTGGTCCATAAGACACTCTGGCTCTCCAGATATGTCCTGTCTCTGGTGTGTGTGTTCTCTTTGTACACATCGACAGTACATTGTGACATACTGAATGAGACACACCCCCAGGAGAGGGGTCACAGTGTCTAAGTCGCCTTGGATATATGGGTGCTGTGTGTGTCCTGTTGTGTATTCCCCTTCTAGATATGTGTGTGTGTGTGTGTCACAACTTACTACAGTACATTTGATCAGATTGGTCAGTAACGGAAGCCACATCATTTTCTCTTTCTTTCTTTCTTTATTTCTTTCTTTCTTTCTTTCTTTCTTTCTTTCTTTCTTTCTTTCTTTCTTTCTTTCTTTCTTTCTTTCTTTCTAGCTCCCTCTCCTCCTGTCTTCCTCCGTCTCTCTCTGGAAGCTGGTGGAACGCCTGGGGTGCATCCTAAGATGTGTGAGGGTCAGAGCGGAGGTTGCATTAGACTGTCGGTCCTGTGTGTGTGTTTATGTGAGGATGTTTGCATCTCTCTTTGGCAGAGTGTGTCAATGTGTGTCTCTGCCTCTAGCTTCATGTGTGTGTGTGTGTGTGTGTGTGTGTGTGTGTGTGTGTGTGTGTGTGTGTGTTTATGCCCTGGCAGCAGTGACAGCCCCTGCCAGCTGGCGGGACGTTCAGAGCTGGTGGAATGTTCCGCAGGGTTCTACTGGGAGAGATAAGCTAGAGCTCCAGGGGCGGAGAGGAGCTGTACTGGCCATCACCCCCACACACAAGTACACACACCACACACACACATAAACACACTTTTGAAAAGTTTAAACAAACATACCACACACACACACACTGCTTCCCTCAAATGCCCATGTCCAAGTCAAAACAGAAAGGCCTCCAAATTCCATCCAGAGCTTTTCAAATGAAGTTCTTATTCCAGACGGAGGAAATATAAAATCAAACTATGGACAATGTCTGTTCATTCCAAACCCCAGAATAATCACTCCAGTCAACATAGGTCTTGTTCCTACATGCCCAGAATATCTCAACCACCTTTCCAATCAATCATGGTTTGGTGCCTCTCATCAGGTTCAAGAGACCTGCCAAATGATTTATGGGAAAAGATCCCTGAATTGGGTTTTCTGGGAAAAGAATAACTAATGTTCATGCTGACGGAGGTTTGTCCCCATGCTGTCACACCGTCCCACATCCTCCTGCAGGCTAGTACATCATCATTGGGTGTTGCCGATCCATTCTTCCATAGTTCACAGTCAAAGGTAGGGCACTACTGGAACTTGATAAGGCTAACAGTCACTCTCGATCTCAATACACTTTACAAAATAAAAATAAAAACATAAAAGAATGTTGAAAATGATTGAAAAAGTAACTATTTTTGAAGACTATCAAATTTCAACACCTGGATCCTCAAAATGGCGTCTTTCACCACTAGCAGGGCTGGGACTCTCCCTCATTTAGCAAGAAAGACAGCTTAGATTTTTCCAGTGACTGACTTGATGACAGACCAGCCTCTGTTTGTTTTTGCAACTAGAACAAAGACAATGTGTCGGCCATTCTGGCTCAAGACTCCTCACCTGCAAAACCATAATTCTGTATGTGCAGACTGTCTGGCTTGACCTCAGTGATCTAAACCAATCCAGATGGGCGTTTTTTGCTATAGCCCGTCTCCACTATAGGTACAGCAAGTCAAGTGGAAGAGAAAGGGGCCAATTCAGCAGAAGGGCCCAAATGTGACAACACCATGTCACCTGACCATGGTGGAGCGCCTGGCTCCGTCCATCTCTGGTGGAGCACGTTAACGCACCTTGTCCCCCCTCGTCCCCTCTCTGGCCCTCGGGGGGTGACACAGCCACGGTCCACCTGTCAGGAGCAATTTGGGACCATCGCTGTGGAAACAGGCCCTGTTTCATATTGGATTACCTGAGTCTCATGAAGAGTGTGTGTGTGTGTGTGTGTGTGTGTGTGTGTGTGTGTGTGTGTGTGTGTGTGTGTGTGTGTGTGTGTGTGTGTGTGTGTGTGTGTGTGTGTGTGTGTGTGTGTGAGGGAGGGGGGGGACTATCCATGCGGCAACAGGGAATAAAGGAGTCGCTGGTTAAATGGAGCAAGCAGTAGGTGGGTGGGAGACAGAGTGTATCTACCTGCCTTCAGGGTGGTTCATGGTGTGTATTTGGGTGTGTGTGTGTGTGCTCTAGTTCTGGTTCACAGTCAGGGAGCGTTTGTAAGTGTAGACCTATCACAGACTACATGGAGAATAGCTGACAGAGGTAAAAACTTCACGTGTGTCCACTCAAGCAAATACAAACAAGCACAGTGCAGCGAGGAGACATGGAAAAACCTGAAAATGACAGCGTGTAAAACACCATGCATCTATCAGGAACAAAAATGAGTCAGACATTCTGCAAATACGAAATTGAGGGAAAGACAAGAGCAAATGGAATTACAAAACAGCCTAAGGGGTGATGCTTCAGTACAAAACCTTACTAAACAAAAATGCTTCAAGACATCTCTAGTCTGCCAAGCAGTGTTAGCATCTGACACTAACAATGCCAACTCCCATTGACAACAGTCCCAACAGGCTAGCACATGTAGCTTAGTGCTAATCTATCTGGATAGCTATCCTTCACCACTTGGATTCAGAGAAAGGTGTTATTTTCCATAGAGACGGATGTAGCGCTAAAAGCTAATTCACCTCTCTTAGCACAGAGGGGGCTGCGGGGTGCATTCAGAAGCACTCAGCCCCGAGACTGGTATGTGTGTGTGTGTGTGTGTATGTGTGTGAGTGTGTGTGTGTGTGTGTGGTGTGTGTGTGTGTGTGAGAGTGAGTGTGTGTGTGTGTGTATGTGTGTGTGTGTGTGTGTGAGAGAGAGAGTGAGTGTGTGTGTGTGTGCATGAGTGTGGGTGACCCCTTGTGACCCCTAACACGGGCGCTGAAATGGACCCCTCGCCGAACGAACTGGGAGATTATTCCATCCCTTCTCGTTATGCTCTTCATTTCATGTGCCAAGTGTGGGGTAGTGTGACTATGGAGAGAGTGAGGGGGAAAGAGGGTGATAACGGAGAGGGGAAGACAGGAAGAGAAAGGCAGACAGAGGAATAGAGAGAAACAGAAAGGGAATGACGAGAGAGAGGTAGAGAAAAGTTGAAGATAACAGAGGGAGGGGGCTGAGGGGTGAGAGGAAAAGGGGGAGGAAGAGAGAGAAACAGACAGAACGAGAGAGATACAAAGAGGGAGAGAGAGAAAAAGGAGAAATGAGAATAATAGAATGTGCCTGTCCATTGGAGCGTCTGGGTGTAGTCTAATGAAGCTGAGAGAATATGTTTTCTCAGGACAAATAGAATAGCTTCTCATTGTACTGTAGAATTAAACATGAAGCAAGCCAAAGCTCCAATAAGGGCCATTTTAATAAATTCAAATGAGTTCCACTATTATCTTGTAGACTGAGGCTCAGCAGCAAAGAGCAGAGAGAGGGGAGGAAAGAAGAGAAAAGCTGAATAGAGTGAAGATGGTAACTGTGAGAATGAGGTGTGGTGATGAAGAAGTACAGGTTTCTTTGCAGCAGATAATTATGACCATGAGAATGTGTGTTCCAGCTGAGTTCCTCAGGAAGGCTCTGAAATAGGATAAATTGACCCTGGTGGGCCAGAAGAGAGATGAACAATTCCTGGCTGCCTCCCCTGATCAGAAACGTGATTAACGCTTCACAGAAAGGGGAGATGTGGAAGAGAGATGGGGTAGATGGGAGATCGTCAGGTCTACTCCCATCTCATTCCGACATGCTCCAACCTCCATCGCAGGTCTCATTACACACACTGCATTCCATAGCGCCAAACACACACAAACTCTCTCTTCATCTCTGTCTCTCTCCCTCTTTCACTCTGTCTCGCAGAGAAGGAGTAAGATGAGGAGCTGTCAGCTTCCGGGGCCGTCGCCACTTCCGCCAAACTTTGGGGCGCTCCAGGGCTCCCTCTTCTTTCAGTCTTCCTCTCCTTCTATCTCTCCGTCTCCCTCTCTGTGGTGACGGGGACTTTGGAGTGCTTTTTAGAAGTGTGGAGATGGGGCTTTTTTGATCTGGCAGCTCTTTGGACACAACACATCTACAGCTCTGACGTGTGCCTTTCTGAGATGGAGATGCATCGTCTCGCTTGCTGTTGCCACAACATGAAAGAGCACCTCTGACAGAACACACAAAAGCAGCCGAAGAAAGACGAAGAAATAGTGACGCGTCCACAGTACATACACTCCCTCTCGCCATGTCTGTCTTGCTTTCAGTCTCTGAGGTTGTATGCTTTACTGAACACTGTGCACGACTTAGGTGATAAGCTCCGTACAGACAACAATGGGAGTGTCCGAGACGACAATCAGTCATAGGAGATGCCACAAGAATAGATGGGAGATATGAACAATAACAAAGTAAGAAAGGGTTCAAGTATGCCTCTCCAGATCTTGCCAACACAAGTTTGGATGTTTGCGAAAACATATATTTTGGGGTGTTTGTGTATTTTGGGTAAGCATGTGTATATTCATCTCCTTTCGAAATGTGAGTATGAACGGTGCCCATGTGGCAAGGGATGGATGTCGGTCAGTCGTGAAGGGACTGTGGGACTAGGAGAGTAGGGTGAGTGGGCAGTGGACAGAGGGAGAGGGTTGGCAGGGTGCATTGCCCGTCTGGTCTGAGATGGCTCTTGGCCTTGCCACCATGGGTGGGAATCTGGGTGGTAAAAGCCGTGGCATTAGTGGTCCAGACCTTCTGTTGTGGAGGTCAGTTTAACACTGAAACCATGTGGCATAACAACACAACAGCAAAATACAGCAGAACTCGTTTTTGTGAGTGTGTGTGTTTGATAGATTAATACTGGAGGGTAAAAATACACAGCGTCTCTCATGTTATATCCAGAGCACAGGTTCCTCATATCCAACTCTCACACAAACAAAGGAAGCACCCAGGGAGTCTTAGCAAGCTCCAAATAAACATAGACGATAACACGGATATACTGTAGACGGAAACACATGCAGAAAATGATAGATACACACTCACACCTCGATATAAACAAATATACACACACACATTCAAACACACACAGACATGCTAACTTACTCAGACTTGAATATTCAAACCTTAATACAAGCATGCACTCCAGAATAAATGCACACACACACACACACAGCTTGATACCGTGCATGAGATGAATGTAACGCACGCAGGCTGCGAGCCAGGAAGGCAGGAAAACAAGCCAAAGACGTTCGCTGCGGGACTCAGGAGAGAGAGAGAGAGAGAGAGAGAGAGAGAGAGAGAGAGAGAGAGAGAGAGAGAGAGAGAGAAGGCGAAGGGAGAAGTATCAGGGTCTGGGCCGAGTAAACAAACATGAGTGGAATCTATATCACCCAACAATAAACGCCTGCATGTATTTTGATGAGCCCCAGTTACGCCGGAGACCTGGCCCCCCACAAACATAGCAACTCACACACCCCCGTAATATAGTAACTCACAGCCACGGGTGCACACATGCCCGCACAAACAAACACACACACACACACGCGCACACACACAGGAGAGAGACTTCAGCCAGGCTATTTTATGTATCATGACCTTGACTGGGGGGGGGGGTTACTCCATCCACTCGTTTATGAGAGCGAGGGAATAGATTTCCCCGGAGCTGGGTTGGGAGCGTGTCGAATGTGATCCTGGGAAGGGGAAAGAGAGAAGGAGACAAGAGAGGGAATCCCTGTGCCTCCTGGTGGATTGATAGACAGACAGACTGTGGTCCCTTAGACACAGGGGCCTAACCCTATTCTCCACACCATAGTGGTAGGATCAGCCAAAGCGGAACGGTCACACACTACACTTACACAGAGTGGGTTGTGTTGATCAGTGTAGGTGTGGACGATACAGTTTTCAAAAATGGGGATATCAAGTTGACTTTAGAGAGTAAATTGGTGTGTTGAGTGCAACATATGAAAGGCGCTTTAGAACTTTGTGAATACGGTTATCATCATTATCGTTATCATGATTAAATAGACAATCCTTTGCAATCCCCCAAACCCACCAGTCTGGTTCTATTTTTTATACATCTACAGAAGGCAGTCATTTACCATGCAGACTGGATAATCAGACTTTTATCTGGAGCTTCCCGGGCCGGGAGGTATTTAATGCTGCATTCTCCCCATCCGGCCCCAGTCACTCTCTCTCTATTTCCCTTTCTCTCTATCCATCCAGCTCCAGTCCCCTCTCTCTCTCTCTCTCTCTCTCTCTCTCTCTCTCTCTCTCTCTCTCTCTCCCTCTCCCTCTCCCTCTCCCTCTGTCAGGACTCCCAGCAGAAAGGCGGCAGGCAGGGCCACTGCCAGACATCAAAGCTACCCTCCCTCATACATACACTCGCACACACTCAAACACACACACACACACACACAGTAGCTGCACTGCGAGGAACACTTCAAAAGGTTGGACTTGTTACTCACTGCAAATATGTGTGTTCAGCTAAAGCGCGCCCAAGATAACACACACCGTGGCAACTTCACACTGGTTCCCTTTTCTCTCTCTCCCAAACGGCACTTCAACCTGAGAATTGACTTTGCCGGCATAATTAAAAGTGAATGTTTAAGGAGGGAGGTGAGCGGGGGAAAGGTTGAAATATCTGTTCTTTCCTGTGGGTTTCAGCAGCCAAGGTGAGAAAAAAAGAGAGATAAAAAAGTATTTTAGATGTTCAGCGAAGGCTGTATTTTCTTATCTCTCTGGTTTGGCCTGTGGAGCATCTACAGTATTTGGTGAATGAAAGAGTTGTGTTTATGGGTTTGCTTTGAGGCTCACAGCTACGTGGGCTCCACTGTTGACTTCAGTATGAGGAGGCGGGGGTTGGACAGTAAACTGTTGAGCTGGCTAGGTGGAAATGTAATTAGAAAATGTGCCTAGCCTGCTGGCTTGTCCTAAAGGTGGCCTCCAACTGCTCTTAAATGCAAGTAAAACTAAATGCATGCTTTTCAACCGATCACTGCCCGCACCTGCCCGCCCGTCCAGCATCACTACTCTGGACGGTTCTGACTTAGAATATGTGGACAACTACAAATACCTAGGTATCTGGCTAGACTGTAAACTTTCCTTCCAGACTCACATTAAATATCTCCAATCCAAAATTAAATCTAGAACCGGCTTCCTACTTCGCAACAAAGCATCCTTCACTCATGCTGCCAAACATACCCTCGTAAAACTGACCATCCTACCGATCCTTCGACTTCGGCGATGTCATTTATATAATAGCCTCCAACACTCTACTCAACAAATTGGATGCAGTCTATCACAGTGCCATCCGTTTTGTCACCAAATCCCCATATACTACTCACCACTGCGACCTGTACGCTCTCGTTGGCTGGCCCTCGCTTCATACTCGTCGCCAATCCCACTGGCTCCAGGTCATCTACAAGTCTTTGCTACGTAAAGCCCCGCCTTATCTCAGCTCATTGGTCACCACAGCAGCACCCACCCGCAGCACGCGCTCCAGCCGGTATATCTCACTGGTCACCCCCAAAGCCAATTCCTCCTTTGGCCGCCTTTCCTTCCAGTTCTCTGCTGCCAATGACTGGAACGAACTACAAAAATCACTGAAGCTGGAGACTCAAATCTCCCTCACTAGCTTTAAGCACCAGCTGTCAGTGCAGCTCACAGATCTCTGCACCTGCACATAGCCCATCCTACTACCTCATCCCCATACTGTATTTATGTATTTATCTTGCTCCTTTGCACCCCAGTAACTTGCACATTTATCTTCTGCACATCTACCATCCCAGTGTTTAATTGCTATATAGTAATTACCTAGCCACCATGGCCTATTTGTTGCCCTACATCCCTTTAAAAAAAAGAAGCAATTCTACTGTATTATTGGCTGTATATCTGTGTATTCCATGTGTAACTCTTTGTTGTTGTATGTATCAAACTGCTGTGCTTTATCTTGGCCAGGTCGCAGTTGTAAATGAGAGCTTGTTCTCAACTAGCCGACCTGGTTAAATAAAGGGGAAATAAATAAAAGGTGTCAAACAGGAGCAAAGGCCCTTGGCAAAAAAAAAATCTCCTGCTCTTCCTTCATCCATGCCTCTCTGTTGAACTCCAGCTGGGAGAGAACAACAACAGCAAAGTGCGATGTGAAGCACAATTAGCACACACACATCAGAGCTCTCACACACAGACAAACACACACATGCACACTTCCGCTTAAATACAGAGATGCTAGCTACTGGCCCAGAGGTTTTTTGTGTGTGTGTGTGTGTGTGTGTTTGTGTTGGGGGAGGGGTACACATGGGCACACACACAGATGTACAGTGTCCCACACACATACAATAGCATAGTTTTCTCTGGCAGTGTGTTAGTGGGGGGTGGGGGTGTGTGGAGGGATAACGATACTGTACAGAGAGATAACCTTCAAGTGGGCCAACGAATACAGTCTCGTTCATTTACCCATACTGTTTCTGATGTACATGAATCTAAACACTGGGTTTATTTGAAACAAATTTTTCCCCCTAACATAACCATAGAAACGAATAGGGTCTCTGTCTATGACACCACTCTACCACTCAAACACATGGGGGGAGAACCTCACGAATGTGCTTTCAGGGTGGAGAGAGAGGAGGAAGGTCTGCTCAACACACACTTCCCATGCGCTCTGCATCTTGACACACTCCCTCCATGTGCTCTTCATCCGCCTCACGAGGTCAGCACAAAAGGTCAAAGGTCAGACGACCGACCCTTCACACCCAATCAGAGGAATTATTTTCACCTCTCTTTCCTCTCATATGCCAGTCAAAATAAAGCGTGATTAAACATTTGCAGGACTTTCTTCCCCATTGCCTTAGTCCAACCAGTCTTAGCCACTCTCTTAACAGGCTTTCAGTCAATCTAGCACACATACAGAGAGCAGTCAACCTTCCAAAAGACTCTTCATTCAACACACCGTCCTCACTAAGTGGATTAGGGAATCCAAAAAGCTTGTAAAAGTATGCAGAGCTTCTCTTGTGTGCGCGGAGGGAACGAAGAAGAAGAGGGAACGAAGAAGGGGAAGGGAAAAGGAAGGCGAGTTAAGAGCGAGTATAGATTCTCTGATCCTGGTAATGAAGCATGTTTCATTTCGCCACTGAATTATTGATGATGGGGAACTTTGTCTAATGCAAAAGGGCCATCAAATGGTGACAACGTTGCTTTTCAATTATTAGAGGCACACTGCGCCAGATGAAAGAGCTTTGATTGGAGCCGTAAATTCCCCCAGTGCTTCCCTCATCCATCCCCTACCCTCCTCCCTCATCCCCCTCTATCCCACAGCGGCGGAAGAGGAAAGAAAGAGGCAGGCAGTTCTGTCACTCTTCCTTTGTGCCGACAGAGGGGGGATTTGGTGCGATCCTGCTGCAGAGAACTCGGGGACCGTGAATAGACATTTGACCACGATTCAATCAAAGTTAGTGATGAAAGAACATTTTGAGCGACATCGTCAGGTACTTTAACAGCCCTAACTCACGGACAGTATGTCGTCACCAGAGGAACCTTTAGCTAACCTCTCAACTTTCCCACAGGTAAAGAGAGAAACCTGATCGGTCAGGCTAAGGGCTGTATAGTCAGGGTCAAAGGTCATAATAGAGAGGCTTCTTGTGAAACCAAGTTCTAACTGACGGTTCTAAACTGCATGAAAAGAGAGAGGGATGAAGGAAGAAGAGGAAAGAAGTGGGAACATGATGTGTGTGTGTGCGCGTGCGCGCGCGCATGTGTATTTGTGTGTGTGTGTAAAAACTTCAGAGGTAAAGTTAGCTCATTAAGGGGGTCTGTGTTCTCAGTGTTCATAAATCAGCCAGCAGCCAGTCTGAACCTCTGGGAGGTGAACCGACCCCCATAGGACCTTACAACCCATAAAAACACACACACACACATGTCAACTGCTCTTTCAAGTGCTGAGTTCACATTCAGATCCACACCCACACACAACTGCTGCTACCGGTGACGGGTCGTACATATGTGCACACACTCATGACCCAGATACTGGGTATCACCCAATAAAGAATGAGTAACTCCCTACTTCAGATCACATCATATTTTAGGCCCGCGTTTTGTTGTTTAATATGATTAATAGTTCATCACATCAGGACTGGTTAATAATTCAGTGTAATTTCCACCAGGATGCTGGACCGTGAGATGATGTAATCCCAGTATGAAATTCAGAAATGAGGCCCAGAAATTACAGTGATAAGATGGCTGCATGTAGGCCTGCTGCGTATCAAAGGCCTTTCTTTTCATGTTGCTGTGTGAGTGGCTGGGCTGAGTGTGTGTGGATGTACTGCATGCCCCCATGGGCTGATAAGCCTTTGCTTTAGATGGGCTTTCGTGGATTGTTTTATTAGATTTTTTTTTTTACTGAGTTTTTAGTCTTCAGAAAGCTGCTCAATATACTGTATACTGAACAAAAATATATACGCAACGTGCAACAATTTCAAAGATTTTACGGAGTTACAGTTCATATGAGGAAATCAGTCTATTGAAATAAATTCATTATTCGTCTATGGATTTCACATGACTGGGCAGGGTTGCAGGCAATGGGTGGGCCTGGAGGGCATAGGCCCACCCACTTGGCAGCCAGGCCCACACACTGAGGAGTCAGGCCCAGCCAATCAGAATGAGTTTTTCCTCACAAAAGGGATTTATTACAGACAGAAATACTCCTCAGCACCCCCCACCCCACCTCAGACCATCCCGCAGGTGAAGAAGTTAGATGTGGAGGTCCTGGGCTGGTGTGGTTAAACATGGTCTGCGGTTGTGAGGCCGGTTGGACGTACTACAAATTCTCTAAAATTATGTTGGCGGTGGCTTAGAGAAATGAACATTCAATTATCTGGCAACAGCTCTGGTGGACATTCCTGTATTCAGCATGCCAATTGCACGCTCCCTCAACAATTGAGACATCTGTGGCATGGTGTTGTGCAACAAAACTGCACATTTTAAAGTGTCCTTTTATTGTCCCCAGCACAAGGTGCACCTGTGTAACGATGACGCGGTTTAATCAGCTTCTTGATATTCCACACCTGTCAGGTGGATGGATTATCTTGGCAAAGGAGAAATGCTCACGTTGCGTTTATATTTTTGTTCAGTGTAATTGTGTTAGTTGAATGTATTGATTTGAACATGCTTTTAAGTGAAGCTGGTATCAATTATGTTGAATTCTTCTAAGTAACAGGAAGCCTATAGCCTACCAGACAAATAGCTAAAGCAGGACTGTAAAGTAAAGCTTTACCGACTGTTCTCTATCAGATAGAGTGAAAAACCTGAGTCATGCTCACTTCTAGTTTCAGCTCCCCATTAAGTTTCTGTTGCCTTTTCCCTCCCCTGGAACATGCTAGACCCTCCCTCAATGACCTGGATGAAACAAACCGGCAAGCAAAACGTAAATTAATGATAAGAAAAAAAATCTTATGAAATGAGCTTGGAAAATAACATGGCTCTCCTCCCCCAAAAGCCTGATTGGATGGGCTTTTGATGTATATTCCAGGGTTTGGTTAATTAGTCAAGAAGAAAAAAATCACTTTGGAGTTTTTAGATATCTGATGTGAAGACATGCCCTGTGTGTTTGTGGGTGATAGTTCAGAATCTGATTTAAGATGATTTGCCAAGCAGCATTGTAATTTTGCTCTGTGCCTCCTTGGCTGCATTTAGACAGACAGATATTGCCATGGAAGCACAGTTTTGCCTCCATCTCTGGTTAGAAGACACAATGGGTGTTTCATTTTGTTTGCATTCATTCCTCACATGCATGCATACATACACACACACACACACACACACACAAAGTCTTGTGGGGACACAACTAACCTTGTGGGGACACACAATTCAGTACCATTCAAAATCCTATTTTCCCTAACGGATGTACAATATAGAAACAGGGCAGAAAATTGCAATAGACCCGCGCAACCCAAGGTTTGATACCAGCATAAACACACACACACACACACACACACACACACACACACACACACACACACACACACACACACACACACACACACACACACACACACACACACACACACACACACACACACACACAAGCTAGGGTACTGATGGCACTTAATGTATTCTCATGTCTTTGCTCTGGCGAGGTGTGAATTATTTTGTCCCTTGAGTACCACATCACACACATATACACATACCCTCACAAACACGCCTGCATACATACACTTTAAGAGCTTGTTTCTCCAACTACCAGGGGGTGGGCCTGGGTAAACTAGGGAATTACTCTTTTACACAGCTAGTTTACTCCTATATGCCTCCAATCTCAAATAAAGCCCCCAATTGAACGTGAAATCTCCCACCGCCTTCGTTTGTTGATTTTCTGCCGTGCACAACCAAAGAGCTCGGCGCTCTATTTGATTAATTGATTTCTGCAGCCTTTAAATCTTTAAACGAGTCCCTTTTTTTCAGGCAGTTTATTTCTCTCCCTTTGAAGTTGGCATTTCAAAAAGGATCTCTTCACAGTCATATGCAAATGATGGTCTATGACAGTGTGAGCGGCCCCCGTACCAAATCGATAACAACATGGTGGGATATTCTCTGGCCTCCATTCTTACATAATATTGATTTCCCATCCCGGGTTTCGAGGGACTTTCCGAAACATGTTGATGGGTTTTTGTGCCCTTCTCGTCTACCCCTCGTTTCACATAACTCTCTCCAACAGGGCAAAAGTTTGATTATAGCTCACAAGATTCAAAACTAAAAACCTAATTAGAAGCCCTATTATGGGTTAACTAATAGTAATGATATAATCAAAGAAACAACGTTATATACATCCACACCGCTTCACAACTTCCCTGGGGTGTTTTAGGTGGTGGGAACAGTCTCACAGCAGCAGAGCACAACTACTATTACAGCAGGTTAAGACGTCTGTGTGCAAGTCATTACCTACAAGATGTGGGAATTCGAGAATAATGACAGCATGGGTGTATGTGTACTCTAATGTGTGTGTGTATGTGTGTGTGTGTGCGCCTCTGTCGTGGCGCAGGTGTGCCTCAAGTGGTGCTCTGTGGGCTGTATGGGAGGCCCAGGTGTTCCTCAACCACAGCCTGGTTATGTGGTCCATGCCTGGAGTCTAGTCCCATAATGAGCATCCGCTACCATAACACTGCACCTCATTAACCTGAGTGAGACCGCTACAGCACTCCAAGTACAAGTTGCCTTCAGGCGCAGATATAGGATCAGCTCATCCCCCGCACATCATAACCTTAACCACTGGGGGAGGAAAACACTGGCCTTAGATCAGTGTCTAAGGGCATCTTCATCCTATTGTAGTGAGACCAGGCCTAAGAAGGCTAAAGTGAGAGACGGGGAGGAACAGGAGGAATTAGATCTCTGCCACCAGTCCCCTCAGGCTGTAGAGGAACTCCTGAGCACAGGTCTGTCCATATTAGATCAACTAATGAAGGCCTGTCTGGGGGCACAGGGAGGGTTTCTCTGTAACTTCCCTGAAATGGCACAATCACCTATGTAAAGGGCACAGGGAGGGTTTCTACCTCATAATGGAGGTCTAGTAATATGTGTGAGAGAGAATAATGAGATAGGAGAGGTGTAAAAAGAGAAACAGACAGACACTACTCCAAACAGGGACATAGCACATGCTATCTCAATCGTTACATGGGACCAACACACTATCACAGCTTATTGTAATATAGACACAAATTACTTATTCGAAATTCGTGACAGGTAAAACACATTGTGTATGTATTAGTCAAAGTCACCATTATTAGTCAGTTGTACAACCAAATGCCTTCAACTGAAATGTGTCTTCCACATTTAACCCAACCCCTCTGAATCAGAGAGGTGCAGGGGCTGCCTTAATCAACATCCACAGCACCCATGGAACAGTGGGTTAACTGCCTTGTTCAGGGGCAGAACAACAGATTTTTACCTTGTCAGCTCGAGGATTTGAACTTGCAACCCTCCGGTTACAAGTCCAACACTCTAACCACTAGGCCACCTGCCACCCCCATATGTATTATACAGTTTGTATGTATTACACAATTCCAATTTGTTGTGGCTAACGTTAGCTAGGCGGCTAACTTTAAGGTTAGGGGTTAAGGTTAGGTAACATGCTAGCTAAGTAGTTAAAGGGTTAAGGTTAGGTAACATGCTAGCTAAGTAGTTAAAGGGTTAAGGTTAGTGGAAGGGTTGGCTAACAATCAAAGTAGTAAGTAGTTGCAAAGTTGCTAATTAGCTAAAGTTGTCAGTGATGAGATTCGAACACACAACCTTTGGGTTGATAGATGTAGTTACGAAAGTTCAATCAGGAAGGCTGTTCTGAACGGACGTCACTTTTTATCATCCTCAAAGCATAATATATGAAGATAGCTTCCTATCACACGGGCATAGCGGGCATTCATATGGTAGCATTTATAATGTTACCACGTCTCCTCCTCCTTTACTATTAGCAAGCGTGAGGGATTGACCTATTAACATCAGCCTATAAGCACGGCACACTGCGGCGATGTCACCACGCTTGCTGTTTAACCTATGGGCTCAATTGTGCAACAATCACTTTTGTTTCTATCAACCAATGGGCATAAATCTAGGGGAGTATTTATATGTCAACTCACCTCTGGTGTCTCTCACTTGCTGTTATACATCAACAGTCTCCTAAACAACCTTGTACCTCTCCTCCTCAACCACATGATGGCCCGTCATCGGAACCCCATTCTCACAGAGGGGGGGTTCGATGTCAGCTGCCTAGCAAAGGGTTACCTGTTATCCACATCTGACTCCTAGGAGCATTTCTCAGCCTGTACTCAATTGAACGATCTTTAACTGGGATTGAAATGCACTGTATACAAAATCACGTTCTGCGCACAAAAACGTTTTCTTTTTCGTGTGCCTGTCACCAGTTTCCAATAAGCAATGTGTCTATTTTACAATAATCAGTGATACTGGGATGAGACATTCTAGCTCATGAGCCTATGAGTGAGTCTATAATAAATGAATGCATGTCACATTCCATTCCTTCTCAATGACCACACACACAAACACCTTCCCAGATGCTGGCTGCATGACTGATGTCAAAACTGCACACTGTTCTCCTCTGGGGGCTCTGAACACTAGAAAAGCAGGGACATACAGTCCATTGATCTGTTGATGGAACAACATAGCTGGGCTGTGCTGAATGGCTGCACACACACACATACATCTAAAAACTCATATCCTTAGCTGTGAGAGAAATTGAATGCCTAAATCCCTGATCACAGTGTGTATATTGTCTTATTTTTTTTGTATATGTACGAGAGCATTTCAAGTGCAAGCTGCCTCTGCTGTTGATGGAGGGATTTCAGAAGTGTTTATTTGTGTGTCTCCAGGAATTAATATAAATCCCAGCGTACAAGTTTGAGCGTGTCCAATTTCACAATTAAGATGAACAGTGGCAGGGGAGATTTGATTTGTGTGCATACAGAAAGTATTCACACCACATGACTTTTTCCACATTTTGTTGTGTTACAACGTGAATTTAAAATGGATTGAATAGATATTTTGTCACTTGCCTACACACAATACCCTATAATGTCAAAGAGAAATGTTTTTCTACATTTTTACAATTTAATTACAAATGAAAAGCTGAAATGTCTTGAGTCAATAAGTACTCAACCACTTTGTTATGGCAAGCCAAAATATGTTCAGGAGTAAAAATTTGCTTAACAAGTTACATAAGATACACTACCGTTCAAAAGTTTGGGGTCACTTCTAAATGTTTTTTAAAGAAAAGCAAATTTTTTGTCCATTAAAATAACATCAAATTGATCAGAAATACAGTGTAGACATTGTTGATATTGTAAATGACTATTGTAGCTGGAAAGGGCAGATGTTTTATGGAATATCTACATAGGCATACAGAGGCCCATTATCAGCAACCATCACTCCTGTGTTCCAATGGCATGTTGTGTTAGCTAATCCAAGTTATCGTTTTAAAAGGCTAATTGATCATTAGAAAACCCTTTTGCAGTTATGTTAGCACAGCTGAAAACTGTTGTACTGATTAAAGGAGCAATACAACTGGCCTTCTTTAGACTAGTTGAGTATCTGGAGCATCAGCATTTGTGGGTTTGATTACATGCTGAAAATGGCTAGAAACAAAGAACTTTCTTCTGAAACTCATCAGTTTATTCTTGTTCTGAGAAACACAGGCTATTCCATGTGAGAAATTGCCAAGAAACTGAAGCGCTCCGTACAACGCTGTGTACTACCTTCACAGAACAGCGCAAACTGGCTCTAACCAGAATAGAAAGAGGAGTGGGAGGCCCCGGTACACAACTGAGCAAGAGGACAAGTATATTAGTGTCTAGTTTGAGAAGCAGGCGCCTTTACAAGGCGACTCCGGGATGCTGGCCTTCTAGGCAGAGTTCCTCTGTCCAGTGTGTGTTCTTATGCCCATCTTAATCTTTTCTTTTTATTGGCCAGTCTGAGATATGGCTTTTTCTTTGCAACTCTGCCTAGAATGCCAGCATCCCGGAGTCGCCACTTCACTGTTGATGTTGAGACTGGTGTTTTGCAGGTACTATTTAATGAAGCTGCCAGTTAAGGACTTGTGAGGCATCTGTTTCTCAAACTAGACACTAACATACTTGTCGAGAAGTGTGCTGAAAGATGAATAGGTTGATAACAGGAAATCCGATAGGCTAAAGTACAGGCAGGGAATAGGCAAAACTACCATACACGGGAAGATTAAATTATGGGGAAAACAGAGATCTGAATAGAAGCAAACAATACCTCACAATGATGGGGTGCAAAGAACTGAACTAAATAGTGTGTGATAATGACATACAGGTGTGTGAACAGGTGATCAGAAGTCAGGTGATTGGGATCTGGAAAGTGAGCTGCGTTCAGGGGATCTAGGTGTTTGAGAGTGTGAGTTGGAAGCAGACGTTACACTCACAGCTGTAATTGCTGCCAACGGTGCTTCTATAAAGTATTGACTCAGTGGTGTGAATAGTATTGTAAATTAGATACTGCTGTATTTCATTTTCATTAAATTTGCAAACATTTCTAAAAACATGTTGTAGGTGGGTGAGAAAAATTATCTATTTAATCAATTTTGAATTCAGGCTGGAACACAAAATGTGGAATAAGTCAAGGGATATGAATACTTTCTGAAGGCACTGTATGTGCGAGTGTGTGTATATATGGGAGGGTGTCCTCCGGGGAACAGTAAGTGGTGCGGGTGGGTCATGTTCGGGGGCCAGCGGAGGTTCGAGTGACCTTGTCCTAGTTCGTCATAAAAAATGGTCTCCCTAGGGCTAGTGTGGAGCGGCTGTCAATAACCTATTATAACACAATGGAGAGGGCTGGGCGTCACTCTGGCATGAAGTTCAATTATGAGGGAGAGAGAGAAAGAGAGAGAGAGAGAGACCATCACTGTATCCCGAGGCTAAATCCCAGTCCCTGTCCTTGTGTGTGTGCATGCCCTTACAGCTGTAACGCTGATTCAGGCAGACCCAAACAGTTCTTCAGGGCCTCATTTGGTCCAAAAAAAGACCATTCTGGAGAGGTTTAGCTTCCTCACAATGATTTATCCTCCAGTGCTCTCCTCCTTCTGCACACACACACACACACACACAGCAGAAGGCCACACACCGAGGTACAGGCACACACATTGACAAAAATAAGCACACAGGACTATCAACAGAAATACATAAATACGCATATAGATTAGATAGAAGTATAAACCAATACATAAACCCCCATATGTGTACCACAACGACACACACATTCCCCTTTCTCCCCCTATACCACTGAGCTAAAATTGCATGTGTACATATCTTTAATGATGTATACAGGTCCACAGGCATGTCTCTAAGCCATACAGTAAACAGCAGATGGGAGAAGGGTTTAATTGTCAGACGTGGAGTCAGAAGGAGGAGACGCTGGTAGTACAGCAAGGCTAGAGGTACAATGTCTGGTTGCTTAAGCCCAGGGCGAGGCCAGAAATAAAGAAATAGATAAATAAAGAGAAAGAGGGGAAGGAAGAAAGAAACCCTATCAAGCTGCGCCTGTCATCCAAATGTGTCACCCAAGGGCGCCCAAGCGGAGAAAATGTACGAAGGCATTCTTTTGCACTGTTATAATTTGATGACGGGACGGGGAGTGGGTGCACACACCACCTAATTAAAGGACAGGAGAAGGGGAAAAGATAAGCTCCCACCAACTTACTCTCAAACAGCAATCCCCAGGTACTACATATCAACCTGATATACATGAGTACACAAACACAGTTCACACTCACATACGTTCATATCAAATTCTTATGTCAGGGATATTATTCAATGTGGTACTGAGATAGACACAAAGTGTGATTTCTGGCATCCGGCTACTCCACAGTAACTTCTAATCGAACTGGAAGAACAGAGAGCCACTCCAGAAAAGCCCAGTCAGTCTGGTGTCTGTAAGCTCTACAGTGTGTGGGCCCCAATTTATCAACCTCCTTTTCCGCCAGCTGACAAAGGTACTTTCTAGTCTCTCTCATGTTGCTCCCTCTGCCTCCTTTTCTTTTTCACTCGTTCCAGCACCCCAGGGCCAGCTCTCCCTGCTGTGCTTGGGGAAAGATAAAGTTGTTTCTCGCAGAGATTTTCCAAACTTTCATGGGTGCTAGCCCTGGATCCCTCTAGGGCAGGGGAATGGAAGGAACGGAGCTCTCCCACACACTCGACACACACAATCCATTATCAGCATTTAGTAAGCCAATACACACATCATGGAGGGAGAGACTTGGGGAACAGTGCGCCTTAGCATTGTACTGTAGACACACACATGCACTACAAATAATCATGGACACATGGGAAGACACAAATATAGGAACACACATGTATGCGTGTATGTACAGCACATAACAGATCAGTAATATTGAGCTTTCTTCAAGTCAAAGAAAACTTGAATCTGTTCTACAGCTGGCATTAAAAGGCCTAAGAAGTGCCAGACATGGAAGACAAAGACGAAAAGTGAGGAGAAAGAGGAAGTGTGTGTGTGTGTGTGTGTGTGTGTGTTTGTGTGTGTGTGTGTGGAAAGACAAACAAATGGGTGGAAAGTATTCTAGACCCATCCACACACTTGGGGCAGATTGTGTTATCTGAAAGCATCTACTCTTTAGAACGGGAAGAAAATAACCATTCCTCTTCTAACACACTCAAACGGAATGTGGCACAGTGGCACTCGGCTAGACAATAGTTTCAACAGTAATTATGTCCCCAAAGACCTTTGCATTGGCACTCTCCCTAGCAATGCCGTAAGAGAGGAAAACAATGGTTCTGATTACATGTGGTTTACTCCAAAAGACATTCCCCATGCCAGTGAATGTATCTAAGCTGCATTTGTTTAACTTATTATGCAGTGAATGTAATACTTTTAATTGGCTTTAAGGGGAGATAATATTTATTATTAAACAAATCTCACAAACAAACACTTGAACACCATTAAGAATAGATAGGCCTAGGCTATAATTGGGATGTGCAGTGATCACACATGCAGACATCCTTACAACACATGCAGACATCAGCGTTATAGTTTGACATAAAGACTACACAGGCACACTGGGTCTGTGTATAGACTCTTGTGGGGGGCTCTCTCAAGCATTTTAGTAGGGTATGCTGATAGTTAAAAGTGTCCCTGCTCCATTTTGACAATTCCACACAGCACATTTTGGTCGTTATTCTATTTGAACTCGCTCCAGTTTCAAAAGAAAAGTATTTTTCCCCTCATCTCTGCAGCTTGTACAAGAACATTCCTCCTTGCAGCACAACAGCTATACTATAATCTATCTTCTCATATTCAAATTGAGGACTTCAACAAGATGTAAGACGACATTATCTTCATGGGAGAAGCTTCCGTTAGCATCCGGGCGGGAAAGGTTTTATTAATTAATTTCTCATTTTTATGCAGCGCCGACAATATAGATCATGTAGACAATCTGTTGGTTGACCTAATTTGCCGGGTGAGGCTTGTGTTAATAATTAAGCGCTAATTGAACATGACTTGAAGTTTCCGTGGTTTAATCATATGTTGTAGCACAACATTACAACAATGCAATAAATACTGAGTAATGAGTTTAGTGCGGAAAATTTGAATTCTAGTTAACTTTACGCATGAGAGCACCACTGAATAAACCAGACTCCAAAGTCCCTTACACAAACAAACGATCTCATGTGAAGTCAGTTGTATAGGTTTGTAAGACCACATGTACCAGACTAGGAATGTCGATGTGAATAAATAATCATAATTACTCTAAATAAACAGTGGATGAGGCAGAGTTCTCGTTTGGAAAACTGAATTACCTCTAGATCCACTTGGCATGTCAGAGGAGACTTTTCCTTAAACTAGCAGATGTCGTGATTTAGTGACTTGGCCAAATCCTCACCTGGACAACTTTTCATTATATGATGTTAATGAGGGTTGACCTGTCTGAATTCAATCCCAGTCTAAATCCGAGCAATAAAATGTATTTCAGTTGTGACTATCATCTAAAACACCAGGCGAATCGTTAGGCCTGTTATACAGGCTACGGTAATGTTTTCAACTTTATCACTATCTCCAGCATCATAATTCTTAAGTCTAAAATTAGCATATTGGTAAAAAAGCAACCAAAAATGCATTTCTTTGTGCATAAAATCTGTTTGGCAAAAATTCTACAGATGTTCATGTCCTTAATAGCGCCAGTGCACGAACACCCATTCATTGACACTCATGTGTTGTGCACTGGGGACAGTGGGCAGGCGTGTCTTGCATGCGTAGCCACACAAACATGTCCATCATCCAAGTGCTATAATCCTGTTTCCCCAATTAGCGACCTGTCAATGACGTATAATCAACGTAGAGCGGACACATGCATCCCAGCGTGCGATAAATAGCCAAATAGGTTCTTGTGAATCTCATTACGCACAGCCTGACTGACAACTGGCCATGCAGTAGAATTAAGACTAATTGAATAAAAGTCCATATTGTACTTCAAAATGTAGGCTATATAGTATGCAAAACAACAAAAACATTCTGAATGAATAAGATACTGCTAGGTTTCGTTGCCAACTGATCTACTGCGCAAGGTGCTGCAGCTCAGCTCGCGCATCCAACGGATGAAATCGTAATATACCCAAACCAAACATCACCTTATTCACACCTGATATTAAGTTATTGTCCAATTTTTTTTTATTCTGTGGACGTGCGCGATTATCTTTTTAATTAATTGTTTTACATTGCAGCCTAATAAATAGCTAAACATGTTGTTTTTTTCTGTAGCAAGTAACCTTTATCTAAAAGCCCTGAGCAAATACAATAGGATACGCTGAGTCTCTCACTCACAATGATGCTTAGACCTATAAAATACTGTTTCACATCAGAGTCGGATATAGTAATGGTGCACGGCGACAGAGACTTTCCCAAATGAGCCCCATTCAACACTGTACCAGTGGCATACGCATAGCTTACATTTTCCAAAGAGACAGGTACCTCAGACAACTGGCAACTTTTAATTGGAAAGACACTGCAAACACACGACACTGCACCTTTACACACAGAGACATTACACTCCATCCTTACCTCTGAGGTTTTGGATTTTGATCATGACCTCCACGGGGGACTTCAGTCTGTGCGCGAGATACAGACGACCCGAGTCCCTCTCGATCTGAACCGGGGAGTCCGCCTCTGATATTACCTCGAACCACTTCTTCTCAAACTTCTGGTCGGGCACCGTGAAAATCATGTCACCGACTTTGACATCCTCTGAGACGGTCACTGTGTAGAACAGTTCCTCGGAGACCGCTCGGGGCATCCTAAACTTCGAGACAGCAGGTCTCTGCACATCAATGTGAAGTGTCACCGGCTTACTAATCAATGCGACACCTCCATTATCTTTAGCGTAAATACGGACTGTTAGGTTCATGACACCAATGAGAGAACTGACCAGCATTACCTGTCCGGTTTGGGGAACTACATACACATGCTGGCATTTTGGAGATGCGTAATAAGTGACCCGGCCATTCTTTCCACCGTCGGAATCCTTTGCAAAAAAACGGACCAATTCGGAACCGATAGGGGTCAATTCATCAACTTTTATCCTTTCGTTTTCCTCGATGAACCGGGGTATGTTGTCGTTTGAATCAAGCACCTCTATTTTAATCACCACAGCACTGTTCAAACAACCAGAAAGCACAACCTTCAAATCGTACACTGCTATAAACTCTCTGTCCAAAGTTTCTGTGGATTTCAAAATAAGATGCTGTTCTCCGTGATGGTAAACCAAACGAAAATCCGATGCGTCCTTCCCTTCCAAAGCCATGTCCAGTTCCAAAACATGACAGTTGTTTCCGACTGGTAAAGCTACCCCATCCACCACTGTTCCAGCGGGCGAGTTCTCCACAATTTGTCCATAATACACAGGCAGCTTTGAATTCCCTGTTGAAAAGGAAACCAATGCGACAAGCAAAAATGTCTTCAAGGCTACGGTTCCGTTTGTAGCTCCCGTCATGTTTCCATTAAATCAGTGTTGTCACTCTAGTACAAAATAAAAGTTTCTTGCGACATAAATAATCGAACAATTATTGTTATTAATGCTAGGTGAGTAGTTATATGGTGTAAATGTCCACAAAAGTGCAATGCTTCAGCAATGAAAAAGTAGCAGTCTCTCAAAGAACAGCGCCAAAGTGACAAGTTCGCTTCCAGCTTATTCCGTGAAGCATCACTTGAGCGCATAGAGGATGAATTCTACACTGACAGGCATAGGCTACACGCTGCAGATGCTCCATGTGGTACTATGATCACCGCCCTTCGAGGCACAGCCAATTGGAGATCGGAATGGGACGGAAAGACAGCTATCGGCCAGCCCACACGCAGTTTGATTTAGCTGCACAGGAGACGAACGTTGGAGAGCTTTTAGTATTCAGGCCCACAATTTAAAATGCAGTGTGTAAGCAATGGGTGAGTTTTGTTTGCTGGAGAGACTTGTCCCCAGAATACACATTATTTTTCTTGGGTTTGGGCCAAATGTTATCAGTGTTCTGTTAGGCTGCACTACAGGCAACATTATAGGCCTCAAATGTTGACTGGATTGCCTCCCTTGATAGAAAGGCTTTATGCTAAACAAAAGGTATTATTTAAATTGTATATTTTTTATGGTTCCTGGTAGGAGTAAATTGTTCTGCTTTCAACGTGTGACTTCAGGAACCAATTTGGCTTCTCACCAGTATATAATAGAATAGTCTAATAAAACAAAAAAATATATTAAAGCTGCAAAATGTAACTTTTTGGGGCACCGACCAAATTCACATAGAAATGCGTGTTATAGATGTGTCACTAATTGAAAGCAAGTCTAAGAAGTGGTAGTTCTGTTTCTATGCTTCCAGTTCTTACTTTTGCATCTTTTACTTTCAGTTTTGTACACCAGCTTCAAACAGCTGAAAATACAATGTTTTTGGTTATGGAAAATATATTTCACAGCGGTTTAGATGGTACAATGATTCTCTACACTACACTTGCTCATGTTTTCACCTAAACTTAAATTAGACAAACTATTAGAATTTTATCAGAGAGATTTCTGCATACTGTATTTTTAGTACCCAATATGACTAATTACGTTTTTCTTATGCAGTTCCACCCCAAAACTTTCTTCTGGTTTTTATTTCATTAGTCCATTGTTGATATAGTCCCAAAATGTTTTGCATATCAGCAATCAAGTTTAAAAGTTGTTTCATATGATGCCACATTCATCATACCGGCTATATTTCTGTATTTTGAAAGTTATAGGTCTTGAAATCTTGATTGCTGTCATGCAAAATATTTTTGGGACGATATCAACAATGGACAAATGAAACAAATATCAAAATACATCATTTTTGGGTGGAGTTTTCCTTTAGTGGAATGTGTTTAGACAGAACTTAATAACTTAATGTACAATCATCACTGCCATACGTAAACTTATATCATGATTAGTAGGTTGGTTACACCTTTGAAATTTGTCAACATAAACTGTCTGATTGATTGGCTTGCACCAAAACTTGACATTTTACAGAATGACCTCTTGTTTTTTCTGTAGATTAAATTAATTGTAATTTAATTGGAGGATAAACTGACCACACCATGATGAGTGAAGATTTGGACAAATACCTGCAATATGTCAATCCCAAGTCCAATCGCTCACATGGCTCCAATGCACACCTCTGATGGCTTGTCCTTGGTCACCCATCCTCACTTCTGATACCCAAGCAGCATCTTCTGGGTGTAGCTCAAGGGGGGCTTGGACCTGCAACCATGTATTTGTCATTCCGCACTGTCTGCTGCCTTACCATATGGGACCCCAATGTAATACACCATTATTATCATAAGTGAAGTCTCACTATTGTGTGGAAACTTGAATTTACAGACCATGGCCCTACCATACCAAATTGTGTTGAACCACACAAAATGTCCTTCCCTGTACAATGAGAAGAGGTTAGCCAGTTAGGCCTACTGCCATAACACTGAAATGTTTAGGCTATTTATTTTCTCAGAATTCAACCACACATGCATTTTGGGACTGGATCAATAAAAAATCTGCTTCAAGTCAAGAAGTAATCATCGACCTCCGCATTGCATTTCACTTGTGATTTATGTAGCCTACATTACCATTGGAGACCAATATGAGGACCAATATTATCAACCTGGTCTCAGAGCATTTCGTATGATTCTGTATGTAAATTCAGTACACTCAATTTAGTAAGATATGTTACGCTTCAAATGGTATGTTTTCGTTTGTGGTTGTCCACCCACTTCGTATATGTTACGAATTACAATTACAATTCGTATTTGATGTTGAAAATTTGCTAAATGTATAATATGTTGAGAATTTGCTAAATATATGATATGTTACGAATTTTAGCTAGGTGGCTAACGTTAGCTAGCGGGCTAACATTGGCTAGGGGTTAGGGGTTATGGTTAAGGTTAAGTTAAGGAGTTAGGTTAAAGGGTTAAGGATATGGCCAGGGGATGGGTTAGCTAAAAGGGTTAAGGATATGGCCAGGGGATGGGTTAGCTAAAAGGGTTAAGGATATGGCCAGGGGATGGGTTAGCTAAAAGGGTTAAGGTTAGGGTTAGGGGGAGGGTTAGCTAAAAGGGTTAAGGATATGGCCAGGGGATCGGTTAGCTAAAAGGGTTAAGGTTAGGGTTAGGGGAAGGGTTAGCTAAAAGAGTTAGGGTTAGGGTTAGCTAAAAGGATTAAGGTTAGGGTTAGGGGAAGGGTTAGCTAACATGCTAAGCAGTTGCAAAGTAGCTAAAAGAAGAAATGCTAAAGTTGTCCGTGATGAGATTCAAACTCACAACCTTTTGGTTGCTAGACGTTCGCATTATACATCCACCCATCCACCCTGACCATCTGTCTTACGTAACCATACCAAATTAAACATATCATACTAATTGAAGTGTCCCGGATTTACTTTTACTATGTTGCAAAAGGTTTTGCAACTGAAACTGCTCAAAACTGAAAAGTTTTGCAACAAAAATCAGTGTCTATTTGACAAACATTTTACAAAACGTTTTGCAACGGAATCCGTCTACTGAATATACAACGGCCCAAGGCTCAGGTAGCCAACATCCTTTAAGGAAATTAATATTTCCTTAATATTATATTACATTTATTTAATATTTAATATTTATGTACACTTCCGGCGCCGACAGAGATGGCAGCCTCGCTTCACGTTCTCAGGAAACCATGCAGTATTTTGTTTTTTTTATGTATTACTTCTTACATTGTTACCCCGGGAAATATTAAGTTTTATTACATACAACCGGGAGGAACTATTGGATATAAGAGCAACGTCAACTTACCAACATTACGACCAGGAATACGACTTTCCAAAAGAGGATTCTCGGTTTGTTACCCCAGCCAGGACAATAGAATGGATAGCACGCAGCGACTCAAAACGGCGGCGCCGGAGAAGAGGGAAACGGGCCGGTCTTTTGGTCAAGCTAAGCTAAGCTGTCATCAAGGCAAAGGGTGGCTATTTGAAGAATCTCAAATATAAAATATATTGTGATTTGTTTAACACTTTCTTGGTTACTACATGATTCCATATGTGTTATTTCATAGTTTTATGTCTTCACTATTATTCTACAATGTAGAAAATAGTAAAAATAAAGAAAAACCCTTGAATGAGTAGGTGTTCTAAAACTTTTGAAATAACTATATTTTAACCTTTCTCAACAAATAACTGTGTTCCTTGATTAAATTACATTTTTGAAGCTGGGAACACGCTGACAAATTGTGTTAGGCTAATTGGTCTTCATTACCTATAAGCCTTTTCACCAATATGTTTGTAATTTCAACTCCTCGTGACAGGCAGTCAAGATTGATCCTCATTTGATGAAAAGCATCCAAAATGTAGACTACATGATAATGAGGCACCAAAATGAGTAGGCCTAGTATAGTTTGGACCTCAATATTTGCTGTCTCTCATTCACTGGAAATAATTTGTCAAGGATCCTTTTCAATGAAAGTGCAGTCTGCAGAGATCAATATTTTTCTGGGTGCTAGGCTACTGCCATAGATTTTCCTTTTAGAGTTTTATTGACCAAACCTCCAAGCCTCTTGAGTGTAGCCTATGCAGTATATCTGCATGCCGTTTAAAGGGCAACTGAACTCAAGAACCAATTTCTCTGGTTGAAAATGGCCTATGTGGCATCGATATACACTGAACAAAAATATATACTGAACAAATATTTAAACGCAACATGTAAAGTGTTTCATGAGCTGGAATAAAAGATTGCAGAAATTTTCCATACGCACAAAAACCTTATTTCTCTCAAATGTGCACAAATTTGTTTACATCCCTGTTAGTGAGCATTTCTCCTTGCCAAGATAATCCATCCACCTGACAGGTTTGGCATATTAAGAAGCTGATTAAACAGCATGATCCTTACACAGATGAAACCTTGTGCTGGGGACAATAAAAGGCTACCCTAAAATGTGCAGTTTTGTCACAGAACACAATGCCACAGATGTCTCAAGTTTTGAGGGAGCGTACGTTTGACATGCTGACTGCAGGAATGTCCACCAGAGCTGTTGCCAGAGAATGTTATGTTAATTTCTATAAGCTGCCTCCAATGTCGTTTTAGAGAATTTGCCAGTACGTCTAAAAAGCCTCACAACCGCAGACCAGGTGTATGGCTTCGAACACAATTGCATTGCACAATTGCACGAACACAATTGCATTTTATCGATGGCAATTTGAATGCACAGAGATACCGTGATGAGATCCTGAGGCCCATTATCGTGCCATTCATCCGCCGCCATCACCTCAACTGCCAGGGTACGATAACACACCCACATCGAACCACACCCCCAAGACTGAAATCAATTTGTTTAATAAGCAACAGAAAAACACATTTGCATGTTTTGAGTGAGTTAGGATCCTTTTGGTTGATCTTTTAGGTTCCTACTCCCTGTTGAACCATGTTCAGCACATCTAGACTGAGCCATTTGTTACTTTAGAGGTGGTTCCAAATGAGACAACTGTCATACATCTCAAATTGGACCCTGGATATGGTCATCATTTAAGAGGCTTCGTGGGGCCTGCTCCACTATTTTGGATGAAGCCGAGAATTGTTCAGTCATGGTTCCCATATCCTCCAACACAAGGCCCTTTTGAGCAGGCACCACAAGCGAGGCAGACGCAGAGCCCGAAGGCTACTGCTACATCAAAATTCTCCATGTACCAGCAACACAGTACAGTACGATACTATATGTCTCCTGTGATGCTCTCTTCTTTCCACTTCCTTGCACATACACTTTATCAGATTTCTTCAGTGCTGTACTGTTTGGTATTCTCACCGACATATGAGCAGTAACTCATTACAAGAGACATGTTGCGTAAATGTGAGAGAATGGCATGCTTTTGCACTGAATACCCAGTTGTAGACATCTCTTACTTTATTAATGTAATTGAAAAAATAACCAAGGGCAGATAAACTTTTGCACAACATATTAATTATCATTCAAGTCAAAACACATTTTCTTCTTCAAACACACTTGTTGTCACGATCTTCTGAACGGACAGACCAAGACGCAGCGATGCTTCCAGTATACATATTTATTCCAAACGTAACTGGGCAAAAATAACAAAATGTAAACGACGACCGTGAAGTTGAAACATAACATGAACCTACAAGCTATGCACAAACAATAACCCACAAAATCCTATAGAAAAACCCCAAACATATATATGGTTCCCAATTAGAGACAACGACACCAAGCTGCCTCCTCTGTGACAGTACCCTCAAAGGCGCGGACTCCGACCGCGCCAAAAGTCCATTGGGGGTCTCGGTGGGCCTTCCTGTCCCAGGTGGCGGCTCCGGTGCCGGCCGTGCTGGCTTAATGTCCTGCACCGGAGGCCCTGGGCCATTTGCAGGACTGGGGCCCCTCTCTGGCGGCCCCGGACAGGGGCCCCTCTCTGGCGGCCCCGGACAGGGGCCCCTCTCTGGAGGCACCACCCTTCCAGGCTGCACACTCACCCTCCCCTGACAGATGAGTGGAGCTGGAATCTCTAGAACCGGCCTATGAACGCGCACTGGAGACACTGTGCGCAAAACTGCATAGCACGGCGTCTTACCAGTGCGACGCTCCCTCCAACGCTCCCTCCAGAGAGCACGAGGAGTTGGCTCAGAGTCCACCCTGAATCGCCAAACTCCTGTGTGCCCCAAAAAAAAGTTTTTTTGGGCTGCCTTTCAGGCTTCCGTGCCAGGCGAGGTCTAATAAACTCTCCTCTCTCCGGGTTCCACGCTCCATATACATCCTCATAGTATCGCCGCTCCACCGCCGCTGCTTCCAGCTCCTCTCTAGGACGGCGATACTTTCCAGGCTGGGTCCAAGCACCTCCATTGAATAGTTCCTCCTCCCAAGACCTAAGCTCCCGGGTCTCTCGCTGCTTGGTCTTTTTGTGGTGGGTTATTCTGTCACGATCTTTTGAACGGACAGACCAAGACGCAGCGATGCTTCCAGTATACCTAATTATTCCAAACGTAACTGGGCAAAAATAACAAAATGTAAACGAAGACCGTGAAGTTGAAACATAACATGAACCTACAAGCTATGCACAAACAATAACCCACAAAATCCTATAGAAAAACCCCAAACATATATATGGTTCCCAATTAGAGACAACGACACCAAGCTGCCTCTAATTGGGAACCATTACCCCAACATAGATATACAACACCTAGAACAAAAAAAAAACTACACCAAAACGAAACTAAACACGTCAGCCTATAACTATCAGGCCTGAACGTGACACTTGTCTTTAAAGGAAAATGGAACCTGACTTCATGCAGGATTCACAATGAGACACACAGAAACCCTTAAAAGGGATTGAATAGGCAAAATAGCACCTGCACATACAGTATATATATATATTGTGACAGCATGAGAGGTTCCAGATCCTTAGTTTGTGCAAGTTCCACGTAACCACCACTCCAACAGTCTCTTCAGTATGTAGGTGAGTTTAATAATTAACAAAATGTTTACAACATAAATCTCTCCAGCTCAGTACATGTCCTTTTCCCCCAGCCACACACACCAAACAACAGTTTCTCCCACCACTTATTAGAGCCTGCTGCTGGTCTCATTAGCTCCAGCTGTACTCTCAGGCATCCTGGGTTTTGTAGTCCTTCAAAGACGGCCATCTTGCTTCAGCCATCTGAGGGCAATGTGTCTGCCCTCTAGAACACGCCCTCTCATGATGCCACAATATATATATATATATATATATGTGTGTACAGTTGAAGTTGGAAGTTTACGTACACCTTAGCCAAATACATTTAAACTCAGTTTTTCACAATTCCTGACATCTAATCCTAGTAAGAATTCCCTGTCTTAGGTCAGTTAGGATCACCACTTTATTTTAAGAATGTGAAATGTCAGAATAATAAGAGAGAGCGATTTATTTCAGCTTTTATTTCTTTCATCACATTCCCAGTAGGTCAGAAGTTTACATACACTCAATTAGTATTTGGTAGCATTGCCTTTAAAATTATTTAACTTGGGTCAAACGTTTCGGGTAGCCTTCCACAAACTTCCCACAATAAGTTGGGGGAATTTTGGCCCATTCCTCCTGACAGAGCTGGTGTAACTGAGTCAGGTTTGTAGGCCTCCTTGCACGCACACACTTTTTCAGTTCTGCCCACAAACTTTCTATAGGATTGAGGTTAGGGCTTTGTGATGGCCACTCCAATACCTTGACTTTGTTGTCCTTAAGCCATTTTGCCACAACTTTAGAAGTATTCTTGGGGTCATTGTTCATTTGGAAGACGCATTTGCGACCAAGCTTTAACTTCCTGACTGATGTCTTGAGATGTTGCTTCAATATATCCACATAATTGTCCTTACTCATGATGCCATCTGTTTTGTGAAGTGCACCAGTCCCTCTTGCAACAAAGCACCCCCACAACATGATGATGCCACCCCCTTGCTTCACAGTTGGGATGGCTTGCAAGCTTCCCCCCTTTTCCTCCAAACATAAAGGTGGTCATTATGGCCAAACAGCTCTATTTTTGTTTCATCAGACCAGAGGACATTTCTCCAAAAAGTTTGATATTTGTCTCCATGTGCAGTTTTTTATGGCGGTTTTGGAGCAGTGGCTTCTTCCTTTCTGAGCGGCCTTTCAGGTTGTCGATATAGGACTCGCTTTACTGTGGATATAGATCCTTTTGTACCCGTTTCCTTCAGCATCTTCACAAGGTCCTTTGCTGTTGTTCTGGGATTGATTTGCATTTTTCGCACCAAAGTACGTTCATCTCTAGGAGACAGAACGTGTCTCCTTTCTGAGAGGTAGGACGGCTGCATGGTCCCATGGTGTTTATACTTGCGTACTATTGTTTGTACAGATGAACGTGGTACCTTCAGGCATTTGGAAATTGCTCCCAATGATGAACCAGACTTGTGGAGGTCTACAATTTATTTTCTGAGGTCTTGGCTGATTTCTTTTGATTTTCCCATGATGTCAAGCAAAGAGGCACTGAGGTTGAATGTAGGCCTTGAAATACATCCACAGGTACACCTCCAATTGACTCAAATGATGTCAATTAGCCTATCAGAAGCTTCTAAAGCCATTACATCATTTTCTGGACTTTTCCAAAAAAGTTTTTTAAAGGCACAGTCAACTTAGTGTATGTAAACTTCTGACCCACTGGAATTGTGATACAGTGAATTATAAGTGAAATAATCTGTCTAAACAATTGTTGGAAAAATTACTTGTGTCATGCACAAAGTAGATGTCCTATCTGACTTGTCAAAACTATAGTTTGTTAAGAAGAAATTTGTGGAGTGGTTGAAAAATGAGTTTTAATGAATCCAACCAAAGTGTATGTAAACCTCAGACTTCAACTGTATGCTAGGGTATGCTGAGGCCAGACAGAGTGGGAAGACAGCTCGAAATTACGGAGTCTTGACGAAACTATAGTTTGTTAACAAGAAATTTGTGGAGTGGTTTAAAAACGAGTTTTAATGAAAATTCCAGTCATAAAACGATCGGCCCCTGCAGCAAGAAAAAAAGCCCCCACCTCGGTCGTCTTTTGAAAAGCCGTAACACAAATTACAGCAATTTACCCCAAAAGGCAGCACGTGTGTGACAGGGGAATTGGTTTGCAGTTGACGGTGTCGAATGTCGTGTCGCCGGCACTCACGCCAGTCTTTCATCATATTTTGGCATGCCTGTGCAGAAGAAAAGTGACAGGGAGTAAGAGAGGAAAAGAATGCAATCTGGTGAATCTTGACCTTAGAACCGTCGTCTAAGACCAAGAGAACTGAGAGAGTGTGTTTCTTTCTGTGCTCAGTTTGTCTCATTCTCTTCATTTTCACCCACTTTTTCCCCAACACTTTCCCTGCTCTTCATCTCCCTGTCACAGACACCTCCCTCTCCTCTCTCCATCCATATTATTCCTTCCTCTATTTATCCTTCTCACAAACTCTCTCTCCATCTCTGAATAGTATGAACTGAGCTGACAGTCAGGTGAATGAATGTCAGGTGGGTCCCACCTCCTCCCCTTGAAAACACAGAGCGAGAATTATTCAGCCATTGAAAGGCTGCCTGTGTGTCCCTGCACTCCCTGTGTGTGTCCCTGTTTTATGTATCAGATCTCCGGCTTTGTGTAGTGCTGCATGACACTACTGGTATGTGTGTGGGACTGTGGGAGAGTTTATTTTCCCCTGTCACAGTGCCCCTTGGGACCTGAGTGTGTATAACACATGCACAGTACTAACAACCACACCCTGCTTCCCCTGTGCAAACCATGGAACACCGTGACCATCCGTTCCATGTAGAAGTTAACCTTGGCCATTGATCTATCAGCTTACAACTATTAGGAGATCTCAGAACTCCCACTGCCACAAAATCCAGTGGACAAAGACTGACATTAGCACCCTCCTCATCATCCCTTCTTCTTCTGAAAGAGAGAGGGTAAGATAAACTTAAGGAGAGGAGGGAGAGAGAGGGAGACCACTTCAATCTCTGAAATCAGCAGAGCAGTGATGACTGCCCATCAATCTCCCTTCATTACATCATTATTCATTGTCACACCAATCTGTCTGCACCCCTCCTCCCAGAACCCCCACACCTCCCTCTGTGCTGTGGCCTTCCCCTCCTGTTCATCCTCAAAATTGACCAGTGGCTATTGAGTGTGACAGGTACTCTATCACCCGTGTCAGTTACTCCACCCAATTCCACCCTGGAGCGCTGCATCAAGCTTATTTCTATTTGTTTGAGTTCATATTAAACAAGTTGATGCCATCATACGCTATGCTGGTCTCATTCACTGAGGCAATGGGTAGTCAATAGGTCCTTGTTAGCTTCAATTAGTTCTCAAAGAGACCCTGTTATGATGCACAGTGAGTTGCCTCCTATTCTCTCCTCAGACAAGTTCCAGTTCCTCCCTCGACCAGCAGGGGCTGCTGTCCCCACCTATGGGCGATGAAGCGGAGGCCAGGCCACTTGCAAACCAGTGAATGAGCTCCGGTCTCTCTGGCCTCCAGCCACGCTTGGAAATCACTCAATCAGGCCCTCTGGCAGCTCGGATCCCACCGCTGCCACCATGCAGTCCGTTATAACGCTAATGGGTAATCAGAGCTCCGCCTCCCCTAACCACCCTCCTCCAACCCCCTTTGATTATCTTTCTGCCTGTGTCTCCCCCTCTTAAAGCGATGGCAGTCTCCCTCCTCCCAACCACCACCCCCCAGAAGTCTCTCTGATTGCAATCAATGAAAGTACCTTCTCATTCGGTCCGCTTCATTTATCCGTCCCCTTGAGAACGGTTATTGCCTAATGCTTAGTGGCAGTGTATAGTTTGTGGACAGCGATCGTTTATTTTACCTGTAAGGAACACAGTGCAGTGCAGGCACGACCACCGGTACAAGTTGTTGTTATAGAAGAGAAGCCAGTCTAATCAATGGATCTGTACCAGAGAGTGAATTAATGCTTTGTCTTATGTGTAAAATTACTCTTCTCCTCATGTTGCAGGTAACGTGTGCTGAGTGGTGCCACAATGGCTTCTGTGTTTGTCCTTGGAGGTGGGTGCTATGGTGAGATGACTCTACATCGTGCCCCATGATCTTATATCCAAGGTAAATGCCTTATAAATATAACACCGGTTTCAGCATAAGCATTCATTGACATGTGTAATATGACATTTGACTGCAATTAATTGGTCACTCATACTAATGAATCCATATGCCTACTGTTTTAACTTTTCATATGTTTATTTGAAAGGGGAAATGCATACCGGTATTTTAATAAATGTGGCATATTCAGGTAAAAGGTTAATTAACATTTGTAGTCCCTGGGATATTGTGGATGACACTGCAGTTGAACCTACAGTATTTGCCAGTCAGTGCACCTCATGTAACCCAGATAAAATGCCACAAACCCTGCTGCGAAACAGACAACAACCTCGCAATGTGCCATATCAGCCCAAACTCCTGCCATCTCCACCGGTCCTCTCCGGATGTCCTAGTTCTGTTGTCAGTCCCAAACGCAAAAAAAGAAACACACAAAAACACTTTCGACAACTACAACGGCAGCAACGAGAGAAAAACTGCCTGAAAGGTAGAAAAATAAGTCAAAGAAAATGCTTATCGTCTTAGAAGGATGATCTTATTATAGAATCTCATGACAGTTGGTTTTCCAAAGCATGGCCCGGAGCGTTGGAATTCTGCATGGTTCAGTCGTTTATCCAGCGCCAAGCGCATCTCCTCCTGTCCCCTCGTTTCTGAATAACCTGTCTCTTCCATGCCACATCTTCTGCATGGCCTCGATTCGCTTGGCGTTTGCTCGCATTGTTACCTCGGCACACACAAACCCGTTTTTGTCAGGCTTGCTCTACCTTCTCACACTCAAGGAGAAAAGGCACCATGGTGTCTTTTGTTTGTTGTCCATTGTTCAGGGTATGAGCGTTGACAGAAAGGGGAAAACCTGATTATACTATTACTCAATCATAGAACCTTGCACACCCTGTATAAGCTTTGGTTCGAGTGTCTTTGGATTACCTCTGAGTCAGGCTTCACACTGGCAGCACACGTTTTGTCTATGGAATTGAACAAAATAAGAATCATGTTCAATTGTATTTCAAAATGTCTTCTCTTGAATGGGACACAAATGGCTTCGCTTGAGTGTGACACAAATATATCTCTCAGTGGGTGAGTTGTTGAGGTGTGTGGTTGTGTGGTTGTCTGTGTGTGCCAGCGTGCGTTAGGAGAATAGTGAAGAGTTGAAGGGAGGTTTTCGAGACAGTGTCTGTATTTGGGATTAGAACACTTTGGTGCAGAGTGGAGGGGGTTTAAGCTTGCCTTATGGACATGCTCTGCTGCTGAGGGTGAAAGAAAGGTACACAACATCTGTGTGTTTGTGTTCTCATGAAGGTGTTGCTGGGTCTGGTCAGAACAGAGGGAAGAGTGCCCCCTGCTGGCCCCTCCAACAACACCCTCCTGAAGGAGTAGGTTTCTCATTCAGGTATCAACCAGACCCAACGTTCCAGATGAAAGCAAGGCTACCACAGTAGATGCTGTCTCCCTATAGCTTGATTGTGAACTGGTATACAACCATCTTGACAATGGTTTGTACATAAACCTCTGAGGTGCCAGTCTGAACTTGGCATACGGCACCTGCCAACCAAAGTGAGTAGTTTAGGCCTATATTACACCTACATGTAGTATATATACACCTTAATGTATGCCACTATCACAAGCATAAACATATTTTTCTGTTAGAGAATGTTGTGTACAGGCACAGTGGTAATAAGTCCAGAAAAGAAGGGCGGGCGAGACAGACAGACAGACAGACAGACAGAGAGAGAGAGAGAGAGAGAGAGAGAGAGAGAGAGAGAGAGAGAGAGAGAAAATGATGATTCACAAAGCATTTCCGATTAAGTGGTATCAACGTTGGCTCACCATGTTATTTGTCAGTCACAGCCAAGATGAGTGGAGCAGGGAAGGAATTCCAACTAAATCACATATAGCCCAGCGCACCCGCTAAATCCTTCCCCCAGTAAACCAGAGAGTAAATAAACAATAACAAGCTCCACTTTTTAAAGGATTCTCTCTTCCATTGCTCTCGCCACTACTGGCGGTTCTGGGGGCAGGGGGCCAGTGCCCTGTGACAACAATTTTGGACCCACTTGTGGCCCCCTAAATGTGGAGTATGAAATCATTTTTGCATAACTAATTTTTGCTATCGTTCTTTTTTTACATCCGTTATTAGACAGTGGCAACGCGGAACACTAATTAAACCCACACATTTACTAGAGGGACATGGTCTTTTGCCTACTAATGCCTGCAATGAAGTGAAGAAAACGATATGACAACAATAACGTCTAATGTAACTGGCCCCTCTAACAGTACAACTGGCCCCAGCTTGGCCCCCCCAGTTGAAAGGGTCTAGAACCTCCACTGTCGCTCACCTCTCCCTGTATCCTGGCAAATTACTTTACCCGCTCCCTGTTGCTAGGTGAACAGCGCGGACGCCAATGATTGACAGGTCTTTGAAAACACCATTATGAAAGGTAAAGTGGAATTTCTTCAAAGATGGGGGAGTTTGGGGGCGTTGCAGCATTGGAGATGAGGACAGCAGGCATCAGTCAGTGAGGCAGGCAGGGGTTTTAGCCATGGCTTGTCATAACTTCGACATTAGAGAAATCCTCAGGAGAATGTGGGGCTAATCACACCAAATGTGCCTGTCATTGGGAAGTTACCTGCTGTCATGAAATCTGAACACACACACCCTTACTCAAAGGTGCACACACACACACACAGTCAGTCAGGCAAGATCTGGCAGAAACATGTGGCCCACACTCGCTACCCTGCTGGCCGGGTTGATCGCTCTCAGATTGCAGAGTGACATTTTCGACAGACGAATGGAAGATGCATGTCTCTCTCCTGCGCTCTCTCTCTCGTTCCATCTATCGACGGCCCCTAATGTGAAACATCTGCTCCAGTCCAGCCACGGAGGGCAAGTAGCCTTGCCTCGCTTGAGTATGCGTTAGCTTAGAAGTCCCACACTGTTTTCGGCCAAATGCACTCGCCTCATTAGCTAGCTAGATATCGCTCCATGTCATGCTCTTAGCCCTCACCTCCCGGGTCTTGCCTTAGCCTATACTGCTGGAATAACTAGCCCTCTCATTATAGGTAGAAAAGGGGCCACCTCTGGAAACCAAATGTTTACCAGCTAAATTACTCCAGACAGGCATTCGCTATGGCGTTGTCATGGCGATGTCGACAAGTGTAATTTATCAACTGCTGTCAGTCTCAGCACCAATTAAAGATTTGTTCCAGTCGATGCAAGTACTTAAACTTCCGATAATCTTCTCGAAAATAGTATTCACAGATATAATAAACATACAGAGGTTGCTAAGGGATTACATTTAATCTGTTTATGGACTGAAGTTACCGACCGGTAATTTTGGTATATACATATGAATTGCTCTCAATTTCCCTACTTCCCCATCCCGCCCCATCACAATCATTGATTTTAACGTCAGTTTTCTCAGTCTAAGTAAACAAACAGTAACCATGGACTGCAGTCTCTTTTCACCTATGGACTCTTTTAGGGGTTAAAATTTGTGACTGAGTTAAGTCCATTTTTTCCCCTTAACCTTAAATTAGCTACAGGTCTTGCCAAATATGTGACCAGCATCAAAGACTAAATAGGCCTGTTACAGCCTTGGAGCCTGAGGGGAAATGGCATTAGGAGCCCCCAACGGATGCTGGGTGATCGCAGTGCAATTGTGCTTCAAAAGTAAGTATGTGTGTGTGTGTGCGCGTGCGTGTGCGTGTGTTTGCGAGTGTGCAGAGGGGGGTTAATACAACGCAGAGCATAATCCTTTTAAAATACCAAATTGAAGTTCATCCAAGAATAGTGTTCACAAAATGCATGGAACACATATAGAAACATTCCCAGCAAGCATAACTGTGTGATGACCATTGTTATGGGGAGGCGTACGAGACAGCGGTATCTTTTAAAAAGCTAATAACAAACTCTGACACTCAGAGACCGGGAGAGTGAAACAAAGAAAAGCTTCTATTGGAGTTATTTATTATGAAAAAAAGCCGTGTACAACTCATCTTTTCATGTCCAATCACTCAACCCTTAAATAAGAATGTTTTATATTCTCTTTAATGTGATAGCATATCATTTCGTAACAAAGAAAATAACCTACCATGGCAGCACTGTTGAATGACACACCATAGTATTTTAATGAATAGCAAGATGGGTTTAATCATTCATTGTAGGCCTATAAGAGTATCCATGTCATCAAAAGTCTTTAAGTTACCACATTTCAAAAATAGATATTCAGGACTAGTTTTAGGAAAGCCACAATTGCACTAAAGCATTCAGTCATTTGTGGCTTGACAGCCTCTGTAACACAACCTAAATCTCAAAATGAGCCGCATCAGGAATGTAGACTTCAGACTGTCTCTCTATATTTTTCTTTCTTTCAGATTCCTGCCACATTCTGAGTGGGAGGTGAACCAACGCAAACAGTGTCCTGTCTGTCGCTAAGTACTTCCTGGTTAAATCTGGCACACTGGCCAATCCCCTGACAGAGACAGCCCTTTAGGGGGGATAAAGAGGCCACCACTCACTCAATTGGCTTACAGTTATACTGTATCTCTATCTGAATGTGACACTCACCATGACACAGGGAGAGCAGGTGAGTTTCTCTCTCTGTCTCTTGCGTGCGTGGCCAACAGGGAACAGATTGACAGGAGAGACAGATGTTAACCTTAGGAGTCAGGGCAAATAGCATGTGTTCTGTTTCTAGGGGTTGGAAGGGAGCCATGACTCGCCACAATGACCATTGTATGATCTTGACGGTAACTCAATGACCAACATATGTGTGTCATGCGGCTGACAGTCCACCAAATGACTCTTAAACTGTGTGCCGTGATTGGGGAGGCCCACCCTCTCCCCCTGTCAAACCAATGAAACTCAACACTCCATCCCTGTCATCCACACTCACCTTCTCATTCGCACATTCTCTCTGACCTTCCGGATTCAGCTTCCCACACAAGCCACTCATCTTTGAGTTGAGCTGAGTAGCGTCAGCCATAGAATTACATACAGGTGGGGATAATACTGGTGGTTATATCATGCCGATTGATCTGAATGAATGGAAATGATTGTATCAATGTCTGGCGACTGCATATACCGACATGAACGCATGCACGTGCACACACGCACACACACACACACAATGGAAATATTCCATCTGTATGCCTGTTGAAGAAGACAATGGATGGTCGTTAAACAGTTAATCATCCCTCATTTTTCTAGCCTGTATGATGGTAATTCAGAAATAGAGAGGTGCAGAATCTGCCAGTTTTCTAGCCTCAATTTCGTGTGTCTTTTGAGACACAGTGTTCCACCAGCATATAGCCTGTTTATGCTAATAATGCAAGCAATCCATCAGGGTTATGGATTTTCTCTGGTTAGCACAATTGACCATTGTGACTGAGATGTCTTTGCCTCATCATTTAAATTCACTGTTTGTAATTCTAGTAGATATGAATGGTGTTAGGATTGGTGAGTTAACTATGAAGCTTTACTTGTATGTAGCTAGCATTAGCTATGGATAGTTAGTCATAGCTGGCAAGAGTGTTTGCTTTGGAGGATAAGCCTAGTTGTAGTAGCTGGCTAGCAGTAGCTGTTTGGGGTCAGTGATACAGAGAGGCCACCAGGCTAGCCATGACATGATGGGAGAGACGGGCAGAACACCAGCTCTGGGCCTGGTTATTTGAGCTCCATTAGGCTTAATAGCAAATTATATCCTAATACCTGCTGTCATGGCGGATTCACTGGAGTGAGAACGCTTATCTGAGCCACAGGGGCTAAAAACCACCCACGCTGAACAACAGTGTAGCCTACATATGTGGGATCTTAATTTGATCACTCTTATGCTGCTTAGAATTTTCCTATGCAGCAAGTAATGCAAACTTGTAGTGTATTCAACATTTAAAAGGCTTCTAAAGTTTGTAATTTCCATTTTAAAATGTCAGACTTCATTTGCCCTAATGAAAAATGCATTAATTATAATCCACATAATAATTCATATTTCCTGTTGACGCAGGATTATTTTCCTGTTGTGGCAAATTGGCTCAAATGAAGATCCTACATCAGTACACAGACACACACACATACACCATCTCGGTCATGTATGTTGTTGGGCTGCAACCACACACACAGCGCACATTACCCTCTGTCCATCAGACACAAAATCATACCCTTTTCCTCACAGGCAAAATTGTCTCTCGCCTTCATTCTTTCTAAGGGCACGACTCAGAAAAACATACACACACACAATAAGCCACATTAGTAAGCCTACAACCATATTTTGCATAAAAATATGCTTGTTTGTGAATAGTTTTAAAGTAACTCATTACTCCTTTATGTTTCTGCTTAAAATCTCCAGGAGGTGTGAAGAACAAATTGTTGAAGCTTAATTAAAGGGGCAATCGGTGATTGGACTTTAATTAATTATATACTGAACAAAAATATAAACACAACATGGAACAATTTCAAAGATTTTACTGAGTTCATAGAAGGAAATAAATTAATAAGGCCCTAATCTATGGATTTCACATGACTGGGCATGGGCGCAGCCATGGGTGGGCCTGGGAGGGCATAGGTCCACCCACTGGGGAGCCAGGCCCAGCCAATCATAATGAGTTTTTCCCCACAAAAGGGCTTTTTTACAGACATAAATAATCCTCAGGAAATGAGAAATGCTCACAAACAGGAATGTAAACAAATTTCTGCACAAAATTTGAGATAAATATACGTTTTTTGTTTCAGCTCATGAGTACATTTACCCATTGATTCTTGAATAATATAACATATAAATGCCTCACAAACTTAGATTGTCTTACCCCATCAGAACCCCAAATATAAGCTTATTTTACTCCATTGTTTGTAAACAATGTATTTGTAAACAAGCACAGTATATCCTCAAAATATGGTTATATTCATTTGAGATTAGTTGAATTTATCAAGCCCCATCCCACAGCTGTTTACCATCCCACAGCAGTGGTGGGGTGGTAATCTTGTCATTGTTTTAACTGCAGATTGCCCCTCTTCCAAACAGACTTTCATCTTAAACTGTTTTATAAACTGAGTAACCCTCCCAACATCCCCTCTATTTACGATGTGCATTTATTCTGGAGAATGACAAGTTGGAGCAGCGTTCCTAAGCAACTGGACACAATAAGTACCTCCCTCCTGATTCCAAAGGTGCCACAGGCAGCAGGCAGGCAGTCGTTATCTCAAACCCGCACCACACATCAAACCGATACCCTATCTCTGGGCAATTTCAGCTACATGCCATGCTAAAGACGAATGGGAACATTCAAAATACAGTATACCATAAAGATGAGAAATGCTAGCTCCAACGAATGATACTCCTGATAAGAAAAACTAACATGCAATTCAAGTTCGGAGTAGGTTGGTATTTTATGTTGTTGTTGTTGGGTTGTCATGGAGGTTGAAGTGAGGAAAGAGACAGGAGGGAAACAAGCACATCTGTCACTAGAGGTGGGGGGAGTAGGGCTTTATACTGGGTGGACACACACACCCACACACACCCACACACACTCAGCTAGTCCTTTTTATCCAGAGTAAGTCTTTTGGGCATGCCTCTATTTGACACACTGACTCAAGGTCCCCTAACATATCGACATGTCTGTCGCCTCTCATCTAAAAAAAAACAACCACCAATCTCCTGCAGAGTTTCTGGATGGATGGCAATGACTACTGCATCCTCACTACTGAGCTCCAACATCCTCACTGCAGAGGCCCTGAGATTTAACAGATCAGTCACACACACATGCCCTCACATACTTACACACACACTCACACACACATGCCCTCACACATGTACACACACACTCACAATAAACATGCATAAAGGATTCACACAAACACAAACACACACACACTACAACAACCGGCTCACAGACCCCTGTAGTATTGAAAAGAGATGACGGAAAACATTGAACATTATCCCTCAAGTACAATACAAGACAGCTCCCACAACCTCTGTCATATTCCTAAGAGAGAAATTGATAGAGAAAAAGACAGAAACATGGGGCATCTGCTGGGATTGGTTGATGTAGACTCCTACTACTGAAGCTACTTCTATTGATTCCTTAGTGAGAATAAGAAGTGGAAGAAGGAAAGAGAAGAAGAGTAAGAGAGATAGAGATGGAATCCTTTTGATGGGGGAACAACGAGTCATAAACCTCTTCTGTCAGTCCTCAGAGAAGGAGAGATTGAAACAGTTAGATGGGAGAGAGAGTGATTCTGACAGCATCACAGGGACAGCGTTCGCCACCAAGATAATCATCCTTTTCTTTTCCATTTAGAACTCGGAGAGCTGTCTCTCCTTAAGTGCTGGTACCTCCTCTGTCGAACGCACAGCCTCTCAAATCACCCTGACAGCTACTCCTGCCTGACAGTAGAACTCCTCAGCGGGGCGAGAGTTCACTCCACCTAGGTAGGGAGGTCACCCCAAATGGGCTTCTCCTTTCTCCATTATTCCATAATGATGTGCTATGTCAGTACAGTGAGTGTCAAAGGAAAATACATGAAATGTGGGGATAGAGCATGGTATTGGGCTTGGTTTCATACTGAAAACGTGCACCCTTTCTCCCTGCCCTCTGTGACTTGTTCTGAGAAATGTGAAAGCAATGGAGAGGGAGTGATAGGGAGGAAATTCCACATAGTTTTGGGGTTGTAAATGTAACACATTTGACCACTTGTAGAACAGCTAAGTGCGTCGTTAGATGATATATTTTTTGCCCTTCCACGTCACTTTATACACAGAAGATCTCAGCTCAACATAAACACCTTGATTCTATCTGTCTCTATGTAACCGCTGATAAGCCTACCTTCACAACGAAGTTGACTCGAAATACAAAGTTGCCAATGTCTTTGGAATTGTTACATACAAGCAATGGATTAAAAGATACTTCAAATGAAAACATGCATAAGCTACAGAGGCCTATAACGTGCATTCGGAAAGTATTCAGACCCCTTGACTTTTTCCACATTTTGTTACGTTACAGCCTTATTCTAAGCAAAAACGGAAATATCACATTTACATAAGTATTCAGACCCTTTACTCAGTACTTTGTTGAAGCACCTTAGTCAGCGAATACAGCCTTGAGTCTTCTTGGGAATTACGCCATAAGCTTGGCACACCTGTATTTGGGGAATTTCTCCCATTCTTCTCTGCAGATCCTATCAAGCTCAGGTTGGATGGGGAGCGTCGCTGCACAGCTATTTTCAGGTCTCTCCAGAGATGTTCGATTCGGTTCAAGTCCGGGCTCTGGCTGTGCTACTCAAGGACATTCAGAGTCTTGTACTGAAGCCACTCCTGCGTTGTCTTGGCTATATGCTTAGGGTCGTTGTCCTGTTGGAAGGTGAAGCTTCGCCCCAGTCTAAGGTCCTGAGTGCCCTGGAACAGGTTTTCATCAAGGATCTCTCTGTACTTTGCTCCGTTCATCTTTGCCTCAATCCTGACTAGTCTCCCAGTCCCTGCCGCTGAAACACATCCCCAATGCTGCCAGCACCATGCTTCATCGTAGGGATGGTGGCAGGTTTCCTCCTGACGTGACACTTGGCATTCAGGCCAAAGAGTTTAATCTTGGTTTCATCAGTCCAGAGAATATTGTTGGTTTGAGAGTCTTTAGGTGCCTTTTGGCAAACTCAACGCAGGCTGTCATATGCCTTTTACTGAGGAGTGGCTTGCGTTTGGCCACTCTACCATAAAAGCCTGATTGGTGGAGTACTGCAGAGATCGTTGTGCTTCTGGAAGGTTCTCTCATCTCCACAGAGGAACTCTGGAGCTCTGTCAGAGTGACCATCGGGTTCTTGGTCACCTCCCAGACCAAGGCCCTTCTCCCCCGATTGCTCAGTTTGGCCGGATGGCCACCTCTAGGAAGAGTCTTGGTGGTTCCAAAATTCTTTCATTTAGGAATGATGGAGGCCACTATTCTTCGGGACCTTCAATGCTGCAGAAATGTTTAGCACCCTTCCCCAGATCTGTACCTCGACACAATCCTGTCTCTACGGACAATTCTTTCGACCTCATGGCTTGGTTTTTGCTCTGACATTCACTTTCAACTGTGGGACCTTATATATATATATATAAATATATATATAGATATATATATATATATATATATATATATATATATATATATATATACATACAGGTGTGTGCCTTTCCAAATCATGTCCAATCAATTGAATTTACCAGGTGGACTCCAATCAAGTTGTCGAAACATCTCAAGGATGATCAATGGAAACAGGATGCACCTGAGCTCATAGCAAAGGGTCTGAATACTTATTTAAATAAGGTATTTCTGTTTTTATATTTAATAAATTAGCAAAAATGTCTAAAAACCTGTTTTCCCTTTGTCATTATACAGTATTGTGTGTAGATTGATGAACATTTCTTTTTTAATCAATTTTAGAATAAGGCTTTAACGTAACAAAATGTGGAAAAAGTCAAGGGGTCTGAATACTTTCCGAAGACACTGTATATTTACATCATATAGAAAAATAAATGTAATGTTCAGTCAATTTAGTTATATTTTGCTAATTGTAGGCTAGGCGTCGAAACAATTTTTTCCTCAATATATTTCATAATGTGTAACAAGATTTGAATGGAGAAAGCTGATCCGAGAACAGCGCTGCCTTTCTTTCAATATACAATCAGTATCAACACCTGCTCCAACGACTTACTTAGTGAACGTTCTCTCTGTGAGATTTGGGGAAACGCATATTACATATTCGGCAGTTGTGGAAACGATGCATTGTTAAAACACTGATAAGCCTAAGTTCCATCGCTGTCGCGAAACCCGGCCAGATTTGTTACGGATGAATCCTCGGGGCAGATGGAAAACTAATTTTAGGCCTAGATCTAAATGTGTGACTACTCAAAACGACATGCAGTCCATGGTAGTGGAGTGTCTGCACAAGGGTTAACCATAACACACACAGAAATCACACAATAACAGCTATAGCTCTATGTTGGAATTTCTCCTCACTGTGACTTTAACTTGTACATTTTTATATGTCATATTGTCTTGACATACTGCAAAGCAAATTATAGATTGAAAACGACTCCGTAATTTCGAGCTGTCTTCCCACTCTGTCTGGCCTCAGCATACCCTAGCATACAGTTGAAGTCGGAGGTTTACATACACTTTGGTTGGATTCATTAAAACTCATTTTTCAACCACTCCACAAATTTCTTCTTAACAAACTATAGTTTTGACAAGTCAGATAGGACATCTACTTTGTGCATGACACAAGTAATTTTTCCAACAATTGTTTACAGACAGATTATTTCACTTATAATTCACTGTATCACAATTCCAGTGGGTCAGAAGTTTACATACACTAAGTTGACTGTGCCTTTAAACAGCTTGGAAAAGTCCAGAAAATGATGTAATGGCTTTTGAAGCTTCTGATAGGCTAATTGACATAATTTGAGTCAATTGGAGGTGTGCCTGTGGATGTATTTCAAGGCCTACCTTCAAACTCAGTGCCTCTTTGCTTGACATCATGGGAAAATCAAAAGAAATCAGCCAAGACCTCAGAAAAAAATGGTAGACCTCCACAAGTCTGGTTCATCCTTGGGAGCAATTTCCAAACGCCTGAAAGTACCTCATTCATCTGTACAAACAATAGTGCGCAAGTATAAACACCATGGGACCACGCAGCCGTCATACCGCTCAGGAAGGAGACGCGTTCTGTCTCCTAGAGATGAACGTACTTTGGTGCGAAAAGTGCAAATCAATCCCAGAATAACAGCAAAGGACCTTGTGAAGATGCTGGAGGAAGCAGGTACAAAAGTATCTATATCCACAGTAAAACGATTCCTATATCGACATAACCTTGAAAAATCGCTCAGCAAGAAAGAAGCCACTGCTCCAAAGCCGCCATAAAAAAAGCCAGACAATGGTTTGCAATTGCACATGGGAACAAATATCATACTTTTTGGAGAAATGTCCTCTGGTCTAATGAAACAAAAATAGAACTGTATGGCCATAATGACCATTGTTATGTTTGGAGGAAAAAGGGGAGGCTTGCAAGCTGAAGAACAACATCCCAGCCGTGAAGCACGGGGGTGGCAGCATCATGTTGTGGGGTGCTTTGCTGCGTACACCCAACGTATTGTGGGAAGCTTGTGGAAGGCTACCCGAAACGTTTGACCCAAGTCAAACCATTTAAAGGCAATGCTTCCAAATACTAAGTGAGTGTATGTAAACTTCTGACCCACTGGGAATGTGATGAAAGAAATAAAAGCTGAAATAAATCACTCTCTCTACTATTATTCTGACATTTCACATTCTTAAAATAAAGTGGTGATCCTAACTGACCTAAGACAGGGAATTTTTACTAGGATTAAATGTCAGGAATTGTGAAAAACTGAGGTTAAATGTATTTGGCTAAGGTGTATGTAAACTTCCGACTTCAACTGTTTCTCTGCACTCCCAAATGGGATTCACACAGAATAACATCTCATAGAGAATCTAAACAGCAGGGCTCCTGCAATGACAACCAGCTCATTATTTTGATGACAGCCTCATTCCTGTACAGAAAGGAACACAAAATGAATTGCCAATGAAGTGCAGTTCATTTCCATAAAAAACACAAAAAAATGAGATAAAACAAACAAACCAATTAATAGGACTGTGCTCTGATAAGCATGAGTGCTGTTTTTAATGGACATTTGATAGACTGAGAGGCAGAGATATCCAACTCGCCCAGTTAAAATGGAAAGTGAGTCAGAATTTTTAGTGCCAAATGCTGCTAGCTAGAATGGATTTCAAAAGTGTTTTAGTGGATGTATGCTCTCTCTCTCTCTCTCTCTCACATTTTTTCTCTTCCTGCATTTTTTCCTATCCCCTTTCTTTGCCTGCCCTTTAACTCTCTCTCTCAAACTCTCTCTGTTCATAGCTGTTCTGTAGGTAACTATGGTGAGAGTATATGAATCCAGACAGAGAAGGAGTACTTGGTGATATTAAAGGCTGCAACCTTTACATAATGCTATAAAGCCCTAAAGAAAGAAAGGGAAAGAGAAACAAAGAGTGGAAGACAGATGCGGAGGTTCCCATCATCTGTTCAAGGTTATGGGAGAAACGTGTCTACTGGCCATGAGATCTGTTCGTTCTTTCATATAGCACTCAGAGGGGAACAGAAAAGGAGGAGGGTAAGAGATGAAGAGAGAGAAGAGGGGAGGAAGGATCAGGCAAGCTAATGTGAAAATCACCAAATCGCCGCCTCACGAATCTATCAGTGCAGGATCTAGATCCTATATCTTTTTATTCTTTTTTCTTTATTTCCGTTATCTAGTGGGCATGGGGCATGGACATGGGGTGAGGAAGGAGGGGGTCTTTTTATGTCAAGGATTTTATTTTATCTTAGCTGCATCATTTTGATTGAAAGAAAATACTGTATGTCTGTTCACACTTGAGATTGGAAAGATGTTCTAAGATTAGAGCTAGAAGACCACCTCACTGCACATCATTGTTTTTCATGCTCTCCTATTCAGGGACCGACTCACTAGGGGAATGGGCCAATTTATGACATGTGGGGTGCTGTCGGAAAATATATACGCCAATTGGGGGCTGAGGGAAACTGTTGAGCGTGAAACCCCCAGCAGCATTGCAGTTCTTGACACACTCAAACCGGTGTGCCTGGCACCTAATACCATATCCCGTTCAAAGGCACCTAAATCCATGTCTCGATTGTCTCAAGGCTTAAAAATCCTTCTTTAAACTGTCCAGGTGAAAGCTATGATCCCTTATTGATGTCACTTTTTAAATCCACTTCAATCAGTGTAGATGAAGGGGAGGAGACATGTTAAAGAAGGATTTTTAAGCCTTGAGACAATTGTGACATGGATGGTGTATGTGTGCCATTTAGAAGGTAAATGGGCAAGACAAAAGATTGAAGTGCCTTTGAACGGTAGTAGGCGCACTGGTTTGTGTCAAGAACTGCAAAGCTGCTGGGTTTTTCATGGTCAACAGTGTCCTGTGTGTATCATCAATGGTCCACCACCCAAAGGACATCCAGCCAACTTGACACAACTGTGGGAAGCCTTGGAGTCAACATGGGGGGGTACAATAAATTAGGTTGCGGGCTGTGTCGGACACCTCTGATGAGAATCAACGTGTATGGTAGGGGGTGAGAGGAAGCTCATGAAATAGGGAGAAACATACATATTTAATGGTTGGAAAGTAAGTGTGAGTGGGGAGCACAGTACTGGAGACCCAATTTATCTGATGTTGAAACACAACATAATGAAACAGGAGGTCCCCCAATTTGGATGAGTGGTGGTTTGACCCCCAATTGAAGAAGAAAGGTTTCTTATTTGGACTGTTATCCACTGTGTTAGCTGGTATTTGTCCATATGGAGAGATTAGCCCTAACTGACTCTAGAAGAGGTGGGACAACAGGTAAATAGACTGTATACTATTTGCTGACAGGTAAAAGCCATAACATTTGGATGAGGATTTGGACGTGTCTCCAAAACCCCTTGATGAAAACATTGTTTAACTGCCACACTGACACACACATGCACACAACTATACCTGACTATCTGGATGAATGACCTCACACATACACACTCAAACACACAGACACATGCACGCACAACAACACTTCTTAAGACAAGACTGAGGAAGTAGCACAACACAATTAATAGAAATTGGGTCAGGCGCTGGATTGCCACCAAAACACAGCCGCTCCCTAACCTTTAGAAAACCACACCGGGGCTCTCACACATGCGATTATCTCTCTCCCAAGGCCAATCCCAGACGACAGCTTCTCGCATGTCAACAATCCTGTCTGTGCAGACACACACACACGTCTGACACACGCACGCCTAGTCAAGTGCTAGCGAAAGGACATATGTACATTGGAAGATTCCAAAAGAGTCTGAAAACCTCAACTTCTCCCAGAAATGGAAATCTTTTTGAAATGTTTCTTCTTTGCCCTAAATCAGCTCAATCTCAACCCAGCCTCTCCAACTCTTTCCTAATCGTATTACTCCACTCTAACGTGTGTCTCCTGCTTTTCCTAGTCATTAACAGGATTTTCCCCCAAGCAGCAGCATTTCCAGAGCCTATTCCCAACCAGGCAGCATGGTATATGGGATGGATCAGGCAGCTTATAGGAATAGGGGGGATTGCAGCACTTGCACAGAGCTGTGTTTATTTTAGCCCTTACTTCCTTAAACCAGTGTCTCCCCAGTCTGGAGATAATCGGGAGAAGAGATGCTTAACCAGCAGCTTTCTGAGGCTAAGGCTGTTGACTGGTGTGGACTCTCTTCTACTTCCTCCTCTTCTTCCTCTCAGTGTATGGTTTGGGGGCTTTACCTTTCAATCTGAACTCAAACACACAAGACGCAAAGAACGCAAGGTCTGGACAAGGTGTTCTCGAGGCAAACCAGCAGAGGTGTGGACTCGAGTCACATGACTTGGACTCGAGTCAGACTCGAGTCCCAAATATGATGACTTGCAACTCGAGTTTGACTTTAGCACCAATGACCCGTGACTTAACTTGGACTTGAGCCTTTTGACTCGAACTGACTTGATACCCTCCCCAAGCCCAAACATAAAAAATTATGCTATTAAAAAAAAGCGCGCAGCGCATCATTTAACAGATTACAGTTTGAATCGGACAGCAGCCAAACAAATTGTGCCAGCTGAGAAAAAGTTGCGAGTGGCAGTGCAGAGGAACGTCGGGGGTGAATTCAGATGTGCCCTTGGAAAGATGATACCCAAAATTATTATTTTAGGATGTAAAGCCGACGCTGTATCGACAAAAAACGGATTGCAACTTGCAAAACATGCGGGAAGGAAATTACAGACAGAGGCACAACAATTTCCAACTTTGTTCGACATTTGAAGTTGCACAAAGAACGGTAAATTGTGACTAATATAGCTGACAGCTATATATTGTATTACTTTACTAGTGTAGCATGTAGGCTAACGTAACGTTAAATAAATGAGCCTCCACACAGTCAGTCAGTGCGGGAACGTGATCATTGCACCCAAGATTGAGCTACAACTGGCTAGGCAGTTGGTAGCCAAATCCTGCCTGATGTTACTGCTGTTCCTAAAACCATTGACATACGTTAGCCTACTGTAACCACACAGAGAGAGAGTGTGTGTGTTAAGGTTGGGCGATTGTGTACAAGCCTACATCGCCCGATTGCGCCCCATAGCCATCCTCGATTGTGGAGGGGGGAGTCTTTCTCATGGATACCCATGTATTTCCATGGAAATATAACGTTTATTTGGAAAGTAATAAATATATAGATATTTTTAAAAGCATTCATGATTTGCATAAATGTAATATACTAACTATTACTCTTGTTATATGAAATGGTATTACATTTGGTGAAGAGCACATTGACTTGTTTAGGACTCGAAACTCAAAGTTTAGGATTTGAGACTTGACTTCATACTTGACGGTCTTGACTTGAGTCTTGACTCGGACTTGCCTGTCTTGACTTGGGACTTGACTTGGGACTTGAGTTATAAGACTTGAGACTTACTTGTAACTGGTAAAACAATGACTTGGTCCCACCTCTGCAAACCAGTGGCACAATGGTGCTGTTACTGAGAAAATGGGTGAAAATACACTACATTATCAAAAGTATCTGCTCGTCGAACATCTCTTTCCAAGATCATAGGCATTTATATGGAGTTGGTCCCCCCTTTGCTGCTATAACAGCCTCCTCCACTCTTCTGGGAAGGCTTTCCACTAGATTTTGGAACATTGCGTCCATTCAGCCACAAGAGCATTAGTGAGGTCTGGCACGGATGTTGGGCGATTAGGCTGGCTCGCAGTCGGTGTTCCAATTCATCCCAAAGGTGTTCGATGAAGTTGAGGTCAGGGCTCTGTGCAGACCAGTCAAGTTCTTCCACACAGATCTCGACAAACCATTTCTGTATGTACCTCACTTAGTGCACGGGGGCATTGTCATGTTGAAACTGGAAAGGACTTTCCCCAAACTGTTGCAACAAAGTTGGAAGCACAGAATGATCTAGAATGTCATTGTATGCTATAGATTTCTCTTCACTGGAACTAAGGGTCCTAGCCCGAACCATGAAAAACAGCTCCAGACCATTATTCCTCCTCCACCAGACTTTACAGTTGGCACTATGCATTGGGGCAGGCAGCGTTCTCCTGGCTCCATTGGACTGCCAGATGGTGAAGCATGATTCATCATGCCAGAGAACGCATTTCCACTGCTCCAGAGTCCAATGGCAGTGAGCTTTACACCACTCCAGCCGACGCTTTGTGCATGGTGATCTTAGGCTTGTGTGCAGCTGCTCGGTCAGCCTGATGAACAGTTCTTGCGCTGACGTTGCTTCCAGAGACAGTTTGGAACTCGGTAGTGAGAGTTGCAACCGAGGACAGACGATTTTTACACGGTTCAGCACTTGGCGGTCCCGTTCTGTGAGCTTGTGTGGCCTATCACTTTGCGGCTGAGCCGTTGTTGCTCCTAGACGTTTCCACTTCACAACAACAGCACTTACAGTTGACTGGGGCAGCCCTAGCAGGGCAGACATTTTATGAACTGACATGTTGGAAAGGTGGCATCCTATGACGGGGCCACGTTGAAAGTCATTGAGCTCTTCAGGAAGGACATTCTACTGCCAATGTTTGTGTATGGAGATTGCATGGCTGTGGGCTCGATTTTATACACCGGTCAGCAACGGCTGTAGCTGAAATAGCCGAATCCACTAATTTGAAGGGTTGTCCACATACTTTTGTATGCATAGTGTAGAAAAAGGGGGAACGACAGTAACATACAGTGCCTTCAGAAAGTATTCACAACCCTTGACTTTTTCCGCATTTTGTTTTGTTACAGCCTGTATTTAAAATGGATTCAATTTAGATTTTGTGTCACTGATCTCCCCACAGTACCCCACGATGTCAAAGTGGATTTTTATTCTCTGAGTATTCAACCTCTTTGTTACAACAAGCCTAAAGTTCAGGAGAAAAAAGGTGCTTAACAAGTCACATAATAAGTTGCATGGACTCACTCTGTGCGCTATAATAAGTGTTTAACATGATTTTTTAATGACTACCTACCTCATCTCTGTACCCAACACATACAATTATATGTAAGGTCCCACAGTCGGGCAGTGAATTTCAAACACAGATTCAACCACAAAGACTAGGGGAGTTTTTTCCAATGCCTCGCAAAGAAGAACACCTATTGGTAGATGGGTAAGAATAAAACAAGCAAACACTGAATATCCATTTGAGCATGGTGATGTTATTAATTTGTATTATTACACCCAGTCACTACAAAGATACAGGCATCCTTCCTAACTCAGTTGCCAGAGAGGAAGGAAACCGCTCAGGGATTTCACCACAAACAGTTACAGAGTTTAATAGTTGTGATAGGAGAAAACTGAGGATGGATCTACGACATTGTAGTTACTCCACAATATTAAGCTAATTTACAGAGTGAAAAGAAAGAAGCCTGTGCTGAAAAAAAAAAAAAAAAAACGGAATCCTGTTTGCAATAAGGTGCTAAAGTAATACTGCAAAAAATGTGGCAGAGAAATTAACTTTTTGTCCTGAATACAAAGCATTATGTTTGGGGCAAATCCAAAACAACACATCACTGAGTACCACTCTTCATATTTTCAAGCATGGTGGTGGCTGCATTATGTTATGGATATGCTCGTCATCGGCAAGGACTAGGGAGTTTTTTTAAGATAAAAAGAAATGGAATAGAGCTAAGCACAGGCAAAACCCTAGAGGAAAACCTAGTTCAGTCTGCTTTCCACCAGATACTGGGAGACAAATTCACCTTTCAGCAGGACAACAAACTAAAACTCAAGGCCAAATCTACACTGGAGTTGCTTACCAAGATAACAAGTTCCTGAGTGGCCTAGTTACAGTTTTGACTTAAATATGCTTGAAAATCTATGGCAAGACCTGAAAATGGGTGTCTAGCAATGATCAACAACCAACTTGACAGAGCTTGAAGAGTTTAAAAAAAGAATAATGGGGAAATATTGTACAATCTAATATTTTGAGACTTACCCCCAAAAGACTCACAACTGTAGTAAATGCCAAATCTGATTGTAACATGTATTGACTCAGGGGTTGAATACTTATCTAATCAAGATGTAGTCTGGTTTTGTTAAGTGTTAAAATGTTTTGACCACTTTGACATTACATTACAGTATTTTGTATATATCGTTGAAAAAAATTATGATTAAATCCATTTCAAGAGGTGTGAATACTTTCTGAAGGCACTGTCGAGAGACATAAGGAAGGAAGGAGACTGAAACAGGCTAGAAACTCTCTCTCTCTCTCGTAGTTTGTCTCCAGGTATGCCTCAGCACCCTGACTAGGTCCTCAGGGATCTGTTGGTGGCGTGTTTGTTGGAGTTTCTTCTCCAGGCCTTTAAAAAACACCTGAGTCAGTGAGAGAGGCTTCTCTAACAGCTGTTCAGCCTCATTTAGAACCAACCCGCTTCACTCAACGATTAAAACACTGTGTGCATCAGCAAGAACTTGCCTTACCGCCCCCAATAAGCCGTAATAACTTACCAGAGGGTTTCTCCTCATCTCGTATACTCAATCTGCACTGCTCTGAGAGAGATGAACAGATGCAAAACAAATATTGATGTGTCACCCTGTTTATTTTTCTTCAGATGAAACAGAGGACAGGAGAGTAAGGCACTTTAGTCTATTGAGATCCACCATAGATCAGAGGAGGTGATGTTCTGCAAAACAATACAAAAGTACATTCTCATACATAAAGGCAAAGATAGAGGGAGGGAGAGTGAGAGTGAAAAAAGTTCCCAGAAGGAGCAAAAAGTGCATAATGAGAGAGGGAACGGGGAGAAGGAGGGAGAGCTGGAGAGTCAGAGATAGCGACGGCTACCAGCGAGAGTTGAAAGCATGACCTTGCCTGATAGGATGACAAAGGGAACCGGCGGCACACTCATGAACGCACACACACACACACACACACACACACATACACACACACAAACAGAAAGTTTCTCTGTTCATTATTCATATGGCCCCTTGTTGATTTTGGGCGTTCGCCCCACATTCTAAATGCCAGGGTATCTCATTTGGATGTTGGCAGCCCCAGCCACGGCTGCTGTCTGCTCTGCATTCTTTATGCATTCTTTATGCTCCCCCTCTCTCCTTGCCTGTCCTCTTCTGTCATTGTCCCAACTATACGTCTTTCTTTTCCCCTTCTTTTTATATATATATATATATATATATATATATATATATATATATATATCTCACTCACCTCACTCACCTCACTCACCTCACTCACCCCTGCCTTTAGGGACACACATCAGGTCTCTTATTCTTCTTAATGATCACCAGGCGTAGAGAGGCACAAGGCCCTTTTGTGTTTGCATACGTCTGAGTGTGTAAGACATTTGTGTGTGCGCATGTTTTTTTTTTTATATATGTGTCCATGCATTGGGGAGAAAACTCTGTGAACTTGCTGATACCAATGGTTCCTGTAGCTGGAAAACAGCATTCAGAGTAATGATGAATGATGAAATAAGTCTGTAATGATGTCCTCTACATTAGCTATGTATATCAGAGTAAAACTCTTTTTCGCCTTCTTATGTACTGTGCAGCACATAAACAAAACGAGGCCGGGGTAAGGCAACGTTCACCATGCCACTCTGATCAAAGAGCGTGCGCTGTTTTTGAAATAGAAGAACACAGCGCACGAAGAAAGAGAGAGCACAAAAGACAGACAGAGAGAAGGACAGAGAGGGAGGGTGAGAGAGGGAGGGAAAGTTTTAATAATGCATCTGGCAATCCTGACGTCTCCCAGTTATGGCAGAGTCATCCTGAAATGTCCAATTATTATGAAATATTCAGGTGTGGTGTGTGTCTGTAGAAAGCGACAGAGAGTGGGGAACGGACACAGAGAAGGGGGAATGAGTGTGTGAGTCTGGAGGTGACAGGCTCTACGAGGGACACTAACAACATGCCCACGGTCTGAGAGTGCAAAGGAGAGTGATCACAAAATACTGGGGAGCTCCTAGTGTGTGTGTGTGTGTGTGTGTGTGTGTGTGTGTGTGTGTGTGTGTGTGTGTGTGTGTGTGTGTGTGTGTGTGTGCGTGCGTGCGTGTGTGTGTGTGCATACGTGTGTGTGTGTGTGTGCATACGTGTGTATTTGTTTGTGTCTCTGTGTGTGTGTGTGTGTGTGTCTGTGGTGTGTGTTTATAGAGATGTTCTCATCCAGCGGGTGCTTGCTGTAAGGGTTGCCTCATAAAACCCAACCAGGAGAGCTAATGACACAGTAACCTGTCCAAAGAATGGCTGGTTCAGCTCTATGACTGGTGACACTGATCTCTAGCCTTGTCTGCTGCATTACTCTTTACAAGCCCTTAGTAGTACTGTATTCAGAAGGTCAGTCAAGCTTTCCACCAGTCCTATTCAAAAATTAATGGGCATTGTCTGGCTAATTAGCTAATACTACTTCACAGTGTTGCAATGTTGTGTTAATACATAGAGATAGATGGTAAAACATGCTTGTAGACACTAGAGAAGGACTCACATAAAACTGCTGAATGTAAGCCTAAGGTATGTGTGAGACAGTGGAGGCTGGTGAGAGGAGGACGGCTCATAATAATGGCTGGAATGGAGTCAATGGAGTGGTATCAACCACATGGAAACCACATGTTAGATGTGGTTGATACCATTCCATTGACTTCATTGCATTGACTCCATTCCAGCCATTATTATGAGCTGTCCTCCCCTCAGCAGCCTCCACTGGTGGGAGAGCTCCATCCTTGGGACTGGTGGATAAGTACAGTGCAGGTTGTCAAAGGAAAGGCAGAGAGGGGAAACACATGGGTTAGCCAACATGACCATAGTCATTCTCCACAGCACACAATGTTTCCACAATAACCGTTGACGTTTTAGTGGGACGTGACAGCACTTCATCTAAAATGAGCTAAACATACAGCAGCTCCACATATTTTGAGGTTGTTTATCTATCTATCCTGTCTGCTGTGGATGGGAGGAGGAGGGGGAAGAGTAGAGGAGAAGAGGGGGATGAGGAAGGGAGGAGCAGAAGGATGAGAGGAGTGGGAGGAGGAGAGAAGGGAGGAATAGAGGAGGGAGGACAGGAGGAGGAGGGGTAGGAGATCAGCATTCTACTCCACTCCGATGCGATTCGCGGCCCTGGCCACGTCTGCTGGCAGTAACAGATTTTCTGCTGCTCGAGCAGAGCCAGTTCATTTTCTCCCACTTGTACAAACACACACACACGTTCATACAAATACATGCATACACACATACAAACACACACACTCACACACGCATACACATATAATCACCCCAATTGTTATTTTAACCTTGACAGAGCGGCAAGCAGCAATGCACATGTTTACACACTACTGGCCCCAAGCAATAGCAAGTTACTCAATGTTAGAGTTTGTGGGGGGAACAGGCGAGACTGAACAAGGGAGAGAGGATCCCTGCTGTTGTTGTAGGACTAAGAGGGAAAAAGGGATGAGGAAAGAGAGACAGAGAGATGGTGCTATAGATAAATTGATTCTAGGAAGGAGCAGGGTTAACGCAGCCTATAGCAGTAACATATAACACTGACATTCTGCAATGACAACAGAGTTTTGCAGCAGACAAGGACAACATTGCACTTGCCTGCCAAAACATTTGAACGTGAGATTATTACAACATGGCATTGGCTGCTTAATGTTATATCATAAATCTCCCCTACCCTCGTTCTCCCTCTCTCTCATTTTCTGTCATTCTCTCGTTCTCTCTCCCTCCATCCCGCCAGTCGGGCCTGTGACACGGTCGGTTCACTTTGACGGCTGGGGGACAGGAGCCGAGGACCCATGATTTTTCAGCGGGCACTTTGATGGGCCGAAAAGTGCGTCACTCATTAGTGGGTGTAAATCGTGTCATCTCTCTCCATCTGCTCCCCTCTCTCTCTCTCTCTCTCTCTCTCTCTCTCTCTCTCTCTCTCTCTCTCTCTCTCTGCATGCTGGGAGTGTTGGTGCATGCTGGGAATTGTGTGAGTGAGTGCGTGGCAGTGTTGTGAAGAGTTAGATATCCTGGGTTTTCTTTCGATTTTCCTTTTCTTCTGTGCATGATTAAGGTTATTATTTTTATTTACTTGTTGTGGTAGAATTAATTATATTGTTTTTAGTGTCGAAACTACCCTGACATTGGCGGGGATGGCTACCCGAATGGGGACGCTTGCGTCCCTGTCACTTCGGCACGGCTTTAGGTGTGTTACTGAAGCTACTGTCACGGTGGAGGAGTTTCTGGTCGCCGAGGAGAGAAGGTAGGATATGAGAATATTGCTTATGCGTCACGGATGAATAAAGCGGTGGTGGTTTCCTTAAAGAAGAGCGTCTTGTTGATCGTATGGTTGAGCATGGCGTACTTCTTAAAGGAATGTTTATTCAAATCACGCCGCTTTTTTCTCCGTAAACAAGCCGTTTATTCCCAATGAGCTATTGGAGTGCGAGTTATTGCGGTTTGGGAAGTTTGCAAGCTCAATTAAGATTGTCCCGTTGGGTTGCAAACACCCGGCGTTGAAACAGGTTATGTCGTTTCGGCGACAGGTGTTTATGTTTTTGGATTCTCCGGAGCAGACTTTGGAGTTATCGTTTAAAGTTAAGTATGACAACAGACTGTATATGGTTTATGCTAGTACGGGTAGTCAACGGTGTTTTGAGTGTGGGGATGTTGGCCATAGCGACATGCTTGCCCGAAAAGGAGAAGGCGGAGGAGGGGCGCAGGTGGTCCTCTTAACGCCTGAGCCCACTGATGTAGGGAGAGGTGGGCCGACAGCGGTAGAGCAGCCACAAGCACCTGTTGCTGAGGAACAAGTTGTCCGTGTTGAGGGAACTGTTTTCCAGCGTGTACCAGAGGGAAATGTTATGCATCAGGAAAATATAGCTATAGAAACTACGGATGGATCTGAAGAGACTTTTCCTCAAACCGGTGAGGAGTTGGCCAGTATGAGTGCTGGGGTACAGGAGGGGGTTCATGTGGAGCTAGGCTCCCAGGTAGTGGAGGAGATGCCCACTATGAGTAATGGTGTACAGGAGGGTTCATGTGGAGCTAGGCTCCCAGGTAGTGGAGGAGATGCCCACTATGAGTAATGGTGTACAGGAGGGGGTTCATGTGGAGCTAGGCTCCCAGGTAGTGGAGGAGATGCCCACTACGAGCAATGGGGTACAGGAGGGGGCTCATGTGGAGCCAGGCTCCCAGGTAGTGGAGGAGATGCCTGGTACGAGTGATGGGGTGCAAGTAGGGAGTGTTGAGGGGGATGTGGTAGAGGGGACTCAGGGGTCTGTGGCCTCAGCTGAGGAGGATCAGGAGAAGGATATGGATATCTCTGTTGATACGAAAGCAGCTGGTGAGGACTCAATTTATAATCTAGAGGAGATAAATGGGTTCCTGGATCAGACTTTTGGGAAATCTGTCAAATTGGCAGATTTTTTGACGTTGATAAGTTTGTGAGGTCAGCTGTGGTGTTACAGAAGACGGTGGGGTTAGACCAGTTGAGTGTGAAGATTTTCGCTTGAGGAAATTTGTTACTGCTGTCACAGCAGCAAAAGGCACTGGGAAACGTGGATTGGTTAAGAGAAAATTTAAATAATGATGATGATCATGCCTCATAGGGTGTTTTCTTTCTCTTTGGTTTCTCTGTGGTTTCTTCTGCTTTTCCTTTCTCTTTTCTATATGGAGGTACTAAGGGTAGGTTCTCTCAATATTAATGGGGAAGGGACAGGAATAAGAGGGCTTGGGTATTAGAAGTAATAAAACAGAAAAGGCTTCGTGTAGTTTTTCTGCAGGAGACACATAGTGATGAGGCTAATGAGGTTGACTGGGGTATGTGGTGGGAGGGCAGCATATACTCAGTCATGGTACTAATTTCAGTGCTGGGGTGGCAATCTTGTTTTCCTCAGGCTTAGGGGTGACTGTGGTATCTACAACAGAGATTGTCAAGGGCCGGGTTTTATTGGTCAAGGTGGATATAATGGGTTTCTTGTTTGTTTTTTTGAATGTATATGCTCCTAATGAGGGCACAGAGCGTATTGCTATATTTAATCAAATAAAGGAAACCTTAAGACAGTGTGACCAAGAGGGGTGTCTGGTTTTAGGGGGGGACTGGAACTGTACAGTGGATTTTACTGTTGATCGCACTGCTGAAGAACCTCACCTGCGGTCAGCAACTTGTCTGTCTGGTCTATTAACTGAGTTTGAGCTTTCGGATGTGTGGAGAGTAAGGAATGCTAAAGTTAGGCAGTACACCTGGCTCAAAGTTAATGAAGGTCATGTCAGTGCAGCAAGGCTAGACAGGTTATATGTATCTGAGCAATATTGTAGTAGGGTTGGAAGGTGTGACATTACTCCTGTGGGGTTCTCTGATCACCATATTGCTACTGTTGATATTCACTTGTCCTGTCCACGAAGGTCATCACCTTACTGGTATTTTAATGTTAAATTGCTACATGATGTCATGTTTTGTGAAAGGTTTTGTTGTTTTGGGAAAAATGGAGGGTTACAAAAGGAAATTTTGATTCCTTGAGACAATGGTGGGAGGTTGGGAAGGCCCAAATACGAGTCTTTTGTCAACAGTATACTGCTCTGTCACGTATTGAAGTTCAAGAGACCATCAGGGCCCTTGAACAGGACATCAAGTCTATTGAATTGAAGTTGCTCACTCAGAATGACCCTGGACTAGCTATGAACTTACAGGACAGGAGACATGAACTGAAGTCGTTTCTACGAAAGAGTGAAGGGTGCCTTGATTAGGTCTCGTTTTGCTACCCTCAAGGATATGGATGCCCCTAGCACTTTTTTCTTTAACCTAGGACAGTCAACATTGCAACGTAAACAGATGGTCTGCCTTCGTCTCCCTGATGGGAAGGTGACCACGGATGACAGCGAAATGCGCCAACATGCTGTGGATTTCTACTCTGCCCTCTATAAGGCGGAGGATTGTGATTCTCTGTGTACTGAACAGTTGCTACACGGTCTTCCTCAGCTGGGCCCTGAGCAGAGAGTTGCTTTAGACTCTGACATTACTTTGCAGGAGCTGTCCACAGCAGTTAAGCAGCTCTCAACAGGCCGAGCCCCTGGCATCGATGGTTTACCATCTGAGTTCTACAAGCACTTTTGGCGGTCTATTGGGGAGGATTTTTATGAAGTGGTGTGTGAATCCTTTCATGAGGGTTCTCTTCCTGTATCCTGTCAACGTGCGGTGCTTTCATTGTTGCCAAAAAAGGGGGATTTGGCTCTCATAAAAAATTGGAGACCTGTTGCTTTGCTGTGCGCAGAATATAAAATTGTATCTAAATGTCTCTCAAACAGGTTGAAAGAGTATCTGGGATTGTTGGTCCACAAGGACCAGTCTTACTGTGTACCTGATCGCTCTATTGTTGACAATTTGTTTCTAATAAGAGATGTTTTAGATATTTGTAAACTGTCTGATGTAAATGTGGGTTTACTTTCTTTGGATCAGGAGAAGGCTTTTGATCGTGTGGACCACCAGTACTTGTTCACAACAATGAAAGCCTTTGGGTTTGGGGATGTTTTTTTGTCTTGGATGAGTTTACTGTATGCTGGGGCCTCATGTATGGTGAAGGTGGGGGGTTGAGTTGCCCCATCCCTGTCCAAAGGGGCATCAGGCAGGGATGCCCAATTTCAGGGCAGCTATATAGCCTGGCAATTGAGCCAATGCTTTGTTTTTAAGAGCGAGGCTTACTGGTTTCTCTGTGCCAGGTGTAATGAAGGGTCCCACAATAGCACTGTCTGCGTATGCAGATGACGTGACAGTTTTTATTACAGGGGATGAGGATGTTAAGGTTCTCTCAAACGCTTTAAAGGTGTATGAGGGGGCCTCCTCAGCTAGAGTCAATTGGGAAAAGAGTGAAGCGCTGTGGGCAGGTCAGCTTCAGACGGGGTCCGTTCCACAGTTACCTGGGGGCTTCAGTGGGGCAGAGAAGGGATGAAGACTTTGGGGTTTTTCTAGGCTCTGATGTCTTTCAGAAAAGAACTGGGAGGGTGTAGTGGAGAAAGTGTGTGCCAGACTGTCAAGGTGGAAATGGGTGCTACCTCAGCTGTCTTATAGGGAAGGGTGCTGGTAGCTAACAATCTTGCTGCCTCTACCCTGTGGCACAGACTAATAATACTGCAGCCACCGGGGGGTCTGATACAAGAGCTTCAGAGGACCCTTGTCAATTTCTTCTGGTCTGGACAACATTGGATCAAAGCTGCAGCCCTGTACCTGCCACTGCATGAGGGTGGGCAAGGCCTGGTGGACATTTCTTCCAGGATCATGGCTTTCCGGCTTCAAGCAGCCCAGAGACTGTTGTACTGTGACGGTTCTAGCTGGGTGGATACAGCCTACACATTGATGAGGAGCGGGCTGTTTGGACTTAGACAAGCACCTTTTCCTCTTAAAGCTAGAGGGGGTGAGTTGTCTGGCCTGACTCCATTCTATGAGTCTGTTATGCAGGCTTGAGAGTTCTTGTAAAGTCCCGTAAGGCCGCACGCCACCAGGGATGTGGCTTTTTGAAGAGCCTCTGTTTTACAACACTGCCATCCAGTCCCGTGTTCTGGGTTCAGCCAGCCTACGTTCATGCCTGTTAGGTGTGGGGTGTACCAAGCTGGGTCATCTGATGCGGAGTAGGAGTAGATCGTTGGAGGAGCTGGGAGAAAGAGCGGGGATCCGATCATCTCGCCTACTGAGGAAGGTCGTCGCTGAGGTCTGTGATTCCCTGCCAGTACTTCATCTGCAGTATGTGACTGACACTTCCAATTCTGATCGGTGGAAGGAGGGTCTGGACTATGTGTTCCCTGCACTGATTGTTAGAGCTGCGGGGGCATTCGAGGAAGACGTGGGGATGCTGCTTTCCTTCCATACCCGGAGCTGGGGAGTTCAAGGAGGTGGGAAAGAAGGCCTTGTACAGAATATGTGTGAAAGTGTCCCATGCCTCTTCCCTGGAAGGGGTAAAATCGACGAGGTGGGCGGGTGTGTTTGGTCCAGGTGCATCCCCAAAAGGCTGTTGGAGGACTTTATACAAACTGCCTATTGAAAAGAGGACAGCTGACCTCCAATGGAGGATAATACATGGAGCCATAGCCACTAATATGCATCTGGTACACCTGGACCCGACAGTTGGGGAAGGGTGTCCATTCTGTGCTGAGTCGGAGTCGCTGACACATCTGTTTTTACAGTGTCCCAGGTTGGTCGGGATGATTGACCTGATCAATAGCTGGTTCTCAGCTCTGGGAGAGGTTTTCTCTTCTCAAGTGTTTATATTTGGGCTAAAGTACAGGTTTAGTCGAAGGGGTGTGTGTATGTTGCTTAATTTTGTGTTGGGGGCAGCTAAATTAGCGATATGGAAGACCCGAAAGAACAGTATTCGGGGACAGGGGTCTGTGGATGTGGTGGGAATGCTGGAGGGAATGTTGGCAGCGAGACTGAGGGTTGAGTTTGCCTATTATAAACTTGTTAACAACATTGATCTGTTTATGAGTATATGGGGTATTCAGAGGCTGTTTTGTTTAGTTACATTGGAGGAGGATCTGGAGTTGTGTTTTTAAAGTGATGTGCAAATATGGTTTTGTATGAGTGTTTACTGTGTTGTGGGTTCCCAGACCCAATAAAGATTATTTAAAACTCAAACTCTCTCTCTCTCTCTCTCTCTCTCTCTCTCTCTCTCTCTCTCTCTCTCTCTCTCTCTCTCTCTCTCTCTCCCCATCTCTTGTACTCTGTGTTTTTTTGCATGACTTTTTCTCAATCTATTTCTCTCTCTCTCATCCCTTTTCCTCTCCCTTGCACATCAACAGCAGAACAAAATTTACTTGTGAATATTAATATTGAGCAGAGTAAAATGGATTGGGTAAAAAGAAGCAGAATGTATGGGCAGTGGAGGAGAGAAGAACAGGAGTCTAGCAAGGCCAATGTCCTTTAGAAGCTCAATATACATTTAAACCCCAGATGGGGTACATACTGGAACTGATGAAATATCAATGGATCTCTACCAACAGCTGCTCCCTACACACTCATCAACACACACCCACGATACTTGCGTGCACACACACACAAACAGGCTCGCTGACTTAGGGAGACCACAGACAGACTACTGACAGGCAGTAGTCTCCCTCCTTTTCGTCCTGCTCTATCCTCTCATCACCCCCATTAGTTCTCTCTCTGATATGTGTGTGTGTGTGCGCTTTGTTGTGTCATCAGGTACACTGACCTGAGTCTGCACCACGACAGGACCCTGTACAGGAAGGAGGAGGGAATGTAGGGTTAGGGAAGGGGGTGAAGAAAGGTGGAGGGGGAGAATGGAGAGGAGTGGGGAAGGTGTGTGTGTGCGCATGTGTGCGTTAGTGGAGTTCTGTTTACTTTTGTGTATATGAGAGTACTACAACACAACAGTAACTACACAAACAAACTAACAGAGAAGTAGAGCTGGTGTAGGCTCATGCTCTGAAAATCCCCCCAATCTGACATGGAGAATTACCAGCGCCTTCCCAATGGGCTTAGACACACTTGAATCCCCACTACTACCACTAAGAGGCATGAGCTTTGTGTGTGTGTGTGTGTGTGTGTGTGTGTGTGTGTGTGTGTGTGTGTGTGTGTGTGTGTGTGTGTGTGTGTGTGTGTGTGTGTGTGTGTGTGTGTGTGTGTGTGTGTGTGTGTGTGTGTGTGTGTGTGTGTGTGTGTGTGTGTTCCTGCCCAAGGTAAGGCATAGGATGGCCAACATACAATACAAATACAGCTATTATAAAAATAGATAGAGAGAGGAGACAGCAGGTAGCCTAGTGGTTAGAGCTTTGGACTAGTAACCGAAAGGTTGCAAGATTGAATCCCTGAGCTGACAAGGTAAAAATCTGTCGTTCTGCCCCTGAACAAGGCAATTAACCCACTGTTTCTAGGCCGTCATTGAAAATAAGAATTTGTTCTTAACTGACTTACCTAGTTACATAAAGGTTAAAAATATATATTATAATAGACAGATGGCGATAGAAGAGAGGAGAGATTCAGAGAGAAAATAGCATTGGACTAAAGGAGAAGAGGAGAGGAAAAGGTGAAGCAAGTAAGAAATAAAATTGACAGAGAAAGAAAAAACTGATTAAGAGTGTCTCAAATATCTGTACAGTAAATAAATCTGTCTCCCTCTGGTGGTTACATTTAATAACTCTGAATCCCTTAGGCACAGATCTAGGATGAGATCCCTCCCTCCAAACTCTAACCTTAACCATTAGATGGGATAACTCAAAACTGAACTTAGATCAGTGTCTAGGGGCAACTTCATCCATGCCGACCCTGGCCTCATAACTCCCACGAAGGTTGTTATCCTTGTCACTTGTCACTGACATTTCCGCAACAATGGCGCTCATTCCGTCAAAGACCTGACCTTCGCCTTTAGCAAGCAGGAGAGGATGGTGTTTGTCAGTGTGTATGTGAGAGAGTGTGATCAGAAAAGTATGGCTCCAGCCTCCTAACAGATTACCTACTATAGGGATTTTATGAAGGCATAACTCACCTCCATACTGGACTGGCTGCGTCAGAGCTGGGTGGACGAGGGTCAGCAGGAGTGTGTGTGGGTGGGTGGGTGTGTGGGTGGGTGGGTGTGTGTGTGTGTGTTCCACATCTGTGTCTGTGTCTTGAGAGTTTGTCTTTTCATTGATGTATGGAAGTCTGCTTTTACAACTGATGTGGTCTGGGGGTATAGAAGTATGATTGTTCTGATATGAAGGTATATCACCAGACTGATTTCCCCAGGTAGTCTCCCATCCAGGTCCTGACCATGCCCAGATGGAAGCCAGCAGAGGGATACAGGGTGCTATGGATGCTGACTGTGACTGATGCTGGTCATAACTGATGTGGTCTATAACTTATGCAGTCTGCCTACTCAAGCATGCTCCCCAACAGATACGGAACATGCCATACCAGTACACACTAACGTTTTCAACTGAAAAAGGAGAGAGAGAATACTCCTATGGAAAAGAGAGGAGCGAGTGAAAGAGAAACATCTAACAGAGAGAGAACTAATGGGGGTGATGAGAGGATAGAGCAGGACAAAAAGGAGGGAGACTACTCTTGATGGATTGGCCCCTCAGGCTTTACCTGCAGGCACAGAGACTACCCCTAGAGCCACAGAGGTGTAGAGAGAGGGGGGAGAAAGATACATAGTTGGGAGGGTGAGAGAGAGAGAAAGGTAGACAAATTGAGGGGGGGGAGGTTGAATGAAATCAAATGGCGAGGAAGAGAGAAGGTGAGAGAAAGTGTATGCCCGCATGTGTGTAGGTGTAAATTCTCCAGAGAAACCTTCATGAGTTTGGAGAAGCCTGACACAGGAGGTCATAAGAGATTGCTCCCGGCTTTCTCTGCCATTGTTTCTACCTCATTTCTGGTGTGTGTGTGTGTGTAGTGGAACACCTTGGGGTGACCGTGGCGTATTGAAGCCTGAGAGCTAACAAAACCTCCACAGTTGAATGATATTCCAGGGGGTTGCCTGTCATTGTACAGTGGAGCCAGAGTGTGGCACACAGTAGGAGGATAGTTTGAGCTCTAAAGAAACATTTAGACTGGAGACAGAGACCGAGACAGACACAAAGGAAGACAAAGAGAGAAGAAGAGAGATGATAGAGAGCAAGAGACAGCAAACTGGCGGCCGAGAGAGAGGTGAGAGGTACAAGGGATCATACCTGTGCTCACCGACTTCCTCCTGGGTCTTCCCATCCAAACAGAACAGATATGGATGGTTGCCGATGTGACACATTGAGGGAAACAAAGGGGAAATCCGGCAGAATTTGTCACATGAAGCGTAAAGCAACACGACCCTCTGTCATACAAATCCTCATGATTCATCAGCCAGCACGCCCAATTGTGTTGTGTTCGCTTTCCCAACCTATCAGTATCATTCGCCAGGGCGACCAATTCTTACACACTCGAGCGGCGCGACCCTGTTAAGCGCTCTCTGAAGATGATGAGATGTGATTCTAAACTGAGATTCCCCAGAAAATCCTGATTCCTGTGTTATTTTGCTGGCTGGTGTGGTAGAAAAATACAACCGGCCAGTACATCACGCACAAACAGTGAATATAGTAGATATATGAAAAAAACAAGAAGAGAACACTTCCACTGTTGTTCTCCAAGGTAAGAAAGAGACTGTTACTGAAGCATTTTTACAAAGGGTCTCTAAAGACTCAGCACATACACCTTGTTATTTGACCCCTAGTCTCTCTCATGCTGAAGGGGACAAATAAATAGCCCTATGTGAACTATTCAGTCTAAAAACAGATACTGCTACATAAAAACTGCTACATAACACAGCAGTCCATAGAGGTTTGAGTACCTGATGCTGTGTGTGTGTGTGTGTGTTGATTTCTGATGATGCTGATTGACGAGAGGTCATCTGACGTGAGACGGATGTCATGGATGCTACTGGTTATTTATGTTGTTAATATTTAGACGAGGCTGCCTCCAGCTAAGCAGCCGATCAGGGACACACCCGTAAACCACAGCTGACACATTACAAGGCCTACGCTCAAACACTCATTCACTCAGACAAACACAGTCATGGACACGCACACGAACAATAGAGCACGAGACCCACTAACATAAACCAACACATAGGCAACACACCATACCAGCAGTGACATAAAGGCCTGGGGGTAAACACAAACACACCTCGGTCAAACATCAAGTTTCATGTTTCAAGTTTTAATGTCACGTGCACAAGTACAGTGAAATGCCTTTCTTGCAACCTCTAAACCCAACAATGCAGTAATCAATAACAATGTAATACTAAAATTAACATAAGGTAGAACATAAACACGGGGAATAGAAATATGAAATAAGAATTACAAAGGAAAGTAAGTAAGCTATATATACAGGGTCAGTTGCAATACCATATTTACAATTTGCAGGGATACTGGATCAATAGGGCTCCCGAGTGACGCAGCGGCTTAAGGCACTGCATCTCAGCGTTGGTGGATGGAGCGAGACATGATGTCCCAGATGTGCTCAATTGGATTCAGGTCTGGGGAACGGGGGGGCCAGTCCATAGCATCAATGCCTTCCTCTTGCAGGAACTGCTGACACACTCCAGCCACATGAGGTCTAGCATTGTCTTGCATTAGGAGGAACCCAGGGCCAACCGCACCAGCATATGGTCTCACAAGGGGTCTGAGGATCTCATCTCGGTACCTAATGGCAGTCAGGCTACCTCTGGCGAGCACATGGAGGGCTGTGCGGCCCCCCAAAGAAATGCCACCCCACACCATGACTGACCCACCACCAAACCGGTCATGCTGGAGGATGTTGCAGGCAGCAGAACGTTCTCCACGGCGTCTCCAGACTCTGTCACGTCTGTCACATGTGCTCAGTGTGAACCTGCTTTCATCTGTGAAGAGCACAGGGCGCCAATGGCGAATTTGCCAATCTTGGTGTTCTCTGGCAAATGCCAAATGTCCTGCACGGTGTTGGGCTGTAAGCACAACCCCCACCTGTGGACGTCGGGCCCTCATACCACCCTCATGGAGTCTGTTTCTGACCATTTGAGCAGACACATGCACATTTGTGGCCTGCTAGAGGTCATTTTGCAGGGCTCTGGCAGTGCTCCTCCTGCTCCTCCTTGCACAAAGGCGGAGGTAGCGGTCCTGCTGCTGGGTTGTTGCCCTCCTACGGCCTCCTCCACGTCTCCTGATGTACTGGCCTGTCTCCTGGTAGCGCCTCCATGCTCTGGACACTACGCTGACAGACACAGCTAACCTTCTTGCCACAGCTCGCATTGATGTGCCATCCTGGATGAGCTGCACTACCTGAGCCACTTGTGTGGGTTGTAGACTCCGTCTCATGCTACCACTAGAGTGAAAGCACTGCCAGCATTCAAAAGTGACCAAAACATCAGCCAGGAAGCATAGGAACTGAGAAGTGGTCTGTGGTCACCACCTGCAGAACCACTCCTTTATTGGGGGTGTCTTGCTAATTGCCTATAATGTACACCTGTTGTCTATTCCATTTGCACAACAGCATGTGAAATTTATTGTCAATCAGTGTTGCTTCCTAAGTGGACAGTTTGATTTCACAGAAGTGTGATTGACTTGGAGTTACATTGTGTTGTTTAAGTGTTCCCTTTATTTTTTTGAGCAGTGTATAATAAGTCATGACCCTAACCCAACCCTCTCCTGCCTGGGGTCATAGGTGTGATTCTAGGAAAACCACAGTAGCAAATACATCACACAGAACATGGGTGGAGATCACAGGCGGCTGCTAAAGGGAGGTTAGCTCATAATAATGGCTGGAACGGAGCGAATGGAATGGCATCAAACACCTGGACACCATATGTTTGATACCATTCCACGGATTCTGCTCCAGCCATTACCACGAGCCCGTCCTCCCCAATTAATGTGCCACCAACCTTCTGTGGTAGAGATGGGGAATACACGTGGACATTTCCAGAGTCGGTATTGATGACCCAACATTCCTGCACGGGCCATACAGCATGCTGAATATCTTCATCACAACATCACCCGGTCAATATGTTTATCAGTCTGTTAATATGTTCGTCTGGCTGTGATAACAGTGCTGTTGTCAATAACTGTTCACACAGTTGAAAGACTATTATTCACAAAGGACTGTTATGTTTGCAATTAAAATTCTAATCAGGTCCATGGAAACGTTGACACATTAAAGAGATGGGATTAGTGAGAAGACATTTTATCTTATGAGAAAATCTCAAGATCGATGTGCACTACTACAACGGTGTGGTGTCCATTCAATAAATAGACACTGCCCTCTAGTGGTTCAAAACAGGTGTCAGTTATGTTTATTTCCTGTAGATGTACTATGATACCATAACTATTGAAATTGCGATGACTCATTATATTTGCATTGAGGCACATTATGACAGTAATAATGTTAGGCACATTACGACTGAATGACAGGTCAGTTTTGATTTCATTGACTGAGATCAACAAATAGTTTCTGATGCAAGACTTAGTATATTGTAGTATATAAAGTATATTGAATCTGACCTTTACGTTAGTCCCTTGTGGTATGTGAGAGAACATTAGATTGTGTGTGTCTGTCTGTTGGTGTGAGATACCCTGGCAGTATATTACCAGTCTGGTTAGCTTTCAACACAACTGGGCTGAACAAAAGTGATCTTATGTCACTTCACACACATACACACATGTGCTCGGGCACACACACACACACAGCTGTGACTTGCAGTTCAGAGAAAAGGGTTGGTGTTCTCCTAAAGGTGTGGCATGACCACAGCACATGCAGCATGCACCCATAGACAATGATAGAGGACTCTAGTGGCCAAAAGGCTGTTTTATCATGGGCAGCACCATTGACGGCTTCCACCATGCTTCCGACATTTTAAAGTGGTTAGCTGGGTGGGGATTCCTATGGGTTGTAGCCTCAATTGCGCTGCCCATGCTGTCACAGACGCTATAATGCCACAGATACAAAGATGAGTCCTCTATCTTAATCTCTATGCGTGCACCCTGCAGTTGTTGAGAGAGCAACTCAAATCTAAACCAATTGAATCACAGGTAAGAAAACTAGCCAATCACAAGGAAACAGTATCTCTTCGGGTAGATTTCCTTATGGTGAGAGGGTGGAGCCAAGAAACGTGTGTCAATGTTTACTGCAACTCTTCAGAGATTTCCAAGATGGAATTGTACAGCAGTGAACCTGACACCCCCAGGACAATCACTATGAAAAACAATGGAGACAGGGAAGAAGAGGAGGAAGAGGAGGTTGTTTGTTGTAGCTTTCTTCTTCTTACCGCTGGTCTCATGATGTGTTCATCTGATTACTGGTGGTGCCTTTTGGCAGTGTGTAAACATAGTATCATACGAGCAAAACAACCAGTCACCCCATAGACTGAGTCTATGATTACAGAGATAGATTACACATATTATTGACTGTAGGGTGGGGTGGGTCAGATTGGTAGACTCAGGATACCATGTGCAACATGTCAACATGTTTACTTTAATATATAATTGGTTTTTGAATTCTGTTCCTCACGTCACATAACATATATTTTAACCATCATACTGTATGGTTAGGATTGGGGTAAAATGTTATCTTATGAGAACAGTTTAAAAAACAGAGGTATTCACTCAGTTTTCTCTTGCATATCTTGTGCCAATGTTGACAAAATCCTCCTCCCTCATACTGTTGTGTTTTTGGTTGAGGAGAGGGGCAGGGAGGGAGAGCTAAGGGGATGCTGTCTGGTGTGTTGACCACCAGAGCCTAGACGGGATAGGGTTTCTATGCGTGTGTGCATGTGTCCGTGTGACAGACATCGTAGGCAGAGTATTGGGCCTCTGATACAAATGGAGACAGCTGGTTCTGGATCTGGTTAGTTAGTTAGTTAATGTACTGTCACTATTACACATCAGCATATACATACATACATACCATTTCTCTGTTGTGGGATGTGATATGCCCAGAGCCAAATATACTCCATCCCATGACTCTGAATGCTGAGAAAACATAACGTACTCCGCTGTCATGGGAGACAGAACAGCAGATGATTAGATATGAAAATGTTGTGTAACACTTTATTATTGGGGCCCCTGCATAGGGGCTGTGTACAGTTCTGTCCATTAAAAAGTTTTTTTCTCGTGAATGTTCTACCGTTGTTAAGGAGACCAGCAGAGAGCCATGTGGCAACAAGCAGAGAGAAAAAGAAGGGGGAGGTGTAGGTGGGAGAGTTTCTAGAAAAACGGAAAATATCTGCCCTCGTACCGACACGTTCTACACGATAAAGCTTTCGCTGTTTGTGCTCTGCTTCAGAGCACAATCAGTTCGATAACCTTTAGTCAGACAACATGGTCGACATCATTCACCAGGCACTTTACAATCTGTGCTAAAGGTGCTCGTCAGCAGAATACAGTGGCCATGATAGAGTTATGTACCAACAAGCTCTGTAATAACTCACAGCCTTGTGGGTCTAAAACTGGGTGACGCTTGACCCATCCCACCGGCCCCATGGCCATATTGTTGAAAATGTCTCACTCAAGCCAGCTGTGTACCAATGGCTATACTTAGAAAAAAAGAGTCCAGACGGTCAAACGACTGAAATAGCCTCGAACCAGGGTCCCCTATTTCAAAACAGATGGCTCTATTTACTCTGAAGTTCAATGCCACTTCTCTCCTTGTTGGGTGATGGGTCATGTTTGCCTGATGTGTTTTCCTACAGACACAACATGGAGGTTTGGACCAGTGTATTCGAGGAACAAACAGTTTGGGAAAAGCTGATGACATACTGTATTCATATGTGCTGCTGTTGATGATGACGAGCCTATTTTGCATAACACTGATCCATTTAAATCTTGGCCATGTCTAATGACTAATGAGTCCACTTTCCACACTAGACCATATCACGCACACAGTGCATCGATGTCTACCTCTGGCAATGGTCAGCATGATCTTACCGGCTAGTATAATTTGATTTTACTGAGTGTGGGCCTCAATCCAACTTCAATGCTAGGTGTAGACAGAAAGCTCATCGATAACAACAGCCATTCCTAAGGTAGCATTCTCCTCTCACTGCTATGGTCACTGCTGCCCTTTGTACTGGGGTGAGGCCAGAGAGAGAGAGAGAAACTGTGACAGTTAGATAATAAGATATGGTGAAAAGCAGGACAGTGAACGCAGGAGCAGGACTGGAGACTCGCCGCAGAGTAAACATAGCCAATTGGCTCATGCGTTGGCAGCGGGCCAGCATCAGAGGGCAATCGGTGCATTCACTGGAACACGTGCTCCCGCCGGCCAACAAACCTGGGAAAGGGTGGGAGGGAAGAGAGGGGAGGGGGCAAAGGGAGGGATTCTTAGAAATAGTAAATGAGTGTGACAAGTGTGGCCCACCAAAAACAAATGTGCAAAACAATGGGCATCAGTCCCATATCAACTCCGTCAACTCGGATAGTGAATGGAAAGTCGATTGATTGATTGGAATTTCTGATCATTGGGACATTTAAGACATTTAATCTGAAATTAGTTTCAATCAGACGATGAAATGACTGAGTTGAAATGGAAACCTGCATTCTCATTATTCATTTAATCCCAAAAAATAAATATAATGTTCCATAAAGAATATGGATATGTGTATTAATTTACACACACACACACACAGAGCTTTATACTGTCGCCGTCTTTTTCTAAACTCCTGTAATCTCACACACACACACCAAATCAGATCACAGTCCCAGGATTTGGCCAGGGTGAGTTTTTCTGAGAGTGAGAGAGAAACACCCTCCCTCTAGGCAGGCCTGCTATTATTCCTGCCTCCCTCTTGTCCCCCTTCCCTCTCTCCCCAGCTCGTTTCCCAGGCTCCAGTTGGGCTTTGTTTTGACTGGGTGGAGGATCACCATGCTAGCCTGGGGAAGATGAATGCTGCCTAAAAAGGTGCAATAAATGCACCATGGGTCTATATCAACTAGCGATGGAGCCAATTCTATTTTGAATTCTATCAATTCATGAAGTGAAATCAAATTCAATTGGTTAACTGTAAAAGGAATGGCCCTATAGAGCAAAATATTTGAATTTGCATGGTGAACGCACATGTAGCGCTACAGCTCCCACATAGACAAACAGACACACTATGGTGTAAATCCATTTGAATGCAATCACTTTTTGACAGCATCCCCTTTGATTTAAACAAGACTTTCCTACATGTTTGCCCATGGAAGAAGTGGTCAAAAATTGAACCTGAATGCCAAAACATTCAGGAGATAAATGGTGCTCAAACTTAATATACTTTAAAATGACTAAAACCAAATCAAATTGTGTAGAAATGATAATGGTCCTACATTCATACAGTTTATTGACCGTGTTCAGCTCACACAATCACTGAAATGAAGGCTAGACAGTCAGGAAGCATAGAAAATGAAAAATAACATGGATAGAGGACTATTTTTATCATATTTTGATAGTGAGGAAATAACACATTTTCAGTGCAGCCCTCCAGACCGCATTGAAGACCGAATGCGGCCCCAGGGCAAAATGAGTTTGACACCCCTGACTTAAATGGTCAAGTCTATTCTATTATCTATATTTCTATGATTTCAATAGGTTTTCTATTGAGGATTAACAGTATAATTTAAAACAAATATTCTCATTCAAGTCAACGTTATCTGATATGTGGACCTCCAACCATTTTTGTGGTACCATTTGAAAGTTGACATTTTCATTGTATTCCCATTTTAGTGCATCTATCAGCCAAAACATGACACCCACCCTGTATTCTAGAGCATGTTGTGTCTCAACCGATGGCAGGCACAACACAAAAATCTCAGATTATTTTTTTCAAGAAATTATAAAATAGTTTGACAACCCTGTTTGTAAGCTTTTAAATTAGATCAATCTCAACCGTCTATCTTTTCCAGTGATTAAGACATGGATGTCTCATGATATGATGGGGTATGCAAAAGGGGTCAACTTTGAGCACTTTTATCTCTTGAATGTTTTGGCATTCAGGTCCAAAGTGTCACTTTGAGCATATATGTATGGAAGGTTTCGTTCAAATTAAAAGGTTAAAAGGGGTGATTTAAAAAATGGATTGAATTCAAATGGATTTACCTTATGACACACACAGATACAAACAGCCGCTCTCACAAACAGCCCTGGAATTGATACTAAATTAATCTCCTAATGTATTGTTGTTTCATAGCAACTAGAAACCCCTCCTGTGACCCTGATCCACTGATCTGAGAGCCTGATTAAACACACAAACATACACCACCCCCTACACACACACACACACCCCGCACTGTTGATGCACAAACACCCTGCATAAAAACAAAATGAACACAAATACACAGGGATTATGCTTGCTCAGTGTGAAGCATTGGGAGGTCAATAAAAACAGTAAACGCCATGCAGGCATTTAAATAGCAAACCCATGTGGTTGGTTTACTATCTCCATATCCTCCATGTTGCCCAGAGTGGCAGAGTTACATTCTTGAATAGGCTTGTTCTAACAAGATGTCTTCTTGTTCACTGTGCTCAAGGTTTTCCAAACCCCTGGCTGCATCTAAATTGGCTTAAAGAGCATTGTTTCCTTATCTGCCTTCCTTCGTGATGACCACTTCTCCAAAGCAGCAGGAGGCAATAGGTAAAAACAATAATGGATACATATCCAACTAATCCATCAATCAAATGGAACAAAAGTAAAGGAGAGAAATAGATTAATTCAATCACAGTATTAGAGCACAGCCGCTGTTGTCCAGGCAGGTCTGTTGTCCTTGGGAATTGGGAGGAGCAGATTGGGCCATTTTTTTGATAATCCTTTGAGAAAGAATTGTTAAAATCAGTTTAAGTTTCCAATTCTCTACTTTCAAATCCTTAATCCATATAAATTCTATGGAATACCCCAATGTGCAATTCCTGTAGGATAAAAAAATACATATGCATAATTAAGTAAAGGGGTCACAAAAGGAAGCTTTGGTAAAGTTGTGCGAACAACTCAAGGCTCTTTCATGCCTTTAGCACTTTGTTCAGTGTGTTTGGTTGTGTACCAAGGAAACGCCTCACTAGCATTAGCAGGAAGAGGGAAAATGTCTAGCTAATCTCAGCTAGGCCACTGCAAAGAGGATAGGACTATGAATCTAGACTCACAGGAACTCACACACTCTCCCTATGTTTACAAGTTTACTGTGAAGCACAAGGATTATCGCCTAGGTTACTTGGCAGTAGCATGCTTTGACAACAATGAAAGAAAAAGAGGCATTGATAAAGTATTATAAATGAAAGGGAAAGAGGGACACCTAGTCAGCTGTACAACTGAATGCCTGCAACTTAAATGTGTGGAAATGGTGGCTCTTAACCTTCATACAATAACACTTCTCAAATCCTTATCTCACACTTTGAAGTAGATTATCTTACCGCATCCCCCACGTTCTGGAATATTTCGGTTTAGTATATGTATTTTATAGCTGTTCTATAAATACAGCATGTTCTGATATGTTCTAATCTAAATAATGTTCTAAGTGGCATGTATGAACCTTGTTTTATACTTCAGTTTTACTTGTGTTATTATTACTAACATTAGTAGTAGTAGTAGCAGTAGCAGTAGTAATAATAGTATTAGTGTTATAGTGCTTGTGTTATTATTACTAACATTAGTAGTAGTAGTAGCAGTAGCAGTAGTAATAATAGTATTAGTGTTATAGTGCTTGTGTTATTATTACTAACATTAGTAGTAGTAATAGTATTAGTGTTATAGTGCTTGTGTTATTATTACTAACATTAGTAGCAGTAGTAGCAGTAGCAGTAGTAATAATAGTATTAGTGTTATAGTGCTTGTGTTATTATTACTAACATTAGTAGTAGTAGTAGCAGTAGTAATAATAGTATTAGTGTTATAGTGCTTGTGTTATTATTACTAACATTAGTAGCAGTAGTAGCAGTAGCAGTAGTAATAATAGTATTAGTGTTATAGTGCTTGTGTTATTATTACTAACATTAGTAGTAGTAGTAGCAGTAGTAATAATAGTATTAGTGTTACAGTGCTTGTGTTATTATTACTAACATTAGTAGTAGTAATAGTATTAGTGTTATAGTGCTTGTGTTATTATTACTAACATTAGTAGTAGTAATAGTATTAGTGTTATAGGGCTTGTGTTATTATTACTAATATTAGTAGTAGTAGTAGCAGTAGTAATAATAGTATTAGTGTTACAGTGCTTGTGTTATTATTACTAACATTAGTAGTAGTAATAGTATTAGTGTTATAGTGCTTGTGTTATTATTACTAACATTAGTAGTAGCAGTAGCAGTAGTAATAATAGTATTAGTGTTATAGTGCTTGTGTTATTATTACTAACATTAGTAGTAATAATAGTATTAGTGTTATAGGGCTTGTGTTATTATTACTAACATTAGTAGTAGTAGTAGCAGTAGTAATAATAGTATTAGTGTTATAGGGCTTGTGTTATTATTACTAACATTAGTAGTAGTAATAGTATTAGTGTTATAGTGCTTGTGTTATTATTACTAACATTAGTAGCAGTAGTAGCAGTAGCAGTAGTAATAATAGTATTAGTGTTATAGTGCTTGTGTTATTATTACTAACATTAGTAGTAGCAGTAGCAGTAGTAATAATAGTATTAGTGTTATAGTGCTTGTGTTATTATTACTAACATTAGTAGTAATAATAGTATTAGTGTTATAGTGCTTGTGTTATTATTACTAACATTAGTAGTAGCAGTAGTAATAATAGTATTAGTGTTATAGTGCTTGTGTTATTATTACTAACATTAGTAGTAGCAGTAGTAATAATAGTATTAGTGTTATAGTGTTGTGTTGACCTCTTGCTCCTTCATAGCATTTCAAAATAAACCTTTCCATGCCCATTATTGTCCTCATTGCAGAGAACAGCATTTCAGAACCAGGCACCTCCCAAATGTCGCTTTCTGTAATTTCACCTTACATGACTTTGAGAGGCAGAAATCCAAAGGCAGACGGGTTACACAACTCTCAGTGGTACAGGATGTACAGTACAAACCTGTATGGGGTCATTTGGTGGTGCTGTGCATTGAATGTTATGCAAAGGTCCAACAATGCTCTCTGTTTAATTTAATACAGATCTTTACACCAATAGCAGTAGAGCAAGGTCTGACATACAACCAAAACATATGTTTTAGATTCCATACCCACGGTATATAGCATTAGAATAGTTTAATGCAAAGTAATGGAAGAAGCAGGAGCTCTGTAAGAATGCTCCAAATAGTATGCCTAAATCAAATCAAAGTAACTTCAAACCAAGTTAGGGCAACACATTATTGTGATAATTACCCATAATTTTAGGTAGCCTACATTTGTCAGTTGGTTGAACTATCCTTTTAAGGTAGGCCCATATGGTCGCTTAAATGTCAATGTTCTTAAATAGTTTTCTGACATTGAAAGTTGGCTGTAGCTCCGTGCATGCAATAGCTAACCTTAGTCTAAATTACTAAGAGTACATTGACCTGGAATTAGCTACTACTATTAGCATGCTATTTCCGGGTCAGCCATTTAAGATCCAGATAGTTTCCCCCCATCATTCTGTTGACGTCTTTCGGGGTAAGAAAAACTGTTTAAAGTATTTTAAAATATTGTTAATTACAACACTTTGTAATTAAGTAGTGACTCATTGTTAATCCCTTCCTTCAATCACATCTAATTTCCATCACCTATCTAGTACAAGCATCATCCATCCCAATTACTGCCACGCATCTATATGCATTACTGAGTCATCAACTGAGGAAGTTATGTTAGCACACAGGGTCTCAGATTTTGTCCAACACACTGTCTGTTTCTCCATGGAGCAGGTTCCTAGAACTGACTCTCTATGGGGACCCAGTTGATGGTTGCACCATGGAGCAACAGCACGCCAAGCAAACTATCCACCGCCTCTGAGCAGGATCCCTTAATCACTGACACAGCACATGCATTCTCCCTAACCAAATTAGACATGACATTTAAGGACCTAAATTAAGGGTGGAAAACAAGCTACGCTGTTTATAGGCAAAAGTGGGACTTAGTGTTTGGCTGTCTTTTGGGCAAACTGGGAGTTCCGGTTGAGGTGATGGTACTCACTGACAAATGAATGTGAAATTGACCCTGACACTCTCCCTCCTCCTCAGAGTTAGAATACCCACTGATAGCCGTTTGAGATAACACATGAATTGTACTTCAGAACTTGTGTATTATGATACATTTTTGTTGCGCCATTCTTTCTAAATCAGACAAAAGGGTGGGGTAAATAAAAAGGTACCTGGACTACAGAAGTTGTGCAGCATTGAATTCTACAGCCAGGAATCTACTTCTACAACCCCTTAGTATTATGCGGCTGTTATGTGACTCTTGACAGATTGATAGCCTGTAAATTACTGGACAATCAGGTGAAGTAAGGTCACTATGCTCCTGAAAAGATTAGCGGCTGACAGCATGTAATCTTTGTTGACCAATCTCATATGGTGAGAGAGCTTTATGATTGGCTGGCAGTTTCAGAGCGTTGCTTTCTCTCAAGTAACAGCATGCACTGCAGCTCTGCCAAGTGAGTCCTACAGCCAATGTCATTCATTGCATCATGTTCACGATGCAAACATTGCCATGTGATAGGGAGATGGACAGCGAATTGCACTTTAGATGAAGTCGTAGATTACGTTCAGTTCATGGTAAACACACCAGAGGGCCAACATATTCCTTGGAAAAATAGTATATTAGTAAACAGTAGAGGATGCCCTCTTCTCTTTTACTGAATCAAAGATATATGATAAAGGTCAACTAATCTAATAAAAGATCTGTGGGAGCATCACATTACATATCCATCAAGTTCAACTCTACCAAATATTTAGTGAAGCCAACTACATATTTTTGCTGAGTTTCAGCCCAAATGAGACATTACAAAAGGGCTCTGTCTGTCTGTCTGTCTGTCTGTCTATCTGTCTGTCAATCTCTGAACTGTATGTCCCATAGGACAGGATCTCATTGTCAAACTCGGATGAGTAACTTGACTGTTAGCTCAGGGTTTATTTATGTTGAGCAATGTAATAATTCTTTTATTGTTTTTCAGTGGATGCAATACTCGGAAGAGCCTTATATGGTGTCAGCATGTACTCAATGGGAGGAAGAAACCCAATGACCCTCTGCTTTGGCGGAGCTCCAAGTCCTATCAAAGTCAAATGAATAGACACCATACACACAATACACTGTTTCCCCAGTTCCCCTCCCCCTCTCCAACAAGGATAGAGTCATACTAGTAAAATGGGAACATTCCTTCAACAGGAATACAACCATCTGCTAGTACAGACCACAGACAAACAGGAATTGTTGTTGACCAGCCAGCTGTTTACTGCATGTCTCAGTCATAGCGGAAGAGAATGAGGAAATCGATATTGTATTGTACTCTGAACCTAGTAACATCTTTCACGTATAAACTAAATCCATTCCCCATACTGACTTTATTTTAAGCCTTGCGAAGTGTTACGGAAATATATCACGTACCCGAAAGACATGAAGGGGCTAGGGACAGGCTGTAGTACAGACACGCACCACGTGAACACGATAGTCGCCCCTTATATGGTCACGAGGGCGCACTTTGACTGGAGTGTTTGAGTTCAGTACGATTCGGAGAAATCAGAAATGTACTCCATGTTCTTCTAACCACTGATGCAAATCAAACGCATACAGCACCTTTTGCGCATAATAGATCGTGCATTCTGATGCATTGACAGGTGTATCTGCACAAATAATGCATTTTTAAATATATATGTTTATTACCATAATGATAATTGTAATTGATATAATCCGAACATTAATCAAATATGGTTATTTCAACAATCCAGCAATCTTCGTCAAACATTTGAAATATGCAGCATTTTAGAGTGGAGGGATGATAATTGTAACGACCCTGGGTTTATATGCTTGTTTTATTACAATATTGAAAATAATATTGCATGGAAACAATTGAATGATAGCTAATTGTGATAAAATAATTATCAGTCAAAGGTTTTTGATTTCATGGGTTGTGGAATATAGCAATTTGCACCAATAAATAAGTCAGGTGTATGACAATTTAGTGTTATTTTAAAAACAGTTTATTTGACCCACATAACATAGCTAGATAGTTACGAGTTACGTGTCCAGTTGGCTAGATGTGCCAAGACTGAATAAAATCAGGGGAATCGTGCAGGTCGGTCTTTAAATAAGATATGAATAGTCAGAGTTGTGTTCAGAAAATGTACGTCATACATAAGGAATTATATGATGAAATAAATGATTTAATAATTTGTGCGGAAAATAATAGAAATTATGATTCCCACTATTTGAAATAATTTGAATGATGATCGCACCCACATTGGAAATGGTACATTCCGGATCCTACGTCATCCATTGTTTACTAAATATCGAGGGGGTTACTTGCTTGCTTTTCTGCCGAGCAACGTGGCGAGAGGAGGGAACTGATATACGCTCCCATTCATTTCGAAAATACAGCTGAGAAACACACAAAATACAACAAAATGCCTTGTCGAAAGGAGAATTACATCCTATTGGAGCAGTCTGTTACCGTCGATTCGAAAGAAGTGGACGCTTTGGTCACGAAAATCGGCGAGGCGCTGCAGCTTCACAACAATAGTGCTAATCAAAAGACGATGTCGTGTCTCCACGGTCTCACCGGCAACTGCAGCAACATCAAACAAGCTAACAACAACAACAATGGCGTGGCCATGCAAAAACGTACCGGGTGCTGCATACGGCTTCGAAACCGGGGGCAACGTAGTAACAGAGCTAGTCCATACAGCTTCCCTGGCTCAAGTAACCAGGAGTGGGACAATTTCAAACCTTGGAACCGAAAGAGGATCAACGCAGCTGTCGAGAACGACGACCCACATCAGTTACTTCAGGAATTATTATTGTCTGGGAATCTAATCAAAGAAGCAGTCAGGCGGCTGCAGTTTTCTACGACGGAGTGTGGGGATCTTTCGGACAATCTGCAATGCTGATGATGCGGACAATGTATTCATTATCGCGATGTTACGGACAAAACGAAAATACTATTTTGCTGACATAGCTAGCTAGTTAACGTTATACTATACATGTTGAACGATTAAATATGTCATGGTGGTAACGTTAGCATGTCTAATTTGTGACCGCTAATTTAGGCTTTTCATTTAGCCAATGAGTTAGCTAGTTAACGTTAGCCATGTTTGAAACTCACTTCACCTTTTGATGGTTCATTTAGATTTTTGTTTATTGGTTGGGACTCTCCTTTTCACTTCGTTGGCTTAGTTAGTAGCTAGTAATGTAAACCAAGTGAACGCTTCACGTTGACCTTGTTTACAAATCTAATCTCAGGCCGCCAGCATTGCCTGTTTTTTTTGTTTTGGTCAGTTAGATTTGAAACGACCCGATTCAAACCAAGGTCTTACGTTACTAGTTAGCATGCTAGGCTAGCGCCACACTCATGCCAGGGTGGATTCCAAACGTCCCCAGCATTCCAACACCGACGGCAGCTTTGTATTTCCTTTACAAAGAAGGAACGGGATCAACAACCAGCTACCAAACCGTGTAAGAGACGGAGGCAGGCGACATTTCACATGGTTCTGACTAAACGTCTCTTCGAACTGTCTGGGGGCGGTGTATTTTTCATAATGATGGGACACTGTTGTGCTTAACCTTGCGGATTTGTGTTTATCATTTTCCCATTGTCTGTGTCAAGTTATTTACCATGACCACTTCGCAACGAAGTATTTCATAATGTTCCTGAGTATTCAGGCCTTTTGGTGTATTAAAATAAACATGGTGTTTTTTTTTCAATTTGGTGTGTGTATGCTTTTCGCCATCAGATAAAGGTTCCAATAAAATATAGCTAGTAACTACAGCACTTGGGAAGCCTGTCGTCATACTACTATACAAAACGCTGCCCCATGGACACCGAACAAAAATATAAACATGCAACATTTTCAAATATTTTACTGAGTTCATAAGGTAATCAGTAAATTGAAAAATCATTAGGCCTCAATCTATGGATTTCACATATGCATTTGTTGGTCACATAGCCTAAAATAATTAGGGGAGTGGATCACAATACCAGTCAGTATCTGGTGACCACCATTTGACTCACGGAGCGCGACACATCTTCGGAAGAACAGACATTTTCAGCTTCCAGGAATGACATACAGATCCTTGCGACATGGAACCATGCATTATGTTGAAACATGAGGTGATGGGGGCGGATGAATGGCATGCCAATGGGCCTCTGGATTTTGTCACGGTATCTCAGTGCATTAAAATTGTCATTATAAAATGAAATTGTGTTCGTTTTTGGTAGCTTATGCCTGCCCATTCCATAACCCCACTGCCACCATGGGACACTCTGTTCACAACGTTGACGTCAGCAAACCGATCGCCTACACGACGACATACACGCCGATACATGCTCCATACATTTGAAACCGGGATTCATCCACGAAAAGCACACTTCTCCAGCGTGCTAGTGACCATAGAATATGAGCATTTGCCCACTGAAGTCGGTTACGACTCCGAACTGCAGTCAGGTGAGGACAAAGCGCACACAGATGAGATGAGCTTCCCTGAGACGGTTTCTGACAGTTTGCAAAAATTATTCGGTTGCGCAAACCCACAGCTTCATCAGCTGTCAGGGTGGCTTGTCTCAGACAATCCTGGATGTGGAGGTCCTGGGCTGGCATGGTTATACATGGTCTGCAGTTGTGAGGCTGGTTGGAAGTACTGACCAAATTCTCTAAACAACGTTGGTGGTGGCTTATAGTACAGAAATTAACATTTACATTCTCTGGCAACAGCTCTGGTGGACATTCCTGCAGTCAGCATGCCAATTGCAAGCTCCCTCAACTTGTGACATTGTATTGTGTAACAAAACTGCACATTTTAGTGTCCTTTTCTTGTCCCCAGCGCAATATGCATCTGTGTAACGACCATGCTGTTTAATCAGCTTCTTGATATGCCACACCTATCAGGTGGATGGATTTTCTTGGCATAGGAGAAATGCTAACTAACAGGGATGTAAAACAAATGTGTGCAAAACATTTGAGAGAAATACACTTTTCATGGGTATGGAATATTTCGAGGATATATTTTATTTCAGCTCATGAAACATGAGACCAACACTTTACATGTTGTTTATATTTTTGTTCAGTGTAGTTTCATAGTTGATTACACTTTCCCCATATTAAATGTACTGCTTTATTTATTCCATCAATTAATGCTAAAAAACATTTAACCCCCTGTTCAATATGTTTTTCGGGGCATTGCCTGTGTGTGTAGTCGCTGTTGGAAAAGACATGTCCATTTTCTAGTGTTAAGTTCTGGGGTTTGCCCCCAGTGGCCTACACTACACTGGTTGACGATAGTTTGTGGAAAACATGTTTTGCTCTTCCTTTTACTATATAGCCAGTGTGACGGCCAATAAATTGTTGAAGTGTCTCTTCCCCCATTAATTTTATACTGGATGTTCAGCTACACGTCATTATAATTTATGGTCACAATAGCAGATATTCGTGCAAATAAAGAATAGATGGTAGCATGTTTTGGTTGTGTCTTACTGTCGTACGTGACTGGGGAACATTCTCTTAAATGAGTGTCCAGAAATGACACCCTGTTAAGTCAAAGTATACCAGAGTGAATCTCCATAGAGGTCTAGGGATCAAAAGATGCCAAAATATGAAATTAAGAAGAGAACCACCACTGTTGACCCAAATCCTTATTATTTTCTAAATGACACAAGAGAGTTTCTTTTGCAGCAGGCTACATTAGGAAAATGTTGCAATATTCCCTCTTTCTAGACTATGGTGTGACCCAAAATCAGATCCATGTCCACACCTACTTGTGTTTATTCTACAAAAATTGCTCCATATAAACCTGTTTTGTGACCACATGTTGAGAAGTAGGCATAGTCATATACTATCCTCATGGTGAAACAGAAATCAACCTTGTTTTCATTCTGTCGGTTTGAATCTGTTGATGACCCCATGTGGATAAAACTATACTGATAACCACTTTAATTTAAATGTTCAGTACACAAAGTGTGCTACTGAGGAACAGACACCAGATAGCAGTATACGACTAGGACGTGGAAAACATCTAATTACTTATTTTTTTGCCTGTGAATATTTGAGTCATTTTGGCTTCCAAATAACCTCAAATAATAAGATTATGTAAACAAATGGACTTCCATATACACATATGGGAATTCACAGCTAGTGTGACAGGCTATGAAGTTGAGATTTACACCAATTTCAACCACAAACAATACTATAAATAATTTGTCAGAGCATTGTGAGCATTTTGCTGGCAACAATCAGAAGCCTATTGTGGCTTGTATGTGGTATAAATAAATCAGGGTTTTCATTGTAAATAGAGAATCATGTAGAAAAGTTTAATTTCAAACCTTCATAGAGCCTTAACATTTTAAAAGATGTTTATAAAGAGAGAACCAAGTGTGCCAGTGTCACTCCCTCAGGATATGCCAGATACTGGAAACCTTGCTGCTGCTATTGCTTTCAATGTCACAAACATTGAATCCTAGATAATTGTATACATAAGGACAAGCTCTTTGTCCTACATTCTTCCCTTCAATTACCAAATAAAATTAGAGAGGGTTAGAAGAGTGGGGCTGAAGTCATTTGAATGGCATCCAATCTCTTTTAAGATAATCATAGGTTACACTTTATTTTACCTTAACCCTTATTTGGAATGTGCTTTCAGGACAGAAATACCCACACCTAATCAGCAGCCATTGTGAGGTGCCACCCATCTCTCCTCTCGCCCTAATCAGATACCAGCTTGGCATATGGAAGGCAAACGTTAGAACACACATGCATGTGTTACTGGAACAAGCAGCAACAAAACGTTGGTTTAACGTACTGATAACAGACAGGGTTCATTAACCTCATTACCATGTCTCAACTGGAGAAGTGCCCCAGCACAACAAGGGGGCTGTTCTACCAAATACCACCTCATAGCAGCTAGGAGAGAAAAGGCTTCATAGGAAATCTATTAATATTTGATTGGTATGATTGTTGTATACTGACATTGCTCTAGACACAGACATGTGCCGCCCTGTCCGTAGAGTGCAGAGACAGGATTGTGTTGAGGCACTGTCTGAGCAGCCCTGTCTGAGACTTACTTTATGGCACGTGTCAAACTCATTCCACGGAGGACCGCGTGTCTGAGGGGTTTTGCTCCGCCCTTGTACTTGATTGGTGAATTAAGGTCACTAATTAGTAAAGAACTCCCCTCATCTGGTTGTCTAGGTCTTAACTGAAAGGAAAAAACAAAAACCTGCAGACACTTGGCTCTCTCTTTCTCTCTTTCATTCTTCCCTTCTCTCCATTTCTCACTGTCTCCACTCAGAATGAAGAGTGGAGTGACATCTGTGTATCTTTACCAAGCATCGCACGTCCATCCTGATTTGAGAGCTTAAACAGAATGTAAGCTTGCTGAATATGGAAGGTCGTACAAGGCTAGTCCTTACCAGTCAATTATGAAATTTGAACAGAAAACTCGTTAGATCCATAGGCGTACAAAGTTAACAAAAGCTGATTTGTAGCCCCTAGAAATCTTTTTGGTGTCGGATGAAATCTATATTTAGTATTTAAGCTAGCTACTTGGCATTCAATATCCTTGCAACATCGCTTAAGCGTGGAAAGATATTTATGCCATCTCTTTGACGTGCGTATGTTTAGCCCTTGAGCTAACTCTGGCACTGGATAAATATGAACATTTAGCTTCAGTACAAGACTGAGTCGGCAATGCCTATGATGTTGGATTAAAATCAGGGTGTGAGTCATTCCTTCAGACTACAATGTGTCGTAGTCATTTTGCTTTACTCTCTCTCTCTCTCTAGTCTTTTTTAGCATGGGACTGCTTCGCCAAGTGTGCAAATCCCTTCCCAAAATGTGTGGGAAAAGAGAGAAGGAAAATCAAACATGGAGAGGGAAGAAGTTGCCCCTAGCTAGACAGTAAAGGTCAGTTTAGCATTTACCCTCCTATATGGTTAGGATTTGAAGAGAGTAAGCTAATTGTAGAAATGTACAGGTTGGATATGTCAATGCATACATTGTGAGGGTTAATCAACAGAGACACACTCTAAACTGACAATTTGTTTTGTATTATGATGCTGTTGGAGTGTGGAGAGGATGCCTGGTGACACTCATTCAGACATCAGGTGATCAAAGGCATGGCTTCCACAAGGAATAATCCCATCTCTGACTGGTTCACCACGACTTGATTGAAAGGATTTTCACTCATCGTTTAGGAACGATGAAGGTATTAAACTGTGAGTATGATTAAGAGTTCCCGAGTGGCGCAGCGGCCTAAGGCACTGCATCTCAGTGCTAGAGGCATCACTACAGACCCTGGTTCAATTCCAGGCTGTGTCACAAACAGCTGTGATTGGGAGTCCCGTAGGGCGGCACACAATTGGCCCAGCGTCGTCCGGGTTAGGGTTTGGCTGGGGTAGGCCATCATTGTAAATAATAATTTGTTCTTAACTGACTTGCCTAGTTAAATCAAAATTTTTACTTACAAGAGGAAAAGTGAAAGACAGAAAAATCATCCTCACATAATTCACACTTTAAAAAAGCTGTTCCAATTAAAACATTCGGCAAGTATTCAGACCCCTTGACTTTGTTCCACATTTTATTACGTTACACCCTCATTCTATAATTGATTAAATCGTTAAATCGTTCTACACACAATACCCCATCATGACAAAGCAAAAAAACGTTTTTAGAAATTATAGCAAATTTATACAAAATAAAAAACTGAAATATCACATACACACAAGTATTCAGACCATTTACTCAGTACTTTGTTGAAGCACCTTTGGCAGCGATTACAGCCTCAAGTCTTTTTGGGTATGACACTACAAGTTTGCCACATCTGTATTTGTGGAGTTCTTCCCTTCTCTGCAGATCCTCTCAAGCTCTGTCAAGTTGGATGGGAAGCGTCGCTACACAACTATTTTCAGGTCTCTCCAAAGGTGTTCGATCGGGTTCAAGTCCGGGCTCTGGCTGGGCCACTCAAGGACATTCAGAGACTTGTTCCCGAAGCCACTCCTACTTTGTCTTGGCTGTGTGCTGTTGTTGTCCTGTTGGAAGGTGAACCTTCACCCCAGTCTGAGGTCCTGAGCGCTCTGAAGCAGATTTTCATCAAGGATCTCTCTGATCTCTCTAGTCTCCTGACTAGTCTCCCAGTCTCTGCCGCTGAAAAACATCCCCACAGCATGATGCTGCCACCACCATGTTTCACTGTAGGGCTGGTGCTAGGTTTCCTCTAGATGTGACGCTTGGCATTCAGGCCAAAGAGTTCAATCTTAGTTTCATCAGACCAGACCAGAGAATCTTGTTTCTCAAGGTCTGAGAGTCCTTTAGGTGCCTTTTGGCAAACTCCAAGCAGGCTGTCATGTGCCTTTTACTGAGGAGCGGCTTCCATCTGGTCACTCTACCATAAATGCCTGATTGGTGGAGTGCTGCAGAGATGGTTGTCCTTCTGGAGAGATGGTTGTCCTTCTGGAAGGTTCTCCCATCTCCACAGAGGAACTCTGGAGCTCTGTCAGAGTGACCATCGGGTTCTTGGTCACCTCCCCTGACCAAGCCCCTTCTCCCCTGATTGCTCAGTTTGGCCGGGTGGCCAGCTCTAGGAAGAGTCTTGGTGGTTCCAAACTTCTTCCATTTAAGAATGATGGAGGCCACTGTGTTCTTCGGGACCTTCAATGCTGCAGACATTTTTTGGTACCCTTCCCCCAGATCTGTGCCTCGACACAATCCTGTCTCTGCACTCTACGGACAATTCCTTCAACCTCATGGCTTAGTTTTGCTCTGACATGCACTGTGAATTGTGGGACCTTATATAGACAGGTGTGTGCCTTTCCAAATCATGTCCAATCAATTGAATTTACCACAGGGGAACTCCAATCAAGTTGTAGAAACATCTCAAGGATGATCAATGGAAACAGGATGCACCTAACCTCAATTCCGAGTCTAATAGCAAAAGGTCTGAATAAATTATTTCAGTTTTTTTTTTAAATAAAGTGGCTAAATAATGTTTATAAAAGCGTGTTTTTTCTTTGTCGTTATGGGGTATTGTATGTACATTTTTGAATTTTTTTTGTATTTAATCCATTTTAGAATAAGGCTGTAACAAAATGTGGAATAGGTGAAGGGGTCTGAATAATTTCTCGAATGCACTGTATATCGATATCAAAAGGCAACCTAATCCAAAGCGCTCTATCAAATAAACAGTGTTTTTAATCTCCTCTCATTTTAAATATCAACTGGCAGTCTATCCAGCCCACTTCTCTTTTAGAGATTTCCACTGACATGATCATAGATTAATTACATATTCCACCCACTGACACAGAAAGGAGAAACTGTATGCTGAGCGCTCACTCAAGCTCCAAGTGGCACTCTCATGCATTTTTCCTCCACCACACTTTAGTTCAACCGAGAGTGCTGCTCTAGTATTGAGCCATAAAGTAACATAAGAGCCCTTAATATGTGTGTTTTAATCGCTCACATCTTAACTTGTGTCAGTTTTTAGTCCTCCCAACTGGACTGAAAACATCGCCACTGCACTTGTAAATTAAAGCATTAAAAGTAGTGTTACTCAACCCAATGTATACTGAACAAAAATATAAATGCAACAAGTAAAGTGTTGGTCCCATGTTTCATGAGGTGAAATAAAAGATACCAGAATTTTTCTATATGCACAAAAGGCTTATTTCTCTCCAATTTTGTGCACACATTTGTTTACATCCCTGTTAGTGAGCATTTCTTTTTTGCCAAGATAATCCATCCACCTGACAGGTGTGGCATATCAAGAAGCTGATTAAAGAGCATGATCATTACACAGGTGCACCTTGTGCTTGGGACAATAAAAGCAGTTTTGTCACACAACACAATGCCAAAGATGTATCAGGTTTTTAGGGAGCATGCAATTAGCATGCTGACTGCAGGCATGTCCACCAGAGCTGTTGCTAGATAATTTAATATTAATTTCTCTACCAGAAGCCACCTCCAATGTTGTTTTAGAGAATTATGCAGTATGACCAACCGGCCTCACAAACGCAGACCATGTGTAACCGTGCCAGCCCAGCACCCCCACATCCGGCTTCTTCACCTGTGGGATCGTCTGAGACCAGCCACCCAGAAAGCTGATGGAACAGGACTATTTCTGTCTGTAATAAATCTCTTTTGTGGGGAAAGACTAATTCTGATTGGCTGGGCCTGGCTCCACAATGGGTGGACCTGGCTCCCAAGTGGGTGGGCCTATGCCCTCCCAGGCCCACCCATGGCTGTGCCCCTGCCCAGTCATGTGAAATCCATTAGGGCCTAATTTATTTATTTCAATTGACTGATTTCCTTACATGAACTGTGACTGAGTCAAATTGTTAAAATTGTTGCATGTGGCGTTTTATATTTTTGTTCAGTATAATTACGTATTTTGTCTTTCAGCATATGTGGTCGCTACAGTTACATTGGAACCAGGAAATATGAAAGAAGGGAACCAAACAGAAACATTGCAAATGAACAATAACAACCCCATGAATAATAGACTAGAGGTCTAAAGCAAACACTGCACTAGTGATATCAGACCAATTTAGTATAATTTGAGAGTTACTGTAGGCTTCGTTAGGGGAAATGAGGGATGTATATAATTCCAGGTGCTAGTGTTCCCATTTTGAGATATCTCATTAACCCAGTTACATTAGACAGGAGGGGGTGTATTCTTCCAAGGACAAAGCAAAGGATATTCCCTGTTGGGTTCAGAGGTCAGACAAGTGGGTGGAGCTTGAGGAGAACACACTACTGCTGCATGCCTTTCTCTCCATGCACCACGACAATGTAGACCACTACCTATAACCTCAGTACTGAATATCAGTTAACTCATTCTGAGAATACTTACAACTGACTGTTGTAATAGCCCCCCACCCCAAAGAAATCCATGCAGCTTTAGTCAAACAACTTCCAAATGGTTAAACACTGATTATAACAGTCAGAGGCCATCATCTAAACAAGCCTTTTGCTGACAATTCTTAGAACATGGCACTGGAACTTTACTAAAGACATTACTAAAGACGTACCATGAGAGTAAACTGCCAATCCCAATGAACTATGGGACCCTGGAAAGCAAGGGGGGATCGATTCTCTATTCTGCTTCCAAAATGGGCACTGTGCTTCCTTGAGGTCTGTGTGACGTAAGGGTTTAATGAGACTACGTTTGAAGCTTGGGATGAAAGACTTGTGCTCAGGGCCTCAGCGATGGGGGAGGACCAGATATCTACACACACGAGGCACTTGAAATACCCCCAGCAACAAGCAACAGGCGTGGTATTGCAAGAGCTAGGTTCTGCAAGTCCATTCTTTTATAACCATACTATTAGAACGTGAGAATAGTTTTGAAGCTATAGCAGGACGTTTCTCCATAACTTTCAGTGCTCTTGGCCCGGTGTTCTCTCCCTGAGTGTCCCAGCAGTGTTTTTGCCTCATGGCGTGTTTTGTTCTCTCTCTGCCCTGGGAATGCCTGGCCCTCATTTTGACTTCTGCACCATCCTGCTTCAGATTGAGGCTCTGTACTAGCCATGAAGTTGCAATCCCGAACCACTTCAAATGACATTGATGACATAGTTGGTTGCCAATGTAAACAATGTTTATAAACAACAACACAGGTCATAAACAATGGTGTAACAAAGCCCTTTTGCTTTAACATTGTTACTTTACTCACCTACAGTAGATTGTGTGTCCTATTTCCGACAGGGCTTTAGTACAGCAAAATGAGAGATGAAAGGGGGAACATTGGGTAAAACTTAAATATCCTATTGATCTCACACACAATGAATACTCACATCTGTACTCTGCTACTCTGACCTATTTGTGAAATACTACCAGAAATTACTGGTCAATCTCTTCTCATGTCTCTTTCACCCCATACCCCTAAAAGAAGATGTACTACATAGCCCATCCCATGTCCTTCTGCCTGTCCAAACAACAATATCCCTCCTTGAACCACTCTATGGTCATCTTAAAATAGTGAGAACGAGTGAGAGAGAAGATGGCAGAGATATAACGTTACAGGGAAAGTAAAAGCAGAGAAGGCAGGGTTGTTTATCAAATGGAATCTTTTTTTATAGAAACTTAAACATCTTGACATACATTTCACATACATTTTAACAAGAAAGTATGATATTGTGATCAGTAATGTGAACTATATTCTCTATTAGTGTTTCCTGACTTAACCTGCTGTATGTTAAACACAGCTGCAAGGCTGCAGGATGTCTAACCATTTCCCTTAGGCAGAAAGATTTACCCCAGGGATAGAACTGTTAGTAAAGTGAATATACTTCCAGAGCCATGAAATAGGAATTGAGTTTGGGGTCCAAGTACTTAGACACAACTAGCATTCAAACTAAAACAGTTTATATTTGTATATCCTCTAAAAAGAATCCAGGAAAAGGATGCAGTAAAATAAACAGCTCAACCCATAAAGCATCCGAAGTAAAAACTGTTATGACATGCCTGGTCCGGATGGTGTCTGATCACTGTCAACACACATTCTCTCTCCCTCAGTCTCTTTCTCTGATCTCTCCCTTCTCTTAACCGTCTTTCTCTCTCTCACACACACTCGCAAGCAAGCACGCACACACACACAGTTTTGTTTTGCTATCCTTGTGGGGACCAAATAATTGAATCCAATCCCAAATCTTATTTTCCCTAAACTTAACCCTTAACCTAACCATAACAATAACCTTAAACCTAAGACTAACCTTAACCCCAAACCCCTAATCCTAAAACTATACCTAACCGTAACTCCTAACCCTAATTCTGACCCTAACCCTAATTGTAACCCTAACCCTAAACCTAACTCCTAAGCCTAGAATAGCATTTTTCTTCATGGGGCCCACAAGGCTAGTTCAACAAAAAGACACACACCCACGAACACACACCCACACATTGCCCACTAATTAGCTTGAATGACTGTGTGTGTGTGTGTGTGTGTTCGTTTTCTCCAGAGGTTTGGGAGTACTTGTCCAGCTGGGTCATGGATAGTGCTCTCATCCCTGTAGATCAAACACATGCAAATTAATTATATTCCAATAGCCTCACCAGAGAGCAATGCTGACTGGTGCGCTCTGTCTGATTGACTCCCTTATTATTTGAGTTTCATGTGTGTTTTATGAAAACTCACAGGGCCTGTTCAAACGGGACTCATCTGATGCAGCATCAAAAGGACTATTAGCACTCTCATGTTGGTTACTTTCCTGTCAACACAAAACGTTTTCCTGGGGTTGATGCCAGTCCTATTTGTCATTTATTCCCCAAATACAGAGGATAGAACATTGCATAAATGATACAATCCCTCCAATAATATTGAATGGGTGTACTGAGATGCACTCTGGAAATGGATGTGGATTATTGTCCTTGATTCTCTTGTCTAGACAGGTGGTTCCCAACCGGTGTACCGCAGCACAGTAGTGTGCCTTGAAGAACTCTCAGGTGTGACTTGAAACTTTTCCTATTATTGAAAAAAAAATGTACAGTCAATTATAGGCTAAACATGACATGTGGAATGCACATGGAATTTAGACTTAGAAGTGCTAGTGCCAGTCAGATAATACATTAAATGGGATCTGTATCCTAACTTGTTTCTCAGTCTGTTTGAGTGGCGTGCATCACGAGCAAAGTCATTTGTATAATTTTGTTTCATCTGTGAAAAACATTAGCACAGGCAAGTCTGATATTTTTTATGGCTCTGTGCTTAGCTACAGTGGGGAAAAAAAGTATTTAGTCAGCCACCAATTGTGCAAGTTCTCTCACTTAAAAAGATGAGAGAGGCCTGTAATTTTCATCATAGGTACGCTTCAACTATGACAGACAAAATGAGGAAAAAAAATCCAGAAAATCACATTGTAGGATTTTTTATGAATTTATTTGCATATTATGGTGGAAAATAAGTATTTGGTCACATACAAACAAGCAAGATTTCTGGCTCTCACAGACCTGTAACTTCTTCTTTAAGAGGCTCCTCTGTCCTCCACTCATTACCTGTATTAATGGCACCTGTTTGAACTTGTTATCAGTATAAAAGACACCTGTCCACAACCTCAAACAGTCACACTCCAAACTCCACTATGGCCAAGACCAAAGAGCTGTCAAAGGACACCAGAAACAAAATTGTAGACCTGCACCAGGTTGGGAAGACTGAATCTGCAATAGGTAAGCAGCTTGGTTTGAAGAAATCAACTGTGGGAGCAATTATTAGGAAATGGAAGACATACAAGACCACTGATAATCTTCCTTGATCTGGGGCTCCACGCAAGATCTCACCCCGTGGGGTCAAAATGATCACAAGAATGGTGAGCAAAAATCCCAGAACCACACGGGGGGACCTAGTGAATGACCTGCAGAGAGCTGGGACCAAAGTAACAAAGCCTACCATCAGTAACACACTACGCCGCCAGGGACTCAAATCCTGCAGTGCCAGACATGTCCCCCTGCTTAAGCCAGTACATGTTCAGGCAAGTCTAAAGTTTGATAGAGAGCATTTGGATGATCCAGATGAGGATTGGGAGAATGTCAGATGAAACCAAAATAGAACTTTTTGGTAAAAACTCAACTCGTCGTGTTTGGAGGACAAAGAATGCTGAGTTGCATCCAAAGAACACCATACCTACTGTGAAGCATGGGGTGGAAACATCATGCTTTGGGGCTGTTTTCTGCAAAGGGACCAGGACGACTGATCCGTGTAAAGGAAAGAATGAATGGGGCCATGTATCGTGAGATTTTGAGTGAAAACCTCCTTCCATCAGCAAGGGCATTGAAGATGAAACGTGGCTGGGTCTTTCAGCATGACAATGATCCCAAACACACCGCCCGGGCAACGAAGGAGTGGCTTCGTAGAAGCATTTCAAGGTCCTGGAGTGGCCTAGCCAGTCTCCAGATCTCAACCCCATAGAAAATCTTTGGAGGGAGTTGAAAGTCCGTGTTGCCCAGCGACAGCCCCAAAACATCACTGCTCTAGAGGAGATCTGCATGGAGGAATGGGCCAAAATACCAGCAACAGTGTGTGAAAACCTTGTGAAGACTTACAGAAAACGTTTGACCTCTGTCATTGCCAACAAAGGGTATATAACAAAGTATTGAGATAAACTTTTGTTATTGACCAAATACTTATTTTCCACCATAATTTGCAAATAAATTCATAAAAAATCCTACAATGTGATTTTCTGGATTTCTTTCCTCATTTTGTCTGTCATAGTTGAAGTGTACCTATGATGAAAATTACAGGCCTCTCTCATCTTTTTAAGTGAGAGAACCTGCACAATTGGTGGCTGACTAAATACTTTTTTCCCCCACTGTATACCACAGCCTCTGCCATAAAAATAAATGAAGCGTGGCTTGGTGTCCGTGGTTGCACATTTGCCATGCAGAAAAGCCCTTGTCTGTAGCCCAAACCGTTCGAAACTAAATCAACCATCATAAGAAAGGAACTATCAAAACTATACAAATGTTTCAAATAAACCCTATTTAACCTATATTTTTTTTAAAATGACACAGAAAATAGATGATTTGCAGTATGGCTCAGATGAAATGGAGGTCATTACCACAAATACATTAATAGGGACATTTTAGGTGTGCCAAATCATTTTATATCCCATTAATGTGTGCTAAGGTTACAAAAAAGGTTGGGAACCACTGGTCTAGACAAATAAGTAGGCCAGAGGTCCCTTGTGGTAAAACAATGTGTCACAATGAAAATATAAAAAATGTGTTCTGCCAAGTGAGAACTACTACTGAGAACTACTGCTATTTTGTTTGTTTGGCCAGAAATGGTTGGGAAAGAGTTCACTGTACATCAATTTTCTTCTACATCTTATGTGAAAATGGCTACCATACCAAGTAGATGTACAATATGCACGCAATCCACTCTGTTCCATTTAATGAAACATTCATCACTACTTCAGTGCTGTATGCCCAATGTCTCAGACTGCTAATTAATATTTAGACTGTCCTCATATGTTGACCGGCCCATAATGCACTGACATCTGTGCAGGTTGGCAGTAATATCAGGAACTCCTACATGTCCAAGAGATAAGGGGCTGGCCATGTGGCCCAAAAGCCATGTAAGGGAATCTGTGACTGTCAGGAGTAAAAACAATACTTTCTTGAGAATGTTCGGAAAAAGCTGGTGAGGTTTGGGATAGGCTAAAAAGCCTATGGTCTAGAAATATTTTCCCTACAGTATAATCCATGTGTCTGTACAGTATATCATTTACAGTATTTATAGGTAACTGAAGGGGAGAAATGTGAGAAAAACATTTTTGTTTTAGTGCTACATAGAGAAAACATTCTACACTGAGGGCAGGTTGGATTGTGTTATGGAGATGGCACCGTCTCTTCCCACTGGGCACACCACTTAATTGCGTAATATTTGGTTGATTCGTTGATCAATGAGATTACAACCTATTTTCACCCACTCAGAAATACAACCAAAGTTTGCTGAAGTCCTAATGTGGTATCACAATGATTCCCTTACATGGCTTTCACTCCTTCTAAAAGCACAAACAAATTCCAATGGAAAATCAAATGTCGGATTTTTAGTTTAGTTGTCACCAAAATGTGTCATCACTGTGCTTTCAACCATTTAAAAGCACAACAAAGTTCAAATGAGAATACAAGGGGAGATATTTTGTTTATTCATATATACAACAACTTAATGTGTTATCACTGTGCTTCATATACTAACACAACCAAAAGGCCTGGATTGCAATTGAGATGATTTATGTACGTGGTGCAAGTGGTCAGAGCTGTTTGAGATTCTGAACAGATTATTACAGCAATTGTGAAGATCTCCACAGACCTGAATCCAACATGTATTATTATATTATCATCAAAATTCCATTTGAAATCAACCACAGCTTGAAACCCTCAGCCTATATTTGTCTATATATAGTTTAAACAATAGCGTTTGATGACTTCCCAAATGCTATACAGGCCTCAATAGTATCACTGATGTTATATGATTGATAAAGTATGGTCACATATCATTTGCTCTGTTAAACCTACCCTGTGGAATGACTTTAATAGCAACAGTGAATCTATTAAGTGGAGATTTCTCAACAATCATTCTCATGATAGCACATTAGTAATAGTCAGTGACAAATTTCAAAGCTAAGCAGGGCTGGGATTGGTAAAAATAAACTTGGATGGGAGACCAAAATGATAGCTGTAGATAGCTCAACTCTCCAGGAGGTTCTGCACAGCCAATTGTTTTTTTCTTATAGTTGTTATTATGTTGAAGATTTGACGTTGTTTCAAAGGTACAAATTCAACATATTTTTTACAAGGTTTGTCTATGTTACCATGATAACATAATCCTGTTGTTGAAATTTCATAAACCTTTTACCCTCAAAACAACAATTTACGTTGCTTACTTTTTTCAAATCCAATGTATTTTCCACATAATTTGTCAACGTATTGTGACGTAGAATCTATGTTGAAACAATGTTGATTTAACCAGTTTGTGCCCTGTGGACTGTCAGTCACGACCTCTCCTCTCACCAACAAAATCACTTACAAAATCACCTACACTGGCACACCATTTTCCTGACATCACACTTTAAGTGCCATTTGGGAGTACATCGGCTGTGTCAAAGCACAACTCCACATCGTGAAATTATCACGACTGTAAATGAGCTGGATGATCTCTCCGTATTTGACACAAATAGAAAGGCTGAAGGGAGGGAGGGAGAGAGAGTACTTGATGAACTCCTGTGGTGATGGAAGCAGAAGTACCTGACTGTTCTCTCTGCAGGTGGGCTAGACTTGGAAAAGTCTCTTCATTGAACTTGGATTTCTGCTGGGAGTTTACGTCATATTTGGATTTTTGAATTCTGTTTTGCCACTAAAATCATTAAACACTGACAACAAAAATATTGTGTTGTTATGCTGATTATAATAATAATGGGGGGGTAACCCCAAAAGGTTATTTGAGGAACCATTAAAATACGTTTCTTTGAAGAACCCTTTTAAAGGGTTCTTCTAAGAACTTAGAGGTTCTCCCACAGTTTCAATTTGAAGAACCCCTAAAAGATCTTCCAGGAACCTTTTCTTTTTAGAGTGTGATTATCTTTTCTAGAACTGCCAAGGTTAGGGTCTGCAGCAGTAGTGCATGTCATTGCTAATCTACCACTGCTGGGGTTGTTGGGTGGAAATAATGTTTTAACCAGTTCAGGATATTCATGAGTGTGTGCTCTGCATACAGACTTGACTCGGAGACTGCTCCTCCCAGTGCCCTTATGGTATTTCAATGTGACCCCGCAGGAAAAAGAGACAGGGGTGAAGAAGGGAAATCTGTTTATTGCTCTCCAATGAAATTGTACTGTTCTTACACCACAACATACTACATCTTTCAAAGGAGAGAAGTTTTGAAATATCAAACACAATATAACATAATTCAGTCTATACCGTACATCTTGTCTATGTGACACATACAGAGGAGACAGAACATGCAACAGTTGTGTCAGTGAACACAACACTGAAAAAGGTTAGCCATGAAAGTTGTGGATAATCTTTCAGGTGACAAAAGTAATTGTCCCCCCATCATCCTTTTAAATATGTCCTATACATTGTACATATTGTTGTCATATTCTGATGGTATTCCTAAAGCTGGAATCCTTAATGGTGAAACAACCACGTCCACTTGCACTGTTTTTTCCCCCTCTGACATCATTGCACGTGCGATAAAAGAGCACAGTATGAACCGATTTAAATGTTTACCATGCTTCTCCTCAGCTCAGCAACAATAACAACAGTGGTGGAGCAGCCAGTAGTGTTGTTTCCCCCCCCAACTGCAGATTCCATCTTTAACCCAATGGACTTAACTTTTCCATAGCTTTTTCTCCACAGCTGCCCTGTGGTCCGTCTTCCACACTACCACCAGAGCTCACCCCCACCACTACTCCGTGTGCTGGCCCTCTCCCTCCCCTGCAGCTTCAGCATCTCCGTCACACTCCTGGCGTAAACATCCCTCAGGTTCACCCCTCCTCCCCTTGCTGCCCCACCCCCTTCCGAGTCACCCAGCGAACCCCGCGCCAGCCTCTTAAGCGCCTCCCCGTGCCGCAGCGCCGCCTTCTTCATCTTGAGAGTGAAGTAGCAGGTAGAGAAGCGGTCGTTGATGATAGCGATGGGCAGTGCCAAGATGAGGATGCCAGACAAGATGCAGAGAAAGGCCAGTACCTTGCCCAGGGTAGTGTCGGGGCGGATGTCCCCGTAGCCCACCGTAGTCATGGAGGTGGTGGCCCACCACCAGGCACAGGGCACGCTGCTGAAGGTGGTGCCGGGGGATGTCATGCTCCAGGGCGAACTCCACCATGGCAAAGATGGAGATGCCCACGGAGAGGAAGAGGAGCAGGAGACCCACCTCCTCGTAGCACTGGGCAATGGTCAGGCCCAGGGACTTGAGGCCTGGGAGACACAGGGATACAGAGGGCTGGGGTTAATTATACATCAGGTAAGGAGATTAAATGACAGATTACTTATTCAGGTTGTACACCTGAAAGTGCATTGTCTAACATTAGATAGTCTGACGGCTGTCTGCACTGATGCGTTAGAATGATGCCATCTGTTGGAAGACCAGGCTGACAGTGTACACTTTGATGGTATGCACATCTTACAGTGTGTGGCAGGTGCACACTTTCAAGTGTAGAATAATTTACATGAAAAATTAACTCTTAAATCAGTCTTTATCTTTTCACTTGGCTAACATTTTTTTATTTATTTATTTTACCTTTATTTAACCAGGTAGGCAAGTTGAGAACAAGTTCTCATTTACAACTGCGACTTGGCCAAGATAAAGCAAAGCAGTTCGACACATACAACAACACAGAGTTACACATGGAATAAACAAACATACAGTCAATAAAACAAATCTATATACAAAGAGTGCAAATGAGGTAGGATAAGGAAGGTAAGGCAATAAATAGGCCATGGTGGAAAAGTAATTACAATATAGCATTTAAACACTGGAATGGTAGATGTGCAGTAGATGAATGTGCAATGTAGAAAAACTGGGGTGCAAAGAAACAAGATAAATAAATAAATACGGTAGGGGATGAGGTAGTTGGTTGGGCTATTTACATATGGGCTATATACAGGTGCAGGGGTCTGTGAACTGCTCTAACAGCTGGAGCTTAAAGCTGGTGAGGGAGATAAGTGTCTCCAGTTTCAGAGATTTTTGTAGTTCGTTCCAGTCATTGGCAGCAGAGAACTGGAAGGAGAGTCGGCCAAAGGAGGAATTGGCTTTGGGGGTGACCAGTGAGATATACCTGCTGGAGCGTATGCTACAGGTTGGTGATGCTATGGTGACCAGCGAGCTGAGATAAGGCGGGACTTTACCTAGCAGGGACTTGTAGATGACCTGGAGCCAGTGGGTATGGCGACGAGTGTAAAGCGAAGGCCAGCCAACGAGAGCGTACAAGTCGCAGTGGTGGGTGGTGTATGGGGTTTTGGTAACCAAACGGATGGCACTGTGATAGACTGCATCCAATTTGTTGAGTAGAGTATTGGAGGCTATTTTGTAAATGACATCACCGAAGTCGAGGATCGGTAGGATGGTCAGTTTTACGAGGGTATGTTTGGCAGCATGAGTGAAGGATGCTTTGTTGCGAAATAGGAAGCCAATTCTAGATTTAATTTTATATTGGAGATGTTTGATGTGAGTCTGGAAGGAGAGTTTACAGTCTAACCAGACACCTAGATATTTGTAGTTGTCCACATAATCTAAGACAGAACCGTCCAGAGTAGTGATGCTGGACGGGTGGACAGGTGCGGGCTGTGATCAGTTGAAGAGCATGCATTTAGTTTTACTTGCGCTTAAGAGCAGTTGGAGGCCACGGAAGGAGAGTTGTATTTAATTGAAGCTCGTCTGGAGGGTAGTTAACACAGTGTCCAAAGAGGGGCCAGAAGTATACAGAATGGTGTCGTCTGCGTAGAGGTGGATCCGAGACTCACCTGCAGCATGAGCAACATCATTGATGTATACAGAGAAGAGAGTCGGCCCAAGAATTGAACCCTGTGGCACCCCCATAGAGACTGCCAGAGGCCCGGACAACAGGCCCTCTGATTTGACACACTGAACTCTATCGAAGAAGTAGTTGGTGAACCATGCGAGGCAATCATTTGAGAAACCAAGGCTGTCGAGTCTGCCGATAAGGATGTGGTGATTGACAGAGTCGAAAGCCTTGGCCAGATCAATGAATACGGCTGCATAGTAATGTCTCTTATCGATGGCGGTTATGATGTCGTTTAGGACCTTGAGCGTGGCTGAGGTGCACCCATGACCAGCTCTGAAACCAGATTGCATAGCGGAGAAGGTACGGTGGGATTCGAAATGGTCGGTAATCTGTTTGTTAACTTGGCTTTCAAAAGACCTTAGAGAGGCAGGGTAGAATAGATATAGGTCTGTAGCAGTTTGGGTCAAGAGTGTCTCCCCCTTTGAAGAGGGGGATGACCACAGCTGCTTTCCAGTCTTTGGGAATCTCAGACGACAGGAAAGAAAGGTTGAACAGGCTAGTAATAGGGATTGCAACAATTTCGGCAGATAATTTTAGAAAGAAAGGGTCCAGATTGTCTTGCCCGGCTGATTTGTAGGGGTCCAGATTTTGCAGCTCTTTCAGAACATCAGCTAACTGGATTTGGGAGAAGGAGAAATGGGGGAGGCTTTGGCGAGTTACTGAGGGGGGTGCAGGGCTGTTGACCGGGGTAGGGGTAGCCAGGTGGAAAGCATGGCCAGCCGTAGAAAAATGCTTATTGAAATGTTCAATTATTGTGGGTTTATCGGTGGTGACAGCGTTTCCTATCCTCAGTGCAGTGGGCAGCTGGGAGGAGGTGCTCTTATTCTCCATAGACTTTACAGTGTCCCAGAACCTTTTTGAGTTTGTATTACAGGAAGAAAATTTCTGATTGAAAAAGCTAGCCTTGGCTTTCCTAACTGCCAGTGTATATTGGTTCCTAACTTCCCTGAAAAGTTGCATATCACGGGGGCTGTTCGATGCTAATGCAAAACGCCACAGGATGTTTTTGTGCTGGTCAAGGGCAGTCAGGTCTGGAGAGAACCCAGGGCTATATCTGTTCCTGGTTCTACATTTCTTGATCGGGGCATGCTTATTTAAGATGGTGAGGAAGGCACGTTTAAAGAATAACCAGGCATCCTCTACTGACGGGATGAGGTCAATATCCTTCCAGGATACCCGGGCCAGGTCGATTAGAAAGGCCTGCTCGCTGGTGTTTTAGGGAACGTTTAACAGTAATGAGGGGAGATCGTTTGACCGTAAACCCATTACGGATGCAGGCAATGAGGCAGTGATCGCTGAGATCTTGGTTGAAAACAGCAGGGGTGTATTTGGAGGGCAAGTTAGATGACATCTATGAGGGTGCCCATGTTTACGGCTTTGGGGTTGTACCTAGTAGGTTCAATGATGATATGTGTGAGGTTTAGGGCATCAAGCTTAGATTGTAGGATTGCCGGGGTGTTAAGCATGTCCCAGTTTAGGTCACCTAGCAGCACAAACTCTGATGATAGATGGGGGGGCAATCAGTTCACATATGGTGACCAAGGCTTTTATGGTTGCAGAGGTCAACAAATGATAGCGCCTAGGGAATAGGAGTGGAGCTAGGCACTGCAGGGCCTGGATTAACCTCTATAATCACCAGAGGAGGAGTAGGATAAGGGTACGGCTAAAGGCTATAGTGACTGGTCGTCTAGGACGTTGTGAACAGAGAGTAAAAAGAACAGGTTTCAGGGGGGCGATAAAATAGATTAAAGGCATAATGTACAGACAAAGGTATGGTAGGACGTAAATACAGTGGAGGTAAACCTAGGCATTGAGTGGTGATGAAAGAGATAGTGTCTATAGAAACATTTAAACCAGGTGATGTCATCGCATGTGTGGGTGGTGGAACTGAAGGGTTGGATAAGGTATATTGAGCAGGGCTAGAGGCTCTGCAGTGAAAGACAATAAACACAAACCAGAACAGCAATGGACAAGGCATATTGACATTGAGGAGAGGCATGCTTAGCCGAGTGATCATAAGGGTTCAGTTAGTAGTGAGGCTGGTTGGGGACACGGCGATTCAGACAGCTAGCCGGTCGTATCAAGCTAGCAAAGGCTAGCAGGCCGGCTAACAAAGATGGAGGAAATCTGTTTATAGCCTCCTCGTACGTGTCCGTCTGTAGACCAGTCGTGATGGGTTACCAAGTATACTCTGTTCTTTTTTATCAAATCTCTAGCCACTTAAATAAATGGACTTAATAAAAGGTATCACTAGTCACTTTAAATAACGCCACTTTATATAATGTTTACATACCCTACATTACTCATCTCATATGTATATACTGTATTCTATACCATCTACTGCATCTTGCCTATGCCGCATGCCATCGCTCATCCATATATTTATATGTACATATTCTATTCATCCCTTTACATTTGTGTGTATATGGTAGTTGTTGTGAATTTGTTCGATTACTTGTTAGATATTACTGCATATTCGGGAACTAGAAGCACAAGCATTTCGCTACACTCGCATTAACATCTGCTAACCATGTGTATGTGACCAATAATATTTGATCTACTGAAACACTATTGTGAAACTTTATGGGATCAAAATGAGACCTAGCTAGCACATTTGGTTCTTTGGAAGTTGTGGGAAAGCACGTTTTTGGTTTTTCCATTGGTTCTGGAAACAAAGCCATACGTTTTTTTAAACATTCTGAGAAGAGAAGTGAACATTTTTAGGTAGGTTCTGAGAAAGTTTTACTATGGTTCACTGAAAGTTTTCTTGGGAGGTTTTATTAATTATATGTTATTTGAAGGTAATTAAATCATGTTCTGAGAACATGTTTCAATAAGCCTTAATAACACTGCTAGCTTAGTTTGGATTAACTATGTTGGACTCCAAGCACAGATAGGACACATGGACATGTCTTTGCTTAGGCATTAATCATGCAACAAATATTTTTTTTTATTATGGCACGGGTCAGTCAGATTCATACCTATGCTCATCTGTTCTCTATCCATGTCCATTGTGCCACTAGGAGGGAGCTAGCATGCCATTTTATTTTACTCATACAAAGCTGTTCATTTTAGTCTATTCAAACATTTTAAAGGAACACTTAACAAGATGGATGATTGTGAGTTTTGTTGATGCTGAGAACAGAATGTAAATATTTTTCCTTCACATTCTTAAAATGTTCTCTGAACGTTAAAGTTTTCTTGTGGTTTCATGAGGAAACATTATGCTGAACTACTGAAATTCACACACAAGAACGTTGTATCTTAACGTTCTCGGAAAACAACGTGAGAACATGAGTTTAAATAGAACCATGAGAAATCCTGAAGGAAACGTTGTGCTGAAGTTCTGAAATTCCCACAGAAGAATGTTGTTTAACATTCTCTGAACTATTTGAGATCATTCCCAATTTCAAACAAGTTGGAGAACGTTCTTAGAACATTACCAACATTGAAATGAAATGTAACCATGTTTGAACATTTAGGACACGTTTTATTAAAGTAAGAAAATACGTTTTTTTTTGTTGTTGTCAAGTTCCTTAAATGCGCTGAGAATGTTACAAAGTCAAGCAACTATCCTGCACCATTCCCAGAACGTTGTGGGAAGGCTGTAAAATAACCATAGGACAACCACGCTCTCACCAAGCTCTAAGAAACATATGGCTCTCAGAACGTTATGTGCTAGCTGGGTCCTTTATTAGATTATATGGGTGCATTCCAAGAGCACAAACAAGGAGGGTTCATAATAATAACACACTCTCAAGGACAACGCCAGCTTTACAGTCTCTCTGAGCTTCAGGTATCTGTTGTCATATTGCTTTGGTTTGATATTTTTTTTCCTTTATCTAATCAGATTGGAAAGACACCCTGAGTGCTGTGTCCAGAGAGCTACGGGAGCAGAGGAAAGAATGACATGATATTAAAATAGGAGATAAGTATAAAAAGTAGGCTGTCGTTTTTTTTCTATAGCGGTCTATAAACCAAACAGTAGAGCAAACGTATCTTTGTTTACAAAATGATACAGTTATCGGGATGCACCTTTGTTCAGGATATTGTCAGACAGACATATTGTCACACACATGGCAAGAACACTCCTGCCTTTATATATAGTCACTTTAGTCAGATCATGGGACTTAAACTGAGCAAATGTCATCAGGGATATCAAGACACACCAGCATGTAGACAAAGTAGAGAACATGCCCTGTAAATCCACACGTTTCCCCTAAAAGCATCTGTTTTATTAATGGATTTATTAATAATTTATTAATGTTTTATTAATAAATATTTCTCTCTTTTCCTGACGCCATACTTACGAATTTGTTGAAGTAGCATACTAGAGGGAACATGTCACAATTGCAGCCATGGATGCCAACAAAGATTTGTAATATATCCCATAATTCTATAAAAATGTAATGATGGCCTAGTGTGTCAGTGCATCGTAGATCAAAGACAAAGTCGACCTCTCATCGCCTTTTCTTTTTTCTTTCCTCTTCATTGAAAGGACAAGATGTGATGTGTTGGCTCTGTATCTGTCAGTCTCTGATCTACTGCCACCCCTCTTATCTTCTCTTTTCTTCTCCTAGCCCGTCATCGTTCCCTTTCTCACTCTTGCTATTTAGTTCTCTGAACTCTGAAGCATTTATTTGGGCTACAATTTCTGAGGCTGGTAACTAATGAACTTATCCTTTGCAGCAGAGGTAACTCTGGGTCTTCCTTTCCTGTGGCAGTCCTCCATCATAGTGCATGATGTTTTTTTGCGACTGCACTTGAAGTTCTTGAAATTTTCCGGATTGACTGACCTTCATGTCTTAAAGAAATTATGGACTGTCATTTTTATTTGCTTAGTTGAGCTGTTCTTGCCATAATATGGACTTGGTCTTTTACCAAATAGGGCTATCTTCTGTATACCACCCCTACCTTGTCACAACACAACTGATAGGCTCAAACGCATTAAGAAGGAAAGGAATTCCACAAATTAACTTAACAAGGCACACCTGTTCATTGAAATGCATGCATCCCAGGTGACTACCTCATGAAGCTGGTTGAGAGAATGCCAAGACTGTGCAAAGCTGTCATCAAGGCAAAGGGTGGCGACTTTGAAGAATCTCAAATATAAAATATATTGTGATTTGTTTAATACTTTTTTGGTTACTACATGATTATGTGTTACTACATGTGTTATTTCATAGTTTTGATGTCTTCACTATTATTCTAAAATGTAGAAAATAGTAAAAATAAAGAAAATCCCTGGAATGAGTAGGTGTGTCAACTTTTGACTGGTACTGTACATATAATTTAAAATATATTTTTTGTAAAATATAATTTCCTTCTTTATTATTTTCCCCTTCCACCCCTCCCCTAATTGGAGTAAACTAATGGACAACAATACATAGGCTTCCACTTCCAACTTAGACAGACTACTTACATTTCACGGACAGTATTTTTTACATGAGTTATCTTTTGTTTGTTTTTTGTTCCAGCCTTCAGCTACCCTCAACCCCTCCCATCTATCTCTGAAGAACATCTAGTTTTGATTTCAAGCTGCCATGTATTTTTCCACTGTTCTGTTTCACAAAGGTTCTGAATCTTTCTATTCTTATAGTTTCAACAGATTCTTCAGAATGTTTGACCTACAGACTACAACGACACACTGTTGTACAAGTAACACCAGCCATCTTGTCCGACTACCCTGCTGTACTTTTTACACACATCTACAATCACCTAATGAGTTGCTGGAAGAAAGAAATAAGGTGTGATATGTCCTTTGAAAATAATGATGTATCGACTGGATTGCTACCTTCAAAATCAACCTTGAGATCCTGGATAATCTGAGATCCTGGACAATCTGACATCCTGGACTACTGCAGCTTGGCGTGACAAATGATAGGTAGCTTCATCAGGTTTAGGAATCATGACAGAATTAAAATGGCTGCTTATACTGCATGTGTCACGTCCTGATCGGTTTCACCTGTCCTTGTGCTTGTGTCGACCCCCTCCAGGTGTCGCCCATCTCCCCCATTATCCCCTGTGTACTTATACTGGTGTTTTCTGTTCCCAGTTCGTCTGGTTTGTTACCAGTGTTTGTCCTGTCAGCTTCTGTCTTTTCCTAGCTTCTCTTTTTCTCGTCCTCATGGTTTTTGACCCTTGCCTGTGCGGACCCTGTACCTGCCCGCCTGACCACTCTGCCTGACCCTGAGCCTGCCTGCCGTCTTGTACCTTTGCTCCTACTCTGGATTATCGACACCTGCCTGCCTTGACCTGTCGTTTGCCTGCCCGTTGTTACAATAAACATTGTTACTTCACACAGTCTGCACTTGGGTCTTACCTTGATCCTTGATAGTATGTATAGATAGATGACTACATTACCTGTGGAGTGGCGTCCCAGTTTGAGCATGCGGAGGGACCTCATGAGCCTGAGCACCTGCACCACGCGGCCCATGTTCTCCAGCTCTGTGGAACCACCGTGCAGACTCTCAACTGCCAGAGTCACATAGAAGGGCAGGATGGCTAGCAGGTCGATCACATTGGGAACGCTACGGGTGAAGCGGCACTTGTCACGTACGCAGATGAAGCGTAGCATCAGCTCGCTGGTGAACCACACCACGCACACATATTCCAGTGCGTCCACGAAGAAAGGTGTACCCCCGTCACTGCCCCCACTCTCGTCACTGTTCCCGTTCCCACCCACATCCCCCAGGTCCAGCGAGATGAGCACAATGTTGACAATGGACACTGCCACGAAGATGATGGACAGTGTGCCGAAGGTGCGTGCTGCTCGTGAAGACTCTGGCTTCTCTAGCAGGTCCCACAGACGCCGGCGGAGATCTGGGCACGCGGTGTCGTTGAAGTCTTCGTCCTGGCTTTCGTCAGCCTCAGCCTCAGCCTCGTTCTGCACGTCCAGGCTCTCCTTGAGCTCCTTGCGGCGGTAGTAGCGTTCCCGGCAGCAGGGATCGATGCAGAGCTCGTCGATGCCCCAGTACTCAATCTCCTGGAGGAAGGAAAGCACGCAAAGCTCCTCCCTGACATGCAGGTGGCCTGTGCGGTAGAAGTTTATCACATACTGGAAGGTCTGTGAGCTGCGGTCAAAGAAGAACTCATTCTCCAGTAAGTCAGCGTCGTCGCAGAGCTCCAGGGCAGAGTCCCGTGTGGACAGGGCCAGCTTGCCCAGCCGGGTTTCTGGGTGGGATGCCAGCAGCTCCTGGGAGAGAATGTAGCGGCTGCCGCCCACGTTGATGGTGAAGAAGTCCAGTGGGTCGTCACAGACAGGAGGGGGCTCGCTGTAGAAGACGCTGGAGTCTATGGACAGGAGGGAGGTGCTGTCCCCGTAGAACTCAGCTGGGCTGGATGAGCTGCTCATCATGGCGGGCACAGGCCTGCCTGGGGTGGAGGGGAAAACCTGAAGGGCACCAGGAGTGCAGTTGGGTATCAAGGAAAAGGTAAAACACTGAGGTCAACATTTGTTCAGGTTCAAAATAGTGACTGGCACCAAAGCCAATTAAGACCACGCAGAGAACAGTTAACATGCAAGTCAGAATCTTCATAATAATTCCAAGAGGAATTCTCTACTCTGTCCCTGCTTGTTCCATCCCCTGTGTAGCCTATTAGCCATGTGGCAAGGGAATAAATACATTGTACAGCTTGGCTAAAAGCAGCCATTAGTTATCCCTAATCCTTAATTAAACTCCTGCTCCCTGAATGAAGGAATCCACATTTCCTTGGCTGCTCCTACCAAGAGCATCATGTCTGACATCAGATGAGAGCGAGAGCCGTGTCCTACTTCTTCAAAGCTCTTTGTGGAGACTTAAATATTTTAGCTGGCCTACCTAATTAATAGAATTAATGTTCCTATTCCCGTAATTATTAATTCCCTTTAAGTCTATCTGCTATCTAACAACGTCATGGTGGTAATTAAGTAGCACATATTTAAAAGATAAATCCTGAAAAATTGATATTAGAGCAGTTGATCTGTTTGCAAGAACACGGACACTGTAGAATGTGCTCACCTGTCATGACTGAAAGGAACTACCATATAGTGAAAACATGCTCCGTGTGTAAAAAGTGGTGAAGGATGATGACTTTCCTCCATTTTGTGAGAGGAGGAAGATAGCATAGGTACTATCTATACCAATTGATATTATAACAAATCCAAAATGGGCATGTAATGAACACGAGGGGTGACAGAGAGCTGGTTTCAAGCGCAGGTGTTTATTGCAAAGGAACACAGGAGGAGGCAGGTAGCTGGGTCCAGGGGCAGGCAGAGGGTCATTAACAGGTGGTCCAAAAGGGCAACAGTACAGGCAGGGAAAAGACTAGTAACGTAGTCCGGGAGATCAGGCAATACGTTGATAACAGGAAATCCGATAGGCTAAGGTACAGGCAGGGAATAGGCAAAAGGCGTCATTAGTGAGGCAGGCAAAAACTATCATACACAGGAGGATTAAATTACAGGAAAAAACAGCTCCGAAAGACGTGTGTCACAAAACAAACAATACCGCACAGTGATGGGGTGCAAAGAACTGAACTAAATAGTGTGTGAACAGGTGATTAGAATGCAGGTGATTGGGATCTGGAGAGTGAGCTGCGTTCAGGGGATCTATGTGTTTGAGGGTGTGAGTTGGAAGCAGACGTTACAGGGCAAAATGTCAATTTACATTTAAATCAAAAACTTAAATGGTCCTACCAAACAAGTTACTGAGTATGGAGATATTCTGATTATGTTAACTCTACATGTCTCTAAATGGCTGTGTGTGAGCAAATACATATAATGAGAAAATAAAATCAGACGCCAGAATCATTAGTAAATTGGATTTTCATGCAGGCAATCACATTAATGAACGTGGTCATTGCAGAAGATATTTGATGAGCATACATGACAGAAAAGGCAGGATAAATGGAAATAGAACTAATGTTTTTAATTTCACTTGCAAATAAAATAACTACCTACATTTTGTAAGCCTAGGGGGTGAGCAGTTTGGATTATGTAATAACAGAGCAACACATGCGTTTCGAATGAAAAATAGCTGTAGATATTCTGGTTATTATATGAATCATGAAAAAATATGCAATATACAAGTTGCTGTCAATTATTTATTACATTGAAATAAAGTATTAAACGTTTTGCATTAAATAGTTATTTGTTGTCAGATATAGTAAGTTACTGGAATGAACCATCTCTGAAAGATTAGGTTGTACTGTATCAAGTGGACAACCAAACTACAGTATTAGCCACGAAACTAGGCCAACTAATATAATTTAGCCAATTTAACAATTTAACAAGGGGAAAAAGATTGGTCTTACCTGGCTATATATCGAGAGTTTATCTTGATAAAAGGGATGGTTGAGTTTTCCATCCTCCATTAGCCAAGTTCCTTTCTATACTCTGCGTAAAACAGCCAGTTATGTGTTTTGACAATAGTGTTGGTCATGATTCTTATCTTCTTGCGAACAGAAGTGAAAAAGAGCGCCAGTTACTCGAAGAAAACATGACAAAACTCCGTGCGTTTCAGACAGCTCTATGACCTCAGATGCGCACCACCCACTAGACCCCCTTGGCTCTGTCCTTGCTATCCTGGATCCTTTGGACGTCCCTGCCCCTTTAAAGTTGAAATAAAAAATTGTTTAAGGTTAGGGTTAGGTAAGGGCTATGGTTAATGGTAGGGGTTAACGTTATGGTATGGAGGTCCCAATGATTCCGGATTGTTCTAACCCTCTTGGCTCGCGGTGCTTTTTCAAAATGTTGAGTACCAACGAGCGCACGCAAGGAGTGGCGTTAGGAACGAACTGTTTTTCTGAATATAGCGCATGCAAATGTCTTATGATGGATATTTTAAAAATCCAATTTAGCCTATTCATATTAGAAACCATGAAAATAAATATGTCATATGAGTTTTGAACGCTGGCTTATCATTAATGATATTACGTTATACAGATTGATATTTCCAGAGAGATAGCATTTTAGACAATTTCACAAAATTGTTCATTCACCATCACAGAGGTTTTCCAACTGCAACACATATTTTTGTCCATTCAAACATGTCTCTGAAAAGGGGCTCATCTACATGCACCATTGTTAACGTCAGCTCATTTGCATTTGCAAAAGTCCCCCAATCATATGCTTTGAATCAGACAGAGCCAGGGGTCCTCAATTACATTCATCCCCGCCATTTCGGTTCTTTAATTAGATTTATTTTCCTTCCTTGTTCTATGAGAGGAAGCCAAGGAAGGGGAGAAACGTCAGTCATTTTTTGGTGCTTAAAATTTCCACATCTATTTGTACAGATCCAGGACACTATTTTCAAAGGTAGGTTAATGAATTCCCATTTCGTCTCTACTTGTCAGTTTACCTTTCGTTGACCCCAGTGAGCCCTCGGATCTTTTCTTCACTTCCCATGGCAATTATGGAAGCGTTGCGACAGGCTTTGTCTGCTGTGACTGCACCTCCACAGCTCTCCAAACATGCAATTATTGTCCATCTGTAGGTGGTGTTTCTCACATTGTTCACCCATGTGCATGGAAGGAATATGTATAAAATAGGATACAATGGGTCCTATGTGACATGCAGGACATCAGGATCCAGGTTTATCTGTTCAGTGTCTACCAAAACTGATAGTTTCAAGTTCATATGGCTACAGAGTTAATAAACTCAGCAAAAAAAGAAACGTCCCTTTTTCAGGACTCTGTCTTCCAAAGATAATTCGTTAAAATCCCAATAACTTCATTGTAATGGGTTTAAACCCTGTTTCCCATGCTTGTTCAACAAACCATAAACAATTAATGAGCATGCACCTGTGGAACGGTCGTTAAGACACTAACAGCTTATAGACGGTAGACAATTAAGGTCACAGTTATGAAAACCTGGGACACAAGAGGCCTTTCTACTGACTCTGAAAAACACCAAAAGAAAGATGCACAGGGTCCCTGCTCATCTGCGTGAATGTGCCTTAGGCATGCTGCAAGGAGGCATGAGGACTGCAGATGTGGCCAGGGCAATAAATTGCAATGTCCGTACTTTGAGACGCCTAAGACAGCGCTACAGGGAGACAGGACAGAAAGCTGATCGTCCTCACAGTGGCAGACCACGTGTAACAACACCTGCACAGGTTCGGTACATCCGAACATCACACCTGCGGGACAGGTACAGGATGGCAACAACTGCCCGAGTTACACCAGGAATGCACAATCCCTCCATCAGTGCTCAGACTGTCCGCAATAGGCTGAGAGAGGTTGGACTGAGGGCTTGTAGGCCTGTTGTAAGGCAAGTCCTCACCAGACATCACCGGCAACAACGTCGCCTAAGGGCACAAACCCACCGTCGCTGGACCAGACAGGACTGGCAAAAAGTGCTCTTCACTGACGAGTTGCGGTTTTGTCGCACCAGGGGTGATGGTCGAATTCGTGTTTATCGTCGAAGGAATGAACGTTACACCGAGGCCTGTACTCTGGAGCAGGATCGATTTGGAGGTGGAGGGTCCGTCATGGTCTGGGGCAGTGTGTCACAGCATCATCGGACTGAGCTTGTCATTGCAGGTAATCTCAACGCTGTGCGTTACAGGGAAGACATCCTCCTCCCTCATGTGGTACCCTTCCTGCAGGCTCATCCTGACATGACCCTCCAGCATGACAATGCCACCAGCCATACTGCTCGTTCTGTGCGTGATTTCCTGCAAGAGGAATGTCAGTGTTCTGCCATGGCCAGTGAAGAGCCCGGATCTCAATCTCATTGAGCACGTCTGGGACCTGTTGGATCGGAGGGTGAGGGCTAGGGCCATTCCCCCCAGAAATGTCTGGGAACTTGCAGGTGCCTTGGTGGAAGAGTGGGATAACATCTCACAGCAAGAACTGGCAAATCTGGTGCAGTCCATGAGGAGGAGATGCACTGCAGTACTTAATGTAGCTGGTGGCCACACCAGTCCCCCCTTTGTTCAGGGACACATTATTCCATTTCTGTTAGTCACATGTCTGTGGAACTTGTTCAGTTGTTGAATCTTGTTATGCTCATACAAATATTTAGACGTGTTAATTTTCAGTGAGAGGATGTTTCTTTTTTAGCTGAGTTCATATCAGCTATTGAGACTTTTTAATTCATCTGTAGTCCCACTAACATTTATCTAAGCAATTTGGGGGCAGTTTCCAGATGCACTGTAATGTCTGTACCATTTCACCCATTGAAAAGTTACTTGGCACCATCTGCTGTTCATGAGAGGTGTCACCATCAGGGGCACCGCCAGGGATTATGGGCCCCATGAAAAGATATCACATTGGGCCCCACCACTACAGGCCACACCAACCCTGCGCAATTGCTGTAACCACACACCTTCAGAACCCAATTGACCCATTCAAAGCTTTAAATAACTCTACCTTTGCAGGCTTGCAACTCTCTTGTAGTCCAATATTTACTGTATGATATTTACTGACAGTGAGCTGTGAAAATATAACACTGGTGCAGACATGCATGCAATATTCTGCATACAGTGGAATTCACTATTTGATCCAAGACTGATACCCTCTATAAGAAATGTGCTAAAGACCATCTTTTACAGTCTAAATTTTATTTTAATGGTAAAATTCTTGAATGGAAAATTCTCTTAACATTAATGAATAGCTTAAAATAAATATAACTTAAATGTACATTAGCCTCTTCAATTAAAATAAATGAACATTGTTTGTTATATCATTCTATAGATGACAAAATAATAAAATCAGCAGCAGATGTTTGAACTAAGTATACATACCAACTAGAAAATAAGCAGCTGTAAAAGTGGAAATGGAAAATGGAAAACAAAAGGGAAATGAAAAGGCCTGGTGGTGGCACTAGAGGAAAGGTCAAGTGGTCACCAAGTCAATAGGTTTCTTTCACTTGGTGTCTTGATTGTGCACAACAAATTTTATGGCAATCCAGCCATTACTTTGAGATACATATTTTTCTCAGTCTGTTCTCAGTCTTGTTCTCAGCCTGTGGGCATCATGTTTGTAGCCTTCTTGCTAGCAAAGTCACTGATCAAGTCTTTGAAGTCCAGAGTTCTAGCTAACTGACTTTCAATGGACAGCATGGCAAGACTGCAAAGCCTGTCCTGGGACATAGTGGACCTCAAATAGTTTATCAGTTTTAGCTTACTGAAAGCTCTCTCGCCACCAGCAACAGTCACAGGCAGTGTGCAAAATATACGTAAAGCAATGCACACTTCTCCAAAAATGCTTTGCAGCTGCATCTTCCAAATTGCATTCAGGAGACCAAGAGGGGACAAGTTAAGGGGGAAAGTGGCAGCATATACAGTGTCCAGGTGTCTTACTTCATTTTGAAACTCAGGTGTAAGATCTCTGGAATACTTCATGATCAGTGGTTGGGACACAGAAGGGACTTGATCCTCACTAATCTGCCCAACTTTCAGAACAGCAGAAAATTATTCTACAATTTCTGCAGTGGTGTGAAACCTAGTGTCAAAGTCACTTATGATGTTGTCCATTGCAGTAAAAACACTGTGTTCCAAAACACCGTTGCTGCACTGTCCTGAGCTGTCTCCTCTTGAGAGGTCTCATCATGGAATTTCTTCCTTTTCCTCTGGCGGTTGTGTTCCTTGCTAAATTGAGGTGCAACATCCATTTGCGTAGCAATCAGTGTTGCCTCAGACAGGAGAGACTCCCATCCATCTCTAAGAGCCAGCATCTCTTCCTTTAAGGCTCTGATATTGGCTGCTTCTGTGTCAAGTGAGATTTTTCCTGACTGAAGAATCACATTCCTGTCCTCAATGCATTGCAGTACCAACTGACATGTCATTCAACACACTGCTGCCCACGTCCTTCTTCAGTTGGGAGTAGGGCTGGTTCAGGGGTATGGGGAGACAGGGCTGCTGAGCCTGAAGCTGCATCTCTTGGGCCTGGCACCAGGCAGGGGCAAGTGATTTAGTATGAATAGCTTGCTAAAAGTTTGCCTGCATTGATTATATGTCGGCTAAAACATCTCTGGATGTTTACTTTTTGCCAAAAACAAGAACATTAAAAGAAACCGTAAGTTTTATTAGTACATTGTAAATAAAATATTATATTAATGATAATAGGTTAATCGCTGAATATAGATTTTTTTTTACCTAATGTTCTAATAATATTTTAGGGGCCCCTCAGTCACAGGCCCTTAGAATCATCCCACCCATATGGCACCCTTGATCACCAAGATTGATATTGTGATGGGTCCATTTTATTTTATACACAACCATTTTGTATTATTCATTAATTTATAAAAAAAATAGTCCCAATAGGGTGGTATCATTTACAAAAAATAAGAGATATTTTAGAGTAGTAACTAACTCACACCTCCAGAGAGTATGGACCAGACAGTGATCAGAATTCTGAGCTCCTCAATTCAGTTGGTTTCTCCTTATCGAGTCCATTTTCAACAGGCCCGCCCCTCAGATGTTCTAAAATCAACAAGTATAAAAATCACTTAAGTATGGCGCTTGCTTCAATTCACATACTTCACAATTATAATATAGACATCTAAAATGTCTAAAACAGAGGGGTTACCCACATTGTGTTCTCCACGAGTGGGTCTATGTAGTCTTGGAGCTCAGTGTTGAGGGTCTCTGGCAGTAGAAAACACAGCCCCCCGCCGATGAAGGGCAGGAGGCCACAGATGAGCATGGGCAGGGCCTGGTGGTACACCTCCAGCAGATGCATCAGAGGGGCCAGAATGCCCGCCCCACGGGCACACATGGAGTTCAGACCCACACCATTCTGTCTGCAAGGACGACATGAAGAAGGACATTGCAATAAATGTATCCAAAAGTGGATGAGGAGACAATTTGACATGTATACACAGTATGAAGAATGAGGATATTATTCTGCTGTAATAAACAGTATACATTGGGAATTTAACTAACCTTACAACGGTGGGATAGAGCTCAGCAGTATATACATAAACAATAGTGAAGGAGGCTGCTATAGCAAACTTTCCAGTCACTGCAATGACTGTCACCAATACTGGAAGGTCTAAGGGTCAAAATAAGACAGAAATAAGTACCACCAACAGGTATGTTTCAGAATATAACGCCAACTACACCAAGTTCAGGGAAATTCGACAAAGATAAAACATTTGAATGCTACACACTATAAACCCAGATAGGGTAGATGTTTGAGCATTTGCATAACTGGAAACAGCCTTCGGTAGTCACCTTTAGGAATAGCAAGAATTAGGAGACAAGCTGCTCCACCAAAGAAGAGAGTGCCTGCCTGACAGGGCCTCCTGCCCAGGCGCTCCAGGAGGGTGTAGCAGCCCAGGCGAGCAAGAATCTCTGCCAGGCCAAAGATGAACTGGGTCAGGTAGATGTCCAGGCCAAAATGACCCACGTTAAGACTCACGCCAAAGTAGACAAGGCTGGTCACAAACCTGCCCCAAGGGAGAGTGGGAAAAAAACTGCTTGTAAAAACAAGATGGGGCATGAATAAATGCACTCCATGAAGGAATGCACTACAATTGTTGTGAATGAATGCATTTAAACAGTATTTTGAATATTGATCATAACAGATGTTAAGTTTGTATTTATCTGAGTCATTGGACACACTAACCAAATATAGCTCATGGTGAGAGCACGTTTCCTCAGGTTGGGTATCTTGAAGAGGTCCATCATACTGCCCGTTGTAGACGTGTTCTCAGCCTCCAGCTAGAAGAAGATGCAACTAAATAATCTATACCACAAATGCAACTTCATATTATATATTATATATGTTTTTACATGTTTACATTCTGTATCCCCAAAGTACATTTATTCCAGTAAGGATGGTTAAATCACCATGTCGAGTAATGACTGGGGGACCTCTCTTCTGTTGACCGCAGCTGCCCTCTGGAGCTCCTGCCTGGCCTCATTCTGCCTGCCTTGAGTTAGTAGCCAACGGGCCGACTCTGGGAGAATCCTAGCGCGTACACGCGTACACACACACACACACACACACACACACACACACACAATATTTTTTTTTTTTATGTGTGGTCATCCAAATATCCCTTCCAAAGAGGTAACTACACAATAGATAAATAAGCCTTTGCTTTGATGAGAGGACACAAACTCATCCACATAAAAATCAGACCTTACATCAGTATCTGGGGGTAATTTAATCGTTCCTTTCCTCCACCCGCTGTCCACGCACAAGCCACCATAAGGTATGAAGATCAGGCTCACCATAAGGTATGAAGATCAGGCTCACCATAAGGTATGAAGGTCAGGCTCACCATAAGGTATGAAGGTCAGGCTCACCATAAGGTATGAAGGTCAGGCTCACCATAAGGTATGAAGGTCAGGCTCCCCATAAGGTATGAAGGTCAGGCTCACCAGAAGTAGACAGCCAGTAGGAGGACAGGGCTGGAGAGCACCAGCTGCAGGGCCCTCCAGTTGCGGACCCCGTAGGCAATCCACGGCAGCAACATCAGCCCCACGGCATAGAAACATTGTGAGAGGATGGTGAAGAGGGCCCGCTTAGATGTACTGGTCCACTCAGCCCCTTCCAATTAAAAAAATAACTATCACACACTACAATGGTTTGGGGCTGTCAGCTCACTCAATAGTCAAACACTGTTTGATGATTGTAGACAGTACAAGGTGTTATATTTGGCTAATTGAGATTAGAGATTGGAGTTTATGTGGTAAGAGACAACATGGGAGTATTGCCCCACCTAGCACAAATGTGTTCATGGCAATGCCTGATATTGTCATGCCGACCACGAACCGAAGGCCAATGTAGACATAGATGCAGGGAAACGAGGATGGCGAAGCGACGACCAAACCTGCGGGGGTATTTCACATTTTTGGGGTGACCTCTTCACTAAACTTGTGACAATTTAAAAAGTGGGTTGTGTGTTTTACCTGTCTGCCATAGGACCAAACACCAGGGACCCTATTAGGAGGCCGGTCATGTAGATGGACTGTGATGCCTCACTCACACCTTTGTTGTCACACACCAAGTTAAACTGATGAGGAGGAAAGGGGAGAGAATTTAGTTGCCTTTGATGATAAGGAAATGGATTGCTTCTTTTCATACTAAAATCACCATACATGCCTAATCTCACAATATATCAGATACAGTGCATTCGGAAAGTATTCAGACCCTTTGACTTTTTCCACATTTTGTTTACGTTACAGCCTTATTCTAAAATGGATTAAATCGTTTTTTTCCCTCTCATCAATCTACACACAATACCCCATAATGACAAAGCAAAACAGGTTTTAATAAAAATACAAAACTGAAATATCACATCTACATAAGTATTCAGACCCTTTACTGAGTACTTTGTTGAAGCACCTTAGGCAGCGATTACAGCCTCGAGTCTTCTTGGGTATGACGCTACAAGCTTGGCACACCTGTATTTTCTCCCATTCTTCTCTGCAGATCCTCTCAAGCTCTGTCAGGTTGGGATGGGGAGCATCACTGCACAGCTACTGCACAGGTCTCTCCAGAGATGTTAGATCAAGTCCGGGCTCTGACTGGGACCACTCAAGGCCATTCAGAGGCTTGTCCCGAAGCCACTCCTGCGTTCTCTTGGATGTGTGCTTAGGGTCGTTGTCCTGTTGGAAGGTGAACCTTCATGCCAGTATGAGGTCCTGAGCGTTCTGGAGCAGGTTTTCATCAAGGATCTCTCTGTACTTTGCTCTGTTCATCATCCCTCGATCCTGACCAGTCTCGCAGTCCCTGCCGCTGAAAAACATACCCAAAACAGGATGCTAACACCACCATGCTTTACAGTCAGGACAGTGCCAGGTTTCTTCCCGATGTGACGCTTGGCATTCAAGCCAAAGAGTTCAATCTTGGTTTCATCAGACTAGAAAATCTTGTTTCTCATGGTCTGAGTCTTTAGGTGCCTTTTGGCAAACTCCAAGCGGGCTGTCACGGTCTGAATACTTGTGTAAATAATGTATAGTTTTTTTATTTTTTATTAATTTGCCCCCCAAAAATCTAAAAACCTGTTTTCGCATCATCGGGTATTGTGTGTAGATTCATGAGGAATTATCTGATTTTATCGATTTTTAGAATAAGGCTGTAATGTAACAATGTGTAAAAAGTCAAGGGGGCTGAAAACTTTCCGAATGCACTTTATCTGTGGACATAAAAGTGAATAAATGTTGAAAACAAGACATAAGCATTGACTTCATGAACAAGTCAAGGTCATTCTTGCATAACTAAGGAGCCAACTCTGATATATATACACACAACAAGTGCCTTCAAGGGACACAGGATTTAAAACACAGAACGTAGTGATCGATGTCTAAGCCTTTAGGAGAAAATTTGTGACATTATGAAAACTATTGTCAAGCTGCCAAATCAAATAGCTAAAACAGAACCAAACTAACTTGGGCTATCTGAACAAAACTGAACTTCTCACCAGGTAATGCATAGAGTTAAATAAGAGTTGGGGTAATGCAATGATTGCTCTCATCCCTACCTCTGTCACCAGAGTGGGGTTTCCTTGGGGTGTGTCGTAAACCCACCCATCTGTACAATATATGGTGCTGTTGAGTCCTTGCTCTTGAATTGTTTCCAAGTCCAAGTCCACCGGTGTGAACATACGACAGCTCTCATATTCCCCGACATCATTCATTGGAAGTGTGAGATTTTTCTGTTGGTCATAGGTCAATTCAGGTCCATGGGCGAGTATCCAGTCGGTGTTGCAGTGGTGAGGCAAATTCATACCTGTGAAAACTTGGCTGAACATGTGAAAGGCCATGAATATGTTGGGTATCGATATTGCCAACAACAGGCGATTTTGAAATGGTCCAAACTCACCAACTACTGGGAGTATCTGTCCGAAAGCAACCATTCTCTTCTCCCCTGTGGTCCTGCATGGAAGACATTGGAAAATGAATCCAAGAAAGCCTACCACTTTTGTAAACTAGGCAAGTCAGTTAAGAACAAATTCTTATTTACAATGACGGCCTACCAAAAAGGCCTACTGGGATAAAAAAAAAAAAAAAAATACACACATATATACATTCCACACACATCACGACAAAGATACAACACTACATAAAGAGAGACCTATGACAACATATCAAGGCAGCAACACATGACAACACAGAATGGTATCAACACAACATGACAACAACATGGTAGCAGCACAAAACATGGTACAAACATTATTGGGCACAGACAACAGCACACAGGGCAAGAAGGTAGAGACAACAATACATCACGCAAAGCAGCCACAACTGTCAGCAAGAGTGTCCATGATTGAGTCTTGGAATGAAGAGACTGAGATAAAACTGTCTAGTTCAAGTGTTTGTTGCAGCTCGTTCCAGTCGCTAGCTGAAGCGAACTGAAAATAGTAGCGACCCAAGGATGTGTGTGCTTTGGGGACCTTTATCAGAATGTGACTGGCAGAACGGGTGTTGTATGTGGAGGATGAGGGCTGCAATAGATTATACCTCAGATAGGGGGGAGTGAAGCCTAAGAGGGTTTTATAAATAAGCATCAACCAGTGGGTCTTGTGATGGGTATACAGAGGAGTATAGAGTTCAGTGATGTCTCCTATAAGGAGCATTGGTGGCAAATCTGATAGCCGAATGGTAAAGAACATCTAGCCGCTCCATTGACGTGAGCCACGAATACAATTGGACCAAGCCGTGTGCCCTGGGGGAGGCCACTGGGGGAGGCCACAGGAGAGTTCTTGGGCCTGGAATAGAGTCTTGTAACCTGGCTACGGCCGGAATGGAAGTTTCAAATTCATAGCATGATCTCTGGTCGGACAGATAATTGCAAAAGGTGTTTCATTGCAATGGTGTGATCCACAAGATGATCAAAGGCCTTGCTGTAGTCTGTCAGGACCCATGTGCTGGAGGTGCCTCTGATGTCTGCTGTTCTGTACAGGCAGTGGGTGGTTGAGCGTCCTTTGAGGCAGCCAAACTGTTGTTTGGAGATGTTCTTTTGAATATCCTGTGTTGCCCATTCAGCAACAAAACCTTCACAAAACCTTCACACTTGCCAGAAGGGGCGTGAGCGAGATGGGCCATAGCTGGTCAATCCTCGGTGGATTACTCTTCAGCAGGAGGACCCCTATTGTCTCCTTCCATTGATGTGAACCCACTCCTTCACACAGGGAGGTGTTGAAGAAGTCAGTCAGGTGGGTGGATATTGCAACAGCAACTTCCCTGATGAGTCTGATGAGGACAGGACCTGGGGCTTTTCTGGTTGGAACGGAGAGTAGATTCCTGTGCTTTTCCCATGGTTCAACATTAGGGAGTGGCATAGCTGACAAAGATGCAGGTAGGTCTGACAGGTTTAGTGTAGGTAATGATGTGGTGACAGATGAAAACTTGGCATTTATAGCATTGGCAATGGCAGAATGGTTGTCTGAGTCGAGACTGTCAACTTTGATGAAGATTGTCTTTTTACTCCTAGTCAGATATTTACTTTGATGGTACCATGTGGTTATGGCACCTGCTTTTTGCTAACCATAACGAGTGTAGTATACAAGTCATAAAGAGTGTACAGTGCATCAAAGATGCAGAATTTTCTTTAAAAAGGCCAAATGTTATTTCAAGTGACATAAATAAACCTATATTTTAACCCCAGAAAGCAGCCTGGCCTTTGATTAATACACTCAGCTTATTATTACTGACCATCAAGTCGACCTAAAATAGTCAGTCTAGTGTGGGATAGAATGAAAAAATCCCATTCTGAAAAAGCACTAATATTGTGAAATAGCCCAAATGCAAGTCGTGTCATCAAGTTTTAGGCCTACCTTTACCAGGTGAGTCCCTTGCCTGGCCCCCGCTATTTTCCTGCGCAACAGGGTAAAGGTAGTAGCAGTACAAAGTACTGTACATTGTAGTAAACTGATGGATTGACATGCCAAAATGTTAACTCTTGAGGGAGTTCTATTAACCTGAGCCGCGTTGCACCGGTCAATGGCCCGTGACGCAAACGGTAAAAACCCGTGAGGAAGGAGCGCCAGTCTCAACTCGAACAGTAATCTGCGCCAATATATAATGTTGTCAACAAGGTAGCATGATGCCTCGTCCAGAAACATATCTATTTTCCATACAATATATATTCGAATTTTCAAACTAGTTTTCAGTGGGAAGGCAGATAAAGCGTTTTTTATCAAAAGCAATCACCTTTGCATGTAAAAAAAAACAACACAACGTACTCATTAGTCCATGTGCTTATGCCCGAATCAAAACAACTGTGACATCGGAACAATACAAGGTCAAATCATGATGTCAGTGATATTCAGGTCGGAAAGGCTGAGCTCTTGAAAGAGGTCCGAGTTCCCGATTTGTAATTCCAAGTTGGCTGACCATTCAAATAGATTTGTTTTCCAGTTGGAGCGCGTTTTTTCCTCTCCGAGTAACCAGTTCATTTGAACGCGCATTTTGAGCCGATTTCGCTGCGGACTTTGACCGGGCACCCGGCTGACGCCCGGGAGGCAGCTCAGTTCCCTAACGAATGCATTCACCTTTCACCCGCTATAAACTCCTCCCACCGGGGTAACTCGGGCCAGATAATCGAATCCCCTCATTGAGTGTATTATCCAATCGACCAATAAAACCAGGTAAATGCGGACGTTGGATGTTAGATTAGTCATAATTGGCTCATTTCTAATATTGTGTGGTTTAGTTTAGTCTTGATCGACTCATTTCTAATGTTGTGTGGTACGTCATCTAAATGATTGCCCATTGACGCCCACACTGCAACAACCCCGCCATTTGGAACCTAATCCAATCCTGTTTGATAACAAGGTAAAGTATTGCATATATTGGCATACTGTAATAGCTGGCTATAGATTGCCAATGAGCGAGAATTGTCATATTAAGTATCATTGTAACGATTAAACAAATGTTCAGCAGTTCTATGCATTCAGTAACTAAAAAGAACTGGATGGCTGCTACGTTGACAAGAAGACTGAGCTAACCGCGGTAGCTAGCCAAGTCAGACAGCATCAGCGGGAATGTATTGACTTTACTAGCTAGCTATATCGTTGATAGGTTTCTACCTAACACCATCATTGCCAATTCAACAGGTTAGCAAATATCGAGATAGCTAGCCAGTTTTCAGCCTGTATGGTGGTAAACTTTGAGACATGGCGTATAGTTGGCTAGCTAGCTAACGTTAGCTCTCTGTGCTCAAAACAAACCTGCGCGCCAAATCATGTCTACGGGCGCCACACTGTTAAAAAGTTAAACTCCACAAGATTGAATGTAATTTATTGTTGTAGCTGGCTAGCTATGTATACTAATAATGACAACTATCTGGTGGTGGGTAAATTGTGATTGATTGTAATTTTAACTAGCTAACGTTAGATAGCTAAGTTAATATTTTAAGGGTTTAGCAAGCACAAACAATACAATAGAACAACAACTATCTAACAATGTTCTCAGACATGACATTGTCAAGTCCGATGGAAGGTTGTTGACTAGCTAACGTTAGCTTAATGTTTTTAGTTATATTATTTGCATAAAAAGGAGGGACTATAGTCAGGTGTTTCTCCAGGGATATCTGGCTAAACTGATGGTGGAACTACTTTCTTCCCAAAACAGGGCATGTCAGCAGATGTTACAAAGTGCACTGACATAACTGAAACAATGGATGAAAAGATGGAGGTTTGTCCCCTGTCGGAAGAGGTAGAGAAAGAGCCAAAGGTTGAAGACCTGGCCGACTCACCAGAAAAGGCCCGAAAACCACGGAATGAAATGAGTAGAGACATAAGTATGATAAGTCAATGATGTTTATGAACCTGTTTTGCTCAATATAGGCCTACACTGTTAATATATAGTTCAGTACAGATATCTAGCTAGTTATCATCCCTCCTTTACCTTCCTCAGCGTTGTATGGGTCCCAACTTGTTAGTTATTGCATGCACAGAGACCTGGTTTCCTACAGTTGATGAAGCCAGCAGCACTGAATTATATTTGACCTGTTATGTTCTTCTTGCAGCTCTATCTCAAATAGTTGAAGGGAAGAGGGAGAAAAAGACAGTGCAAAGACTTGATTTCCAGGTTGCAAAACCTGCGAAGGTGCTGAAAGTTGAAAATGGTAAGATGGAGCATCCTCGGACATGTCTATCACCAAAGGCTATAGATGAACACAGAACTTTTCCAAAGTTTTGTTGACATGAGACAGAATGAAGCCTGTAAATAAGTTCTCATCAGTCTCGTAGTCTATTGGGATGCAACTGTATCATGTACCAGCCCCGCTGGGATCCCATATAATGCTCCCACCATCATTTTTCCCTCAGTAGTCAGCTCATTATTTAACAGTACAACCCTAATTTTCACTCCCTCTCAGGTGGCGGAGATAAATTAGGAGACATTGCGAGAGTGAACCACCACCTCGGAAAGCTGAAGGTTCCAGATCTGAAACCGCTTCATACAATTCTCTTTGATATGCCAGGTAAGGTAAGTGTATCTTACACTTTTTTAAAAGGCTAAGTAATGTCACAATGGACACCCCTGTGTGGGTAAAACAACTCTAGAGTTGTTGTTCTTAGTCGGTTGCGTCATTATTGATGGTTCTCTCCTCAGATTGCCACAATGAGGAAAAACATGCGGCTGTTCAATGGCTTCCTGTTCGAGGTTGACAGTGATCCCTATATAAAGAAGAAGGAGAGGATGATGAAGTAAGAAGGAGAGAGGGTTGCGCAGTTAGGATTTGTGAAACAACAGTAGTAGCATATATACAGTACCAGTCAAAAGTGTGGACACCTAGTCATTCAAGGGGTTTTCTTTATTTGTACTATTTTCTAATAGTGAATACATCAACTATAAAATAACACATATGGAATCATGTAGTAACCAAAAAGGTGTTAAACAAATTAAAATATATTTGAGTCTTCAAAGGAGCCACCCTTTGCCTTGATGAAAGCTTTGCACATGCTTAGCTTTCTCTCAACCAGCTTCATGATGTAGTCACCTGGAATGCATTTCATTTAACAGGTGTGCCTTGTTAAAAGGTAATTTGTGGAATTTCTTTCCTTAACCTCTTTGCGCACGGATCCCTTTAGCGGGATCGTTTTCAGAGCAAACAACGCGGCAAATTCAAAATAAAGATTTGTAATATTTAACATTCATCGATTAACAAGTGTTGCATAGCCATCAAAAGCTATGAGTCGAGACTGTCAAAACGGGTTCGATTTTGCCAACATCCGGTGAAATGCAGAGCGCCAAATTCAAATGACAAAAATACTAATTTTAAACATTCCTGAAAATACAAGTGCTGCACACCCTTTAAAAGCTTAGACTCTTGTTAATCTAACAGCGTTGTCAGATTTCAAAAAGGCTTTACGGTGAAAGCAGAACATTTGATTGTCTGAGGACCGCGCCCCGCTCAAATATTCAATTAGCATAGTAACATAACCAGCAGAGCTGTCACAAAACTCAAAAATAGCATGAAATAAATCCCTTACCTTTGATCTTCATATGATGGCATACCCAAGCGTCCAGGTTACACAATAAAAGGTCCTTTTGTTCGATAAAGTCCCTCTTTATATCCATAAAGCTCTGTTTGGTTGGCACATTTTGTTCAGTAATCCACCTGCTCAAAGGCGTTCATACAGACAAATGATATCCCAAAAGTACCGGTAAAGTTAATTGAAAAAAGTCAAACAGCATTTGTAATCAATACTCAGATACCCTAAAATGAATATAAACTATAATATTTCAGACAGAATATAACCTGCTGAATAGAAGAGAAAAAGAACTAAGCGTGCATTTCCTGTTACGCGCAAAATCCAAAATAGGACACTTGACGTGGACTCAAGAAGAAGTGGTCTTACTCCCTTGATTTACAAGATAAAAGATTCAAACCTTTTTCTAAAGACTTGACATCTAGTGGAAGGTGGGGGTTAAACAAAAAGGCTTTGAATAGCTGGCCTATTGAAAACAGTGTGACATGACTGATTCAGACATCCCGGATGAATTTTGCTCGGGTTATCGCCTGTCATATCAGTTCTGTTATACTCACAGACATTTTAAGTTTAGAAACTTCTGAGTGTTTTCTATCCTAAGCTACTAATTATATGCATATCCTAGCTTCTGGGCCTGAGTAACGGGCAGTTTACTTTGGGCTTGTTTTTCATCCGAACTTCAAAATACTGCCCCGTAGCCCTAAGAAGTTAATGCGTTTGAGCCAATCAGTTGTGTTGTGACAAGGTAGGGGTGGTATACAGAAGATAGCCCTATTTGGTAAAAGACCAAGTTCATATTATGGCAGGAATAGCTCAAATAAGCAAAGAGAAACAACAATCCATCAAGAACTTTGAAAGTTTCTTCAAGTGCAGTCGCAAAAACCATCAAGCGCTATCATGAAACTGGCTCTCATGAGGACCGCCACAGGAATGGAAGTCCCAGAGTTACCTCTGCTGCAGAGGATAAGTTCTTTAGAGTTAACTACACCTAAGAAATTGCAGCCCAAATAAATGCTTCAGAGTTCAAGTAAGACACACCTCAACATCAACTGTTCAGAGGAGACTTTGTGAATCAGGCCTTCGTGGTCCAATTGCTGCAAAGAAACCACTACTAAAGGACACCAATAAGAAGAGACCTGCTTGGGCCAAGAAACACAAGCAATGGACATTAGACCAGTGGAAATCTGTCCTTTGGTCTGAGTCCAAATTTGAGATTTTTGGTTCCAACCACTGTGTCTTTGTGAGACTCAGAGTAGGTGAACAGATAATCTCTGCGTGTGTGGTTCCCACCTTGAAGCATGGGTGAGGTGTTGGGGTGCTCTGCTGGTGACTGTGATTCAAGGCACACTTAACCAGCATAGCTACCACAGCCTTCTGCAGCGATACGCCATCCCATATGGTTTGGGCTATCATTTGTTTTTCAACAGGACAATGACCTCCAGGCTGTGTAAGGGTAATTTGACCAAGGAGGAGAGTGGTGGAGTGCTGCTTCAGATGACCTGGCCTCCACAATCACTTGACCTCAACCCAATTTAAGATGGTTTGGGATGAGTTGGACCGCAGAGTGAAGGGAAGCAGCCAACAAGTGCTCAGCATATGTAGGAACTCCTTCAAGACTGTTGGAAATGCATTCCAGGTGAAGCTGGTTGAGAGAATGCCAAGAGAGTGCAAAGCTGTCAAGGCAAAGGGTGGCTACGTTAAAGAATCTCAAATATATTTTGATTTGTTTTAACACTTTTTTGGGGGGGGTGTTACTACATGATTCCATATGTGTTCTTGTAATAGTTTTGATGTCTTCACTATTATTCTACAATGTAGAAAATAGTAAAAATAAAGAGAACCCCTTGAATGAGAAGGTGTCTGAACTTTTGACTGGTACTGTATATATTTTTTTACCTTTTTATTTTATCAGGGAGTCATACTGAGACCAAGGTCTCTTTTTACAGATGAGTCCTGAATTAAATAAATGATAGAAAATACAAACATCAAAATATAAATGCAAGCAAAAAACACGGTCATTAGAATTGAACACATTCATCAGTAAAAAGGTCCTCAATCAGCTTTCTGAATTGCACTAGAGGCACCAACACATCCAATTTTAAGAACATTTTGAAGATTGTTCCACAAGGTGCAAGAACTAAAAGCTGATTTACCCAGCTCCGTAGAGACCAAAGGAATTTCCAGAGTTAACCATCCCTGAGACGGGGTCTTAAGTTGAGTAATTGTTTGGTACAGTGGACTTTTTGTAAAAGGGCTTTATAAATGAAAACAGCAATGTATCAACCTATGTAACTTGACATCAGAGGGCCAACCAACTTTCTGGTAGAAAATGCAGTGATGAGTACTAAAATTGTCGCCAGTAATAAAGCGCAGTGACCTATGATAAACTGCATCTAACGGCTTTAATGAAGTAACATGTTTAAACATTGAACTATTGTTGTGGATCAAACTTACTCTATTGCACAATAAACAAGCAAACTAATGACTAGTATTTGTGTGCTCTGATTCAGGATAACATGTGTAAGGTTGAGGACCATCTGTAAAGTGTTGGATCTGGAGAAGGGTGGAAACCAGTCAGTCCTCATCGACAGGATCTTGACTTTCCTCATGAGTCCAAGAATATCAGGAAAGGTGAGTTATAGGTCTTTATTTTTCAAATAAACTGTCCTTAACAGTTGTTTTCATGTGTGAGTGACTGCTCTTTAGCTAGATACACATTTCTTGAGTTTGTTGTCTTGTCAAACAGAATACAAAATCCTTCCCATCTGCAGCCTGTGATATCAAAGAGGAAGAAGAAGTCTAAGAAGAATATCTCAACCAAAGACTCTAAGAGCAAGACCAAGGCTAAGTCCAAGAGTACATCCAGCAGCCCCCGGAAGGTCAAAGCAGAGAGCAAGTCCAAAGCCATCGTCACTGATTCTAGCAGTGATGAGGATGATGATGACGACGACGAGCAAGGAGTCACAGTAGAACAAGACGAGTCAGATGCTGAAAAGAATAGCGAGAAATCAGGAAAGAGGGAAAAGGGGACGACCGATGAAGATACCGATGATTCTGAAGACTACTGCGATCAGGTGAGGAGAACTGAAATGTTGTAATGTAAACTGATAGGTATTGTCCATTGGAGATTTGTATTTTCCCCTATTTGGTCTTGGACGATACAAGTGGCACTATAAATATTCTAGAACTGTAAAAGGGAACGGTCAGCCTGTTCTGTCACTCAAAGATTAACCACAAAGTCCCTTCTCTCCTACCAATCAGGATCCCAAGTCAAATCCAGCCGCCAAGGGCAAGAGAACACCTGCCAAGAAGCGGGCGCAACCAGCAAAGAAGGCAGCTCCTGCCAAAAAGAAAAAGAAAGACTCCGACCAGTCTGAGTCTGATTCAGACAAGGAGGAGGAAGATGAGGATGAGAAAGACAGCGACAGCGAGAGTGAAGTTGAGAAGGTGAGACTCTTCTGTCAATCTGTCTCTGATTCTGGATTTGCTAAACTCACAGCAAGTCTTGTGAATACAAAAGTAATCAGTTTGTGTTCATATTTGTATGTAATTATTATGTAACAGATAATGTCTATAATATCTGGATAGGGGTTTTACCCATTTGTCTTTTTGTCTTGAACTAATGGAATGAACTCATGGATTGACTTGTCCTCAGCCAAAAAAGAAACCGCCAGCTAAGAGGGCAGCACCGGCTAAGACCAAGAAAGCAGACAGCAGCAGTAACAAACAGAAAAAGACTTCCAACAAGGGCAATGGTAAGAATCTGTAGATTTACTTTTATAGCCCGTTTCATACATCATTGACAACCTGTAGCCTAATGCTTATTGTTATGTTTTTCTCTGCTTGTTTTCCTAAATAGCAGCACTCGACAGCTCGGACGACGATGAGCCGTTGATCAAGATGATCAAGAAGCCTCCGACAGATGAGCAGCTAAAGGAGACGGTGAAGAGGCTGCTGAAAGACGCCAACCTGGAGGAGATGACCATGAAGAAGATCTGCCAGAAAGTATGTTTGCTTCTCAAACATCTGATTTGATATCACAACGTTGGTTGGTTTACCTGTAAAAGTCTCTAACGTAACAACTTCTCTGTCCCAGGTGTACGACACATACCCAGAGTATGACCTGACCAGCAGAAAGGACTATGTCAAGCAGACAGTAAAAACGGTGAGTTACCTGTCCTCCTTTGGTGTTCTGGAATAGCAGCACTGTGCTTGCCTTATAGACTACTCAAGTCTGTCATTGTCATTACCCCCCCCCCAAAAAAAATGTGTGTGTGTGAATGCTTTTCAATTATGTTTTATCTGTTGGCAGACTGATTTCTTTGTATTACCATCTGTTTTGTTGTTCTTTGCAGCTGATTTCCTAAAGAACATGGAAAGGACATAAACAGTCCTTGTGACAATAACTGTGAATGTTCCAATGCTGGAAAAGGATAATCAAAAGAATGTGCCTACCTTCTTAGAACTGCTCAAACCCCCAGTTTTACTTCTTTATGTGTTTGTTTTTATTTGAATCCTAATGTTTTTATGTTTCCGTATTATGTAATTTCCAACTTGACTGCACACTTCTCTTAGGTCATATGTAACATGCTACTTAAGGCTTATGCATTTGAGTCATTGCTTGTTAATAATCTGTGCTTTGTTAAGTGTATTAACTTTACAGTTTTTCTACTGATCCCAAGCAAAGGGTGTTAGGCTAAACGAATAGTGTTTAGAGATTCAAGGTTGGTCACTAAATGTCCTCAGGCAATGCATGAATTCACACACTGTTGATTTGAAATTTATTTCCAGAATTGACCATTCAAAATGAAACAATGCCCCTCACTATAGCTATCCACTGCCTTTGTCTTCTGTGGAGGATTTAGAATCTAGTCTTTCCCTCTGGTTTTGATGCACATAAAACAGCCTTATAACAACAAGGCAGTGGTATGTATGCTGGGGTGTATCCACTAGGAACCAAAAGGGGAGGGCCTACTGGAATTTGACCAATAGAAACTCTGTTTTTAGTCAAATTCCACCCCTTTTCCATTCTCCCTAGGCATTTTGTGTGAAATTGTTTTGCATGGCAAGCTGTTCAATTGAGTTTTGAAAAGTATTTATTGTCATGGTCAAGTCTTCAAACCATATATTCCTTGATTGCATTTATAAGACTTTATGTTTTTATATGTAAATGTGTACATTTGTGAATCATTCCCTTTTGATGAGATCCTGTTTTAGTCCTTATTGTCTCTGTATGCAGTACAGGATTTATGTAGTTGTTACCTTGCTCAATGAAGAGTTGGATCTTTTTAGTCAATGTACTTTTGACAAAGTAACCGTCATTGAATGAAATTGTCTTCCAATGTTCTGCATATAAATTTACATCAGATTTTTGAACGAACACTTGTCTATCTAGTGTTTTGCTAAAGCAAAGACACTCATTACTAAGGCGGTAAACAGTTAAGGTTATGGCGCATCAATCTTAATGTCATGTAAATTGTGACTGCCTGACTGAGCTACAAACAATATTGGTCAGTACAATCTGGAATCCTTGGGATGTTCCTACCGTAACCATTTTACATTTTAAACTTCAATGGGGCTGAGGGATGTCCCAAGGATCCCGGATAGCAGGGACTAAATAATATTGGCTGTGTTCAAGAGCATCAAAACAGTATTATAAACTGGGTGGTTTGAGCCCTGAATGCTGATTGGCTGATCTCTGTGGTATAACAGACCATATACCACGGGTATGACAAAACATTTGTTTTTACTGCTCAAATTGTGTTGGTAATCAGTTTATAATAGCAATAAGGCACCTCGGTGCTTTGTGGTATATTGCCAATATACCACGGCTAAGGGCTGTGTCCAGGCACTCCTTGTTGTGCCAAGAATGTGCTGTTAGCTGCGGTATATTGGCCATATTGCTTAAATGTATCATTGGTAAATTGTGACTGACTATTAATAATGAATCATTATTTATGATGCAAGGTGATTTGTAGATCATTAGTCGTCAGTCTGCTGAAATGTCGAACAACATTGAGTAGTTAATACAATGTGATTTATAGATTAGTCAGCTTCGCCTTTAAAGTCGGCTTGTGACTGAACGGATTTAAGACTACTAATGATGCAAAGTACACCTACATTTCAGGGAAGCTGGTTATATTTTGCGGTCTCTTATTGGACACGAGAATATATCAAAGCGCGTGGATTGGCCAACTAAACACATCAATGGCGACAGGAAAACAAACTATCGATACATTCGCATATTTCATAACTATAATTAGCCTAGTATCTTAGATACTGTCTTTGCATTGTATTGTAGCACTTGCAGTTAATACGAAGAATACATGTAGCTACACATTGTGTTGCTTTCGTGAATGACACTTGTGTTACAATGTATCTATTTTGAGCGAAGGAGCTTTAGTCAGTAATGTAGTGTGTGTGCGCGCGCATGGTCACGTGTTTAATGCGACCGCCTTCAAGACTGGTTCAAACTCGTATCTACCCACCGACGACAACCTTATTGAAATTCACCAGTCACTGCAGCAGTTTTGCTTTGACTGACAGCGAGACAGAATTCCACTTGAAACCTCTTGTGGACAAAGCTATTCTCGTGCTATGGATAGTTTCTTTTTCCTACGAAGTCGGTGTTTCCTCCGCCAAGTCGGCCTACCATTTGTCATGCATCGGCAATACAGCCTCGATATTTCTGCTCAGCTTCTCCGAACTCAGGGCTATGTGAACGGGCAATGGATCAATGCTCCCTCTACCTTCCCAGTGCTGGACCCAGCGACGGGGGAAGAGATTGCGCGAGTCGCAGACTGCGGACCAGCAGAAGCTAAACTAGCTGTCGACGCAGCCTACAAGGCATTCAACTCCTGGAAGCAACACACAGCGAAGGTATGCCTCTACTTTAATTATGCTGAAATACCGTTGACTTGACAGTTGACGATCCACAATTCTGTGAATAACATCTTGATATTTTTTTCCTTCATCAGCACCACCGCTTTCCCCACATTTCCTAGTTGCATGAAATCAAGTGTGACAGCTGCTTTCCCTAACTATTGTGACTGGCATGCGTGTTAGGCAGAATATAATAACATAATAGAGACATGTCATTGTGCACTTTGACTATCTATTACAAGCATCAGCCTATACCCCAGTGTTCATTGTTTTGGGGCCTGTACTGTAGTGTACGCTCTTTAATATCCTGGCCGCAAAGTAGCCACTCCATGTTGCAGGGATTTTTTTTGTTTTTACTGTCTGAGTGTTTATGCAATTATTAAGCCAACTCCCTCACTGCCATATGAATACATCACTAAGCGGGGAGCCTTGAGAGAATATCAAAGTCTGACTCCAACATCTTATTCTGTAGTTGGGGGAGAATCCTGTTCACACCAGTTTTGTCTTTGATCTGGTAAAGAAGGCCTCATTGTACTGGTTTTCTTCTGTCCATGCAGCCAACAACCCCCCTCTCTGTCCCATTTTCATCATGCAAATAAATGCTCTGCTGCCATGCTTGTGAAGCAATGCTTCGGAGTGAGAGGGACTGAGTGGAAAGGCAACAGCCAGAGGCACCACTCACCATCAACACCTCATACACTTTCAATACACAGCACACATTGTTGCATCAAGTTCCATCTCTGTTATCAGGAGCTGCTAGTTCCAGGGAGTGCTAGTAAGACCAGACAGGGTCCTCCAGATTCTTATGGATCATGCAACCTGGGGTGGCAGGTAGCCTAATGGTTAGAGCGTTGGACTAGTAACCGAAAGGTTGCAAGATCGAATCCCTGAGCTGACAAGGTAAAAATATGTAGTTCTGCCCCTGAACAAGGCAGTGTTCCACTGTTCCTAGGCCGTCATTGAAAATATGAATTTGTTCTTAACTGACTTGCCTAGTTAAATAAAGGTAAAAAAAACGTACTGATTCCATGATCTGATTTAATATTGCTTTCTTCCTTAGGAAAGAAGTGTCCTCCTACGGAAATGGTACGATCTGTTGACGTTGAACAAGGAGGACCTTGCTAAGCTGATCACCTTTGAGTGTGTGAGTATTGTCTTGCTGGATGCAACAGGGGTGCTGCCCTGTCCGTGTAATGATTTGTATTTCGTTCTGAGTTGTAAACCACGTGTGTGTGTGTGTTCTGCACCTCTTAGGGCAAGCCCATGAAGGAGTCCCTGGGGGAGATTGCTTACGCTGCTGGCTTCCTGGAATGGTTCTCTGAGGAGGCGCGCCGTGTCTACGGCGATGTTGTGCCCTCAGCTGCCAAGGACCGTAAGATCCTTCTGCTCAAACAGCCTGTGGGTGTGGCCTCAATCATCACTCCGGTGAGCCGTAGTGCTTCATTCATCTACTATATGTCAGAGATGTCCAACTTAGGTCCTGGAGAGTGACCTGTGTAATGCTTTTCACTTCTTGCGTAACACCTAACCTAGCCTATTTCCCCCTCTCCACACACACACACACACACACACACACAGTGGAACTTCCCCAGTGCTATGATCACCAGGAAAGTGGGTGCTGCCCTGGCTGCGGGCTGCACCGTCGTGGTGAAACCTGCCGAGGACACACCCCTCTCTGCCCTGGCGCTCGCTGAGGTCAGTGCTTCAGTTTCCACAACAACACTCACTGTGGCTGGGTCCCCAATAGTGAGACACTTCATTTGTCTAATTCATATGTTAACTTTTTGTGTGTGTAAAGCTGGCGAGTCAGGCCGGGATCCCTGCGGGGGTGTTTAACGTGGTGCCCTGCTCCAGAGAGAAGACCCCCTCTGTTGGGACGGTCCTCTGCACAGACCCCCTGGTGGGGAAGGTCTCCTTCACTGGATCCACTGCCACTGGCAAGGTATGGACACGGATGGCTTCAGAGTTCGCTTAATCAATCCTGAAAATGCAATGGACATTTCATGTTAGTCTTAAATCTTGTAGGTGGATCATTTTTCCATGAAAAGGCCTGTGATCTTCCTGATAACTCCTCGCTCATCCTCAGATTCTTTTGAAGCATGCCGCCGATACCATCAAGAGGGTTTCAATGGAGCTGGGTGGCCATGCCCCCTTCATTGTGTTTGACAGTGCGGATGTGGACAAGGCTGTGGTGGGAGCCATGAACTCCAAGTTCAGGAACTCAGGACAGGTACTGGAATAGGAGTTATCTCAAAACAAATCATTTTGTGTCTACTGTACTGGGGAAACTGAAATGCACAATATCGAAATGTTGCGTGTCATTCTAAAACGGGGTGTCTTAAGTTGTGGCCTAACCTCCATGTCCCCGAATGTGCCCTTTGAACCCCGTAGACATGTGTCTGCTCCAACCGCTTCCTGGTCCAGAGTGGGATCCACGATCGCTTTATAGAGAAGTTGGGGAAGGCCATGGACGCAGAGCTCCGTCTCGGCCACGGATCTGACCCTAACACCACCCAGGGACCCCTCATCAACGTCCGTGCCTCTGAGAAGGTAACCTGGTTCCTTCTGTTAAGTGGGTGTTTGTATTATAACTGTATTATCTGCATGATGTTGTTTATATTTTGATATGTTACATAACCTTAGTATATCCTATGTGTCTCCCAGGTGGAGCACCAGGTAATGGATGCAGTGTCGCGGGGCCAAGGTGCTAAGGGGGAAGCGTCTGGGCGGCTCGTTCCATCAGCCCACTCTGCTGGCTGATGTCACCACAGACATGCTGTGTACCAGAGAGGAAACCTTCGGTCCTCTCCTGCCCGTCATCAGGTCAATGGAGCTAGGAGAGATCAGACAACTCAATCACAACTGAAGAGTGAATGGATGCTAAAATGGAAGCTAACTCAAGTTGTCTTTTCCTTATGACAGGTTTAACACAGAGGAGGAAGCACTTGCCATTGCCAATGCATCTCATGTGGGTTTAGCAGGTGAGCTAAACATTATTGTATGCACCTTGCTGTCATGTCTGAAAACCCCTCAAACCTATAATAAGAATACTTATTTGACAGAGCCAGTCTGATTTACTGAATCTATTACTCTATTTCATTTCAATAGGAAGTCTATCTCAAAATCTGAGTTCAGTTTCATTCAACTATGCTCTGCCCCCCCCAGGGTACTTCTTCTCCCAGGACGTCAGTCAGATCTGGCGGGTGGCGGAGAATCTGGAGGTAGGCATGGTGGGGGTGAACGAGGGTCTCATCTCCACCCCAGAGGCCTCCTTCGGCGGGGTCAAACAATCGGGCCTGGGCCGTGAGGGCTCCAAGTACGGAATCGAGGAGTACCAGGACGTCAAGTACATGTGCTTTGGAGGGCTAACCCCCTGAGGGAACACTACACTAGTAGTGTAACAGTTACTTACTCATACTGCTCTAGTAACAGTTACTTACTCATATTTCACATAAAAAACAACAATGGATGACAATCGTCAAATATGATTCCTTCACAAATTATTGTGATTCTGATCCTCATCCTCATTGAGAGCCTTCATCTCTCTTCTGAGAAATCCATGTTCCATGCGCTACATGGTTTCTTCTCCTTATCCTCTCTGACCACTGGTCTATAAGAACTGGGGAAGGGAAAGCATTATGTTGACAACCCAAACCAGTTATCCAGGTTAGTTAAAAGGAGAGTTAAAGACCCAGTGCAGTCTAAAACATGAATTTCCAGTTTTATTTTTTATGATGTTGAAAATGTTGAAAGAATATTGTGAAAAAGGTGATCATGCCCTTTTAGTTTAAGAGCTGTTTGGAAAGACCGCCTGAAGTCTTGGCCAGCCTGGTGACATTACCAGATGGTAAATTGGTTAATAGACCAATAAGAGAGTGCCAAACCTCTGCCAATAACCACTCATTTTCAGTTTTCCCCTCCTCACTCAGGCCACTCCCAGCCAGTCTTAGCAAATTTCTTGTTTGAGAAATTGCGCTTTGCTAAGAAGCTATTTTTGTTTCTTTGTTTTCAATTAAAATGTTCAAAATCACGGTAAGGTAAAATGGCTGCATTGGAACTTTTTAAGGGTAGCCCCTTAAAAAAGAGGACCTAACCCCATACACTTCTCCAACCTGTGGGATCCCATAACGATTTGGACCTTTAGGGCTGAATCATATGTTGAGATACAAATGACTAAACGTGTGTTCTCAATGTAGGATTGGGCCCTTAATGAGGAGCATTATATACCTTGAACTTGAAGCCTAGCATAGAGTTGGGTAGATTTAATAAGCACATCAATTGCAAATAGTGAGATTATTAATACGCACAAGAGACTTAATCTGTTTTAAGAGGAAGATTATTTATAAATCTGCTATTTTCTAGAAAAGGGAGCTTGGCTGTATCCAAATGCCAGATGTATTAGATATGTCACTTGATAATAGTGTGGTGAAATTATGAATGACACTATTTTGGTAACCATTGAGGAATAACCTTGTTGGGCTAAGCAGTTAGAATGAAATGTACTGTGTAGCATCCTCTGTAAATAGTTTATTTTCTTTTTTTAACTGTCCTAACTACTTAACGTGTAGACCATGCCACTACATTAGTACAGGTTATGTTGTCGTTGGTAACTAGTCTTCCCACATACAATATATTATACAGTAGAGCTGCCTTTGATATTCAGACAGGTGGTACAAACTATGTGCTGTATCTGAGCCTGCAATGTAAATGTTGTGGTGTTCTCTGAAACTGAAGTAATGTATCTTGCCAAACATTGTCCCCTAAGTGCCGTTTGAATTATTTGACCAATTCTGTTTTATAGTTGTGACACTCATTGTAAAAAAATATTTCTAACTATTGTAAATATTAATGGAGTACTTCAGAAAATGTAAAATAAATTACTGTGAGTTACTTTGTTTGTCGAACAATGTCAATTGGTTTACCTTCGATCAGTGTTTCCCAACCCTGGTCCTCGTACCCACAACAATACACACTTTTTTGTTGTAGCCCGGGACAAACCTCATTCAACACATTGAGGACTTGACAAGTTGAATCAGGTATGCTTGTCCAGCTTTAGAATAAAAACATGTGCTGTTGAGGGTACTGGAGGACCAGGGTTGGGAAAAACTGCCTTACATCTTACTACTCATTTTGGACAGGAAAGAAAATGACACAGAATTCAGAACACTGTTCATTGATTTGATGCATTTGTTTATTTTTATCTGTTAAAAACATTGGTAGCTGTAATTAATAAAGTAAACAAAGCAAATACCAAAAATTGGGTGGTGTAATGGAAAAAATTCCATGAATATAACATGGCTGTTAGTGTTTCCGTCCATATTGGGGAAACACTATCTCCCCAGTCCCTTACAGGAAAAAAACAAACAAATGTAAAGCAACCATTGGACATGCTTATGTTGCTTTAAAGTCTAAAGTATTTTATCCCATTCCATCAATGGCTACCTGTCCTGCATAGTAATGTTCATTATCATTTCCATCTGTCCTCTTCTTAACCCTTAAACTGTGTCCTAATTATTTTGCACTGTACTCATGTAATCAGACATTCTCTGACACTGAATTCGGGGGAGGGGGGGATCCTTCGTTACGCAAAGGAATTGCTGATTGAAAGTATGTTGCCCACCATGTTCAAGTTCAATAATAGATCTTACCAATGGAAGGAATAAAGGATGCATTACCAAGTACTTGGGTATAATAGGGTCTCTGTTAGCCACAGGCTATAATGCATTTTGGCACCTTTATGGCTTGTCCCATGAAATGCCTGGTTCTGTTTCTTCAGGCCCATTTATTAGACCCATTATGCTTATTTAGCATAAAGAAGTTTTAAAATGAGAAAGATACCAAAACTATACTAGTTTGGAGGACAAGTGTGCAAACTCAATACAGTAGTTCAAATACAGTAAAATGCTGTGTTGTATTGTGTCAAAGTCCAAGACACTCAGAGAGAGATCACAGATAAATTGAGTTCGATTCTGATTAAATAATTCACGAGTAGCATCACAAGATGGACTTTGGGTACTAAATGTAAGAATTATGAGACTTCCCCAAATGTGCATTCAAGCCATTTTGACAAATCCAATTTGTCAAATAATTTACAGGAGAGGTGTCAGATGCTCACAACCAGGGTTGGGCTTGTCTCCATTTCCTATAAAATAATGACAGTAAAAAAACATTATTGGATAACAAGGCAAAGTTAAAGGTCTGTAGTAGTCGGTAGACTAGTATGCATAATGGATAGTTGTATGTACATTCACCAATCTGTAGAAGTATGTGAGGCCACAGAACCTCACTGTGCTCCTCACAAAGAGCACCTTCATCCTTTGTGTCGAATTATTCAAACAGTCTGTATGCATGGAAACTCAATGCTGCTGTTAGTTCCCAGAATCCAGGGATGCCCAACTCTAGTTGCCTACGGCCCTTGTATTTTCACATCTCCCAGGTGCCGAGTTGTCCAATGAATGTCATAGAAAGTACACACCTGGTCGAAACCAGTATTTGAATAGAAGACGAGACCGAAAACAATCATAGAGCTGTGCACCCCGGCCATAATCCCAAGAGTGGGTTTCACTCATGTTGTCCGATAACCACCCCAGTTCTGTGTGTTCCTGCTCATCCGTAGGTGTTCCCATTGTGGGCAGCCTGAGCATTGGTCCGGTTTCTGCTCCGGACCTGTCGGTCTCGGCTGAAGATGGTGTCCTGATCACTGTCCAGCTCTGACTCAGACATCATGAGGCTGGAGTTGTGCTCCGTGCTCCTGTGTTTGATGTCTGAGAAGGGGACAGACCGGGTAGATCATGACAGGGTCACCAAACACAGGAAATGTTTGAAATGTGTTGAATGAAAAATAAGACACTTACTGTATTTGGGCCTCAGCTCCATTTTCTCCTGTTCGTCCATGTTGTCCAGTATAGTGTACTTGGTTTTCTTCCCGACCTTAGTGCGCCTCCTCCTAAACAAAACACAATGCAGCCTTTAAAAAAAATATCAATATCAAATAGTATCCAGGTAACAAGTACCTTACTGTGATTGTTTTCAATTAAAATAGTCTAAAAGATACAAAAATAGCTTCTTAGCTAATAGCCATTTCTCAAGCAAGAATTCCTGAGTGGGGAGGGGAAAACTGAAAACCTGCTGTTATTGCCAGAGAGGTTTGGAGCTCTCTTTTTTATTGGTCTATTAACAAATTTACCACCAGGTGATGTCACCAGGCAGGCCGAAACCCCATCCAACCAAAACAGGCATACATTTCAGGCATTCTTTTCAAACAGCTCCTACACTAAAATGTCATTATCATAATTTTCACAATTTCACAGTATTATTCCAACCTCAGTGTGGATATACTGTATATATAAAGTACCAGGTAAAAGTTTGGACATGCCTACTTATTGCAGGGTTTTTCTTTATTTTTTACTATTTTCTACATTGTAGAATAATAGTGAAGACATCGAAACGATGAAATAACACATATGGATTCATGTAGTAACCAAAAAAGTGTTAAACAAATCTAAATATATTTGGGATCCTTCAAAGTAGCCACCCTTTGCCTTGACAGCTTTGCACACTCTTGGCATTCTCTCAACCAGCTTCATGAGGTAGTCACCTGGAATGCATTTCAATTAACAGGTGTGCCTTGTTCAAAGTTAATTTGTGGAGTTTCATACCTTAATGCGTTTGAGCAAATCAGTTGTGTTGTGACAAGGTAAGGGTGGTATACAGAAGATAGCCCTATTTGGTGAAAGACCAAGTCCATATTATGGCAAGAACAGCTCAAATAAGCAAAGAGAAACGACAGACATTAAGTCAATCTGGAAAATTTCTGTCGCAAAAACCATCATGAAACTGGCTCTCATGAGGACCACCACAGGAAAGGAAGACCCAGAGTTACCTCTGCTGCAGAGGATAAGTTCATTAGAGTTACCAGCCTCAGAAATTGCAGCCCAAATAAATGCTTCACAGAGTTCAAGTAACAGACACATCAACATCAACTGTTCAGAGGAGACTGTGTGAATCAGGCCTTCGTGGTCGAATTGCTGCAAAGAAACCACTACTAAAGGACACCAATAAGAAAAAGAGACTTGCTTTGGACATGAAACATGGTATTGGACACACCTTGGTTTTCCATGATGGCGTAGCAGTCGGACGTGTGTTTTGTTTTGTCCCGTCCTGTCCCGTGTAAATATCGTTTTCTATATTGTTTTCCTCGTTTTCTTTCATACATATTTCGTATATATATTTTATTTTCACCTTCCATCTGTGGACTGAATATACTCTCCTGCAACCCACCTCACCCAATGTGATACGGATCTGCTATTTTTATACTTTAGAACCGGAACCCCCATCAGAAGCTAGCTAGCTAACTAGCTACTAGCTAGTAGTCAGTTAGCCACTGCTAGCGGTCTTCACCGTTAACTCGGACAACAGCCAGCCTCAGCTCGGCCAATACCTGCCAGTCTGCACAGTGCGATATCAACCCAGAGCATATCGGACTGCTTTTTCTCTACCACGTCTCCGGAGTCCTACCGCAAGCTCTGAACCTTTACACCAGATAATCGCAACTAGCTAGCTGCAATCTGAGTGGCTACTCCTGGCTAACGTCTCTGTCCCGAAGCGAGCACCAGTTAGCCTTGAGGCCCATCTCCCGGCTTGCCGAAGAGGTCCACCAGCTAATTCTTTGGCTACAATACCTCTTTTGCCAATTGGCCTGGAACCTTTACTGCCGACACGGAGCCCCGCCAATCCATCACGACTGGTCTGCCGACGTAATCATCCGAGGTGGTTTCAACAGGCTCTTCCGTTGCGACATCGCCGAAGGCCCATCTGCTAGCCCCGGCCCACTAGCTGTCTGAATCGCATGTCTCCAGCTCGCCTAGCGTAGTAGCAACTACTGAATCGGCTCCCCGACTCACCTATTGCTACTCATTGGACCCTATGATCACTCGGCTACACATGCCTCTCCCTAATGTCAATATACCTTGTCTATTGCTGTTTTGGTTAGTGATTATTGTCTTATTTCACTGTAGAGCCCCCAGCCCTGACCAATATGCCTTAGATAGCCCTTTTGTCCCACCCCCCACACATGAGGTGACCTCACCTGGCTTAACTGATGCCTCTAGAGACAAAACCTCTCTCATCGTCACTCAATGCCTAGGTTTACCTCCACTGTACTCACATCCTACCATACCCTTGTCTGAACATTATTCCTTGAATCTATTCTTTCACGTGCATAACTCTGCTCCTTTCACTCTGTTCTGAATGCACTAGACAACCAGTTCTTATAGCCTTTAGCCGTACCCTTATCCTACTCCTCCTCTGTTCCTCTGGTGATGTAGAGGTTAACCCAGGCCCTGCAGCCCTCAGCACCACTCCCATTCCCCAGGCGCTCTCATTTGTTGACTTCTGTAACCGTAAAAGCCTTGGTTTCAAGCATGTTAACATCAGAAGCCTCCTCCCTAAGTTTGTTTTATTCACTGCTTTAGCACACTCCGCCAACCCGGATGTCCTAGCCGTGTCTGAATCCTGCCATAGGAAGGCCAACAAAAATCCTGAAATTTCCATCCCCAACTACAACATTCTCCGAAAAGATAGAACTGCCAAAGGGGGCGGAGTTGAAATCTTCTGTCATACTATCCAGGTCTGTGCCCAAACAATTCGAGCTTCTACTTTTAAAAATCCACCTTTCCACAAACAAGTCTCTCACCGTTGCCGCTTGTTATAGACCCCCCCTCAGCCCCCAGCTGTGCCCTGGACACCATATGTGAATTGATTGCCCCCCATCTATCTTCAGAGTTTGTACTGTTAGGTGACCTAAACTGGGATATGCTTAACACCCCAGATGTCCTACAATCTAAGCTAGATGCCCCCAATCTCACAGAAATGATCAAGGAACCTACCAGGTACAACCTTAAATCGGTAACCATGGGCACCCCCTTAGATATCATCCTGACCAACTTGCCCTCTAAATACACCTCTGCCGTCTTCAACCAGGATCTCAGCGATCACTGCCTCATTGCCTGCGTCCGTAATGGGTCCTCAGTCAAACGACCACCCCTCATCACTGTCAAACACTCCCTAAAACACTTCAGAGAACAGGCCTTTCTAATCAACCTGGCCCGGGTATCCTGGAAGGATATTGACCTCATCCCGTCAGTAGAGGATGCCTGGTTGCTCTTTAAAAGTGCTTTCCTCACCATCTGAAATATGCATGCCCCATTCAAAAATGTAGAACTAAGAACAGATATAGACCTTGGTTCACTCCAGACTTGACTGCCCTTGACCAGCACAAAAACATCCTGTGGCGTTTTGCATTAGCATCAAAAAGCCCCCGCGATATGCAACTTTTCAGGGAAGTCAGGAATATACACAGTCAGTTAGGAAAGCTAAGGCTAGCTTTTTCAAACAGAAATTTGCATCCTGTAGCACTAATTCCAAAAGGTTTTGAGACACAGTAAAGTCCATGGGGAATAAGAGCACCTCCTCCCAGCTGCCCACTGCACTGATGCTAGGAAACACTGTCACCACCGATAAATCTATGATAATCGATGCATTTTTCTACGGCTGGCCATGCTTTCCCCCTGGCTACTCCTACCCCGCCCAACAGCTCTGCACCCCCTGCAGCAACTTGCCCAAGCCCCCCCGCTTCTCCTCCAGCCAAATCCAGACAGCTGATGTTCTGAAAGAGCTGCAAAATCTGTTGATACGCCATTCCATCTGGTTTGCACCTAGTGGGACTATCATTTGTTTTTTAACAGGACAATGACCAAGAAGGATATTTGACCAAGAAGGAGAGTGATGGAGTGCTGCATCAGATGACCTGGCCTCCACAATCACCCGACCTCAACCCAATTGAGATGGTTTGGGTTGAGTTGGACCGCAGAGTGAAGGAAAAGCCGCCAACAAGTGCTCAGCATATGTGGGAACTCCTTCAAGACTGTTGGAAAAGCAATCCAGGTGAAGATGGTTGAGAGAATGCCGAGAGTGCGCAAAGCTGTAATCACGGCAAAGAGTGGCTACTTTGAAGAATCTCAAATGTAAAATATATTTTGATTTGTTTAACACTTTTTGGATACTACATGATTCCATGTGTGCTATTTCATAGTTTAGATGTCTTCACTGTTATTCTACAATGTAGAAAATAGTCAAAATAAGAAAACCCTTGAATGAGTAGGTGTGTCCAACCTTCTGACTGGTACTGTATTTATATATATATATAAATAAAACACAGGAAATGTTTGGGCCTGCACTGGGCCTTTAACAAACAGCTAATCATAAAATCTACATAGGACATTGCTGTGTGTCTGAGCAAGAAAGGAAAGGTCACCTTTTGCAGCAGTAGACACACGTCCAGGCGACTGTCACGATGAAGACAATGACCATGAAGAAGGACAGGATGAAGTAGAGAACCCGCCACTCTGCCAAACAGAATAGAGAAAGAACTGGCACTGTGAATGTAGCATCTCACAGCAGACGGGACAACAAGTATGTCGTCCTCTCAGGACCGATCAATGAGCATAGCTCACCACAGTTGCTCTCTCCATCGCCAAAAAAACGGCGAATGAGGTTCTCTGTCCAAAAGGGATCACAGACACACTCCTTGGTGATTGGGTCACATGTCCCACGGCCTGAGCAGCGGAGCAAGCACACTGTGTGGGATGTGGGATGAACACCAATACACAAACAGGATCAGTATACACCACGACAGAAGACAAAGACAGACAGCTTTCTTAGTCACCAAGTGATGAGATGTCATCTTGTCTAATTTAATCTCTCATTTAATATAATCAGAGAGGGTCTATAATATTGTTATAACATTGTAACAGGCTTTTATATAATATGGTATGATAAGGTAAGATGTGTGTTCTGTGTTGTGGTACTCACTGACTGTATCCACTCGAAGCACTCTGAAGAGCAGGTAGTCAGTCTTCTCCCTCAGCAGCTGACCACGCAGCACACTGGCCAGTTTAGGACCAGGGACTGTCCCCTCAGGACCCTGCACTGAGAACCTCAGCACTGTGCTACACACACACACACACACACACACACACACACACACACACACACACACACACACACACACACACACACACACACACACACACACACACACACACACACACACACACACACACACACACACACACACACACACACAACACATGAACAATGTGTAAAAAAAAAAACATGTGTGCTTTGTATGTGTTTGCTGCACTGGGCAGTACCTGAGATCTGAGTTTCCCCATAGGCCCCTGAGGTGGATGTCATTGTCCAGGACGTGGAGCAATGCGGCCAACTGTCTGAGCACTGTGTCCTTCTGTGACACACTCACCTGGGCCAGCGCCACCAACATCTCCATCTCCACCTCCTCCCGACCACCAGGGTCTGTGGACACACACACTGTCTGAGAACACACCCACTCTGACAGAACACACATATGCTGTACGTGCTGTTCAGCTCTTCCTCCTAATGCACGTCATGGTCCGTGGGGACACACAGTCTGAGAACACACACACATCTACCTGGTCGCACTTCCACGGTGGATGTGGCGGTGCTGCTGCGTCCCTGGGTGTCTGTGACACGCAGCTGGAACAGATAGGTCCCCTCCACCAAGTTGGCCAGGTACAGGGAGGCCTGCTGCTCTGAACCATACAGCACGTCCTGGGGGAACGACAGGACAGAGTAGTTCCTACTTCCTACCAGTTTAGCTAACACCATATTACAAGTTCAAGCTATATTTACCGTATACCTAAGTATCAAGACTCCTCTCACTCACCCCAGCAGCAGGGCACTGACTGTCCCGGACCCAGAGAAAGTGCAACTTGGCTGGGTCACCATCTGGCACTGAGCCTCTGAGCACCAGGGAGTTGTTGGGCAGGGTGAGGGTGTGGCTGCCGCTGGCATGTGCTATAGGTGGAAGGCTTCTGGCTGAGGGAGGATGGACAACAGGCTGTAGATGAGTACCATCATGCTCAACCAGCCTGGGTGATGATGTCTCATCTTGTTTTGAACAGTTTTGCTGTGTTTGAAGCATTGTGTGTTTTCTTAGCAGGTTGACATTTGTCATTAATTATTGTTAGGGTTAGGCATTAGGGTTAGCAGTGTGGTTAAGGTTAGGTTTAAAATCACATTTTATTGCTTTGTGTCTGTGCCAGCTAGTGACCACTCTGCAGAGCTGCTCCAGTACATGAGTCATCCCAATAAATGCCAACCTGTGTTTGCTTACCGTCTTGAACCCTGACTGTGAGCAAGGCACTGTCTTTCAGCCCTTCCTGGTCACTCACAGTCAGAGTAAATGTATAGCGGCCCGCTCTGAGGCCCGTTACTATGGCTATGGGCTTGTCCACACCCTCCGTCCTTGACCCTGGAGGACCTCTACAAAACAACACAGAAAATGACATTGTGAGAAGGCTCTTCAGATAGTTCTTAATATCTTTATGGACTTTTTTGGACTCAACCTTTGACCTATATGAACAGCATTGGTACCTGATGGTGTCCCAGTGGTAGCTGGTGACGGCGTGGTCATCAGTGCTGCTGCTTCCATCCAGGGTGACGCTGGCTACTGGGAGGGTCAGCTGCCTGTTAGGACCCACTATAGCCACAGGAGCTCCGTTTGACTCCTTGACCTCAGCTATGGGGGTGCTTTTGTTCTCTATGGGCCAGAGCAAAACAGATCATTTGTTGAAACATGTCCAATGCATGTTTTGATACCCTTGGCTTTACCTTGGGTTTACTACTAGGTGGACTAAGGTAAAGGAATGCCTGAGGTAAACTGCCTGAGGACAATCCAATGTTGTAGAACATATACTCTGTTATAATCTTAATTCTGTCCTTATGTAATTTACCTGTCTTCTGAGTGACAGAGGCACTGACAGAGGAGGTGGCTGCAGTAGGGTCATCCTGCCTGTGGGCCAGGGTAGCAGCAAGGCCAGGGCTGGAGGTGGGAGTGACATGGCTGGGGAAGGGCATTCTGTCATTCTTCACTGGCTGAATGACCTTCACTGTAGCCGTGGTGGAGTCTGACAACCCGGCAGAATCTGTAATGGTCAACCTGGAAAAAATCAAGATGAATCCAGCTACTCTTGTACGCTTGTATTGTAGTGGTGGGGGAAACATTGATGGTAATGGATTACACAGTATCTATGTCATGTTTCCATGAGGCTTCATTTAAAAAGACTGTCAACTAAGGTTTTTTATAGGGATGATATAACTATCTAAAAGGTAGAAAACCTTTGGTCCTGTATTCCTGTTAGTTAAACACCAACTATGATTAATAGAGACCATAAACTGTAACTATCAGTGCAGTCTGACCTTTGTTCAATGGTAGAGCAGCATACCCAAACAATTGTATTTATTTGTTTCATTAATTATTTGAATTTCAGGCTTGAGTTGACTGAGATGAAATTAGGCCACAGAGGTCCTATCCATACCTGAACGTGTACTCTCCAGGGGCAAGGTTGGATAGGTTGAGAATAAGTGTGTCCGAGAAAGCTCCAAGCTCTATGGATGGACCTCCAACCTGCTCCCAGTGATGGCTGATGATCACTCCATCATCAGTACTCTCTGTGAGGGACCATCAACACAAGATAGTCATAATATAGGCCAAATCTATTCTGTAAATGGACGCACATAATATGTCATTAGGTGGGTGCTTGATAGAATTCATTGTCAAATAATTGGATAGGACCTGCAGACTCAAATTCTTCAACAGATTTAAATACTGGCTAACGTTATTTAAATACAGCAGTAAGACAATGTTTTGACCCAAAACAGATCTTCATCCTCGATTGAAACATTGTTTTTGTTTCACATCAATAAATGTTGAAGCATTTGAGTGTGCATGCCCTAATTGCTCTTAGTCCAGTATTTTGATATTAGACTGAACTCCTTGAGCTGTAATGTTCATTCATCTGTCTGATACTACTGCTCTGGTGGCAAGAGGAAGACTGCCCTCTACTGATTCATCAACACCATGTCCAGCAGCATCTCGACGTCCACAGGGGAACATTTCTCCTTTCCATTTCTAATTTTTGGGGGACTGTCATGGTGATGAATATTTAGATAATACAACAGCTAAAACAAATTATTTATTGAGGTTGTTACAAACTTGGAAAAGAAAGAACACACTGATGCGAAAACCATTTCTCGACTTAATGAATATGGTCTTACATTTACATTTTAGTAATTTAGCAGACACTCTTATCCAGAGCGAAATACAGGAGCAACTAGGGTTAAGTGCCTGGCTCAAGGGAATATCGACATCATTTTCACCGAGTCGACTCTGGGATTCGGTTACTGGCCCAACGTTCTTAACCACTAGGCTACCTGCCACCCCAGCTATATAGTATTATATGCAAATTACCCGATATCTGAAACAGATAGCTTATTTTGTTTACAATAATACAGTAATTGTTCATTTATAAGGTGTTTAGAAGTAGAATATACACGCCACGATGGAAATGGCCGCTTCTCTGTTGCCCCCTTTCATTTGGATGTTTTGTTCTAGCATCTCTGTTTTTCAGTATTTGACATTGTTTGTTTTAAAGTGCTACCCTAAGGTTATGTTAAAGTAGGCTAGCTTGGCCTGAAAGCCATTCTGTAAAATATGCTGTAATGTTCATGAGGAATAGCCCATAAGTCCTCACAGTCTTTTTATGTCAAGCAAACAGTATGTATTGTAGCTATAAGAAATAGTTTAAATTCAGCTTGTAAACATAATCAACATTTTCCCCACATTTCATGAATCTAAGTCAGAGGAGAATTACTGGGTCCAAAGTGACAGTTGCCTACATGACAAATATCTGGTCTCCAAGGGGAAAAGCCTAGTCACAGCTCCATCTCTTGGCTCAAAGGGCGAAGCCGCTCACAGTGCTACTGGTGACCTGCACCACCCGTCAAAGCCCCAAAAGGCTAAAGTCCTATATGAGTCCATCCTGCTTGTTGACCCCATCAACCCCAATGAAATCAGGATGATCCTGAGGAAGGTTGGTTGTCTAGGCTCATCTCAGACGTCTGTGTCATGTCCTAAGCTATCCCAGCAGGCCTCACAGTGTCCAGTCCTGTCCCAGAGTGCTGTGCAGCATGTGGAAGGCAGTGCTAGTCAGGTGCCTGGCCACATTTCCTGCCCACTGACAGAGAAGCAGCTGAACAACATAACAAAGAAAGAAATGAAAAGATTGGAAGTAAAAAACTACATAAATAAAAAGAAAGGACCTGGAAAAGAAATGGTGTCAGCTGCAGAGGCCTAAAGTGATCCTCAAGCTGCGACGGGGTGAAACCCGCCCTCGGCAGCAGCAGACTGAAGACAACAGCCAGCCAGATGGAAGGGGGCTCTGCCCGTACATCAGATAAGGCGTCAATCAACAAGGGACAGAAGAGAGCAGCCAGCCAGATGGAACGAGTAGAACCCAACTCCAAATCCAAACGCTTCTTCAATATCCCTCCCAGCCAGAAGAAGCATTTGCACCCAGCCACATAACCAAACACACATACACACACAAGCACTAACAACATTTGCTTTTATGTTTAGGTTTGCAGCATCTATTAGTTTGAAAATTCACTTTTACATTAACCACACACAGTCAGTGTGTAGTATTTGTATTCATATCAGTGTGTTTTATGGTACATCTGAGCTGGGACTCCGATCATTCATCTGATATATATTTATCTTTAGTGGGCCTACTCTAAAAGTAAATAGTAAAATTATGGTAAGGTTAGTCACCATCCAAAGCCAACTATTTCATACATACGGCTGCCGTTGATGATGGTTGAGCTGGCAGGGAGTGACACGACCTGGGTTACTGGGAGGGTGACGGCTTTGGGGGTCTGGCTCCTTGTTGCCGCTGTAAGGTAAGAGATATTCCATCCATTAGGACTGTCAGCCCTTTCTAATTAGTCCAGGATAAGCTTCAGATCATGCTTGTAAAAACCCTTGTGTTTGTAACTGTACCAGTTTGGGGCTCTGGGCCGACGGAGGCTACCAGCTCCACTGTGTCCCTGGGCAACGATCGCTCTACAGGATTGTCTGATTATACAGAGACATGAGATTGAGAATAAAACAATATTCTATGAGATAGAAATATGAGATAGAAACAGGTTATGTAACAGGGGGAACAAAGAATATGAAAGACTACCTACAATCACCAATAAAGGTTAAAAAAAATCCAATGAACAAAAAACTATTGCAGTACCTGTCTGTGTGGATGTGGTCAGGGGTACAGTACTGGACAGATGAGATGGGGCTTTAGTAGGATGGGAAGTCCTTATTTGGCTCGGTTGGGAGGAGTGAACACTGTCATTCTGTGGTTTGAGCGTGAATGTTGGCCCTGAGCTGGCCAAGGATGTGTTCTGTAGTTCACTATCCTACAATGAAAACACAACAGCAAATACATTACTATTCGTATTAGTAATATAATATAGAATCTGTATTGCTCATTCCCAAATTAACCCTCTCTCCAAATCACCCTCCGGGGAATGGCTGACAAGCCTACATTAGCAAGAGAAGCTATATGGATTACAGTATGTCCTATCCTCAAAGGATACGTGAAGGTCAGGTGCGCTGAGTGAATGTGACTACAGAGCAACTGAGTCAGCAAAATGTCACTGTAATAACACACACACACATATATGCAGACTGTCAGCTGGGTGACCGTTTATCATACCTCAGGGAAGTAACCCTATTTAAAATGTCCCAGCTGTCTTTACAGGAGATATTTCCAACTATCTGCCTTAATTTAGACAGACTGCTTTTTCATGGCCAGTTTGTCCACTAATTGTGAGCTAAATCTAATCAACGTATTGGATCAATGGAACATAAAACATCTATGTAACCCAGTATCATTTCCACCATGTCCTTGCAAATACTGCCGAAAACCCTTTCCATGCCATAATTTCTTGTTGCGTCATGATTCCTGCCCATTGTTCCATCTGAAACTTACTTTCTTGTTTTCAGGTGTAGCGCCAGACGTGGTGTCACTGGGGGGTGCCCCCTGGTTGACAGTCGCCCCAGTGGAAGGACTGGGCAGGCTGCTTTCAGCCCCTTCTGTTGCAAATCCCATCCCCACTAGTCTGCCTTCACTTTCCGATAGGTTGAAACCATCCCTCCCTTCCAATGCTGCAGGCCAATCTAGAAGATCCCCACCGTTATCTTCAGGGCCAAGTTCACTCTCAGGGTATTCCAAACCCATCCCACCTGGGTCATCAAAATCCGCCTGGGGCCCATGTAACAGGGCTAGGTCCTTCAGGGCCTCCACGCCCCCAGAGGGGTTGGGCCTCCAGCGACTAGGGTAGGGCTCCCCCCTGACCAGAGACTGGAGCAGCAGGGTCTGGGGGGGTCCTCTCTGCAGGAAGGCCATATAGGAATCAGCTCCAGGTCTCTGTCTGGGCTGGCAGTTCTCCCTCTGCTGGCAGCTGAGGATGTAGCAGCGACGCTCAAACAGCCAGGCCAGGTTACAACCGGGCAGATCACAACAGGCCCCGGCACACTGCACCAGAGATGACACGCCCGGCACCCGCAAGATATTGCTGCTCTTTAGGGCCGGGGAGACCACAGCCTCTGAGTAGGTCACACCCTGCCAGCACTGTGACGCCTCTGCAGCTATGGTACAGAGCACAGAGATACATGGTCAAACAGCTTTTGCTTATACTTTGCTTACATTTAGTAAAAGTCAGCAAAAAAATCAGCTTGTTTCACAGTGGGAAGAGTTGCCTTCCAACATTCTCCACTAAGGCATCAACCAGAACCATTAAACGGAGGAAAACTAGCATTAATTATTCAGCGATCACTTCACTGATACTGTGAGCCTAGATTTACTCAAATCTTAGCTCTCAACAATATCATCTGATAACTGAGGGAAAAGGCTGTGGTGGTTTATTTCTTTACTATCAAACGAGGAGAGACAAACTTATCACACAATTCCGAGTTATACCTAAAATACATCTTTAATAGTAAGAGCTTTGCAATAGCAACGGCTTGTCAACGATTCACCGTGTTCTGATGATCCGTTGAGAGCGGCGACACAAAGGCTACTGAGATCTTTTATAGCAAAGATACACCCCTTTCAACCTACATGACGAACAACAGATATATAGAATGGGTCATAAGGTCAAGATTTGTATGAAAGATACCTATAATACATAGCAGACAGCATCTGCTGTGTCAACAGTTTTAATTGTATAGACCAGTGTCTGTCCCTCCAACTCCAAACTGGAACCATCTCTCTCTGGTACCATATAGAACAGAAACATTAACTCATGCTCTGGAATGCTCTTTAGGTTTTATCACCCAAAAGACATCGTAAATCTCCTGTCAGTGTTATCTCCCAGAGGCCCATCCTCAGTAGAACACACACACAATAGTTAACAAAATACTCTATTCTGTTGCATAAAACAACCATTTGATGCAATAAAAGTATTATAACATAATCGTGCAATTTCTTCTCTGACAAGGCATCAGCTGCTTTCTTTGTGTCACTGAACACAACACAGTGGTGAGTGTACGATAATGAACAAATGGACTCAATAACAGCAAACGTAATTCTTCTGATGATCTCACAAGGGGATATTGAGTGCACAAGCAGATCCTGGTAAACATCACATAATATACTGCCACTCTTATAATGAATCAATAAGCTTTTTGGAGGTACTTAAAGGGCACATTTGGGTTCATTATCCTGTTACTAATTGTTCATTTTAACCCGGGAAAAGCATCTCTCAGTGAAACCATTGTCTTTTTAACAACATGGGTGTCACACCCTGATCTGTTTCACCTGTCTTTGTGATTGTCTCCACCCCCCTCCAGGTGTCGCCCATCTTCCCCATTATCCCCTGTGTATTTATACCTGTGTTCTCTATTCGTCTTGTTTGTCAAGTCAACCAGCGGTTTGCCTCAGCGCCTGCTTTTCCCAGTCTCTCTTTTTCTCGCCCTCCTGGTTTTGACCCTTGCTTGTCCTGACTCTGAGCCCGCCTGCCTGGCCACTCTGCCTGGCCCTGAGCCTGCCTGCCGACCTGTACCTTTGCCCCACTTCTGGATTACCGACCTCTGCCGACCCTGAGCCTGCCTGCCGTCCAAACATGACTGCTGTTTGTTAACTTTATGAATGCTACAATACAACAGAACACACAGCAAAAATATTCATTTAACATGAGGTACAGTCACAAGAATGTAATTTTAAAGATGTCCCCTAACCTTCCACATAGTGCAGGATGAGACCGAGAAGCAGGTGAGCTCCTGTCTGCATGATGCACCAGACAGACTGATCTAAACCTGGAACAGACAGAAATCAGACCCATTACACATTGTCCCAGATAACATTAATACTAATAATAATCACATCACCTACTGTATCTACCAATGACCACTTTAATACTCCCTCACAAAAGCAACATGAATTCTCTTACCCACAGAGAATGACCATCAGTATCCTCCTGCCTCATGTTGAGTGGATTGTGTGTGACTCCGTGTAATGCCACATGCCACCTTGGCAAGGATGACACAGCACCGCTCTCTGCCCATACCTCCCATGGTGGGCTCTACTGGTGGGAACCTGTTACTACTGTCACCCTGCTGTGTGCTTACTGGTCTGTTGCTTCTGCTTACTGTGTAGGTAAACAGTTATCATATTTATGTTGTTTCAGCTAATTGTTAAGGGTAGTGGTTAGGATAAAGTGTTATTCTAATATAGGGCTACAGATCAAGGGTCACTGTTGGTCACTGTATTTGAACTCAGGACAAAGCACTGCATTTGAACTCAGGATTGATCCCATTATCTGGGCTTTTGCATACCATGCTGAGAAAGTCACTGAATAAGCTGACACCATAGAAGGCTCTAAATAACTAATTAATCAACCAATCAATTACTTAATCATGCATATTGGTAACCTAGCATATTGGTAATATGTGGTCGCACTAAAACATTACATCCAATAAAGTCAACAAGCTGATTTCCTTTACTTTCTCCCAATCCCTTATATTATAAAACGCTGTTTCAGCACCAAGGACAGCGAATTCCCTCGGCGAGAGATGTGGAGAAAAGGGTTTCATAAGGCCTTTGATGATGACGCAACCAACTTTATTTCTAGACTGGAGTCTGCTACAGTATTCTAGAAGCTAACGTCATTAGCCTACTAACCTCACGGTTGTTGAGGGGATAACATGGTTCGAATGTGTAGCCTACTACAACAGGATATCGAATTTAAATAGATACTACCGAGCAAGCCAGAGCAGTTCAACTATTCAAAGCAGCCCTCCAGCACTGTTACTGCTCATACCTCTTACTGCTCATACCTGTTACTGCTCATACAACACTTTCGAAAGATGTAGCTACACGTGAGACACTCACCAAGGATGAACGGTGCAAACATTTATCCAAATAGAGTTAGAAGTAAACGTCGTTTATCCAGTCGATAAGACAAATTAGGGGGTGTAATTTCCCGGCGCTCAGACACTATGCTTAGCTCGGCTGGGTTGCCACGGTCTTGTTCACGCCAGCTACTGTACCATCCTTATCCGCTGTTCCCCTGCTGCTGTTACCAGTAGACATCCTTTGTAGCTCGTTTGGGCGCAGCCGGCTGGGTGGTGGTGTGTCTCGGAGGCAATTTGATCTGCAGCTGAGCAAAATTAGTGCGCACTGATATTCGGGGAAAGGCTGCTCATGTCATGCTGCTCACCATCACTGCCTGGCCTCGGTGGCTTGCCTTCCATGCAAGGGGAGGGAGTGTCGCCACCAGGATATATCTTCAATATACTGTACCAGTCAAAAGTTTGGACACACCTACTCATTCAAGGGGTTTTCTTTTATTTGTACTATTTTCAACATTGTAGAATTATAGTGAAGACTTCAAAACTATGAAATAACACATGGAATTATGTAGTATCCAAAAAAGTGTTAAACAAATAAAAATATATTTTACATTTGAGATTCTTCAAAGTAGCCACCGTTTGCCTTGATGACAGCTTTGCACACTCTTGGCATTCTCTCAACCAACTTCATGAGGAAATGCTTTTCCAACAGTCTTGAAGGAGTTCCCGCATATGCTGATCACTTTTTGGCTGCTTTTCCTTCACTCTGCGGTCCAACTCATCCCAACCCATCTCAATTGGGTTGAGGTCAGGTGATTGTGGATGCCAGGTCATCTGATGCAGCACTCCATCACTCTCCTTGTTCAAATAGCCCTTACATAGCCTGGAGGTGGGTTTTGGGACATTGTCCTGTTGAAAAGAAATGATAGTCCCACTAAGTGCAAACCAGATGGGATGGCATATCGCCGCAGAATGCGGTGGTAGCCATGCTAATTAAGTGTGCCTTGAATTCTAAATAAATCACAGTGTCCCTAGCAAAGCACCCCCACACCATCACACCTCCTCCATGCTTCACGGTGGGAACCACACATGCGGAGCTCATCCGTTCACCTAGTCTGCGTCTCACAAAGACACAGTGGTTGGAACCAAAAGTCTCAAATTTGGACTAATCAGGTAAAAGGACAGATTTCCACCGGTCTAATGTCCATTGCTCGTGTTTCTTAGCCCAAGCAAGTCTCTTCTTCATTTTGGTGTCCTTTAGTAGTGGTTTCTTTGCAGCAATTTAACCATGAAAGTCTGATTCATGCAATCTCCTCTGAACAGTTGATGTTGAGATGTCTCTGTTACTTGACCTCTGTGAAGCATTTATTTGGGCTGCAATTTCTGAGGCTGGTAACTAATAAAATTATCCTCTGCAGCAGAGATAACTCTGGGTCTTCCTTTCCTGTGGTGGTCCTCATGAGAGCCAGTTTCATCATAGCGCTTCATGGTTTTTGCGACTGCACTTGAAGAAATTTTAAAAGTTCTTGAAATTTTCCAGATTGACTTAATGTCTTAAAGTAATGATGGACTGTTGTTGCGCTTTGATTATTTAAGCTGATCTTGCCATAAAATGGACTTAGTCTTTTACCAAATAGGGCTTTCTTCTGTATACCACCCCTACCTTGTCACAACACAACTGATTGGTTCAAACACATTAAGAAGGTAAGAAATTCCACAAATCAACTTTGAACAAGGCACACCTGTTAATTGAAATGCATTCCAGGTGACTACCTCATGAAGCTGGTTGAGAGAACGCCAAGAGTGTGCAAAGCTGTCATCAAGGTAAAGGGTAGCTACTTTGAAGAATCTCAAATATAAAATATATTTTGATTTGTTTAACCCTTTTTTGGTTACCACGTGTTATTTCATAGTTTTGATGTCTTCACTATTGCTCTACAATGTATGAAATAGTAAAAATAAAGAAAAACCCTGGAATGAATAGGTGTGTTCAAACTTTTGACTGGTACTGTATATCGAATAATTTCATGTTGAAAGATAATAATGAACCTTATGGGTATAGACATTTTAGACATATACGCCATCATCGACATTATACCTATTATTATTATTATTATTATTATTATTATTATATAATTTGATACTTTTTTCAATCCATATATTTATTTGATTTTCAAACAGGACTATCAACAGAGTTGGTACAGAAATACTAATACCTCTCTTGTGATCCTCTCATGACACCTACATAAACAGGCCAGCAGATGGCAATAAGAACCAGGCGAGTGACTCCCTCCAACAGGTTACAGCCCCTGGAAATTCCAAGGAAAAAAGAGGAGTGCCGAGAAGATAGAGGACAAGGAGGGAGAGATGGACAAATCTGCCCCATTGCAGTCTGTCCTGGTTCAACCACAATCAGAGGAATCTAACCCAGCTCAATCCCCATCAGTGCAACCTGACTCACCCTTAGGGCAATCTAATCGAGAGAAACCTACGCCAGAGCAACCTATCCTGGAGCAACCCAAACCAGAGACACCCAAAACAGAACAATATAACCCTGCCCAACCACCTACAGGGCATCAAAACCCAGCCACGCTCCCTTCAGCGCTACCCAATCAAGCCCAACCAGAGCAACCTAATCCAGTGCACCCTAACCTAGCCCAACCACCTATAGACCATCTCTCCCTAACCCAGTCAAAAGACCAGCCACCTCAAGCCCAACCACACGCAGATCAGGGTCCTCCAACCCGGTTATCCACAGGTCATCTCCACAACAGTCCACCAGATCAGCCAGATCAGTCATCTCCACAACAGTCATCACCAGATCAGTCATCTCTAGACCAGTCATCACCAGATCAGCCAGATCAATCATCTCCAAACCAGTCAACACCAGATCAGTCAGCTCTACAACAGTTATTACCTAAACAGCCAGATCAGTCATCAAAGTCATCTCCAGACGAGGACAAACCTAAGAAAAAGGGAGATCCAAACAAACTTACCCTTCTGACCTGGAACATAGATGGCCTGGACCTGAACGATATCAAGGAATGTCTCTCAAGGCTGCTGGACTACCTGATCAAGTGAGTCACATCAACACACAACACATTTCATCATATAGTTTTTAGATTGAGAAGTTTGTGTGTCATTCCCGTAACCCACCCACTGTGTGGAGAGAAGCTGTGACCAATAGGAGGGAGACAGTCGTCACAGTTAATTAGATTTTGGCCCATTGCTTTTGAAGTCTGTCCTAGATTCATCTTCGGCACAATTTTCTCATTCACTTTTGTCACAGAGTAAATTATTTTTACCCTCCCTTTTAAAACTGCACATATGACCTTTATTATCCATCAAAAACAATGTTATTTTTTTTCATTAACTGCCTGTCAAGTCACAGAACAAAATTATATGTTTACGAGTCATTAAACAACATCTTAAGCAGTGAAATAGCGTTGTGTTGATTTCTCATGTTCTTTCTCCCTTGAAGGTACCATCCCGACATTGTGCTACTGCAAGAGGTTCTTTCACCAATTTACCAGGTTTTTTATAGCAGGTTCTGAAGCCATATCATGTGTTGCCGGGTAAGCAATAACATTATAAAAATCAGTTTTTCTTTAAACATATTTTTTTAAATAGTTAATCTTTCAGTATGACAGCAATGCTATTGTGGATTATATAACTGTAATTATGTACTGTGTTTTTGGTTATCCTTCTTGTGTTATGTTGATCTTGTCCATCCCAGGTAGTGACAGAAGCTTTTTCACTGCCATACTGCTGAGGAAGTCCAGAGTTCAACTTCTGCAGAGTAGCATAGTGAATTACCCTACCACAGAGATGAGGAGAAACCTGCTTATGACCCATGTAAGAACTCTCTCTGTAGCTTGCTTTATTTTTTTCCTGTCGTCTCTCATTCCATCAAATTTCATTAAGTAATAGAAAATGTGCACAGATATTCAAGTTACACATGCAGATCTCAAGTTACGATTCTGCCCTTACTTAGTGTCTCTCTGCTCTTTCTGTCGTGGACCAGGTTTCTTTCCTTGGCCATCCGCTGTGTGTGATGACGTCCCACATGGAGAGCATGAAGCCCCAATCCCTGGAACGCCAAAACCAGCTGATCCCTCATTGGAAGGGATCAGGACCACAGCGTCATCTTTGGGAGAGACACCAACCTCAGGGATTGGGAGGTGAGACAGGGAGAGAGGGAGCGATGTGTTTGACATGTACATCATGTGTGTATGCCTGCAACCTGTCTGTGTGTGTTTCCAGGTGAAGAACTAGGGCGGTCTACTCGAGAGCATCTGACGTATGGGAGTCCCTGGGCCAGCCGGAAGACTGCCAGTACACCTGGGACTGTGTCACCAATGACAACAAGAACCTCCCTTTCCCCGCACGCCTGCGCTTCGACCGCATCTTCCTGAGGCAGGCCGGCGAGGGGTCAAAGGTCAGCCCAGATGGCATCACCGTGGTGGGCCTGGTGAGGTTGGATGACTGTCAACGCTTTACCAGCGACAACTGGGGTCTCCTCTGCACCTTCGTCATAAAACCCCTCATTCAAGCAACACCTGAATGATACAAAGGGAACAGTTAGCTGTCCATGTCATGTCAACCTGGAACAGCATAGAAGTCTTTGCCCATCTTCTTTATGTACATTGGGAGATTTCGAGATTTCGACTTGGGAAAGAACAGGATTATGGGCACAGCAATAGTGATTAATGACTAAATGTCTATGTTTGGCAACTGCTGCTGTTCCAAGGCAAACTTTTAATTTATCCAGCCACATATTTGTCTGTGCCAACAGGTTATGTACCCTATTCAAGTGCACATTCATACTGTCTCTGGACTTGGAAGCAGAAACTTTATTGCCTACCCTCCATTTTACAGTATCGGATTATTTTCTACCACTGTTTTAAACATCACAGCAGCATCAAGCCAATTTCACAATAAACTCATTTTGTTCCAGACAATTATTTGTATTTGTAATTATTACACTTTGACATGACTTTCTGTGTCATTTTAATTTGCAAGGCTGTATTGTTTTAGAGAACAGTTTTTTAACTTGCTGTTACTGTAACAGATCTCTAACATTTTGCACTCACAAAATGAACTTGTCGTGTATTAACAGCCTTACCCAACCATTCAGTAAAAATAGCACAGAAGAACCCCATACCAAACATTTTCCAACTCCAAATTAATGAACTTAGTTCTGATTTCTCTCCACTAGAGGTAGCTCTGGCCATATCCCAGATCCACTCACTGTGCCAGACACTGAGTGGAGGAAAATGACCTCCAAAAATAAACTCCTTTATCGCATTAGGGATAAAGCCGGCCCTATGAATAACACCTGTCTAGCCCTGATAGCACCACCCCAACAGAGCCACCCTCACTATGAGAGAGAGAACGCGTGGTGCATTCATTCATGAAACAGGTGCTTTGTCAATGGTATCCTTTGTGGCATTACGCTGCCGAATCAAACGGGAGAAAATACAGACACAAAACAGACTTCAAACTGTTTTTGTGACTACATGACCGCATGTATTTCCTGAGCCGCTGGTCTGGTTGAGACTGACGGTATCTAATAGATGTTCTGTCTTGACTGTTTCTTTAAGGCTTTTCTCCTCTCCTGGCGTTCTCTATTACTGATAACCTCAAGAATGAATGCTCCCTCATTGAAATGCCTTGAACATTTTGCTATCAATAATGTGCATCAATGGGTATGCAAACGGAGCAGCTGACTCATGTATTTTTAGGGAGGGGTTGGTCGCAAGGCTAATGATTTGTTTTGACAACCATCGATCATTTGTTTACATTGCTGATCATATATTTATTGTGTTAGCGTGTGCGTTAGGGTGACTTTCTTTACAAAGTGTGTGAGTCTGTGCTTTTGAGTAAGTGTGTGTATGCATCTTTGTGTGCTATTATGTGTATGATTGTGTGTGTATGCGCGCATGTGTGTGTGTGTGCGCACTCACGACTGTGTGTGTATGCATGCGTGCGTTTATATACAGTCATTGGTGTGTGTGTGTGTGTGTGTGTGTGTGTGTGTGTGTGTGTGTGTGTGTGTGTGTGTGTGTGTGTGTGTGTGTGTGTGTGTGTGTGTGTGTGTGTGTGTGTGTGTGTGTGTGTGTGTGTGTGTGTGTGTGTGTGTGTGTGTGTGTGGGCTTGCACACAATTGTATCGGTTTGCTGTGGCTTTCTGTTCCTGCTCAGGTTGTTTCCTGAGTTATCTCCCCTAGTACCAGTGCACCCTCTTGTCTGTTTTAGATGGATGGCAGTATCTTCTGTAGGTTGGAGAAATGGGTGAACAGGGCCCCAGTGTTTTCATTTGGAAAATTGATTGGGAGCTCAATTTCTCAGCTGTTTAATCCGAGCCGAATGGAAATATGTCGGCACATTCTGCCGGAAATTAGTAGAGATGGCAACCTGTCAACGTGAGGAATTATTTGTTACTGGCGTGGCTTCAGCGAGCGGGTTAGCTTACATGTATATAAATGCACTAGCGCATTCTCTATTACCATCCTCAGTAAAGAGCCTGTCAGTCAATCAGCCAGGTGCATTCTGGGGACAGTAACCAAAAATAGGTTTATTTGTTTTGGGGAGGTATAGAGGATGACCTAGAAAAGGTGCAAATTCTCTGTGTGTTATTAGACATCACACTCATTTTCTCATGTGATGATACTGTCTCTAGGAATGAAGACTAAAGCTGGTTGAAACGATCATGTCCATTTGTTTTATTTTCAAGGTTGTAACCTGACCAGAGAGACATACAGGCCTGTAGTAGAACATCCGATTATCAATTGTGTCATTAATCATGCAATTATCACGTTTATCCATATAAATATCTATGTCCACTTCTATCTACTTACAATTAAACATAGTGTGGAATATGATTCACATATAAATTATCATGCAATCTTCTTGCTGAATATTAAAATAGGGGGTCAAACAACAAAGGGAAAACATGGTCAATTTGCTTTTGTACTGTATCAGAGACTAGGGCCTTAGAATGGTTAATATTGGTAATATGTTATCATGTATTGATATTCACTGTGACTTTAACATAATTCTCAAGGTCAGTCTCATGAGGCACTGGACTGTTCCTTCCAGGACTCAGCAGTGTGCGGAGGCTTTCTCCTATACACTACAAGTCCCTCCCTCCTTCATGTAGTGCTGTGGACAAATGTAGTTCTAATTCCTGTCCACTGCAGCAGTCTAAAGACAGTTCTCTAATGAAGAAACAAATGCCTGTAATATGTCTCTGTCACCACCTCTTTGTCCTTTCATTGTAGTCCATATCCTCTTCCTCCTCCTCTCCTCTCTCCCTTTTTCTCTTTTCTCCTCCCTCGCTCCAACTGACTTTCAAAATCAATCGCTCCCAATCTCCGCTGTACAGTAACTGCAAACCATAACCTCCCCTCTGTCCCCTTTCACGACCCTGTCGAAGTCTTTTTGTTTTTAAAGTGCCTGTCTCAGCAGCTTTACACCCCATTGGTTAACCTCTCTGACCCAGCCTACTGATTTGGCGGGGGGTAGCTGATTCACAGGAAGGGTACACAGGAAGGGGCTACATAAGCACTTCCTCTCCTACCATTGGCAGCCTCTCATTCAGTGTGTGCATGTAGAGCTAACAAGGGTCAATAAATATGTCTGATGGGTTTTTGGACTCGAGAAACAGATACAGTTGTGATGAATTCTGAGTTTTATTTTTAAACATAGACATGAGAAGAGGTGACATACCTTTCTCTGTTCTTACTGTACAATTGAGTCAAACTATCCAGTCTAGGCTGTAACCATAAGGTAATGGCCCTAGGGCACACTGTAAGATAGTGTGACCTTCTGTGACCCACTTTGATGCACGGTCAATCATACTAATGTGACTGGGGGGAATGCTGTGTAAAAGTATCTGATCGATAGTAATCACATTTAGGTTTCAAAAGAGATGATAGAAGACCCTAAGAGGTTATTAAGGGACTTTTCAACCCCCCTATTGGAGCTCAGTCCGTGTCAGAGAGCATATGTGTGAAATGAACTGGGGTCATAAAGGGGTCATATTAGCTTGCACCACTGGCTAGCTGCAGAAGGAACAGTGGCCTTGCTTTTCCCTCTACCATAGTGGAGTGGCAGTGGCAAAACACTAGCGGAATGGGGGAGAAAATGTTTTGGAACTGTAGATGTGTGTGAGTGGTCAGAGCTAGAAGGATCAACAAAGGGCAAATTTCTACCAGCAGCAGAAATGCTGAAACGACTTCACACACACACATCTCATTTCAGAGGCCCCCCAGGCTTTTTGTTGGGGTAGCTGGCCCCTTTGATGTTATCCTCAGTCTACCATACATATCTGTCCTATCGCCGGAGCTTGCTTGTCTACACTTCCTTGTCATGTCCACCTTGACATGTTAAGACATACCCAGTAGATCATTTTACATATCCTTACCATCAGCTGTTGAAGACAGGTCTAATCTTCCAGCTGACATATTTTGGCCTGATAAGTAGGACCTGTCAATAAGGATAATCGTTTAGAGGTGCCAAGATAACAACTTTGAAGAGAGGAGGTTAGGGCGGACTGAAAGATCAGAAAGTAGATAGAATTGCAACACACCCACAGACACCCTAAAGCTTAGGTAAGGATTTTATATGAAATGTGGGATTTGATTTAATCCTTCCATCAAAGATACCTGTAGTTATTATTTCATCTCTCTCTGTGCCAAAGGTGTAGCGGAGGTCAACTAGTCGTAGACGGATAAGCAACTTTGGATTTTCTCAGTACAGGGCAGTGTCATTACTTTAGTTCTAGTTCTCAGCTAGCTAAAACTTATTTGGTGGCTATAAGACAGCACATTTTGATTTGTTTCTATTTATTTGACAATTTGAAAACACAGTTGAGCCGTGTAAGTGGATACACAACGTTTAAGATCACCACAAACAAGTTTGCAACTTATTTCCATTGTGGTCCTTACATTAGCAAGTTGATATCGGACCCATGCTGGCAGCCAATTGCACCAGCAGCCAAATATACCGTAGACAAATGGTTGCCCATATTTCCTTATTTTTAGGTAAATCACCATAAATGAGAACGATTTGTCATATAATGCCACTGAACCATCTGCCTATCACCAAGCCTGATGTCATTACCAAGGCTGTCATCATTAAATAAAACATTAAACTATCTTGAATAAATAGAGGTATTTGTTTGACATGGTGGGCTCATTTTGAAATGAACGGATTGAACTCCATAAGAAAGTTAGACTTCAATTTTGAACTAAATGCTCACTACACATTGGTTTGAACAGTGAAGACAGAGGTCAGGTGAGAAATGATTTAGTCAATTTCGAGATAAGAATAATTAAATGGCCATGATTGCAAAGACAGTCACCTTTTTCTTGTACAGGGTATTCCAGTATGTGTTCTGAGTTGGTAAACAGTCTGACCCTCTAGGGACATTTAAGGATACCTCTCTGGACATCATGTTGCATTTTGATTTGATTTGAGCTAATCCAGACGGCCCAGGTACAAGATCATTAGATTAGGGTGGACAGTATAATGGGTAGGATTATGCAATCCAGTTTAAAATGAGATCGCCCTAGCTTAGCGACACATTATGTAAACGTATTTGGGGTTTCAATGATAATGAGTTCCTGATGGTTTGTCAGGCGATGTTCACCTTCCGTAAATGCTGAGAACAGGAACAATAGACACATCCTTTAGCTGAAGTACACTGTATTAAACTTCCTGCTGTATTAAACAGTATTTGATTGGATTTATTTGATTCTTTATCCAGGAAGTTCCTATCAAAATAAAGAGTATATTAGAGTATATTCTTTAGTTTGACCTTGCTTACTGTACAACCATGCAACAATACAGATTTATACATATGAGCTGTCATAGCACATTCTATGCCCCGCCAAAATGTGTATGAAATGTTTTCCTAATCCGAACATTTAGCTAACAGTGTCGTGTCTTTACTATCCTTATGGCAACTGTGTTCTTTCAATGGACTGTCATTATCATTCATTTGATTGTGTTATTATCCCATGTTGCATTGTTGCATAATATAGTACTACGCTTAGGGAGCAGGGCATCGAGATCGGCGGAAAGGTTGATTTCAGCACCATGGACAGTGTTAGAGAATGGGAAGAGAGAGTCTAGAAGAGGAGAGAAGAGGAGAGAACAAGATCAGAGAGCAATGAAGAGAGCAGAGGAAAGAAAGGGGAGGAAGAGATAGGTGATAAAGGAGTGAAGAGCTGAGGGGAGAGAAGAGATAGAGAGCAGGATAACAGGAGAGAAACCAATGATTTATATTTATACGGCCCTGTCCTTGGAGGGACCTCTGTGTTAAGTCCTGAACTAATGATGACAGAGGCAACAGCTGTCGTATTGTTCTGCCCTGAACATTTGATTAATGAGATTTTACTATTCGCCAAATGCATGGTATAACTAGCTGATTAAACTAAACTCCACGATTTATGATGGAGTTGAGTGGCAACTAGTGTGGGCAGACTGGAGCTCCTACGTCACATAACATTTTATCAAAAATGAACGGTGTTGTTTGTAATTGCGGGCTATTCTTTGTGTGCTGACATCAATCGTTTTTAATTTCATGTGAATCTGAATCTGGTAACAGGCTTGTGATTGAATAGGTTTCTGATTGAGTTTGTCAGTTGGGTAATTTATCACGCCAGACAGGGCCAAACACAAATCTAAAACCTGATGCATCAGTTGAGACTCCTGTGTCTCTTTCCTCTGATGCCTGATCATCGGTAATTACAGCTTTACTGCATCTTTCATCCTGTCTTTCCTCATAACTACACAGGCAAATACATGTCAATTAGATGTTGGAGATGGGAGATGGGAGATGTTGTTGGCTGTTTGATGGAAATTATTGATGAAATGTATTGGAGCTTTTACTATTTGTGTCACACTGCAATGCTGTATGAAAACTCTTATTAGGGGCCCTACTTGTGTTGTTCTGCTATAGATTCCGACAGCGAGCAGGACCATATGAGACCCGGGTGACACCCGCTTCCCTCCCTCTAATCCCTGCTGTGTTGGTTGGTTCTGCCTTAGGCTTGTGTCGGGGGTTGGGACACAATTGCTTGAACACCACCGCTATGGGGTCTGCCCCCTGCCCAATGCCCTCCTGGCATTTCCAGCTGCCGACGCCGTGACTCGTGATGTTCACCAGATGCATGCGCCATGGTGACTGTCTGGCTGGTTGACACTGGTGGCACCTCCAACTCACTGTCTAGATTGATGTTGGATTGAGCGAAACATTTGAAAAGGCATGCACAGCATACTCTCCTCGATACAAAACGCAAACAGGGAAAATGCTCCCATGTGTCTCTTCTTTGAGATGAGATTCTGCAATCATCAATCATACTAACATCCCTCAGTTCTTATCCATCAAATGATCTAGTCAACTACACAAACGCAACACTTTGAGAAATTCTGGCAGATTCTCCTGCTATAACCGCATCGCATCCTCCTGTGAATATCCACATGCATCCATTCCTCCAGTGGGTGACTGGCAAGGCTAAACGCTCATTTCCTGGCCAGGAATTGTTTTGGAGATTTGTCACCCCGCCTGCCTCTTCCCCTCCCTTCCCCTCTTTCCCAGTGAACCTGTATTATCTTTTACCAGGAAGCAGGATTGCTCCTGGAAAGCGGCTGGCTAAAAGATGCATCTAGTTATTATCATCATCATTATCACAGGCTTTAATCTTCTCCCTTATTGAGGCACTGTGAAATGACATCCAGGCTCTGTGAGACCGTTATTAGAGCCACGGTGAGACACAACACTGATTTGATTATTTGGCTCTTGGAGGGACCTCCTATTGTTTACCGTTTCTGCAAAGCAAATTGCAGTTTGATTTCATATGCGCAGCAAAAATAAGATGATTATTGAACGTGACCTTAGAACAGATAAATCCCCTTTAACATATTCTGTGAATGGGTCTTTCCTATTGGCCAACTCCTATTGCTGCCTATGCTAAAGACATTATTTTCTAAATTAACAAGAAATGTTCATTATCTCTTTTAAAACATTCATCCCATTTGCTCCTTAGCTGAAAGGTTCTAGAACTCTTTAGCCCATTAATGGTTCTCACTGGTTTCATCTGGTTCTCACTGGTTTCATCTGGTTCTCACTGGTTTCATCTGGTTCTCACTGGTTTCATCTGGTTCTCACAGGTTCTCCTCTGGCTTTCCCCTCCCAGTGTTCAGGATGAATGTTCAGTAGTGGTGGGCATTCATTCATCGCCTCTGTATCAGAGCTGCTGATCAGATGGAGAATGGCTGTGCAGAATAAGGGAACAATGCAAACAACCCTCTCCTGGATGAAACAATCTCTCCCCATGACAAGAAAGCAATTCCAGCCAGCCTTGTAGTTAAGATTTAAACAGCACTGCTAAACAGCATATACCGTATGTATGTGTGTGCGTGTGTGCATGTGTGCGTGTGTGCGTGTGCGCGCATGCGCTTGTGTGTGCATGTGCGTGTGTGTGCGTACATGGGTTGGTACACATTATGAATGTATTTGGATGTACGTTAGTGTTGTTTTTTTGTGTTAGTATATGTATGGTTGTGCAATCATGGAAATTCACTGTAGAATGCATCGTTTTTATCATATAAAATGTGTGTATTTGTGTGCCTGCCTGCATGCGTGTGTGCATGTGATGTGTGTATGAATATTCCCCACTCCATATGGTGATTATAGCCCAATCTCTCCATTGATTCACCTATCACTTTGTCCCCATCAACAGCTGTCACAGACCCTCTACTGAACAGATCCTATCGATAATGGACACCTGTGACTATATAGACCTGTCAGTGGTCAAGGACTCCCCTGTCCATAGCTCTCTTAGCCTTCTGACAGGCAGAGTTGGATCAATGCATAGCGACACCCGGTGAGGTAGGGGGAAGGGGACAGTGTGACACGAGGTGGGTGACACCACATGGAGTGCGTACGGCCCAGTACATTACTGGGGCCGAGCTCCCTGCCATCCAAGACCTCTATAATAGGTGGTGTCAGAGGAAGGCCCTAAAAATTGTCAAAGACTCCAGCCACCCAAGTCACAGTAAACGGCTACCCAGACTTTCTGCTTTTCAGCCCCTACCTACATGTACATAGTACTTTAATCAATCCCCTAACCAAACCTACATGTACATATTACCTCAATCACCCCAACTACCTCGTACCCCAATACATTGACTCGGTACCAGTACTCTTTGTATATAACCTGTATATAGCCTTGTTATTGTTATTTTATTGTGTTATTTTATTGTGTTACTATTTTATTTTGATCTATTTGTTAGTTTTCTTACTTTTTACCTGCATTGCTGGTGAATGGGCTCGTAAGTAAGCATTTCACGGTAAAGTCTATACTTGTTGTATTCGGAGCATGTGACAAACACAATTAGATTTTATTTTATTTGATGGAGCATCTCCATATGATCTCTTTCTATTTTCTATCAGTCTCCATATGATCTCTTTCTATTTTCTGTCAGTCTCCATATGATCCCTTTCTATTTTCTATCAGTCTCAATATGATCTCTTTCTATTTTCTATCAGTCTCCATATGATCCCTTTCTATTTTCTATCAGTCTCAATATGATCTCTTTCTATTTTCTGTCAGTCTCCATATGATCCCTTTCTATTTTCTATCAGTCTCCATATGATCCCTTTCTATTTTCTATCAGTCTCAATATGATCTCTTTCTATTTTCTATCAGTCTCCATATGATCCCTTTCTATTTTCTATCAGTCTCCATATGATCCCTTTCTATTTTCTATCAGTCTCCATATGAACACTCTCTTAATTTGTTGATGTCTCCATCTATAACATTACTCTAATGTACACACACACGCACACGCACGCACGCACGCACGCACACACACACACACACACACACACACACACACACACACACACACACACACACACACACACACACACACACACACACACACACACACACACACACACACACACACATTACCTCTGTGTTTCTACTTCCCAGTGCTAGTATCGACACACCATTGCGTCCTGCCCTTTGGCACTGATTCCTCACAGTAATTCAGTTTCTAAATAAAGACCTTGACTGTGTCAGAGAGGGGTAGAGAGAGAAAGAGAGAACGAGAGAGAGAGAGAGAGAGAGAGAGAGAGAGAGAGAGAGAGAGAGAGAGAGAGAGAGAGAGAACAATGGATTTCTCCTTGAGTTTGGCCTCAGTGACGTGTGGCCTGAGGGAGACGGCTTGCTGAACGCAGTGCTGAAATGGATACCGAATAAAAAGCAACAATGACTACATCGCAGGGTTTGAGTTAAACCCAAGAGCTATGTTTTAACCACTGACTGTTAATGGAACAGCAACAATGATGGATCCATTCACATTTACACTAAAACAGCTGACTTCGGACATTTGAAGTGTTATATTTATGCAAAAAGGCTGGATGACAAATAAAGGGTGCCCTCATGCATAATGTTACCATACAAAAATCCAGGGACTAAAGATGGCAGTTCAAATGACATGCAAGGGTAGCGATACAGAGAAGTCAAATATAAAATTGCATTCAAGACATGCAAAACTGTACATGACCAATAAACTTTGATTTGATTTGACATCAATTGATTATGAATGTTGAAGGATTTCTTCTTATTATTTAAGGGATGCTGGTTTTCAGGTATACAAGTGAGTGTCTAATTTTCCTCTCTCATGTGTAAATGCAAGTAAAAAAAATTCTCTCACTGATGAGCATTCAATCCTAGGCTCTATTCAGTGTTGTGTCTCCCTGTGGCTCTAAATCCTGTACTGCAGCATTTATATAGTAGTACTGTAGGCCTATCCTATCCGAGTCATTTCAATGTGAAGAATTGGGTAATATTTGTTAGATACTTTGAACAATGAGATTCCAACCTATTTTCACCCACTCAAAAAGACAGCCAAAGTTTGTTGAATTCCCAATGTGTTAAAACTATGCTTTCAACCATTTAAAAGCACACCAAAGTTAAAATTGGAATTCAATTCAGATATGTTGTTCATATATACAACAACTTAATATGTTATCACTGTGTTTCATCTAATAGCACAACCAAATGACCTGGATTGCAGTTAGTTGAGATTACATTAAAGTACATGGTGCATCTGAACAATGCCATTTGAGATTATGTGCAGATTATTATAGCGATTGTGAAGATTTCCACAGACCTGCGACCCTGAACATGCATACTTTCTATGATTACATAAGAAGACATTTATTGTTACTGTAACCTAAAATGTGGCCATGGATGTTACTCATTTTAAGGTTGAATAAATGCTGTTCCATTAGTTTGTCAGATAGCCTTAACATTAGGCTATTTACTGTCTTACAAAATAAATATTGAATTGTGTTTGGTTGAAAACACAACAAAATATCAACATTTAAAGGAGATGTATCTACTTCTTGGATAATTCCATCTGAGCCACTGGCTAAATCCTATTCTTCAACTTTTATGTTTGGTTGAGATGGAGACGTGAATCTAACACATAGTTTTTTTACTTGTCCACAAGTTAAAGATGCACTCTGGGATCTTGAGCAGAATTTTTTTTTACATATTGCACAAATTGGATTCGTAGCATATCATAAGAATAGCAAAAAACATATGATATCACACAAATGGCAAAATTCCTAACATATCACAGAAAATGGATGACATAGTACACAATTGGATGACGTAGTACACAAAAAACCGGGGAACATTTTTGGATCGTGAGCACCACTTTCAAAACTACTGGCTGAAATTATACAAAAGTTTGAGAGTGTTGCAAAATTTGGTTGTCAACGCAACCAAATATATACCTTTGAAGGAGATTATCTTCTGCTTGGATAGCTCAATCTGTGCCACTGTCTCTGGCTTTAATTCCAGTTTGTATACAAATTAATAACTGATTAATGTTGGATTCCCATCTCCATTTCAACCAAAATTCTAAGTTAAAGAATAGGACTAAATCACATCAAACTTTAAATGCACTTTAAATGCAGTTTAATGTTTATTGATTTAATCCTATTCTTTAACTTTTATTATTGGCAGAGATGGAGACATTAATCCAACATATTACTATTAACTTGTAGATTCCATTTGAACGGTACAAATTCAACATATTTTAGACAATGTTTGTCTATGTTTAAAATTGGTTACCATGATGACATAATCCTATGGTTGAAATTACACAGTCAAAAACAGTTTACGTTGATTACTTTTTTCAAATCAAATGTATTCCATGTAGATACCCCGTCACAATACAATGACAAATTACGTTGAAACAAAGTTGATTCAACCAGTTTGTGCCCAGTGGGAGACTAAATTCTTCCTGAAGTCAAACACAATACTAGATAGGTTTTGGGCATTGCAAACATAGCCAATAGACTCCCCTTGCAGATAAATTAGTTGTGTAGTTGTGTCAACAAAGATATCCCACACACATTGCTGAGTCAGCTTTTATTAAATTGGGCCCTACGTCTGTGATTGCGAGTTTGGTAGCCTCTCACCCTGCTCGAGCTGACATGCCATCAATGAGACAGGAAAGGATGTAGGGATGGACAGGCGTGTCTTGGAAGAGCGCTTTAATTCCCTGATGACACTTTGAGTGTGTGAAGCACATGTTGACATAATGATATTTCTATGTGTGTTTGTGTGTTACTGTGTTTTTATGTGTGTGTGTGTCCACAACATGGCTGCCAAATCTTTACGTTTCTCAAAGTTAAAGTCGCTCGAAGTCAAAATCCCCTCAGAGAACCTCACAGTTAAGTCAAGCCATTGTCTGAAGATGTTTTATTGTCACATACACCAGATAGGTGCAGTGAAATGTGTTGTTTTACAGGGTCAGCCATAGTAGTACAGCACCTCTGGAGCAAATTAGGCTCAGGTGCCTTGCTCAAGAGCACATAAACAGATTTTTCACCTTGTTAGCTCAGGTATTTGAACCAGTAACCTTTCATGAATATTCCACATTTTTGCTGTGATAAAAGTCAAGTATTCCAATCATTCATTTGGAGCCAAATGGTGAACCAACCTCATGCTCTTAGAAAAGGTCAACATACTTTAATTGTCTTCAAAATCCTTGGCATAACAGCAAAATATGCAGCAGGAATCAAAATCACAACATTCTTCTTGATTAAAATATTTCCACCAAGTGCTTCTGCTCTGGGGTCTGTTTGCTACCTTAACATCACAGAACAATAACAATTCAAATTGCAGTCTCATGCATCAACTCAGCCACCTGGAGTTTTGCTAATAGCTCAAGACCCTTTGACTTCGAGAAAGATGCCAGTAAGTCATTTACGTGCAGAATCATGCTAATGCTAATGAGCGTTTGAGTGGGAAGGCTGAAGCAACCGACTGCAGTCGAGGAGTGAAATCGAGTGAGGTGCATCTGCAACAGCCGAAAGTCAGACACTGATGTGGTTTTCCAACAGAACAGCTGAGTGGAACATGGTTCAGTGTAATGTCGAAAATAAACATGTTATCGCACACTCACAAACTGTAAATATATTGTACTATTTTTATGTATATATTGTACTATTAATTGGTTAGAGAGAGCCTCAAATATCACATTAATTTGTCGATTGTATACATGAATCGCACAAAGTTGGTTCCTGTTTCAGTCACTTCTTTGGTCAAACAAAAACACCCTAATGATTGGTTGACAATTGAGCCTCCCACAATGCAGGCGATGGCTACAGGATGAAGTAGGTGAAGAGCAACTGCAGAAACTTGCAGTCGACTGCAGTCAAAACTTCATGACCTTTGATCACATGTTTTTTGTAAAGTTCATGCAGTCGTCATGTAGGTGCAAGTTGGACAATATTTATCCCCATAACGCAACACACTTTGGAAGGCGGTGACCAACGATGGCAAAAAGTGACAAAAGTGATCCACTCGAACGCACCCAATGAATGGCAGGTCTAAACTCCTGTGGTCAGGATGCAACCATCTGCAGCAATGATTTATACACACACTAGATGACTGACAGGGGATGTCGTTTTGAAGCCACTGCGCCTCCATCTTGACACTTCCCCACCGCTGTAAAAAATATTTTTGAAGCTATAGAAATCATTTACTACTAGGCAGGTTTCCATTGGCCCAGGTTGATTTGACAAAAGCAATGTCGCAAAAAAATTGAAATGGCAGATATAGGAGACATTTTCTAAAGTATGCAGGGCACTGGATGTCACCGTGCAACTATAAAGCTCCAATCCACATTTAATTCTAAATGTCTAATGCCTGCTAAATATATTTTTCAAATTATTAAAATAAGGTTTCTTTGCAGGATAAGGATTGTCCTGACTTTTATTTTTTATTTATTTATTTTATTTCACCTTTATTTAACCAGGTAGGCCAGTTGAGAACAAGTTCTCATTTACAACTGCGACCTGGCCAAGATAAGCAAAGCAATGCGACAAAAACAACACAGAGTTACACATGGGATAAACAATCGTACAGTCAATAACACAATAGAAAAATCTGTATACAGTGTGTGCAAATGAAGTAAAGAGGTAAGGCAATAAATAGGCCAATAGTGGCGAAGTAATTACAATTTAGCAATTTATACTGGAGTGATATATGTGCAGAAGAATGCCTGAGTTGTTTTGCCTTGCTTTTTTGGTTGGCTGGCAAATTTCACCATCCAATTCATTCAGATCTACAGGAGTGCAAGTTGGCACTGAACGCGGCGATACGTTGGCACATGACAATTATGATAATATGTCAAATAGTAGTCTATTATTAAATTCTATCCATGCTGGCTTTCACGGGCTACCTGAGACAAAACAGATAGGTGGGAGAGCACACAGGCTGTCACGAATGTATTACAGTTTTTCTCAATCGCTTTGGCTCAATTCAAGAATGAGAATTATTTTTTTTCAAAACAATAAGTTAAAATCTCTGAACAATTCGTTTCTTGTTGACACCCGATTTGAATTTCTTATTCATTAAAGCAAATTGCACGTGTTTTGGCACACATGTGCAAAAGAGGAAGTACAATTGTTTACAATTTGCACAATAACTACATGCACATGGCTTGCTGATAAAACCGATGAGTTGATTCTCAGTGAAACTGTCATACTCTTCACAACTTCTAAACATTCTTTCATCGTGTGAGCCATCATGCAAAATGATCCATTAAATGATCAAAATCTGTCAGACATACATGTATATTCCATAAATATCTATGACATGGAATGTTTGTGATGTCTGCTAAATTGGGAAAATTACCTGCCAGGTGACATAGTAATGAAATAGGAATCACAATCTCACCAATCAACCAATCAAGTTTGGAAGCATATATATGGAGCTTTCCCACAGAACAATCACTACCATTGTTTAACATGGAGGAACATCACAACTCTGAACAGCAGCTACATGCTCGTGGAAGAGAAAGAAGAAGATGTGTCAGAATGCGTAGTGGTGGTGTTAGGGGAAGACATCATAGAGGAAGAGGTAGACAATAAGAGTCCCTGATGAAATCAGAGCCACAATTGTGGACCATGTCATAAACCATGGTCTTACAATGGAAGAGGCTGGTCAGAGAGTACAGCCTAAGGTCCACAGGTGTCATCAATTGTGCAAAAATTCTGTAGGGAAAACAGATAAGTATTTACTCGTTCTTATACTTTTGTTACAGCATTTCATTCACAACAATACAGCAACTATTGTAAAGGTAAATGCAAGTCTGAAAATCACAATGTACCGTAAGATATGTATGAGGAATACAGTAATATACAGCACAGTAATACAGTACAGTAATAATAATATACAGTACAGTAATACAGAATACAGTACAGTAATACAGCACAATTTGAATACAATATACTATCTGTAACAGAGCAGCAGTATTCAGCCATCAGCAAGAACAAGACATTTGCAACATGGTCATAGCCAACAATTCCATCAGGCTAAGTGATCTCCAAAGTGCAATCATAAATGACAACAATATCTTCGCAAATATCAATTCTGCCAGCATTTCCACTATAGACAGAGTTTTGAAAAAAAATAAATGACTATGAAACATCTCTCCAAGGTGCCATTTGAGAGGAATAGCGACAGCGTGAAGGAGCTGCAGTACCAGTATGTCTAGGTAAACCATTGGTGTGCACACGGTATATTTTACAGGGAGTTTTACTGTACTTCAATGATGCCTGTATATACTTCTTGAAGTTGTAGATACCCATAAGAACAGAAAACATTTATACTTTACTAAACTGTGTGATTCTAGAATAGGCTATGTAAAACTAACTTTTATATTTTGTTTCTGTGTTACTATATAGAGAATAATGGAGCTGGAAGGACATGAAATGACCAACATTCTTGTTTTTGTGGACAAGGCTGGGTTCAATCTGGCAGGAGACGTAGCCGCAATCTCATTGGACACCGAGCCACAATTGGCACACCAGGCCAACGTGGGGGCAATATTACAATGTGTGCTGCCATTTCTGAGAATGGTGTGAGCACACATATTGGGCCCTATAACACCCAACTTCTCCTGGCCTTCCTAAATACACTTTACAGAGACCTAATACCAGAACACGAAAGAGGTTTAGTTAGACCAGATTTGCCAAATGATGTAATTGTGTGGGATAATGTCAGCTTCCACCGAACCAACATTGTTAGGGAATGGTTTGCTGCACATGAAAGGATAACAATGGAGTTCCTTCCACCATCCTCCCCATTCCTGAATCCGATAGAAGAGTTTTGTTCAGCATGGAGGTGGAAAGTATATGACTATCGGGCACAAGAACAGATGTCTCTGTTAGTACAGTTGACGAAAATCTCTGGCCAGACCAACAAGAGCGACAGGATGTCCACCAAAAAGATGGGAACGTGTAGTGTTACGTACTGTGAGAAGGTATAATGTACTGTCTTTACAGAACTACCGCAGGTTTTTCGTTGCGGGTTACATTTTTTTCTTTGCAAGGATGTCATTTTGTGCCAAATTTTCTGTTGACTATATATGACTTTACATGTAAGAAATATGTAAAAATGGACATGCAAATGTGAATTGTCTGTTTACATGTAACACATTGCTACAAAAATAAATGTACTGTATACATACAAATGTGCATATCTTTTTTCTGTGTACAATAGTATTGTACAGTATTGCCTTTTCCCAGTAAACTTTTACCTACTGTTCAAATTGGTATCTAAAAACTCAGTATGATACACAATAGCATTCAGCTAGACAAAACTGACATTCTTGCATAGAACAGTAAGCAGTCAGTGTCAACAAAAAAGTAGAACAAAACTGACATTTGTGTATAACAAATATTTCCAGGGTTGACTGCCATGGGGAAAAAACATCTAAATATTTTGACCTGATTACAAAAAAATTATAATTTTGGTGGCATTGGCCAATTTACTGACACAATAACTAGGTTTTGAAGCATGAATTAAATGTTTTGGGTGAGTTACTACATTTTTCAGACATGCAATAGAGTTGTGATGTCCCATAAAACAGTTGTGAGAATTGCACTTACAGTTGAGAGAATGTTAAGACTGTTTCAAAAATGTGCCAAAGCGATTGAGAAATTGTAATGTGGAATTTGCCTAAAAGAGTATTGGAAACACTTCATGATGTCATTATGTCCAGCTCTTTTAATCGACACAAGACAGCTAAATGGAAATGCACCCCTGCAGGCAGTTGTTGCATCTTTTTTTAATGCATACTTTCTAAATGTCTAAAAGAAATCACTGGACAAGTTAATGGAAACATAGCTACTGTCTACATTTGTTTTTGCCACGTTTATTCAATTACAGACACCGTAATGTATGAATAATGTTATGTGAGCTAAACATAAAGAAAAAAAAAAAGATAAATGTAAAACAAAATCCTTAAAGTGTACTTTTTACGAAAGTTCTAATGTTACTGTCCTCACTACAAAAACCATACTTAAATACATGACATTTTGTCAGACATTTAATTGAAATACTTTAGAATTTCATTCATTCCTATGCTCCTTCTTGGGAGTACCAATATGGCCGACCGGTGGCTTCAAAATATCTCACTGGCCTGTACATAGCATGGCCAATACATAAAAAAAATAATCCAGCATTTATATACATCATTGGTCTGCAGGGACTTTGTTCAGCAGCTGTTTTACTGGCCTGATGAAAATTCAACACATGGTTTTGGGGATGGAACTTTTTGACCTTTGCCACTATTTTAGGAGTTCACGAACAGCAAAATGGCAAGGAAATCAGGCAAGTTTTTAATGTTTTTAACCCGATTCTGTTGAACTGAGGGATGGATGAGAATACCAATTGGAGATGTAAGTTTTATTCAAGCAGGGGGAATAACTATGCACCAAGCTTTTTCAATTGGATGTTTGTTTAATTAAAATAAAGTCCACTGGCATTGAACATCTAATTTGAATTAAAATAATTGTACTATTATTTGTCAATGTCTAATTTAATCTTATTGAGAGAAATTTAAAGTAAGTCTAAGGTTGTATTGTTTTGTTCATAGCCCTAAGTAGGCAATAGTACTACCCTGCCAAGTAAAGCATTATCATCACCATCATACTCTTTAATTCACTCTATACTGAGTTTTATATTGGAAATCAGCAGAATGCCCTTAACTCTATAGTCAACCATTCTCTTCCTTTAACAATGAGTGGTAAATGAAAGCTGAAGCAGAGTTGGAATAATTTATGTCCCTCAAAACGGCTTCCCGCTGGTGAACAGAGAAGGTAATTACCGACTCGTTTTACACGCTGACGTTCCTCCCATTGTGTTTGCTGTTTTAATTTACTCCTCAATGCCAGCACATTTCAAATTACAGATGGAGGGAGAGAGAGAGAGGCATGCAGGCAGTGAGTGATTGTCAGCTTTTACAATCTTACAAGATTTATAACATGAATTCATGCAATAACCCTTTAAAACAAAAGAAAGCTGAGGAAATAGAACTTGCAAAACCTAACCTAACTTATGCCCATATTCCTGCCTCCTGAATGGAAGTATCCTATAGATGGTCAAGCCTGTTAAATGGAATGTGATTCACACAAATATGGGATATGTGGTATATGTGATGAAATACAGCCATGTCAATGACAGGATGTCGTATACTTTAATGTGGTGCAGGGAGAGGACAGGAAAGGGTCAACTGTCTCACAGTGGGTGGTTTCATAGGCATGGTCTGTGATGTGATGCATTACAGTCATCATATGTAGGCATCAGACTGGCTGTGTGTAATGCAAGTGCAGGCTATTACTACCTATCTATAAAAGCTTCTACACCACCGGAACTACGAGAAGACATTTGTGGTCCAAGGACACTTCACTACCCTTACAACATCCTGCTATCATAATGTTTTAGATACAACCTTGTTTTTTGGGGTGAGTGTGAGGGTTTGATATGCGACATGACATTAATGGTTTGTTGAATTGAGTTGGATAATGTCATTTTTTATAATAATGGATTTCATTGTATGCTTTTTCAGTATTCAACTAAACCACACCACAAATGACAGAAATTAATTCCAGCAGATACATGTAGGTCCTCAGGGCCAGCCTACTAGTTTTCTAATACAATTCTCCTGATATGAAATTCTATGTTTTTAAGTTACATTGTGTGACCTAATATGTTCGTGGCATGTTTCCATTCTGATACTAAACCACGGGGCACCTGCTATGTCCTGTCAGCCTGTCAAGCTCCCCCTCAGTAGATGAAACGAATGAATTATTTTACAGCCGGAGGGTCTCAGTGAAAGGTTTTGTTTTCGGAAGGCAATAATTTGATGACATTAGAGGCTCTCGCTCTTGCTCTCTCCCTCTCTGTCACACACACGTACACACACATTACTCTAACACACACACACACACACACACACACACACACACACACACACACACACACACACACACACACACACACACACACACACACACACACACACACACACACACACACACACACACACACACACACACACACACACACACACACACAGAAATACACAAACAACTTTAATGATATTACAGAGGCCTCATTTAAATAAGCGCTCCAGGGCAATAAAACAGAAGCCATGCCAGAAGCAGTTAAAACATCAACACCATCGCTTCATGTACATCTGCACTCCAGGCGTTAATAAACATATGGAAATCATTTTGATATAGCTTTTCTCTACGCCTTCAAAAACTAAAGATTTGTTCATTGAAAAGAACAGTTGAATCAACTTGATAGGCACAGTGTTTGTAATGTGTCAGGGCTTTTCTGGATTGTGACTTAAACATACTGCATATTGTGTTGTTTCTGTGCGTCAGACCAAAGTGAATGACAAATCATCGGATGGGAGGCAATGACCAGGCAGTTGGACATCGAGGGATGAAGGTCAGTGGTTTTGTTTCTGCTGAAATGTTGTACATGTTGTCGTTCCAAATACATGCTGGCAGAACAAAGACAAAGCTCCTATTGAGCGGCTGGTCGGGGGGACGGACATAATTACAAGTAATTTGTAGACTGCAAATTGACTGCAAGAAGCCCAAACAGATATAATATTTGACTAAAACATTATTTCAATTCTTGCTTACATTTGTATATACGGTCACGTCTCTCTATAGCGTGTGGGAATACTTGGAAACAGATTTCCAAAATTAAAATCCCTTCAAGACGATTTCCTAGTGTTAGTCTTTTATGTCCAACAAAGAAAATGCAAAAAAAGAATACATAATATTTATTTATTTTTTGCCCCGAAAACTTGAGGGGCCAAATAAAACCACCCGTGGGACAAATTCAGCTCACGGGCCTCCAGTTAGGGAACCCTGTTCTATAATATTAATATTATTTATTACATATTATAATAAGGTATACCACCTTACTGTATCTCAACAATGGGATTTACATAGGCTTTTAGGGAACTCCTACACTTTAGTAAGCCTCATCAACCTTAACATGTCATAACTATACAGCAGACAGGAATGACATTTACTCTCATGGGTAACTAAAAAGAACTAGCTGAAAGCCACGCCCCTACTAAGCCCCTATTGGGTCTTCTGAACTGACCCAATTTCCTCGTCACATTAAGAAAGATTGCCCGAGACCTCCTGTGTCTTCACCTCCTATGTGATCTTGTCTGGCTCCTGTCTCCCTCGCTTTTAATTCATTGTCTGACCTCCGCCTATCCCCCTATGGAAAGGGACCACAGCGGTGACAGCTTGCTGGTTTAAGCGCTTGGCATTTGGAGAAACAAAAGGCACCCATACTGAATGGGCCCTGATGTCTCTCCTCCCGACATGTTTGCCAAAAAATGGGCCTGTAATGAATTGAAAAAATATGGAAAGGCATCCAAAGCTCCTATCCAGATAAGGTTAAAGAATCCCTGCATGAATTACGCAAGGCTACAATTGTTGCCATATACACCACCATTGTTAACCTTTGACTGCTTGTCAGACGTAGACATGCCCTTAATCTGTACATCTGTTGGTTGGTTTATTTTTTCAGAAGTTGCTTACAGCGGTTGGCGTCACACAATTTTGTGGGCTTGAGCTGAAAACCTGCCTCTGGAACTTTGGGAGTTCATCAATGACAGCTACATAGTCACAAAATGCCTTAAGGGGCTTCTGTGGTGGGAGAATTAATTTAAATCCAGGGTAGATTTACCGTAATGATGAGCCTCGGGGATATTTACAACAATATAAAGAGTGAATGGGAAGTGCCATTGTAAGACTTCCAAAGAGCACAAATGAAGTACTGCAATTTCTACAGTAAGGTACTTTTTACTTTGGAATTTAAATTGAAAAGAGTTCATGCTTTTGGGGAACCTGACTCCTGGCCTTGACTCAATTGTACTGTATATGCACCAAGTTATGCAGTTTATGACAAGACAGGGAAACATTTCAAGAATACTGTAGGTCCATTCTGTATCATGTAATCCTTCAATGGATGGGTTACTACATGAGGCATTGATCATGCTTACAGAGGTTATGGTACTGGAGGTTTTGAGAATGACACATTGAAATGCATGTTCCGCTATAGGCACATTTATGTGACCTGTGTATAGCAGGTGACATCAGATTATACTGTAGTATGGTGTGAACATAAAACATTAACTGGAATCTGACACCTTATACTATATAAAAACTCATTAGACTTGACTGATTGATTAACCATATGAATTACTAATGAGGCTGACCAAAACCCTTTATTAATTAATTTAATTAATTAATCCTGCCTATCAGTCAATTATAAATGCACATACCCCAATCGGATATGAAACATATGTGTTTAAGACCTCTAAAAGTCTAAGACGTTGGGGGGGAGGGTACTAGAAGAGGAAAGAACTTATCCCAGCCATGAAAGCTGCCAGAGCGCATGGGGACATTGCTTACATCCGATATGACAGGCTCATTGTCCACCCTCCCTCCCAGAAAGGAATGAGAGGAAGGAATGGAAGGAATGAGAGAGCCAAGCCTACGGGTTCGTAGCTTCAACCCCACAGTGCACACACACACACACACACACACACACACACACACACACACACACACACACACACACACACACACACACACACACACACACACACACACACACACACACACACACACACACACACACACACACACACACACACACACACACACACACACACACACACACACACACACACACACACACACACGCCAATTGATTAATGAACTGCTGAATGTATATATTTTTTCTCTTGCTTTGTTTGCTAGCCCATATTAATATATGTAGCCTTAGAAATATGGTTCATGAAATCAATAACTTGCTAGCAGCAGATAACATTCATATATTAGCCATTTCTGAGACTCACTTAGATAATTAATTTGATGATACAGCAGTAGCAATGCAAGGATAGAACATCTATAGAAGAGACAGAAATGCTTATGGGGGAGGTGTTGCTGTATATATTCAGAGCTATATCCCTGTAATGCTTAGAGAAGATCTTCTGTCAAGTGTTATTGAAGTGTTGTGGTTGCAGGTTCACTTGGCACATCTAAAGCCTTTTCTTTTGGGGTGTTGCTATAGGCCACCAAGTGTGAACAGTCAGCATCTAAATAATATGTGTGAAATGATTGATAGTGTATGTGATGTAAACACAAAGGTCTACTGTCTTGGGGACCTGAATATTGACTGGTTTTAATCAAGTTGTCTGCTCAAGAGGAAGCTTCTTACCGTAACCAGTGCATGTAATCTGGTTCAGGTTATTAATCAACCTACCAGGGTGTTTACAAACACTACAGAAACAATATTATCCACATGTATCAATCACATTTTTACTAATACTGTATAACTTTGTTCTGAAGCTGTATCTGTACCCATTGGATGTAGTGATCACAATATAGTGGGTATATCCAGGAAAGCCAAAGTTCTAACAGCTGTGCCTAAAATAGTGTATAAGAGATCATACAACATGTTTTGCTGTGACTTTTATGTGGATGATATTTGTTGGTCTGATGTGATTACAGTTCTTTTCAATTGTTTAAGCACAATTTTGAAAACAGGGACCGGTTTGTCAAAACACTACACACAAATAGCACAACCCTACACCAAAGTAGCACAACACTTCAGATCATTTGCAAAATGGAACACTTGTCAAAACTATACACAACTTCATAAAAACAATATTTTGTTACCATACGAAACACACACATTTCATATGACTTCAATCTTTTTGAACCAGTTACACACTGCTGTTGCTAACCTAAAACACTTTTAGCAAGTCTAATTCTCAGTGATTATAGTACTGTAAATGAAGTACACAGAGAAAGTGCAACTATACAAACACTACACAAGACCAATGCTGCAGACTGAGGATAATATCATTTATTTCTCTCCATATACCCAAATCAGTCAACATGTCAACATGGAGAATCACAACAAAACATGTCCCAGTTTTCATGCTACTACAGTAGTGTGCATAACACTGTTAGCTCAGCAAACAGACAAATGTAAAATACTGTATCCAGTACAGGTTACAATTACAGTAAATAACAACAACAACAAACATAAAAAATAATCTGAAAAAAACTTACAATATTGTACAGAAAATACTACAGTAAACATACTATACATTATCTCTTCGCCAGAGAATTTCATCAACATCACAAGCAATATCCTCATTAGTAAGACAACGCAGGAAGAACCGTCTTGAATGTCGAATCCATCCTTGCACAGCTGCGGCGTCGACTTGGTCACAGGCGTCCTCCATGGCCTGAATGAGGGGTACCTGAGCCTGGTGCTGGAGATCGTAAACCTTCCACCGCCATGCAGAGAAAAACTCTTCGATAGGGTTTAGAAACGGAGAGTATGGTGGAAAGTATAGTACTGTCAACTGTAGATGGTGTTGAAACCAGTTCTGGACCAAAGCAGAGCGGTGGAATGACACATTGTCCCAGATGACAGTGTATTGCATCTGGTGCATTTCATTACCAGCTGTGACGATGTGGTGCAATCGGTCCAAAAATGTGAGAATGTGAGGTGTGTTGTAAGGGCCCATTTTGGCATGACGGAGGAGAACCCCATGCTGTGAAATGGCAGTGCAAAGGGTGATGTTACCCCCACGTTGCCCTGGGACATTGATTATAGCCTGTGGCCAATGATATTTCTGCCTCTCCTTCTTGCTTTTGTGAGGTTGAACCCTGCCTCATCAATATATATGAATTCATGCAGGATTTCCTCAGCATCCATCTGCCAAACTCTCTGAAATACAGTGAAAGACAAGATTGTGTAGTTCAGGATAGGTCTAGTATACAGTCAATGTAAAAAAGTCACGTGTGCAGTATGCAACATCACAGTGCTAAAGTGAACAATACAAACCTCCACATACTCATGCCGCAGCCGTTTGACCCTCTCTGAATTCCGCTCAAAAAGGCACTCGATAAAGTTGTTTCATTTGAACCTGATGTCTTTTCAGGATGCGTGCCAGTGTTGACTGAGAGACATGATGGACATTATTGAAAATGGCATGGTCACCAATAATGTTTGCTTGTAGTTCTCTGAGCCTGATAGCATTATTGGCCAAAACCATGTTTATTATCTCTCTCTCTCTTGTTCTTGCGTGAATATGGGCCCCCTTCCTCCTTGTCGTTCCCGAACCTCAATCCTATGTAGAGAATAATACATGTAACTTACTGTACAATGTCACAGGAAGGGGTATCACAAGTGCTGACATGGTGCATACAATAAGAGGCTGATTACTGTAACTGTAGACAGATCTTCTTTTTCCTGTTTTCCTGTCGAAAAGTCCTTATGACAGATGCCACTGTATATCTGCTAAGATTTGGCTGAACTCTCAGTCCAGCCTCCCTCAGCGTCAATCCGTGGTTCACAACATGGTCCACTAGTGTTGCACGAATGTCATTTGATAAGTTTGGTCCTCTTCTTCTTTGTGCACGTTCTCCTCCTGCTTCAGGTCTTCCTCGACCTCTGGCTCGGCCTCTGCCTCTTCCTCTACCTCCTTCTCCTCCTCTGTGTACTCCTCCTCTCACCTTCACTCTTCTTCTGACTCCTTCCATTTTGGTTAAAGGCAGGTGAACCTACCTGCTGCATTTTTATAGTGCTTAAACCTGATTGGTGTGTCTACAATTTAGCAATCATGTGTTTGCGCACCTGATGGCTGTGTTTAACAGATTGGCTCATAGGTGTGATAATTTGACAGTCAGTGCTTTGGAATTGTAAGGAAGTGACATCATGATATACTTCTGTGTCTGATGTATACAAGTGTGTTTAGTGTTTTGCAAATCACTGTGTGTAATGTTTTGCAAATAGTGTGAAGCTGACAGTTGTGCAAATCTAGCCTTGTGTTTTGCTCCTTGAGTGTAAGGTTTTGCTAACTGTGGGAAAAGTTTAATTTTAGTGTGTAAGCAATCGTAAAAAACTGTAATAGGGAGCATCCAGACGCTGCACTTGATGATTTTAGGAAATGCCTTCTTCCAATTATTGATAAACATGCACCTGTTAAGAAACTTACTGTTAGAACTGTCAAGGCTCCATGGATTGATGAGGAATTGAAAAACTGTATGGTTGAAAGAGATGGGGCAAAAGGAGTGGCTAATAAGTCTGGCTGCACATCTGACTGGCTGACTTACTGCACATTTAGAAATTATGTGACTAAACTCAACAAAAAGAAGAAGACACTGTATTTTGAAGCCAAGATCAATGATATAAAGAACGACGGAAAAATCTACTTTAAATATACTTTAAATGAAATTATGGGCAGAAAGACAAATTCAACTCCATCTTTCATCAAATCAGATGGCTTATTCATCACAAAACCATTTGATGTTACCAGTTATTTTAATGATTACTTCATTGGCAAAATGGGCAGACTTAGGCAGGAAATGCCAACAACGAACAGTGAGCCATCATATTCGTGTATAAAAAAAGTTTTAAAGTTTGAATTTTGTAAAGTTAGTGTGGGAGAGGTGGAAAAATTGTTATCGATCAATAATGACAAACCTCCTGCATTGACAACTTAGATGGAAAGCTACTGAGGATGGTAGCTGACTCTATAGCCACTCCTATCTGTCAAATCTTTAATCTGAGCCTAGAGGAAAGTCTTTGTCCTCAGGCCTGGACGGAGGCCAAAGTATTCCGCTACCCAAGAATGGTAAAGCGGTCATTACTGGTTCTAACAGCAGACCTGCCAGGTCTTAGCAAATTGTTGGAAAAAATGATGTTTGACCAAATAGAATGCTATTTCTCTGCAAACAAATTAGCATGCTTATAGAGAAGGGGACTCAACATGTACTGCACAGACACAAAATTACTGATGATTGGTTGAAAGAAATTGATAATACGATTGTGGGAGCTGTACTGTTAGATTTCAGTGCAGCCTTTGATATTATTGACCATAACCTGTTGTTGAGAACTTATGTTATGGCTTTTCAACCTCAGCTCTTAATCCACAATATGGCAATCTATCTAATAGAACTCAAATGGTTTTCTTTAATGGATGCTTCTTTAATGTCAAACATATAAAGTGTGGTGTACTGCAGGGCAGTTCTCTAGGCCCTCTACTCTTTTCTATTTTAACCAATGATCTGCCACTGGCATTTAACAAAGCATGTGTGTCCATGTATGTTGATGATTCAACCATATACACATCAGCAACCACAGCTAATGAAGTAACTGAAACCCTTAACAAAGAGTTGCAGTCTGTTTTGGAATGGGTGGCCAGTAATAGACTGGTCCTGAACATCTCTTAAACTAAGAACATCTCTTAAACTAATTTCTAGACCTCAGCTGAATCTAGTAATGAATGGTGTGGCTGTTGAGGAGACTAAATTACTTGGCATTACCTACCTAGATTGTAAACTGTCATGGTCAAAACATATAGATTCAATGGTTGTAAAGATGGGGAGAGTGTCAGGCTGGTGTGTGTAGCTTGTGAAAAGTTAGGCGCAGGAAAGCAGAGATGAGCAAACAACGTATTTAATAAAATACAGGAGAACAGGATAACAAATCCAATGCGCCCAAAAAACAAACGGGCAAAATAATGCCAGCCAATAAACATAACCAACACCCTACAACAAACAATCACGCACACCAAACATGGGGAAAACAGAGGGTTAAATAATGAAAATGTAATTATGGAAACAAAGAAGAATTGATCGACGATGGCTAGAAGACCGGTGACGTCGACCGCCGAAAACCACCCAAACAAGGAGAGGGACTGACTTCGGTGGGAGTCGTGACAGTACCCCCTCCCGCCCTTGACGACAACGACCTCGGGGCGACCGGAGGACGAGGCGCAGGGCGATCCGGATGGAGACGGTGGAACTCCCCCTAGCATCGAAGGGACCAACACGTCCTCCACCGGTATCTCCTCCGGACCGTACCCCTCCCACTCCACGAGGTACTGAAGGCCCCCCCTCCGACGCCTCGAGTCCATGATGGCTCGAACAGAATATGCCAGGGCCCCCTCGATGTCCAGAGGGGGCGGAGGAACCTCCCGCACCTCAGACTCCTGGAGTGGACCAGCCACCACCGGCCTGAGGAGAGACACATGGAACGAGGGGTTAATGCGGTAATCTGGGGGAGCTGTAATCTGTAACAAACCTCGTTCAGTCTCCTCAGGACTTTGAATGGCCCCACATACCGCGGGGCCAGCTTCCGGCAGGGCAGGCAGAGGGGCAGGTTTCGGGTCGTGAGCCAGACCCTGTCCCCTGGTGCAAACACCAGGGCCTCACTGCAGTGGAGGTCGGCACTCGCCTTCTGCCACCTCACGGCCCATTGCAGGTGCACATGGGCGGCATCCCAGCTCTCCTCCGTGCGCTTAAACCAATCGTACACCGCAGGAGCCTCGATCTGGCTCTGATGACAAGGTGCCAGGACCGGCTGATAACCCAATACACACTGGAAGGGAGAGAGGTTAGTGGAGTAGTGGTGGAGTGAGTTTTGGGCCATCTCTGCCCAGGGGATGATTGTCGCCCACTCCCCCGGCCGGCCCTGGCAATATGACCACAGAAACCTACCCACATCCTGGTTTACTCTCTCCACCTGCCCGTTACTCTTGGGGTGAAAACCTGAGGTGAGGCTGACCGAGACCCCCAGACGCTCCATGAACGCCCTCCAAACCCTGGACGTGAACTGGACCCCGATCAGAGACTATGTCCTCAGGCACCCCGTAGTGCCGGAAAACATGTGTGAACAGGGCCTCCGCAGTCTTTAGGAAGGAGACCGCAGGACTTAGAGAACCGATCCACAACGACCAGGATCGTGGTGTTACCCTGGGAGGGAGGAAGATCAGTCAAGAAGTCCACAGACAGGTGTGACCACAGCCGCTGTGGAACGGGTAGGGGTTGTAACTTCCCTCTGGGCAGGTGTCTAGGAGCCTTGCACTGGGCGCACACCGAGTAGGAGGAAACATAAACCCTAACGTCCTTAGCTAAAGTGGGCCACAAGTACTTCCCACTAAGACAGCGCACTGTCCGACCGATATGAGGATGACCTGAGGAGGGTGACGTGTGGGCCCAATAGATCAACCAGTCACGGAATGTACAGACGCCCAGCCAGGACACTGAGAGGGAGTGGGCTCTATACGTAACGCCCGCTCGATGTCCGCGTCCAGCTCCCACACTACCGGTGCCACCAGGCAAGAGGCCGGGAGTATGGGAGTGTGATCCAGGGACCGCTCCTCTGTGTCATACATCCGGGACAGTGCGTCTGCCTTAGCGTTCTGGGAACCTGGTCGGTAGGAAAGTGTGAAAACAAAACGGGTAAAGAACATGGCCCACCTTGCCTGACGAGGGTTCAGTCTCCTCGCCACCCGGATGTACTCCAGATTGCGGTGATCAGTACAGATGAGAAAAAGGTGTTTAGCCCCCTCAAGCCAATGTCTCCACGCCTTCAGAGCCTTGACGACAGCCAACAGCTCCCGATCCCCCACATCATAGTTTCAATCCGCCAGACTGAGCTTCTTCGAAAAGAAGGCACAGGGGCGGAGCTTCGGTGGAGTACCCGAGCGCTGAGAGCACGGCTCCTATCCCAGCCTTGGACGCGTCCACCTCCACTATGAACACCAAAGAGGGATCCGGATGAGCCAGCATGGGAGCCAAGGTAAACAGAGCCTTCAGGTGACCAAAATACCTGTCCGCCCCAGCCGACCACTGCAGTCGCACCGGTCCCCCCTTCAGCAGTGAGGTAATTGGAGCCGCTACCTGACCAAAGCCCCGGATAAACCTCCGGTAATAGTTGGAAAACCCTAGGAACCGCTGCACTTTCTTTACCGTGGTGAGAGTCGGCCAATTACACACTGCTGAAATGCGGTCACTCTCCATCTCCACCCCTGATGTGGAAATGCGGTACCCTAGGAAGTAGACGGACTGTTGAAAGAACAGACATTTCTCAGCCTTGACGTACAGGTCATTCTCCAACAGTCGACCAAGCACCTTGTGCACCAGAGACACATGCTCGGCGCGTGTAGCGGAGTATATCAGAATGTCATCAATACACACTACAACACCCTGCCCGTGCAGGTCCTGGAAAATCTCGTCAACAAAGGCCTGAAAGACTGATGGAGCATTCATCAACCCGTACGGCATGACGAGGTATTCATAGTGCCCTGAGGTGGTACTAAATGCCGTCTTCCACTCGTCCCCCTCCCGGATACGCACCAGGTTGTAGGCGCTCCTGAGATCCAATTTTGTGAAGAAGCGCGCCCCGTGCATTAACTTAATCACACTGGCTATGAGAGGCAGCGGGTAGCAGACCTCCATCCATCTCCTTCACAAAAAATAAACTTGAGGAGGCAGGTGAAGTGGAGGGCCGAATGTATCCCTGTCCATGTCTAGTGGAGCGGTGGCCTCCCCTAATCAGCCCTGACCCTAATGGTCGACTATCTAGGGCATGCACAGGGAAGGGCATATCAACAGGAACAATGGGGATCCCTAAACTATGGGCAAAAGAACAGTCAATAAAATTCCCAGCTGCGCCTGAATCTACGAGTGCCTTATGCTGGGGATGCGGGAAAAACTCAGGAAATTCAATAAACACATACATGTGAGCAACAGGGGGCTCTGGGTGAGCCTGGTGCCTACTCGCCTGGGGTGATACGACAGTGCCCTGCCTGCTGCCTCAACTCTCTGAAGAACCTCTCCTGCAGCAACCAGCAGTGTGCCCTCTGTGGCCACAGATGGTGCAGGAAATTGCCCCTCCTCCGGTCGCCCCTAAGTGCAGCACCTCCCAACTCCATAGGCGTCGGATTGGAGGTGCTGGGGGATGGAAGTGACGTGTCCCGATCTAGACGTCCGTGTGTGGCCAGCAGGTTGTCCAGCCGGATGGACAGGTCCACCAGCTGGTCCAGTGTGAGGATGCTGTCTCGGCAGGCCAACTCCCGACGGACGTCCTCGCGCAGACTGCACCGGTAATGATCGATCAGGGCCCTGTCGTTACATCCCGCGCTGGTGGCCAGGGTCTGAAAGTCCAAAGAGAAATCCTGCGCGCTCCTCGTCCCCTGCCTCAGATGGAACAGTCGTTCACCGCCGCTCGACCCTCAGGCGGGTGGTCGAAAACTGGCCGAAAGCGGCGGGTAAACTCTGCATAATGATCCAACGCTGCGTCCCCCTCACTCCATACGGCTTTGGCCCATTACAGTGCTTTGCCTGAGAGGCAGGAGACGAGGGCGGACACGCTCTCACATCCCGAAGGAGCCTGGTGGACGGTCGCCAGGTAAAATTCCAGCTGGAGTAGGAACCCCTGACACCCGGGAGCCGTCCCATCATACTCCCTTGGGAATGCGAGCCGAATTCCGCTGGGACCCGGTGAAGGAGGGGTAATCAGTGGAGTCCTTGTAGGTGCTGGTGGATACGTTGGCGGAACTCCTCTTCTCTCCCAGCGCTCCATATTCTGAAGTATGTGATTCATTGCGGTGCCGAGATGTAACAGCATCTCCTCATGCTGCCGGACGCTCTCCTCAACCCCTGGTATCGGGGTGACTGCTCCTGCTGACTCCATTTGGGGTGCGTGATTCTGTCAGGCTGGTGTGTGCAGTTGGTGAAAAGTCAGGCGCAGGAAAGCAGAGATGAGCGAACAACGTATTTAATAAAATATGGGAGAAAAGGATAACAAATCCAATGTGCCCAAAAAACAAACGAGCGAAATAATGTCAGCCAATAAACATAACCAAAACCCTACAACAAACAATCACGCACACCAAACATGGGGAAAACAGAGGGTTAAATAATGAACATGTAATTATGGAATTGGAACCAGGTGTGTTAAACAAAGACAAAACAAATGGAACATGAAAAATGGATCGACGATGGCTAGAAGACCGGTGACGTCGACTGCCGAAAACCGCCTGAACAAGGAGAGGGACCAACTTCGGTGGGAGTCGTGACAGAGAGGTCTGTCCATAATAAAGAGATGCTCTGCTTTTTTAACACCACACTCCAAAAAGCAAGTTCTGCAGGCTCTAGTTTTGTCTAATCTTGATTATTATCCAGTCGTGTGGTCCAGTGCTGCATGGAAAGACCTAGTTAAGCTGCAGCTGGCACGGAACAGAGCAGCACGTCTTGCTCTTCATTGTAATCAGAGGGCTGATTTATTTACTGGTTTATTGTCATGTTGTGCCTGGATGTTTGGTCAGGACGTGTCATTTTATTAATTTGTTCATTTTGAGAAACTCATTACTAAGCACTTCCCCACACAAACCCATTGTTGGCGCTCCTCGTTATTTCTCAAAGTTTGTATTTAAGAGACAAAAAGTCATCACTGTATTTGTGTTTCATGACGATTGAGCTGTCAGAACTTGTGGCTAGCATGAGTCCATTTCAAACGTACAAAATCAGCAGGGGATCAACTACTTTTTTCCCTCACTGTATACGATGTGCTTTGTTAAAGATTGATGTTAAAACAATCCATAGGAGCTGATTCACTTGATCCCTTTTTCCTGCAGCTCTCTGCCTCACTTATTGCAGAACCATTTATCTATATTTTTAACTTGAAAATGTGTTTCTGGTCTTACCCCTAATATCTGGAAAGTGGCATATGTCCTTTCCCTACATAAAGGACGAGACCCTTCTGACTTAGGTAACTACTGTCCAAATTCCAAATGATCTTGCCTTTCCAAAGTTTTAGAATCCCTGGCCAACTCTCAGCAATTTTTTTTTTAACTTCTTATTCTATTCTTAATGTACACCAATCTGTCTTTTTTTACATGGACATAGCACAGTTTCAGCTGCTACGCTGGTTTTAGATGATGTGTTAAATTGTTCAGATCATAAAAATCATTGTCCTGCCTTATTTATAGACCTTTCCAAAGCCTTTGACACTGTTGACCATCACATTCTCATTTAAAGGTTGATTGAAATAGGCCTGGATCAGGCTTCTTGCAAGTGGTTTGAGAATTATCTGTCAGACAGGACATCATGTGTGATTTCTGATAGTGTTACGTGTAGTTTCCTGGATATTACAAAATATGTACCACAGGGGTCGGTATTGGGACCTGTTCTCTTTAATATTTATAAATAATATTGATCTATCTGTTAAAACATGTAATATTCATCTGTATGCAGATGAGACTGTTATGTATACCATTGCCCCAACTGTTGAAAAGGTTATGTTAGAGCTGTAATCTGACCTTGTTGCCTTACAGAAAGCCCTGGTTGGTTTAAAACTAAATACGTTTTGTAAATGTCCACTTTTTTTCAGATAGACTACATATTTATTAATTGGATGGTTCTCCCGTTGATCTGGTTCCCGCCTATAAATATCGGGGCATTTGGGTTGACAAAGAATTATTATTTTTTTAAACATACAGATGAGCTGTCACGCCCTGATCTGTTTCACCTGTCCTTGTGCTTGTCTCCACCCCCCTCCAGGTGCCGCCCATCTTCCCCATTATCCCCTGTGTATTTATACCTGTGTTTTCTTCCTGTTTGTTGACAATTTGTCCTGTTTGTTCAAGCCTACCAGCGGTTTGTCTCAGCTCCTGGTTTCCATAGTCTCCCTTTTTCCTTGTCTTCCTGGTTTTTGACCTTTGCCTGTCCTGACCCTGTACCCGCCCGCCTAACCATTGCCTGTCTTGGGTCATACCTTGATTCCTGATAGTACGAACTGGCCATGACTGACCCAGTAGACTTAGACCAGTTCCGCAACGCCATCTCCTCCCAAAGAGCCCTCATTGGTAGACACGAGGAGATGCTTCGCGGTCTGATGGAAGGGATCCAGGACGTGGCCGAACGTCACAATCTAGCATTGGACGCTTAGCGTGAGCAATTCCGTGGGTTGCCTACGAGGCAGCCTACCACGACGGTAACCTTCCAGCCCCTCAGTAACCCTGCTGGTAGCAGCGCCGTCACCCCGGTTTCCCGGGAACCCCGCTTACCTCCCCCGGAGCGCTATGATGGAGATTCCATAACCTGCCAGGCCTTTCTCTCCCTCATTTTCGAGCTGCAGCCTTCTTCGTTCCGATGTCCGGGAGGGCACTCAACCTGGGCCACGGTGGTGTGGGAGAAACAATCTGCCGGGTGAGAGACTTTTGAGGTTCCGGTGTCCGGGAGAGAGGCAGCCCGGAAGTTGCTTTGGCAGGGCTCTCTCAGTGTGGAAGACTATGCGGTGGAGTTCCGCACGCTGGCAGCAGAGGGTACCTGGAATCCGGAAGAGCTGTTCGACAGCTTCCTGCACGGATTATCGGCGGGGGTAAAGGACGAGCTTGCAGCCTTGGAACTACCAACGGATCTCGACTCACTCATCGCCTTAACCATCCAGATCGATGGATGGGAACGTAGGAGGGAGAAGAGGTCTGATTGCGGTCCCAATCGCTCACTCAAGGATCCCACCTTGCATCTGATGAACTCTGGAGGTCCCAGAGAGGATCCGTGCTTACCCAAGTTCCTCCAAGAGCCTCCAAAGACTGCCGAGTTGCCTCTTCCTGAGCCGATGCAGGACTAGGCTGCCTCCAGCCGAACGCGTACGCAGACTGAACACCCAGAGTTGTCTGTATTGCGGTACTGTAGGTCATTATGTGTCTACCTGTCCCTTCAAGAGACCCAGCTCATTCGTTAGAGTGTGTACTCTGGTGGGTCTTAAAGATAATTGTTATTCTCCCCTTACTCGCCCCCCTCTCCATGCCACTCTGCTGTGGGGCGACCAGTCCAAGTCTCTCCAGGTACTTATCGACTTAGGGGCCGATGTCAGTCTCATGGACGTTACCTTGGCGTGTCCGAGTTGGGCATCCCCACTCAACCCCTTTCCATTCCCATGGATGTTAGAGCGCTGGACGGGCTCTCTATAGGCCGAGTCACCCACCAGACCACCCCCGTCAACCTACGAGTGTCGGGGAACTACAGCGAGACGATCCAATTCCTGCTGGTTGAGTCTCCGCAGGTTTACGTGGTATTGGGATTTTTTGGGCTCCAGCGACACAATCGCTCCATTGACTGGGCTACTGGTGCCATCTTGGGCTGGAGCCCGTCCTGCCACACTCATTGCATGAAGTCAGCTCTGCCTGCCGCGGGATGTCTTCCTGGGCAGCCTATAACACACCCCCAACAAAATCGGCTTGGTTTTGGGAAGGCAGATATCCAGCCAGACAATCTCCAGATCCACTCTTAAATCCAGATCTGACGTTAAAAGCAACGTCTGATCTTACAAACGCACATATCCCCCCACCGTTCCGATTCCGGTCCTTCCTGGTCCTTTTAATCCAAAGAGTGTGAGAAGGGGCTGCAGAGGATTTCCATCTAAGTAAAATGAATCACCTCGCTAACAAAGTAACAAAGGCAATTACATCCTTATTCATTTTGGTCAATTGTATTGTGGAAGGAAACCCCAAATAATGTAATAAAAGGGTCTGGCTCGATCTGTGTGCTGCTTAATTCTGAGAGTGTGTTAAAGATGTCTTTCCAGAAACCAACAAGAGATGGGCAACACCAAAACATGTGTACATAATTAGCAGGAGACTGATTACATCGTACACAATTAGGGTTCACATCCTTGTAAATTTTGGATAATCTTGCTTTGGTCCAGTGGGCCCTATGAATGAGTTTGCATTGAATGAGGCCGTGTCGAGCGCAAATAGAAGAGCTATGTACCCTTTTGAGTGCCCCTTCCCATAGTTCATCAGATATTTCTTCACCCAGTTCCTCCTCCCAAGAGGATTTAATATTGTTTAATGAGATGGCTTGTAGTGAGCAAATTTGACTATAGATTATTGACAATGTGCTTTTCGGAGTAGAAAGTGGGGTAAGAAATGTGTCGAACTGTGTTTCGCCAGGAAGTTTGGGGAATAATGGATCTATGCTGCGGACAGAACTCCGGACTTGTAAGAACCTAAAAAAAATTATGTCTGGGGAGACCAAATTTAGCTGATAATTGTTGAAACGTACTAAATGTATTGTTAATATACAGATCTCTGAATCTTTTAATACCGAGACTAGACCATGTTGAGAAAGCACCATCAATCATAGATGGGGGAAAAGCTGGGTTTGAGGCTACCGGAGCCAAAGAAGAGGTTGTTTGAAACCCAAAGTGGCGCCTAAATTGATTCCAGATCTTCAATGTTGTTTTGACACATATATTTTTGGTGAAGGAGGACTAAGGGCCTGTAACGGAGGAGTGAGCGAGGGAAGACAATGATGCCAGTATAGAGGAGGCAGCTTCCATCTCTAGCGAAGTTGGGGGTGGGAATATCTCTCTGCTCTGCAACCAGTACTGAATGATCCTAAGGTTAGCGGCCCAATAATAGAATCTGAAATCCGGTAGAGCTAGACCGCCGTCTGGTTTGGGCCTCTGCAAAAGCTGTTTTGGCATCCTAGGGTGCTTTTTGTCCCATATAAAGGGTAAAATTAGGCCGGCGATCTTTTTGAAAAATGTATTGGGAAGAAAAATCGGAAGGCACTGATAGAGATATAAGAATTTAGGGAGAGTATTCATTTTAATATAATTAATTATTGCGACTAAGGAGAGGTGTAGCAAAGACCAGCGTTCCAAATCGTCCTTAGTACGGGTTAAAAGAGGAGCAAAGTTGGCTTGAAAAAGCTTTTCAAACCTAATTGTGACATGTACACCGAGATAAATAAAACTACTGTGAGCTATTTTAAATGGCAAGTTATGTAAAGGGGAATTTTCTGCGGCCATATTAAGCGGCATCAATTCGCTTTTACTGAGATTCAGTTTATACCCTGATATGTGACCGAAGGATGCGAAAGTGGCAAGGGCAGCAGGAACAGAGACAGAAAGATTGGATGTGTATAATAATAAATCATCTGCATATAAAGACAGTTTGTGCTCGTGTCTGTATCTGACTATGCCTTTGATGAGGGGATTGGAGCGAAGTGCTATTGCAAGTGGTTCTATGGCGAGGGCAAACAGTATAGGACTTAAAGGGCAACCCTGACGTGTCAATCGTTGCAAAGGGAAGCAATCTGATTGAGTGTTATTAGTCCTGACAGAGGCTTGAGGGGATGAGTACAGAAGTCTTATCCAAGTCATGAATTTGGAGCCAAAGCCGAATTTATTTAGAGTGTAAAAAATGTATTTCCATTCCACCCGATCAAACGCTTTCTTCGCATCCAGGGATATAATGGCTTCAGAGGTATTGTCGACAGAAGGATTATATATAATATTAAATAATCGTCGAAGATTGAAGAATTGAGTGTCTATTTTTTATAAATCCTGTTTGATCCGGAGAGATAATTGATGGGAGGACTGTTTCCAGACGCGTTGCCTGAATGAGCTACACTAGGCTGAGTCATGTCTTAAGAGAAAGAGAGGACGTGTAAAGGACAAGGTACAATGTAAACTGAAGATCTTAGTTGAACCTAAAAGCGCAAATGTAAAAAACAAAGACAAGCGACGAGGCACAAAAAACATATACCAACTATATACAATTAAAGAGGGAACAAACCGTTCCCTCAATACCGCCCTTGCCGAAGCATCTCCCCAAATGAGATGTAAGCAAAACCCTAAATACAAAAAAAGTTTAGAGCTAAGCATGATAACTCTTATTCTGTGCTACCTGAGATTTGTGACCATTTAACTAGAGTAAGCCAAACATACATAGATTGGTCCCCAACAGAGTCTAAGGAAAACTACCCTCGGTTAAGAGAGGTTTAACAGCAATACAGATGATAAAATTAAGACAACAATGAAAACACCCAGATATTGGCATTAGAGGCGGCAACTTGGGTTGGAAATTAAAAAATTAAAAAGAGAATGACATTCAAATGTCGATGAACCCAGCAAAGATGGCTTCGCTAGCCACCCATTCGGCCTGCTAACTAGCCTGCTAAGAAGACCAGCTAACCAACCATTTGTTACACACCATGCGGTACAACAGCCGCTTTCACGTTCTTGTTGATGAAATCTGCCGCTATAGCCGGGTCCTCGAATCTGTGCATGAAGCCGTCCGGTAAAGTCAGTCTCAAAACCGCAGGGTAGATGAGGCCGAACATCATGCCCGGGCAGGCGCGTAGCTGGCGCTTCACAGCTCCAAAGCTAGCCTGCTCCTTAGCCACACTGTGGTGTAGTCCGCAAATTTCGAGACTCTTTTACCCTTATATAGGAGAGGGGATGCTTCTCCCGATCTTCTCAGTATGTCATTGCGACGTGAAAGAAATGCACCCTGATGACAAATGGTCGCGGGGGTTCTCCATCCCTGGGTTGGCTACGCAGAGTGCGGTGGGCCCAGTCTAGCAGTGGCTTCTCCTCTAGACCGAGCAGCTCCTGAAGCAGCTGGGCCATGAACTCTGTGGTCTTGAGCCCTCCACTCCCTCCGGTATTCCCAGTAGACAAATGTTGTTCCTCCGCATTCTACTTTCCATATCTTCGCATCTATTGTCGAGGTATGCCACCCTAGTTGTCAATGAGCCGACGTTAGCCTATTTCTCACTAATGCGAGTGCTGTGGTCTGTAGCACCTCGCTCCAAATCCGATAAAGCCACTCCATGTGCGTCGAGCTTATTCTGTATACTCTCGATAGATTTTTTAAGATCGTCTTTGACCATTGATATCACTGACCTGAGATTGGTAGAGAGACAGTCAATTTTTGCGAAAATATCGGTTTTGAGGGTGCCTATCACGGATTGTAGCATCTCCACAGTCAGTGTTACAGTGGGGCCGGCATTAGCAGAATCCGGTGGCGGGAGTGAATCAGGAGACGCCTGGGCAAACAGAAATATATGCAATTTTGCAAGGTTAAATATATAAATTTGGTCACTAACTCAGGAGCGATAGGGAAACGCGTTCTACATCCTTGGCTTCCAACAGCGCCCCGGTATATAACCGGGGCGCTGTTGTCCTTCCAAATCCGAAGTGCTGGATGCCATCAAAAGTGTTTGCATGACTGAGAAGTTGCTGAGAATTTCCTATTCTTTCATCTAAATTGCAGATGCATTTATTTCCAGTAACATTTAAAACAAACACAAAAAAGTAAAAGTGCTGCCACCAGAGCAAGATTACTGAATGTAAGTGCATTATTTACCTTCAGAGGTGAATGTATCAAACCAGTTGCCGTGATACATTTTCTTTTTGTTGTGCACTTTCCTCAAACAATAGCATGCTATTTTATCACAGTAATAGCTACTGTTAATTGGACAATGCAATTAGATTAACAATAATTTAAGCTTTTGGCCCATATAAGACATGTCTATGTCCTGGAAAGTTGGCTGTTGTATACAACGTCATTCTAGTCACATTAGCAACAACCATCCCGGTTTAGGGACACCCATCCCGTAGAGGTTAAACAGTATTCTTTCCCTCATCAATCTACATGCAATTCCCCATAATGACAAAGCAAAAACAGGTTAACATTTGTTTTGCTAACTTATAAAAAAATGTAAACCACATTTACGTAAGTATTCAGACCCTTTACTGAGTACTTTGTTGAAGCACCTTTGGCAGCGACTACAGCCTTGAGTCTTCTTAGGTATGACACTACAAGATTGGCACACCTGTTGGGGAGTTTCTCCCATTCTTCTCTGCAGATCCTCTCAAGGTTTGTCAGGTTGGATAAGGAGCGTTGCTGCACAGCTGTTTTGAGGTCTCTCCAGAGATGTTAGATCGGGTTCAAATCCGGGCTCTGGCTGGGCCACTCAAGGACATTCAGAGACTTTTCCTGAAACCACTCCTGCGTTGTCTTGGCTGTGTGATTAGGGTCGTTGTCCTGTTGGAAGGTGAACTTTTGCCCCAGTCTGAGATCCTGAGCGCTCTGGAGAAGGTTTTCATCAAGGATCTCTCTGAACTTTGCTCCGTTCATCTTTGCCTCGATCCTGACTAGTCTCCCAGTCCCTGCTGCTGAAAAACAACATGCTTCACCTGTCCCTGCTGCTGCCACCACCATGCTTCACCGTGGGGATTGTGCCAGGTTGCCTCCAGACATGACGCTTGGCATTCAGGCCAAAGTGTTCAATCTTGGTTTCATCAGACCAGAGAATCTTGTTTCTCATGGTCAGAGTGCTTTAGGTGCCTTTTGGCAAACTCCAAGCTGGCTGTCATGTGGCTTTTACAGAAGTATGGCTTCCGTCTGGCCACTCTATCATAAAGGCCTGATTGGTGGAGTGCTGCAGAGATGGATGTCCTTCTGGAAGGTTCTCCCATCTCCACAGAGGAACTCTTAGAGCTCTGCCAGAGTGACCATCGGGCTCTTGGTTACCTCCCTGACCAAGACCCTTCTCCCCCAATTGCTAAGTTTGGCCGGGCGGCCAGCTCTAGGAAGAGTCTTGGGGGTTCCAAACTTCTTCCATTTAAGAATGATGGAGGCCACTGTGTTCTTGGGGACCTTCAATGCTGCAGACATTTTTGGTAACCTTCCCCAGATCTGTGCCTCGACACAATCCTGTCTTTGCTTTCTACAGACAACACCTTTGAACACATGGCTTGGTTTTTGTTCTGACATGCACTGTCAACTGTGGGACCTATATAGACAGGTGTGTACCTTTCCAAATCATGTCCAATCAACTGAACTTACCATGTTATTTATTTTTAATACATTTGCAAACATAAAAAAAAACTGTATTCGCTTTGTCATTATGGGGTATTGTGTGTAAATGTTTTTATTTATTTTTTATTTCACCTTTATTTAACCAGGTAGGCTAGTTAAGAACCTGGCCAAGATACATACAACAACACAGAGTTACACACGGAATAAACAAAACATACAGTAGAAAAAGAAAACAAAAAGTCTATATACAGTGAGTGCAAATTAAGTAAGATAAGGGAGGAAAGACAATAAATAGACCAAGGTGGCGAAGTAACTACAATATAGCAATTAAGCACTGGAATGGTAGATGTGCAGAAGATGAATGTGCAAAAAGAGATAATGGGGTGCAAAGGAGCAAGATAAATTAATAAATACAGTATGGGGATGAGGTAGTTGGATAGGCTATTTACAGATGGGCTATATACAGGTACAGTGATCTGTGAGCTGCTCTGACAGCTGGTGCTTAAAGCTAGTGAGGGAGATAGGAGTCTCCAGCTTCAGTGATTTTTGCAGTTCGTTCCAGTCATTGGCAGCAGAGAACTGGAAGGAAAGGCGGCCAAAGAGGAATTGGCTTTGGGGGTGACCTGAGAGATAAACCTGCTGGAGGGCGTGCTACTAGTGGGTGCTGCAATGGTGACCAGTGAGCTGAGATAAGGCGGGGCTTTACCTAGCAGAAACTTGTAGATTACCTGGAGCCAGTGGGTTTGGCGACGAGTATGAAGCAAGGGCCAGCCAACGAGAGCGTACAGGTCGCAGTGGTGGGTAGTATATGGGGCATTGGTGATAAAATGGATGGCACTGTGATAGACTGCATCCAATTTGTTGAGTAGGGTGTTGGAGGCTATTTTATAAATGACATCGCCGAAGTCAAGGATCGGTAGGATGGTCAGTTTTACGAGGGTATGTTTGGCAGCATGAGTGAAGGATGCTTTGTTGTGAAATAGGAAGCCGATTGAAGATTTAATTTTGGATTCCAGATGCTGAATGTGAGTCTGGAAGGAGAGTTTACAGTCTAACCAGACACCTAGGTATTTGTAGTTGTCTACATATGCTAAGTCAGAACGGGCAGGTGCGGGCAGTGATCGGTTGAAGAGCATGCATTTAGTTTTACTTGCATTTAAGAGCAGTTGGAGGCCACAGAAGGAGAGTTGTATGGCATTGAAGCTCGTCTGGAGGTTAGTTAACACAGTGTCCAAAGAAGGGCCAGAAGTATACAGAATGGTGTCGTCTGCGTAGAGGTGGATCAGCGAATCACCAGCAGCAAGAGCGAGAGCCTGAGAATTGAACCCTGTGGCACCCCCATAGAGACTGCCAGTGGTCCAGACAACAGGCCCTCCGATTTGACACACTGAACTCTATCAGAGAAGTAGTTGGTGAATCAGGCGAGGCAATCATTTGAGAAACCAAGGCTGTTGAATCTGCCAATAAGATTGTGGTGATTGACAGAGTCAAAAGCCTTGGCCAGGTCAATGAATACGGCTGCACAGTAATGTCTCTTATCGATGGCGGTTATGATATCGTTTAGGACCTTGAGTGTGGCTGAGGTGCACCCATGACCAGCTCTGAAACCAGATTGCATAGCAGAGAAGGTACGGTGGGATTCGAAATGGTCGGTGATCTGTTTGTTAACTTGGCTTTCGGAAGACCTTAGAGAGGCAGGGTAGGATAGATATAGGTCTGTAGCAATTTGGGTCTAGAGTGTCTCCCCCTTTGAAGAGGGGGTTGACCGCGGCAGCTTTCCAATCTTTGGGGATCTCAGACGATACGAAAGAGAGGTTGAACAAGCTAGTAATAGGGGTTGCAACAATTTCGGCGGGTAGTTTTAGGAAGAGAGGGTCCAGATTGTCTAGCCCTGCTGATTTGTAGGGGTCCAGATTTTGCAGCTCTTTCAGAACATCAGCTATCTGGATTTGGGTGAAGGAGAAATGGGAGAGGTTTGGGCAAGTTGCAGTGAGGGGTGCAGGGCTGTTGACTGGGGTAGGGGTAGCCAGGTGGAAAGCATGGCCAGCCATAGAAAATGCTTATTGAAATTCTCAATTATCGCTGATTTATCGGTGGTCACAGTGTTTCCAAGCCTCAGTGCAGTGGGCATCTAGGAGGAGGTGCTCTTATTCTCCATGGGCTTTACAGTGTCCCAGAACTGTTTGGAGTTAGTGCTACAGGAAGCAAATTTCTGTTTGAAAAAGCTAGCCTTTGCTTTCCTAATTGCCTGTGTATATTGGTTCCTGACTTCCCTGAAAAGTTGCATGTCGCGGGGGCTATTCGATGCTAATGCAGTATGCCACAGGATGTTTTTGTGCTGGTCAAGGGCAGTCAGGTCTGGAGTGAACCAAGGGCTATATCTATTCCTGGTTCTACATTTTTTGAATGGGGCATGCTTATTTAATATGGTGAGGAAAACACTTTTAAAGAATAACCAGGCGTCCTCTACTGACGGAATGAGGTCAATATCCTTCCAGGATACCCCGACCAGGTCGATTAGAAAGGCCTGCTCGCTGAAGTGTTTTAGGGAGCGTTTGACAGTGATGAGGGGTGGTCGTTTGACCGCGGAGCCATTATGGACGCAGGCAATGAGGGAGTGATTGCTGAGATCTTGGTTGAAGACAGCAGAGGTGTATTTGGAGGGCAGGTTGGTTAGGATGATATCTATGAGGGTGCCCGTGTTTGCGGATTTGGGGTTGTACCTGGTAGGTTCATTGATAATTTGTGTGAGATTGAGAGCATCAAGCTTAGATTTTAGGATGGCTGGGGTGTTAAGCATGTCCCAGTTTAGGTCACCTAACAGCACGAGCTCTGAAGATAGATGGGGGGCAATCAGTTCGCATATGGTGTCCAGGGCACAGCTGGGGGCAGAGGGTGGTCTATAGCAAGGGGCAATGGTAAGAGACTTGTTTCTGGAGAGGTGGATTTTTAAAAGTAGAAGCTCAAATTGTTTGGGCATAGACCTGGATAGTAGGACAGTACTCTGCAGGCTATCTCTGCAGAACATTGCAACTCCGCCCCCTTTGGCAGTTCTATCTCGCCGGAAAATGTTATAGTTAAGGATGGACATTTTTGGTGGTCTTCCTAAGCCAGGATTCAGACACGGCTAGGACATCCGGAATGGCAGAGTGTGCTAGGGCAGTGAATAAAACAAACTTAGGGAGGAGGCTTCGTGATCATAGGAGTTCAGTGCGTGGCTTCAGGCAGCTAGCAGGCCGGGGCTAGCAAGCTAGCAGAAGGGCCTTAGAGGGACGACGCGACGGAGGAAAGTCTGTTGTGGCCCCCTCATGCTGTTACATCGGCGGACGGATAAGCAGGGCTCCGTGTGGTAAACCAGGCCAATTGGCAAAATAGGTATAGTGGCCAAAGAGTTTGTCAGATGGGCCTCTTAAGCTAACAGTCCGATGTGCTCTCAATAGCTAGCGGGCCGCTGCTAACAGGCTAGCGGATGGGCATTCAAGGGACCTTAGCTGCAATAATCCAGGTGAAGAAAGAAAAAGGGTTCAGAGCTTGCGGTAGGAATCCGGAGATATGGGGGAAAAATGAGTCCGATTTGCTCTGGTTTGAGTCGCGCTATGCAGACTGGCGAGAGTTGTCCGGGCTAAAGGTAGCTGATGGCTAGCTGACTACTAGCTAGTAGCTTCGTAATATGTCCGATGGGCCTCTTAAGCCAGCAGTCCGATGTGCTCTAAACAGACTGCTGAGGATTCTTTTTTTAAATCGATTTTAGAATATTGATGTAACGTAACAAAATGTGGAAAAAGTCAAGGGGTCTGAATACTTTCTGAAGGCACTGTATCTAGTAAGATAGCTATGCTGTTGTAGCAATTGAATTCGTCTTTACCTGTGATTGGTTCTGCTGCCAACATCTGTATTGTAGGCCTACTTAAAAATGTCTAATTAAACCCTTCCCTGTCTCTGATCATTCGAGATGACATACAACTCAAAAAGTAGATGGTCAAAGATGCTTCCTTACCTCTCACCATGCTTACCTCTCACCATTATCAATAACAGGGGAGGTTGGCATGTCTTGGGATTATGATCATTGACCCTCTGTAACTTCCTCACTCATCATTATTCTCGATTCATTCAGGATACTCCGTGATCATGGTAGCATCCACATTAATTTAGAAGTGTTTAGAAACATTCTATTCTTATTTACAATAAAGTTTTTAAAAAATGTCACTACATTATTTACCATTCATTTCTATTGGGCCCAAAATTATCTGAAACACAACCAAAATCAATTGCTAATGCAACCAAAAAGTACGTAGAGTCACAAGCGTGATGTCGTCATTGCGTGCTAGGAGTATGGGACTAAATACTAAACTTTTGACTACTTTATAGGAATCTTTAGGGGTGTCAATAATTTTGACCCCTATCTTTTTGAGAAAAAAAGTATTACTTTGAGCAACTTAAATCCGTTTCACCTCACTTCTACCAGCATGTCACTTGCAACCAGAGGAAAAAGAACTGTAGACCACCTTTACTCTACACACAGAGACTCATACAAAGGTTTACTTCGTCCTCCATTTGGCAAATCTGATCATAATTTTATCCTCCTGATTGCTGTTTACAAGCAAAAATTAAAGCAGGAAGTACCAGTGACACACTCAATACGGAAGTGGTCAGATGACGCAGATGCTACACTACAAGCCTGTTATGCTAGCACAGACTAGAATATGTTCCGGGATTCATCAATAAGTGCATCGACGAAGTCGTCCCCACAGTGACCGTAGGTACATATCCCAACCAGAAGTCATGGATTGCAGTTAACATCAGCACCGAGCTAAAGGCTAGAGTTGCCACTTTCAAGGAGCAGGACACTAATCTGGACACTTATAAGAAAACCGCTATACCCTCAAACAAACCATCAAACAGGCAAAGCGTCAATACAGGGCTAAGATTGAATCCTACTACACCGGCTCTGACGCTCGTCGGATGTGGCAGGGCTTGAAAACTATTGCGGAATACAAAGGGAAACCCAGCCGCAATCTACCCTGTGATGCGAGCCTACCAGATGAGCTAAACGCCTTTTATGCTCGCTTCGAGGCAAGCAACACTGAAGCATGCATGAGAGCATCAGCTGTTCTGGATGACTGTGTGATCACGCTCTCAGTAGCCGATGTGAGGAAGACCTTTAAACAGTTCAACATTCACAAGACCGCAGGGCCAGACAGATTACCAGGACGTGTTCTCATGCGCGGACCAACTGGCAAGTGTCTTCACTAATATTTTCAACCATTCCCTGACCGAGTCTGTAATACCTATATGTTTCAAGCAGACCACCATAGTCCCTGTGCCCACGAAAGTGAAGGTAACCTACGTAAATGACTACCGCCCCTTGACACTCACGTCGGTATGCCATGAAGTGCTTTGAAAGGCAGGTCATGGCTCATATCAACACCATCATCCCGGAAACCCTAGACCCACTCCAATTCGAATACCGCCCCAACAGACTCACAGATGAAGCAATCTCGAACGCACTCCACACTGCCCTTTCCCACCTGGACAAAAGTAACACCTATGTGAGAATGCTGTTCATTAACTACAGCTCCTCAGGGGTGTGTGCTTAGTCCCCTCCTGTACTCCCTGTTCACCCACAACTGCGTGGCCAAGCACGCCTCCAACAACATAAAGTTTGCTGATGACACATCGGTGGTAGGCCTGATCACCGACAATGATGAGACAGCCTATAGGGAGGAGGTCAGAGACCTAGCAGTGTGGTGCCAGGGCGACAACCTCTCTCTCAACGTAAGCAAGACAAAGGAGATGATCGAGGACAACAGGAAAAGGAGGGCCGAACACTGGAATGGCTTTCCGAATGCACTTTACATATGGCAGCAGTATCTAAGGTACAGAGTAGAGTACCGGGTGGTAGCCGCCTAGTGACACTATCTAAGGTTCAGGGTAAGGTACTGGACGGAGGCCGGCTAGTGATGACTGTTAAACAGTCTGATGGCCTGGAAGATGTTCATCAGTCTCTCAGTCCCAGCTTTGATGCACCAGTACTGTTCCATGCTTCTAGATGGTAGCAAGGTGAGAAGGCCATGGCTCGGGTGGCTGAGGTCCTTGATTATCTTCATGGCTTTTCTGTGACACCGGGTGCTGTAGATGTCCTGGAGGGCAGGCAGTGTGCTCACGGTGATATGTTGGGCTGACCACACCACCCTGTAGTGATTCATATTTTGATGATGTAAAGAATATTTGCTGGTTTGTGGTGTGTAACGAGGACCAACCAGACGCTGCACTTGACGCATTTATGAAACAACTTATTCCAGTTACTAATAAGCATGCACCCATTTAGAAAATGACTGTAAAAACTGTTAAATCCCCTTGGATTGATGAGGAATTGAAAAATTGTATGGTTCAGAGGGATAAGGCAAAAGGTATGGCAATTAAGTCTGGCAGCCCAACTGATTGGCAAACGCACTGCAAATTAAGAAATCATGTGACTAAACTAAATAAAAATACAAATAAACTACACTATGAAACAAGTATAAATTATATAAAGAATGATAGTAAAAAGCTTTGGAGCACCTTAAATGAAATTTTGGGAAAAAAGCCAACTCGGCTCCTTCATTCATTGAATCAGATGGCTCATTCATCACAAAGCCCACTGATACTGCAAACTACTTTAATTACTTTTTCATTGGAAAGATAAGCAAACTTAGGGATGACTTGCCAGAAACAAACGCTGACACTACACATCCAAGTATATCTGACCAAATTATGAAAGACAAGAATTGTACTTTTGAATTCCGTAAAGTCAGTGTGGAAGAGGTGAAAATTATTGTTGTCTATCAACAATGACAAGCCACCGGGGTCTGACAATCTGGATTCAAAAGGATAATAGAAGATGATATTGCCACTCCTATTTACCACATCTTCAATTTAAGCCTACTAGAAAGCGTGTGCCCTCAGGCCTGGAGGGAAGCTAAAGTCATTCCGCTACCCAAGAATAGTAAAGCCCCCTTTACTGGCTCAAATAGCCAACCAATCAGACTGTTACCAACCCTTAGTAAACTTCTGGAAGTAATTGTGTTTGACCAGATACAATTCTATTTCACAGTAAACAAATGGACAACAGAATTTCAGCATGCTTATAGGGAAGGACACTCAACAAGCACAGCACTTACACAAATGACTGATTGGCTAAGATACATTTATGATAAAATGATTGTGGGGGCTGTGTTGTTAGAGTTCAGTGCAGCTTTAGACATTATCGATCATAGTCTGCTGCTGGAAAAACGTACGTGTTATGGCTTTACACACCCTGATATAATGTGGATAAAGAGTTACTTGTCTGACAGAACACAGAGGGTGTTCTTTAATGGAAGCCTCTCAAATATAATCCAGTTAAAAATTTCTACAACTAAAAGCATTGTATTTGGAACAAAACACTCACTAAACCCTGAACCTCAACTAAATCTTGCAATAAATAATGTGGAAATTGAGCAAGTTGAGATGACTAAACTGCTTGGAGTAACCCTAGATTGTAAACTGTCAAGGTCAAAACATATTGATGCAGTAGTAGCTAAGATGGGGAGAAGTCTGTCTATAATAAAGTGATGCTCTGCCTTCTTAACAACACTATCAACAAGGCAGGTCCTACAGGCCCTAGTTTTGTCGCACCTTGACTACTGTTCAGTCGTGTGGTCAGGTGCCACAAAAAATTGCAATTGGCTCTGAACAGGGAAGCACGGCTGGCCCTAAGATGTACACAGAGAGCTAATATTAATAATATGCATGTCAATCTCTCCTGGCTCCTACTTTTATTTATGAGAGGTATTGACATGTCGAATGCACCGAGTTGTCTGTCTAAACTACCGGCACACAGTTCGGACACCCATGCACACCCCACAAGACATGCCACAAGCGGTCTCTTCACAGTCCCCAAGTCCAGAACAGACTATGGGAGGCACACAGTACTACATAGAGCCATGACTACATGGAATCTTTATGCCACATCAACTAACTGATGCAAGCAGTAAAATTAGATTAAAAATAACAGATAAAAAAACACCTTATGGAACAGCGGGGACTGTGAAGCAACACAAACATTGGCACAGACACATGCATACACAAACACACACACACACACACACACACACGATAACATACGCACTTTACATACACATGGATTTAGTACTCTTGATATGTGGTAGTGGTGGAGTCTGGGGGCATGCTCTCTCTGCTGTTTCCTGTAGTCCACAATCAGCTCCTTTGTTTTGTTGACGTTGAGGGAAAGGTTATTTTCCTGGCACCACACCGCCAGGTCACTCACTTCATCCCTGTAGGCTGTATCGTCATAGTTGGTAATCAGGCCTGCCACTGTTGTCTTCAGCAAACTTGAGGGTCGAGCTGGAGACGTGCATAGCCACACAGTCATGGGTGAACAGAGAGTACAGAAGGGGGCTGAGCACGAACCCTTGTGGGGCCCCCGTATTGAGCATCAGCGTGGTGGAGGTGTTGTTGCCTAACTTCACCACCTGGGGTCAGCCTGTCAGTAAGTCTAGGACCCAGTTGCACAGGGAGGGGTTCAGACCCTGGGCCCTGATCTTAGTGATGAGCTTAGAGGTCACTATGGTGTTGAAGGCTGAGCTGTAGTTGATGAACAACGGACAAAGCAATCGCCATTGCACTGCACACTGCCCTATCCTACCTGGACAAGAGGAATACCTATGTGAGAATCTGTTGAGGCAAATTGTAATGGGTCTAGGGCAGGGGTGGGCAATTCCAGATCTTCAGTTTAGAATGCAATTTGATTAATCAGCAGTGTTTGCTAGGGATGGAGAAAAAGTGTGACACCAATCAGGCCCCTGAGGACTGGAGTTGCCCACCCCTTGTCTAGGATGTCAGGTAAGATGGAGGTGATATGATCCTTAACTAGCCTCTCAAAGCACTTCTTGATAACAGAAGTGAGTGCCCCGGGGGCGATAGTAACAATGCCCCTTGACACTGTAGTGATCAATAACCCCGCCTTCTTGAGGGCGGCCGCTGTTTGCAGTACTAATTGTACCCCCCTAAGGAACGGTATATACCGTTGTTGTCATGACCTATCGTTAACATTTTGTATTGTGTTGAGAGTACATCATACTGTACCTCGTATACTGTCTTGTCTTCTGTTCACAAGATAGATAAATTACCAACATGGACATGTGGTTACCAAAGTTGTGAAAAAAGTGATTGATTACAAAAAGTGGCCTTGCTTTATGGATACAATTACGGAAGTGTGTAATCCGTTATTTAGCCATTTCAATTCCACACATTGTTGTCTCTTTTATGGCTCTTTCAAGCTCCCTCTTTGTGTATTTAGCTCTTCAAGTGGAGCCCTTGGAGCCCTTGTCAGTGTGTCACCACCCTCATCAGTGACATCAGAACACGTCTCTCACGTGAGCATGTGGTCCAGATGAATTGCCTTCTGCTGCCCAATCAGCTCCTGTTGATTGGATGGTGTCATGTTTGACGGGACATTGTAGACTTGAATAGTACAGACCGTCACAATGTCATTATCAGCTAAGTCAACACACTTCCTTGAGGTTCAGCTTTCCTTGTTTAGTCTGACTTGGCATGTTATGTATTGTTGCATTCATTAGAACTATTCGTTGGTGAAGCTGCAAAAATATTTATTACTTGTTCAAAACAAATACATTTATAACACCTGTTAAGAAGTATGAACTCAAGCAATCCAAAGTGATTCTCAGCAGATCCATCTGGAGTATGATATAATCCCATCTTGAGTTAGAGAGTCTCTCATTTCAAGCATTCCTTATATTTCTGATATAAGGAGGCAATTTCCCCCCTGAGACATAAACATTTCGTTGAGACAAAAAGTAAAAGAATATACCAGCAGAAAATTCAAGGATCATTAAGCAGTTTCGGAGGAAATTCTCATTCTATGACATTAAACAACTTCCAAGAAAAATGTATTTCACTGTGCGAGCACGCGCACACACACACACACACACACAGACACACACATACACACAAACCTACACACTCACAATTCTCGTTCTATGACATTAAACAAGATATTCCGTATCTGATAGTGTTTTGTCTGTAGAACACTGGACTGAAATTAATCCTATTTTCCCTCTTGCATTACTGATTAAAGAGTGAAGTCGCTGTGACAAACACATTCAAGCACATTTGTCACAGCATACAGCATACAAAACTCGGCCATCATATTCAGCTAAATCTCTCTTGTAAATAACTTTTTATTGCGATATCACTTCAGAGTCTAGAGTCTCCCTCAGCAAGGCAATCGATGGTTATAGATATTTCACCCTAGATATGCTTAATATGAGTCTGAGTCACCTTTCTCTGGACACAAGATAATTTGTTACTGTACCCTCCTTAATATGACTTAACAGGTCTCTGTCATTTATACATTACAGGACATTGTAATGCATCATGCGTAAATATGGTATAACCTATGTACAGTATGTGAACATTTTTGTGTTATTATGAGAGGATCCAGTCATCTGAGAGCTCATGAGGCTGAAAGAGACTAACAGAACCCTAAACAGTGATGAAAGATGATGAGTGAATGGCCATACCAGGAAACTGATGCATGAGTGGGGTGAAAGAATCTTCAACAGCTTCCTACTGAGGTTTGGATACCCCTCGAAGCTATGCCATGACCAGGATAGAGAAATCGAGAACGGGCTCTTCAAAACCATGCAGCAACTGACAGCAGTGGGCTACTCAAGAACATCACCGTACCACCTTCAGGGCAACCCAGCTGTCACGATCGTCGTTATCGATCGTCGCCTCCTATCTTCCTCGGCGACTCCCGACAAAGAAGGGTCTCGCATCCACCCAGTATTTCCTCCCAAGACCAACTCTCCTTTACCTTCTGGGCACGATGCTTGGTCCTGCATTGGTGGGATATTCTGTCACGATCGTCGTTATAATAAATGGACCAAGGCGCAGCGTGCGTAGAGTTCCACATATTTAATAAAGGTGGAACATACAAAACAACAATAAAGAAAACAACTGATCGTACAAATACGTAGCGCTCTAACGGCACTAACAAAAACAATATCCCACAAACACAGGGGGGAAAGGAACACACTAAGTATGATCCCCAATTAGAGGTAACGAATAACAGCTGCCTCTAATTGGGAACCATACACAACCCCAACATAGAAATAAAACAACTAGAAAAAAAACCTAGTCACGTCCTGACCTAAAACACCATAAAGAACCCCGAGGGCTCTCTATGGCCAGGACGTGACACCAGCCTATAGATTCAACAGAACTTTGCTCCAGATGCTGAGAACGCATCTGGAGAAGGAGAAAGAAAGATGGAAAGAACACCTTCCACAAGTGGTGCATGCATACAGCTGCACAAGGCCTGAGTCCACAGGATACATTATCTGCTCTACGGTCGCCATCTGTTTGGCCTGCTGTTTGGCCTGACTGTTGAAGAGGAGACAAACTCGCCCACAGGCAATGCTGAGAAGGGGGCTGAGAGAATGAATGACTGAAGCATGCAGAATAGCATCTGAGAACATCAAGCCGGAAAAATTACTACGACCGACTACTGGGAGAAAATGATCTACGTTGTCAAAGAGCAATTGAGTGACAACCCTGTGTATAAAGTATGTCCAGAGTCTGGTGCCATGAAGATCTGCACCTTCCGTTGAAACCAGCTCCACTTGGTTAACGACCTACACGTTGACCTACCTGCACAGTCTGCTCTGTCGCAGTCAACAAAGACACCACCCATCGGAAGGGAAAGGACGACAACACAGAACATTGATACAGCAGATTGAAAACTGGCTGAGGATGCCTGCAAGAAGAGACGAGAGAACAGAACACTCACAACCTACCTGTAGATTGCAGATGAATCCAATCCATAGAAGAGCATCCAGAGAAATCATACCCACCCAAAGCAACTCACCTGTAAGAGAAATAAGACGAGGAACCAAATGAAATCTACTGTTTATTTGTAACATGTGCCGAATACAACAGGTGTAGACTTGCGTACTTATGAGCCCTTTCTCAACAATACAGAGTTAAAATGTAAGAAAATTACCAAATAAAAATAGAAAATACTAAATAGTAACACAATAAATAACAATAGTGATGCTATATACAAAGAGTACCGGTACCTAGTCAATGTGCAGGGATACAAGGTAGTTGAGGTAATATGTAAATGTAGTTAGTGATAAAAGGGACTAGGCAGGATAGATAATAGATAGATAATAAACAGAGTAGCAGCAGCATATATGCAGAGTGTGAAAGTTGTGTGTGTGTATTGCGTCAATATGCTTGTGTGTGTGTGTGTGTGTGTGTGTGTTGGAATGTCAGTCTAAGTATGCGTGAGTGTGTATTTAAACCCTTATTTTTTGGGGGCACAAAACTACCTCCATACTTCCATTCTATTGTATGGGTTACCTTCAGACGAGTCCCGTAAGACTTATGAAAAAATGGAGAACACCATCATGTTCATAAGAGTTCCCCCCTTTCACAGTGGTTTCAAAAATATAAACGCAACATGCTATAATTTCATCGATATTACTGAGTTACAGTTCAGTCAATTGAAATAAAATAATTATGCCCTAATCTATGAATTTCACATAACTGGGCAGGGCCGCAGGCATGGGTGGGCCTGGCTCCCTACCCACTGGGGAGCCAGTACCAGCCAATCAAAATTAGTTTTTCTCCACAAAAGGGAGAAATCAGATCAGATGTCCGTGTGGCTGGTCTCAGATCCCTGTAGGTGAAAAAGCCAGATGTAAATGGCCTGGGCTGGCGTGGTTACACGTGGTATGCGGTTGTGAGGCTGGTTGGACGTACTGCCAAATTCTGTAAAAAGATGTTGATGGCGGCTTATGGTAGAGAAATTAACATTAAATTATCTGGCTACAGCTCTGGGGGTCATTACTGCAGTCAGCAAAGCCAATTGCACGCTCCCTCAAAACATTTCTCTAGCTGAAACCGCCTCCAACATCGTTTAAGAGAATTTGGCTGTACGTCCGTCCAATAAAGCCCTTTTGTGGGAAAAACTAATTCTGATTGGCTGGGCCTGGCTCCCCAGTGGGTGGGCATATGCCCTCCCAGGCCTACCCATGGCTCTGCCCCTGCTCAGTTATGTGAAACTCATAGATTAGGGCCTAATATATTTTTTTCAATTGACTGATTTCCTTTAAATTGATGCATGTTTATTTTTTTGTTCAGTATATAATACATCGACATTGAGAAGAAGCAACCAACGAAAGCAGCTAACTCTCTCCATTTCAGGTGTTCTGCTTCTTTCTGTAGCAGCTTTTGTCCAAAGGCAGTTGCCTCAGTATTACTGTGAAACCCCCTACCTCACAACCATGATTACATATTGATTTCATTACCTGTGACAAAATTGGCAGTGTTTACTTTTGTCATTAGTGCAGAAAAGTACTCCGTCAGTGGCATTTTGCACGCCTGCATCTCTATCGAGCCACCCTCGTGGCGACATGTATGGCCTTTTACTTAGAGTATGGATTCCTCATTGAGTCGCCCACTTTTGAACGCATCATTAACCTTTGCCCTCTGCGTAATGGCATAGGTCAAGTCACTAATTATGGTTTGAGAGGAGTTCACCATGCTGGCGAGGATCAATCTGCCTTGTCTAATTAGCTTTAACTGGGCACTCAGTCACTACTGACTGGTGTTACTGTAGAGTGGAGAGGGCTAAAGAAACAAATAGAAGAGATATTGGTGCTGTCTCTTCAAGTAGCTGTCCAGTGTTTCCAGATCTCTATGAAATAGGATCTTTAATTAATTACAGTATTTGTGAAATAGTATTCCTTCAAAAAATCTAACTAAGTATGTTAAAAAGCAGCTTTACAGTGTGTGCTGTGGGCATACCCCAACAACAGAATTGTGTGAACATATGCCGGTCAATAAAAATATTCATGACAAGTAAACAGATGATTGGCCAGCTCAGCTAATGAGCCAATGAGTGGCTTGGCCAAAAACATGATATCATCCTCTATGAGGAAATGGTAAACAATTTTTTAAACGGTCTGTTTGAGATACAAGTTTGAGAAAGTGTTTTTAAAGTGTTTTTTCTCTAATTTATGCTTTTGGCCAGTTGTTGACAAGTCAATAACATTATTTGGGTATGAGTTAACATATTATGAGCTTTTAAAAGGGAGATTTTCACTGGACAGTTACTTTCAGTCCTATTGTAAATGGTGGCAATATAAAAGTTGGCAGGAGTTCATTTTGCACTGTAGACATAAGGATGTCCATGTCCTACTCGAGGGCAGTAAAGCTGATACAAAGATAAGATAAGGTCCAAGACTGAGGGGTTGTTGGCAGTAGCAAGGTTAGATTTGATTTGTGTGATGTTGGGATTGGAAAAGACTGACTAGAATAATAATTTGGTGGGTGCTTATAGTTGTCCTATTTCACAGATGTACAATTGTTTATTGGAAATGTGTTTCTTGCGTATCCCAACTCCCCCTGAGAGTAGGGTCAAGGTCAGGGTCGGCCATTATCAACAGCAACCCTGAAGCAATTAGGGTCAAGTGCCTTACTCAAGGGCACATCGACAGATGTGCATCGGGGATGCAAACTAGTGACCTTTCAGTGACTGGCCTTACGCTCTAACCACTAGGCTACCTGCCCTACCCAAACCACAATAACCAAGGAATTCCATCTACCCTGTTTAAAACATAGCACTGACAATATTTGAACGTTTTTCCAAAGTTATTTTGCAATAGTAATTATTGCTATGTAGCTATGGTTTGTATAGCGTTACGAACATTGGTGGCATTACGTAACAGCATTGTGTTCATTGGCTTTGCCAAGAATATTGTCTGATTGAAGATCCAGGTTCGACTTTGCCTGGCTACCCAGACTCCTTGCTCTGGCTAAAAACTACGCCAAGCCCTCCACAATGAGGCCGGATCTGAGAACCTCCCAGGTGATTTCTAGAACGCAAGTACATTCTAACCACTCCGATTGGTCCCAGAAACCGTTGGGGTGGGCCAGAGCCAGAACACACGTGGGTAAAGCAGAATTTCAAAAATATTTTTATGATTATGATCCCATCGCTGATGACTTTGTTTTGTACAACACCCCTCATTTTGCCATCACCACAAACGACTTAAATGACGGCAGTCTCTGACTGAAGTATGTAACCAACATAGAGCAGTGGAAGAATTCAGTTTGAGTTGTCAGGCAAGGTTTGACTGAGAAGGCCCTTTTTAATGAGGGCAGGGAGGGTCAGGGATGGAGCCTTTCTATCAGAGAAAAGTGTTGAGTTGCCCTCTAAAATAGAGCTATTTCTCTCTGCATCCTTCCTCGGTGGGTGGCGGGAGTGGGACCTCTGGCTCTAGCCGAAAGACAGTCACCCAAAGAGGTGAGGTGGAACAATTTAAATTCATGACACCATCTCGTCCCCAAGCATGCCATGTGTGTTTTGGTAAAATGACGCCCATTAAGGGGGAGTTCCCTGAGACCCCCCTACCTCTCCCCAACCACCCAGCCTTGGAGGTGTCTCTAGGATCAGGACAGCAATTTTTTGTCTGTTGGCTGCTTATGTAAGGTCTCCTGTCTCACACTGATTCTCCCCATAGGAGAGGACAAATACATGTAGTAGATGCAAATGAGCTGCCAAGGCCTGGAGCCAGAATAAGATGCTCTCTCTGGTCCCATTGTCTGCACACAACCATGCCAGAAAACAAATGGATATGGTACAGTTATCCTCCCGAGCAGGGTTCAGCAACTTCATAACACATTCATAACCCATACATACAGCATTTATAAGCAGTACATAAGCATACTCTTACATAATAGTATGTTTTCTGAACTCCGACAGGTTCAGTGAATCAGTCTGCAGAACTATTTGCTAAAGGCGCATGTGTGTGCGTGCGTGTGTCTGTGTGTGTATGCGCGCTTGCTTATGTGTGTGTGTATGTGCACATATACATACCGTTGAATGACCCTGTCTAGACAAATAGATTCATTATGGTCAAGGTGACTCCAGGATTGGACATTGTCCTGCCAGGTGCAATGCGATGGTTTCATAGGCTTTAGTTTAAGCCCATATCCAGACTGACTGAGCTTATGACACAATATGTCCCTGTATTACCACCACAGTAACCAGTACCAACTTGTGTCATCATAGCCCATTAAGAGGATACTACTCTTATCTAATCAATTAATCTGCAGTCATCACAATTGAGTTGACCAGTAGTGGCAAATAGGTTATAATACAAATTTAATGAGATACGTAACATATTGGCCCACAATGACCTAAGACGGGAATCTGTGGTCGTCCATTATGTAATCCTCTTGTTTTTTATACTCTTTCATCTGGAGCTGCGTATAGGCTGTGTTTACACAGGCAGTCCAATTCTGATAATTGGGCAAAAGATCAGAATTGGTCTGGATGTGTAAACGCAGCCTAACAGTCTTCAATTGAGAACTTGGGTTGATCATCATTAGGAGAACAAAATATTTTACTGGGCGAGATGCCAGGGTTTTCGCCTAGAATTTTCCATAGTTCAACAAATTAGGGAAGAAGCAATCTCTCGTGGACAGACTACGTGACATGCAATGAACACGGCATGCACACACACACGTACGCACACACACACACACACACGCACACACACACACACACACACACACACACACACACACACACACACACACACACACACACACACACACACACACAGCATCTGTTGGGTTTTCATCAGGATAATCAGTTGTCTGGATTCCCTTCCATAGACCACATCTGGCACAGTACTAAAGGCAACCTCAACCTACAGGGAGCAATAATTAAAGGTATGTTAATGACAGTAATAACCAAATCAGTGTACTCCTTTCATATCCCAGCAAGGCAAACTGTCTAATTTCAATGTTTCTAGATGATACGTCCTGATCGATATAAATCCCCTGCAATACCTACTCTTGCCACTAGCTGTTTAGTATACTCTATAACTAATAATTTACTAAATACTATACACAAGTTTTTGCTGAACCCATACCTTTCTACTCAATAATCAATCAATGTTAACGTTTTGAAAATGTGTCTGTACCTTGGAATGCTGTAGACTTGTACACTTATTGTAAGCTAATGTTACTCATTGACTAGTTTTACCTTGAACTCAGGGCATCAACACTATCTAGTCAAAAAATGGTTGTGTGCTAAGTGCACACCTCTCTCTCTCATGCAAAGTCCATGCTATGTGTGATTGGGAGCCGGATGTGTCTGAAGACGTGGAGGTGTTAGCAGAATGAAAGGTCAATGGTCACAAACAACAGCTGACTAGGATGATAGTGGCATATTTAACCAGAGATGCCCCCACCAACACACCTTTGGCCACCTGAATGAATATGGGTTTGACCCGTTTCACAAATAACAACAATTAATAATCCTATGCTGTAATAAACAACCTATTAGTGATATTGCTTAAACTGATATCAAATAAGGTATATTTACTTAATATTTGTTAGTGAATATTGTAGTAAGGTAATTTCCGATTTGTTAAACAAATTGACTTTCACTATGAACGTGACTTCAAATAGGTAGAAGAACATTGGGAAACCCTGTAACTATTTGCATGTACCCTTGTCACATCGGACCTTTGCATCCCACGAGGATGTGGGAGACATCTCCATGTGACTCGGGCATGTTTTTTTTCTCCAGGAATCCCTAAGAATATGCCCCAGACTATCTCCCACCTCAAAATCAACCAATGAAAAGGTTCCACACACTAGGTTGAGTGGCACTATCTCTTAACTCTATCTATCGTCGCCAGCTTTGATTAACTCTAAACTCCCCACCAGACTGCACCTGCCAGACCTGTTTGTGGATCATGCATACCAAAGGAAGTACAGAATGGTAAATGTTATTTTCTTCATCATATTTCACACATCAGACAATTTCCAGTTAAATGGGTTGGTTTAGCATAAGCACAACTTTGATCCAGGGATGACAGTGAATCCACACATTTTGATTTGTTTCCCAAAAATGATGAAACAAAAATGGAATTGTTACATACATTTAATATGTTTGTTTAAAACAAACATACTAGCAGTTATAAAGGCTTTTAGAGGGACTTACTAAGGAACATTTCAAAATGTGAATCTGAGAGGAATAAACAAGCACAGACAGTCATAGACTGCAGGTTAGCAGGGTATTATAGTATTCATTCTTGCTTTTCAATAAATACACTGTTTTGTTCATACATTCAGAGGGGTCCTATATCAGAACAACTTACAAGTCAGATCACATGCTGTGCACTCAGTGAATACAAGAGGCTAAATTGGATTTGAATTGTAAACCAGGTATGTTAAAATACCACTCAGGGGTTGACAATCTGTGGAGCAATTGCTTTGAATATGTTTCCTCAGGTCAGACATCCCATTTCAAAAGAGCAGTGAGATCTCCTCACTTATTTCAGTTACTCCTCCTGTGCCTCGACGGATTTATTAGTTGAAGTTATTCCTGGTTTTATCATAATGAAGGAAGATGAAACTGTTTGCTATACGGATTTGTTGCGTTGTAATAAGGTGTGCACTTCTAATTTTATATTTCTATATTGAGAGCTGGTGTCACTGGTCTACACACAATTCCCCAGAATGTCAAAGAGGAATTAGTGTTTTTAAACAGTTTTACAAATTCATTAAAAATGAAAAGCTGAAATGTCTTGAGCCAAAAGTACTCAACCCCTTTCAACCACAAAGACCAGGAAGGTTTTCCAATGTCTCGCAAAGAAGGTCACCTATTGGTAGATTTGTATAAAAAAAGCAGACATTGAATATCCCTTTGAGCATGGTGAAGTTATTAATTACACTTTGGATGGTGTATCAATACACCCAGTCACTACAAAGATACAAGCGTACTTCCTAAGTTGCCGGAGAGGAAGGAAACCGCTCAGGGATTTCCCCATGAGGCCAATGGTGACTAAAACAGGTCCAGAGTTTAATGCCTGTGATAGGAGAAAACTGAGGACGGATCAACAATATTGTAGTTACTCCACAATACTAACCTAACTGACAGAGGGAAAAGAAGGATGCCTGTACATAATAAGGATATTCCAAAACATGCATCTTGTTTGCAACAAGGCACTAAAGTAATACTGCAAAAAATATTGCAAAGCAATTCACATTTTGTCCTGAATACAAAGTGTTATGTTTGAGGCAAATTCAATACAACACATTACTGAGTACCATTCTCCATATTTTCAAGCATAGTGGTGGCTGCATCATGTTATGGGTATACTTTTAATCGTTAACGACTGGGGAGTTTTTCAGGATAAAAAAAGAAACGGAATGGAGCTCAGCACAGGAACAAATCTAGAGGGGAAACCTGGTTCAGTTTGCTTTCCACCAGACACTGGGAGATGAATTCACCTTTCACCAGGACAATAACTTAAAACATAAGGCCAAAACTACACTGGAGTTGCTTACCAAGAAGACAGCGAATGTTCCTGAGTGGCCGAGTTACAGATTTGACGCATCTACTTGAAAATCTGTGGCAAGACCTGAAAATGGTTGTCTAGCAATGATCAACAACCAATTTTAATTTTGAAAAGAATAATGTTGCACAATCCAGGTGTTCAAAGCTCTTAGAGACTTACACAGAAAGATTCACAGCTGTTATTGCTGCCAAAGGTGCTTCAATAAAGTATTTACTCAGGGGTGTGAATACTTATGTGAATTAGATATTTCTGTTAGTAATTTTCAATAAATGTGCAAACATTTCTTAAAACATGTTTTCACTATGTCATTATGTGTCACGGATGCCCCCGGAACTGTCATTACGCACAGCTGGTTCCTATTCCCATTTGATTTGTAATTGTATAAGTGTGTCCTTTGTTCACCATTGTCCTGTTGATTATTGTTCCAATGTCCGTTGGTTCGTGTGAGTACCTGTGCTATGTTGTTTTGGCTTTTGTGCCACGTATATTGTGCAGATGATTACGGGTCTCATCCCGAGTGATAATCATTGTGTGAGTGTGTATTTATTTTGAGGTACTCCTCGCTCTTTTGTTTGGGTTTCTACCATGTGTTTGTATACATGTTTGTTTGGTCTTCGTCCCCGTGCCTTTACACGGCACGCTGTAATTTGGGAAATAAAAACCCTTATTACGCATTCCTGCGCGTCTCCCGATCCCTTTATACCAATGTGACATTATGGGGTATTGTGTGCAGATGGGTGAGAAATATATCGAATACATTTTGAATTCAGGCTGTAACACAACAAAATGTGGAATAAGTCAAGGGGTATGAATACTTTCTGAAGGCACTGTAAACAAAGATCTAAGTAGATATGTTATCTCATCTTCCTTGCATCATTTTTGATGATAAACAATATTGTTCCTAGAAGGATACTTTTGATGATAAACAATATTGTTCCTAGAAGGATACAGTCAGTATATACTTTATCTATTGCAAGTGTGTTTTTTCTATCTAACCAATTATATTAGAGTTGAGCAATACCTAACTCCATTGCCTAATTCTGTCACGATCGTCGACAGAATTGGACCAAGGCGCAGCATGCATGGTTAAGTTAAACATGATTTTAATTATTAGAACTTACCAAAAACAAAAGAAATTTGCAACGACCGTAAACACACCGTGTAGCGCAACACAGCATCTAACACAATGAACATAAGTAATATCCCACAGCACAGGTGGGGGACTGAACAACCTAAATAGGATTCCCAATTAGAGACAACGACTAACAGCTGCCTCTAATTGGGAACCCAAACCAACCAACCAACAGCTCTTGATGCGCACAGGGGATCTGATGCTTGGAGCAGGGACAGGACGTGCCGGGCTCTCGATGCGCACAGGGGACCTGATGCGTGGCGCAGGGACAGGACGTGCCGGGCTCTCGATGCGCACAGGGGACCTGATGCGTGGAGCAGGGACAGGACGTGCCGGGCTCTGAAGGCGCACAGGGAACCTGATGCATGGAGCAGGGACAGGACGTGCCGGGCTCTGAAGGCGCACAGGGAACCTGATGCTTGGAGCGGGAACAGGAAGTGCCGGGCTCTGAAGACGCACAGGGAGCCTGGTACGTAGAGCAGGAACAGGTCGTGCCGGGCTCTGAAGACGCACAGGGAGCCTGGTGCGTGGAGCAGGGACAGGACGTGCCGGGCTCTGAAGGCGCACAGGGGACCTGGTGCGTGGAGCAGGGACAGGACGTGCCGGGCTCTGAAGGCGCACAGGGGACCTGGTGCGTGGAGCAGGGACAGGACGTGCCGGGCTCTGAAGACGCACAGGGAGCCTGGTACGTAGAGCAGGAACAGGTCGTGCCGGGCTCTGAAGGCGCACAGGGGACCTGGTGCGTGGAGCAGGGACAGGACGTGCCGGGCTCTGAAGGCGCACAGGGGACCTGATGCGTGGAGCGGGAACAGGCCGTGCCGGGCTCTGAAGACGCACAGGGGACCTGGTGCGTGGAGCAGGGACAGGACGTGCCAGGCTCTCGATGCGCTCAGGGGAGCTGGTGCGGGGAACAGGGACAGGACGTGCCGGGCTCTGAAGGCGCACAGGGGACCTGATGCATGGAGCGGGAACAGGCCGGGCCGGGCTCTGAAGGCGCACAGGGAACCTGATGCGTGGAGCAGGGACAGGATGTGCCGGGCTCGGAAGGCGCACAGGGGACCTGATGCGTGGAGCGGGAACAGGAAGTGCCGGGCTCTGAAGACGCACAGGGAGCCTGGTACGTAGAGCAGGAACAGGTCGTGCCGGGCTCTGAAGACGGCACGTCCTGTCCACGCTCTGAAGGCGCACAGGGAACCTGATGCGTGGAGCAGGGACAGGATGTGCCGGGCTCAGAAGGCGCACAGGGGACCTGATGCGTGGAGCGGGAACAGGAAGTGCTGGGCTCTGAAGACGCACAGGGAGCCTGGTGCGTGGAGCAGGGACAGGACGTGCCGGGCTCTGAAGAAGCACAGGGAGCCTGGTACGTAGAGCAGGAACAGGTCGTGCCGGGCTCTGAAGGCGCACAGGGGACCTGGTGCGTGGAGCAGGGACAGGACGTGCCGGGCTCTGAAGGCGCACAGGGGACCTGATGCGTGGAACGGGAACAGGCCGTGCCGGGCTCTGAAGACGCACAGGGGACCTGGTGCGTGGAGCAGGGACAGGACGTGCCGGGCTCTGAAGGCGCACAGTGGACCTGGTGCGTGGAGCAGGGACAGAACATGCCGGGCTCTGAAGACGCACAGGGAGCCTGGTACGTAGAGCAGGAACAGGTCGTGCCGGGCTCTGAAGGCGCACAGGGGACCTGGTGCGTGGAGCAGGGACAGGACGTGCCGGGCTCTGAAGGCGCACAGGGGACCTGATGCGTGGAGCGGGAACAGGCCGTGCCGGGCTCTGAAGACGCACAGGGGATCTGATGCTTGGAGCAGGGACAGGACGTGCCAGGCTCTCGATGCGCACAGGGGACCTGATGCGTGGCGCAGGGACAGGACGTGCCGGGCTCTCGATGCGCACAGGGGACCTGATGCGTGGCGCAGGGACAGGACGTGCCAGGCTCTCGATGCGCTCAGGGGACCTGATGCGTGGAGCAGGGACAGGACGTGCCGGGCTCTGAAGGCGCACAGGGAACCTGATGCGTGGAGCAGGGACAGGATGTGCCGGGCTCGGAAGGCGCACAGGGGACCTGATGCGTGGAGCGGGAACAGGAAGTGCCGGGCTCTGAAGACGCACAGGGAGCCTGGTGCGTGGAGCAGGGACAGGACGTGCCGGGCTCTGAAGACGCACAGGGAGCCTGGTACGTAGAGCAGGAACAGGTCGTGCCGGGCTCTGAAGGCGCACAGGGGACCTGGTGCGTGGAGCAGGGACAGGACGTGCCGGGCTCTGAAGGCACACAGGGGACCTGATGCGTGGAGCGGGAACAGGCCGTGCCGGGCTCTGAAGACGCACAGGGGACCTGGTGCGTGGAGCAGGGACAGGACGTGCCGGGCTCTCAATGCGCACAGGGGAGCTGGTGCGTGGAGCAGGGACAGGACTTGCCGGGCTCTGAAGGCGCACAGGGGACCTGATGCGTGGAGCGGGAACAGGCCGTGCCGGGCTCGGAAGACGCACAGGGAGCCTGGTGCGTGGAGCAGGGACAGGCCGTACTGGGCTGTGGAGACGCACCGGAGATACAGTGCGCAAAGCCGGCGCAGGATATCCTGGTCCAAGGAGGCGCATCGGAGACCAGGAGCGCTGAGCCGACATCCTCCTTCCAGGCTGCAAACTCCCCCTAGCTCGACAGATGCGGGAAGCTGGCATGTCGCGCACCGGGCTGTGAACGCGCACTGGTGACACTGTGCGCTTCACCGCCTCACACGGGGCCTTACCAGTGCGACGCTCCTCTGGTAAGCACGGAGTTGGCCCAGGTCTCCAACCTGGCTCAGCCAACCTCCCGTGTGCCCCCAACAAAATTGGGGGCTGCCTCTCGGGCTTCCTCGCCAGCCGTGTTCCCTCGTACTTCCTCTCATAAAAGAGCCGCTCTGCTATCGCTGCCTCCAACTCCTCCCTGGGACGGCGATACTCCCCCTCCTGGCTCCAGGGTTCCTGCACGGTTGCACGCTGCTTGGTTCTGGTGTGGTGGGATATTCTGTCACGATCGTCGACAGAATTGGACCAAGGCGCAGCATGCATGGTTGAGTTAAACATGATTTTAATTATTAGAACTCACCAAAAACAAAAGAAAGTTGCAACGACCGTAAACACACCGTGTAGCGCAACACAGCATCTAACACAATGAACATAAGCATTATCCCACAACACAGTTGGGGGGACTGAACAACCTAAATAGGATTCCCAATTAGAGACAACGACTAACAGCTGCCTCTAATTGGGAACCCAAACCAACCAACATAGAAATACAAACATAGAACAAAAACACACCCCTGATCACGTCCTGACCAAAACCACCATAGAGCAGCCAAAAGGGAACAGATTTCCTAAATTATTATTTTTTTTGCTGAATTCTTGGTGATTTTACAGTCTTTTTTGACCAAAAAGTTAAATCTCCCCAAAATCACATTTGCAGGTCGGTTTTGGCCCATGGGCCACCTGTTGCCGATCCCTGCTCTACATGGTGTGTAGTCAGGCAGTCTATTTAAAAATAATTACCTGAGTGTCATCTCTCCTAGCTGTTGCTCTTTTGAAGACTACAATCAGACAACAGAATGGCTTCTAAGCCGGACGAGACACAGGCCTAAGATCGCAGTGGTGTGTGGCTCCGGCCTGGGCCTGCTCGCCGATGGTGTTACCAACAAAGAGATCTTCCCTTACGCAGATATCCCCAACTTCCCCATCAGCACAGGTGAGATGAAGTCGCTGTCACGAAGGTATAATGTCTCATGATAATATTGATATGAGACTAATGATAGTATAATGTTGTCTCTACCCAGCAAACAGTGAACGTTCCTACAATGTTAAGATAACATTCCAATGGATTCTTAATTTGTTTTTCATCCAATGTTAGCATGAAAACATCCTATGACTGTTTTTAAAATGTCCCGGCAAAACCTACTAACATTCTGGGAATTCAGAAGTAGCCAGAAATTGTTTGCTGGGTATAAACTGTCAATCTATACTATTACATTTTCCCTCAATGATTCCATTGACACACCATTGCAGCAAAGTAGTTATTATTTACTTGCTGAAATTCATTTGGGATTTCTGTGTGTCTTTGTCAAAATGTTGCATGTCAAAACAAATCATAACCAGTTAGCGGGAAAATTAACCAAGAATGAATAACTACGCCACATGAATAAAATATTATAACTAGAGTAAAAATAGGCCCTAATATCTGCCACATGGAATTCTTATTATGATCTCATGGACATATTTAAATATTCATCATGTGGAGGTGAATATAAAATGTCAGCATAAGCGCTCAAATGTTCACTTTCCTATTATTATTAGAGTAATGTGGGTCTTTGGCTTTGCAGAAAAGCCATAGCCTCCTGTCTAGTAACTAACAATACCATCGTAAATAAACAAATGAGAAGCCTAGAAATAACATTATTTGACAATGTTGCCTTCATTAGATAGAGCTGCCATTTTTTTTTATTATCTTCAATTCAGGTTTGGTTTGTGTTGCAGTCTTCCCAATTATATTCTAGTTAATTTAAGCTTGTCAGAGAGAAGCCCATTGAAAACACTAATCGATGTTCAGTGCAGCACTAGACTTCTCGTTTTTTGGTAAATTAAAGAGCATAATGACTGGCAAACATTCTAAATGAGTGTGATTTCAGACAATACTAATATTGGTGTTTGCCTGTGAACAGGTGCTATGCTGTGTGAACCTGTAACAGAAAAAAATATATATAATTGCCTATCCAATAATCTGTAAAAATTAAAGGGCCAGATGTAATCAAATCCACACAACATAACACATAGCAGTATCCAAGTAAAGGCTTAGATAACCAGTACGATAGTGCATCCTTAGAAATATATTATTTGCTTTGTCACTCACACCAAATCTTTACAAAATTACATCCAGTTACGCTCATTACAACAAGTTAATGCAGCAATGGAATGGATTCTGAAGTAACTTCAACGGACAGAGTAATAACTGACACCATCCTCCCCATAAACGTCCCTCTGCCATCTGTCAACCTCTGACGGAAGAGAAGAAAGTCACTTCTCTAAACAGTGTTGTAATCACTCAGGTCCTATCTCACTACGCAGCACTTTTCAACAAATCGCCTCGGACAAAACTCAGGGTCAAATTAATATAATCTACACCACCACCGAACACAACTCTGCTGTAGTCTCAGACATCATCCCCACTATAAAGAAGGGAGGGTACTAAACAGACAATTACAGTTGACATTTGACAGTGGATGACTTACACTTTTATTTCAATAGCACGGATACTGTTCCTACACTGCATGCTCTCCTGAGTATTCCAGTGCATTCGGAAAGTATTCAGAACCCTTGACTTTTTCCACATTTTGTTACGTTAAGGCCTTACTCTAAAATGAATTAAATTAAATGTTTTCCTCATCAATCTACACACAATACTCGATAATGACAAAGCGAAAACAGGTTTTTAGACATTTTTGCAAATGTATTCAAAATAAAAAACAGATACCTTATTTACATTAGTACTCAGACCTATTGCTATGAGATTCGAAATGGAACTCCGGTGCATCCTATTTCCATTGATCATCCTTGAGATGGTTCTACAACTTGATTGGAGTCCACCTGTGGTAAATTCAATTGATTGGACATGATTTGGAAAGGCACACACCTGTATATATATGGTCCCACAGTTGACAGTGCATGTCAGAGCAAAAACCAAGCCATGAGGTTAAAGGAATTGTCCGTAGAGCTCAGAGACAGGATTGTGTCAAGGCACAGATCTGGGGAAGGTTACCAAAAAATGTCTGCAGCATTGAAGGTTCCCAAGAACACAGTGGTCTCCATCAAGACTCTTCCTAGAGCTGGTTCGAACCACCCAGTTTATAACAGGCTGTATACCACTGGTATGACAAAAACATTTGTTTTTACTGTTCTAATTACATTGGTAACCAGTTTATAATAGCAATAAGGCACCTCTGGGATTTGTGGTATATGGCCAATATGCCACGGCTAATGGCTGTTTCCAGGCACTCCGCGTTGCGTTGTGCATAAGTACAGCCCTTAGCCGTGGTATATTGGTCATATACCACACTTCATCTGGCCTTATTGATTAAATATAGGCTTTGTGATCTGTTCTATTATTTATTTTCAAATGCAAACATACTTACCTTATTTATATTCCATAACCATGCATTTTGAGTATCTACTACAGCATATGGAGGGTAGGTCCCATTGTATGTATGTACATGCAGAGCGTATTTTAATACAGCAGTAGTATTTGACTTCTATAGGACTCTCTCATGCTTGGAGTATGAACAACACAAATCAGACATCTTCTGTGAAATTAAACACAAATAAAACATCAATTCACAGTTTGTATTTTCTAAGCCTACATAAGACATGCTGTATCACTAACCTACCGTGACAGAATATGCTTGTGTTCTGTGTCCTTCGCAGTCCCGGGTCATGAGGGGTGTCTGGTGTTTGGTATTCTAAAAGGCAAATCCTGCGTCTTCATGCAAGGCAGATTCCATCTCTACGAGGGCTATTCACTCTGTAAGGTAAGTCCAAATCCAGTATCTGACCGATGAACAGGTAATAATATATGCCATTTAGTAGATGCTTTGATTCAAAGTGACTTACAGTCATGCGGGCATACATTTTACATATATGGGTGGTCCCAGGAATCAAACCCACTACCCTGACATTACAACATTCATGCTCTACCAACTGAGCTACAAACTGAGCTACGAAGGACCCCATACATTTAGAGACTCCCAGTACCATGACGAAGACTATATCTATATTATTTAGGTATAGGCCATATTTGAAACATCCAACAATAAGACATTTGCTTTACACTACTAGTCTTTCTACTCTTTTACCTTGCTGCTCTACCATTTCCTTTGAGATCAGGGAAACATCACATCAGATTATTTTAACCATCAATATCCCTAGCCTCCATGGATTCAACCCAGTCCCCGCTCATCTATAACCCTTACACATTCCCGCTACAGTGACACCGGATGTTTTGAAATATTCATCACCAGTGTGTGTCCTTTGCTTATATTATCCATCATAACGAAGGAAAAGAGTGAAACGAAATGGGTCCTTTCTTTTGGAACGCTATGCTAAAAACTCTCCATTGTGGCTCAACAAGGTCATGTTAACTGAAGGAGCACTCCTCCTATTTGTATAACAGAGAGGGGCTGGCATCTCCGGCCTTGGCCCATTAACTTTATCTGTCACAATCAGGAAAGTGGGAGGCAGGAAGACAATTGCTGAAACCAGCCTGGGAACTGCTGACTCTGCACAAGGCTGTATATTTTAACAAACAAAGTTTAGGACAGGGTCGCAACTGATCTGGGCCCTGTTTCTTAAAAATATCCCTGATAGCATTGAGGTCATTGTTGGGTTCTTTCGGTGTGAATTGAACAAAATGTCAATGAAACTAGGTATTTTTCAGAAACTAGTACAAAGAAATGTCATTTAAGAATGAAGCCATTTTCTCAAACAGCTTGTAAGGATGTTGGGCCAAATGTTGAGTGGATGAGAGGTATGTACCAGCAGGCGTTCACCTGTGTTGTGACGCTTGTCTTATTTGTATATAAATGTATTTCAAAGCAGCAACTTTCTATATGTAGGTTTTTGCTTGGTCGCGACTTACAGCCCCAATCAACCAGTCAATCAGCTGTAGCACTGCATATTTATGATGTTACTCCAAAGAGTCCTTTCCTTCCACTGTTTTGGTTAAGACAGCATAAATGCAACCCTCTCTGTAAATGGCTAAGGAATCTTCTGTTGTCCGGTGTGGCGAGGGAAATTCTCAGAGTAATTACGACGTTGACAACATGACATGATGTACTAGAGTCAACCATCATGGCTGCCGGACACCGGCACGTAAGTGATGCACAGGCTTTTTGGGCTTTCACTTAGGGTCACCACATTGTATCTGTCAATCAGTAGCATTGGTAAATAGCACATTGCTCATTCTCATCCTTTGATTCTGACCAATCCAGAAAATAATTTGTTCCTATTGACCTAGATTGCATTGGACGGCAAAAGTATAGACATATTGTATAACAGTCTATGAGAACAGCAGGAGACAGTCTAAAGATGTGTAATTATGATGAGATATCGAAGCACCATTTCTACCTCCCAGGTGCTAGACAGTAGACATGTCATCGTGTTCTCATTGACTGTGACCACAGAGGAGGGCTTAGGTTGCAGCCTCGCCATTGGACATACAAAGTATCTTACACCTCAAGAGGCTTTGGTGACAGTTTATAGGGAGACAGAGCAAACAACAGACCAAATGATGCCCTCTAGATCAATGTCTTATCACCTATGGGCTGTTTCTCTATTCTGACCTCCACAATATTGTTTTCACCTGTCTTCTTCTCTTCAGATCAGAGTAGATGTAGGATAGAACCCAAAGGAGAGGAAGTAACTTTACACTGCTGAGATTCAGCCCATAGGTGAGCACTGTCACGGTTAGGATTGCAAAGGGACGCTATATTACTGGAAACTTTAGAAGTTTACCATTAAACTACCAGAATTTTGGTCTCTTTTAAGGATTTTATGTAATCTGTCACAAGACATCTAGTGGCACTTTTGGGTACTTCAGATGATCACAGGTGTCTGTAACAATCTCTGGCCCTGTACAATTTTTTAAAAATTGAATGACAAATCTGTAAAACATTATCCTATATATAAACCGTGAACTTAGTATCCCGTGTGGCTCAGTGGGTAAAGCATGGGTTGTGGGTTCGATTCCCATGGGAGACCAGTATGAAAATGTATTACTGTAAGTTGCTATAAAAACGTTTGCTAATTTACTAAAATGTAGTGAATACCACTGGTATTTAATATGAGGGTTTCAGCATGAAATATAATTTATTTATTTTATTATGTCAATATGTATTTGTTGTCAATGTTTTCCCGTCAAGCTGGTTGCAGTTGTGAAAAAAGTAAATAGTTGGAAGAGTTGCAGAGTTAATTGAAAATAATGGCATTGCTGATTAGATGCTTATTTCATGAATTCAGCTATTTTCTCTTGAACCATATATCTACTAGAAACTCATGGACAATATGGACACAGATATAATAAATGAATAATCTATCTGAATACATTTTTTTTTATTCAAGTATAAATTACCAAAGTTCCAATAGATTGCCATAGATTTTCTGTTAAATAACAAAATGACAGAACATTTCGGTAAATTACCGGTAGCTTTGCAACCCTGCTCATGGTAGCTAGGTTTCCAATCTTGAGGGCTGACTGAACATGCAGCAAAACGTGTAAGGATTTAGAGAAGAACAGGTGTGATTACAGTGGATGTTGGACCGCTTTTCTATGGCTCAGTACACCAGACAAGGCGACAAATCGATTTCTGCTAAATTTACCCGAGCACATGCAACCGATACAGCTGTGGTTTAAGCCTGCCATCTGCCCGCTCTCTTTGTCTTTCTCCCTGTCTCTTTCTCTCATTCTCTCCCTTCTTTTCTCTCTCTCTTTCTTAATTTCTCTTTCCCCCACCACCACCACACAATCTCACACTCTCTACTCTCATCTCCCCACACCTCCCCATGTCTTCCCTGTTCTGCTCACTTTCTTTCCCAACATTATCGGACAGCAGTCCAGTATGTGTGACAGGGACACCAGGGTGTCCATACACTCCGTCAGCCCAGGGACACATCCATGAGTCATTGTATCTGACACCTCTGACACCAACATCGCACCACTCTCACAAGAGTTTACTTAAAGACAAAACAAATGTTGCAGCTAGAACTCAGTCAATATCTAGAAGGCGTGGTGATGCTACTAGTTTGTTACCAATTTTATATCTCCCTTCATACACTTTATTTTATGATACACTTTTATCCATGGGTTTTGACTTCAAGTGCCTGGTACATAGCAAAAAAGCAATTGGTTTTGCTTTGTTGAATCGCACTCACACAAGCGCTCTCTCCCTCCCTCTCCCCTGATTTGCAATCAGGGTGTGAGATGTTATCTCTCTCATCTCAGTGTGTCGGTAGGAGATGCATGGCAAGGTTAATTAGCTGGCTTGCTTCGTTAGCCCTCCCTGACCTCCTCTCCCTCTGTGAGTGGTGCCTTTCATACAAACTGCTAGCATGCAGCTGGAGTTTGCCTTGGGCCTCGTTCTGTATTGTATAGTGGCTGTTATTGGAGCATGATGAGTGTTATTGGCATGTATGTTTAATTAAGATAAACATGCATAAACATGTATACACATAAAAAAAAATCACATATCCTATGCCACACACAAATATACATGCAGGTGAGGCAAGGAAAGACATGGAGGGAGGGAAGGAGGCTAGAAAGGTGATCTGGCATTGAAATATATTGACCAATTGCCACTCCTAGCTTGCAGACTGACAGAAATGTGCATTTTCATGATTCACTGTACACTCCATACACCAGTGCACACACACACACGCATACACAAACCATGTTTATGGATGTTGCACTAGTGGTGCCGTGTGTATGTGTCTGTCAGTGGTCTGACTTACATATGTAGGATGTTAATTTGAGCCAGTTTTCTACAGCAGGAAAATAATGCTGCAGCAACAGGAAATGTGAATTCTTATGCGGATTATAATTAATGCAAAGAGCAAAAATTGGACAGCACGCTGGTGAATAAACTTAAATGAACATATGTTCATTGCCGTACTCAAATACACTACAAGTTTTACATTTCTTGCATTTCAGGAAAGTTCTCCTGTAACAGGGTGATCAAATTAAGATCCTACATCTGTACCCTACTGGGCATTTCTATATCAAGAGAAGTGTGTGTGTGACAGAGTTACAAGTCGTGGCTGCATGCTTGTGGCAGATTGTATGCACATCTTGTGTATTACTGGTGCTGGAGATGACCAAGAGTTGTCAGAGAATAATACAAAAATGGTATGTCTCATTTCTCCTCTTCCCCTTAATGGTACAATAAAGTGTTGGTGGCATTCTCTTCACCTCTCCCGTCCTTTCCTCTCTTCTCTATTTATCTCTCCCTCCCTTTCTCTCTAACTCCCTTTTCCTGTTCACTCATCCACTCCTGTCTCCTCCCCTCCTCTTTACTCATATAATTCTCTTGTTTTCTCTCTCTGACTCTCTCCCCACATATATTCCTCTCCTCCCCCTCTCCCTCTCCATCCCCCTCCTCTTCTCCCCCAGGTCACATTCCCGGTGCGGATCTTCAAGCTGTTGGGCGTGGAGACCCTCATTGTGACTAACGCCTCAGGGGGCCTGTGTCCAGACTTCAAAGTGGGCGACATCATGCTCATTAAGGACCACATTAACCTGCCAGGCTTCGCCGGCCAGCACCCTCTGTGCGGCCCCAATGACGAACGGTACAACCAGAGACAGGGAGACAGAAAGATTGAGGGAAGAAATGGGAGACAGGGGTAGAGAGGGGAGGTAAGGAGAGAGGGAGAGGGGTGTGGGAGGGCACAGCACCCACTGTGCAGCTACAATGATGAACGATACAGGCAGAGAGATGGAGGGAGGCAGGGAAGAGGGACGGGGAGAGGGGTTGGTGGAATGGGCTGGGGAGAGTGGAAGTGATGGAGGGAGAGTCAAGGAGAGAGAGTGAAAAATGTAGTATAGTCTGAAGCACAAATGTGGGAGGAGAGATGGAAAGAGAGAGGGTTGCAGTCAGTGAGAGAACTGAAATAATCCCAGAGAGAGGAATCAGGGGGAGGGAGAGGGGAAGAAATACATACTCTTCAAGTAATCTATCTAGCTCACTAGGTTACATGGAACCTGTAATACATATTTTCCATTTACAGCTAGGAGGTTGTAGATGAATGACAAATATACTGTATGTTGACTAGTAAAGTGATTTCCAAGGATTATGCTCAGAGCTACAGGTAACTGCCAAAATAATGTAAACACTTGAGTAAATGAGGAATACAACGTATATTGAAAGCAGGTGCTTCCACACAGGTATGGTTCCTGAGTTAAATAAGCAATTAACATCCCATCATGCTTAGGGTCATGTATAAAAATGCTGGGCAGGCTATTATTTTGTCTATCTTGGCTCTGCTCCAACAGGATGACAATGCCCCCATCCACCAGGCAAGATTGGTTGGTCACTGAATGGTTTGATGAGCATGAAAACGATGTAATGGCGGTCTCAGTCACCAGATCTCAACCCAATTGAAAACGTATGGGAGATTCTGGAGCGGCGGCTGAGACAGCGTTTTCCACCACCATCAATAAAACACCAAATGATGGAATTTCTCATGGAAGAATGGTGTCGCATCCCTCCAATAGAGTTCCAGACATTTGTAAAATGTATGCCAAGGTGCATTGAAGCTGTTCTGGCTCGTGGTGGCCCAATGCCCTATTAAGACACTTTATGTTGGTGTTGCCTTTATGTTGGCAGTTGACTGTATTCTCTGTATACTATCATAATACTGTATTATATTACAGTATTATTCATATTTTAATAGAAGCAGATTATTGGTAGATTAGGAGAGATGCATTGCAATAGAATTTGCTCCATATGTCCCATCGATAATCCAGTATTGATTGGCTGTGCTCTGCTCCAGGTTTGGGATCCGGTTCCCCTGCATGTCAGATGCCTACAGTAAGGACCTGAGGAAGCTAGCTCTGGATATCAGTCATGAGCTGGACTATACCAACTTTGTGCGGGAAGGGGTGTACTGCATGGTGAGCGGGCCCAACTTCGAGACCATCGCTGAGGCACGCATGTTGCAGGTCCTGGGGTGCGACTCTGTGGGTGAGTGGAGACAACACAGGCCTACGGGCTCAAATCAAATCAACCACAAACGGGTTTTCATCACCAGAACTAGCTATCGCTTGAGCAACAAATTACAGTTAATGTTAGGAAATTGTTCAATTTAAGTTTAAAGGGACAATAGCTAGATATTTAATACAACTTGTGTTTCAAAATGCTGTATCAAGATCAAACATCTACTCAGGAAGGGGATGTTTTGTCAGAGAGCCAAGTGACCACCAGCCACAACATGGTTTAACAACGATATAAACACAGACGAGGCTTGCTCACTCTCCTTTTCCCCTTTCTAGTTCATTAACACTGCTCTAATTGGACCTCCCTCGTAAAAACACCCATGCTGAGCTTGTTAATAAATTATGGTGCTAGCTCTGCTAACAAAGCCGCCTCGTGCTAATTAGCTTAGCGATTAGGTCAGATAGACCAACAGACTGCTACATGCTGTGACGCTAATTGGTCTGATGATTTGATCTAGGATCAAAATACAACACAAAGAAATATCTGTAACAATGTACTAACAAATTACATCTTTCATTATCCACTCCCCCTAAGAACATGTATTTTGCCGACTTGTTACCTTAAGAGCTTGTTGTTGTTGTAGCCAAGTGATGACAAAGCAACCTGGTCTACCTGGTTAAATAAAGGTGAAATATATATATCTTTTTTTTAAAGCCATTTTGGTTCCTTGTTTTGGTGAACTATTGAGTTATTACTCCTATGAGTGTATTCTTTAACGTGAGAGTCCAATTCAGGTCTGCCAATCCATCATTTTTTATGTGGTGTTTTTTCTTTACCATGCTTGAGTTTCAGCTTAGTGGAGGCTGTGTTTGAGTGAGTGAGACCTTTGGCTTAATAAGTATTTCATAATTCATATGCTTTTTTGTTATGGCTGTAAAACATGTTTCGTCATTGCATTCGTACAGTATGTGCCTGTGTAAGTTGTATCCATGTTTTTAGCATGGTTTTAATGATATGTGAGATCTGGCCTGTGTTCCCATTACATACTAACATGGGAATGGGACCAAAGCTCAGGGAATGGGACCAAAGCTCAGGGAATGGGACCAAATATCAGGGAATGGAACCAAAGCTCAGGGAACGGGACCAAAGCTCAGGGGGCAGTACACAGAGGGGGTTATTAATGATGCAGAATAGTATAACCATCTCTCCACAAACACACAACCATGACCCCCTCTCCATCCCCATGAACCTGCCAACATCCGCTCCTGTCCCTGTCTGCACTCTCCACCCTGTTTCCTCTACCCCATAGGCATGAGTACGGTCCCAGAGGTAACAGTGGCCAAGCACTGTGGCCTGAGGGTCTTCGGTCTCTCACTCATCACCAACAAGGTATTGATTGACTTCTCTTATTGCTGTGTATAATTTGATGTACCTTATCTGTACACACTATGAACAGCTCAGCGCATCTATTCTGTCATCTGTTGACTAGTTATTGAGTATGGTACTGGAGCATCTTAATGTATTCTTATTATCATTGTGAAGGTCTCCCTGGACTACAGCCGTGAGGAGAAGGTGAACCATGAGGAGGTCCTGGAGATCAGCAAGATGAGGGCAGAGCATCTACAGATGATGCTCAACACACTTATCGCCCGCTCCCACCAGCTGGACGAGGGCATCAATGTCAACTGAAGGAGGAGGGGGGATGGAGATAGAGAAAGAGACAGATAGAGAGACATATTCTAATGTTGAAACACACTCTCCTCTCACACACACACAGACACACACACAAACACACAGAAATGTACACAGACATGTGCACACATACACACATACATCATTCACTGTGAATCTTTACAAAAATCAACCACCCATGATAAAATAATTTATTCAATTTTCTAGTTTAATAAAATGTTCTAAAGATGTTGTTTTTTTACACGAGAACCAGTCTGTTAAAAAATGTAAATGCTTATTTGATGATAGGTCACTGACATGAGAATATGTAACGCTCCTATTCAACATCAGCTGATGGGGTGCCACTACCAGTTGTACTGAACACCTTCAACTGAAATGTGTCTTCTGCATTTAACCCAACCTAGGTATCCCCCTTTCCCTTTCCTTACCTGAAGAAATTCAGAGAGAGAGAGGAGAGAGAGAGATTATACATTAATTCCACAAAATGTTTTTCTCACAAAAATAAAAAATAAATTGAATGACAAATAGTGGGCTAAAATATATGCAACTGGACTAATGTACAGATGATTGTGCTTTTTTCTTCAGATTCCTCATGCTATTCAGAGCTAGTGACAGAAAAAACACATCCTAGATTTTTGTTATCCCTTCACTGTTTAGAACAAGAATAAAACTATTATTTCTGTGTTTCATTGTGTTTACACACATAACACGAGTCTGTTTCATAGAGTTGATGAAAAACGACTATTTTCATGCTAAACAATTACAGTGTTACGAGTTAGTTTGACTGCAATAACAGTGAGAGCTCATGTAGAAATGTGTCTTGTAAGAATTTACACAACAACAGAAATTTCTTTACAGAAAAACGTGGTATCTTGCCAAAGCAAATACTCTGTTCACTACCTTGCCTTACAGTAAATCGAAGTGCATTCATCTAAAAAACACTGCCATCTTTCACAGGGCTCCTCAGCCAATATGGCACAGTGGTACCTTCTGCACTGTAGCAATAAGCTTGGAGAACACTGATGTGTTCATAACAAGGTTTTCCCATTGTAAATATATAGATACATACAGTGAGGGAAAAAAGTATTTGATCCCCTGCTGATTTTGTATGTTTGCCCACTGACAAAGAAATGATCAGTCTATAATTTTAATGGTAGGTTTATTTGAACAGTGAGAGACAGAATAACAACAAAAAAGTCAAGAAAAACGCATGTCAAAAATGTTATAAATTGATTTGCATTTTAATGAGGGAAATAAGTATTTGACCCCCTCTCAATCAGAAAGATTTCTGGCTCCCAGGTGTCTTTTGTACAGGTAACGAGCTGAGATTAGGAGCACACTCTTAAAGGGAGTGCTCCTAATCTCAGTTTGTTACCTGTATAAAAGACACCTGTCCACAGAAGCAATCAATCAATCAGATTCCAAACTCTCCACCATGGCCAAGACCAAAGAGCTCTCCAAGGATGTCAGGGACAAGATTGTAGACCTACACAAGGCTGGAATGGGCTACAAGACCATGGCCAAGCAGCTTGGTGAGAAGGTGACAACAGTTGGTGCGATTATTCGCAAATGGAAGAAACACAAAAGAACTGTCAATCTCCCTCGGCCTGGGGCTCCATGCAAGATCTCACCTTGTGGAGTTGCAATGATCATGAGAACGGTGAGGAATCAGCCCAGAACTACACGGGAGGATCTTGTCAATGATCTCAAGGCAGGTGGGACCATAGTCACCAAGAAAACAATTGGTAACACACTACGCCGTGAAGGACTGAAATCCTGCAGCACCCGCAAGGTCCCCCTGCTCAAGAAAGCACATATACATGCCCGTCTGAAGTTTGCCAATGAACATCTGAATGATTCAGAGGACAACTGGGTGAAAGTGTTGTGGTCAGATGAGACCAAAATGGAGCTCTTTGGCATCAACTCAACTCGCCATGTTTGGAGGAGGAGGAATGCTGCCTATGACCCCAAGAACACCATCCCCACCGTCAAACATGGAGGTGAAAACATTATGCTTTGGGGGTGTCTTTCTGCTAAGGGGACAGGACAACTTCACCGCATCAAAGGGACGATGGACGGGGCCATGTACCGTCAAATCTTGGGTGAGAACCTCCTTCCCTCAGCCAGGGCATTGAAAATGGGTCATGGATGGGTATTCCAGCATGACAATGACCCAAAACACACGGCCAAGGCAACAAAGGAGTGGCTCAAGAAGAAGCACATTAAGGTCCTGGAGTGGCCTAGCCAGTCTCCAGACCTTAATCCCATAGAAAATCTGTGGAGGGAGCTGAAGGTTCGAGTTGCCAAACGTCAGCCTCAAAACCTTAATGACTTGGCGAAGATCTGCAAAGAGGAGTGGGACAAAATCCCTTCTGAGATGTGTGCAAACCTGGTGGCCAACTACAAGAAACATCTGACCTCTGTGATTGCCAACAAGGGTTTTGCCACCAAGTACTAAGTCATGTTTTGCAGAGGGGTCAAATACTTATTTCCCTCATTAAAATGCAAATCAATTTATAACATTTTTGACATGCGTTTTTCTGGATGTTTTTGCTGTTATTCTGTCTCTCACTGTTCAAATAAACCTACCATTAAAATTATAGTCTGATAATTTCTTTGTCAGTGGGCAAACATACAAAATCAGCAGGGGATCAAATACTTTTTTTCCTCACTGTATATAAATTAACATACAGTAGATATAGATCATAGACAGACTTTAGTGTGTTTATTTGTGTCTGTGTGTGTTTGTCAGTGCATGCGTGTGTGTGAATAGTGGGGCGGCAGGTAGACTAGGGGTTAAGAGCGTTGGGCCAGTAACTGAAAGGCTTGAATACCCGAGCCAACAAGGTGAAAAATCTGTCGACGTGCCCTTGAGGAAGGCAATTAATCCTAATTGCTCCTGTAAATTGTTCTGAATAAGAGTGTCTGCTAAATAACTAAAAGGTAGTGCATGTGTGTGTAAAAATGGGGTAAACCAAGGTTAAACCAATCTACTCAAGGTCAGGCTCAAAGTAAACATGTGGATATAATCACATTGGATTTTTTGGAATTCTGACCTTGTACATTGGCTAGTAGTAAAGGAGACAGTGGAAGAAAAGTAGCCCTCCCCTGAGACAGTGCTCAGCTTGAAGAGACAATCATCTTTCAATGTATACAATAGACAAGACCAATGTGGCTGATTCTGGTTGTGGAGGGCCTCTGTTGTTACAGTCAGCCGTATCCACAAACTGTCAGAGTAGGATTGTGATCTAGGATCAGTTTAGCCTTTTTGATCACAAAAAATAAGATTATATGGCCAGGTGGCCTTGTGTATACGGAGCCTGAACAATACGGCTGAACTAAACCATCTGATTGATCTAATCATTGTTGTGAGAGGAAACTAAAATACATATCACTACCTTATTTCTGAGTATTTAAAGTTGTATGCAGAGCAATACTGTACAATATTGGAACAGTATGGTTGACTATCTTTATTTAGTCCTGGGACCTGTTTAGCTGAGTGTACTATAAAGTAGCTAATACACTATTAGTAAACTAATCATAATATGTCATCCTTAAGACATCATTAAGATAGATCAGTGGCTTTTCACACTACTAATCATTTAGACTCTGTTATAAACTCCCCACAGAAATCATTCATGCTAACCTGGCAGGCAGAAACGAGGCTGGGGGGGAGAAGGCTTTCGATCTAAACCTTCCCTTTCGATTTTCATCCTCTCATGAGAATAAATAGTGTCAGGTTCCTCCTTGCCTTCCAGTCATTAGCAAGGAATACAAATGTTCTCTAGTATTATTAAAATCGTCAACATTAATAATTAGCAAATTATTGTAATTACACCAGAACTATTACCTTAAAATCCAAAGGGGAAGTAAATTTATTAACAGGCTAATTTGGCAGTTTATCAGAGAGAAAGGCGATGTTTGGGTGTTTTATGAGTTTGGGTGCTTAATGAGTGTTTTATGAGTTTGGGTGCTTAATGAGTTTGGTAATGTACAAAAATGTAAGCAGTATTTCTTAAAAATATTCAACAGGACATGCTACCGCATGCTGACCTTTAGAATGTCAATCAATAAAATGTATTTTGTAAATCATTAATGGCCTAGAAAAGCAGTAGCATATTGTTTAGAAAAAACTCAATAGAATGTCGGAAGTTTACATACAGGTTAGGTTGGAGTCATTAAAACTTGTTTTTCAACCACTCCACAAATGTCTTGTTAGCAAACTACAGTTTTGGCAAGTCGGTTAGGACATCTACTTTGTGCATGACACAAATAATTTGTCCAACAATTGTTTACAGACAGATTATTTCACTTATAATTCACTGTATCACAATTCCAGTGGGTCAGAAGTTTACATACACTAAGTTGACTGTGCCTTTAAACAGCTTGGAAAATTCCAGAAATTGATGTCATGGCTTTAGAAGCTTCTGATAGGCTAATTGACATCATTTGAGTCAATTGGAGGTGTACCTGTGGATGTATTTCAAGGCCTACCTACTCAGTGCCTCTTTGCTTGACATCATGGGAAAATCAAAAGAAATCAGCCAAGACCTCAGAAAAATAATTGTAGACCTCCACAAGTCTGGTTTATCCTTGGGAGCAATTTACAAACGCCTAAAGGTACCACATTCATCAGTACAAACAATAGTACGCAAGTATAAACACCATAGGACCGCGCAGCCGTCATACCGCTCAGGAAGGAGACGCGTTCTGTCTCCTAGACATGAACATACTTTGATGCGAAAAGTGCAAATCAATCCCAGAACAACAGCAAAGGACCTTGTGAAGATGCTGGAGGAAACAGGTACAAAGGTATCTATATCCAAAGTAAACGAGTCCTATATCGGCATAACCTGCAAGGCCGCTCAGCAAGGAAAAAGTCACTGCTCCAAAACCGCCATAAAAAAAGACAGACTACGGTTTGCAACTGCACATGGGGACAAAGATTCTACTTTTGTCCTCTGGTCTGATGAAACAAAAATAGAACTGTTTGGCCATAATGACCATCCTTATGTTTGGAGGATAAAGGGGGAGGCTTGCAAGCCGAAGAACACCATCCCAACCGTGAAGCATGGGGCTGGCAGCATCATGTTGTGGGGGTGCTTTGCTGCAGGAGGGACTGGTGCACTTCACAAAATAGATGGCATCATGAAGAAGGAAAATTATGTGGATATATTGAAGCAACATCTCAAGACATCAGTCAGGAAGTTAAAGCTTGGTCGCAAATTGGTCTTCCAAATGGACAATGACCCCATGCATACTTCCAAAGTTGTGGCAAAATGGCTTAAGGACAACACAGTCAAGGTATTGGAGTGGCCATCACAAAGCCCTGACCTCAATCCTATAGAACATTTGTTAGAACATATGTTCTGACTCAGTTACACCAGCTCTGTCAGGAGGAATGGGCCAAAATTCACCCAACTTATTGTGGGAAGGCTACCCGACAGTGGAAGGATACCCAAAACGTTTGACCTAAGTTTAACAATTTAAAGGCAATGCTACCAAATACTAATTGAGTGTATGTCAAGTTCTGACCTACTGGGAATGTGATGAAATAAATAAAAGCTGAAATAAATAATTATCTCTACTATTATTCTGACATTTCACATTCTTAAAATAAAGTGGTGATCCTAACTGACCTAAGACAGGGAATTTTTACTAGAATTAAACGTCAGGAATTGTGAAAAACTGAGTTTAAATGTATTTGGCTAAGGTGTATGTAAACTTCCGACTTCAACTGTAGATATGAAACAGGCTCAGAGGGAAGACCCATCCTCTTCTGGCTGTATGGAATGTTTTGTTTTATTATCGTTATTGTCTTTTGCTATGCCGGATTAAGTGATGTGACATGCTATTCTATAAAATAATTTCTCTGTAATTAATATTACCTGATCAAACTAATCATGTACATGTAATTAACTAGAAAGTCGGGGCACCACGAAAGAATGTTTATAGAGCTGTTATCTTCCAAATAAACTCTTAAAGACCCAGTCTCATCTGAACATCGTAGAATTCTTGGTTATCTTCACGAACCCTGGCTACCAAGTTGAATCAGCAATACAAAATTTGGTTTAATTATTTATTTACTAAATACCTAAATAATCACACAGAATTACATATACACAGAATGGATCATACATGAAGAACGTCCCTGGTGGACGGAAACGATTTGACCGCTGGTTACACAAAGAGAGGGGGTTGGGCTTGAATGAAAGCGCGGGAAGACTGGAGAACAAAGGGATTTGATCTCTATCGGACCTTATGAAGCCATGCTATCGTAAATACAGAATCTTATGCATTCTAAATAACCGTCCACTTGGAAAAGGAAAATGCAAGACATATTTACTCTGAGCTTCGCTTCGATAGATTGGTCGTAGATGGAAGGCTGGGTTGCCCAGCAGAGATCTCTTGTCCTTTGTAGAATGTCTTGTAGAACGGATGTGTTGTAGTACCGTTGGGTGTTTGGTAGAAGAGATACTTTGTCCGTCCTTTCTTAGGCCATGTTTACAGCTGCGGCGGCTCACTCAACGGCTAGGAGGTATCAATTCTTTAGTGAATAAGAGTTCAAAGTTCATACCAAGTTGCCATACTTTAAGCTCACGCTGAAGTTGGCTTAGTTCTGTAGTTTGATCTTAGCCCTTTTAACATATGGACCGTCGTCCTCACGTCCTTGGAACACAAAGTAGAATTTTCGTCAAGGGGCTTACATAGTAGTGGGAGAGAGGGGCGTTTTTCATAGTTTACAACCAATGTCTGTTCAGTTGGGCGGGGCCACGGAGTGACTATATGAAAATCATTCTCTCATTTAGGAGCTAAAATTACATATCATCTTTCCACAAATAGTTCCATATTTAAACGTTTAAATTGCACAACAATTCCATGTGAATCTGATAACTAGAATGTGTAGACTTTCCAAGATACAGTTTATGTCATCCTATCATTAGAAATAATGTCTCCGACGCCAACTGATCTGACATCATATTCCTTAAGTACCAACGCATATTTTCAGCTGGTTGGATTACCGAAATATGGTTCCTTTCCCCACCCTTTTGATGTTACCATACTCTCTCTATGTTAACAAAGGGATTTGAAGAGTCAACTCTATAGAATAGAGAGAGAGAAAAGGGGGGAAGGTATTTATGGGGGTCATAAACCTCACCAACAGGCCAACGTCATGACATTATGATAAGGTAACGCCACAAATAAGCAGAACACTTACCTCTTGATAAATAAATAAATGTCTAATATTAACATTGGTATTCAGATTATCTTCAGAATCATTATGGAAGCCAATTACCTTTTATCAGTAGTAATATTGTAATGAAATGTACATTTTTCACAATTAATCAAAATCCTTTCAAGGCCGACAGGCAATGTTTGTTCTACAGTGCATCAACAACAGAGTAATTACCATTAACACTAATTACAGTCAAATCTTATAAATTATTCTCAGACCTGGGTTAATGGGACATTTGTTTGTTTTCTTATCAATTAGCTCATTAGCCAAGTCAGTATTTTGAAGTCTGCTCAAACATCAATTTGGAGGACAATGTCCCAGTTATGCTTGTGCCTTCAACGTACATTTTAATTAGCCCTTTTCTTCCCAATTGGTCGTTACAGTCTTGTCCCATCGCTGCAACTCCCGTACGGACTCGGGAGAGGTGAAGGTCGAGAGCCGTGCGTCCTCCAAAACACGACCCCACACTTGGCACAACGCTCACTTAACTCGGAAGCCAACCGCGCCAATGTGTCGGAGGAAACACCTTACACAGGGCGACCGTGTCAGAGTGCAATGCGCCCGGCCCGCCACAGGAGTCGCTGAAACGCAATGGTACAAGGACAACCCTTCTCTAACCCGGACGACGCTGGGCCAATTGTGCGCCGCCTCATGGGTTTCCCGGTCACGGCCGGCTGCGACACAGCCTGGGATCGAACCAGGATGTGTAATGATGCAGCTAGCGCCTTACGCTTTGCACACACCGACAGCTACCTTGCGCAAAATAATATGAAGCATCATCTTGATATGTATGCAACAAAAGTTCAACATTCACCTTCTGCTACCATTTCTGTCAAGCCGTCTACGCGTACGGTTTGACGCATACGTTTTTTACATCCAACGTATGCACCACACAGAACGCACTGCAACTGCCTCTGCAAAGCAATGCTGCAAGGCAAACGCAGCGTTTCATTGGAAATGAATGTGGTTCTGGTGTACCAAAATGCAGTGACGCTGTCGGTGTGATTGAAGCGTCAGACCGCTGCGCCACTTGGGAGGCTTCAACGGTTACATTTGTGTAGCGTCTCAGTATCTAAAGGGTCAATCCACCTCATAAAGGACAAGAAAGAGGATTCTCAGATTGTTTCAAAAAAAAAATCTGGTATTAGAAACAGGTAAGATTAGCATTCCTTCAACATTATTTTGTTGAAATATAATTTGATCTCTGAGAAATTAAGCTAATTGATTGCACACAAATTGTGCATCTTAATTGATAGGTCCTATATTTATTGAATATTATATCAATCCTATCATCCAATTTTGATCAAACTTTTTCTAACAATGAGCTCGACATGAGGATCCAAAGAAATGGTCAAAAGCCACCTACGGACCTCCCCTCCACCCCACACACACCAATCCCACCCCCAAAACAAGTATATTGTATCAGTTCTCTATGTCTGACAACTAGCAGGGAGCTGAAGCTCAGAGTATTGTTTGTTCTACCCTGGTAATGTATTCTCAGTTCATTTGATGATGTTATTTTCCCCCTGTTCAGAAAAACTATTCTTTGGAGTTGTTAGGTTTATCCCATACTACATTCAGATGTTACCCGGTTCTGACCTGGTGCTGTTCCATGTGATTTTCTTTTTAAGAACCCCGCCCTCTCCCCATTTAATGTTAAAGGAATAGTTCACCCAAATTACAAAATGACATTGGTTTGTTACCCTGTAAGCAGTCTATGGACAAGGTATTTTAAAACAGATTGTGTAACTCGCTGATGTTACTTATAGATGATTTGGATATGAAGCGCAACAATTTTAATATAGGTACCATTGACATGCATTGGATTTGTGCCACAAAAGTTAGAATTTGAAAGTGTCCATAAACACTTGAAAGTGTTTGAAAGTGTCCATAAACATGGGGGGTGCTGTTCCTAATAGTAGGTTGGTGCTGTTCCTAACAGCAGGAACAGTACTATCTAGTGGTCAAAACCTGGTAATATCAGTATGTAGGATGGGACATAACCTAACAACTTCATTGACTAATTTCTCTGAACAGGGGGAAAAAAATATCACAAAATTCACTGAGAATACATTGCATAGGATGAAGAAACAATACTACTTGTCAAACATAGAGAACTGATACTGTACAGTCGTTGTGGGGGTGGGATTGGCGTGGGTTGTGGGGGGTCTGTGGGTGGCTTTTGACCAGTCCTTTGGATTCCTCATGTAGAACTCATTGTTAGAAAAAAGTTGGTCCAAATTAGTTGTTAGGTACTATATTTATTGAATATTATGAATCCTATTAATTTAAAAGGCCACTTTGGGTGCAATCAATTAACTTAATTTCTCAGAGATCAAATTATATTTCAACAAAATAATTGCAAAAACGCTAATCTGATCTGTTTCTAATTACAGAAATGATTTCAGAACAATCTGAGATAGTGGGTGTCATGGCTTGCTGAAATGACATGGAACGACGCTAAACAAACATACTGTAACCTCTGTCTGATGCTCCAAATTATAGCATCTTACATTTACAAATCTTTACATTTCTCAAACCATACATGTGGCCTATTTAAACATGTATTTTTCCTCTTAATTATATAGGTTAATAATATACAAGTAAATGTTTGACAGCCAGGGGCAAAACCAGTTAATGACTGTCATAATAATATTGACTTATCAGGAACCCATTGAATGTTTATGTTCCAATTCAATTCACATTTGTCTGATGAGCAATTGACTAATCACAAGCTTGTTATTATTTTGTTATGCACTCGGTTCAACCTCATTTCAAATTGGTTGTGAAATTATCCAGTACAACGTTAAAAGGAAACTCCACAAGACATCATATAGGCGCTCCCGAGTGGCGCAGTGGTCTAAGGCATGGCAGTGCTAGAGGCATCACTACAGACCCTGGTTCAATTCCAGGCAGTATTGCAACCCGGCCGTGATTGAGAGTCCCATAGGGCGCCACACAATTGGCCCAGTGCCGTTTAGCCGGGATAGGCCGTCATTGTAAATAAGAATTTGTTCTTAACAGACTTGCCTAGTTAAATAATAAAATACACAATGGGGAGTTTCTGTTTACAGATGTCAACAAAATACATTCAGAACAATAAAAGTAATCAAATAAGCTCTTCTGAATTTGTGCCAGGGAAGAGCCTAAAAAGTCAACTTCAACCAAAAGTCTGTCTGTTAGTTAGGTAGCTATAGCCATCCCATTTATTCCAATTGCGAGTTATAGAAGGCAATTTCCGATTGAGCCAACATATACAGTGTTTACCGTGAATGGGTTCCCTGCGAACGTGGGAAAATTGCCTTTAAAAGACACAATGCCTATAACCCATGATCGGATTGAATCCCTGCATTACTTTCAATGGTCCTTTGTAGCTCAGTTAGTAGAGCAGGACACTTGTAACACCAGGGTAGTGAGTTTGATTCCCAGGACCACCCATATGTGAAACGTATGCATGCATGACTAAGTTGCTTTGGGTAAAATCATCTGCTAAATTGCATATATATACTGTATACATTATAATGGTCTATAAAGATTATGCAAAAGTCATGATTCATTAAATGGAAAGCAATAGGGCTGACAATTATTTCCATCGCAAGTATGGCCAGTCACCTATCTTGTCAATAGAACTTTGCCATATTAACAAGTCTACCATATGTGTGTCAGATGCTGTAACCTCCACAGTTTTCCCCTGAGTGTCATACTGCAAGTGAAGCCACAGCATGGGCCAACCAGATTTATGCAAAAAGAGAAAATGCATCTCACCAGTGCGACTCCGCTGGAAAATGCTGTCACTTTGTCAAAGCTCCCTGGGGCTCTCGCACCTCCTCTGAGCTGTCAGATGACCCAATCTATGGACCGAGGTTAAACCCTCCATTGAATGACCTTTAACCCCCAAGGCCAAGGGCATCCTGACACTAGTCCGTCTTAGTCAAGCAAAAAGCCTCTCTTACTCTAAGAGAAAGAAAAATGCTGGATGGTGCATGGAGGGATGAATAAGGCCTTGGTTCAATCCGTAGCGTGGAAGATCTGCCTTGTAACTCGATTGACATTTAAAGGCAATGTTATCATAGCCGTGGGAACTAGGAGTGCTGATAAATCTCAATTTTAATTTAAAGTATATATTTATTTTTTAACAAAATTTGTGAACTAGGATTGTATTACTCTTGTATGAGCGGAGAGAAAATAACTCCTCAGCTGAGTGGAGCACAGTACTCCCAAACAAAATATAACCCCCCATGAATGTTATTGAGTTTTTGCGGAAACAGCATTTATGGTAAACGCAGCATCTGTCGACTGAAACGGAAATTTCCTTTAGATGTCAACCACGTTACGATGCAGATCTTCCGCGATACGGATTAAATCGAACCTTAAAACTCTAATGTGCTGTTGCCAACACTTCTTCATTACCCGTAGAAAGATTGGTTACTCTGGTTGGAGTCTGTGCCAAATTGTCTGGAGGAGCCAACAGGAAATAAATGTCACAGGCAGCCCTGAACGCCGTTCAGTGGCCCCAACTTTACGGCGTAGTCTCGCCGTTTTGCCTCTTGAGGATTTATACCGTGCGTAAAAGAAAATAACATTCTTAATGTGGACAGTTAGTCAGGATTTCTGGGCAGCCAGTGCACTCCACTCCATCCAGACATTAAATTAGGTCTCTCTCAGAGTTGAATAATAACTAGAAAACTGTTGAATTACAGATTAGTCTGGCAAACTCCCCAGCTGCTGCAAAATGTGTTGGCAGGCACAAGTACAGGTGTTTTATTGTCTGCATAAACTGCGGACTGGGATATGTACTGGGATGTAAAGAAGCTGTCTATGAATGAGCCTCAAGATTGTGTAAAGTTCTCTGAGCTCAGCATAAAAAGACAGTTATAGTTTTTGTAAAACCGCCCTATAACACATCCCAATCAAGTCAAGGAAGTATTCGTTAACAAGCGCATATTTCAAGTGAGGTAATTTATTCAGAGTAATTACAAGTAAAGCTTTCCTCTACAAATGCGTACATTGATACATAATGATGTATTTGTTATTATACAGAGGAATGTATTCAAATCAAATCAAATCCAACTGTATTGGTCTCAAACACATGTTTAGCAGATGTTATTGCGGGTGTAGCAAAATGCTTGTTTAGAATTCAGAACACGTTGTGGTGAGGGTGAGGAGGTAATGGCTGTCACTGCGGGTCTGTAGAATACAGCATCACATCAGCAAAAACAGCACAGAACATCAGATGACACTCAACACAGAATCTGTGAGGTCTCTGTCAATATACAAGCTGATGTAGAGCACACACTTTAGGTAAATCAGACCATTTGACCAATTTCCATTTATTATCCATGTAAGTTCATGCACTATAGTGTGCGACAAACTTATGGAAGCATTGACTCGTCATCGCCACTCTGACATACAAAGTAATTTCACTATATTATTTGAGTGTAATATGTAACATTTAAACATTGGATATCATGCTATGATTCTGGGTATTCTTGCATTAAATCACAATTTTATAATGATAAATCCCTAGGCTAATGTTCTTGCTACATGGGGCTTCTTTAATGTAGATCGTTTGTTTACATGTGACATTTCACTGACTATTCATTCTTCATAATTAGCCCTAGCTACATGTCGTCTCACAGATGACCCTGTGTGAAATGTGGCGACACTCGAGACAGACTGCCACGGGGTGTGTTCCATATTGCCAATGTGCTGCAGTCACACACATAATGCCAGCGCACTACCCCCCCCGCCCCCCATCCTCTCCTCCTCAACATGTTGTAACATTTTCCTGTTATTAACACTTTGTTAACACTTACATTTTTTCAATATAAAATTTGATTATTTCAAAACTTTCAAAACACACAATTCACAACCCTTTCGACACACCCACTCTTTTTCACACGCCCATACTCCGGTAGTCATATTGGGATACAACAACCCCCTTCTCGCGGAGACAGCATTCATTGAAAACGCAGCATAATGTCGGCTGAAACTGAAAATACCTTTAAATGTCAACCGTGTTACAATGCAGATCTATTATAATTTTATAGCATTATTTTGACAAATTAGTCATTTGTGTAATCCTTTCCAGTGACAAACTGCTCTGAACTGTGAAATGTTTTGAAAATGGGTGGTAGGACCATTGAAAATGTATGGGGCCAACACCAGTAACTGGTAGCTCTAGTAGGCCTATGTTAAAGAGTTTTTGCATTGTGGTATGATCGGAATTGAAAATCTATCATGAATATCAGTTTGATCATTAATTCAAATTCCTACACCATGAAGTCTATTCACTCCCTTCTATGAGAAAGGCTATACTTTAATGCATGTGTTCAATTAGAATCTTAGGCAGAGTGAACACTTATCATTCCTATTAATACTCGTAGTGTAAAAAACAGTAGATGTTCCATTAGAGCCATGTCTTATAAACAACAGTTCCATGTTGTAATATATTGAAGGCAACAGTTTAGGAATATTACAGGAGAGAGAGATAGTAACTTTCATTACAAATGGAAAGCGAATCCAAACCCTCCGATCACGTCAAAGCCCAGACGGGTGACACCTATAACATCATGGCTGTCAGGCAGAATAGTTAGTCACCCATTGGTTGACCATCCGAGGAAGAGCCGTAGGGGTGAGAGGTCGCGGTGGGCGGTGGAGCTGAAGCCAGGTCCCCTGTTTGTCTGGGACAAGGTGTCATCAGAAACAGATGGAACACAATTACACCCTCGGGTGACAGAGTGCATGTGGCTACACCAAGTAGCAGTAAATAGCTGGAATGTGTTGTAATAACAAGATAGGAGCTAGGAGCGAATATCAACACAAAACAAATACAGTGTGAGAACCATGAGCAGACCAGACGGAAGCTCTGGCCCTGAACCAATAAGGAGAAAAGGAAATGTTGTTATTGCTTTGTTTCCACCAATTAGCAAATGTGGGGAAAATGCCAACAAATCAAAGCAATACAATTGACATACAGTATAAGCAATTCATAATATTTTTAAATGATTGTACACTACAGCTTAGATACTTCCGGCCCCCGACAGAGATGGCAGCCTCCCTTCACGTTCTCAGGAAACTATGCAGTATTTTGTTTTTTTATGTATTACTTCTTACATTGTTACCCCGGGAAATATTAAGTTTTATTACATACAACCGGGAGGAACTATTGGATATAAGAGCAACGTCAACTTACCAACATTACGACCAGGAATACGACTTTCCCGAAGCGGATTCTCTGTTTGGTACCCCAACTAGGACAATAGACTGGATCCCACCCAGCGACTCAAAACAACGGCGGCGCCGGAGAAGGGGGAAACGCGCGGTCTTCTGGTCAAGCTATGTAGACGGGCGCATCATGCACCTCTCCCGAGTATTTTACTTGCCAATGTCCAGTCTCTGGACAACAAAGTGGACGAAATCAGAGCAAGGATTGCCTTCCAGAGACACATCAAAAACTGCAACGTTCTTTGCTTCACGGAAGCACGGCTCACTCAGGACACGTTATCAGAGTCGGTACAGCCACCTGGTTTCTCCACGCATCGCACCGACAGAAACAAACATCTATCTGGTAAGAAGAAGGGCGGGGATGTGTGTCTTATGATTAACGAGACGTGGTGTGATCATAACAACATATAGGAACTCTAGTCCTTTTGTTCACCTGACATAGAATTCCTTACAATCAAATGCAGACCGCATTATCTACCAAGAGAATTCTCCTCGATTATAATCACAGCCGTGTATATCCCGCCTCAAGCTGACACATCGACGGCACTGAAAAAAATTCATTGGACTCTATGTAAATTGGAAACCACATATCCTGAGGCTGCATTTATTGTGGCTGGGGATTTTAATAAGGCTAATTTGAAAACAAGGCTCCCAAAATTTTATCAGCATATCGAATGTGCCACCCGGGCTGGTAAAATCCTTGATCATTGTTATTCTAACTTCCGTGATGCATACAAGGCTATTCTCCGCCCTCCCTTCGGCAAGTCTGACCATGACTCCATTTTGTTGCTCCCAGCCTACAAACAGAAACGAAAACAGGAAATGCCCGTTCTCAGGTCTGTTCAATGCTGGTCCGACCAATCTGATTCCACGCTGCAAGATTGCTTTGAGCACGTGGACTGGGATATGTTCTGGATAGCATCTGACAACAACATTGATGTATACGCTGATTCGGTGAGCGAATTTATTAGCAAGTGCATTGGTGATGTTGTACCCATAGCAACTATTAAAACCTTCCCCAACCAGAAACCGTGGATTGATGGCAGCATTCGCGCAAAACTGAAAGCGCGAACCACCGCTTTTAACCAGGGTAAGGCAACCGGAAACATGACTGAATACAAACAGTGTAGCTATTCCCTCCGCAAGGCAATCAAACAAGCTACGCGTCAATATAGAGACAAAGTAGAGTCACAATTCAACGGCTCAGACACGAGAGGAATGTGGCAGGGTCTACAGTCAATCACGGACTACAGAAAGAAAACCAGCCCCGTCGCAGACCACGACGTCCTGCTCCCAAACAAACTAAACAACTTCTTTGCTCGCTTTGAGGACAATACAGTGCCACTGACATGGTCCGCTACCAAAACCTGCGGGCTCTCCTTCACCGCAGCCAACGTGAGGAAAACATTTAAATGTGTTAACCCTCGCAAGGCTGCTGGCCCAGATGGCATCCCTGGCCGTGTCCTCAGAGCATGCGCAGACCAGCTGGCTGGTGTATTTACGGACATATTCAATCAGTCCCTATCCCAGTCTGCTGTTCCCACATGCTTCAAGAGGGCCACCATTGTTCCGGTTCCCAAGAAAGCTAAGGTAACTGAGCTAAATGACTATCGCCCCGTAGCACTCACTTCCGTCATCATGAAGTGCTTTGAGAGACTAGTCAAGGATCATATCACCACCATCCTGCCAGATACCCTGGACCCACTCCAATTTGCTTACCGTCCCAATAGGTCCACAGACGAAGCAATCACAATCGCAATCACACTGCATACTGCCCTAACCCATCTGGACAAGAGGAATACCTTTGTAAGAATGCTGTTCATCGACTACAGCTCAGCATTTAACACCATAGTTCCCTCCAAGCTCGTCATTAAGCTCGAGACCCTAGGTCTCGACCCAGCCCTGTGCAACTGGGTCCTGGACTTCCTGACGGGCCGGCCCCAGCTGGTGAGGGTAGGAAACAACGTCTCCACCCCGCTGATCCTCAACACTGGGGCCCCACAAGGGTGCGTTCTCAGCCCTCTCCTGTACTTCCTGTTTACCCATGACAGCGTGGCCAAGCACGCATCCAACTCAGTCATCAAGTTTGCTGACGACACTACAGTGGTAGGCTTGATTACCAACAACGACGAGACGGCCTACAGGGAGGAGGTGAGGGCCCTCAGAGTGTGGTGTCAGGAAAATAACCTCTCACTCAATGTCAACAAAACAAAGGAGATGATCATGGACTTCAGGAAACAGGAGAGGGAGCACCCCCCTATCCACATCGACGGGACAGTAGTGGAGAAGGTGGAAAGTTTTAAGTTCCTCGGTGTACACATCACGGACAAACTGAAATGGTCCACCCACACAGACAGCGTGGTGAAGAAGGCACAACAGCGCCTCTTCAACCTCAGGAGGCTGAAGAAATTCAGCTTGTCACCAAAATCACTCACAAACTTCTACAGATGCACAATCGAGAGCATCCTGTCGGGCTGTATCACCACCTGGTACGGCAACTGCTTCGGCCATCGACTCAAATCTCTAGCCACTTTAATAATTATAATTGGATGAAATAAATGTATCACTAGCACTTTAAACGATGCCATTTATATAATATTTACATATCCTACATTACTCATCTCATATGTATATACTGTACTCCATACCATCTACTGCATCTTGCCTACGCCGGCCAGCCATCGCTCATCCATATATTTATATGTACATACTCGTATTCATTCATTCCTTTACTCTTGTGTGTTTAAGGTAGTTGTTGTGAATTTGTTAGATTACTTGTTAGATACTACTGCATGGTTGGAACTAGAAGCACAAGCATTTCGCTACACTCGCATTAACATCTGTATGTGACAAATAAAATTTGATTTGATTTGATTTGATGAAAATATGGGTTGTCTTAGGCAAGCTCTAAACACAGCAAAATGACATGCTGATATGAACATTTCCACACTCTTGTGGAGTAAAGGAATTTAGATTACAAGAAAATGTAATCCATTCTTATCATTTAAAAACAATATGAAATTGGCTGAAATGTTCATATTCATAAAACTTCCTTCTCCTGCTTAAATTTTAGAAATACATTTGCTTTCATTGCCATGGTGGGGGTGGGGGGAGGGGACAGAACCTAAATGATACATGAACTCCCCCCTCATCCTTCATGTCTGTGCTGTCTGTTCCAGAAACCAAGGGGAGAGCTGTTTCCCCATTACTCCACTCATGATGCCTCAGAATGGGAACCCTGCATGGTGCCATTATAAGGTCCATTGATGATAGGTGGTGGTGGGGTTGTTGTAAAAGCACTCCTTAAATAGCTATGCCAGATCCCATGCAGTGCTATTACACGCCGACCTTGGCTGCCTGCGGATTCTCGACCCCACACTGGGAACCCGCAGCACAGGGTGATTAGACTGGACCACATCTCTGGAGACTGACTGCAGCCAGAGCAAAGCATTCATTTTTCAAGGGAACTGAGAAGCACATTTTGTGTGTATGTATGCCCGTATGTTTGAACTAACTATAAAGAAAAAATGGCTGTGATAAGAAAAAACTGAGGATGGAAAAAAAAAATAAACACTGTAGTTACTCCACAATACTAGCCTAACTGACAGAGGGAAAAGAAGGAAGACTGTACAGAATAAAAATATTTCAACACATGCATCCTGTTTGCAACAAGGCACTAAAGTAATACTGCAGAAAATGTGGCAAAGAAATTCACTTGTCCTCAATACAAAGTGGTATGTTTGGGGCAAATCCAATATAACTCACTACTGAGTACCACTCTCCATATTTTCAAGCATAGTGGTGGCTGCATCGTGTTATGGGTATGTTTTTAATCGTTAACAACTGGGGAGTTTTCAGGATAAAAAAATTATGGAATGGATGTAAGCACAGGCAAAATCCTAGAGGAAAACCTGGTTCAGTCTGCTTACCACCAGACACTGGGAGATGAATTCACCTTTCAGCAAGACAATAACATGAAAACAAGGCCAAATCTACACGGGAGTTGCTTACCAAGAAGACAGTGAATGTTCCTGAGCGGCCGAGTTAAAGTTTTGACTTAAATCTACTTGAAAATCTATGGCAAGATGTGAAAAGGGTTGTCTACCAATGATCAACAACCAATTTGACAGAGCTTGAAGAATTTTGAAAAGAATAATGGGCAAAATCCAGGTGTGGAAAGCTCTAAGAGTCTTGCCCAGAAAGACTCACAGCTGTAATCACATCCAAAGGCGCTTCTACAAATAATTGACTCAGGGATGTGAATACTTACGTAAATGTGATATTTCTGTATTTTATTTTCAATATTTGGGGTATAAATGTTGTGTAGGGGGTGAGAAAAATGTATATTTAATACATTTTGAATTCAGGCTGTAACAAAAAGTGGAATAAGTCAAGGGATATGAATACTTTCTGAAGGAACTGTACTATAGTGTACAACAACCCGAAAAAGAGACATAACCCTCTTCATAATACATTCATATAGAAGTAACTTTGTGAAGGCATACAAGTCATAGACCTGTGCTGCATTTATATGCAGGGGTACATTGACTCTCCATAGACCACTGCCATCCATATCGAAGTTCAATCTTTCTCTTGTCACTCACAATAACGGTTATTGAAGGTAATATCTTCACTTTATTCTATTCCATTTCCCCATCTCCCAAAGCCACCTCGTGCACTGAATTGTTATTGATTGTGTGGACTATGTGTGCCCCATTTCCCTGTAAACACACATTATGAGGCAGCAGTCACCAGTCTTCTCTAATGAGTGGCACCACCCAGTACAACAGGTGTAAGATAAAATCTAAATGAAATGTGAAAGTAAGAAACAGAATCCTAAATCTCCATAGTTAGACAAGGAGTTGAGTCAGCCCAACTATCATGGAGGGTCCAAGACAGCAATTCGCATTTCAAAATTAACTTTCTGTCCTTTCTTTCTTATTTTGAAGATTATGTAACTTTGCATAAGTCTTTTGCTACTCAATAATCCATTTATGGGTTTTATTTCATAAAGAGCCCTTGGATGGCCCTTAAATGCCAGAATAAAGAAGGGGGTGAACTAGTTTTTGGTTGAACAACTTCTACACTTGTGTCGGATAGAGCGTTTATCTGGAGGGGGAAATGAAAAGCACATAGAGCGGGTGCTCATTTAAATGGATCTCACATTCCCGTGCCCCCTGGCGCGCGTCAACGTGCTGCTGAGCTCGCGCTATTCCTGCGGCGGGAAGAGAGGAGGTGACTTGCTCGTTTGGCTAGTTCCCCAACGTCGGGGAAGGAGGGGCGACAGTGAAATAGTTGCGTGATAGTGCTCCCTTTAAATACCGGGCACCGACTGATCAAAGCGTCTCATTCATTGCAGATCCTCGGCCAGTGCAGCTATCTGGTACGCGCTCCCGTCCCCAAACCTAACTAGCGACATGGCAAACGCTTACCTGCAAGGAGTAGAGATCTCTGCATCACAGTTCCTGGATATTTTTCACCATTATGATAACGATGGTAATTTATTCTTTAAGATTGTGGATTAATCATGGAGATGGCACTGAATTAAAACGATTTTGGGGAAGTTTTGCGCCAAAGACCCTCATGGACCATTTGCGCTTTTTAGCGGGTTTTCAAAAATATGTAGTAGCCTACAGTATATTGAATGAAAAAGTCGATTTAGCTGTCAAGACTGATATTTGCAGGACATTTGTTCTCTCAACTTCATCCATTGACAAATTGGATTGACAAATATTTGATTTAGAACCATTAAACTATAGCGACATTTCCAATATTTACAAAACTATAAATGACTGGAAAATATTATTATAATATGGTGATAGGTTTAGGCACTAAAAATGGAAGTTGTACATTTTTTAAAGAATGATTCAATCATACAGCTGTCAAGAAACGGCAAATGATGGATTTGATCCTGTGCGTATTGTTCTTAAACTGAATGCAGGCTACTTTACGCATGCCTTTGATTGATGTGGTGCTTACTTCTTGCAGGTAATGGATATATTGAAGGGAAGGAGTTGCAGAGTTTTATAAAAGAACTTCAGCAAGCTCGAAAACAGGCAGGACTTGTAAGTAAACTGAATTATTTAAATTGTTTTAAACTCGAACGTATTGGTAGTGGGCCTGACAACTAATTGTCTTCTCAAACTGAACTGTATCTAGTATTTAAATGCGTTTGGTGTGACCCTCATCAGATAGGTCATACAGTAGGCTAGACATATAGACATTGTGAAACCAATGGGTGGTTGATTAGGCTACTGGTGGTGCCCCAGTTGAAAGCGTTCAAGTTAACACGTGTGTGTGTGTGTGTGTGTGTGTGAGAGGGAGAGAGAGAGAGAGAGAGAGAGAGAGAGAGAGAGAGAGAGAGAGAGAGAGAGAGAGAGAGAGAGAGAGATTGGGGTGAGTGGGGTGGGGAGAAAGAGAACTCAGCGCACTATTCCAGGCACCAAGCAGTTTTACCCCTGATGCTGGTATTATGTGCACACCCTACAAGTTTTGTGCCAGTTGTGTCTGTTTCAGTAGTGACATAATGTTGTCTTGTCAACATCCTCATCACTCATAATATTTGCTGTGTAATAATAATCTGTAATCTTTCATGTTTTTTTTTACTAGAATAATCAAAAGGTTGGATTATAAAATGCAGTACAGAGCATGTAATTGAGAACATTTAATTTACAGAAGAGTCTAAATGCATATTTTAGATTTGTTGTTGGTTCAATGATCACAGGGTTTTCTCAAGAGATGGAAATGGTGCATTTCATGTAACGCTTCACTAAGCTTCCATTTTAAAGTACTGTCATGATATTGTGAAACTGGTTGTTCTTAATTGACCCTTCGCTAAGCCCCACCCCCCCCTTGGTTACTGTTGCAACCACAGACAACATTTTCCCTGGAAGCACAATTCCCCCTTCTAACCACTGGTGAATTCCCCTCACAATGATCTCAAACTGTGTTTTTCATACATAATGAAATTATACACTGACTACCCCTTGCTAATCAAGAAACTCTCTGGTATGTTATAGTGGATTGTCATTACAATTTCTTCACTGGAACCTGGTCAAATTATGTTTGTAGTGTGGCTAGCCAATGAATCTATGGCTCTGAATTCACTGTCAGCATGCAGTCAAAGCGTACTAAACTCTTTTGGAGCTAACTAGTGCTCTCAAATCGTATCCTGATGTCGACAGCAGATTGGAGTTGTATTAATAACATGGCTAACTTAGCTAGCTAACATACATTTCGAGAAAACAAGTTATATTTAGGTGGCAAGCTAGCTAGCATTAGCAACGTTTGGTGGTCAATAAGCCTGAGAAATAGCTAACCAGGTGAACTGCCAAAAAATGTAACAAAAGTATAATTTTGGATTCTAAAAATACTCCATAAACAGGCTCTGGAATCACAAGTACCACTGGTGCACTATTCCATTGTTTAGCCATTTAAAACATGTATTTTTTTATGGAACTCGGTTTTCTCACTGCCCTCACTGGCTTTTATGTGTTTCAAACATGAGCTTTTCCGAGGTGTAGTACTCGAGACAGTTGCTATCCATTGGAGCGCTGCGATTAGTTGCCCAGAATTCTGGGGCGGGGCTTAGCGAAGGGTCAATTGATATTGATTAATACATTATGATTAGTTATGAGGTGTCAAGTACATGTCTGGTCTACCAATATTCCATATGTCTTTCCATGCCTGAACGACATGGAACAACCCCATATTCCTGTTGCGTCAGAATGATGGGTTGATGGATGTATTTCCCACATTTCCATCTTGCTCAACTGTAAGCCCTGATGGGGAAAAAACTGTTTTGGAAAATTCTGTTTTCCATTCTGACCTTGTTATTTGACATTGGTATGTTTATTTGTGTCTCAACTCAGCGTTTTGGGATCTGAATTGGATTGAGTCACCCATTGCTCAGTAACAAACAGCACTGCAGTGCACTTTCCTACTTTGCATTTGGGAAAGGTTAAATTGCAAGCAATTAGCCAAGCCTCTGTAGAGCAAGCCATTTGGCACTAAATCCCAGATCTTTAAACAGGAGTAATGGCTCAATGTTTGCCAGACACTAAAAACACCTTTTGATTTATTCTATGGGGAGAGAGCACGTTGGGGAGTTGATTATGGAAAATCGCAGCATTTACCATCAAATTAAGTGCCCATTTACAACTGCCCAATCAATGGCCAGTGAGAAAACACCATTGAAGTGCAATTTGAAGTAGGATTGGAGTTATTAGCATATCTGACACCACCTTATGCAGAGAAATGCCAAAGATGGTTTCCACAATAAAAGAGATCAATGATTGGCTTTGACTGCATAGCGCATGCAGTGTGTTGATTGGCTCAGGGTCCTCTTACTTTGAAATTCCATGGAATTCAATCAAACATGCACTTTAACATTTTCAGAGTCACTTGACTGTGGATAGTGGACATGATTTTGATTATGTCATACAGCAATAAAGATGGCTTCCAAAGATGGCCGCCATGCATCTACTCAATGGACGCAGCACACATGGACTAGAAGAAGAGCTCACTCGTAGTACATCTTCCTTTCATACAACATAATAATTTTACCCCGAAAGACAAGGCCATTGTTAGAATGTTGCCTACTTTCTACATGTTGCTACGTATTGCCTACTTTCTTCATGTACACTTTTTTTCTCCAGTGAGAATGCAAGGTGGTCTTCTTCTCTAGAGTTAACCTCTTGTGCCAGTTTCTCTGAAAGGAAAATTATGAAATGATAATGGTCGTATATTTGGAACATATTTGGTCAGCGCTGGTGTGATACTGGGATTTACAGATATTTATTTATAGCATCTCAAGATATGGTTCACATTGTTCTTGAAGCAACGCATTGCTTTTCTTGATTGTGTTTTGGAGATTAAATGCAAATGTAAAAATCTGAGTCTTACTGTGTTTATATTCCTATTATCGAAAGGCTCTATAAAACAGACATTAGTCAGTACTAAGGTACTTCTGATGTTCTCATAAAAACATATAGTACTAATGCCTCGATCACACCGATAGCGTCATTGCATTTCGGTACACCAGAAGTACATTCATTTCCATTGGAACGCTGAGTTTGCCTTGCAGCATTGCGTTGCAGAGGCAGTTGCAGTGCGTCCTGTGTGGTGCATACGTTGGATTTATCGAACTTATGCATCAAACTGTATGCGTAGACGACTTGACAGAAATGGTAGCAGAAGGTGAATGTTGAACTTTTGTTGAACACATATCCAGATGATGCTGCTACCATTTTGCGCAATGATGGTATAGGTGTGGTCGCGGTGTAAGATACACTAATATTGATATTTTATCCTTGGATATAAAAATTTAATCTAGTTGTTTTTTACATCTATCTTACAACTAAATTACTTTTACCATCGACACAATGGGAGTGAGAGATCATAGTAAAGGCCATGTCCATCTTTTACAGCAATGCTCAATTTGCAGCATTAACCCTAATTTATACCTTACACAAGTATGCAACACAAGAACGCAATTAACTACACATGCAATAAAGCCCACTTCAACAGGCTTACCGCAAGGCCATGTAGCAGATAAGTGCTACCCTTTAAGTGTTACACCTCATACAGTATCTACAGTATCACATTGTCACATGTAACACTTCCCAGTCCCAACATAGACAATCTCAAATGGCTGCCTTTAAAGGCCCAGTGTGTAGTCACAAATGTGACTTTCCCATGTTTTATATATATATCCACACTATGAGGTTGGAATAATACAGTGAAAATTGCTAATAAGCTGTTTTTGTTTCTTTTTGACCATTTTAATGTAAAACAATCACAGTAAGCTACTTGGTTGTTATCCATAAATAATTGATGTTGAGATAAAAATGGCTGCATTGGACCTTTTAGCATCTTCTATTATAACGTATTTTAGCATTCTCTCGAGGCACTTCGTATGCTTCTATGAAAGTACTTGACAGTATCAGTGCCGCGTCAACTCGATTCAATTACACTGAACGTGTCAGTGGAGATCCCTCCACACCAGGCATTACATCAGTAGCTGGCTGGCTGTGCAGCCAGGTCAACTGTGATACAAGTCAGTATTCAACGTCCATCAATGTCTGAGGATGTCAGGAAGATGACGTGGAACCAGCCTCTAGGGGCAACAGTGAGAGCTGTTACCTTCAAGTAGGTTTCGGTTTTGCTAGGGCGTTGTGAACGGGAATGGCAGATGGGCGTATGCATCTGATTCGAAAGGTTGCAAGTTCTAATCTAGTGATAGAATGTCATTTTTTAAGTTTTGTTTTAAACATATCCCAAACTTTAACCATTCAGAGTTAATGCCTAACCTTAAGAATTTTGAATAAATGCCTGAATTTAACCCTAACCATAAAAATTCAGAGTTAACTTAACCTTAAATACTTTGAAACTTTACATTTGGAACAACTTCGAAATTTGCCATTTGAGAAACATGGATCAACGTCTAATTCTGACGTGAGACTTTGATATCTGGTTGGGCCCCTCCGTACATGCATAGTCAATGTATCGCGTGGCCATCTGTATGTTTGCAGCAACATGGACTGACCTGTGCCAAAACTCTATTAGAATTGTGCTCTGATGGGTGAAGATTACAACACTCACTCCTAATCTAATTCAGATTGGTTAACATGGCCGTCTGCTTAGCATGTTAAATGTGTTTGTGAGGACACAAGGCATACAAGGTCTTTCACGGCACCAGGTGCCTACTAAATAGCCTTTCCAGATAATTGAGCAGATTACTGAGCCCTTTCATGTTATCAGTGCTTGTATTTCGAACAACTAAAAACTTCCCTGCATAAAACATAATCACTTGTTATAAGGATGTGTAAATCCCTATTTAGTTTAGTTGTTAACTAATTAAATGTTTATATGTTGAGATTTGTATATAATTCTTTAAGGCAAAAGCTACAATTAATTTACACTGTAATTTTCTCTCTCTCTCATAGGAGCTTACAGACCAAATGAAGGCTTTTGTACAGGAATATGAGAAAAATACAGATGCCAAAATTGGAATTGTTGAGGTGAGAATCTACATGAACTCATGATGCAGTATACACACACAGTAGGTTAAGACCCACCTAGAATTTGGGCCTTTCAGGGACACCGGATCTTGAAACACTGACAGGTTTAGAGGGGGCTTCTCCCTCTATGAAAGGTGTTCAAATATAATTTTAAAAGACAGTCACTTTAGCCATGCAGGGTCAAGGGGATTCATATCTCTGCTATAGATGGATACTCTGAAGCGTTAGCTGACAGACAGGGTCCTGACAGGGTCATTCAGCTGTACACAAACGCACCCACGCACACACAATTACACAAAAATAGAGGTAAAACACAATTTGAAAGTGGAAATAACATCTATTGTGTTTGGAACACGAGATTGCTGTTTAGATTACATTCTCCAGCAGCATGATGGAAGAACAGGAGTCCTGTTTGAAAACACATTTTTGGCATGGGGTGTTTCAATGCCCCCGGAATGGTTATATTGCAGCTGGCCGATGGCTAGTCTAGCGGGAGTAGTCTGAAAGTTTAGGCTGGGTCTCAAACCGGATTTACAATGCATTTCTCAGCAGCCAGCTGGGTTTGCTCACTGTGCAAAAACTGGTAGAATCAATATTGTTTCACGTTATTTAAATTTTTTTAAATAATAAATGATGTGGCAGACCAGGGGGTTTGATCAAGAAGTTTACACAGATCAGACAGACACAAGTGTGATACCTCAGTTGCAAGGGTGTTTATTTAAAAAAATAAAGAAAAAGTAAAGAAACCGGTCTCCTCCAGGAGCCCTCTTCCAGGTTACCGTCTTCTGGGCTCCGGGGAATGCTGTCTCCTCTGGGGTAGAACACCGAGCCCCTCGGTTCTAGCAGACTGTGAGGATGTCTGTCCGGTAGCGACCTCTCACTGCTGTGCTGCCCTCCTGGAAGCTTTATGGGCCCCGTACGGCTGGTGCGCAATCAGCCCCTTGATTACTCACCAGCCTCAATAAGGGGCTGATTGCTCACCAGCCTCAATCAGCCCCAATTAGTCCTGGCCGGAGGACCCGTTGCAACCTGGCACATCCAGCAAAGGGAGCCACCGCCGCGTGATGTAGACTCCGTCTGTCACCAGGCCTCGACAAGTCTCCCCCTGGTGGGCTGTCCGCGCTACGCCTCACAAGAATCAACTGGTGACTCAATCATTTGTGTCCTTTCCCCAGACCAGGGGATCATGGTCCATGACCAGGGTGAAGTGGGTGCCCAACAGGTAATTCTTAAGAGTGTCTAGCGCCCACTTCACCGCTAGACACTCTTTCTCGACAATCAAGTACTTATTTTTGTCAGGGTATCAACTTCCGGGTTATGTACATGATGGGGTGTTCCTCCCCACCGTGTACCTGGGACAGGACGGCCCCTAGTCCCGTGTCGCAGGCATCCGTCTGCACCAGCATCGGTACCTGGAAATCCCGCGTCACGAGAATCGGATGGGAGCACAGGGCTTCGTTCAGGTGCCGCTTCGGCCTCACCCGACCACTTCACTGTTTTTGGGAGGCGGGCGCTGGTCAGATCGGTAAGGGCTATAGCCGCAGAGTTGGGAATTAACCAGCTATAGTATCCCGCCAGCCCCAGGAAGGACTTGACCTGTGCTTTGGGCATGGGCCAGTCACAAACCGGCTGGACCTTCCTCTCCTGGGGCTTGACATTCCCATGTCCAATCAAATACCCCAGGTACTCCATCTCCTCGAACCCCAGCTTGCATTTCTTGGGATTCGCTGTCATCCCGGCTTGAATGAGCACGTCCAGTACCACCTGGAGGCGCGTCAAGTGCTCTTCCCAACCTTGGCTGTGGATGATGATGTCATCCAAATAAGCCACTGAGTACTGTTGGTAGGTCATCATCCTTCGTTAGCTTAATTAAAAACTGATTGGGATGCGATTCGTCTGCGTTTCTCCTCGCAGCTTCCTGACTTCCTCCAGCAGGCGGACATTCTGTAGACGCTGTTCTTCCAGTGTTCGTTCCTGAATGTCCTGTTGCGCTTGTTGGGCCCGAACAAACTGAGCTATCAACTTGGCCATGCTGATACTGCGTAAACGTCAACCCTGGTCTGACCACGTTTTCAAACTTGCCCTGTCCGGTAGCAACCCTCCCATGTGCTTCCCTCCTGGCAGCTTTAAGGGCCCTGTATGGCTGGTGAGCAATCAGCCCCCTCTGTCTGTCACAAGGCCTCGATGAGACTCCCCCTGGTGGCTTGTCCGCGGTACGCCACAATGATGACGTTGAATCAATGTGGAAAACTGATTGGATTTGCAAAAAGTAATCAACATAAGGGAATTTAGTCTTTTTTTCACCCAACTTTAACCTAAATCCAGTGACATTTTTTGTTGATTTCACTTTGAATTCTCGTTAGTTGACAACTCAACCAAACGTAAATCAAAACTAGATTTAAATGATGTCTGTGCCCAGTGTGTGGTGGCTAAACTGTCACAGGGTGCCATTCTTTGCCACTGATCAACTGTTAAAAATAAATGGGATGTTCAACCAATGTAACCATGTTTCAGGGCAATACAGTGTTATCTCTTATATATTTTCCTCTTCTCTCTGTGTCACAGCTAGTACAAATATTGCCCACAGAGGAGAACTTCTTGTTATTTTTCCGGCAACAGTTGAAGTCTTGTGCGGAATTTATGCAGGTATTTTTCTATTAACCGATATTATCTATTTTAAATGTTTTCAAGTGGCTCATGACAAAAATATAGTTTTTAACTGATTTAACATTTCTCTCCTCATTGATAATACAAACCCCTATTTCACTCATTGTCTCATTCCAGGCTTGGCGATGTTATGATGCAGACCATAGTGGATACATTGAAGCAGATGAGCTGAAGGTGAGCAATGCCTACCGGTGTGTAGTGCCTCCCAATTTGTATCTTGATGAACTGTCTCATTGTCCTCTCTATTTCATTAAGGGCATATAGGCTCACAAGGAGCCTCTGAGGTCAAGGCTCATCTGGACTGTAACTTGAAATCACTATTTTATTGTAAATCATTTTGGTAATTGAGCATTTTGTAGGAATCCCGGGGGGGTTTTGTTTTTCTTAACCCCAATACCAAAGTTTCACCCATATTCAGTACCAGTCAAAAGTTTGGGCACACCTATTCATTCCAGGGTTTTTCTTTACTTTTACTATTTTCTACATTGTAGAATAATAGTGAAGACATCAAAACTATGAAATAACACATATGGAAGCATGTAGTAACCAAACAAGTGTTAAACAAATCAAAATATATTTTAGATTCTTCAAAGTAGCCACCCTTTGCCTTGATGACAGCTTTGCACACTATTGGCATTCTCTCAACCAGCTTCATGTGGTAGTCATCTGGAATGACTTTCCAACAGTATGCTGAGCCCTTGTTGGCTGCTTTTCCTTCACTCTGCAGTCCAACTCATCCCAAACCATCTCAATTGGGTTGAGGTCAGGTGATTGTGGAGGCCAGGTCATCTGATGCAGCACTCCATCACTCTCCTTGGTCAAGTAGCCCTTACACAGCCTGGTGGTGTGTTTCGGGTCATTGTCCTTTTGAAAAACAAATGATAGTCCCACTAAGCGCAAACCAGATGGGATGGCTATGGTAGCCATGCTGGTTAAGTGTGCCTTGAATTCTAAATAAATCACTGACCGTGTCACCAGCAAGGCACCCCCACACCATCACACCCACCTCCACCTCCATGCTTCACGGTGGGAACCACACATGCGGAGATCATCCGTTCACCTACTCTGCGTCTCACAAAGACATGGCGGTTGGAACCAAAAATCTCAAATTTAGACTCATCAGACCAAAGGACAGATTTCCACCGGTCTAATGTTCATTGCTAGTGTTTCTTGGCCCAAGCAAGTCTCTTCTTCTTATCGGTGTCCTTTAGTAGTGGTTTCTTTGCAGAAATTCAATCATGAAGGCCTGATTCACACAGTCTCCTCTGAACAGTTGATGTTGAGATGTGTCTGTTATTTGAACTCTGAAGCATTTATTTGGGCTGCAATCTGAGGTGCAGTTAATTGCCCATTTCTGAGGCTGGTAACTCTAATTAGCTTATCCTCTGCAGCAGAGGTTACGCTGGGTCTTCCTTTTCTGTGGTTGTCCTCATGAGAGCCAGTTTCATCATAGCGTTTGATGGTTTTTGCAACTGCACTTGACAAAACTTTCAAAGTTTTGACATTTTCCGGATTAACTGACCTTCATGTCTTAAAGTAATGATGGACTGTCATTTCTCTTTGCTTATTTGAGCTGTTCTTGCCATAATATGGACTTGGTCTTAACACCTGTTAATTAACACCTGTTAATTGAAATGCATTCCAGGTGACTGCCTCATGAAGCTGGTTGAGAGAATGCCAAGAATGTGCAAAGCTGTCATCAAGGCAAAGGGTGGCTACTTTGAAGAATCTCAAATATAACATATATTTTGATTTGTTTAACACTTTTTTGGTTACTATATGATTCCATATGTGTTATTTAATAGTTTTGATGTCTTCACTATTATTCTACAACATAGAACATAGTAAAAATAAAGAAAAACCTAGGAATGAGTAGGTGTGTCCAAACTTTTGACAGGTACTATATGTTGGCTATAACCTTCCCTGGAGTAGTGTCAAGGAAGTTGTGGAATAATTCAGTTGGATTGACGTGCACTCTGAGTGAGCTATACACTCTTTCTAGAACCTAAAAGGGTTATTTGACTCTCCAAAGGATAACCCTTTGAATAACCCTTTTTGGTTCCAAGTAGAACTCTTTTGTTCTATATGGAACCCAAAAGAGTTTTACCTGGAACTAAAAAGTTTAGCAAACTCCAGGTGTTAACATGTCTTTGATGACATGAAAATAGAGCTCTTTGGCCATGCACGCCAGTGGTGGGTTTGGCATCGCAAAAAATATGAATATGCAGAAAGAATCCCCATACCTACCTTAAAATATGCAGGTGGATCTTTGATGTTATGGGGCTATTTTGCTTCCACTGGTCCTGGGGCCCTTGTTAAGGTCAATGTAATCATGAACTTTACCCAGTACCAGGACATTTTAGCCAAAAACCTGGTTGTGTCTGCCAGGAGGCTGAAACTTGGCCACAAGTGGATCTTCCAGCAAGACAATAACACCAAGCACACATCAAAATCCACAAAGAAATGGCTAGTTGACCACAAAAATCTACATTTTGCAATGGCCATCTCAGTCTCCGGACTTGAACCACATTCAAAACCTGTGGTTTGAATTGAAGAGGTCCATAAGCACAGATGAAGGATATCATGGATCTGTATGAAGAAAGGGTCTAAGATGCTTTCCAATGTGTTCTCCAATCCATAAAACATTTTTGAAAAAGGCTCAGTGCCATTATCCTCGCAAGGTGAGGTATTGAAAACAGGGGTGCCAATAATTTTGACCCCTATCTTCTTGGGGGGAAAAAGTATTACTTGTTAAACAAAATCTATTTCTCTGAGCAACTGTATTAGTATAAAATAATATTTTTCTGTTTTTGTTGAGTGCCTTCAGAAAGTATTCATACCCCTTGACTTTTCCACATTTTGTTGTGTTACAGCCTGAAAATTGATTACATAGATTTTTTTCCCTCACCCATCTACACACAACACCCCATAATGACAAAGTGATAATACGTTTAGACATTTTTGCAAATTTATTGAAAAAGAAATACAGAAATATCTCATTTACTTAAGTATTCACACCCCTGAGTCAATACTTTGTAGAAGCACCTTTGGGGGTGATGACAGCTTTGAGTCGTCTTGGGTATGTCTGACTAAGGTCCTTCTTGCCCAGTTGGTCAGTTTGGACGGCTGCCGGCTCTAGGCAGAGTCTGGGTAGGTCCATATTTTTGTACATTTCCCAATGATGGTCTCCCCCACTGTGCTCTTGGAAACTTCCAACACTTTAGAAGTTGTTTTATACCCTTCCCCAGATATATGCCTCATCACAATTATAGCTCAGCGATCTACAGACAGTTCCTTGGACATCACGATATAGTTTCAGCTCTGACATGCACTGTCAACTGTAGGATCTTATATAGACAGGTGTGGTTCTTTCTAAATCAAGTCCAAACAATTGAATTGGCCACAGGTTGACTCCAATCAAGTTTTTGCAACATCTCAAGGACGATCAAAGGAAATTGGATGCACCTGAGCTCAATTCAGAGTGTCATAGCAAAGAGTTGTGAATACTTATGTAAATTAGATATTTGTGTATTTCATTTTTAATACATTTGCTAAACTTTCTAAAAACATGTTTTCACTTTGTCATTATGGGGTGTTGTGTTTAGAAGGGTGAGAAAATGTTTCTCAATTTAATCCATTTTGAATTCAGGCTATAACACAACAAAATGTGGAATAAGTAAAGGGGTTTGAATACTTTATGAAGACACTGTAGCTCAGTATTTGTATTATTTATTTTATACAGTCTTTTTTGTTCATCTTTATCAAGGGTGCCAATATTTTTGGACCTGACTGTACCTCCCGGACAGCATTGCATTTAAAATGTGTCTGCTATAGCAGGCGTTGTTGTCAAACTGATCTTTCTGCTTTTGCTTAATTTCCAGAACTTTTTGAAAGATCTGCTTCAGAAGGCTAAGAAACCATATGACGAAAAGAAGTTAGACGAGTATACACATACCACAGTAAGAATATAGTTTATACTTATGCAGCTAGCCTCAGCAACAACTTTGAGAACAGTGTAGCTAAATGGCTACAACAAATAGCTCCGTACAGTATAGTCTTTCATTTTCTGTTTTGTAGAGCTTTAATTAGTTTATTTATTTTTCTCTTCCAGCTCAAAATATTCGACTCAAACCACGATGGGAAGTTGTGTTTGGCAGAAATGGCGAGGTCTGCTTATGGAGTTTTGTCCTGTGTGATATGAATGATATATCTTTCTACACATCGTGCTGTATATGACCTGAACACAATTCTTCCAATGTGTGTTTTTTTAAACAGGCTGCTACCGGACGAGGAGAACTTTCTACTCAAGTTTCAGGTTGGTGGTTATTCCCAGAGTAAATCCGAGATGGAATCGGAAAATCAGATTGACCTTGACTCAATTGTCTCCTCTCCCTCTTTTCCTCCCCCTCTCCCCCCTGTCTTTCTGTTACAGAATGTGAAGATGGTGAGAAGAGAGTTCAACAAGATCTTTGAGTTATACGATCAGGTACGTTCCAATAATACATTGTCATTATGCACCCTCTCAAAAAATAAGAATCACTCTCTGTTATGGCTTTTTGAATGTTTCAATGCATCTCAAGACACAGTATGAAAAGGACAGAAAGTGCTAGTCTAGGCAATTTCTGCTCTCCAGGGATGCACTCCCTCAATCTTTCTCTCTTATCCTCTTTATCTATCTCTCCTTCTCTTTCTTGCTCTCGTTCCCTCCCTGTCTATCTACTACTATCTATTTCTCTTCCCTTATTTGTATGCACAATGGATACAGTGCATGGTCCCCCCCCTGCCACCATCACTCTTCCTCTCTCTCTCTCGCTCTCTCACACTCTCTCTCTTCCCCATCCCCATTTACCCCACCCTCTCCCTCTCTTTCCTCTCCCTCTCTCCCCCTATAATGTATGACTGTCTCTGGAGCAGGTCAGCCCATACCTTCTCTCCCGTGGCGGCGCCTGTGATCCATATTGACTGGCAGGTTCATGTTGCGCAGGCGGGAAGGCTGGCAGGCAGGCAGGCAGGCAGGGAGGGAGGCTGACAGGCAAACAGACAGGGAGGCGGGCAGACAGACAGACAGGCAGACAGACAAGGAGGCAGGGAGGCGGGCAGGGAGGAGTTCTGGGCCTTGCTGATATGTGACATCCAGACAGGTAATTGGGGCAGCAAATGACAACACATTCTTTAGTTTGCCTGTAGAGCATTACAGGACAATCTGAATGGCTGGCTGGCTGATCATGCTTTTCCATTTGTTTTAGTCTTCGACCATAGAACCTGGTTTAAAGATTTAGATTGTTAGAAGTGCCATGTTGGCACCTACTGTTCCACATGGTTACTGATGATGGCACTCTTCTTGCCAACACAGAGAATTGATTGCTAGACTCTATGGTACAGTATTTCTATTGCTCTGAATGTAGTTGGACACACAGAGAACTCCCCTAAAGTGGATAGGGATATCCTTGTAAAGGTATCAGCGATGTGGTTATAATATTGCTTTCAGGGAACACAAGCCAGTACATAGATGACCAAAAACAAACAGTTCAAATTCATGAAGAGAAAATATGAGCAAATATCAGAAGGGCCCATGAACAGGCTGTTAAAATATACACATCTGTTCATTAGGCCTATTGTTTTGTTTGTTTACTGAGATGCAGCGTGGCATCATGCTGGCACTGCATACCAAACCAAACCCAAAGGCGGGCTAAAGGGTGTGACATTGTGTTTCTTGTGTGTCTCTCTCTGTCTTTCTCCCTCTCTCTCTCTGTCCTTCTCTCTGTCTCTCAGGATGAGAATGGCTATATGGATGAGAATGAGCTGGATGCACTCCTCAAAGATTTGTGTGAGAAGAACAAGAAGGTGGGTTTCCATTCTGTTTAATTGATGGAGAAGAGCAGAGACTAAGATTCAATCAGTCTCGCCTTAACCCGTGATAATCAAGAACTGCATAGCAGTCTCATTGTTTTTATTTAGGCGATGTCTGAGGTGTAACTGCGTTGGAGCTGTCAAATCAGCAAGCGGCTCCCGGCGTTATACTTATCGCGGACATTGCCATTGGATGTGCCAAGTCGAATTAGTAATAAACCCACCCCGCTAAAACACCAGCTATGCGGGTGTCAGCATTCAATGATTAACGCTTGCACTGATTGAATCTAGTTCTGAACAGTCCAAACAAATCTTATTTTTTCATCTTGAGACTTCTCTCTCTCTCTCTCGCTCGTACTCTCGCAGCTGACTTTAAAAATAGTTTTTGGGATGTCAATATATCAAAGCCATATGTGACCTGCATGTAGAGCCTAATCCTTGAAAAAGTAAGGTCAATGTCAAATCTGTAAAATTCAAGTGATGAAAATGACAAGTTGGATGTCTGCATCTGTTTCTTGTCTCCGACAGGTGCTGGAAGTCAACAAAATCCCCACATATAAGACCGCCATTATGGCGCTATCAGACGGGGGCAAGCTGTACAGGACAGAGCTAGCTCTTGTGCTCTGTGCTGAGGACATTTCAGCCCCTGCCCCCTTATAAACCACTCCCCTTTCCCCCTAACCACACCCCCTCCATTCCCTTCCAACCCGCCTCCCTTCCCCTCACTCATGAAGTGTGTAAAGATACTGTAGCTTGAAACTCCAAGGATGTAGGGTGTATTTTTGTTTCAGTTTTTGCTTTTCTTTCAAGAAATCTGTCAATTTGCCAGTGACAGTTTGTGTGTGTGTAGCGAGGGCACATTATCAGAGCCATAGGGTGTCACATACTTTTCAAACCTTTTGTTTCTATACTCTTTGTAAATGTACAGATTTTTGTAACAATGAGATTGATACCACCATTGAAAGTCCCTGTACTTTGTCTTCTCTATACTACATACTCCAACCTCTCATTGGCTGAAAGAGAGGGTGTGTCCCCTTACTGACCAACAATGTTTACCGTATTGTTAATTAATATCTCTACACCAAGTAGTCAAACTACTAGTAACAATATCTTATACTATTAGAATTATATCCCTCCAGTAGCCTAAGCAATACATTACTAAAATGTTTTTGGAATGTTGTGCATGGAAACTAAAAATAAAGAAAATAGCGGAAGAACAGTTCCGTGATGTGAGACAATTTTAAGCTATATATTGTTTTGCAGTGCATGTTAGTTGCTGAAGGCTAGCCTTGTGTGGAGGTACTACTGAATGGACAAGCACATATCTCGGAGTTGTGTAGCCTAACCCCCGTGACCCCTGACCTGTCCTGTGTATAACGATGGTGCCAGTCTCTGATGTCCTACATGGACCTTTTTTTTGCACTGTAAACAATGCCATGCCCCACCATGCTGGGCACCAGAAACACTGTGTAAGATGTAATAAAAACTAAATTCAACAACTACCTTACACCCCAACTGTGTGCATCGCTGTGTTGCTATTTGACTGACGTAGGGGGGAATTGACAATGTCAAGAATGATATGGATGAAACATAATAATAATGCTTCATTTAATTTGAAAAGCGCTGAAGAAAGGCGCTGAAGAAAATAACAAAAAAAGTTTATATATATATATATATACTGAGTGTACAAAACATTAAGAACACCTGCTCTTTCCATGACAGACTGACCAGATGAGTCCAGGTGAAAGCTATGATCTCTTATTGATGTCACTTGTTAAATCCACTTCAATCAGTGTAGATGAAGGTGAGGACAGGTTAAAGAAGGATTTTTAATCATGGATAGTGTGTGTGTGCCATTCAGAGGGTAAATGGGCAAAACAAAAGATTGAAGTGCCTTTGAACAGGGTATGTTAGTAGGTGCCAGGCGTGCCTATTTGTGTCAATCACTGCAACGCTGCTGGATTTTTCACGCTCAACAGTTACCTGTGTGTATCAAGAATGGTCCACCACCCAAAGGACATCCAGCCAACTTGACACAACTGTGGGAAGCATTGGAGTCAACATGGGCCAGCGTACCTTGTAGAGTTCATGCCCCGACGAATTGAGGCTGTTCTGAGGGTTAAAGAGAGGGGTGCAAGTTGCAACTTAATATTAGGAAGGTGTTCCTAGAGAGATTCTACAGCCCTGACATTGACTGGAAGTTCCACAGTCGAGGAGCCGCAAAACTGAGAGACCCTGTCACCCATAAATGTTTGTCTGCAGTGGGGCTGCTGAACAGAGACGGACCTGGAGGATCGAAGGGTGTGTGTGGGGTAGGAGGGTAGAATGAGGTCAGACAGGTACTTGGCTCCAGAGTTGTGGATAGCTTGGTAGGTGTGAACCAGGATTTTAAAGTCAATGCGTGAGCATATGAGGAGTCAGCGGAGGTTGGACAGCACTGGAGGGATGTGCTTACAGGGGGAGGTGAGGACACTTCAGATGGAACTTACTTAACCTGTGTGCCAATCTGTTTCTGCTTTGGCCAACTTGTCGTTGCAACAATGCAGTGTTGCTGAATGCAGAAACAGTCTGGTGCCCAGGCCAGGAGCTTCCTGTAGGCATAGGGGCACTTGAAGTTAACCGCTGCTTTATGACAGACAGAGGGAAACATTAACCTTATAAATCCCTGCATTGAGTGTAGAAGCATTGCTCAGTGCTCTGTCCCCCATGCACTATGCAGTGAGAGTTTAGACAGCAGGATTATTTTATCTCATAATTGGGCAGCTGCTGGCATCTCTCTCCGAGTTGGTAAACGTATAGCGATGGCTTATCTGAGGTTAGCTGCAGTATGTACTTGCCTAGTTAAATAAAGGTTTTATGTAGCAGGTGTGAAGTGTGTGTCTGTGTGTATGTGCCTAATGGGGAACAGGCTGCATTATGGGAGAGCTAATTGTAATTAATCAAAGCAAGGTACTGTTCCACTCTATACATTAATGCCTGTTTCCCTCGACACAGAACAGGCATACCCCTGACCTTAAAAGCATGGCCAATGGAGAATCTGCAAACAAATTGGACACTGGTTCAACACAATTAAAGATGACAAAGGAATAACCAGATGAAATTGTCGTTTTTTCAATTGGACATTTCCACAAACCTCATAGGATAGGTAAATAAAACTCCCACCACATTTCAGTTTCTCAACTAAGTGTTGCTGACACAAAAATCAGAGTAATAGTGTTTAGCCTGGAGGTACTCCAACACTGTGAGACACATACACACAGCTTTAGCAGGAGGGTCAGTGAACTGGTGCTTTGTTTGGGATTGAAAGGACATTTCCTCCGTTGTGGTTGTTTGGTGCTTGTCCTATGGCATCAGACACTGTCAAGCACCCTCTGTTCAGTGGGGGAGGACAAGGTCTGGTGGCGGGAACAGGGAAAATGTGACCTGACAATCCACCACGCTCCAACTGTAAGAGGCTTTGTGGCTCCACTGCTCTAATGAATACATTATGAATGATCAAATGAAAATAAAATAGAAAATGTAAGGATGAGTGGGGAAGGGGGTTCAGACAGACAGGGGGAAGAGGAATGAAAGGGAAGTAGTTAAAGGAGGTAAAGTGAGGTACGAGGGAAGTAGAAAAGGGAGGAAATGGAGAGTATGAAAGATAACAGTAGTGTGACTTGCACAATACAAATAGAGATGGGAGGAAGTGGGGTTCTCTCTGTGCCTCTGTAGAGAAGCTCACTGGCACAATGCCTACACATCACAGTAAGACAGCTATGCCTGACATTGAGACATGGGCTACTTCACGTTTGGTGACATTTTCATTTAGCGTCATGTATGGTGCACCATTAAAAGGCTTAGGCCCAATTCCAACGGTGTCAAAATGCATCACGTCCTTCCTTGAAGTAACCAATCGGTATGTGATTGGATGCACGAAGGATGTTTCCATCTTTTTACTTTCACCAATGAAGCCTTGGCACATCAGTGATTACTTCAAAGAATATTAAAACACATTTACGAAGAATTTAAACGGTTCATCAATGATAATGCATTCGACAAGCTTTTCAACTTGCTACAAATCCCCCTTCTGACCAAGAACATCTAATTTAGGTTATGTATTTATTACAGCTTAGCAGTGTATTAGATCCATATAAGATTAGGTCAGCGTTTAGACTACTGATTTGTCAGAGTAACTCAAATAATGAGAGCAGCTTGGGAGGGAATGAATAGTGTCAATCCATCTAACGCTCTATGTCACATTAGGTGGCTGAGAATTTTAAAAGAATGCATCAGAGAGATATAAAATATCTCCTGTCTTTTATTCAACATACTCCATACAGACAAATCCATGTAATCCTCACACATTGTACACACAGAGCACAAGACAATCACTTAACAGCAATGAATAGCATTACTGGAGGTCAACTTAGATAGGCCATTGAAACATGTTTTTTTTTTTAAAGAACAGAATTCATTCTTTTCAAGGCATCATTGTAAAAACAAATGATAAATGTTACTGGCAAAATACCAAGTCAACCAATGAGAAGCCAGATTCATCCAGGGAGTGCTGTAGCCCAGTAGAATCTCAGACAGAGTGAGAACTAAAAGGTTATGAGGTTCTCTCTCTCAAACCTCCTCTAAATAGTTGGCCTCCTGATGAAGCCATTATCTCTTCAAATGCTATCCTACTGTCCCCATCCTGTCGATTTGTCCATTAGGCATTGAGACATAAGGCTTGAGGTTAAGTGAGTGTGTGAGAGTGTGTGTTTGCAGAGAAAGCTGTGTGTGTGTGTCAATCCTGTAGCCATATTCCTTGACATGGTATAATCTCTGTTCTAGGTCAGAAACAGAGGGAAATATTGTCTGCGTGTACAGTATCTGTGTGTCTGTGTTTCCCTGGAGCATTAACAGTGGTAGAGAGTTAGTATCATGTTCCCATCTTGACTTCTTAGGATCCCTTGGTGCCCCTGATCATGGTCTCCATCATAGCCCACTGCTCCTTAGTGACCTGACACACAAAACACACAGCAAGTTAAAACTAGCACAACTTTACCCACATATCCATAAACTAACATCTGTCAAAAAATTGGGCCGATTTCCGCAACCAGCAACAGCTCACTTGCAATCTTGTTACTGAATCAATAGCTAGCCGCATAACAGAACAGAGATTATGCAAAAGGTAGCAATGCTATCAAATTATCATTATATGTTCATATAACTTTTTAGTGTTAAAGTTCCGGTCCTGACAGTGGAACAGGGTTTGCAAAGTTAGTTCCAGCACATACCCTCCTCAGATCATTGAATTCTCCTGCCATGGAGACATACTCTCCACCGTCCATTCGAATGATCTGCAAATAGAAGAGAATGGGCACAACTAAAGAGAAGAACACGGTATATGTGGATGTTGAGTCATCATTTTTCCCTTAGCCATAGTCCATCCCTATACCTGCATTGCCTAATCCTAGTGCAATTTGAATGTAATTTACAGTGAAGGACTTACTGCAATCTGCAATTTCCGGATACCCATTCTGCAAGGTAGGCATTCAGCTAACATAGTGATTGGTCTCCACTGCCTGTTTAGCTTATCAAGACAGACAGACACACATTCTCTTACCGCTCCAGACACCCAGCTGGCATAGTCACTGCACAGGTAGGCTGCCAGATTGGCAATCTCTCCCGGCGTGCCCAGCCTGCCCACGGGTATCCTGTCGATCATGGCCTTCTCAAACATGCCCGTGGGATCAAGACGACTGAAGGCCCCCTACACAAAGAGAAGAGGTCACAAAACATAGCTAATTACACATTTACAAGCCAAGATAAGACTAGAAAGGGAAAGATTTAAGACATTTTTAAAATGTCAACACAGTATATTTGTAAAATGTCATGCCAGAGTTGTGTCTGTTACCTTGGTTCTGATTGGTCCTGGCTGGATGACATTAAACCTCAAGCCGTACCTCCCCCACTCCGCTGCCAGAGACCTGAGAAACAAACAGTAGTTTGTTTACATACGCACATACAATATACACACACGAAAAAAAGGAAGAAAAAGACAAATAACTACCACTACTGCATGTAGTAATAAAGATGGCCTAGTGTAGGCTCAAGGAATCTGTTTAGACTTGGGCCTAGGAGTGAGGCACTACTGCCTAAATATTCTCATAGGTAGTCACTCATAATGGGGCCTTCAGTCTAAGTCTAATATGATTGGAGGATAACTAGCTGCACCTAAAAACAAAAAACATTTCAACTATTCATACAGAAAAAGCTGGGGCGACAAAAAGTAGATGCCAGGAGTGCTTTAGTCATTCCATGTCATTCTGGTAACATTATAGCGAGAGGCACTGAGGGTGGTGCTTGTTGAATTGATTCATTCCCTCTAGTTTCTTGAAACCCTCTGCACAAAAAAACTGTAATGAAAGAAAAGGAGCTAAAAATAGGCTAGCTCTCCCCTGAGATGCCTAGCGCAATAAATTAGCATGAAATTTGGCTGCTGCTGCCTTCACAAAATAGAGGGGTCACTTTTGTGTGAGCGATTTCATATGGGGGGGAATCCATTATCGGCTAATAGCGCTCATTCACACAGAAAAAATGACTGCATGAATGGGCCAACCAGCTATAGGTAACTCTCCAGTATGCCATTACACATCTGTGACTGACACACCCCCTTTAAACCCCATATGCTCCTTTGAGACCCTTCTTTCAACGTCACTGGACAACCAGGCATTTTTATGCATGACCCCTAAGCATGATGGGATGTTAATTGCTTAATTAACTCAAGAACCACACCTGGGTGGAACAACCTGCTTTCAATAGACTTTGTATCCCTCGATAAACTCAAGTGTTTCCTTTATTTTGGAGTCAAGCGTAACCTTAAATGGCATTCCAGCTAGTCTGGAACGCACACACACTGTTTTACACAAAGACACACACACTGCAGTCACTTGTATAGGACGTCAAACATATCAAGGTACAAAAGGGACGTGATTGTGAGAGACACGAATAGTTCCCCCATTTATCATTCCCAGTCACCTGGGTTTATGGGGAAACCTTTCAGTGTCATTAACTCTTTCAATGGAATCGATAGGGACTAATATTGAGTGGGATCTTTCTTTCAGTAAAAGCCCTCAGAGGTTCATTAAGAAGGTGTATTCTTCATTTGATAAGAGCATCCCTGTCTTCACATGAAAGGTGTCGGTCCCATTCAGGATTTTATTGAGTTCTCACACACACGAATGGATTCACACGTGTGTGAACGAACAAGGTACACACACACACACACACAGAGCACATCCGTCTTTATTATTGTCTAAATCCTACTGGAGGGGCATCGGGAGAGACATACTTTAATGTTAATTAAATGTTCCTGGACCTTCGTTATGCTAATGACTGCTTCTCTTTAAAAATGCATTAGTGTTCATAAGGCGTTTAACAAGTGAAAGAGACAAAATCTTTTCAAATGAGGCCAGTGTGGATGTCTACGTGTGGTGTGTGCAATATTGATAGGGGTGACGGGATGGTTTAGGACAGGGAAACGGGTCCTGATACGTTTTTTGGTAGTGCCTCCTTGAAATACCTACGTGCAGAGAGTTTCCACTCCTGACTTGGCAGCCGCGCTGGGCACCACAAATCCAGAGCCGGTCTCTGCGTAGATGGTGGTGATGGCCAGAAACGCAGCACCTACAAACACAATGTACCACAAAGAAACAAAAATATGTTCAACTGTAATATATGTACAGTATATGCCCAGCAATATGTGTCATCATGTACATCCCTATAATTTACAACTGATCCCAGTTCAGACCAATTCCTCCATCCATTAGACTGTCATAGGCTGACTTGTTCCTCCAATGACCTGAGAGCAGCTGTTAGTCATTGTACAGTTCTATAGGCTTTTATATCCAGTATACTAAAGCTCATAAAACATGGTGGCTGTTGTGGGCCAGATTACACTGCAATAGATTTAACACGAGTCAGAGTTACTTCTAGATTGATAAAACAAACAACGCTACTACACATACATGAAAAATCAAGAAGTCAGAGGGGTAGTGGAAGGAGATAGCAGAATAAATTGTTTGTCTGTGAGACTATTTAATCAAAGCCTGGAGCCAAGCTGCCAGGTGAGAAGACAAAGCAACGTTCTTGTACTGCGATAAAAGCACATTTAGAATTATGTAGCCGCTAGAACAGCAAATTGATTTTGACGAACAAATCGATCAAATTTTAAAAATGTGTGGCCCTCCGTTGAATTTCAAAATCCCGATGTGGCCCTAGAGACAAAAAGATTGCTCACCCCTGCAATAGAATAATCCTAATAGTATGAAAGAAGAACAGACACCTGGGTATCAATTCAAATATGCTTTCTTGCACTGTTGGAAGAATGGCTGTTTTGGAAAAATATCAGTTCAGATTGAATAGCGCCCCTAGTGTGATGGCATGTTTTTGTCTTTGTACTTCAAGGTAATTGCTTAATTGTGATTTGCCTAATTGCAGTGTTGCGGGCAGATGTAAAAGCCACAGTAATCTGAGAAGGGCTGGGATATTTGCATGAATATTAAAGCTTATCCACGCACACACACACATATTATAAATTGGCACAACATCGCATGAGAGGCAAGGCTTCTCCCATCCTCCCCTTACATATAATTTCCCATTTGACCAGAGACAGCAGAGAGAGGAGAAAAAAAAGAGGACGCGAATGAATGAGAGGGTGCATGCACGCAAACCAAGAGGAGCCTAGGGCAAAAGGGTAGTGGACAAGGGGAGTGACGCTGTACTATGACCAAGTGAATGGAAAAGTGCTCAAGCATTTCATATTGAGGCTCAATCACTGTCAATATTACACACTTAAATAGAAAACAGAGAGTCATGGTACACATGCATCCACACTTGTTAAACTACAAAGGATCAAATGTCCAGGAGTTGTAGGCAAATGGTGAATCTTTACTGCCCCCTGGTGGCAGCACTACACAATACATTACAACACAAATAAAGGGGGAGGGAAAGCTGATCCTAGATCTGTGCTTAAGGGCTCCATCAGATAGCTCTGGTTTACCCTTCTCGGCCAGTATCAGCCTCTTGCCCAGTTCCAGGGTGACGAAGGCCGTGCCATTCAGGACGATGTCTGTGATGGTCCTCCATGCGTTGGCAGACAGTTTCTCTGACGGGGAGATGAAGTTCCCTGCAGCGTTGTTGATCACCACCTAGAGGAACGAGAGTGGAGGATGATATTTACCAAGCAATTGGAGTATTATTGGCCAGTACATCTAGAACAGCGAAGCATACCACTTTTCAGACAAAACGTCCTTGATCTGTACCTACGTACATCAGGGAGACCAGCAACCTCCACCAGTTGGTCCACAGCAGCTTCAATTGACTTGGGGTCTCTAACATCACACTGCACAGCATGGACCTGCAGATAGAGTCTTGAAGTATCAAACACAACTTAAAGCAGAGTTCATACTAATTTATCAGTATCTACAACTCTTGGATAATGAATGCATTCAACGTGGTTAATTGATCAGTAGTAGTACCTTATTTCCTGTCTGAGCTGTAATTTCCTCTGCAGTCTTTTTCAAAACGTCCAGTTTTCTAGAAATTACAACAAAAATGTGTCACTTTCTAATTTGTGAGTGCAAGAAGGCAACAGTAGTGTTGACCTAAAGTTGGGATTTATAGCCCGACTGACTACCAAGTTTCCACTCACCTGCTAGCGATGACACACTCTGCCCCTAGTGCTGACAGTGTTGTGGTCATGCCTTTTCCCAACCCCGTTCCTCCTCCTGTGATAAAGGCCACTTTGCCTTTGTAAGTCCCAGGGAGCAGCATTGATCCCTCATTTGCAGGAAAGAATTTAGCCTGGGGGGGCCCAGTCTCACTCAATGCCCTGGTCCCACTGCTGAACAACTGTTTAAGGAGAGTAAATGGGATAACACAGAAAAAAAACTCATATTAATGAACCAGCTGAAAAGGGATGTTGAGAGTCACAGATTTTGATTTGATTTATTAGGATCCCCAGTAGCCGACGCCAATGGTGACAGCAAGTCGTACTGGGGTCTGACACATAAAGAAAAATACATTACAGACAAAAAAATACTTTAAAAAAAACAACATTAACATGTATGTGTGCATCTATCAGTTACACATACATGTCAGTAAATACACACAAGGACTGTTAGGTCACACAGGGCGTTGTGCCATGAGGTGCTGCTTTATCTGGGGGTTTTTAAACCAGGCTTGCTGTTCTCCTGCGCTATATAAGAACTTGTACTTGTGCAATATTTGAACTTGTACATCTACAAGTAACATAGAGGCCATTGAATTAAAAACGATTTGTCTCTCCTGTCAAACAAATGCATTAGTAAGAGCAATTACTTATATTGATAAACACCACTGATGCACTGCGCTCTACTCCTCCATTCCCAGTGGAGAGGGGACTGGGTGAAAGGTTGAGATGGTTACATGTCTGGCTGTGAGAACACACAGCAAGCTGCCTACACAGGTTTAGTAGGTGCTTTTGCATGAACATCACAAAAGTGGTCATATCGTCAACTGTCCCTACACTTCACAGCAAGCTAGCTAACTTACACAACAAATAAGAGTTTTTAATAAGATTTGGTAGTTATTGCATTAATCTCGGTGGCAATGTTTACCTGTCTGTAGACAAGACTCTTCAGCGGCAAGGTTAAATCCGTTTTAAATATTGATGACACCCGAACCAGTAAAGTGGACGCCATGTTTAAAAATGTGATTTGATTTTTGTGCTGATTTCCGTAAAGTAAAGAAGGGGGGGGGTTATAGAAAAGAAAGTAGGTGGTTCTATGATCTTAGTCAGACTGTCGTGGGTCATTTTCTGTATTTATAACACTTTTTTTCGAGGTCAGTGTAATATCCCTCTTATCTTTGAATTCACGTATTCAATTTGATGTTGTTGTCATTAAAGAAACCATTGAATATTTTATATTTCATATGATCACCCTACTTCCGCATGTCAATGGTAAGGTCCATGATATGATGACGATGTTACCGTAAACCTTGCATGACAGTTTTCTAACCAAAGTTTTCCCATGTTTTTAAAGTTTATCAATTCTAATAAGAACGACTATATCTTAAAATGAAATGATAAATGTAAAAATATTGAAATACATATTTTTTTCTAAGAAATTCGATCACATGAGCACATGTTATAATTAAATGGCGCTTGTTATGTGTATATTACTGTATCCCAACCAACCATAATGCACGCGGTACGGTTAATGTGTAAACGAAGAGGCTAGCTACTCTGTATCAAAAAATAAAATACATAAATTGGTTCCTGCAACGTTATTTCGATGGCGACAGTAGAACCCAAACTCATTCTTTTATTTAGCGGGAAACGCAAATCTGGAAAAGATTACGTGACGGATTTGATTCACAAAAGGTACTATTGACTGTTGGCATACTGTTTACCAACCTATCAAAGCTATTATCGCTGATTTGAATACTCTATCAAATGTTATATTAGTTTAACAATGTGGTTTGTATAATTTCTGTCAGACTAGGTCCAGATGTATGCTGTATCTTGCGTCTCTCGGGTCCTCTTAAACAGCAATACGCACAGGTTAGTACTTGTGTACAGTTGTGCTACATCATCCTGGCCGATGCTCGGTGTGCAGGCTTGTGTTCCAGCTAATATAACACCTAATTCAGATAATCAATGCCTTTGCCTTGATGAGGTTAATCGATCAGACATTAAGTGCTGGGCAGGAACAAAGCCTGCATGCCCAGTTGGTCTACTATACCCACTATTAGTGAATGGAGGAACACTACCACTGTCTCTCCTTATATTACCCACTATGCCTACAGGACCATGGATTGGACTTTGAGGAGCTGTTGGGAGCAGGTGAGTACAAGGAGAAGTACCGTGCTGACATGATCCAGTGGGGCGAGAAGCAGAGGGAGAAGGACCCAGGGTTCTTCTGTCGTGTGGCCATCAAGGCAGCCCAGCAGTCTATCTGGGTAAGATAACAAAATTCTCAATTGATCCACTGTTATGGGCAAACAAACAAGCCAAGTCCCGCCATGTACGATTTATGTCAAACGCAAGTCTTTGAGTCAGGTTTTACTTGCTATTAAAAACTGACCATCTGCATATTCAGAGTTGGTGAACCTGACCAAATAACTTTTCCAGGCACTGCCTGATGAGCAGTTGAAGCATCATGTATTGTCCTCTACCATTATACCTTCTCTAATCTCTATTGTGCCCCAGATTGTGAGTGACACGCGACGTCTGTCAGACCTGCAGTGGTTCTGGAGGGAGTATCCTAGTCAGTCTCGCTGTGTTCGGGTGGAGGCCTCAGAAGAGACACGAAGGGAGAGGGGCTGGGAGTTCACAACAGGTATACCTACACTGATAGCATAATTAGTGGTATAATAATGTTCTTCACTTTGAGAAATACAACACCTCACCCTCTCTGTCTGCAGGAATAGATGATGCAGAGTCTGAATGTGGGCTCGACCAAGGCGTGGATTTTGATTGGATAATCAAAAATGAGGGCGATGAATCACAACTGGAGGAGCAGCTTGCTACTGGGCTGCTCTCAATAGCCAAAGAAAAGGCAAAAGAGGACTGAAGTGGAGGGGACATTACACAGCTGTAGGAACTTGCTGAAAGCTCTTGTTGGAAAGTGTAGTTAGGTATACATTACACTATTTTCTGTGAAAATACACTGAGGAGCAGCAGAAAGTGCGAATGCGTTTATTTCTCTACGGTGTTCTGTATATCAACTAAGTAGCATGGCAAGAAGACTCAAATCTGATCAAACATGTACGGTGTGCATATTAGCAATGACGATATGTGAATTTACAAGAATCACACAGGTAACTGCCAAAATAAAATAAACGAGAAAAATGAAGGATACAAAATATATTGAAAGCTGGTGCTTCCACGCAGGTGTGGTTTGTGAGTTAATTAAGCAATTAAAACATCCCATCATGCTTAGGGTGATATAAAAATACCCAATTGCCCATTATTTTGGCTACCATGGCTAGAAGAGAAGTGACTGTCACATTCATCCAATAAAGTTCGACACGAATAGATGCCAAGGTGCATTGAGCTTTTCTGGTAGCACAATGGTCTATTTAGACACTGTTGGGGTTTCCTTTATTTTGGCATTTACCTGTACTTAATGACGTCAACACAGGAAGCAAATTTTACCAAGACCCAATGCGCAGATGTTGACTTAATCTGTACTTGTATAAAATTGTCATTGTGCCATTTAGATTTTTATAGTCTTAGATTGTAAAATAGTTAACTAGGCTACTAGAAAGTAGAGTGTTGTAAATAGCGAGACGATTAACTGGAGACCTGGAACGTGCACATACGTTGACCCATGGTAAAATTTGCACAATACTGCATTACACACCCATTCAACAGAATTAAAATGTACTAGACAGACAAATGTTCTAATAACTGGGTGTTTGTTCATAAAAACATTTTAAAGTAGACATGAGGGAATCGATGTTCACATTTTAAGAGCTCCATAGCACTCAATTTCTAAATTGAGTTTACGTCAAGAGCAGCACCTAGATTGGAGTGGTGTCAAACTGAAGGAAAAAATATATACAATAAAAATTAGAATATCAATACAAATCATGGTTCTTTATTTTTAAAAATTGTCAATTTTTGTGTCATGATTATTACAATGAAAACATTACTGGTAACAATGTTTACACACTTGGCGTCGAGTGAAAAGTTAGTTAAATTTGATGCAATACTTTACTTTTTATTTCTTTATTATAAGGTTTGCAGTTCACTTCATTTGCAGAAAGAAATAGTTTAATAGTCTGATAAGAAGTTTAGATAATACCCTTGTGTCCCTTCTCTCTATTCATTGGCCCCTAGGCTTCCATTTTGGCAGTGGAATGCGTTGTGATTGGCTGATCACACCCCTCCCCTACATAATCTTATCGGAAAAATAACAATTAGCTTAGAGGACTAAGGCTGCAATTGGCTAGAATATCTGCTTTCAATTCTGTCTGAAGCTATACAACATTTATATCCCTTCAATGACCTACAACTCATTCACAATTCAATTTCCTGATCTTGAGGGGGGAAGTAAACTGGAAAAAAAAATAATCAGTTTACAGTAACAATGGCCCTTTTTGGAAAATTACTCCAGATAAAAACAAATACACAAATGTCATGCAACTAAACAAAACACTTCTCCCTTATAAGAAAAACTTGTCACCCCCCAGCCCATACTTGTAAATTAACACAAAATACTTGACAAAACGTAGCACAGTTGTGGACCCTCTGGGCATTGGCACAGTAGAAAAGCAGTGCTTGTGTGAGGATGTTCCAACAGAAGATGAATGGTTAGAGGGGGACAAGAATTTGAGGCGATATGTTGGTAGGGCAAGTGGTTCAGATGGGGATAACAGAGGGAGAGTTAATGATCAAATGGTGGTCCCATTCCAAAAGAGAGACATAAGTAGGTAAGAGTTATTACCCTCACCACCCTCATGTGTCCCAGTGGACACCAAATATCCCCGTAACAAGGGTTGTTATCAGAACAGGAGAGAAGTGCCTCATTGTATTTAAACGCTTACGGCTAAACAGCTAGCAGCCAAATAAAGTTCATAGGAATGGCCTCAAAACAAAATCACACACCTAAGCTGGAATGTGAATATTAGAAATCTGTGAAACACTTAAGATGTGGGTGCTTGAGTAAATGTTGCCCTTAAGACTAAAAGAATGCTATGAAGAGGCTAGAAAACTGGGGGGATGCTCATCAGGAGAGCATCCGCAGATACTGGGGTGGAATGTGGAAATGGCAGTCAGCCATTTTGGTCTACTGGGGAGAAACGTTTGGCTAGGTGTGGACTGAAGAAAGTGCTACCTTCACCAAAAACAATGAACAGCCCCCCCCCCCCCCCCGCTAAACAGTCAGCCAGCACAGACAGAGACAGGGTCAGAGGTGAGGGGGTGGAGCAGTAAGAGGTGGTGGAGGGGCCAGGCCGCAGCTCCAGTAGCCACTCAGAAGCTGTTAAGGTCCTCCAGGGTCTTGTCCAGGGTGGCGTGGATGTTGACATTCTCTTCCTTGGCGTTGGCTAGCGCATCTGTAAATCACACAAAGAATGAAGGTAAGATAAGGATCCTCCTGGTGGGGAGATGAGGACATAGGAGGCAAGACATTGAGATGTTAAGTGGTGTTTGAGTTTTGTAAGAGGTCTACAACACTATAGTGGAGCAACGTCAAGGGATAAACCATCTCAATCCACATGACAAAACCTCCTGATAGCATCAAATCAGTACATGACTACTTTGAAAACAAAATCACATACATAAAAACTGTCAAGGATAAACAAGGAATGAGTTCAGCTGTAGCTGACAGAAGTAGGACATCTATTTCTGTAACTCCACAAGATGGTATAGCACCTAGTCAGATATTGAAGTTGGAGATCCCCCTTAATACCATGGGTCAACATATCAGAAAGTGCTTCCTGGTAATTCTATCAGTACATCAAAAGGGGAACTTAGACCAAACCATAACGTTTGAATACAACTTCTCTATATAGTGACAGAACCAAATATGTAAGCCTTAAATCTGTAGAACAAAACCTGGGGCGACTAAGGTCAATTCTATGACATAGCTTCATAATTCACAAGGTCTCCATAGAGTAAAGAGAGCCATGTTGTATGCTATACATTGTGGAGGTTTGGTATCACCAGATAATATTTCCCTATAGTATAAGTCATCTTGAAACGAACACAGCCCAAGCTATTGTATGGCCTTATTTATCCGACAGAGAGAGAGAACGTGGCAGAAATTTGTAGCCTGACAAGATCACTCACACTGTTAGACAATTTAATAAAACAAGTCTGACCTGTCAGCTACACTTTTCAAGCAGCCTTTAGCAGACACCCTTATCCAGAGCAACTTACATTCAACTTCAAAATCAAACTACTTACTTCAGCACATTTCAGACATGGAATGCAACACAATGTGCTTTACAGAAGAAAAATAGATTGAATATAAGCTGAAATATTTACTACATAAAACAATATTTAAATCAAAATCAAATGAAACTACTAAAAAGCACCCTAAAGGAAAAGCTAAGCTAAAAATGTGTTAGGATTTCAGCACCCCTCAGGTTCTCTGGCAGGCTATTCCAAAGGCTGGGGGCATAATAACTAAAGGCTGCCTCCCCATGCCTCTTGGGCCCAGGCTTTGGGACAGTTAAGGCCAGTGCCAGAGGGACCTACTGGGTACATTACATTAAAAGCATGTCTGACATGTATTGGGGTGCACAATCACAGATTGATTTACAAACCCAACAGAATCCTTTAATGTATTCTAAAACTCACAGGCAGCCAGTGCAAAGACCTTAAAACCAGGGTAACGTGTGTTCTCCGTCTGGTCTTGGGCAGTACCCGTGCTGCAGCATTCTGTGTTTTGCAGTTGACCAATGGCTTTCATGGGTAGACCAGACAGGAAAGCAATACAGTAGTCAGGCCTGTCAACTTAAGGTAGTGAAGTACGACAACCACATGTCAGTCAGTAAAAACTTTCCTTAAAGCAGCCATCAGCAAAGTCAGTGCTAGTAAGGAAACAAGTCCAAGCGCTAGAGTAAGAAAGCACAACAGTAGGGGGGGTTTATTTTGCTCGCTATGAACAGGTTTTGTACTGCCTGCATGAGACAGCAAGGGTTATATTTATATTACTATTTAATTAACAGCATATTGGTTGACATGCTGGTATGGCTATTATTTCTAGGTTTCTCAACATGTAGCTTTATTTGGTATTCATCACAACTTTAGATCGTAATTTACTAGCCAACGTTGCCTAAACGTTGTTTATTAAAAACGGGAAAGAGACCCTCCATGAAATCTTAGCTGACCTGAAAAATATTTTTAAAAGCATACTAGCAAAGTTAGCTAGCAATTCATTCATTCAGCCAGCTTCTGCTTAAATTTTTGTAGCCAACCTATTTATATTTTTAACTATCAGTCGCAGTCATGGTGCACTAGATGGAAACAATGACTACATACATACTACCAGTCAAAAGTTGACATCTACTCATTCAAGGGTTTCTTTATTTTTCCCCATTTTCTACATTGTAGAATAGTAGAAGCGGTCAAAACTATGAAATGACACACATGGAATCATGTAGTAACCATGTAGTATTTTATATTTGAGATTATTCAAAGTAGCCACCCTTTGTCTTGACAGCGTTGCACTCTGACATTCTCTCAACCAGCTTCATGAGGTAGTCACCTGGAATGCATTTCAATTAGCAGGTAGGCCTTAATTTGTGGAATTTCTTTCCTTCTTAATGCGTTTGAGCCAATCAGTTGTGCTGTGACAAGGTAGGGGTGGTATACAGAAGACAGCTCTATTTTGTAAAAGACCAAGTCCATATTATGGAAAGAACAGCTCAAATAAGCAAAGAGAAAACTGTCCATCATTACTTTAAGACATGAAGGTCAGTCAATCTGGAAAATTTTAACTTTGAAAGTTTCTTCAATTGCAGTTGCAAAAACCATCAAGCCCTATGATGAAACTGGCTCATGAGGACCGCCACAGGAAGGGAAAGTTTAGCAATATGCCATCCCATCTGGTTTGTGCTTAATTGGACTATCATTTGTTTTTCAACAGGACAATGACCCAACAACACCAGGCTGAGAGTGATGGAGTGCTGCATCAGATGACCTGGCCTCCACAACGACTGTAACTGACAATTAACCTGTAAGTCTATGTCGTTGTTTACGTGTTCGCTATGCAGGGGAAATAAGACAAGCGGAACTACATTGCAACGGGGATTATTATCATAGCAACACACCTTTGGAGTGAAGGCAATCCCGCACTGCGTTAGCTAAGTTATGTCTTCCAGTGTAGTTCGTAAAGGTTAAAGTTTGTATGTTAGGATGGTAACATAATAATTAAGGATGAAGCGTGAATTCATGCCAGGACTAATAAGTGTGAAGTTTTGATTTCCTCCCTTCTGTAATAAGCAGCCAATGAGGTATTTTTCATTTATTCATGCGTTTAATCTGATACTGTTATAGCTCTGGCTAAACTGTTTATGTATGTAAGCACTTCAGAGTTATATCAAGCTAAGTCACTTGTAAGACAAGAAAGTTGTAAGTGTGTGCTTAACTGTATTTTCATTATAGTTCTCACAGAAGGTGATAATTCTGAATAAAACTACAGAATAAAGCCACCAGTTAAAATCAAGGAACAGTTGTGCTCGTGGTTACTGGAGGGAGCTACACCAACCTCAACTCAATTGAGATGGTTTGGGATGAGTTGGACCACAGAGTGAAGGAAAAGCAGCCAACAAGTGATCAGCATATATGGGAAATCCTTTAAGACTGCTGGAAAATCATTCCAGGTGAAGCTGGTTGAGAGAATGCCAAGAGTGTACAAAGCTGTCAAGGCAAGAATCTCAAATATATTTTGATTTGTTTTACACGATTCCATGTGTTATTTCATAGTTCTGATGTCTTCATTATCCTACAATGTAGAAAGTAGTAAAAATAAAGAAAAACCCTGGAATGAGTAGGTGTCCAAACTTGACTGGTACTGTATATGCATGGACAAAGCCATCAATCACGTGACAACATTCATTTCTATGTGAAGATCCAATAGCGCATCGAAGTCAAATGAAGTTGGTTAAAATGGCATCTCATTGAGACAACATGCGCAGATTGAGCTAGTCCAGGAAGAGACGTTGCAGGCCAGCTCAGTGCTGCCCCCGTCATTGAGTAACTCAAGGTGAAGGCCTCCCGGGGTACTGCAGGCTGCCATTAGCAACTAAATTATCCTGTGTGCGAGATATATATATACACACACTGCTCAAAAAAATAAAGGGAACACTAAAATAACACATCATAGATCTGAATGAATGAAATAATCTTATTAAATACTTTTTTCTTTACAAAGTTGAATGTGCTGACAAAATCACACAAAAATTATCAATGGGAATCAAATTTATCAACCCATGGAGGTCTGGATTTGGAGTCACACTCAAAATTAAAGTGGGAAACCACACTACAGGCTGATCCAACTTTGATGTAATGTCCTTAAAACAAGTCAAAATGAGGCTCAGTAGTGTGTGTGGCCTCCACGTGCCTGAATGACCTCCCTACAACGCCTGGGCATGCTCCTGATGAGGTGGCGGATGGTCTCCTGAGGGATCTCCTCCCAGACCTGGACTAAAGCATCCGCCAACTCCTGGACAGTCTGTGGTGCAACGTGGCGTTGGTGGATGGAGCAAGACATGATGTCCCAGATGTGCTCAATTGGATTCAGGTCTGGGGAGCAGGCGGGCCAGTCCTTAGCATCAATGCCTTCCTCTTGCAGGAACTGCTGACACACTCCAGCCACATGAGGTCTAGCATTGTCTTGCATTAGGAGGAACCCAGGGCCAACCGCACCAGCATATGGTCTCACAAGGGGTCTGAGGATCTCATCTCGGTACCTAATGGCAGTCAGGCTACCTCTGGCGAGCACATGGAGGGCTGTGCGGCCCCCAAAGAAATGCCACCCCACACCATGACTGACCCACCGCCAAACCGGTCATGCTGGAGGATGTTGCAGGCAGCAGAGCGTTCTCCACGGCATCTCCAGACTGTCACGTCTGTCACGTGCTCAGTGTGAACCTGCTTTCATCTGTGAAGAGCACAGGGCGCCAGTGGCGGGTGCCAATCTTGGTGTTCTCTGGCAAATGCCAAGCGTCCTGCGGTGTTGGGCTGTAAGCACAACCCCCACCTGTGGGCGTTGGGCCCTCATACCACCCTCATGGAGTCTGTTTCTGACCGTTTGAGCAGACACATGCACATTTGTGGCCTGCTGGAGGTCATTTTGCAGGGCTCTGGCAGTGCTCCTCCTTGCACAAAGGCGGAGGTAGCGGTCCTGCTGCTGGGTTGTTGCCCTCCTACGGCCTCCTCCACGTCTCCTGATGTACTGGCCTGTCTCCTGGTAGCGCCTCCATGCTCTGGACACTACGCTGACAGACACAGCAAACCTTCTTGCCACAGCTCACATTGATGTGCCATCCTTGGATGAGCTGCACTACCTGAGCCACTTGTGTGGGTTGTAGACTCCGTCTCATGCTACCACTAGAGTGAAAGCACCACCAACATTCAAAAGTGACCAAAACATCAGCCAGGAAGCATAGGAACTGAGAAGTGGTCTGTGGTCACCACCTGCAGAACCACTCCTTTATTGGGGGTGTCTTGCTAATTGCCTATAATTTCCACCTGTTGTCTATTCCATTTGCACAACAGCATGTGAAATTTATTGTCAATCAGTGTTGCTTCCTAAGTGGACAGTTTGATTTCACAGAAGTGTGATTGACTTGGGGTTACATTGTGTTGTTTAAGTGTTCCCTTTATTTTTTTGAGCAGTGTATATATATATATATATTTTTTTTTTAAGTTCAAGGACATACATCTGGTGTATTAGAAGCAATCATTGGTACCATGATTTATTATTTACATGAATATTGACCTTTTTCTCCATTCACTATAAACGCAGTACTGCGGTCAGCCTTTAACTTCTGTTGCTTAATTAAATGAGAGGGGCTGGGGGTCAGTCTTTCTCCCCTGGATGGAAACATAAATCATTTGGTAATAATTTACATTGTCTAAAAAAATAAAAATAAGTTTCCTAATATACATGTTATAATATATTTAACAGACACCATTCAGGCTACCTGCCTTTTCAGGGAAAATTTGATACACAACTTTATTTTAAAGTTCTGGGTCTTGTGATTTCTTTATGGAATTGCTGAATGAGGAGTGGATGATATTGATATACCAAGACTGAATGTTAGAATAAGCATTAAACTGTCAATCTGCGATTTCAACATACATTTTTTGGACTTTTAAAATTGCTAGGCTAAACCTATTGATTCTGGAAGAATATAACTTAAATGAATGCCTCATGGGCGTAGTATAGCTGGCGTACCTCATCAGAACCCAAAATATAAGAATGTGCTATGCCATTGTTTGTAAACAATGTAATTGTAAATAACCACTAAAGCCTCAAAACATGGTTAAAACTATGATTTTTATATCATGGATGGTCAGTCCTGACATCCATCTGTCTTATGATTTTGAAAGTAGTTGCATTTCTCCAGCCTCATCCCTTTATTTTCTCCCAAATTTCGTGGTATGCAATTGGTAGTTGCAGTCTTGTCCCATCGCTGCAACTTCTGTATGGACTCGGGAGAGGCGAAGGTCGTGCGTCCTCCGAAACACGACCCAGCCAAGCCACACTGCTTCTTGACACAATGCCCGCATTAACCCTGAAGTCAGCCGCACCAATGTGTCAGAGGAAACACCGTACACCTGGCAACCGTGTCAGCGTGCATGCGCCCGGCCTGTCACAGGAGTCGTTAGAGCGAGATGGGACAAGGACATCCCGGCAGGCCAAACTCTCCCCTAACCCGGACGATGCTGGGCCAATTGTGCACCGCCCCATGGGTCTCCCGGTCGCTGCGAGAGCCTGGACTAACCAGGATCTCTAGTGGCACAGCTAACACTGCGATTCAGTGCATCCGACCACTGCGCCACTCAGGAGGCCCAGCCTCATCCCTTTACCAAAACAATAGTGGGGTGACTAATTGTTCGAACTGCAGATGTTAAGAACTTTTAAAACAATTATTTCATTCATCTCATTTCAAAAATCTCACCAGTACCTTTATACAAAATGGCACCATTGAATATTGTGATTGATTTTTTGGCTATAATTATGCTAATGGGACTATCATCCCTGTTCCACCCCTAATGCATTCATGTCAAGATAGCAAACATAAGGTTGTAATAAAGGCTGTGTCTGTTCCACACCTGTAATCTAGGATTACACAAACCTGGTCTGCAAGACTGGATCTTCTTTGAGCGATCACCAGGACATATTTCAAGAAGTATTTGTGTCTGAGGGTGTTACGCACATTTGTGCAAATTCAAGAAACGCAGCAAAATCTAGCCAAACATTCATTCATAACGATTTCAAGTACTTACTGTGCCCACATTAATGCTTGTGATATCATTTTCTTGCCCAGAATACCTCCACTGACCCCCCTTTGGTGATGCAAATCCATGCCAAAAAGCATAGTGGAGCAAAACCAATGAAACCCAGACAGTGTGGACAGCCAAAAACCAGTGAACAGACAACAGCCATGGCATTCTTTTCCCCCCTCTTCATTAGATAGAGAGACAGTCACAAATACAGTGTGTGAACATGTGTCAGAGAGCGAGCAGTGCAGTGCAGATAGGAAGAGTCCAGACAGATTGACAATTTAAAAAAAAGACAGTAACCCAAAAACTCAGCCGCAACTGTGCCAATGACAAAGGGAGATGAGAGAGAAAGGTCCAGAGAGAAAGGAAGAGAGGCACTGGTGACCAGGAGGAGGGTATGGTTCATTCTCTCTAGAAAGGGGGGAGAAGAGAGAGCACGCAACCGTTGTGGCAGTTCAGGCAGACCGAATTCAGACTATTGCGTTTTCCAATGGCAATTTAACACAACAAAATAATACTGACACACCATGGTTGTCGTCATGGGGGTGTAAACTCACAGCAAACCTGCAATCCACGCAACTCAAACACACCATGCATGACCGGAGTTTAAGGGCAACGCTACCATTTTTCAGCCTAGTTTTTAATCATCTCCAGCACAATACCAGTGTCAACATGTGAAAACAGCACATTTAAGTTGTCCAAAATGTTAGTGATTTTCAAACAATGAGATTCACAGTGACGTGGAGAGGAAGCAAATACCCTCTGTTGGACTATAAACTCTTTAAACTGTTTTTTACTTTTATTAATCCTACCCTGTGATGAGAATAATTGTTTTTTTAAAGACCTTTTTAAACCACAGATCATAGAAACGCACCGTTTTCACATATGTAGACACTAGTTTGGTGCTGGAGATGAATGATGTTAAAAAGTGGTGGAATTGCCCTTTAAGTGTATTACAGTAGAACACTGGGATACTCAAACTTGCAATTGAATTAGACTGAAAGAAAAATCAGCCAACTAACCAAGCTGATAACATGCACACGAGCTGCAACTCAATAGTTCCAAATGGAATCCCTGAGCTAGACTAGAGTCAAACGCATTGATTTCCATAAAAAGATAACTTGTGTCCAAGTTTACATGTGGATAAGCAGGCCTGTGATGGCGTGCGAGCCATGTCTACATAAAGTATCAGTGTCCGTGCCTTGTGTTGTGCTGTTGCCAAGGTGACCGCTCACATCCGCTTCTTTGCAGAAGTGAGTGAGAAGAAAAAAGGGGAAAGCTCAAGGTCTCAGGATACCTTCTTCTACCACTGCAGATTTACTTGTAGCTACCGTATGCTTGTATCCATCTACAATGTTATAGATATGTTTATGACTAAATGTTTGTACATCTAAGAATATTCCATTCTGCAAATGTATGAGATCGAGTTAGGGTTATAAGACAAAATGGTAGTCCAATTAATGTGTGTGTCTAGAAATGAATATTGTGGAAGAGTGGAACAGGCTGGTGGGAGATCAAAGAATTCTTTGATTCTACCAGACACATGAGAGGCCCCTGTCATTGAAGACAGGAGGGATTGTTAAAGAGTCACCCAAGTTTGACTTAGGTTGTAAGATTGTGATATGCCGCTGAATGGGTATTGTGGGAAAACACCATTTCCTGGAAAGGGTGGGGCCTTTGTATTTCAACACAGTACCATATAAGAGACTGTGTACACCTTTTAGAGCTCATAGTTCTCCCGTGAATTCAACTATTTACCTTTGACCATTGTAGACTGGGCTCCTGTGTCTTATTTCAACCAGTATCTTACAAATTCTGGGTTACAGACGGAGTTGTTTAATTGAAGTTCAGTTTATGAACATTGAGAACAACATTTCTATAACAAATGTGCCTATCCCTAGAGTCAGAATAAAATGGAATGTGTGCATGGATGTGTGTACACGGTAGGCTATGCCTCAATACATTGTTTAGTGCGATACATTTTCCAGCACAAACATCCAAAGGCTACCAAAGCACATTCCACTACAATAGTTCCCTAGCAACTCAACTTGATCCATCCTCTTGTGACAGTCTGCATACTGTTACTGAATCATGCTGTTATTAACACACTCCAGTTCAACCCACACCACAACAGGCATCTAAATGAGTATTTACATGGAGGTCATGTCATTGAGGGCATGGTCCAACTCCTCACTAATGGCTTTGTACTTCAATTTCTGTGCATAGAGCTCATCTGTGGGCGCACAGATGGGAGAGATGTACACCAAGGGGGGATGGAGAGCAAGAAAGCCAGAGAGGGCAAAGGCGGGAGAGTAAAGTTTATAACAGTACTGTGAATTGTAACAATGTGGAGAGTGCGAGTCCTACCTTCAAGGTCATCAATGGTCTTTTCCAGTTTGGCAACTGATCGCTCAGCAAACTCAGCACGGGTTTCAGCCTATGGGAAAGTAACACAAGTTTATTAACCCCCCACCACAGCAATACAGGCTTATACCACAGCATCAGACATCAACCATTCAGAGGTTCATGATAGGCGTTTCCAGGGAATCTCACCTCTTTGAGTTTGTTGGTCAGAATCTTGATCTCCTCCTCATACTTGTCCTCTTTCTGGGAGTACTGTAGGGGACAAAAGGGGAGGAAGAGAAAAGCCAATCAGAGAACCACACGTTGGGACACTAGGGAGTCCTCGGGCTTATTCAGGACAGCACAACATCACAGAGCGTTCGCATAGACCAGCCATGATTCTTCTGTCATGTAGTAGAAAGAGTCGAATGAGCGCTGCACATTAGTGGAGCCAGAGCGACAAGAAAATGACAAAGCTTAAGACAATAATTCAAATGTGTTAGAGGTAGCTGGCAGGCTTATCTAGGACTTACAACAGCACTCCATTTAACTGGCTCTCCCTAACATCTTTCCACCTCTTTTTACTTAACTACGCAAGTCAGTTAAGAACAAATTCTTATTTACAATGACGGCCTATCCCGGCCAAACCCCAACGACGCCGGGTCAATTGTGCGCCACCCTATGGGACTCCGAATCACAGATGGTTATGATACAGCCTGGAATCGAACCAGGGTCTGTAGTGACACCTCTAGCACTGAGATGCAGTGTCTTTGACCGCTGCGTCATTTGGAAGCCTGTAGCAGACGTGTGCTATGCAATATTAAAAAAATAAAAGGAAAGAGGGTGGCGGGGGGGAGAGAGACATCTGCGACTAATGAGAAACAGATACTGACCTGCAAAGAAACCCCCTGGGAAGGGGGTTGGCCTACAATTAGGAGAAACTGATACTTATTATTCCTCATCCCTTTTGAGTACTCAGTCTGGTCATAAGCTTTTAAATGTGGTTGCTGTACTATGAGCTGTGATCGAAACTCAACCACAGACAGAAGGGGTAGCCCAGACAGCCCCGTGACATATCTGTTTAGAATGTTCTCACCACAAAATATGGTGGTGAGAGGAAGTCCAGTCGCGGGTAGTGAGAGGATGGAACTAGGTGAAGCTGGGCCGACATTTCAGTTCCCAAATCTAGAATCTGTTAAAGACAGTGCACTAAGTTTTATAGACCTGACGCTTTGCCAAGTTTTTTTTTAATTGCGTTGTTTAGAAGGAGTGCAAGGTCGAATTGAGTTTGTGCACACGTGCACTTCAGCGGAGGTGTTCCGTAATGGAAATATGCTACAACGCACCAATAGGAACTCGCTAGCTCGTGCTTGGCCCACCTCCTTGCTTGTTCTGCCCACTATGCTTAATTTGCTCCCAATGTAAACACAGATTAACTATCTTGGGTTAGTTATAAATATCTTTGCTACCACCTTTGTGCGGACTGAGCTGCAACAGTGCAGTGGGAAGGCATGGGCTCATCAAACTGAAGCTTTTGAGAGAATGAGGGAGTGAGGTGTGTAGACTGAGTGTGACTCAACAAGCCTGAGGAGTTCGAGATGGACCGTTTATCTATCTGTGCAGCTTTCAATGTAGCTAGAGTTTGGGTGGGAGAAAAAGAATGAAAACAAAACCGGCTTCTCGTCAGATGACATCATTGGCAGACACTCGTTTGGCAATGGGAGTTTGCTGAAAAGGCCTCTTTCTCTGAGCTACAGAGCACTGGTGTTGTGCAGTAGTGTCATCACCCTGGGGGGGGTTAAGGGAGGTGGGGGTTTGCATTCTTGCAGCTGCAATGTCAGGGTGTGGCCTCTAATCTAGAAGAGTTTAAGGATTACACCACAGCAGACAACCACCATGCAGACTCCCTCCCTGCCCTGAAACACCTTCGTTAGAAGCAGTCCTGGGCCCCTTCAGGTGGGAGAGAGGAGTGAATGTTCAGGATGGAGGAAAGAGTCCCTGGTGAGCTGGTTTTGATGCCTGCTTGTATGTACTTCCTCGTTCCACCTTTTAAAATGGCAACAAGAGAGAACATCTGTGTGTCTGGAACATGGGGCTGGAATTTCCTCAGGGTTGGCAAGCCTTCTAGAGCTGTTACGAGTACTCGTCTCTCTACATTCCAGACAATTAATGTCTAACTTTGTTGTTGCCTGGGAATAGGTGATGCTGTCAGTTTGATTGGTCGGTTCATCCAAACAGAGATCAGCTTATGTTGCACATGCATGTGGTTACATGAGCAGGAAACAAACCAAGTTCTGAGGGATGTCTGAAACAACTGACTTGCTGAGGCTGTGGGCGGGACGCAAACCCAGACACCGTTACAAGGCAAACAGGTCTGCCTCTACTTTGATAAATTAAGTAAGTTTATTACACGACATTTTAGACTAAAGTCAAGCATTATGTAGCATATACCAGTACACATGCTTATTAAAAACATTACAGAATACTAAGTTCATCCCTTCTTAAAAGGAAACCAAACATTTCAAATTCAGGTTATGCACTGATGCACAACATCCAGGGTTAAGGTCATCATATTGTAGTTAAAGACATTCACCAGCAACACAACATTTCCCATTCCCCTCATTTCAGTTCAATAAGGCTTGAGGGTTTTAAGTGGTCAATGGACCTGTAGTTGTCTCCAGGACTGGCCTGGGTGCAGTTACGTTCAGTTCCAAAAGCATGCAGGGTTTCCCCTCCCGCCCTCCTACCTTCTCAGCTTGGGCTTCCAGGGACTTTAAGTTATTGCTGACATTTTTCAGCTCCTCCTCCAACTCGGCGCATTTGCTGCAGTATTATTTTGTTTTTTTTGCGGTTCATTTGGAGTTTTAGCAGGGTGTGGGAATAGGGGGATGAGGAAGAGGGTGGATAGAAGAGGGAGTGAGGGAAATTAGGACAAAGGTCAATGGATAAGGTGAGGGGCAAGGAAAAGACATGTGACAATGAACAGGGGAATTAGAGGGTGGGGGTTGAGACAAAACAGAGATTTACAAAGAGAAAAACAAGGAGAGAAAGGCATGGACTTTAACCTCAGAGGAATAGGACCCAGACCATGGCCATTCTGTTACAAACTAAATATTATCTCAACAATACAAAGCATAGACTTCTGCAAATCTCTGAGAAGCCAGGGAAAATGTTTGTGGTCAAATACTCTTAGTAAACTTTGAATATGGAGCGCCTGTAGGTCGGGTAAATTCATGCGGATGATATGCAGAGTTTGAGAGAGAAGGATAAGTGAAAAGGAGCACACATAAGAAGGGGAAAGGACCACGGAGGCAGCAGCTAGACAATTACAGCACTCAGTCATGCAGCCAGATGAACACGGGAATTTATGTTAGCGAGGGTAGGAGGACTGCAAATCCCTGTGTGCATTCCTGGTCCTCACAAACAAGGTTCAGAATGTCGTGTTTATGGACGTCTATAATGAAGACCCCAGTCAGACCCCTCGAGGGTCCCCATAAGGCACCATTCTGTGTCCTGTAGTTGGTAAGAACAGGGAGAAAGGGGGGTGGTACCTTGTCCTCAGAGGCCTGCAGGCTCTTCAGTGACTGGTCGAAACCCCTCAGCTGCTCCTCCAACCTCCGGGCGTTGCTGTTAGTGAGTGGGAGGGGGTCACATGACACAGAAGCGCATGCAGAAAGAGAGAAAACGAGAAGGACAGAGAAAGAGGGGAAAAGGAAAATGGTAACCGACAAAGGGACATGTCGGTATGGTAAACCCAGGACACACGCACACACAACAGCCAAATACATATGGGGAGAACAGATTGGATATTGTCATGGTACTGTTACGGCATTCCCACTTTTACGCTAATGATAATGTGCTAGTCCAGGGTATTGCTAGCAGACATTTGAATACATATTTCCTATTACAGCTACAGTGGGGAGAACAAGTATTTGATACACTGCCAATTTTCCCACTTACAAAGCATGTAGAAGTCTGTAATTTTTATCATAGGTACTCTTCAACTGTGAGTGACGGAATTAAAACAAAAATCCAGATAATCACATTGTATTATTTTTAAGTAATTAATTTGCATTTTATTGCATGACATAAGTATTTGATACATCAGAAAAGCAGAACGTAATATTTGGTACAGAAACCTGTTTGCAATTACAGAGATCATACGTTTCCTGTAGTTCTTGACCAGGTTTGCACACACTGCAGCAGGGATTTTGGCCCACTCCTCCATACAGACCTTCTCCAGATCTCGGGGCTGTTGCTGGGCAATACGGACTTTCAGCTCCCTCCAAAGATTTTCTATTGGGTTCAGGTCTGGAGACTGGCTAGGCCACTCCAGGACCTTGAGATGCTTCTTACGGAGCCACTCCTTAGTTGCCCTGGCTGTGCGTTTCGTGTCGTTGTCATGCTGGAAGACCCAGCCACGACCCATCTTCAATGCTCTTACTGAGGGAAGGAGGTTGTTGGCCAAGATCTCGCGATTTATGGCCCCATCCATCCTCCCCTCAATACGGTGCCGTCGTCCTGTCCCCTTTGCAGAAAAGCATCCCCAAAGAATGATGTTTCCACCTCCATGCTTCACGGTTGGGATGGTGTTCTTGGGGTTGTACTCATCCTTCTTCCTCCAAACACAGCGAGTGGAGTTTAGACCAAAAAGCTCTATTTTTGTCTCATCAGACCACATGACCTTCTCCCATTCCTCCTCTGGATCATCCAGATGGTCATTGGCAAACTTCAGACAGGCCTGGACATGCACTGGCTTGAGCAGGGGGACCTTGCGTGCGCTGCAGGATTTTAATCCATGACAGCGTAGTGTGTTACTAATGGTTCTCTTTGAGACTGTGGTCCCAGCTCTCTTCAGGTCATTGACCAGGTCCTGCCGTGTAGTTCTGGGCTGATCCCTCACCTTCCTCATGATCATTGATGCCCCACAAGGTGAGATCTTGCATGGTGCCCCAGACCGAGGGAGATTGGAAGAAGTTCAAGATGACGGTCATTTTCTAATAAATGCACCAACAGTTGTTGCCTTCTCACCAAGCTGCTTGCCTATTGTCCTGTAGCCCATCCCAGCCTTGTGCAGGTCTACAATTTTATCCCTGATGTTCTTACACAGCTCTCTGGTCTTGGCCATTGTGGAGAGGTTAGAGTCTGTTTGATTGAGTGTGTGGACAGGTGTCTTTTATACAGGTAACAAGTTCAAACTGGTGCAGTTAATACAGGTAATGAGTGGAGAACAGGAGGGCTTCTTAAAAGAAAAACTAACAGGTCTGTGAGCTGGAATTCTTACTGGTTGGTAGGTGATCAAATACTTATGTCATGCAATAAAAGGCAAATGAATTATTTAAAAATCATACAATGTGATTTTTGTTTTAGATTCCGTCTCTCACAGTTAAAGTGTACCTATGATAAAAATTAGACCTCTACATGCTTTGTAAGTAGGAAAACCTGCAAAATTGGCAGTGTATCAAATACTTGTTCTCCCCACTGTATACTACAGGTAATTACAAAAGTAACAGTATCATTCTGTTGCATAGTAAACGCAGCAGATACTAAACGGTAAACTGGAGGTGTAACAATTCAAAACATGTAAAAGTAAAAAAAAAGTGACATAAAAGTGGGTGTGCAGTTCCTACTAATGTGACGAGAGCAAATGCGTTGTGCAGTCAGGCAAAGCCGTGTTGGGGCCAGTTAAGTAACGCCATGCAAAAGGTGTGGCTGAAACCCATTGTGGCATTAACTTCTTAGGGAGCGGCAGCAGAGGTGACTGTTTTGGAGAGTCTGGCATGCCCAAAGTAAAATGCCTGCCACTCAGGCCCAGAAAATAGGATATGCACATAACTAGTACTATTGGATAGGAAACACTGAAGTTTCTAAAAGTGTTAAAATAATGTGAGTATAACAGAACTGATATAGCAGGCGAAAACCAGACGAAAATCCAATCGGATCTGCAGTTTCTTTTGTACCTGACCTTTTTCTCCAGGCTGCCTATTGATTTCTATGTTAACTAGGACTGAGACTGCAGTACCTATGGCTTCCACTAGATGTCAGTCTTTATACAGTGTCTCGAGGCTCTAGCACTAAGCAGAACAGATAGGAAGAGGAAACAGTCAGGGGACCACATTTGTTAACAACGTTTCACGGGAGATTGTGAGCTCGCCCCACTTTATTTTCCCTTCCTATCGTTCACGTTATCGTCCGGTTGAAATATTACAGTAAATATACATAAAAAATGTTTGATTTGTTTGGAGAAAGTGTATAGGTATCATTTGAACGTGTTCTCTTCACGGTTCAATGGGCGACTCGACGGTGGATTTTCTGATTATAACGCGCCAACCAAACGGAGATTTATGGATATAATAAATTACTTTTTCTAACAAAAGAACCATTGGATGTCTTCCTTAGACACTTGAGAAGCCCTCAGCAGAAGTTCTTCGAAAGGTAAGTGATTTATTTTAGCTCTTATATGGGTTTTGTGTGACCCGCGCTGGATATGAATGTATGCTAATGTGGAAAATAGGAGAGGTGCTATCCTCAAACAATCAAATGTTGTGCTTTCGCCGTGACGCCTTTTTGAAATCTGACAACGCTACGACATTGCCAAGAATCAGAGCTTTTGATGAATGTTTCAACTTTTGGATTTTGAATTTGGCGCATTACATTTCACCGGGTAGTGTCGGGAGCTAGCTAGCGCGCCGCTTCTCCCTAAGTAGTTAAACTTACTTCTGCAATGTAAGAGTGAGGGAACTGATGGGTGTTTTTTTGTGTTCTACTACAAGCTTAAGCAGATGCAGTGTATGACTGTAGGTGAGAGGCACAGGGAGATGTGTGAGAAAGCGACTCACCCCTCGGCCAGCTCCGCCCTCTCCTCTGTACGCTCCAGATCACCCTCTATGATCACCAGCTTACGAGCCACCTGTAGGGGTAGAGAGAGGAGGCAGAGAGCAAAGGAAGTGAAACATTTGATAAGAGCAAGAGAATCAGATCCTTGTTATAGATGTGTGACCGTGTGTTGGGGGGGGTCTGATCAGCTCACCTCCTCATACTTGCGGTCGGCCTCCTCAGCAATGTGCTTGGCCTCCTTCAGCTGGATCTCCTGCATCTCCATCTTCTCCTCATCCTTGGAGGCCCTGTTTTCAATCACCTTCATACCCCTGAGAGTAAGGGAGGTAGAGAAAGATAGGCACGAGTGTCAGAAAAGTGTTTTGGCCTTAATTACCATGACAGTGTATTGCAGGCCTTAGCTTTCTGCACAGGAAATACTGTAGGAGAGAAACAGGTGAGCACAGCTCTCTTCTGCTGATATGTGGTGTCAGGACCCTATAATGCAGGCCAGATCAGAGGGGCACTGATACAAAGAGGTCAGGGGGCAGTGTGTGTGTGAGAGAAAGTGTCCTAGCCTATATACACAAACCTGTTCATTTCCCACAGGGTACACCCTAAAATATGCTACTTTCAGCTCACACCCACCAATGACCTTGTCCCACAACAGGAAGTGGCGTGACCCGGTGAAGACTGAAAACACCGCCCCACCCCTTCAAAAAAAAAGAAAACACACACACCTCTCGCTCTCATCTGCAGCTTTCTCTGCCTCCTCCAGTTTCTGCAGAGCAGTGGCCAGTCTCTCCTGGGCCCTGTCCAACTCCTCCTCAACCAACTGGATACGCCTGTTCAGAGAGGCCACCTCAGCCTCAGCCTGGATGGGGACAGAGGTTATTATTGTACACCATAAGCTCACAAATGCCATTTGAGACACCTCTTCCAACACAGACAGCACATCATGACATACTGGTACCTTTAAATGATAAGGACATATTTCACACCACCTCAACCTTTTATATAGAGAAGGATTACAGATGTAGCCTACAATCACATAACACACTGGTAGAGTTACTATGACATACCAGCACTTATACGCAGACCCACACACAGGCCTGTTAAAGGATACACCTCTCCCTCAGCCTGTATGCGTGGGTGAGAGAGTGAGAGAAAGAAGCAACACTCCACTGAACTGGAACAGAGCTGGGAAAGTGTGTGCTCGCAGAGTCTTTGTAATGGACACCAACGAGTCACATTTCATCACCATAAGAGTTGGATACACTAACGCACACAGCGAATCTCTCCCAGACTGATGTGATGGTGTATGGGTTAGACATGCCAGTGGTCTCCATGGCCATGAATGGCACTAATTGGGCACACCAGCCTAGATGACTATGCTGCCTACCCTGGGTGGGTCGGGTATGGAAAAGCAAGGGAGAGAGAGAGAGAGAGAGAGAACGCACTGGGACGGATGAGGGAAAGGTTAAAGCACTTGGAGTGAATAAATGTTTTAGTGTCTTGTAGAGAGTAGCCTGGCTGTTCTCACTCTCCATGCCTTGGAGCAGAGGAATAATGCGGTGTCAGAGAAAGAGCGAGTGGAAGACAAAGAGCAGTGAGAGAAGGATAGGAGGCTTATTAAGCCTTAGATAGCCACAACCAGATGGCCAGATCAGAAGATGGACCAGAAGGAGGCTAACACTTACAGCTCAGTATATACTGCGAAACACATTGAGGATTAGGACTTCACACTTTTGGACTGTCTATTACTTGTAATACCTCCATGTTCAGTTCAGTTGCTAAATTGTATGCATGTACCATCTAGTAAATGTGGATGAGACCAATCATAAATGGGTAAAGCGTTTGACCGACTATAGAGCTGGGCGCCATGATGCTGCTGCCACTATGTTTTCAAATACTGCCCAGGAGACGCTAGCATGACGGCCATGGAATCATGTCAGCAGAGTATCAGAAGCATTTAGGTTGAAACCACAAACTCTCCTCTATGGCTTTGGGTAAGACCATCTGGCAGATGAAAACCATGTAAATCTAACACTGCAATATTGAGACACAGACCACCAAACTAAAAACAGAAGGGGTGCATAAAGCACCTTTCAGATGTAGATGTACACGGCAACACTTTACCCCTACTACACACACAACCAAAGGCAACCTGCTGTGGCTGCATGAAAGAACGACTTCGGAGCACAGACGAACCCAGTTGCCATGGTACTGGCATGCAAGTGTTTGACAGCCTTCAAGAGGAATGGCCCTCTCGCCAACATAGGCCAGCGCCATAGAGATATGCAAATCGGCACCCCCTCACACCCTTGAAATAGCTTTCTGTCAAAGACAAGAGTGCTATTAGTTCTTCCTGTCTGACCAAGCACATTCTGGAGGTTGTATTTTGCAGCCATGGTGGTGGCTGTATGAGTTAATATACTATTCTAGATTATTGGAAGTGAGGAGCATGTGTATGAATCTTCAAATTCCTCTATGGAGAACGCTGTAGCGCAGAGACATTTCAACTCTAGACTTGAGAATGAGGTGTCTAGTTAGCTTGGTGGTGTTGTGTTTGTACACCTTATGACCAAGACGCAACATGATCCAGTCTTCAGAGGAGCTCATGTAGAAGAGTAGAAGCATTTCTGAATACTGTAGACTTCCAGAAGGCTGAGTCAGACCGGTGGAATGATACACCATTGTTATAGCATAACTCCTCCAGACTAGGCCTGATGATTTATTCTGTGGGAGGAGGGCCAAACATTCATTGTCAAGTTGTCTTCCTCTAGGTAAGACACACACGCGACTCATAACCAACATTGCTTTTTTTAGTCGTCAGTTGGCATTTCCTCTGACAGCAGCAGCAAAAAAGCCCCACCAGAAATCAGTTGGCAACCACACTTCCTGTGCACCATAATAGAATTGACTCCACAGGAGCCTCACGCTCCGTCTCACCCGCTTCCAAAGCGGGCCTCTGTGCTAGAGTATAACTGTTGACCAAGAGACGCTCTCATTTAAAAATGACTGTCCACTGTGTAGGCCATTTCAGTCAATTGCTCTGGAATAGCCGTATATATCTCCAATCAGTTAGTGTTGCATTTGTTTTGCTCCAAATAACAGTAGCACGTGTACCTCCTTGAAAAAGACGCTGAGCGCATTTCAGTGAGAGCATGTCTTGTAGGAGTTTTATCATGGGATGAAAGGAGAAAACCATACAGAAACATAGATATGCTTGTATCATCTGCGTGTGACCAAGTTAACCTAGAATTAAAACTAGGGCCTGGGCCAAAGTAGTGCGCCATTAAACCGCAATACATGTTGCACCCCTGTGTGGCAACCCAGGCGCTTACATCACTAGCTACTAGTGAGCTTAGAGGAGAAGGAACTTGGCAAGTTGAGGGCAAAGCCTAGGGGCAAACGTTTGAAATTCCAGATAATGGGGAACTACAGGGACAACTGAAATACAAACTATTCAAAGCATTTGATCAACTTTCATCTTGGAATTAGCATTGCACAAATAAAACATATCCAATCAATGAAAGACAAAGACCTTTGGGTACAATTATTCTTAAGATAATTGGAAATGCAGGACACCCATAGAAATGGATCGAGGACCCATCTTCGTATCTGTGCCATGCTGCGTCTGCGACAGCATGGACTGCGCCATAGACAGGTTGGTTGTTTTAATACAGTTGCCAACAGTTCCGTATTAGCCAGAATGTCCCTTATATTGGGCTAAATTGCTTTGTCCCATAAGGGACCTCCCTTGTCCCGTATATTCATCCAATCACAGTATAGTGTAAACGTGGCAATTCCTGCAAAGTAATTTGTGTTGTTGTTCAGTCGGTTTGGCATTTCAAGGAAATATGGATAAACCTGCAAAAAAGAAAAGATTGTGAAGCTACAACAAAACGGGAAGCAAAAGAGACGTGGGTTATGCCCGTCAGTGGTGACTCGAAAGCTTTCTGTACTTTATGCTGTCGGGAATTCTCAACTGGCCATGGAGGGGAGAATGACCTAACTCAGCATGCATCCACAGAAAAGCACAAGGCCAAGCTAGCTAAAAGTGCTAGCAATATCAGTGCATTCTTTGTGACGTCTACTGCGGAAAAAGACAAAAATTGCGGCAAGTGAAGCCTTGTATGTGTACCATACGGTTAAACAGACTAAGCTACAACAGCACCGACTATCTGAAGCTCAACGGTGAATTGTTTCATGACTCAAATGTTGTGATGCAGCACTTGGGACAAACAAAAGCTGAGATTACAATAAATGTTTTAGGACCAAAGACGGTGCGGGACATTTTGGATGATCTGTCCCCGACCGACGGTGAGCCTGTATTTCTCAGTGATGCCTCAAACAAGGGAAATATAAAAATGGTTCCAGTGTGCGTGAGATCTGTCTGATGGAGTGCAGTGCAAGTTCCTTGACTTTTATGAAGACAGCAATGAAACTGTAAATGGCATACATCAAGCTCTGATGAACTGTCTGGAAAAGCATGAACTGGACATTAGACACATCACAGCCTATGCAGCAGATAATGCCAACTTTGGAGGAAGTCCAAAAGTTCAAAATGAAAGCGCTCCAGCGGAAACAGGGCAGCTTTTTTGGTTACCAGACCAAGCAGCTGATGGACAAACGACTGTAAGCAAAGGTCCAAGCAGCAATAGGACTTTGTGAAGTTCTATGACTGTCATTACATACATTGACAAGTGGTTTGATTTCTCACCAGAAAATGTAATGTGAAACTGAAACCGATCAGCTTCTATGAGGAGCTCTCCTTCACTGACCTGGAGCAGGTGGTAGTTGCCCTCAAAATGACAGTATGGACCAACTCTATGAAGAGCTGTGCTAGCTGGGAGGAAATACACAAAGCCAGACAGGACACCACAAAATCCACCAGTGAGAAGTGGGTGGCAGTTTTCCATAACCTAGGGAAAGCCAACTTGATCAACATGTTCAGGATTGTCTCATTTGTCCTCAGTGTGCCAGGCTCAAATGCCTTTTGTAGAGAGGATTTTCTGACCATTAAAATTGTCAAACTCTAGAAACAGATGCAGCACAGAGCTGATCAAAACCGAACTTCAAATATCTGTGAACTGTGACTTGTCATGTAAGGACTTCTCTGGCTATGCAAAAGGACTGCGTGAATCAGTCAAGAGCAGCAAAAAATATCCATGGAAAAATCAGACTTGGTGATTGACTCATGACCCTCTTTCGCATTTGAAATGTTTTTTTTTCTGTAAACGTCCAAATTGTGAATTCTTTGATCATTTCTTTTGGAGGTTTATTCACACAACACCATACCCACACCGCCGTGGCACCGTGCACTGGCACGCCACCCTTTGTCCCTTTTTTTGGTAGTGAGAAAGTTGGCAACCCTAATTGTTTACCAACAAAAGTGCACAATTATGGGGCAAACAGACTGGGTTGGCTTAGATTGTTGACAACATGTAAGACAGATTTGGTCTCCAATGATTTTTGAAAACATAAATAAATGTGCACAATGAGAACTTGTCTCAAATACATTGTTACCGTTTTTGGTTCACTAGCTAATTTAAGCCATATAAGCATTGACATGAACACCTCAAAACAAGACATGGTATCACGAACATGAAACGAGCCACTTACGATTCCCCAGATGACAGTCTGTCATTCTTGTTAGCAATTTGGCCATCCAGAACAACACGCTGACTTCTGCCCTAACGAAGCGCACACATCGTTTGTCAAATTGTCAGCTAACCCATCAGGTAGCCTAGTGGTTAGAGCGTCGGGACAGTAACCGAAAGGTTGCTGGATCGAGGGCAGGCTGACACGGTCAAAAAATATATATCTGTAGTTCTGCCCCTGAACAGGCAGCCTGCCCGGTAGGCAGTCATTGTAAATAAGAATTTGTTCTTAACTGACTTGACTAGTTAAGTTTGTTTATCTATTGAAGCCATATCCACTAAGTCACTTTTCTTTTTGAAAAAGCCAATATTGGCGGTTTACCGCCACCGGTAGTGCTGGAGTCCTACACCAAATATTGTCTCTCATTCATTTATAGTGGCCTCTAGATGGCTGTTATAGCTTAAATCCATTTACAAACCATCGCACCCAATTTGAATACAATGCGCTGATTATTAGCTGATTTCTCCCAACCCATAGGAAACCCCACCCAGTTACACAATGACCATGCTAAAACAGGTTTTATCCATGATGAGTCTTCTATCTATGAGGACGCCCAACTCCAGCTAGCTGGCTACCTGATTTAGCAGGAATTTGTCACATTTCTTTCACCTTCAATATGAGGCTATTGGACTGAGCCGGCTAAGAAAACCGACAAAAATAGGTGCTAACGGTAGCTATCCAGTCAACTGGCTAGGGTAGGGGTTCAGTTCAAACGGCACTGGAAAGTTGCCATAGTTTCACAAATCAATGCATCTAGCTACCTAGCTAAGACCTGTAAGTAGCACCTGGATAATTCAAGGCCTAACGTTGGCAGAAGCCGGAAGGTTATTTCAACGTTACCTGTTCCCTTGACCGCTTTTCCTCTTCAACCTGTCTTTGCAAAGTCTCAGCTCTTTCCTCGGCTTCATCCGCCTGTTGCTGCAAAACTTTAATTTTTCGCTTCACTGCTTCGATGCTATTGGCCATTTTCTGACGTTGATTTAGTTTGCTAGCTAACGAAGATTGAAGACGTGTTTCTAATAACTAGCTCGTGCAGGATGCTAACGTTAGTCGTTCCAGTTGGATTGGCTGCAAGCTGGCAAACGTCGTTCCCAATGCGATGTTTTCCCGAACAGACAAACCAACGCCCCGCCAACGAGTCCAAACTGGAAATTAGAACAGAGCTTCGTTTCTTTCAATCTAACGTTACTCAACACTGTAGGAAGTCAGCTTAGTCTAAATAAATTCTTACCGGCAGACAAATGTAATTAGCATATAAACTTAACTCCCAATTAGCTTGATTGATAACTATGCTGAATTAATTAATTAGACTAGCCTAAAAACTGTAAACCAAAGTTATCCTCGATGTGTCGATGGACAGACAGCGTCGTTAGCTAGCTAGCGGCTAAAGTAAATGTTATAGGGTTCGAAAGGCAGTTCCAATAAGAAGAATACAAGTAGGAGTTTCCTTTTAAGCAAAATATATGGACGATGGTTCCAGTTATCTATTGAAAACGAATAAGCAAATTGCTGAACATTTGGAAGAAAGCTGTGCAAAAAAAGACGGTTCTCTCTCCCTCCACTGCCTCGTTCTCTTCTCTTCCTTATTTCAGCAGACAGCACGCTTCCGGTCTACTCCGCCCTGTCAAAGGGGAACTGACCCCTTATATATTCGCGCCACCTGGATAATTTTGACTTTAACCAAATGATAATGCAATAAAATTCTCCAACGCAAAGACAATGAAACAGTAAACAAATAAATTGTCATATTTAGAGCTATCTAGTAGCTCAACCTGGTCTCAGAACATTTCGTATTATTATGTACGTAAATCGGAGACACTCCATTTAGTATGAAATCAAATAAAATTAGAAATCAAATGTTATTTAGTCACATGCACCGAATACAACAGGTGTTGACAAAAAATAAGATAGATTTGGTCTCCAATGATTCCACCTTACAGTGAAATGGTTACTTACGAGCCACTAACCAACAATGCAGTTAAAAAAATATGGATAAGAATAAGAAATAAAAGTAACAAGTAATTAAAGAGCAGCAGTAAAATAACAATAACGAGACTATATACAGGGGGGTACTGGTACAGAGTCAATGTGCGGGGGCACCGGTTAGTTGAGGTAATATGTACATGTAGGTAGAGTTATTAAAGTGACTATGCATAGATGAAAACAACAGAGAGTAGCAGCTGTAAAATGGGGGCAGTGCAAATAGTCTGGGTAGCCATTTGATTAGATGTTCAGGAGTCTTATGGCTTGGAGGTATAGAAGCTGTTTAGAAGCCTCTTGGACCTAGACTTGGCGCTCCGGTACCGCTTGCCATGCGGTAGCAGAGAGTTTTGTATGGTATGTATTAATTTATGGATGCCCATCACCCATTTCGCGTGATATGTTACGAATTAGCAAAATGTCAACTATGTTTCAAAAAGTACAATATGTTACGAATTAGCAAAGCGTATGTTATGTTACAAATTCTAGCTAGGTGGCTAATGTTAGGTAGCTGGCTAACGTTAGCTAAGCTACGGGTTATGGATCAGTTTAGGAGTTAGGTTAAAGGGTAAAAGTTAGGGTTAGGGGAAGGATTAGCTAAAAGGGTTAGGGGAAGGGTTAGCTAAAAGGGTTAGGGGAAGGGTTAGCTAATAGGTGTAAGGTTAGGGGAAGAGTTAGCTAACATGCTAAGTAGTTGCAAAGTAGCTCAAAAGTAGTAAGTAGTGGAAAAGTTACTAATTAGCTAAAATTATAAAGTTGTCTGTGATGATATTTGATCTCTCAACCACCTTAATTTAGTTTTTGCCATAAGCAACCATCTGTCTTATGTAACCCTACCAAATGTAACATATCATACTAATTTGAGTGCCTTGGATTTACATTTAGTATGTTACGTCTAGTCTATGAGACCAGGCTGCAACCCCCACACTGGGCACAGACGTCAATTTAACATTATCTATTCCACGTTGGTTGAACATAATTTAATTGAAATGACATGAAAACAACGTTGATTCAACCAGTGTGGCCAGTGGGTAGTAATACGGTTCATCTGAAGCAATATCTTTATTTTTCATGTATTACTTTTGTCACTATAGGTCTAGGTCCTGTCTGCAGTGTATTGTCATGGCCCAACTCTGCCAGGCACTCTTGGATGGCTGCCCTCAGCTCACAGGGCCATCTGTCCAAGCTGCATATACCAGCTGGCCCGGCCATTATCTGGACTGGAGAGCAGTGAGTGGTTTTATTTAGCATAAAGAAGATGTATACTGCCGTGTAATGCTCTGGCGAATTGTGAAATGTGTTGGCTTGAGACCCCTGCTTTTAGCCCATGCTCAGGTGACACATCTTGCAGGATATACATGTTGTACGTGATGGTTTTAGTGTATGTAAGATTCATTCCCTGGTATTCAATAGATGTGAGATGGCTTAAATTGCGTATTACTACTCTTTTCGCCCCGTATCCAGAAATGTGCACCATTGATGTCCATTGACAAGTGCGTATGTCAAGTTATATGTGGACTTGAGAATGGCTTGTCTAACCACTAGATGCCCCCATGGTTACACATAATAGCCAGTCTTTGGCTGAACCAGTACCTGGGCTTGAGGAGACGCACAGTATGTGCTTCCAAAAAAGGTCTGAATAAAATGTATCTATTGTTTTTTACGAAGTTTGCATGCGCGAAATCCATCTTCGGAACCTACAATAAAATCACTCATTGCTGCCATGCACAGGTCGTCTGATCCAGCAGCGCTATTGTATCCCAAAAAATATTTTATTTAATTTTAACCTTTTTTGGAAGTACATACCGTGCGTAACGGCAGTAATGATTATAGTTGCTCTGCAAAACTCCATATTTTGGTGAGTACCGAACACATTTTGACATTATAACGTTTGCAGAGCTGGTTAATGTGACTTTGAATTGAAGGATCCTAGGCGTCAGATGAGATCTTGTCATATTCATCATGCCACCCACACGTCTCCCAATACAATGTTTCAGGAAAGATTATCTCAACAAAGAGCAAGCCAATCGTTTGAAACATGTCCCTAATCCTCAGTAAAGGAGCAGTGGACACCACATGACTTCACAATGGATTACACCAGTCTGGGAGTGTCAATGACATTTGACCCGAGTAGTTTGAAGGTGTAACGATATTAATCGTCCCCACTACCCTCTCCCTTGTCACCGGGAACACAATGATGACAGGAGTAATAACAGCAGTGACATGGCGACACTATTAGCACTAATCCCCCATTGGGTGCGTGGCGGGGGGGCTTGTAGCCAGCTGGCTATGCAGAGTGACACCCTGTCTAAATCAATTTCACCCCCTCTTGGATGCCGAGAGGCTTTGCACCGAAATGCCACTGCAGGGGGTGGTGCTTGCCGGTTGGTGGGGGAGGAGGGGGAGCAGTATATGTGGTTACAGAACGCCACACGCCAGGGTTTGTAATGGCTCCCGCAGTACATGTAGATCGCTCCACCTGACTGTGTATGTCTCCTGCCTCACTAATGTCTTGTGGCTCTGTCCCTCGAGACTAACTAAAGACTGAAGGGATATTCTGTCCTGGCAACTGAGACCACAAGTCATGACACTATGTCATTAGATTGTCTGAGATGCCACACGAGCCAAGGCATAGATGTTGTGTTATCTTTATCCTCACTGAGGATTCTGGTTCCTCTCAAGGCCTCTTACTGCTTTTGTTCTTCAGGGCCTATCTACCACATGGTATGGACCAGCATGGGGGTTAACAGCATTGTCTCTATGGGTGCATTTGTAAATTCACTCTGGAGTGCCAAAGAGCACTCAGAGTGCGCTCTGGGTGTTCATAAATTCAGAGCGTTGTCAGATTGTCCGTTCGTAAATTCAGAGCGTTTCGCTCTTGGAGTGCCTCTGGCCGAAGATTAGGGTTGATCTGAGCTTTCTGACCTCACAACGGCATTCAAGCACCCAAGCTAACTGGCTAAAGTTAGCTAGCTTGCTAGCTACTTTCAGACATAAATGAGAGAACACCTCACTCTGACCATTTTACTTGCCCTAGCAGAGCTGGGTTGGCTGTTTACATGTTATCAAGAGCGTTGGTGACTTTAAATGTGCACCTGGCAAAAATTGTATTACGCTTTTTTGCCCGTGTTTACTGACACCGACCATATTCAATGGGTGTTGAGCGTTCATAAATTCATCAGTTATTTTGCACTCTGGCACACTCAGACGAGAGCGCTCTGAAATCCGAGTAGATAGCCAGAGTGAATTTACTAACGCGCCCTATGACAGTGTCTGTGTAGACATGGCCTTTGCACCCCCTGCCCCCCTTTTCCTTCGGCCCCACCATTCTGACCTCTCCTGTTTTGAACCCCATGGTATTTTGGCATGGGAGAGCCTTCTAAGAAGGCAAATTATTTGTGTGCCAGGTGGACGTGCTATATAAGGGGAGTGCTTCCCTGACAAAACCATTTCAAAACCTTAACATCCATTTCATCATGGGACAGATAGGAAGAGAGGGATCAAAATAAGGTAAAGAAAGGGTGTGGGCCTGACGTGTTGACCTGTGTGTGTGTAAATTGATATGATGACAAGAGAGGCCTTGTTTGTATGTGTGGGTGTGAGAGGGAAGTTTGTGTGGTGTGGTGTGATGTGCTGTTTGGTGTGCCAACGGAACTTACATCTGCAGCTTTCTTGTCTGCAACCTCCAGCTTCTCCTGGGCATCCTTCAAAGCCTCAGAATATTTGTCCAGCTCATCCTCAGTCCCCTTCAGCTTCTTCTGCATCTGGATCAACGCATCGTCATGCTGATGGAGGGAAAGAACAACAGACAGGGAGGAGTGGGAAAGAGAGAGACAAACAGGCGTAAAGAGAGGAGATGGAGAGACAGTGAGGAGAAGACAATTGAGCGAGGTAGAGATACAGTACGAGAGGATGGTTAAAGGGAAGACACTCAGAGTAAGACAAGCCAAGATGTGTGAAGACCAGCCTATAGAGTGGAAAGAACCACACATACAGTAGCAAGATGTGAGAAGGAGAGGTCAACATCACAATGTTTCCGAAAACATATTTCCATAGTACAAAACCGTTCATTGAAGTCATTGGGAGATTAGAGCAAACAATCATGTTAGGTAGCACATATTTCGGGCTTCAGTTCATTACTTAGTGAACAAGACTGTTTTTGGAATGTTATATATAATGATTATTCGCCTTTGATGAGCAATTGATCCCAAACATCCACAAGTATGAGTAGCCAAATTAATGTGTTGAGGGGTTACAGTGTCAATGCCTTTGTCAGGCTTGTGTGTAGCTGGTGCATAAGTCAGGCACAGGAGAACAGTACTGAGTGAGCAAAAAGTTTACTCAAACAATAAACATGCAAAAAACGCTAAACGCGTAAATACATATAACATGCCATACGCAAACACAGGCGAGGCAAAATATAAATGCACCAGCCGGAAAAAACGGCTTCACAACAAACAAACACACACAAGGACATGGGGGGAAAACAGAGGGTTAAATACACAACAGATAATGATGGGGAATGCAAACCAGGTGTGTGAAAAACAAGACAAGACAAATGGATAATGAAAAGTAGATCGGTGATGATTAGAAGACCAGTGACGTCGACAGCCGAACGTCGCCCGAACAAGGAGAGGAGCCGACTTCGGCTGAAGTCGTGACAGCCTTGTGGGTATTAATATCCCCAGGCTCTCAGCCTTCGTCCCTGGACTGCTGTGTAAAACTATTGTCTGTCCTTGTCGTTGTTCCCAACCCAACTGTTGGATTCCAACTTGGGGACAGGAGGACAGCTGTCACTGTCAAGAAGAATATCCACACGCATGGTCTTATTATAGTTTTATGGAGCTCTCTGGAATACGATGATCACTTTAGGATCCGGATATAATGTCTTCATTTGTCTTTTCCTGTGACTATCTGTCAATTAAGTTTAGGCCTTTATAAAGGCTCCTGGCTGTCAAACTTGAATTTGTCATTTGGATATCTTTTTCTACGTTTCGGTAGAAATACCAAGATAATTTGTTTACATTCTTCAAACAACTCTGCCTTGAACTTCCTAAATATTGTTATCATTGAGTTTTTAAAAAACATACACATAGTTAATAAATATGGTATATGTCATAATATATATTAGCTTGAAGAAAAAGTATTATAATTTGTGTTATTTATTGCTAATAACACTTTGTGTGAGCATAGGTTGCTTGCCTTCTCGAAGTAATGATTTGCTTTTAAATACTTTTATTAAATTCAGCGTTGACAGACTCATTTTGAATTTGAGCTCTATTGTAAGGCCTCAAGATTAACCTTCAGTTGACCTCCCCTAACCAAGGTAAGGTTAGCATCTTAGCAATTGCTGGCCTACTTGTGTTAGCAAAGTTAATCAACTGTGTATGAGTTAGCATCACCTAATTATTTACTAACTATAATTATACTGAGAATACTAGGCTAAGCTAGGCTGGGTGTCCCCACCTGCTTGCTCTTATCCTCAGCTGTCTTTTTGTCAATCTCAGACTGGTCAGCCGCTTCCAGAGCAGTCTCCTTATCCATCTTCAGCATCAGCATCTTCTTCTTGATAGCCTCCATATTGCCTGTGTTTGGTTAGGCTCACGAGGGGAATAAATAAACGTGGAAGTCTTTCTGGAGAAGGGCTCAAGGAGGATGAGTTGGAGCCCAGAAGGAGATAGGGAGAGAGATGGACGGACAGAGAAAGGGGTGAAAAGAGAGAGGCCAAACTCAGACTATCATAGGGTGGGTGGTTTTATATTTGGTGGAAAGGTTGGCGACTCCCACCTCCGATGCCGCTCCTCTAACCTATTTTAAGGCTCCTCCACTGACCAAGGCCTCTAAACCTATTATTCAACTCTGTGTGTCTGTCAAAATCTATCTCAAACACTCACACACACTTTCTCTCTGACACACACATGCACAATGTGTTCCCACTCTAACCATCTCTTACACAAACACTCACACTGTTATTGCTACTATGGACATGAAACATCCCCTATTAAAGTCCACCCCCAAATATGAACTACTACTAATAAATGTTTCCCATTTTAGAATCCACAGTCATTATAAGTTGTAAATCAGTAGGATGAATGAAGATAAAAGACATGTGGAGGAAGGTGAGACCAAAAAATGGACAAGAATCAAATGGCGGAAGTAGAAGAACAGTCCCTGATATAGAATGTACATGGTCTCAAAGGTGAGCTCATTCAACGTGGAGGGGGGAGACAATTTACTGTTGGTTGACAAAGTTATAATCCTGACAGCCAGTCATTCACTATCAGGGTGTCACTTTTCAATGGCTGGACATGGCACACATACGCAAGAAATTAGCCAGTGGTTAAACTTTTTAATGACGTGACCCTAACTAAGCTTTTGGAATTTGCCTGGGACCCATCACGTGAAACAAACCAGTGTTTCTTTTCATGATCCAGTCAGCAGTCAAAGCTTTTATGTTTAAAAATAACTTTTATTATTTATCATTTTCAACTTTGTACAAGTTCAAAGTTGCATTATTAAGGAACAATTACATGTGGTTTTTGATGCGTCTCATCATCCAAACTCTTTGTCTCGACTCATACAAACATCCTGCAGGACCCGGTAACGAACTCGGGTCTCCGGTGTGAGAACCAGTCACTTAGCACCCTGAGCCACAAGTAGTTGGCAAAACCCAGAAGATGAAGCAGACACAGCCGTAGTCGAGATGGTGTATTTAATAATGACAAAAACTGAAAGAACTTCAGGCAAAAAATAATCCACCAAGACAAAAGGTAAATCCACATAGAAAGGAAGAACCGCCAGAAAAAGTCTCAAAAGAGTAATCCAAAAAAATAACAATACCCAAAACAAAGTTCACAAAAGGTAGTCTCAAAAGAATAATCCAAGAAAAAACGATACCCAAAACAAAGGTCCACAAAAGAGTCTAACTGGAGCTGACAACGTACACAGCTTCACTGAGGCAGGGTGCTAACATATAAACACAGAGCAAAGAACTAAGGGAAACTAAGGGTTTAAATACATACAGGGGAAACGAGGCACAGGTGCAATTAATAACTGGAAACAAGGGGAAAGAAAAGAAAGGATCAGACAAAAAGAATACAATGGGAGCCTCTAGTGGTCAAAACCCAGAAACCACCCGGCCAAAGGTTGACACATCCAATGCTGCCAACCTGACATTTGATTAAAACCGATTGAATCAGGTGCCACCTCTTGTGGAGCTTCGGAGTGGCAACAACATAATTTGGGGACGGGTGCCTTGTCTATATAATGGTAGGGGAAACATTGCCATAGGATGAAAGTGCTTCTATTTTTACTGATTGACAATCCATAGGCCCAGCCAGCCCTTGGTCATGGTGGGAGGGTGGGTAATGGTTGGGAGGGGATGAGGAGAGTCTGAGGTGCTAGCTATGAGATGCTTGAGGGATATTAATACTTCCTGGCTGACATTGACCTGGGATTAGGACAGAGGGAGAGAGACATTTAGAATTTGAAGCGCCTGGGCCCTGTTCCCCACCAACTCAACACACTGGATGATATTCATAGAAGTAGAAACAAAGGTGTGAGATGTTTGAAACTCGGTTACTATAAGGCAAATGACCCCTTCATAATGGTTAGCACTATGGGTGATATAGACTTGGTCAAATTATGGCAAAATGTGCTGAATTATAAAAGACGTGTAAATTGTTTAATGGAGTGACAATACCAGTTCTTAGGTTACAACAACGGAAATAATATGTACTGTGTGTAGGTTAAAAGGTATTCTTCCTTTACAGGTCTTCAGATCGACACAAGGCTAGAAGAGTCTGCTGCATCTCCCCTTTGTATTCTTTCTGTGGGCGTGAGAGAGAGGGACGTAGTTATGACAGAGTTACAAACAACAAACCTTTCAGAATGACTATTCAATGTATTGGTTTGCGTGCATATGTCTTCACCTGCAATGTAGAGTAGAGTGAAGTGTTGGTCAGTCTGCGATACTCGATTCTCACACAGAGGAGGTCCTCTTCACTGTGGCTGATAAGAATCCCCTGCACTAAACTGCCTTTCTGCAGGACACATACACAATAAACATACACAATTTGAATGAACCTGGTTTACAGAAGACTCTGCCTCAAGACCTGACACAAAGGCACAGAAATTGATAGTCTTATAAGATCGCAATGCCCACTACACTTGCCGACTATACCTCACAGCACAACAAGAATAGTCATGTAGCCAGGGTGAGTCTGGAGTAGAATCACTGTAACAGAATGTGGAGTAGACCATCATATGACATGAAACTCACCTTAATGTTGCTGTGTAGACGCTGGGCCAGGAACAAAGGAATACTTAGGATGGAGCCAACTACAGATGGAAAGAATCAATACATACTGTTAATTAATGTTTGTCATACTGTCACACACACACAAACACACACATGAGCATTTGAAAAAGTTGATAGTTAGTCTTGCACAAAGCAATTGAACAAGGTTATGTCTTACCCAGAGTGCGGAAGCCAAGCCTCAGGTCCCCAGAGAAGTGACTCTGTACTGTTTTATCCACAGTCTCCCCTCTCAGATCCTCCAACCTGGATAGCACTGAGAGATAGAGAGAGGGGGAGGGGGATAATGGAGGCTACAACCATACCAGTGCTAGGAGGAGCGACAGCGAATGGATGAAAGAGAAATTTGTGTGTTACCTCTGTTGAGATGGTTTGAGTCTCTCGTGGTTAACACCTGAATCCAGGGGGCTGGGTCCTTTTTCTTACCATTCACAGCATCATTCAGAGCCTACACACACACACAAAGGATTTCAAGAGTACTGCCTAATTGGAGGAACTTTTTGGAGGTCATTTTGGGCTTTGAGGAAGAACACTCACCTTAACATCCTGGTCAATGAGCTGATAATCAATCATCTCCTTTGAATTCAGCTCCTCCTTCTGTTGGTATTAAAGCGCAAACGGCACCTTTCACTTAGTTCAAATTAGGACATTATTTTTCTCTGACTGATCTATACAGCTTACTCTGTGCAAGGGGGTGAAAACTTGACAAGGCACTCTAACTTACTATGCGTATATAGCATTCACTCTTAGAAAAAAGAGTTCCAAAGGGGTTCTTCGGCTGTCCCTAAAGGAGAACCCTTTTGGTTCCAGGTAGAACCCTTTTTGGGTTCCATGTAAAACCCTCTGTGGAAAGGGTTCCACCTGGAACCGAAAGTGTTCTACATGGAACCAAAAAGGGTTCTTTAAACGGTTCTCCTATGGGGACAGCCGAAGAACCCATTTAGGTTCTAGATAGCACCTTTTTTTCCTTAGTGAACTCTACGTAGACTGCAATATTGAGACAACCAAGTCTAAGAACAGAACGAGAATCTGCTAAAAGAAGAGTGGCAGTACCTTGAGTATGGCCAGTACCAGCTTAGTGAAGTCTTTACTAGTCTCACTGATAAGATCATTCTCCAAGTAACGTCCAAACTCTGTAAACAAAGCAGAATAAGACTACAGTAGGGCACACTGTGTGTGTGTGTATATTGCAAGAGTGTATGTGTTACCCATAGACAGTAATTCTCACCCTGTTTGTAGGCAATAGTGGCATCTTTAAGCTGCTGTGGTGATTTGGTACACAACACAGCTAATAGACTCTCTTCATCTGTGCCAATACCCTGTAACAACCAATTACACATTTAAAGTGATTCGTTCCAGTGATGTAGCCAAGTCACTAAATGTTGAGTCCAAGTGGAGTCCCAAATCCCTAGTGTTCGAGTCCGCGTCAAAGTCTGAGTCCTTTATACTCGAGTCACGAGTCGAGTCACGAGTCCCTTGGTGTGCTAAATGTAGTTGTCAAATAATTTAAGTTAAATATCATTACAGTGTTGCACATTTGTAAGGATAAATAGATAATACAGATATCTAACATTTGCTGTTGCAAAATTATGAAAAAGAGGGAAATTTTCTGACATCAAAGTCACCACTGGTCGAGTCCAAGTCGAGTCGCAAATCATGAAAATCGTGACTTGAGTCTGAGTCAAGTCCGAGTCCTGGGCTCGAGTACTACAACACTGATTCATTCACACACACACAATACACAAAGACCCACACATTCATTCAAACCACATTACAGTACATACAGTAATTACACACCTAAAAATACAATTAACATGTATTACATGTTTATTACAATGATCATTGAAATAACAGGTGATCTGCTCTCACCTCCATGGTCTGTCTGAGGCGATTGGCGTCAAACTGAGAGGGGGTCATCATCAGCCCCAGCATGAGTTGCTCCAGCCCCCCTGACAGAGCTTTCTTCAGGGCAGGACATAACTCCTACAGAGGAGGGGTAGATAGAGACTGTTGGGCTGGGTTCCAATGCCATATATCACATCCCTTCCCACAGTCCCCTTATAGATGTAAAAATAGTCAATAGGTAGGCTGACAGATCCACAAAGTGGTAGGCTGACAGATCCACAGAGTTACCTTCTGTGTGAGGTTATGGTAGGACTCTGCGATGCTTTGTCTCTGAGCATTGTTTCGATTGGTTAGGATTCTCACCAGAGTGTTCACGTCACTGCCTAATACACGCAAACACACACACATATTTTGAATACCTCATCCAATATGTATGTATGATACTACTACTTCAAACATTCACACCATCAGATTGATGAAATTCTCAGGCAACAAATTGCTTTCAATGAGCTATGGTACTGATTTACTTCATTAGCGGACACTAAATCCTTGAATAGTACCTTTGCTCTCCAAGGCAGTTTGAATATCGCGGGCGTCCTTCTCTGAGTTGAAGTTGGGGAAGGGTCGAACAGTGCCCAGTGTACCCCACCACATTGCATGAGACTGGACAAGACAGGGGAGAGAGGGGTGGTGTCACTGAGTCACTACAGTAAACCTCTATCACTGACATTTACTGTCTAGGTTCCGTCATGTTGCGTTTAGCCATTCTATCTTTTTAGTTTAGTCCAGAAGGAGAGGAGATGAGGAGAAAGTCTCTTCAGACTTTGGAGATGCAGGTTCACTTACACTGGCTTTGGGAGGGGTATTTTGCATAGACTTCTGCAGAGCTTCCATGATGGGAGTGACAGAGTAACTGTGATTGAGATTAGGCATAATTCGTGTTGGGGTTATTTGACATTTAATATATATATGTATACAAATATTTCAAATATTCAATGCAATATTATATATTATAAAACGGATTGTTTGAATCCTAGATGCTGATTGGTTGTTAGCAAGGATTTATTCATGATAATTCCCAAATACCATGATGCCATAATTCCAATTCACGTATCAATACGCATCCACTGTCCCGCAGTTTAGTTGTCCAACTCTGCTACATTTACCATTGATAAATCAGGCACCCAAACTACAGACATGATATATTTTATGCAATAGAAACATTGTCTTCATGTATCAAATCACAAACAAATCAGTGATTACCCAAGGAAAGAAGGGAGGAAACAGAAAGCGTTTTTGAACAGGGCCACAATGGTCGGTGAAGTCCATCCAAAATACTTTACTTCATTGCCCTCTAGTGTCGCAAATGTACGAGCATTAGGGGTAAGTGAAGGGAAGTGGTGATACTTTTTTTTTTTTTTTTTTTTACTATAGTATTTTTAAAAAGTGGGAATATTTCGAGAATAATGTCGAAATTAAATTTCGAAAATAAAGTGACAACATTTTGAGAATAAAATCTAAATTGTGAGAATAAAGTCGCAGTTATATTCAAGATTAAAGTAGGGAATTTGGTTAACTGCATGTCTCCCAGACTCCCTGTTGCTGTGCGTGCCACCATTGATTTGACTGCAGTTAGATGACCTGGTGAAACTATACTTTACGAATGGCTTTAGTAACAAGGAAATCCTTTCTATTTTAGCACATAATAACCATATTATTATAAGTAGGCCAAACCCCTGTCATGGACCTGCGACAGTAATTTTACGTTCCATTATTATAATCTAACAGTCAGCAGGTCTAGCCTCTATAAGGTGAACAAGTGGTAGCCTAAATTCGCGGTGTAGCTGAGACAAATAACCTATAACGGAGATGATGTCCCTGTTTTGAGATATGCATCCTTCATTCCTCCCATCCTTGAAAACATCACCGATAGTGAAATGATATATTATGCTAGGCTACAAACCAAGTAATGTCAGATCAGTGATTATTTATTTATCATAATGTATCTAATGGGCCTATATTTAGACCAATGATTATTTCTAGAAAGGGTGAATCAACCGTGAATATATTCAAGCAGCGCCTCAGATTAGCTGGTTTGCGCATGCATGAGATGTCCTTGAGTTGCCTCCTCCCACAGATATTTGCGTAAAACCCCTGCTTAATTGTTCATTCCTCCCGCAGCGGTTGGATAGGCCTATCATTTACTTTCACTTGCCCACTGTAATGTAAGATTAGCCTACAGGTTAAGGTACTCAATCTAATGGGCCGCTATAGGTTTATAGTGTGCTAATAGCGTTGCTGTAGTGAATTTGGAGAGCAGTTTGACATTGGACATTCACCTGGCCCTAAAACTCTTCCGTAAAAATTCAACTTCAGCGTTGTGCCATTTCTGCTTGCATTGCATATCACAAAACTCAACATCTGGTCAGAGCAAGCAAATAGTCCTCCGACCTGACTCTACAGAGTCTAAATTCCTCTCGTCTCTGGTGATGTTGCCTACAACAAACAGTCTAGCCCACCAATCTAGAAATTCCTCCATGAGAAAAAACACAGGGAAACCAAATGTTTTTTTTGTTGCTTATCACCATATCGTTTACAAAAAGAAAACATACAATTATGAACTTCATAAATCAAAGATTATATATTGTTAAAAATATATATTTCCCCAACAATTTATGTCATTATACAGCATAATGAAATGAAACGCACCTGATAGTCCTGTTTCGTATCCGCGTGACAGGAGAGGTCTCTGAAATGACTTGATGTTTTAGTCTATTTCCAAGACAACCGGGTGTGGCTGCAGCGGGACAGATAGGATATGGCTATGGTGGACTTGAAGCACTCACTCATTCATTTTATAACCATGGGCGTGTCTCTATTGACAGGTAGGCTATCTTGGCTGTAGAAATTCCTGGCTATGGACACCCTTACAGAAAATCACATGATTTCACAATACATTTCAAATGTCAAAACGTGTTTTTGGAACACTTCACATGTGATCACGTTTTCACATGTGTAGTTTCATGTTATCACATGTTGTCATGTGTTATCACATTAACTTCACATGAGATCACATGAAAGCATGTGTTTTTGGAACACTTCACGTGTTTACATGTGAAATTCCTGTGGTTTTTCCATAAGTGCAATAAGCCTACCTGGCCGTTAGATCAGTTCACCAATATGATAGGAAATGGATAAAACCTGGAGTAAAACCAATATATGGTAAGATAGATGGAGCTATAATACAAATAACTTATGTATCCAGTACTTTCACGTGGAAAGTTGGATATCAGACACACTGTCACACACACACGGAACCTGTCAGAGGGCCACCCTCTCCCAACACACACGCGCGCCAATAACAACTTCCAAGCCACTCTAGATTTCTGTAAGATTTATAAACAGCACACAAAATGAACAATAATTGTAAGTCAAATAAAAATAATAAAAAGACAATAAAATTACAACATTAAAATTAAAAAGTCATTTTCTTTTTTCACAACAGATCAAATATTTATACAAATACTTCCTATAGAATATATGTAGTATATAAAGAAAAAAACATGCTTTTTTAATGTATTTCAAACTAGGAAACAAACTTTGAATCCAGTCAAATAATTTCCATTCCTACATAATAATAGTCGCTTCATGGTCAAGGGGTGAGCTCAAAAACAGTCCGAAAAATGACTTTTTGTTAAAGGAGGTTTTGGTTGGTGTCAGTGTTGCTGGTGGAGTTGGCTGGTAGCAACAGTTTATCATCCTAAAAACCACAAGGGTGAAATCCATTAGAGACAATCAAAGTCAATTCCACCGGCAAATCTGAACTCACGATTAAGTACAGTGTAACCACATTCAATTTAGTAGTTCATGTATGAAACATACAACTGTAGATTAGATATGAGGTCAAAATATTCCAGGTACAGTCAGTCAGATTAGTCAATCCTTATTCTAAGGATGCAATTCTTTATCCTAATTCATATATAAATGTTGTTGTTTTTTGGTTCAGTATGGTCCTTCTGTGTGTATCCTCCAAAAGTCAGAACATATTGTAAACTCCCCCCTCCCCATTTTTATAAAATATTCAGCATAAAACCTCTCATGGTGGCTCACTACTGTTGTCTTCCTGGTAAAAATAAACAATTTGGTTTATGAAAAGCACAAGAGTTTTCAAGTGTTTGTGTTCAAGAAGGAATGGAATGGGGGTGGGGGGTGAGAGTTGATTAATACCCACACATTTTTTAAAACAATTATACAGTATATATCTGTCCCGTCCTCCCCCTTTTCCTGTCCCGCCCTCCTTTACTGGTCTAAGTTCAGTTTCAATCAGTCAGCTCCACCACCACAGACAAACCAGGTCTGTAGAGAGGTGACACTAAATGTACAACAATGACAGGCAGTTACAGTACAGAATATTTCCTAGTGGCATCAGCAGACACCTATAGATCTACAGTCCACCATTAGAATTCCATTGTTGTTACGAACCGGATCCTCCTCTTCACCCCTAATCCCTCTCTCTTATTAGTCATCCTTGTTTTGAAAAGGGAAATAAGAAAAGAAGAGTGGGATTGGAAAAAGGGATTCAATCCCGAGGATGAAGTTTTTAACATAACATTAGAAAAACATTTAACATCTCCGAACTAACTTATACCATGATACAATACACAATTCCTGGGTAGGCTTTCTATGCCAAAGAAAGACGAATAGATGGAATCACTGAAGATAAGTTATATCAGGTCAGGTTGGTTGAAGGTTGAGAATATGTTGGTCCAGCTCTCAAGTCCTGTTTTCTGGTTTGCGTACCAGTTTGAGGTCAACGTTAACTCGGAACAGTCTCGGAATCAGCCTTTGGATTCCTGCGCTTCCGGTCCGCACTCGCTCTCCTCCGGAATATCCTGGAGATCTGAGGAGGTCATTGAAGGTTATTCATATGAATAAACATGTTATTAATATGTTTAATAACGTTTGAATAACGTGATGATCAAAACAAGACTAGCTAGCTCAGTAATGTAAATAGAGGTGCGACTGGAGGAGATGCGACTGGAGGAGTACTGTTCTGTACACTGAGTTACTAGACATTGACTGATACAATAAGGACTATGGACAGAGGGAGTTAAATATTGTCAGAGGTATCCACCCTTTAAGCACACAGAAAGAAAGAATGGGGAGAGGTGCATTGATTGAGTAAGAAGGGCATAAAAAACAGTGACTGTCTCTCAATACTCTAAATGTTGCCTCTAAACCTACCATATATTATATGATCAAAGTTGAATGAAAATGTATGAAAAGTGTGGAAAAGTAAAGAGTGGAGAGGACAGAGCGCTATTATTGACTATCAACAAGCAGCCGCTAAGAGAGGGCAGAGAGATATGGGGGCACAAAACTCTGTCTACTCTAGAAACAGCTGAGAAATCGGTGCCAAACAGATAGCTAGAGATATGACGTGGAGATATGACGTGGAGACACACCTTCAACATGCAGAGGTAGAGAGTGAGAAATATGGCAGGGCTGAAAGAACATAAAAAGGGTTTGTGTGTGGCTAGGTAAACTAGGTGTGATACGGTTAAAGGTCAGAAATGGACACCATAGGGAATTTGGGGGGATTCCATTGATTTGGCCAATCCCAAAGTTATCAAGTCATAAACCTTTATCTCACTGATTACACCCTACCAATGACTAATATTTTAGTGGCCCTAGATATTCCTTCTAGTTTAGTTTTTTACTCCACATACAAAAGTTTACATATAAACAACAACTTACAGACGCACACAAACAGACGCACACAAACAATGACCACATCTCATCTGCCCAGACCCGCATGCTCACACCTCCATCCCTAGTGCCTGCATTACTGTTTTCCCTAGATATTCCAATTACACTCAAAACAGGAAAGACACACACTGTGGGTCAACTACTCACCTCTTGGACTGTCGGAGCGTGGTGAAACCTTCACTACACCCGCCTCTCCCTCCTCTTCCTCCTCTTCCTCCTCACTGCCTTCCTGTACGCCGTCCAATTGGTCCACTGGTTCCTGACAGGCCAATGGGGCGACAGGGCTGGGCTCGCCATCACCACTACCTCTTCTTTTAGCAGGAGCCTAGTAAAGGAGAAAAGTCATCATATCCTGTTTGAGCTCACCTACAGATCAACCACTAGTACTTCTTGAATGGCTTAGTGATTCAGCCAGTTGGGGTGAGGACTGTAAGTCTAGCTAAACCCAAACACACCTGACCCCAAACTCCCACACTTGACGTTCACACAACTCTGCCAGATGTTATTTGCTCACCTGCTCTAAGGCTGTAACATCCACCACAATGTCTTCGTTGCTGCCTCTGCCGCCCTTCCTGCCCCTCCTGCCCCTCCTGCCCTTATTGTCCCTGATCTGCTGCTCCAGCTGAGCCCGGGCCCTCTCGCTCTCCTTCAGCTTGGCCTCCAGGGGGCGCAGCCTCACCACCTCCTCCTGCAGCAGATCATGCTGCTTCTGGAGCATGGCCATCTCCCCCATGGCTGCCACCGTGCCCGCATCCAGACCTGTGTCACGTGACATGGAACGGCACAGCCTGGGGAAGGAGTTTGGAGGAGTGGGGGTGGGAGTGGGGGAACCTGAAGAGGCAGGGCCAGTGCCCTCATGAAGGCGGAGCTCGAGGACAGAGTCCTGGTGAATGACGGCGGCCTGGGAGAGGGAGGAAGGAGAGAGAGTGAGTTTTGAATCTAGGTTGGAGCTGGGGTGTAGGGAAGGACCACCTACAAAATGCCTCAAATGGATTCCAGCGTGTTATTCAGCCTCACCTGTAGAGAGTGGAGATGAGCACTGAGGTTCACAAGCCTCTGACACACCTCCTCATTTAGGGGTCTGTCCTGTAGCTGGTTACCATTTCTGTCCTGAAAGGATAAAGAACACCCACAAAACATGAAGTCATTATAAATTGATTATGTATTACAGTCACAGTTGTGGCTTATGTATGTTATCCAACCCTAAGGCACAGTCATCTTCTCTCACCTTGGACGCTGGACTTCCTTTGATTTCATGAGTTCCGTTGACGGAGATCGAATCTCCATCTGTAAATGGGTGGGATAGAAGGTGACAGAAAGTGAGCTGATTGGTAAGTGAGAGTTGAAACACTGTAGAGACCACCCTCCACCATCTCCCAGTGGTAAAAGACAAAGCAAAACCACTCACTGCTCACGGGCGCCCCTTTGTTGTTCTGGTCACCATTGGTACAGTTGGTGCTACCGTTGGAGTTGGGAAGCTCTATGTTGGAGCCCAGCAGCAACTCACTCAGCCTGTCAACTGATGAAAGGACAGAAGGAGAGGGAATTAAAAAGTTAAAGAAAAAAAGAGGCATAGCAACGTTAATAACACAATGTAACATCGTCCTAGTCACTGAATAACACTACACCCAGGGGTTAATAACGGAGGTTTCGTTGGTGATCTCAGATTGACTCCTGAGAGGCTATGACTAGCTGATACTCATATTCTTATAAGGTGCTCATTATTTAGTTCTAAGCTCTGGGTTGGGCCTCATTTAATACCTGCCTCTCTGTAAGACAGCATTAACACTCACCTTACCCTCTATGGCACTGACCTAGGATGACCCAACCCTACACCAGCCTCTCACCTCACTATTAGGTGGTGAAAAGTCAAACTGACCATAGGTCAGGAATTAGAATGAAGTTAAATTCTACATTCCCTTACCCTCTGAGATGGCGTCGGTGAGTAGGTATTCTGCCTGGGGTGCGAAGGGGGTGTCGGCCCGGAAGATGTTCCTAGAGTTGGTGGGGGTCGTGACCTCCTGACCCCCACCGGTGACCTCAGCCAGGTCAGAGAACAGAGTCACTCTCTCCTGGAGGAGCTCCAGCACCTCTCTGTCCTTCTGCTGGATGTCAGCTAGAAACACAGAGTCAGTAAGGTGCATGTTCAGGTCTAAAACAACTGAATATTCAGAACGATGCAGATGTTGTCTATTAAGGGAAGATAAATAGACAAGTGTAGCACAGGAATGATAGCGAAAGAGAAGGGTGGAGGAGAGGAGAAGAGGTTGTACCTCTGAGTCGGCGCAGTAAGGCCTTGTCCTCTGTCTCTATCAGAGGGAAGTCCTCTCTGGACGGACAGCTGGAGGGAGGGAGAGAGAGAGAGGAGAAGGTTATGGTCGGGATAAGGATAATGCCGGGGCATAAGGAAGGACCCCTAGGATTCCATTAAGGATAATAGAGAATTCTCAAAATTGAAATCCACAATGCTCTGAATGAGTTGAGTAGGTGTGTGTTTGTGTGTATTACAGTAGCTGACCTGCTGACTGTCTGCTGTATGAGTCTCATCCAGTTGTTCCTGTCGTCTCGTGAGGCGCCGTGCAGCTCGTACATCTCTGGGGGGGTGGAGTCACTGATCAGGAACATCCCTCGCTCCTGATTGGCTATGTCCCTCACGATCAGGTTCTTCAGAGACAACACTGCAGGCTTGTCCTAAGAGAGAGAGAGAGAGAGAGAGAGAGAGAGAGAGAGACCGAAAGGGGGGAGAGGTTAGCTCTGTGATATAACACTTAGAGTAAATAAAGTTAGATGTGTGGAAAGGAGGGGCAGACTTACTATGCAGGGGAATAAATACTTCTGGTCCTTCTCCTGCATGAACACCAGGATGTCTGTCATCAGCAGGACCTGCACATCTACATAGACACACAGAGTGGAACATTGTTAAAGATACATAGAGTGCAACCTTGTTTCTCCACACTTATTTTGTAATAAATGTGTTATACACACTCACACTCAAAGATACACGAACAAGATCATACCCCTTTATCTCTCTCTCTCAGATACACACACACTCCCTCCCTACCTTTGAGTCTGGATCCTTGCGTCTTCCACAGCAGCGTGCCCTCGTGGAGGAGTGTCCTGCGGAGCAGCTCCCCTCCCCTGAACACCCCCCCTCCCCTGACCTCTGCCTGGGCCCGGGGGTCCAATCTGGCCCTGATCTCTTGGAGCCTCTGGGTCCGCTCCAGCTCTGCCACCTGCTGGTCCACAGAGCTCAACAAGTCCCGGATCAGGGACAGGGACTGGGCTAAGGACTGGGCCTCCTCTTCACTTCCTGTTGGGGTGGGGGTTATTCTACTGCCGTGTATGTAGTGATTATTCAGTTCTTATACTTTTTTGTCTACACCCTGAGCTGTAGTGGCTGTTCTGTGTTCAGGTTTTATGCTGTGTGAGTCTACTTACTAAGCTTCTATAGCTGTTCTGGGGTCAGGTCTTACCCTTGGTGTTGTCCAGGATGCGCTGGATGAGGACAGGGTATTTGGTGATGCGTTGAGTCACCAGCAGGATGCACTCCTGGATGCCATGGCGACGCAGCAGGGGCCCCCGGCTTACCCTCTGATTATGGGAGATTTAATACCACTTATTATATATTTAAGCAGTAAGGCCAGAGAAGGTGTGGTATATTGGCTATTATAAACTGTGTGGTTCGAGCACTGAAAGCTGATTGGCTGACAACCGTGGTTTATCAGACCATATACTGTACCACGGATATGACAAAACATGTATTTTTACTGCTCTAATTATGTTGGTAAACAGTTTATAATAGCAATAAGGCCCCTCGGGGGGGGGGTTGTGATATATGGCCAATATAGCACGGCTAAGGGCTGTGTCCAGGCCCTTATTGGTCATATACCACATTTCCTCGGGCCCTTTTCTTAAATATACCATGGCTAAGGGCTGTTCTTATGTACAATGCGAAACGGAGTGCCTGCATAAAGCACTTAGCCGTGATATAATGGCCATATACCACAAACCGCAGAGGTGCCTTATTGATATAATAAACTGGTAACCAACATAAATGTTATTTTATTTACATTTATTTAACTAGGCAAGTCAGTAAAGAACAAATTCTTATTTTCAATGACGGCCTAGGAACAGTGGGTTAACTGCCTTGTTCAGGGTCAGAACGACATATTTTTACCTTGTCAGCTCGGGGGATTCGATCTTGCAACCTTTCGGTCACTAGTCCAACACTAACCACTAGGCTACCTGCCACCCCATAAATGGGACATTAAACAAGTATTTGTGTGCCATACCCGTGTTATATGTACTGATATACAAACAGCTGAAATGCTGTTTCAGCCAATCAGCATCTAGGACACAAACTACCCAGTTTTAAAATATACTATAATTAGCACTTAGACATCAAATGTAATAACACTACTAATTTGAATGTGTAAATTAAAAGAACTATGGGGGCTGAAGCCCAGGAGAAATCCCATTTTAACTAATATACAGTACCTGTCAAAAGTTTGGACACACTTACTCATTCAAGGGTTTTTCTTTATTTTTACTATTTTCCACATTGTAGAATAATAGTGAAGACATAAAAACTATGAAATAACACATATGGAATCATGTAGTACCAAAAAAGTGTTAAACAAATGTTTTATATTTGAGATTCTTCGAAGTAGCCACCCTTGGCCTTGATGAGAGCTTTGCACACACTTGGCATTCTCTCAACCAGCTTCATGAGGTAGTCACCTGGAATGCATTTCAATGAAAGGTGTGCTTTGTTAAAAGTTCATTTGTGGAATTTCTTTCCTTCTGTTTGAGCCAATCAGTTGTGTTGTGACAAGGTAGGGGTGGTATACAGAAGAAAGCCCTATTTGGTAAAAGACCAAGTCCATATTATGGTCAGTCATCCTGAAAATCTAAAGAACTTTGAAAGTTTCTTCAAGTGCAGTCGCAAAAACCATCAAGCGTGATGATGAAACTGGCTCTCATGAGGACCGCCACAGGAAAGGAAGACCTAGAGTTACCTCTGCTGCAGAGGACAAGTTCATTAGAGTTACCAGCCTCAGAAATTGCAGCCCAAATAAATGCTTCACAGAGTTCAAGTAACAGACATCTCAAGGACACCAATAAGAAGAAGTGACTTGCTTGGGCCAAGAAACACAAGCAATGGACATTAGACCAGAGGAAATCTGTCCTTTGGTCTGATGAGTCCAAATTTGATATTTTTGGTTCCAATCGCCGTGTCTTTGTGAAGCGCAGAGTAGGTGAACGGATGATCTCTGCATGTGTGGTTCCCACCGTGAAGCATGGAGATGGTGTGATGGTGCTTTACTGGTGACACTGTCTGTGAGTTTTTTAGAATTCAAGGCACACTTAACCAGTTTGGCTACCACAACATTCTGCAGTGATTCACTGTCCCATCTGGGATTATCATTTGTTTTTCAACAGGACAATGACCCAACACACCTCCAGGCTGTGTAAGGGCTATTTGACCAAGAAGGAGAGTGATTAAGTGCTGCATCAGATGACCTGGCCTCCACAATCACTCAACTCAACCCACTTGAGATGGTCTGGGATGAGTTGGACCACAGAGTGAAGGAAAAGCAGCCAACAAGTGCTCAGCATATTTTGGAACTCCTTCACGACTGTTGGAAAAGCATTCCAGGTGAAGCTGGTTGAGAGAATGCCAAGAGTGTGCAAAGCTGTCATCAAAGCAAAGGGTGGCTACTTTGAAGAATCTCAAATATAAACCCCAAAATGTTTTTGGTTACTACATGATTCCATATGTGTTATTTCATAGTATTGATGTCTTCACTATTATTCAACTATGTAGAAAATAGTAAAAATAAAGAAAAACCCTTGAATGAGTAGGTGTGTTCAAACCTTTGACTAGTACTGTAGATGGCAGTAAAGATATGTTAATTTTGGGCATTTCATAGGAGCGTGATTGGACCACAAAGCTAAGACACTTATGAAAGTTTTGAGGCCAGAACACATCCTTGTGACTAGTGTTAGTTAGGTAATAAAGCAGAAATAACTTGTTCATGACTCTTTTTTGAATAGAATATCTACAATGTGATAGTTGTTTCTTCCATTCAGTGTTATCTGTTCAGCACTCCTCCTAGCTAAGGCATGTGAGACACCCCTCAGCTGGCACCTCCTGACATGGACTGCTGAGCTCACACGCGCGCTCACACACACACACACACACACACACTTGAATCATGCTCTTGGGCCTTCCCATTCTCCATGTCTCTGTACCTCTAACCCTTCTAACCCCCCGCCTCACTCCATCCACCTCTTTCTCTCGCTCTCTCTCTCTTACCCGTATGAAGTGCTGAAACCTCTTGTCTCTGGCCAGCAGTTCCTTGTACAGTTTCACAGCTTTGGGGTGGCGGCTACAGAACTCAGCATAGGCTTTCCTCATCTCATCTGCACACTGACCTGAGAACTGAAAACACACAATGGGTATCAACTCAGTCAGTGTGTGTGTGCACAATATGTTTAAATTATGCATATGTTCATTGGGTGTTTAGTATGAATGCATTCTAATGTTAATGGACGGCAAAGTTGGTACATGCGTCTAGGGTTCTGTGTGTGTGATTGTGAGTGTTCGTCCTAACGTTGAGTGTGTGTGCCCAGTGCGTTTCCTACCTGTTCAGTCAGTATATCCCCCAGTTGGTTGATAGTAAAGTTGGTACTGCTCCCGGGAGCCAGGCTGTGTGTGCGTCGTGTCATAAGCTGGGAAAGGAAACGTGTGTGTAGCGCCATCAGCTGCTCCAGACAGGGGAAGACAGCGTGCGCCACGCCCGGCTCCAGCAGTACCTCGTCCAGCATGCCCTGCCGGAACACCCCCTCCATGATCCGCAGGGTCCTCACGTGGTGGAACTCTGTCTGGATCAGCTCTGAGAGGGGCATGGAGGGCAGAACAGTCAGAGTTAGGGATATACAGTACCTTTACATACCACACAACCCACAGTGACACAAACTGGGTAGTTTGTGTTCTAGATGCTGATTGGCTGAAACAGCATTTCAGCTGTTTGTATATCAGTACATATAACAAGGGATAGAGAGAGGGAGAAAGAAAGAGATAGAAATAGAAAAGAATATAGCAAGAGAGAGAGAGAGAGCAAGAGATAGAGAGAGAGGAAGAGAGAAAGAGAGAAAGACAGAGAAATAGTGAGGAAGAGAGGTGGTGTTCTCACCATAGATGACGTCCTGTCTCTTGATGACGTCTTTGCGGTGCGTCTGCAGGTAGGAGGAGTCTACGGCCCGGCTCCATGAGTCAGCCTCAAAGTCCTTCCCCTCCCTCTCCAGTTCTTCCAACATTGCAGCATAGTACACTTCCCCCTCGTCGTTGAGGGACTCCATGGACATGGCTCTGTTTCTGAAGTTCAGGGAGTCTGTGGACTGAGACAGGATCCTCCGCAGCCCCAATGGTGAGTCGTCATTCAGATTCCTGGAAACACATTTTTGAGTTACACAACGTTTCAAACAACTTCATATCAGTGCCCTACTCGCATAGGTAAATCAATTGATGACTCTACACAGCAGCCTGCTCACCCTGCAAGGTTTTGTGTGGAGACACTCTTGGAGAGGGAGAGGCCAGAGCGGACACGGCGGGAGCCCAGAAGGGACTGACGGAGACTGTCGGACGGATAGATGGCTGAGCTGGGCCGCTCCTTCATCATAGGGGCTGGAGAAAGAGAGAGAGACAGAGAGAGTGAGGAGGGGGGGATAGAGAGAGAGACAAGGGGTTCAATTGAACTTTTCCTGTCCAAAAGGATTTAAATCCATGTGATGCAGTTAGTACCACATCCATACTGCAGTGGCATAGACCAGCCAACAGGTGGCAGCACCCCTATATTCACACGCAGAAAAGAGGCATTAATTGCGAAAGAAGAAGAGGAAATAGGATAGAAGTTGTTGAGGAAAAGAGATACTCACTTTTGGTCCTTAGTGCTACGTTTTGCAGCTCGGAGCTGTTCCTCACCAGTGCTAGCTTCTGTTGCTGCAAAACACACAGAGAAAACACGTTTAGACCAATGTCTCATCCAACAGTAAACTTTTCGAAGAATAAAAGGCCCAACTTTTGCTTTTCATGCATAAAAAAACGTTCCTTTTCCCTCTCTCCCCTCTCTTACCCTTTGTTTCATCTTGGCACAGTTGGCCAGTGTGTCTCGACAGCGGTTGTGGATGGTGACATTGCAGGCTGCAACACAGAAACACAAAGATCAATTTCCCTGACACTCCACAATATCTGTATATGCACTGTTGATTAGAAAGGCAACTAACTTCATGAAATCATGAGACTATTTTTGAGGCACTTGTCATTGTGGTCATGATGCATTGCTTCCAGAGTGACTGGTGAATACTGCTATCAAGTGAAGTTGTGAAAGGTGTCCACTCTTCCTGTTCCAGATAGGGTTATCAATGACACATTGTACATTTGATACAGGCACTGACTAATTTCTTAGTTTTTTTCCAATATCTTTTTTATTAGTTATACTATTTTGATATTGAATACTGCACTGTTTGGTAGGGCTTGCAAGTGAAGCATTTCACTGTACTTGTGCATGTGACAAATAACACAAACCTTGAAACCTATGCTTTCCGACACCAAGGAAAATGTTATCAAATCTCTCCTATGCTTCAAAACACTCCTTCTCCCCTCCTCTCTTCCCTCAGCTTCCCTTTCTCTTCATTGTTAGAGGGGCTCCACTTCCTGGTACATGTTTTCTTGACAGGAAGTTCTCCTGGAATGGCGGTGGGAGGTTGAAGGGATGTCTGAGGCAGGTTATCGGTGTGTAAGTGAGTGTGTGTGTTCTGAGTCCTGGGAGTGTTGTTGCGTCCATATGAAACGGCCTGAAAGTGTTTATGAGAGTTCTTGCCCAATACACAGGGTTGTCTTTGTTCTAAGAGCAGCCCAAGGCTAGACACACACACACAGACACACACCCACACACACAGAATCTCCCTTATAAAACTCTACATATTCCTTTACTTTAGTCTTTCCAATGTCTCCACCAAGATTACACACTTGGTACCAACGCAGGCTAAATACAGCCAAAACACTTGTCAGAAGTATGCTTTGCTTTGGTGGGGTGCATTTCCTTGGTGCCGTTCCTATTTTCAACCAACAGTTTCCACACACATGAGAGGGAACACAGGGCTAAAAATACACTATTTTCAGGGTGTGTTCTCCATAAAAGCCAACATTTTACAGAGCATGGACTCAGCTAACACACTTTCTACTTTCTACGAGAGGCACACTGTGACCCATTCATCGCTCAAACTCTCACAACACACACACACACACACTACAAACGATTTAAACATACTCAAAGCCCCTCACAAAAACACACACAGCCCCTCACACGCCACTCCTTACAGAAGGAAAAACACATCCAGTAGATGTTGTCCCCGATGCTAAAACTAACAGACTAGGCCCCTTGCTCACTAAACCAACATGCCAGCGTAGGGCCAACACTGCTGGTGCTGAAACGATGGCTGCCTTCTCCAAGGCTGGTAGAGACATCTGGAAAGTACTGTCAGACCCTTCCCCTAAAGCTCAACATCGCTGCAATGCTCGGAAAGTAGACTGGAGACTCGACAAGAGACATGGCATACTATTATAGATGTCCATATAGAGTGGATCTACAACCTAGAAATACTTTGGGCTTTCAAATACTGCCTAGAAGCCCCCCTTCCATAGGACACTATATTATTTACAGTTCACTTGTCTTTAGCTAATTATCATATTTATTTCTATGATAATACTGTACACTGAGTGTACAAAACATTATGAACACCTGCTCTTTCCATGACATAGACTGATCAAGTGAATCCAGGTGAAAGCTATGATCCCTTATTGATGTCACTTGTTAAATCCACTTTAATCAGAGTAGATGAAGGGTAGGAGACATTTTAAAGAAGGATATTTAAGCTTTGAGACAACTGAGACATAGATTGGGTATGTGTGCCATTCAGAGGGTGAATGGGCAAGACAAAAGATTTAAGTCGCACCGGTTTGTGTCAAGAACTGCAAAGCTGTTGGGTTTTTCACACTCAACAGTTTCCCATGTGCATCAAGAATGGTCCACTACACAAAGGACATCGAGCCAATTTAACACAGCTGTGGGAAGCATTGGAGTCAACATGGGCCAGCATCCCTTTTGAACGCTTTCGACACCTTGTAGAGTCCACGACTTGACGAATTGAGGCTGTTCTGAAGGGCAAAAGGGCAGCGGCGGGGGGAATTCAATATTTGAAAGGTTCTTAATGTTTTGTACACAGTGTATACCCCCCCGATTGTAATCTGTGTGTGAGTGCAATCTAGGGCCCTCAGATTATGTAAAAATGAGCCAAACAACAATGGCCTGGTCGTCTTAATCTGAGTCTTTATCTGTGTCTGAGGAGGTCATCTCACACGTACTGACACAGCGCTACGCAGAGGCTATACACATTAAGTTACACCCTGCTGGACACCCAGCAGGGCTCCTATTTGTCTGTTCATGCAGAGAACAATAAGACGTGAAGCAGGAAATAAACACGAGTTCAAATGTTGATGAAAACAAAAACAAAATGTCTTTCTCTGCAGTAATGGAATAAAGGGTCCCTGAAATGAATTTGAAATAAATAATGATAAATAAAAGATACCTGTGGACTTCATTCAAATTCAAGCCAAACATTGATGTACAATAAGAACACATATATTCATTGACTGAATACATAAGACAACATTGTAAAGGTATTGACGAGAAATCGTCCCTGAACAGGCGGTGCTACCTACTCCACACACACACACACACACACACACACACACACACACACACACACACACACACTAAACATATGTCTCCCCTGTCCCAATTCACAGGGGACCTCAGATAGCAATCCCGATGTAGGACAATGTCATGACCACGTATTAAAACATATCTGGGTCTCTGAGGAAATATGGCTCCATATCAGACCACTGTGTTAAACGGGAGAGGGATAACTGTGTTACCCTCAGCTCATTCATCACTCATTACTGTTAGGAACCACTAATGTCTGTGGACGCAGAGAGGAAGAGGGATTGAGAGTGTGTCTGTGTGCGTTCGTTCGAGCTGACCTGCCTGCCTATGTGTGTTTGTCTATGTGTGCATGCATGTGTGTGCGTCTATGTGTGCATGCATGTGTGTGCGTCTATGTGTGCATGCATGTGTGTGTGGGTGCACACGTCAGTGTGGCAGATTGCTTGTTAATCTCCCACACTCCAACTACCAGATGCACTGTTTCCAGATTACAGTCGGGGAGGGTGGTAGCAGCTGTGTATTGGGGCAAGAGGGGGAGAGAGGGGGGTTGTTTCAGATCCGCCAAACAAAGAGAAAAGCCCCTCTCTCAACAGACAGTGGGCTTCATCATAGACCTACTGTATAATCTCCTAAACCTGCACTCTGTACTGTAGTTACACTATAGCTACTTGTCATTCTCCATCTCTATATTGGGTCTGGCAGCTCTAACGGTTGTGCTACATCTGATTATAACATATTAGCAAACTGAGATGACAGTGACGCGATAACACAGGAATTAATAAAAAGGTAAAAACTGTGAAAAATATTAGTCGAGTTCAGACAAATTGACTATGACTGACCCAAGGCATGTTGCCTAAACCAATTTAGACTCTTATCTAATTTAAATCTAATCTAAATCAAATAGACTCTAGACTAAAAATATCTTAACTGGCTCAGAATTTGAATATATGAACAGAGAAGCCAACACTAAAGGGAATTCCCAACCTGAAATAGCCTCACAGCCGGCTCACACCTCAGTCCTCTTTCCTACTTTTTATTCGATTTATTTCACCTTCATTTAACCAGGTAGGCTAGTTGAGATAAGTTTGCATTTACAAAATGCGACCTGGCCAAGATAAAGCAAAGCAGTGTGACACATACAACAACACAGAGTTACATATGGAATAAACAAACATACAGTCAATAATACAATAGAAAAAGTCTATATACAGTGTGTGCAAATGAGGTAGGATAAGGGAGATAAGGCAATACATAGGCCATAGTGGCGAAATAATTACAATATAGCAATTAAACACTGGGGTGATACATGTGCAGATGTGCCTACTTGTCCCGTTCTCTCCATCTGTATCTCGCCCCCTCTCACCTCCGGTGTAGTTTACAATGATAATGTATTCATGCCCCCTTCAGCCCAATACACACACATACACACCCAGACCTGACCCTGTGAATATAATTATGCCCCCAACCCAAATCAATAGTCTATGACCAGCGTTCTATCTAAACTACAGCTGTTGTACCTCTTACCCCACCTCAATCTCTGTGCCTATCGTCTTGCTCACTCTCAAGTACCGGAACACACACAATACTCATAATCGCTCACTCACTCATACACAATACTCGTAATCACTCTCACACACACACACACACACACCCCTCTTTGGCAGCAGACATGTGTAATCACACCCCATGCCAAGAGCCTTCCCTTTCCCACCCCCATGCCCCTCTGTACCCCCTCCCTCCCTCTGTGCTCCCCTTCTCTGTCTATCTGTCTGTCTCTCTTCTCTTTTATCTCTCTCTCTCTTTGAACCTCGTCTTCAGAGCCGTAGGGGTCAAGGTAATGAGGTCGAAGATGGAGCAGCTATTTCCTCAACTTGAAGGACAATAAACTTCATCCATACATCAATATTCAATCAAAATAGGTAATTGGGTTTGATAAGACAAAAAGCATCTCTCTTTCCCTTTAGGAGTGTACGTTTGGATTGATTTAATGATAAATACAAATGTCAATCGACACTGACAGTCAATTGAATTGTCTTTGCTGTTGCTGTGGGGGCAGTGTAGTGTTGTTGCATGGTATAACGCTCGTTTCAAAATGGGTTAAGCAAAACAAAAACACAATTCTCAGTATGGACTTTCTCTTTCTATCTCAGGCAAACTCCTCTCTGTCTGTCAGTGTCATCATGCATCATCCATATGGCTTCGTCTCCTACTCTGTCTTTCTGGCTCACTTGTTTGTTAACTAATATCTCTCTCTCCCTACCCCTCTGTCTCTCTTGACCTGAGAACTGATAGCCCCTGAGGAATCTTTTCACTCAATATGTTCTCCTCTACCTCCACCTCTTCCTTCTACCCCTGTCTTTCCCCCTCGTTCTGCTACCTTTATCTGTATACCCTTCTCTCTGGGTCTTCCTCGATTTGTTTTCCCTGTTTGCCCTGGAGTCTGCTTTCTCCCACTCCACTCGCTCTCTCTTTCTACCCCAGCTGTTCCTCCAGGCCAGTGGAGAGAGGGGCAGGCCATCTGATCTGTGCTCCCCAAACACTAACACTATTGTCTGGGCCGGGCAGGGGAAGGGAGAGGGTTCTCCTAGAAGTCAACAGCTGATTGATTCTCAAAAGGAGGGAAGGAAGGAGAGAAAGAAGGGAAGGAGGGAGGGAGCAAAGAAAAACATTGAGAGGGTGCAGGAGGAATCCCCTCTCCTTTTCGCTCCCCTGCTATTCACTCTGTGTGTTTCCTTCCCTCTTTTGATCCATCTCTTTGGCTCATATGTTTCTTCTACCTTTACTGACCCACACCTCCTACCCTATATCTCCCTCTCTCTCTCCACCCTTATTGTTTGAATCTTCTTTTTCTAGACCCAATCTCTCTCTCCTACTTTTGATCACCCTTTCTATTCCCAAAGCAATTTTACACTAGACAGTCTCTCTCTCTCTCTCTCTCTCTCTCTCTCTCTCTCTCTCTCTCTCCAACCCTGGGGCAAGATGTCTGTTGGTCCACTGATCTGGTGATGCATCAATACACCAATACCCCGATAATGTTGTCGCTAATGATATTAGGCTTTTGTCTGGGCCTTGTGAGTGTATGTACTGCCTACAATAGTGTGTGTGTGTGGTACTCACTGGGGCAGCTGAGGGCCTCTTTAGCGGTGATGCTCTTGTTGCAGGCGGAACAGAGGGTGGTGGCCGACACGGTGAGGGAAGTGAAGAGGTGGCCGTTGCTGTAGCGCGCCTCCCGCTCCCGCGCCTCCTTCTCCCTCTCCTTCATCCGCTCCTTCTCTTTGTTCTGTAACCAAAGACACAAATCAGCGCCAACCGATGCAATCTGTGGATATTAACTGTTCAAAAAAAAGGCACTCTCGCTCATCTCACACTGTCAACCGTTCTGGATATTCCACAGCTGTGAGATGCTTGTCTGGTGCTCAGCTCTCCTCATACTGTATATGCAGCATGCACTTTGTTCATAGAGTAAGTTTCCCCGGATGAGGACAGCTGGTGCATGAGGAATTGTAAATGTGGTGTTTTCAGGAAAAGTCTCTCTCTCCCTCCCACTCAGATAGATTGACAGCCTGAGGACTGTCTTTAATCTCATTGTTACACTACAGGGCTCTCCATGCTGCCTCAGCATAACTCAAGTGCATTCAGCGTGAAAGTGTATTCCGTGTGTGCGTGTGTATGTTAGCAATTGCGAGTGCATGTGTCCTTGTGCATCTAAGAATGTGTGTGTGTGCACTATGCTAATTAGTGTAGGTGCATGTGCGTGCATTTACAATTGTGTAGGTGACTAAAATGTGAATGTTCCGGTGTTACTTCGCCTCTGTAATATCCAGCTGTTCCTATCATGGTGCCTTATTTTATACCACACATTTTAATTCCAGCCTGTCTGTCTGTGTCCAGACCACAGCACCAGTCTATGTTGCTGGCTGTGACTCTGGCTGTGCTGCTAAATAAGCAGGATGGTCAGGTACCAAACAGCTTCTAACAGCCAGTGGCCTTTTAGTCACAAACGAATCTCCTGATGTTGTGAACACAGACAAAGTAGTCAAATCTTCAGTGGCTTTTTCCTTAATGCTCTCAGCTAATTATCAACTCAACAACACGTGGTGTTACGATGAGGTTGTGTATCCACTGTAGCGAGAGTATATGACTTACAGGTGCCTCCAGTAGGTTCTCAGTAAGCACTTTAGGCAATTATTTATGTTCAAGAGGATAACTGCCATCAAATTTGTTTTGGAAATGAATCTAAATGCTATTGCATGTCATATAATCCTTGTGCACAACTGCTAATGCTACCAAAACAAACAGAACAAAAGCTGTTTTCAAATACACAGGTCTATTATCTGAAATGATGCCTTTTGATACTGGTTGAACTGTATTTTCTAGAATATTGAGATACGGCATGATCAACAAAGCACTTTGCCAGAGTTTGTAATAGTAGGGTAGTAGTAACAGTAGTACTACACTCTTAGAAAATATGCGTTATCTAGAACCTAAAAGGGTTATTTGCCTGTCCCCATAGGAGAATTCTTTGAAAAACCCTTTTTGGTTCGAGCTCGGATCCTTTTTGGTTCTATGTAGAACCCTTTCTACATAGAACCCTTTCTACATAGAACCCAAAACGGTTATAACTGAAGAAACCTTTTGGAACCCTTTTCTCTAAGAGTGTAGACTTCAGACCCTTGACGTACACATAAGGAAAGCTAACCCTGTTGGTTTATCATTTTTTTTTAACCTTTATTTAACTAGGCAAGTCAGTTAAGAACAACTTCTTATTTTAAATGACGTCCTAGGAACAGTGGGTTAACTGCCTTGTTCAGGGGCAGAACGACAGATTTGTACCTTGTCAGCTCTGGGATTTGAACTTGCAACCTTTTGGTTACTAGTCCAACGCTCTAACCACTAGGCTACCCTGCCGCCCCAGGCAGCAGAGGGGTTTAACCCCCTCACCGGAATGTGCCACACAACTATAATGTTATCGGAAAGAGGAAGAGAAATAACTAAAATAAGGATTTGTCAGGGGTTCCTTTGAGAACCTAAACAAAAGGCCTGGGTCCCCCATTGCGTATAGCTCATTCAGGTCATGTCCTCCATTTATTTATTTTTCCTTTATTTAACTAGGCAAGTCAGAGGTGAAAATGGTGGAAAGAGACTCAAGGGTATGGACATATAGGACACATTGACACATGCAACATGCTGGTGTGATGACTAGCTATAATTGTGACGCTGTAATGATGGTGGAATGAGGTGAGGTGGGCAGGGAGACTGCTTAGGTCCAGGAAAGTGGGTCCACTTACAGACCCTCATGTCTAAACAAACTAACCCACATTTACATTCACTCCGTTTTGAAGAGGAAGGAAACAGGTGCACAATTTGGCACTGGGCACCAAGCCGATGCTTGGTAAATCTTTCTAAGCTTCTCGGTAGAATTAATCCATAGAGTTTAACTGCATCCATGTAGGGTCCATCGTCTAGCAACTCCTACTGTTCAGTATGTCTGAGGCGGGCTGGCTTTAATGGTGGTAGGATGAGCACTGCAGCAGCATGCTCTAATCCACTCTGTCCCCCGCAGAGCAGAGGTAGGTTAGTAGACTGTTACCAAACTGTCTCCCTCGCCATTATTAATGCACAGTCAGCTCCCTCAGTCAAGACCATCTTATTAAGACCTTTTTCTATAGAACTGACTCTTACGCTAGATATCTGGCACACTGACTGAATTTCTCTGAATTTCCCCCTCCCCCTATCCATTGCTCTTACACATTCGCTCCATCTCTCTCTCTCGCTCTTTCGATTCCTCTCTTCTTGTCTCTCTATCCTACCCTCCTTATCACGCTCCTCTACAGTGGATTAACAGACTGGATTAGAATCATCTGACTCAGGGCGGATAGGGGATGGTGTGAAAGACGAGAAAGATAGATAGTGAGCGATAGGAAGAGAGAGAGAGAGAGAGAGAGAGAGAGAGAGAGAGAGAGAGAGAGAGAGAGAGAGAGAGAGAGAGAGAGAGAGAGAGAGAAGAGAGTAAGATTCCTAAGAGCATTTAATTGAGGGAAAGAATGCCATAATGCAGTTTTTGAAGAGCGACGCTGCTGGTAAATGGTTATCAAATGGGTGTAATGACTTTTTAATGAAAAGAGGGTGGGGAAGTGGGGAGGAAGAGAGAAGCTGCTGTTTTAGACCAGGGATTAGTAGATACTATTAAGGGGCGGATTAGGCCACAGACTTAACCTCTGTCCAAGCCTTCCAGATATCTAACCTTACTCCACTGTGGAATTTACACTGCTTGGTGGATGAGCAGAGGACAAGGCCTTCTTACTCTCTCTCTATTTTGTCTCTCTCTCCCTCTACTCAATTCAAAAGTCTTTATTGGCATGACAATAGCCATATCACAAGGAAAAGGCTAGGAAGTATGACTGGGAAATGATGTACTATGAAGAAATTAAGAGTTTATTTCCAAAACGCTATATCCATGTTTTCATCAGAAATGGTTGCTTCTGGGTACCGTCATGTGTGTGTAAAATATTACTGTTCTCAGATGTTTTATTCATAGATTTTAGATGTGTATGAAAATGTGTTTAGCTGGAATGGAATGTTCATATCCTGTATATTTGACTGTGATATGTGCCAAGCTAAGTGACTTGCCGAGTTAAATAAAAAACAAATATATAAATGAATCCACTTAAGAGCACCTGCTAAATGAATAAAATGTAAAACTCATAACTGTATTGACAAAAAAAATGCATTCATTGTTTTTATATTGATGCCCCAAATGCATAATTTGTACAGTTCTTTTAACCTAGCAGTGCCACTTATTTCTCTGAGAGTGAGGTGGATATGCAGCATTTTGCAAAAAAAAAAGCGTCATTATTTGTCTCTCTGAAATGAAACCATCAAGTGATCGATTTTGAACAAATACATGTCTATCATTTAACACCACCATACCATAAATAGATAGTGAAAAAAACCACTCCAATCTCTTTCATAATTTCTTTAAAACAATAAAAGATAATTTACCAACATTTCTGAATAAGGATATACACTGAGTGTACAATACATTAGGAACACCTTCCTAATATTGAGTTGAACCCTCTTTTGCCCTCACAACTGCCTCAAGTCGAGACATGAACTCAAGGTGTCGAAAGCGTTCCACAGGGATGCAGGCCCATGTTTACTCCAATGCTCCCCACAGTTGTGCCAAGTTGGCTGGATGTCCTTTGGGTGGTGGACCATTCTTGATACACATGGGAAAATGTTATGCATGAAAAACCTAACAGCGTTGCAGTTGTTGACACACTCAAACCGGTGCACCTGGCACCTATTACCATACCCCGTTCAAAAGGCACTTAAATATTTTGCCTTGCCCATTCACCCTCTAAATGGCACACATACACAATCCATCTCTCAATTGTTTCAAGGCTTTAAAATCTTTCTTTAACCGGTCTCCTCCCCTTCATCTACATGGATTCAAGTGGATTTGACATCAATGTGACATCAGTAATGAATCATAGCTTTCACCTGGTCAGTCTATGTCATGGAAAGAGCAGCTGTTCTTAATGTTTTGTACACTCAATGTACAGTCCCTCTCCCCTGCTCCTCTACCCCCTCTCCTCTCTCATAGAATTCCCCTGTATCAGATATCTGTCCTTGGCTGACCTTCAGACTATCTGGATGCCAAAATAGAGCTAATGGTAAAAATCTGTAGTCGACTTGTTTTTAAACTGTCTCTCCCGTGCCCCTGGCCAGTTTGAGAGGAGACCATATCACCGTGTGTTGAGTTAATCAGCCTAAGGAGGCCTCTAGGATCCATGACCCCACCACCGTCAGACGTCATCCCCCCCACCACAAGACCAACAAACCCTGTGAGATAACACCCTATCTGGCTGCACAAGCTTTATAGGATCGACTTCACAGTAATGATCAGACGAAGGGCTAGGGATTCAATCAAACATGTACTACGGAATATTTGATTGTGTTAGAAATATCACAATGAAAAAAAGGCTATCATCACCAAACAGGATGATAAACCAAGATGACATCTTAATACCTGTATTTTTACATCCATGTTTCAAAATAAGATGAGATACTTCAGACATGTGCGTCAACAGAGAATGAGTATCCTGCACAAGGCCATAAAATCAGTATACAATTCTCACCTGGGGATTACAAACCAGTTTTCCTTCAGGTCACAAGCCTCTACCCTAACCACCACTATGCCATATAACAGTATCCCAGTCTGAACTCTGACCCCAGACAGATAAGACACAGAGAGAAAAGAGCTGTTAACATGCTTCTATGGTGAACAACACAAACAACCAGCAGGTCAATAAACCTGCTACGGGGGAGTGTTCAGAAAAATGTATGATGAGGGCAAGGTTCCTTGTTATTTTGGATGGGCGAGTCTATTGTAGCCTTTGTCTCTTAGTGGTTGAAGAGCACCTTTGGCCAAATTCAGCCAGCCAGTGTGTAACATGGCTAATCCTTTGTTTCGTAAATTCTTATTAGACTGGTAATGGTGTCTATATAAGGTGGCATGTATTACTTTTTTTAGATGGAAGGAAGTGACCTAATTGGTTTACTGTAAGCAATGAAGCTTGGGTATGCTGCTGGGATCTGGCTTTATTGATGCTAATGGTTAACCAAGAGGATGGCATGACCAAGAATCTAGCCAAATAGATACAGATACACAGTGCTAGGCAGTTAACATTGAGTTCTGTGTGTATGCAAAGACATATACTGAGCAAAAATATAAATGCAACATGTAACAATTTCAAAGATCCACTTGGGAGCAAGGCCCACCCACTGGGGAGCCAGGCCCAGCCAATCAGAATGAGTTTTCCCCCACAAAAGGGCTTTATTGGCAGAAAAGTTTTTTGTGCGTATGGAACACTTCTGGGATCTTTCAAACCAGCTTATGATACATGTTGCGTTTATATTTTTGTTCAGCATGAAATAAAATAAATAGAATGGACATTACTATTTAAAGCAATTGTCAAAATGTTTTTATGCCACACGTCCATTTCTGAGGAGTCAGTTTCCAAACGTCAACCAGTTTTCCTGCCGCAACAATAACACTTCATATTTACCATGACACTTCTACAAAGCCTAGCATTCCTGAGTCATATATATTCTTCTCTTTCTATGAAGGGTGCTATCTTAAAGTGACAAGACTCAGGAAGTCTCTGTTCCTCTTCAGACAGTGATATTGGCATCTGTTGTTTTCAGGGGACTGAACTCATGTGCATATTGCCTGAGCCATACTCAACCAAATGTAAATCAAAACTAGACATTGAAATTACGTCTGTGCCCAGTGGGAAGTTCTGATCAACTAGGAATTTGAACCATAGGCCTTTTAGTAACTATATGACTGGTAAGTATAGCATGGATGCTGTAAACATAAATGTTTATTAACTTATAACAAATAAGTGTTCAATAAAATAATGTTTATAAATGCACTAAGACTAAAAATGCATTCATCACGTATTGCACATAATGTAGCTCATAACACTGATTCAATGCTGAAATAAATGATAATGCTTTGTTTTGATGTGAAGGCCCATTATTGCTCTCCCTTAAGTAACTCATTATCCACACAGTGTAGTCATAAGTTATTACAGCCAGACACTAACAAGCTTGGCTGATCCTTGTTCCGGTTGACTGAATAGCTTTGGGTGTGTCCTCTCCTCTGTTTATGTTTCATGTATTCTTTTTGCCGACACACTTTCAACCCAGGGTATACAGTGGCTTGCAAAAGTATTCACCCCCCTTGGCATTTTTCCTATTTTGTTGCCTTACAACCTGGAATTAAAATTGATTTATTGGGGGTTTGTGTCATTTTATTTACACAACATGCCTACCACTTTGAAGATGCAAAATATTTTTTCTTGTGAAAAAACAAGACAAAAAAACAGAAAACTTAAGCGTGCATAACTATTCACCCCCCCCAAAGTCAATACTTTGTAGAAACACCTTTTGCAGCAATTACAGCTGCAAGTCTCTTGGGGTATGTCTCTATAAGCTTGGCACATCTAGCCACTGGGATTTTTGCCCATTCTTCAAGGCAAAACTGCTCCAGCTCCATCAAGTTGGATGGGTTCTGCTGGTGTACAGCAATCTTTAAGTCATACCACAGATTCTCAATTGGATTGAGGTCTGGGCTTTGACTAGGCCATTTCCAAGACATTTAAATGTTTCCCCATAAACCACTCAAGTGTTGCTTTAGCAGTATGCTTAGGGTCATAGTCCTGCTGGAAGGTGAACCTCCATCCCAGTCTCAAATCTCTAGGAAAACTGAAACAGGTTTCCCTCAAGAATTTCCCTGTATGTAGCACCATCCATCATTCCTTAAATTCTGACCAGTTTCCCAGTCCCTGCCGATGACACATCCTCGGGTGATGAGAGGTTTTGGGTTTATGCCAGACATAGCGTTTTCCTTGATGGCCAAAAAGCTCATTTTTAGTCTCATCTGACCAGAGTACCATCTTTCATATGTTTGGGGAGTCTCCCACATGCCTTTTGGCGAACACCAAACGTGTTTGCTTATTTTCTTCTTTAAGCAATGGCTTTTTCTGGCCACTCTTCCGTAAATCCCAGCTCTGTGGAGTGTACGGCTTAAAGTGGTCCTAAGGACAAATACTCTAAATAGCTTTGCAGCTACTTCCTTATCTTTGGTCTCTTTGTTGCCTCTCTGATTAATTCCCTCCTTGCCTGGTCCATGAGTTTTGGTGGGCGGCCCTCTCTTGGCAGGTTTGTTGTGGTGCCATATTCTTTCCATGTTTTAATAATGGATTTAATGGTGCTCCGTGGGATGTTCAAAGTTTCTGATATTTTTTTGTAACCCAATCCTGATCTGTACTTCACCACAACCTTGTCCCTGACCTGTTTGGAGAGCTCCTGGTCTTCATGGTGCCACTTGCTTGGTGGTGCCCCTTGCCTTTCAGAACATGTGTATATACAGTGGGGAAAAAAAGTATTTAGTCAGCCACCAATTGTGCAAGTTCTCTCACTTAAAAAGATGAGAGAGGCCTGTAATTTTCATCATAGGTACACTTCAACTATGACAGACAAAATGAGGGAAAAAAATCCAGAAAATCACATTGTAGTATTTTTAATGAATTTATTTGCAAATTATGGTGGAAAATAAGTATTTGGTCACATACAAACAAGCAAGATTTCTGGCTCTCACAGACCTGTAACAACTTCTTTAAGAGGCTCCTCTGTCCTCCACTCGTTACCTGTATTAATGGCACCTGTTTGAACTTGTTATCAGTATAAAAGACACCTGTCCACAACCTCAAACAGTCACACTCCAAACTCCACTATGGCCAAGACCAAAGAGCTGTCAAAGGACACCAGAAACAAAATTGTAGACCTGCACCAGGTTGGGAAGACTGAAGCTGCAATAGGTAAGCAGCTTGGTTTGAAGAAATCAACTGTGGGAGCAATTATTAGAAATGGAAGACATACAAGACCACTGATAATCTTCCTCGATCTGGGGCTCCATAAGATCTCACCCGTGGGGTCAAAATGATCACAAGAACGGTGAGCAAAAATCCCAGAACCACACGGGGACCTAGTGAATGACCTGCAGAGAGCTGGGACCAAAGTAACAAAGCCTACCATCAGTAACACACTACGCCGCCAGGGACTCAAATCCTGCAGTGCCAGACGTGTCCCCTGCTTAAGCCAGTACATGTTCAGGCCCGTCCTGAAGTTTGCTAGAGAGCATTTGGATGATCCAGATGAGGATTGGGAGAATGTCATATGGTCAGATGAAACCAAAATAGAACTTTTTGGTAAAAACTCAACTCGTCGTGTTTGGAGGACAAAAATGCTGAGTTGCATCCAAAGAACACCATACCTACTGTGAAGCATGGGGTGGAAACATCATGCTTTGGGGCTGTTTTTCTGCAAAGGGACCAGGACGACTGATCCGTGTAAAGGAAAGAATGAATGGGGCCATGTATCGTGAGATTTTGAGTGAAAACCTCCTTCCATCAGCAAGGGCATTGAAGGTGAAACGTGGCTGGGTCTTTCAGCATGACAATGATCCCAAACACACCGCCCGGGCAACGAAGGAGTGGCTTGGTAAGAAGCATTTCAAGGTCCTGGAGTGGCCTAGCCAGTCTCCAGACCTCAACCCCATAGAAAATCTTTGGAGGGAGTTGAAAGTCCGTGTTGCCCAGCGACAGCCCCAAAACAGCACTGCTCTAGAGGAGATCTGCATGGAGGAATGGGCCAAAATACCAGTAACAGTGTGTGAAAACCTTGTGAAGACTTACAGAAAACGTTTGACCTCTGTCATTGCCAACAAAGGGTATATAACAAAGTATTGAGATAAACTTTTGTTATTGACCAAATACTTATTTTCCATCCTAATTTGCAAATAAATTCATAAAAAATCCTACATTGTGATTTTCTGGATTTTTTTTTTCCTCATTTTGTCTGTCATAGTTGAAGTGTACCTATGATGAAAATTACAGGCCTCTCTCATCTTTTTAAGTGAGAGAACTTGCACAATTGGTGGCTGACTAAATACTTTTTTTCCCCACTGTATACTGAGATCATGTGACAGATCATGTGATTGCACACAGGTGGACTTTATTTAACTAATTGTGTGACTTCTGAAGGTAATTGGTTGCACCAGATTTTATTGATGTATTACAACCTTCATTGAAAAGGGGTGAATACAAATGCACACACCACCTTCCCGCTTTTTATTTTTTAAAACAAGTTATTGTTATCATTTCCCTTCACAAATTTTGACTATTTTGTGTATGTCAATTACATGAAATCCAAATAAAAATCCATTTAAATTACAGGTTGTAATACAACAAAATAGGAAAAAACGGGATGAGTACTTTTGCAAGGCACTGTATTGAGAGCATAAACCTGAAAGTGAGAAGCGTTAAACTGTGTGATGTCCACTCACTGAAGCGAGATCAGCGCAGTCTAATCTGAGGGGGAATAAGTGGTCAACTCAGAATGACATCTCTAACTAATGATGAGATAGAAAGTCATTAGTGCACAAAGGAACAGAAACACATACAGCAGATTCACAGAATATCTGCATACAGAAACTTGAGTTGAATCAGAAAACAAATGTAAACGTGACGCTATTGATATAGGTTGAAATTTACGGGGACATATGCCAGTGGTCCCCAATGAGATTATGTTCCTCAAATTACATATGTAAACAATCAAAAACCATTGTGCCTTTATTCGAGTTGAGCCAACTAAACCAAGGTGTGTCAGGCAGGAAGGGCTGTCCTGTGCGTATTGCGACATCACAGGAAAGTGGACTGCCAGAGCAGAGTTAGTGGTAGTCAGCACATGGACATACACTGGGAGAACAAAGCCCTTTTGCCTTTGCTTGCTACACAATCGGTCTGCGGCAGCCCAGGATCTCCTTCAAGTTAACCCTGTGTCATGTGTGAAGAGGGTCAGTCCCTCTGTTCTAGGAGAGGATGAAAGGGGGTCTTATTCAAATCAAATTTTAATTGTCAAATACACATGGTTAGCAGATGTTAATGCGAGTGTAGTGAAATGCTTGTGCTTCTAGTTCCGACCATGCAGTAGTATCTAACAAGTAATCTAACAATTTCACAACAACTACCTTATACACACACAAGTGTAAAGGAATGAATAAGAATATGTACATATAAATATATGGATGAGCGATGGCCGAACGGCATAGGCAAGATGCAGTAGATGGTATAGAGTACAGTATATACATATGAGATGAGTAATGTAGGATATGTAAACATTATATAAATGGCAATGGGAGAGAGTGTGCTTGCTACTGTCCCCTGTAGCAGAGAGTGTGAGGCTGAGAGAGTCAGAGCCCTGGTTAATGGGCCATAAACAATGCGCTTGTCTGTTGTCTCTCTCATTTCAAATGACATCAGCAGAATAGAGTGACAAAAAATGATATGTAATGGTTAATTAAATATCCTCAGAACGACCTTTGTGAACAAGCACAGTCACCAATCCCCATAGCACGTTTGAGTGACAGTAAAACGAGTGATGGAATAGCTACACTATGAAGTGTCGCAGCTTGATGAGATAATCAATAGCAAGGAGCAACATGGAGAGTCTGCCTCAACCCAACAAAAAGGAGTGAAGGTATAAAGGTATACACTGTCTAGACAAATATATGTCCTAGGAGGAGATGGAGGATTACTAACAGAGAGAGGTGAGTAAGAGGGAGAGAGAGAATGAAACAGCGATACCTAGGAAAGAGGGAGAGGCCTGGAGGGTAAGATCCACAAGAGCAGGAGGCTGAAACGAGTGATGGAGAAAAAGAGAGACCTAAGCAAGAAATAAAATGGACCTGGGATGAAGGGGGAGGGGGGAGGGAAAAGAAAAGGCAGACAGATGGAGAAACGGATACAGGGGGAAAAGAGAACCCCAGAGAGAGGTAGAGAGATAGAGCGTGATGTGGCGAGGAAACAAAAGAGGAGAAGAGAATACCTGGCACAGCGAGAGCCTAGCAGGTAACTGGATTTCAGTGTGTATTGATGGAGGAACAAAGAAATAGAGACCAGACAAAGAACACAAAGAGAGATGGAGAAACTGGAGACACTGGGGAAGAGAACTACTGCATGTGTTTAGAACTCTATCCTAAGGGTTACTAAATGTATCGGAAAAAGACATTGAGTGTGTGGATCCATAGTTCTCATCTTAGTGTGTGCGTGTGCATGTGTGTGCATTCAGTACGTGCATGCATATGTGTGTGCGCGTTTGTGTGGCAGCAAAGGGGAGGTATGGCTCTAGTATTTTTGTGCTGTATGTGTGTGTGGTCGTGGGGAAGGTGGTCATTATAATAGCGTGAATGTATCCATCCTTTGCATGTTCCTGTGGTTGAGGAGACTATAGATGTAGGACCTTAATTTGAGACAGTTTGCTACACCAGGAAAATAATCCTGCATTAACAGGAAATGTGAATTATAATTCACAGAAATATTTTGCAGGGGTTGATATTGTTTTTTATTAGGGCAAATCAAGCCTTTTTAAACCTTCAAGTTTGCATTTCCTACTGTGCAGTAAAATTCGCAGCAACAAAAGAGTGATCAAATAAAGATCCTACATCTGTATCAGAGACAGATGGCATCCATCATGAGGCTTAGTACACTATGACCTTGATGATGTGAGGCGAGCCCACATGCCCACACAGTTCTGTGGGAAAATTAATGTCTGCCCTCTAGTTAGCGCCTGACTGTCCCAAGGGCACATTCATTAATAACGAGTACAGCTACACACCCACACCTACACCCACACGTAGGATCATAATTTGCTCACCCTGTTGCAGGAGAACTTTCCTGCAATGCACAACATTTAAAACTTGAAATGTATTTGGGGTTTAAAAGGCTTCTGAAGTTTGTAATTTCCATTTAGTAATTTCAGACTTGATTTTCCGTTTGCGAAAAACGTACCAACCCCTACAAAAATGTCCATTCATTATAATCTACATAATAATTCAAATTTCCTGTTGTTGAAGGATTATTTTCCTGCTGTACCAAACTGGCTCAAATTAAGATCCTACATCTGTACACACACATATTATATACACACAAACTGACTTACGGAACAATTCCTTACAAAAGGTACAGCACACATAAACAGTAGAGAGTTATTGCACAGTAGGAGTCCACATACCAGTGTTTTATGGTTACAACCATTTCCACCACTACAACATAAAATAACAGAGGCATCTTCATCAGGGAAAATCTGTTTTTCGTAATAAATAAACATATTAAATCCTTATTTTTTTTTGCTAACTATCAACTAAATCAAATCGTATTAGTCACATGCGCCGAATACAACAGGTGTAGACGTTACAGTGAAATGCTCACTCACAAGCCCCTAACCAACAATGCAGTAAAAAGAAAATACAGAGAACAATAAGAAATAAAAGTAACAAGTAATTAAAGAGCAGCAGTAAAATAACAAAAGCGAAGACTAATCTCAGCAAAAAAAGAAATGTCCCTTTTTCAGGACCCTGTCTTTCAAAGATAATTTGTAAAAATCTAAATAACTTCACCGATCTTCATTGTAAACGGTTTAAACACTGTTTCCCATGCTTGTTCAATGAACCATAAACAATTAATGAACATGCACCTGTGGAACGGTCGTTAAGACACTAACAGCTTACAGACGGTAGGCAATTAAGGTCACAGTTATGAAAACTTAGGACACTAAAGAGGCCTTTCTACTGATTCTGAAAAACACCAAAAGAAAGATGCCCAGGGTCCCTGCTCATCTGCGTGAACGTGCCTTAGGCATGCTGCAAGAAGGCATGAGGACTGCAGATGTGGCCAGGGCAATAAATTGCAATGTCCGTACTCTGAGACGCCTAAGACAGCGCTACAGGGAGACAGGACGGACAGCTGATCGTCCGCACAGTGGCAGACCACGTGTAACAACACCTGCAGAGGATTGGTTCATCCGAACATCACACCTGCGGGAGAGGTACAGGATGGCAACAACAACTGCCGAGTTACACCAGGAACGCACAATCCCTCCATCAGTGCTCAGACTGTCCACAATAGGCTGAGAGAGGCTGGACTGAGGGCTTGTAGGCCTGTTGCAAGGCAGGTCCTCACCAGACATCACCGGCAGCAACGGCGCCTATGGGCACAAACCAACCGTCGCTGGACCAGACAGGACTGGCAAAAAAGTGCTCTTCACTGACGTGTCGCGGTTTTGTCTCACCAGGGGTGATGGTCGGATTCGCGTTTATCGTCTAATGATAATGAATTACACCGAGGCCTATACTCTGGAGCAGGATCGATTTGGAGGTGGAGGGTCCGTCATGGTCTAGGGCGGTGTGTCACAGCATCATCGGACTGAGCTTGTTGTCATTGCAGGCAATCTCAACGCTGTGCGTTACAGGGAAGACATCCTTCTTCCTCATGTGGTACCCTTCCTGCAGGCTCATCCTGACATGACCCTCCAGCATGACAATGCCACCAGCCACACTGCTTGTTCTGTGCGTGATTTCCTGTAAGACAGGAATGTCAGTGTTCTGCCATGGCCAGCGAAGAGCCCGGATCTCAATCCCATTGAGCACGTCTGGGACCTGTTGGATCGGAGGGTGAGGGCTAGGGCCATTCCCCTCAGAAATGTCTGGGAACTTGCAGGTGCCTTGGTGGAAGAGTGGGGTAACATCTCACAGCAAGAACTGGCAAATCTGGTGCAGTCCATGAGGAGGAGATGCACTGCAGTACTTAATGAAGCTGGTGGCCACATCAGATACTGACTGTTACTTTTGATTTTGACCCCCCTTTGTTCAGGGACACATTATTCCATCTGTTAGTCACATGTCTGTGGAACTTGTTCAGTTTATGTCTCAGTTGTTGAATCTTATGTTCATACAAATATTTACATATGTTAAGTTTGCTGAAAATAAATGCAGTTGAGGGGACGTTTCTTTTTTTGATGTTTATATACAGGGGGTGTACCGGTACAGAGTCAATGTGCAGGGGCACCGGTTAGTTGAGGTAATATGTACATGTAGGTAGAGTTATTAAAGTGACTATGCATAGATGAAAACAACAGAGAGTAGCAGTGGTGTAAAAGAGGGGGCAGTGCAAATAGTCTGGGTAGCCATTTGAATAGATGTTCAGGAGTCTTATGGCTTGGGGGTAGAAGCTGATTAGAAGCCTCTTGGACCTAGACTTGGCACTCCAGTACCGCTTGCCGTGCGGTAGCAGAGAGAACAGTCTATGACTAGGGTGTCTGGAGTCTGACAATTTCTAGGGCCTTCCCCTGACAGCGCCTGGTATAGAGGTCCTGGATGGCAGGAAGCTTGGCCCCAGTGATGTACTGGGCCATTTGCACTACCCTCTGTAGTGCCTTGCGGTCGGAAGCCGAGCAGTTGCCATACCAGGCAGTGATGCAACCAGTCAGGATGCTCTCGATGGTGCAGCTGTAGAACCTTTTGAGGATCTGAGGACCCATGCCAAATATTTTCGGTCTCCTGAGGGGGAATAGGTTTTGTCGTGCCCTCCTCACGACTGTCTAGGTGTGCTTGGACCATGTTAGTTTGTTGGTGATGTGGACACCAAGGAACTTGAAGCTCTCAATCTGCTCCACTGCAGCCTCGTCAATGAGAATGGGGGCATGCTCGGTCCTCTTTTTCCTGTAGTCCACAATCATCTCCTTTGTCTTGATCACGTTGAGGGAGAGGTTGTTGTCCTGGCACCACACGGCCAGGTCTCTAACCTCCTCCCGATAGGCTGTCTCGTCGTTGTCGGTGACCGCAGGACAAAACATAAAATGGAATGCTCTTGGGCGTTGTTAGCCTACTAAACAGAGGGTTACTACTGTTTTCACTGAAGTATATTCCAGTTTAGTGCACCTCTTCAATTCAAAATGATAATCCCTGATAGAAGAGTGCCTTTTTGTCCGTCTGTGATGAGGACGGAGGAGACCGAGCTCAGATGGTAGGCCATGTTATTTCAGCTCCAGCTGTGATAACTATCTATGCCCAGACAGTCATTTCAGCATGGTCACAGGGAGCCATCACAGGCTATGTGCTAATATTAATTTATATTAGTGATTGGGGAAAAAAATCTATACAGTTACATATCGCAATATACATTTTGGACAAAATTATATCAATATTTGACTCCAGCCCTAATTTATAGTCTCCTTTTATGTATTTTCCACTGATAGGTACGACTAGATAGGTTTTCACTAGTAATCCTTCTTTTCAGATCAGTGCTTATTAAAGCCAGGATTATGTGATGAAGCTACAGTATTTCAGTCTGTTGGGTAATTACTGTAGCAGACTCAACCCAGTAGCAGCCACTCAGGGGAAGTGTGAGGGGGGAACTGGGGCTATTGACTGGGTCATCTGGTTCACACAGGGTGTTGTTTGTTTTAAGAAGCTCTCTGATGAGTTCACTTCCTGTGACTCTGGCTTTAGTTAGTTTGGGTTCCACCCCTGACCCCCACTCAGTCACCTCTAGTGGGGGTTTCACAAAGGCAATGCTAAGACTCCAAAGAAAACACCTGTAATAGAATGCTAGTTATTGCAACACCCAAACCTCTTATACAAAGTACTTTACCTACAGACTACTAAGCACCCCTCCCCCATCCATATTTCTCCTAAATGTTTTCTTTCCTCCCTCTCTTTTGTCCTCCTTTGTAACCACTCGCTATCCTGACAACTCAAACTGAAGTCTTCTGCTGCTCCATGACCGCGGAGAAGAAACGTTAGTGGGGGCATGGCGTTTGGCTGGAGCTATGCGGCTGAGTAGCCAGCCAAACCTGTCGCTCTCCTCTTCCTCAATCTCTAATCCTCCTTCTCTCCTGCTCTCTCACTTTCTCTCCTCCCTCCCTATGTGATTGGTCCATTCCCCTACCAGTCTAGTCAGCTGCTGTGAGGTGAACCCATTGTCCGTTACCAGGCTGACTGGGAGAACATCCCCCTAAAGCAACACTGTTTACACAGGTGCAGTCACACACTGGTGACCACAATGACAGTGTGTGCGCGTGTGTGATCTGTCGACAGAACCTGAGATGGTGTGTCCATGTGATTATGTCTCTGTTGGGTGTTAAAGTGTGTGTGGGGGCACACTTTTAAGTGTTAAAACAGGCCTTAGCCTCATGGGAAGAGCTTTTCATGCGTAGTAGTAACCCATGAACATAAGTGTTTGTGTGCGTGCATGTACGTTGTATAGTGTATGGTCTGTTTTGTCACATGACTGAGCGGTTCAGGCCCATTAACTGCAGACATATGATGCATGTCCACTTTATGAGTCTGCACTGAAGAATGGCCTCTCTACGGCACTGTCTGAAACGGAAGCTGATCTAGGACTGGGACCAAATAAAATACCATGAATGGAACCAACAGGTCACCATTTAACCTTAATGAATAACAATTTGGAAGTATACATGACGCTTTGACAGGTAAAACATAATATTTTAGATATTTTGAGTTTTAAGAGTACATAATGACATCCGCTCACTTGTTTCCCCACTTGTATTGTTGTCTTTCAGTATGTCACATACAGATGTAGGATCTTAATTTAATCATTCTTTTGCTGCTGAGAATTTTTCTGCACAACAGGAAATGCAAACTTGTAGTATAGTTGAGGTTTAAAAAGGCTTTTAAAGTTCGTGCGTTCTACTTTAAACCACTTAGGGATCATTGGCGCGCTAGCGGGCCTTTCCCGACACTACCCAGTGAAACGTAAGGTGCCAAATTCAAAATCCAAAAGTTGAATTATTAAACATTCATCAATATACAAGTGTTGCATAGTCATCAAAAGCTCTGATTCTTGGCAATATCACAGCGGTCAGATTTCAAAAAGGCTTTACGGCGAAAGCACAACATTTGATTGTTTGAGGATAGCACCTCTCATATTTAAGCATTAGCATAAATTCATAACCAGCGCGGGTCTCACAAAACCCATATAAGAGCTCAAATAAATCACTTACCTTCCGAAGAACTTCTGCTGAGGGCATCATCCCAAGTGTCCAAGGAAGACATCCAATGGTTCTTTTGTTAGAAAAAGTAATTTGTTATATCCATAAATCTCAGTTTGGTTGGCGCGTTATGTTCAGAAAATCCACCGTCGAGTCGCCCGTTGTACAGTGAAGAGAAAGCTTCTTTAGGTTTCCTTTTATGAATATTAACGATTATATTTCACTCGGATGATATCCTAAACGATATAAAAGTCTCGTGTCCAGAAAAAGTTATTGACATCCGTGGTGCCTTCACTATTTCTTCTTCCTTTCGGTTCTGTTCAATGATAAAGCCTTCAAACACTGTCTAAAGACTGTTGAGATCTAGTGGAAGCCATAGGTACTGCAATCTGGGAGCTATTATACATGGATTTCAATAGGAAGCTTACAAAACTGAGGAAATGTCACAACAACAACAAAAAATCTGGACTGAAATTCCTCTGGTTTTCGCCTCATATCAGTTCTGTTATACTCACAGACATTATTTTAACAGTTTTAGAAGCTTCAGAGTGTTTCCTATCCAATAGTACTAATTATGTGCATATCCTAGTTTCTGGGCCTGAGTGGCAGGCATTTTACTTTGGGCATGCCAGACTCTCCAAAACCGTCACCACTGCTGATGATGCCTAAAGATTTAAAATGTCAGACTTGATTTGCTGTAACAATTTTCAACTCCTAAAAACAATGTATGTTCTATCCATTGTGATTCAATGGTCTCCGTCTGTCTCCCCTCATTGGGCTGCAGATCTGAAGAAGGAATGGATACAGGTCATAAGTCATATTGGCAGACCGGGGGGAGTGGAGAGGGGTCACATGATCAGGAAAAGGCTTCTTTAAGATTAGGGAGCTTATGGCCTTGGGTTTAAGGACAGAGCGCAGTGTGTCAGTCTGACAATTGGAGTGTGTGCGTGCATGCATTTCTGTGTGTGAGAGTGAGTGTAGGTCTTCCATTTAGACTCCTAGCTAATGTTCCTGGAGGCACCGACCACTGGAGCGCATAATGAGAATACAACAGGCTGATCACACAGACACTCCTCGCCTGTCTCAAACAGATATATATGACAAGTGCCCAATGCCCGCCTACCCATTGAGCAACACACACAAATGAAACACTCGGCCTCAAAATGTGATTACCAAAAAAGTAAGAATTGACTCACCTCCTGTCTTTCTGATTCACCCAGACACTTTTAGCCTACGTCAACTACACATCTCATAATATTAGTCTTCCAGACAGATTTAAAACTCTGATATACGATTCAGCAATAAGAAAGCCCTAAATATAGAGAATATATCTAAAGAAACTTAGGTGTGCAGTGAGTTATTGGCACAGCAATGAGGGAGAGATGATGTGGGAAAAGCCCACCAGTCAGAGCCATTCCCCAACTGGTACAATGGAGACCCTGTGACAACTGACAAGAGAGCTTCCTCCCTCTTTCTCCCACATGCACAATATCTTTCTGTATCGTCCGCTATCCCTTCCCAACCTCTCCAATTCTCCCTCTCATTCCATCTCTTTCACTCAAACCCCCTCTCACTCCTCTCTCTCTCTCTCATCTTCCCCCAGGGCTGTATATATCACAATCCCTGCTCTGTCCTGCCCCACATTCTACCCAATGATGTGCAACTTTGCTGGGGTACATAGGGTCCAATGAACAGCAATGGAACCCCCAAGAGAATAGAAAGGGTTGGGTTGTGAAATGCATGAAACATGGGATTTCTGGCTGATCTGAATGTATGCCAAATCAATTTCTCTCACACATACGCACAGTCCAGAAGTGTGTGCGTGCGCATTTGTCTGTGTATGTGTAGACATTGAGCCCTGGAGTATTTCATATGTGATTGTCTGGCACTGGGAGTTTGTATTGGCATGTGGCTCCGTGTGACTATGCATGCCAGCCCTCATGCCTTTTCACCAGTCACATCTGCTGGCATGTGTGTTTGGGTCTGCTTGTTCTAGTGGGGGTGGGGGTCACAACACTGGGATGCTAAATTAGCTTTGGCCAAAAGGCTGAAATCCCACAGTCAGACGAAGAACACACGTTCACATTCAAACAAATACATACACATGCACACACAGAAATCCCACACTCTAACCTCTCTGACTCAGTGGGCATCACCCACTAACATTTCCCCTGAACACAATGACACACACACACTGGAATTTTAGTTAGAAATGTTGCCATTGGTGAATATGTTTTTCTACATTTGGACTTCTGACTACTTGGCTGGGTCAATCTATGCTCACAACAGCTGTACTTTTGCCACTATCCTGCTCTAACAAAACCTTCTCCATTAAAGGTTAACCAAACAACAGGCTACACAAGACATAACTACATTGACACTTGTGTTGTTCCATAGAAACTGTACACTTCCCTGTAAACATCTGAGCTCTGACTTCAACCACACACACAAAGCAGTGAGATAAGGTACCATAGAATACACACAAACCAACCTCACAGTACACATCACACAGAGATAGTAGCACACATTCGCTGTACACACACACAGATACATGTGCATGCACACACACATTTGACCTTATGATCAGGAAGCAGTAAGATGATTAATTAAAACTGCTGCAATAATGATAGGCATAAAGCAAGGCTCATATTACACCTGTATAACCTGTCACGAACCAGGAACACAAGCCAACAGGTTATACACAACCTCAGCTGGGGGGGTTAGACAGGCTAAAGGAGAGAGGAAGGATATGTACTATTGCCATGTTCTAAGACTACAAAATATAGCCAAAATATTTCATACATTAAAATGATACTCAGAGGAGTTTGTTAAAGCTAAGACCTGGACTAGATCTAGATCCAAAGTGGTGCAGAAGAGAAGGTTGGGTAAGAGACGTGTACAGATAACATGGACTAAATGGATGTTAAACTTGTAGAAATGTTTCTGATTTAAACAGGTATGAAGGGACAGTAAACATCATGACCACACTTGTTTAGTAAAACTCAGATACACAAGACAAGAAGAGATTTGTAAACTAACACAAACACATTCAACTTTCTAATCTTTTAGCCATACCATACATTCTTAGAAAAAAGGGTTCCAAAAGGGTTCTTCGGCTGTCCCCTCTGTGGAAAGGGTTCTACATGGAACTCAAAAGGGTTCTGCCTGGATCCAAAAAAGGTTCTTCAAAGGGTTCTCCTATGGGGACAGCCAAATAACGCTTTTAGGTTCTAGATAGCACCTTTTTTTCTAAGAGTGTATTTGAGAAACTACTTTTTGACAACAACCATGGTAAAGATTCAAGTTTCAATAAACATACTTGTATTATGGCAATTTGGATTTGTCAGTATCTGTGTCTGACCTAGTACTCTGCAGCACTTGTTTGTTTTTGTCTTGTCCCGTCCTGTCCCGTCTATACATCATTTTCCTTGTTTTTTCGTGTATATTTTTCATATATATTTTAATATCACTTTCCATCTACGGACTGAATATACTCTCCTGCAACCCGCCTCACCCAATGCGGTACGGATTTGCTATTTTATACTTAAGATCTGAAACCCCATCAAAAGCTAACTGGCTACCAGCTAATTGGCTACTAGCTAGCCGCGGCCCGATTGCTATCTAGAGCACTGTTAGCGGACTGTTAGCTTAAGAGGCCCATCGGACAATTTCTTTGGCCACTATACCTATTCTGCCAATTGGCCTGGCTTACCACATGGAACCCTGCTGATTCATCTTCTGAGCCGGAACAGAAGCTGGCCAGCTAACTAGCTACTAGCTAGTAGTCAGCTAGCCACTGCTAGCAGTCATCAGCTACCTCTAGCACGGACAACTCTCGCCAGCCTACACAGCGCGACTCAAACCAAAGCAAATCAGACTTATTTTTCTCCATATCTCCAGATTCCTACCGCAAGCCCTGAATCTTTTTTCACCTGGGTCGTCGTAGCTAGCTAGCTGCTACCCGGGTGGCCACTCCTGGTTAACGTCTTTGTCCCAAAGCAAGAACCAATTAGCCTGGAGCCAGCCTGCTAGGCCCATCTGCTAGGTCCATCTCCCGGCTAGCCGTAGAGGTCCATTAGCCACTCCTTGGGCTTCAAAACCTATTTTGCCAACTGGCCTGGACCCCCGCCGACCACCGACATAATTCGCCCGAGGGGTTCTTTCTCAACTGTCTCCGCTGTCGCAACGTCCCCCAAATGCCCATCTGCTAGCATGCTAGCTGTCCAGAGCACATCGGACTGTTAGCTTAAGAGGCCCATCGGCCAAATTCTTTGGCCACTATACCTATTTTGCCAATTGGCCTGGTTTACCACACGGAGCCCTGCTCTCCGTATGCCGACGGAACAACACGAGGGGACCACAACAGACTTTCTCCCGTCACGACGTCCCTCCAAGGCCCTTCTGTTAGCTTATTAGCCCCGGCCCGCTAGCTGCCTGAAGCCACTCACTGGACTCCTATGACCATTCGGCTACGCATGCCTCTCGATAACGTCAATATGCCTTGTCCATTGCTGTTTTGGTTAGTAATTATTATAATTTCACTGTAGAGCCTCTAGCCCTGCTCAATACGCCTTAGTTAACACTTTAGTTCCACCTCCCACACATGCAGAGTCATCACCTTGTTTAAACTATATTTCTAGAGACAATATCTCTTTCATTGTCACTCTATGCACAGGTTTACCCCACTGTATTCACATCCTACCATACCTTTGGCTGTACATTTTGCCTTGAATCTATTCTTCCGTACCCAGAAATCTGCTCCTTCCACTATCTGGTCTGAAAATACTAGACAACCAGTCCTTATAGCCTTTAGCCGTACCCTTATCCTACTCCTCCTCTGTTCCTCTGGTGATGTGGAGGTTAATCCAGGCCCTGCAGTGCCTAGCCCCACTCCCATTCCCCAGGCGCTATCATTTGTTGACTTCTGTAACCGAAACCATTGGTTTCATGCATGTTAACATTAGAAGCCTCCTCCCTAAGTTTGTTTTATTCACTGCCCTAGCACACTCTGCCAACCCGGATGTCCTAGCGGTGTCTGAATCCTGGCTTAGGAAGACCACCAAAAACCCTCAAAATTTCATCCCTAACTATAACATTTTCCGACAAGATAGAACTGCCAAAGGGCGCGGTGTTGCAATCTACTGCAGAGATAGTTCTGTCTTACTATCCAGGTCTGTACCCAAACAATTCGAGCTTCTACTCTTAAAAATCCACCTTTCCAGAAACAAGTCTCTCACCGTTGCCGCTTGCTATAGACCACCCTCTGCCCCCAGCTGTGCCCTTGACACCATATGTGAACTGATCGCCCCCCATCTATCTTCAGAGCTCGTGCTGCTAGGTGACCTAAACTGGGACATGGCTTAACACCCCGGCCATCCTACAATCTAAGCTTGATGCCCTCAATCTCACACAAATTATCAATGACCCCACCAGGTACAACCCCTATCAGTAAACACAGGCACCCTCATAGATATCATCCTAACCAACTTGCCCTCTAAATACACCTCTGCTGTTTTCAACCAAGATCTCAGCGATCACTGCCTCATTGCCTGCATCCATAATGGGTCTGCGGTCAAACGACCACCCCTCATCACTGTCAAACGCTCCCTAAAACACTTCAGCGAGCAGGCCTTTCTAATCAACCTAGCCTGGGTATCCTGGAAGGATATTGACCTCATCCCGTCAGTAGAGGATGCCTGGTCATTCTTTAAGAGTGCCTTCCTCACCATCTTAAATAAGCATGCCCCTTTCAAAAAAAATGTAGAACCAGGAACAGATATAGCCCTTGGTTCACTCCAGACTTGACGGTCCTTGCACAGCACAAAAACATCCTGTGGCATTCTGCATTAGCATCGAATAGCCCTCGCGATATGCAACTTTTCAGGGAAGTCAAGAACCAATATACACAGGCAGTTAGGAAAGCTAAGGCTAGCTTTTTCAAGCAGAAATGTGCATCCTGTAGCACAAACTCAAAAAAGTTCTGGGACACTGTAAAGTCCATGGAGAATAAGAGCACCTCCTCCCAGCTGCCCACTGCACTGAGGCTAGGAAATACTGTCACCACCGACAAATCCACTATAATTGAGAACTTCAATAAGCATTTTTCTACGACTGGCCATGCTTTCCACCTGGCTACCCCTACCCCGGTCTACAGCCCTGCACCCCCCTCAGTAACTCGCAAAAGCCTCCCCCATTTCTTCTTCTCCCAAATCCAGTTAGCTGATGTTCTGAAAGAGCTGCGAAATCTGGACCCCTACAAATCAGCCGGGCCAGACAATCTGGACCCTTTCTTTTTTTAAATTATCTGCCGAAATTGTTGCAACCCCTATTACTAGCCTGTTCAACCTCTCTTTCGTGACGTCTGAGATTCCCAAAGACTGGAAAGCAGCTGCGGTCATCCCCCTCTTCAAAGGTGGAGACACTCTTGACCCAAACTGCTACAGACCTATATCTATCCTACCCTGCCTTTCTAAGGTCTTTGAAAGCCAAGTTGACAAACAAATTACCGACCATTTCGAATCCCACCGTACCTTCTCCGCTATGCAATCTGGTTTCAGGACTGGTCATGGGTGCACCTCAGCCACGCTCAAGGTCCTAAATGACAAAACCGCCATCAATAAGAGACATTACTGTGCAGCCGTTTACATTGATCTGGCCAAGGCTTTCGACTCTGTCAATCACCACATCCTTATCGGCAGACTCGACAGCCTTGGTTTCTCAAATGATTGCCTCGCATGGTTCACCAACTACTTCTCCGATAGAGTTCAGTGTGTCAAATCAGAGGGCCTGTTGTCCGGGCCTCTGGCAGTCTCTATGGGGGTGCCACAGGGTTCAATTCTTGGGCCAACTCTCTTCTCTGTATACATCAATGATGTCGCTCTTGCTGCAGGTGAGTCTCTGATTCACCTCTACGCAGACGACACCATTCTGTATACTTCTGGCCCCTCTTTGGACACTGTGTTAACTAACCTCCAGACAAGCTTCAACGCAATACAACTCTCCTTCCGTGGCCTCCAACTGCTCTTAAATGCAAGTAAAACTAAATGCATGCTCTTCAACCGATCACTGCCTGCACCTGCCCGCCCATCCAGCATCACTACTCTGGACGGTTCTGACTTAGAATATGTAGACAACTACAAATACCTAGGTGTCTGGTTAGACTGTAAACTCTCCTTCCAGACTCACATTAAGCATCTCCAATCCAAAATTAAATATAGAATTGGCTTCCTATTTCGCAACAAAGCATCCTTCACTCATGCTGCCAAACATACCCTCGTAAAACGGACCATCCTACCGATCCTCGACTTTGGCGATGTCATTTATAAAATAGCCTCCAACACCCTACTCAACAAATTGGGTTCACTCGATCACAGTGCCGTCCGCTTTGTCACCAAATCCCCATATAGTACCCACCACTGCGACCTGTACGCTCTCGTTGGCTGGCCCTCGTTTCATACTCGTCACCAAACCCACTGGCTCCAGGTCATCTACAAGTCTTTGCTAGGTAAAGCCCCGCCTTATCTCAGCTCACTGGTCACCATAGCAGCAAACACCCGTAGCACGCGCTACAGCCAGTATATCTCACTGGTCACCCCCAAAGCCAATTCCTCCTATGGCCGCCTTTCCTTCCAGTTCTCTGCAGCCAATGACTGGAACGATCTACAAAAAAAAAAATCACTGAAGCTGGAGACTCAAATCTCCCTCACTAGCTTTAAGCACCAGCTGTCAGTGCAGCTCACAGATCTCTGCACCTGCACATAGCCCATCCTACTACCTTATCCCCATACTGTATTTATGTATTTATCTTGCTCCTTTGCACCCCAGTAACTTGCACTTGTATCTTCTGCACATCTACCATTCCAGTTTTTAATTGCTATATTGTAATTACCTCACCACCATGGCCTATTTATTGCCCTACCTCCCTTATCTTACCTCATTTGCACTCACTGTATATAGACTTATTTTGTATATTTTTTTTTCTACTGTATGTCTGTGTATTCCATGTGTAACTCTTCGTTGTTGTATGTATCAAACTGCTGTGCTTTATCTTGTCCAGGTCGCAGTTGTAAATGAGAGCTTGTTCTCAACTAGCCTACCTGGTTAAATAAAGCTAAAATAAAATAAATAAAAAATGTGGCAACACACATCACAAATGTGCTATAGTCCACCCTTGTCACTTTCAGAGTGCTTGATACAATTACTGCGAAACAGAAACAATGTATTCCTTATCATGCTGTAGCAACCAAATCACATGGCGAAGACAGACAACAGAGCCCGGGAGACGTTATAACGCATACAATAATTATACGAATTCGGCTATAGGCATATCTTTGACGTATACCGTTTTAGAGCATTTGCAACGGTATCTCTCAGAAAACATTTGCACAATATTCTATTTTGAATACGTGTCATACGTGTCTAACAGCGTAACTGCATCATATTGCAATTACTGTTCGACATATTATTGATCCGTAATACTCCATGACTATACCAATGACACACACACTTGCGGTTTTTCCCCCCCTCCCCCAAAATATTTCCTCGATCTCGGACAACGTGTTCGGGGTCTCAAGCTTTGGCTACCGTGCCGCACTATGCAACCCTTTTACCAAGCGATATGGTTTTCTATGATATGCAACGGGCGGGACAAACATTGACAAAGCAGACAATCATTAGCTTTAATAGTAGTCTGAATCATTATTAAAAGGTTGTTTCATTACATTGTCAGTTGCCACCATACAAAGCAGGAGTCCAAGGGAGCCCCCTCGTTTCTCCCACCCATCTTTGTATACGCGGAATAAGTAAATGGGGGATTTCCAAGTCATTGCTGTATTTTACTGTAAATACATCATCATTATCTATTTATATAATAAACAAATGTAGGCTATTATAATGTTAGAATAATGTTACAGAACTATTAATATAGGCTAGTAACGGCCTACTACATTTTAACAAATTGTTATTGAAAATGCAAATGTATTATCTATGCTATTGAATACTTTATTGAACAGTTATATATCCATTTACTCACCCGTAAATTGATTTCTTTCATTCTCTCTTGACGCGTTTTTGGCAGCGGTTCAGTGACACGGGACATAACGAGGTCAGGATCAACAGAGAATGATCCTCAATTTAAATCAAAGGTGATCTCCAATCCTTCTCTTTCACTTTATTACAATCTTTTCATAAACGAAGATAAAATCCCTGTTTAATATTTCCAGTAGAACAGGCGGCGTCGGATAATAGCGCATGAAAGGCAAATCCGTTAACTTTTCTCCATATGTCTGAGTAGGGGCCTCGACGAACAACTGAACAGCTTCTCATGCAGGAAATTCGGGACTCGGCACTCAGAAGGCGGAGCGAACATTTTTAAGCCGCGCCTCTGAATGCGGAGCTATTCAGAGCAAAACATCCCCTTTCATTCTTTTCACCAACCACAGATGAGTATTGAGTACTTAACCCGCCCACTGGGTAAATAGCAGTAATCAAAAGCCAATAATCAGATTGTGGCTATATTTGTTTTAACCACACCTCTAGAGGTGAAGATGTGGTTGATGGGAGTGTAAACCTAGGCTTCATATTTAGAGGTTCGGTAAATGAGTTGTGCCCCTGTACAGTCTATGGTTGCCCCCTGTGTTTTACTGTACATTTCAGATTATAGTTGTCGTGGCAAAAACATAATTCTGAAAACCTCCCATTTGGGCAATGCATGGGAGAGGTACCATCTGTTGGGAGGTGATGGCTTGAAGGCAAAATGTGGACTGGAAAAAGTAAAGGTGAATGTATTTGGGAATATAACAAGGAAAAGAGAAGAATAGTAAAGGGATAGAGGGCATGTTAAGATGGAGAGAAGGAAAAGAGGGAGAAGGGGAGGTTAAATAAGGAGAGTGGCCCAAGGTTAAATTTAAAGGGCAATGAGAGAGGAAAATGCCCAACCATGCACCCACAGCCAATGGACCTCTGTACAACTCGGTCCTCCAAACTGCAATATCACATCATTCATTCTCTCTAACAGGACTGTGCCTGTGTGACCTTGCCTCTTCATCCTCCCACTCGTTTTCAGTCTCTCTGCTTTCAACACAATTTCTACTTTCCTGGACGTTCCCTGTTTCCACCTCTCTGAGCATGCACTATGCATTATCACTCTCTGTTTCTCTTTCTTCTTCCTCTCTCGTTCAGTTTAGGGCTATCTGCATCCTTCCTTCTCCACTGTGGTCCTCTCCAGCTCCTCCGTCTTCTCAGGTCGTCATCTTCTCTTCATGAGTCCTCATCTGATACCAATTGCCTTCCGTCACTAAGTGACACTGTCACACACTAACCCTCTAAAGAGTTATTGTGAGGGAGACAACAACGCCTCACATTTCAGAGTCAGTGAGAGAAAGAGTGTGCGTGCGTGTGTTAGAGAATGAGAAAATGTGTAACAGCGTGATAAGGCAACAGTATTCCCTTTCAAAAACAGAAAAGAGGAGCACGTCATTTAGCAAAAGAGTCCTCATATGCAGTTATAAGCATCTATAACATGACATCACCCTTCGCATAAGAGTTTCCGATATGATGAATGGAAAACAAAGAGAGCGAGGGATAAAGAGGGTGATGATGGGGATATGAACAGAGGAGAGAGACTAAGTACAGTTAGTAGTGAACATGTTGGTATGATAGGATATTAGACGATACGTAAAGGACGCGTGAGATAGGTGGACAGCTTTAATCAGGCAGGGTATATTTGCTTGGCTAATATTCTCTGGCCCTCGCAGGCTTATTTATGGGTTTCATATCCGCTGTTCTGCCTGCCTCAGTTTGTTTAAACTCCTACTACCTCAGAATGGACATTTGGAATAGGGGAGATAAAAGTGGAAAAGAGAGAGAGATGGAAAGTGGGAGGTAGAAGGGGTGGGATAAATAGTGGTGAAGAGAGATTAACAGACACACTGTAGATGGGAGGGAGAATAGAACATGATGGAAAGATGGAGGAAGAAGGGGATATATGAAAGGGTGAAGAGAAAAGCAAAGGGAGAGAAATTGAGAGGGGACTGTAGAAGGGACGGCAGAGAAGAATAACAGAAAAGGGTGCAAGAGAGAGAGAGAGAATACGCAGAGAAGTGGAGGCATTGAGAGTAAAGGAGGAAAAATGGGGTGGGATTGAGACAAATGAACGGAGGAGTGGGGGTGGAGTGATGGAGAGAGAGGGGGCTGGGGAGAGAGGGATAGCGGAGGAGAAAAGCCGGCTTGCTGATGCAATCCTGCCACCCGAAGCAGTAACTGCCCAGCTGGGGAAGAGAGCGAGATTGAGCTAATGGAGAGAGAGAGCGGGGAAAAGAGGGGGAATGAGGGATTGAAATGGAAAATAGAGGGGTGACTTTGGCCAAGAGCTATTAAATACCAATACATTTTTTGCTGTTGATGTATGTAAAACCGTTAAGTACATTCACTGTTAAACATAGCGAGACACACACAAACCCAATAAATGATGCTGAGCACACACACTTCCTCTGGGACACAGTGAACACACACCAACAAAACCAAGACACATGTTGTCCAGATGTGTTTGCTCTTCAGCGAGATATGTGTCTATCTACAGACATAACTTCCTCCTACTCAACATATACTGAACAAAAGTATAAATGCAACATGTAAAGTGTTGTTCCCATGTTTCATGAGCTGAAATAAAAGATCCCAGAAATGTTCCATACGCACAAAAAGCGTATTTCTCTCAAATTTTGTGCACAAATTTGTTGACATCCCTGTTAGTGAGCATTTCTCATTTTCCAAGATAATCCATCCACCTGATAGGTGTGGCATATCAAGAAGCTGATTAAACAGTATTATCATTACACAGGTGCAACATGTACTGGGGACAAAAGGCCACTCTAAACTTTGCACTTTTATCACACAACACAATGCCACATTGGGAGCGTGCAATTGGCATGCTGACTGCAGGAATGTCCACCAGAGCGGTTGCCAGATAATTTAATGTTAATTTCTCTACCATAAGCCGCCTCCCAATTTGGCAGTACGTCCAACCGGCCTCACAACCGCAGACCACTTATAACCACGCCAGCCCAGGACCTCCACATCTGGCTTCTTCACCTGTGGGATCATCTGAGACCAGCCACCCGGACAGCTGATGAAACTGAGGAAACTTATTTCTGTAATAAAGCCCTTTTGTGTAATAAAGCCCTTTAATAAAGCCCTATTCCCTCCCAGGCCAACCCATGTCATGTGAAATCCATAGATTAGGGCCTAATTAATTGATTTCAATTGACTGATTTCCTTATATGAACTGTAACTCAGTAAAATCTTTGAAATTGTTGCATGTTGCGTTTATATTTTTGTTCAGAGTAGTATAAGACACATTTGTACAGGTACACTCTTAAAAAAAAACTTGAACCCTTTTTGGTTCAAGGTTAAACCCTTTCTGTTCCAGGTAGAGCCCTTTTGGGTTACATGTAGAACCCTTTCCACAGAGGGTTCTACATAGAACCCAAAAGGGTTATACCTGGAACCAAAAAAGGGTTTAACCTTGAACCAAAAATGGTTATCCTATGGGGACAGCCGAATAACCCTTTTTTCTAAGAGTGTATGAATAACAGACTTGTGATTTTGTAATGTGTTCTGTTCTCAGCTCCCACCAGTCTGAAAGACATGACATATTATCATTATGAGAGTACTGGGCTTAATCTAAAGCCACCAGATGTCTCTGTCTAACATGTATAGCCAGATCAGCCAGCTCTATATAACACTGATGTCAGTAGGAATACAGACAGTCCTGTAGACACACAGCAGAAGCACACTGATTCACATTCCAGAGTAGACTCCTCCACATGCTGACTTCTTGATACGTCACGTGTTATAGTGAGAGAGACAGAGAGAGAGAGCTCATAACTGCTGTAGAGAGGAAAGGTCTGGAGAAGTGAGCTCAGTCTCGCTCTTTCTGACTACTGTTCTCTTTCACTCTTCTCTTTTCTGTCTGTCCGTCCATCTCTGTCTTATGGTCTGGTGTCCAGTAGCCACTAAACATACAGCACCAAGGGTGTGGACAAACCTGGTTACACCACGCACACGCAGGTTACACCACGCACACGGTTACACCACGTTGGTTACCTGGTTACACCACGCACGATGGAGGTTGTCACAGACCAGAAATAGCTCTGTCAAACAGGGCCAGCAGCTATCTCTCTCTAACAGGCCGTCTGAGTCGGAGGCGATGATGTCATTGCGTAAATGAACTGCTGATCATCAAAATCACAGCCATGCCCCTGTGACATCAGTGGGATTTCTTATCAGTTGAGATGGAGGGCACAATCTGGCAACCCCCCGTGATAAGGAATCTGGCAACCCAGTGGGTCTTAAATCAGGGACTTAGTCTAACTCAAGAGTGGTCAGAGGAGCTGGTAGGGCTTTTTTTTAAGTCTCCCTTGTTTTTAGTTTTTTTGATTATTAAACAATATACAGACAAGAATACATCAACTTTACATATAAGGGTGTTACATGTCAAAAGAAAAGATACATTTGCCAAAAAGTGTGATGGTGCATACTGCTCTTTGGACGGGCTTATTAGTAGGACAGTAATCTCATCAGATGCTTGATACTAGTTATGATACGTCCGTCTGTCCACGAGAGATTAGTAGGACACAAATAACAAACATACAAGAACACCAGCTGTACCCAAGTTCAGTTCAAGTGTGGAATGCCTAAATCATCAACTTGGCCATACACCATCCTGCTGAGGGCCACAGTGCTACTTATTCCTCTTCACTTCTCATATCCAACTCACAAAACAGTCTCCCCCTGCTGTTTAAAGATTGTCATAACAACAAAGACACACACACACACACACACACACACACACACACACAACAAACACTTAAAACTGTTCTTTCAGAAATCAAGAGCATGTTGCAATTCAGCTAGCCAGATATCGTCATCAATAATATAAGCAGTACTAGAGAGAGAGCCTCGCCCAACATAATGAATAATACTGGTGTGGTTACTGCTTGGACAACATTGTTGTACATATATTATTGCTGTAACATTGTGTTACAGTCTTGGCAAACAGCATATGTGTTGAATTGGAGGGCCTTGCCTTGGTTGAATTGGAGGGCCTTGCCTTGGTTGAATTGGAGGGCCTTGCCTTGGTTGTGGTAAAACTGATACCGGGGGTGGTTCACAGCTGAATCTAAATAAAGCAGATACTGTCACTTCCTCTCTGGGGTTCACTGCTGGGACTCTACACTGCAGGGAAAGCTAGCCTACTACCAAACTCCAACTCTCTGTCCTCAGAGACGGTCCTGCGCTATACTCAAGTACTCTACTGCATAGTGACAGCTGTGACAGGGTCACATCCACATGCACCCACAACCACAGAGACACAGACACTCTGAAACACACACCCACACTCTCCTTCTCTTTCTCACTCTCTCACCTTGCGCTGGCCAGCCATCTTGCGCAGGAAGCTGAAGGTGCGTCCCAGAGGGCTTCCTGTCTTCTCCCCCCTCTCCTCCCCGGGGGGAGCACCCCTCAGTCCCTCCGTCCTTCTCTCCTCCCTCCGCCTCTCTCTCTCTTCACCCAGCCACTGCCTCTCTTCTTGCCCCCACAGCCCACAAAGCTCTGCATCCACACTGAGAAAGAGGTGAAGAGAAACATCCTTCCATAAAATGGGACGAGTTTGCGTTCAGCCTAGCTTAGAGGAAAAGGTGTGTTACTATGGGGATGTGTGTCAAAAAGCAGCCAGTGACAGATGAGATGAGATCATGAGCTCTAGAGGGTTGTGAGTGAACAACGGTCATCAGGAAGAGAGAGAGACAACTCACCTCTGTGTGGAACCACCAAATACAGGGCCCAGAGAAGACTCTGTAAGAGAGAGGAGAGAGAGAGAGAGAGAGAGAGAGAGAGAAAGTGAAAGACAGATACAGAGAGGAAGAGAGAGGCGGAAAGCAGAAACAGAGGAAACAAACTTAGTCATCCCATTATCTCAAAACCATCCATACATACATAACATACATAGACCTAAGATCCCAGATAGATTGAAGTGCATCGCCTGATAAATGACAAACCTCTCTCTCTGCTCTGCAGCTTCTTGGCAAACACAGCTAATCCAAACGATGGCTGAGACCAAGAGTTAACAAACGCATGAAAGACAAGGAGGAAATAACAGAAGACAGTTGATTAAAGACCATCAAGGAGTGATTAAAACGATCTCTGCCGATGCCGCGGAATGAAAGGATGAATAGTGAACATGCAAAAGGTGAAATGAAGAGAGCGAGAGAGGAGATAGGAGAGCCTGAGAACACAGCGCTTTCTGTTCCGTGGCTAACGACAGCAGCAGCCCCCAGTGAGAACAAACACAGGAAGAAGGCTTCCGCATAGCTGCACACAGCTAAGAACACACACACACACACATACTAATATCTGCCCTTCAAAACAGGAGAGTCCCCACACACACTCACAAATGAAGAGTCCTACTGTCCTACCTTGATAGTGGCGTTGGGAGAGGGAATTGGAGTTTGAGTTGGAGCGATGGCAAGGCTGATGATGATGCTGGTGGTTTTGTGAGTGTGTGTAATGGTGTGTGTGAGGTGTCTGAGAGTGTGTATGAGTGTGTGCGTGGGATGGAGGGTGGAGGTTGGCTTTGGGTAGCTGGCGCAGACTGGGACTGGCACACAGGGAGGGAGCGGAGGCACTGAAGCCCTGCAGCTGAGACGACTGCTCCAAACACACCACAGACAAAAGACAAGGGCCACAGTGTGTCAGAGAGAGAGAGAGAGAGAGAGAGAGAGAGAGAGAGAGAGAGAGAGAGAGAGAGAGAGAGGTGAGAGCGAGTGAGCGAGAGAAAGAGACAGAGAGATAAAGGGGAGACCGCAAGAGAGGAGGGAGAAAGAGAGAGAGTGTATGAAAAGCTCTTTCCATAATAAACAAAGACAAGAGCATCAGTGAATGGCTGTGTGTATTTGCAACAAAATAACCGAAGATGTGCTGCCACTGCTTGCATGAGATGTGTGCGCATGTGGCTGTGTGTGTGTGTGTGTGTGTTACTGTCTGCGTTCTAAATAAGATTACTTTATCTCATTCATGTCAACAAATTATATTTATCACACACTCACGCACACACACACACACACACACACACACACACACACACACACACACACACACACACACACACGTCATTCACAGGATAATTCATCTGATGCTTCAATCCTAGCAGTCTGGACTAGGCCTCACCTCAAATGGGGAGAAGAGCTGGGTCTGGCAGCCCGCCTCCTCCTCTGTGAGTGACAGCAGGGAGTCCAGCTCCTGGCCATAGGAGGTGATGGGGGCTCGGCGAGGGTCCCGCCCCCCTCTGCTGGACCCCTCCAGGGCCCCAAGGAGCACCCGCTCCATCTCTTCTGTGTCAAAACCCTCCAGACTCACACTGGGGGAGAGGGTAGTGTCACAGTAGAGTAGTTGAGTAGATAGGAGACGAGAGGAGTGGAGTAGAGGTCTAGTGGAGAAAGCAGCAGTCAGTCATCCTGCTAGTGAGAGTGTGTGAGGCTGTAGCTTAGTGAATGGACCCTCTTCTTGTTTTTGAGAGTACATTGTGTTGATGACCCGACTTTATTCGCAAGCAATGCAGGTGTAGAAGCACGGTGGCTAGGAAAAACTCCCTAGAAAAACTCCCTCTGTCCCCTCTCTCCCTCCCCCAAATAGTAACCTGTGTCCGTAAAATGTACATAGTGTTCAGAACTTTTGTTAAACAGCACAGTTACAAATATAAGGCAAATAGGTCTTCAGAAATAGATGGGAGGGGTTCAGGGTAGCGGAAGGACAGGAGTAAAAACAAACAAAACTATTGTAAAATAGATTGTGTCCGTAACATTTAAATAGTATGTAAACTCAGCAAAAAAAGAAACGTCCTCTCACTGTCAACTGCGTTTATTTTCAGCAAACTTAACATATGTAAATATTTGTATGAACATAACAAGATTCAACAACTGAGATATGAACTGAACAAATTCCACAGACATGTGACTTACAGATGGAATAATGTGTCCCTGAACAAAGGGGGGTCAAAATCAAAAGTAACAGTCAGTATCTGGTGTGGCCACCAGCTTCATTAAGTACTGCAGTGCATCTCCTCCTCATGGACTGCACCAGATTTGCCAGTTCTTGCTGTGAGATGTCACCAAGGCACCTGCAAGTTCCCGGACATTTCTGGGGGGAATGGCCCTAACCCTCACCCTCCGATCCAACAGGTTCCAAACGTGCTCAATGGGATTGAAATCCAGGCTCTTCGCTGGCCATGGCAGAACACTGACATTCCTGTCTTGCAGGAAATCACGCAAAGAACGAGCAGTATGGCTGGTGGCATTGTCATGCTGCAGGGTCATGTCAGGATGAGCCTGCAGGAAGGGTACCACATGAGGGAGGAGGATGTCTTCCCTGTAATGCACAGTGTTGAGATTGCCTGCAATGACAACAAGTTCAGTCCGATGATGCTGTGACACACCGCCCCAGACCATGACGGACCCTCCACCCCCAAATCAATCCCGCTCCAGAGTACAGGCCTCGGTGTAACGCTCATTCCTTCGACAATAAACGCAAATTCGACCATCACCCCTGGTGAGACAAAACTGTGACTCGTCAGTGAAGAGCACTTTTTGCCAGTCCTGTCTGGTCCAGCGACGGTTGGTTTGTGCCCATAGGCGCCGTTGTTGCCAGTGATGTCTGGTGAGGACCTGCCTTACAACAGGCCTACAAGCTCTCAGTCCAGCCTCTCTCAGCCTATTGCGGACAGTCTGAGCACTGATGGAGGGATTGTGCGTTCCTGGTGTAACTCGGGCAGTTGTTGCCATCCTGTACCTGTCCCTCAGGTGTGATATTCGGATGTACCGATCCTGTGCAAGTGTTGTTACACGTGGTCTGCCACTGCGAGGACAATCAGCTGTCCGTCCTGTCTCCCTTTAGCGCTGTCTTATGCGTCTCACAGTACGGACATTGCAATTTATTGCCCTGGACACATTTCTTTTGGTGTTTTTCAGAGTCAGTAGAAAGGCCTTTTTAGTGTCCTAAGTTTTCATAACTGTGACCTTAATTGCCTACCGTCTGTAAGCTTTTAATGTTTTAATGACCGTTCCACAGGTGCATGTTCATTAATTGTTTACGGTTCATTGAACAAGCATGGGAAACAGTGTTTAAACCCTTTACAATGACGATCTGTGAAGATATTTAGATTTTTACCAATTATCTTTGAAAGACAGGGTCCTGAAAAAGGGACGTTTCTTTTTTTGCTGAGTTTATTTGTCTCACCCTGATCTGTTTCACCTGTCCTTGTGATTGTCTCCATCCCCCTCCAGGTGTCACCCATCTTCCCCATTATCCCCTGTGTATTTCTACCTGTGTTCTCTGTTTGTCCGTTGACAGTTTGTCTTGTTTGTCAAGTTAACCAGCGATATTGTTATCAACTCCTGCTTTTCCCACTATCTTTTCCTCGCCCCCCTGGTTTTGATCCTTGCATGTCCTGATTCTGAGCCTGCCTGCCTGACCACTCTGCCTGACCCTGAGCCTGGCTGCCAACTTGTACCTTTGCACCACCTCTGGTTTACTGACCCCTGCCGGCCTTGACCTGTCTTTGGCTGCCCCTGTTGGAATATTAAACCATTGTCAATTCGACGTGTCTGCATCTGGGTCTTACCTTGATTCCTGATAGGCTTCTACTTCCAGCTTAAACTACGTGTTGTTGTTCATTCGTTTACTCCAGTCAGGGGAGGGGTGGAAGGGTTAGTGAAATTGTTTTATTTTTTTTATTTGAAGAATAAAAATAAAAATTGTTGCCAACATCTTGGATAAATGGGTGGAAAAAATAATGATAGATAAAGGATGGACAAAGACAGAGAGGGTGGAAAGAGAACATTGCATGCTCAGTGAATTAGGAGCAGAAGAGATTAGCAAATAAGAGAGTAGGAGAGGGCCAGCTAAAACAGCACTGATAAGAACACCAGCAATTAGAGCAGGAATGCCAGAGATAACAACAGCATTGACTATATGTGTGGGAAGTTATATACCGGTAGCACTGGTCTTAGATCAGCCATTCCCTAAAACAAATATTAGAACATAGCTAGCATACTCCTACACAGTTCACTCCCAAATTCCTGCAGCCATGCAGGAACATGGTTGAGTTGCAAGCATTTAACTCAAATCACTATCTCACTCTCAAATCAAATCCAAATCCAATTTTGTTTGTCACATGTGCCGAATACAACTGGTGTAGACATTACTGTGAAATGCTTGCTTATGAGCCCTTAAGCAACAATGCAGTTGAAAAGGTACGAGTTATTTGAGTTAAATATGTACATGAAGGCAGGGTAAAGTCACTAGTTATCAGGTTAGATAATAATATGAGTAAAATAAAGAGAGTAGCAGCAGCAAATTATGTGTGTAAAAGTGTGTGTGTGTAAGTTTGCGATACAAGTCACTATTGAGCAAAGTTGGGTTGGAACTCGTAACATGTCGCCATTCTCCGTCGGCACCATGAGCCTCTACCCTCGACACTGATTTGAGGTCAGTTTGGGGTTTCCCTGCCCTAATGATAAAGGTTAGGATTTTTGGAAGGTAAGCTGATCCTAGATCTGTAGTCTTGTACCTAATGCGGGTTGACCACTGGACTAGTAAGTATTGGTCGTTAGTGTGCCCCCTACCTGCGTTGCTGGTACTGCGGGGGGCAGCCATACATCATGGCTCCAGGCTGCCAGCTGTGCCTGCGGAGGTGGTCCAGATTGTGTGTGAGACATGAGGAGGGGGAGGTCCGACGTAGTGTCAACCCTCCAGAGGAGGGAGAGGAGGGAGGGGAGGGGCAAGGGGAGGAGGGTGGGGGGGCCGGACATGGGATGCAGCGGCCTCCCAGATATGACGGGGAGCCTGGGAGACAAGGGGAGTGAGGAGGTGTGGCGATCATCTGACGGAGAGGGGAAGGGAGAGGAAGGGTGAGAGAGAGAGAGAGAGAGAGAAAAAATGGACAGATGTTACGTAAAGGTCTTTATTCATACTTTCACTGCAATTCATTATTTACAAAATACATCTCATGGCAGCTACAGAATCAACTATTAGATTATAATTACAATTTAGTACATGCTAGATTTTTAGGAGGAGTTCAAAAGTTGAAGTTGCTACTAAATTGTTAACTCACTCTATGTGGTTTGCATGTTGGATTTGTTATGCTGTCATGGAAACAACATGAGGTCACGTCAAAACAAAAAGATACCTCAACTAGCGCACCTGAGAGAAGGTGAAACAAAATGCACACAAATCCTGTTTCAACCTTCTGTATTTTACAAGAATAATGTGAAACGTTTGATACATAGATGACACACTCTCAATGACATCACTGTCCTAAACACCTAGAATGAGATGAAGAAGGATTAAGACCTAAAGATTCATTAAGATGATCTGCATTGGGAACCAAATGAACAGCAGTGTGTCAAATGGCTGGAACTGTTGCCTACTTCCTGGTCTGTTTTAGGATGTAATCATAACTACTTCTTTATTCTAGCTGAGCATAAACAAATACAAAATGGAATCCATACCATATGTATGAGAGTAGGACTGTGCTCAGAGCACATTGAATGATGTAGTCACAGCACCCTCTAAAGATGATGTCTTGTCAGTGTCATGGACAACACAATCGACAAGCCTCCTTTTGACGACAGAAAAATGAAACATTTAAATATTGAATCCTTACCGAGTGGTGTGTGTGCTGCATGCCTTTGAGAGCGAGAGACATGAGAGTAGTAGGGAGGTTGTATATTTAATGAATTCCTTCAACCATGTGTCGTGTATCATGCTTCGTGTAATGAGGTTTAGATAACACTGATACAGACTCCGGCCCTGCATGGTACAGTACCAAACCACACCCAGACACCAGTGGTGTAAAGTACTTTAAAGTACTTTTTGGGGTACCTGTATATTTTTTGACAACTTGTACTTCACTACATTCCTAAAGAAAATAATGTACATTTTACTCCATACATTCTCCCTGTCATCCAAAAGTACTGGTTACATTTTGAATGTTTAGCAGGACAGGAAAATTGTCCAATTCACACACTTATCAAGAGAACATTCCTAGTCATGCCTACTGCCTCTGGTCTGGCTGACTCACTAAACACAAATGTTTTGTTTGTAAATTATGTCAGCGTTGGAGCGTGCCCCTGGTATTCCTTAAATACAAAAAAAATTAAAATTGTGCCATCTGGTTTGTAAATAAGGAATTTGAAATGTTTTATACTTTTACTGTTGATACTTAAGTATATTTTAGCAATTACCTTTACTTTTGATAGTTAAGTATATTTAAAACCCAATTCTTTTACTCAAGTAGTATTTTACTGGGTGACTATCACTTTTACTTGAATCATTCTCTATTACGGTATCTTTACTTTTAGTCAAGTATGACAATTGGGTACTTTTTCACCATTGCCCCACACTGAGGACAACCCTCACTGACACACTCACGTGAGGGCAGAGGTGTATGTTTCATGATTAACGACTCATGGTGTAATTGTAACAACATACAGGAACTCAAGTCCTTTTGTTCACCTGACCTAGAATTCCTCACAATCAAATGCCGACCTTATTATCTGCCAAGGGAATTCTCCTTGGTTATTGTCACAGCTTTGTATATCCCCCCTCAAGCAGATACCATGACGGCCCTCAAGAAACTTCACTGGACATGCAAACTGGAAACCATATATCCTGAGGCTGCATTTATTGTAGCTGGGGATTTTAACAAAGCACATTTGAGAACAAGGCTACCTAAATTCTATCAGCATATTGACTGTAGCACTCGCGCTGGAAAAACACGGGATCACTGCTACTCTAACTACCACGATGCATACACGTCCTCAAAGCATGCGCAGACCAGCTGGCTGGTGTGTTGACGGAGAGATTCAATCTCTCCCTATCCCAGTCTGCTGTCCCCACATGCTTCAAGATGGCCACTATTGTTCCTGTACCCAAGAAGGCAAAGGTAACTGAACTAAATGACTATCGCCCCCCGTAGCACTCACTTCTGTCATCATGAAGTGCTTTGAGAGACTAGTCAAGGATCATATCACCTCCACCTTACTTGTCACCCTAGACCCACTTCAATTTGCCTAGCGCCTAAATAGTTCACAGACGATGCAATCGCCATCGCACTGCACACTGCCCTATCCCATCTGGACAAGAGGAATACCTATGTAAGAATGCTGTTCATTGACTATAGCTCAGAATTCAACACCATTGTACCCTCCAAGCTCATCATTAAGCTTGAGGCCCTGGGTCTCAACCCCGCCCTGTGCAATTGGGTCCTGGACTTCTTGATGGGCCGCCCCCCAGGTGGTGAAGGTAGGAAACAACATCTCCACTTCTCGGATCCTCAACACTGGGGCCCCACAAGGGTGCGTGCTCAGCACCCTCCTGTCCTCCTGGCGTGGCCATACAATCCTCCAACTCAATCACCAAGTTTGCAGACGACACATCAGTAGTAGGCTTGATTACCAACAATGACGAGACAGCCTACAGGGAGGAGGTGAGGGCACTCGGAGTGTGGTGTCAGGAAAACAACTTCTCACTCAACGTCAACAAACAAAGGAGATGATTGTGGGCTTCAGGACAAAGCAGAGGGAGCACCCCCCGATCCACACCGACGGGACAGCAGTGGAGAAGGTGGCAAGTTAAGTTCCTCGGCGTACACATCACGGACAAACTGAAATGGTCCACCCACACAGACTGTGTTGTGGAGAAGGCGCAACAGCGCCTCTTCAACCTCAGGAGGCTGAAGAAATTTGTCTTGTCACCTAAAACCCTCACAAATTTTTACAGCTGCACAATTGAGAGCATCCTGTCGGGCTGTATTACCGCCTGGTCTGGCAACTGCCCACAACCACAGGGCTCTCCAGAGAGTGGTGCGGTCTGCACAACGCATCACCGGAAGCAAACTACCTGCCCTCCATGACACCTACAGCATCCGATGTCACAGGAAGGCCAAAAAGATAATCAAGGATAACAACCACCCAAGCCACTGCCTGTTCACCCCGCTACCATCCAGAAGGTGAGGTCAGTACAGGTGCATCAAAGCTGGGACCGAGAGACTGAAAAACAGCTTGTATCTCAAGGCCATCAGACTGTTGAACAGCCTTCACTAACACAGAGAGGCTGCTGCCTACATACAGACTTGAAATCACTGGCCACTTTAATAAATAGATCACTAGTCACTTTAATAATGCCACTTTAATAATGTTTACATACCTTGCATTACTCATCTCATATGTATATACACTGTATTTTATACCATCTATTGCATCTTGCCTATGTCGCTCTGGCATTGGTCATCCATATATTGATATGTATATATTCTTATTCCATTCCTTTACTTAGATTTGTGTGTATTAGGTAGTTGTTGTGGAATTGTTAGATTACATGTTAGATATTGCTGCACTGTAGGAACTAGAAGCACAAGCATTTCGCTACGCTCGCAATAACATCTGCTAACCATGTGTATGTAACCAATAAAATTTGATGTGTGTGTTTGCGTGCGTGCTCGCTCGTGTGTTCTCGTATGTGCTTTCTTGTGTTACCGATTTGAGAGACTGAAAACAAGATTGATTAAATATACATGTGCCATTAACTGGTTGAGTGTATTAACAGACAGGTACCTCCCTCTGCATGGGCAAAAGGTAGGCAACAATTTCACTGTGCCTCTGTGCCTAGCTGCCTTGTCTCCTTCTCAATATTCATATTTTTGCTCTATTCCATTTCTCACATTCCTCTTAATTCGTATGCCTTTTCCACAACGTTTGAGAAAACTATTGTTCTTTTGTCAAACCAAAAGGTATTAAAGGGATACTTTGGGATCTACTTCCCCAAAGTCAGATGAACTTGTGGATACCATTTTCATGTCTCTGTGTCATTATTACGGAAGTTAGAGGTAGTTTTGCGAGACAATGCTAACTAGCATTAGCATGATGACTGGGAGTCTGTGGATATCTGCTTTAAGACATAAGGACTTAAGGTGAATTGAATGGTTGACTGCCATCTACTGTCTCTCCCCTTTCCATACACCGCCTTTCTCCTTCCCTCCCCCTCTTAGATCTCTACTTCCCTTCCTCCATCGTTCACATTCCTCATCTCTAACCATAGACAGGACTCGGTCCAGGAATGTAAACAGTAGGAAGTGAAACAGACATGTCATGTTTCTTTCTGAAGAATGATGTCATCCGCTCTTCAAGCCCTCAAACATTTATCTCTTTATTCCAGCTTTACATTCAAGGTGCTCTAATGCACTCCAATGTTTCTACACATGTGCAATGTGTTGTACTAGCCAGCATCCTTTGAATTTATGGTGTCAATGACTTATCTGCCTAATTAAAGGTTAGGCTTATTAACTGGAGTTGCGTCGGCCTATCGGGAACGTATGTACAACCATGCTAAAAATGTCTGTGTGACCTTCTGTCCATATAAGCTCTTTTTTATATATCTTGAGCTTTCCTGTTGGCCCTGTACCTCCTTGTCCTTTTTTAACTTCAAACATTTGTGGCTCATGAAGAAAGCTCCCATCCCCAACATCCCATCCATCAGTGCCATCAATTGGGAACTTTTTATGACTCCTGTGGCCCACCTAATACTTAACTTGAAAGTATGCAAACACACTTGATATACCTTTAAGGTTTGTCTACCTTTAATCATTACCTAGCTTCTTCTTACAGACCAACCAGACATGAGTTTGAGCCATGAAGTCCTTAGGGAAGGATGGGAAGAAACACGTCATGTTACTGTCAATGTTGTTAACACAACTTGAATAAACCAAACTAAAATATCCCAGTCAACTTGTTCTTTAAAATACATTTCAGTCAATTAGAGATTTTTAAAAACAATGTTTCCCTGGTTATACTGTAAATACAGTTGGCTGCCTGTCATCATACTGATAGATGTTATCATGTCTCACAATGGTGTAATTTTAATATTTAAATTGTGTCAAACAAACCATGGTGATGAAATAAATATAATTTCCAACCTATTTTAGAAAAGTATGGTCCCCTTGGTAGGCTGCTACACAATTATTGGAGAACCTGGCTGGATGCCTTGAATGTCCCATGACTAAATAAACTAGGCCACACACTGAAAATACACTGAACAAAAATATAAAACGCAACATGTAAAGTGTTGGTCCCATGTTTCATGAGCTGAAATAAACGATCCCAGAAATGCCACATTGTTTTAGAGAATTTGGCAGTACGTCCAACCGGCCTCACAACCACAGACCAAGTGTTTGGCGTTGTGTAGGCGATTGGTTTACTGATGTCAATGTTGTGAAAAGAGTGCCCCATGGTGGCGGTTGGGTTATGGTATGGGCAGGCATAAGTTACAGACAACGAACACAATTGCATTTTATCATTGGCAATTTGAATGGACAGAGATACCGTGACGAGATCTTGAGGCCCATTGTCATGCCATTCATCCGCCGCCATCACCTCATGTCTCAGCATGATAATGTACGGCCCCATATCGCAAGGATCTGTACACAATTCCTGGAAGCTGAAAGCTGAAATGTCCCAGTTCTTCCATGGCCTGCATACTCACCAGACATGTCACCCATTAAGCAAGTTTGGGATGCTCTGGATCGACGTGTACAACAGCGGGTTCCAATTCCCACCAATATCCAGCAACTTCATACAGCTATTAAAGAGGAGTGGGACAACATTCCACATGCCACAAGCAACACCCTGATCAACTCTATGTGAAGCAGATGTGTCTTGCTGCATGAGGCAAATGGTGGTCACACCAAATACTGACTGGTTTTCAGATCTAAGCCCTTACTTTTTTTAAGGTATCTGTGACCACCAGATGCATATCTGTATTCCCAGTCATGTGAAATCCATAGATTAGGGCCTAATTAATTTATTTAAATTGACTGATTTCCTTATACGACCTGTAACTCAGTAAAATCTTTGAAATTGTTGCATGTTGAGTTAATATTTTTGTTCGGTATACATATACTTTTTAATAGACATTTAGTTCATGGTCAGGTAAAAAAATTATAAATTACTTGCAAATGACTCACCGGTTTGATGGCTCCACCTGCTGCGATAGCCAACTTTCTAACCAGCGCGCAGATGAAATGATTGTCCTATGCTTTTCACGTCTTCCCACGGTTTAGTAGGAAAAACGACAGTATAATAACCGTTTTAATTATAGGTTTACCACAGTCTTGCTGATGTTATTTATTTTTTTACATTTAACTTTGTCCAATTAATAAAAATAAATGCAGAACATCCGAATTACTCAAACGTCTACAGGTAAAGTGCCATGTGTCACTTGATCTCGAGAAGGAAACCCGTTTGACGTTTTGTTTGTCTCGCTCTGTGTATGAGTCGCCACTCCCACGATAATACTTAACTAGCCGTAAGTGTGTATCCTGTTACTCAGTTTCGCTAGACATGGCTGTTTGCGCATCTCCTCTCGCCTGTATGTACTGTATGTGTGGGTGTTCATGCTTGCGAATTACAAATATACTGAACACCTTGAACACTTATTATATTATACACTTTTACTTCAATTTTAATGGTTGCCTAATTCCAAACTCACCTCTCTTGCATGCTCGAGTTCGTCTGTTGGTGAGTCCTCTATGGCAACGGGCATGTGCTCTGTAGGATGCACATTGGAAGGAGAGAGGGCATGGGCAGATTCAGGAATTTATAGTGTGTGAAAGCTCTTTATTTCCTTGGCCCCCTCTCTCCAAGAATGCTGCTGACTCCTTGGATCCTGCTCATCTTGGAAGTGCCAACTATTCAACCCCCAGTTTCAAAACATCCATACCCTTGTATAAACCCAGAGAGAAATGGCAACAATTCCCCACCCTTTGAAGAAGATGAGGATGACATCCTGGAACCAATTTAGAATAAGAACTGAAAGACTGAAGTTTGTAGGTTTCACTTCTTCTAAACCGTTTGTCTCTTACAATGAACTTTCACAATGATTGTGATGTTAACGCTAGGTTCACTGTGGTCAAGTTTGATACAGGTTGCAGTTCACTGACTATCTTGACCTCATGGTTCAAATATGGTAACATCCTGTAAAGCCACAGAAACCGATGACTCAACCCAGTGCAAGTAGTCTGTCTTTTTAAAATTGTGGGCTTTCAAAGTAACAAATGTATATACTGTAATAGCTTTAACATCGTAGACTAACATTTTTTATTCACCATCACACAATTCACAAAACATGGTTGTTGTCAGTATTAAACTCTCATTATTATATATAAAAAACAAGCCTACACAAGGTTATAAAATAGCTTTCCCTTTCAAAAACACAACTATAAATTTGACCTTTGACATAAGCCAAGGATAGTTGAAATGTTCAATAAAATATATCAAAGATAGTTTCATAAGGCTTTTAAGGGCTCTACACACTGACTACATTGCAAATGTCAGTGTCAAACACTATCAAACATGGCTGTAACTGTGTATAGTACAGTAGCTCTGTATAAACTTAATTTTGATATCATATGACACAATCAAATAATGTATCCACTTAAGGGCAGAATTAGAAAAACAGGCCTTGTATAGTTCCCTACTTTCATGTAAAACACTCAACATTTGAGTTACCAAGTACTTTTTCTAGTTAATTGTATGAAATGCAAATGTCCAAGAAACTCAAATAAAATCAGCTTGACCTTTGATAGGCATACAGCAGTCAAAAATATCAGAACATGTGGCTAAATAACCACATAATATTGTAAGGCATAATAATTGCAATTGAGGTTAGCTATAAGTGGGACAAACTCTATCCCGTAAACCATCAAACCTAAACAAAGGTTTTGTCATTTTCAGAAAAATAAATGTGTCAAACTTAAGAAGGCACAGGCAAATACATTTCAGAAACTGTAAAAAGGCTACACCTAGATCAAATGGGGGTGAAGTGTAATAGAAGCGGTTTGGTAAACTATACTGGTTTAATCAGGAACTGTGTCTGAGACATTAAGATTCAACTCTGTGGACTAACACTGGCTTTAGGCACCTGCACATCACGGGTCCGTTACTCGTATTGTCACTGGCATAGTCAGTCCTTCTGTAACTCACAAAAGGCTTCTCATCCCACCATGGTGAAATGGATAGAGGTGGTCTGAGGCTGTGTGGTGTGTTAGTGACCCCAGTGGTCTTATTTAGGAACTGCTGCTGAGTCTGCGGCGAATGAGAGAAGCAGGCTTGGTCTCAGTGTCCTCCTGGTCACTCTCACACTGTCTCTGACAAGGGGACAATTGCAGAGATATTCAGACATGCGCATATCAACAGCCTCATCGATATGTTGATATTAAGTGTTTAATATTATATTATGATGAAATATTGGTGCAACATTTCATTGTAGGTTTCCTGTTTTTGGTCCATCCCTGGCATATAATTGATTAGGTATATTACGATTGATTAAAATTGGTGTTATTGATTGCCCAGACAGTACACACAGCTAGTTCTACAGGTCTTAGTCAGACTTTAAGAAAATGTCAGAAACCAGCATGTCCCCTGGTCTTGACCCAGTCCTTTCTGCTCTCTCTTACCAGTTCTGGGTCCTCCTGGGACCTGCCTTTACACTGCAACTGCAGGTGAAATAATCTGTTACACGCCGACACCATGTTATACGACATCTACAGAGAGAGAGAGGGGGAGGATTAAAAAAGGATATGAAAGAGAAGGTGTCCATAGGAAAGCAGGACTTTGGAAAGAAAAAGGCAAATATGATGCAATATAATGTCCGGACCAGCAGGTGTACCCCTCTCACCAATATTGTAGGACTACCGCTGCACACAAGCGGCAGATACAGGGTAGGAGAAAAGAAGCGGAAGCTACTTTGGAGTATTGAGATGCACCACTGGGCCTCACCTTCCATTTCCTCTTGGCGTTGAACTTCTTGAAGCTTTTCATGTTGATGGATGATCGACTTCTGTTATCCGCCTGTTTGCGCGTGGGGGGCTGATGAACAAGGAATTAACATGATATTTTAATAGACGCTTTAGCCTTTATCCAAAGTGACATGCAGTTCACAGCTTTTCAGTGTGAATCATACTCACAACTTAAGCTTTCCTACTAAACCTTCAGCACAATAATGTGCTTATGTTGGGTTTATGTATTGAAGTTACCCCAATCAAATCACAATTCTCTCTTCTCTCACCTTGATCCAAGGGTGTACTAGACATTCATCCGCTGTCATTCTCTCTCTGTAGGAGGGACACACATGATTAAGCAATAGACTGTTGCATAGTATACAGAGGTTATAGACAAAAACCATATCAATTAAACTAATAAATGAATGAGTGATTGTTTGTTTACATTGAGTCTTTGACCAGCAGTTTCTCAATAAAGTCTTTGGCCATGGTGCTGGTCTGGTTGAAATAGTTCTCTTCAAACTCATAGATCATCCCCAAGATGTTCTTTAGTGTCTCCTCGTCATTATCTCCTTGAAAGGGGGACAAACCACTCAACCTGTAGAATAGGGGGGTATTAGAGAATGTGTACCTAACAGAGGAGGCTGGTGGGCGGAGCTATATGAGGACAGGCTCATTGTAATGGCTGCAATGTAATAAATGGCATGGGAGTCAAACGTGGTTTCATGTTTGACACCGTTCCATTTATTTCATTCCAGACATTACAATTACCCCGTCCTCCTATAGCTCCTCCCACAAACCTCCACTGGTAGCTACGGTATGTACATTTCAAATTGTCCACATGTTTTGCATACTCACAATATGTAGGTTATCACACCAATACTCCTGGAGATGAAAGAGATGAAAGATATGAGTGACTGTGTGCACAAAACTATTTACCCTGACAGTCAAGGCAGCTGGGACATGTTGTTTTGTTTTTCTAATGAATAACATTGTAGTAATGGTTACCAAATGTCGGCTGCCTCGCTCAGGGGTTCGTAGTTAATCACCTCAGGGGCTGGGAAGAAAACGGAAAGGGAGAAGGGGGAGAGAGAAAGGGAGAGATAAAGAGATACACATAACACAATCCAGTCTTATCCAGAAAAACAGAGTCTGTGTAAGAGAGGAAAATAACATAGTAAAAGAGAGAGACATCTTTTGTAAGGACCTGAGAATACAATAGAGGAGAGTAACTTCCTTTTGTCACAACAGTCACGGTGTCATTGTGTTAGGGAAACACTGGGGGATGCCAACACTGCTGTTGCACAATATAATGGCATTCTCTAACGATGTTAAATGCTCTAAGGCCGTCATTGTAAATAAGAATTTGTTCTCAACTGACTTGCCTAGTTAAATAAAGGTTAAATAAAAAATAAATAATAATAAAAATCCTAAAATCTTACAGTAAAACACATGAAAATGGGCAACTAGTTGGGGAATGAGTGGGTTATGGTAGAACTCAACAATAATACCCATGCATCCCTCCTGCCCTTTCTTAAAGTAATCATTCCTTTACACTCTGTGTGTTGGCGACTCAGGTTGCATCACGTATTTCAGGCCTGTTGAAACTTCTCACCTAGTCACACGTCTCTCTCTCACTACCCCCAGTACCCCACCACACGCTCTGATGTCACATCCTGTCCACAACCACACTACTACCCCTTGGAAACTGTCTCCATGGAAACCTCAGCACCTTTCTAGAGGCTCATTCTAAATAAAAACTAAAACAGACAGGAAGACACACTGTACACACATCAAACATACACGCCATAATCACACACTGACAAAATGGTCACACAACATGACACACATACTGACTGACACAATTTCCACCAAACAAACACAGACAGTAAACATGTGGAATGTTCCACATACCGATGTACTGTGGGGTCCCAGATAGGCTCCTGTACTCCTCCCCCTGTTTGAAGCGATGAGCCAGTCCAAAGTCAATGATCTTGATGTGGGGGTGTGGCATCGTCTTGTCAGCCAGCATGATGTTCTCTGGCTAAATGTAAAACAGAGGGCATTACACACACAATGCCAAATGAAAAACAGCCCAAATGGGTTTAGGCAAGGGGCAATAGAGTCATGAAACGGGAGGCCCGTCCCACCTAATTCATTGTACGGGGAAACACTGCTTTCTATCAGCTCTATTACTATCCTTGTGTGTCTCACCTTGAGGTCAAAGTGGGCAATGTTCTTAGTGTGCATAAAGCCCACTCCCTTGAGGATCTGCTTCAAGAACTCTATGGCCTCCTCCTCAGACAGGCTCTCCTTCTCTGCTATGAAATCAAACAGCTCCCCACCACTGATACTAGAGCAAAGGGAGGAAAAAAGTAGATAGAATTAAGTAGTAAGTTTGTCAGGAGAAAATCTTAATCACATACAGATGTAGGATCTTAATTTGATCACTCTGTTGCAGGAGAACTTTCCTGCAATGCAGGACATTTAAAACATGTAATATATTTGAGGTTTAAAAAGGCTTCTGAAGTTTCTATTTTATACTTTGAAATTTCAGACTTGATTTTCCCTTGGGATTAATGTATCACCCCCTACACAAATGTCCATTAATTATAATCCACATAATAATTCAAATGTCTTGTTGCTGCAGGAATATTTCCCTGCTGTAGCAAACTGGCTCAAATTAAGATCCTACATCTGTCGACTTATAATAACTAGACCGAGTTATGAAAATGGCATCTCATGAATTCCTATTAAAGTTACTCAAAAGTGAATCAGCCTAAAAGTTTGCTTCAAGATATTTTATTCATGCGCTCTTGTTTCCTGGAGTACAGCACCAGTTTGGTTGCAGTTGTGAGTGTGTCTGTATTTGGGGGGGCTATTGTTCAGTTATATTAATAGGCTTTGAGTTGTCTGTCTGGCCTGGACTATTAGATTAATGCTAGTAATGACAGGAGGATTAGATGTTCTGATGGGACCAAGTGCTTCTCATTGTGTTCCCATTAAACAGGGTGGGAGTGGGAGTGGTGCTCCACACAACTATTTCCATCCCACCTGCTGTGGGCTGAGGGGGAAGACAGACAGACAGATCGACAGAGACCAGCAGAGGTCTCCCCCTCCCTCAATCTGTCCCCACTTGACTCACAGCTCCACGATGAGCACCACCTCGGCGCGACTCTCAAACACGTCCCTGAGGGTCATGATGTTGGCGTGCTGCAGGCTCTGCAGTATCTCAACCTCCCTCTCCACACTCTTCCTCTCCAGGCCCAGGCGACTATTGGCGCTCCGACGCAGCTTCAGGAACTTCCCCGCCCAGTGGACCCCGGACGCCCGCTCCAGCACCGCACGCACTTGCCCAAAGTGACCACTAGAGGGGGTCAGAGAGGGATGATATTGTAGAGAACTTTTGCATTGTGCTCTATATTACCCTGAACTACTCCTGTGATGCTAATAGGCCTAAAGCTTGTTTGAATGTGAGATGAGAGAGAGTAACTGAGAGAGGGGCATTGCTAGTACTTTCTAGTTCTATTTACTAAGCAGTGTATTCCTAGCTTTATATGTAAATTAAGTTAAACTCAAATCAATTAAAATGAACATCAACTCAAGTCTAGCGCTATTCCATTCTCTACTCCAAACCTTCTCACTCACCTGCCAAGCACCTCTCCAATCTCATAGTAGTCCTCCACATTCTGCAGCTTAATCTGAGCCATGGTCTTGCTCTTTTTTCCTCTCTTCCCCCTCTCACTCTTTTTCTGGTTGTTTTCCAGAGCTACTGCACACTGTAGAAGTGAGGGAAGAAAGAGAGGGATGACAAGAACAAATGTGGAAGGTAAACTAAAATGTATTTCAAATATAGAAGCAAGTCACCAGACAGCATCAGGAACCATGGAAGAATGCCGGGACAATAAACAGAACTCTATGTGTAGATAGAATTATGACAAGCGTGTAGCAGCAGATAAACTATAAACTAATGGAAACAGACATGGACATAAATTGAAAAAGGCACACACACGCATACCGACCCTCACAACCATGGTCGCTGGCAGATGTTTTGGGTTGGCGTAGGGGAAAGGGGGTTTAGAGGGATTTTTTCAAATGTATTTATCATCATCCCTACTTTGCGCAACAATGCACAAAAGAAAACAGCCAAACCACATGATTTGTATCACATTACAGTTTTTTTCAATCACTTTGATGAGATTTTCACAAGTATGTCACAACGGTTAGTACAAAACAGATCCTGTGACAACAGATCCTCAAATAGGCAGTTGTTTCAAAACTCTAAGCACTTTTTCAATTGACTCGATTCAATACTTCAAAACTGAAGATTTGCGCTGTACCACGATTTAAATCTAAATCTAGGCCATAATTCAATTTAAAAGTTCAGCGCTATAGCGCGATTGAAATTGATAGGTAATTTCTGATTGAGGCGACATGTGCAGCGTTTACCGTGAATGCAGTCTCCCCGAACGTGGGAACAGTGCCTTTAAATTGAATTCACGCTATAGCAATTTGAATGCACATGGGATAGAAATCAAGGACATTTTCAGTAAATGTTCATGGGTAGTGCCAGTGTATTGCCTAATGTGAAAACAGTGTAATATACTGTCATTTACAGTACTGTAGCATATTACATTCAAAGGGCAATTTAGCATTTTGCATTTTTTGCTATTAGATTAACTGTTAGTTAAAACAACTAAATTGAGAAGATATCATTATGTGTTTTGGTGATTAAATCAATGTTCTCATGGTATTTCACAGTAAACTTGTATTTTGGATCAATGGTTTTGTGGTCAAAAGTCTCCAAACAAAATGAATACAAAATAAAAAGGTTTTGAATATAAGATTTGCTGGAGTTTGGAGTTTTGTACTAAGAGTTTAGAAATTTCCCCATATACACTTGTGAAAAGAGCACCAAAGCGCTAGAAAAAAAACAGCCAAAAAACAACACCTCTTCCTTGCATTTCATGTTTGATGGTTGGTCCTGCACTGACACATAACTTGAACAAAAGCAGCCACTGACAGCGCCCTTATCCGGATGTTTTATATAGAACAAACATTTTCTGCTGTGTGTCTGTATATGTGTGTGTGTGATGACATCACCTTGCATGAGGTATAAAAGTTGTTTATGAATGGTAGTGGGTAATAGAGATGTTATTACGTCACGTTAATGAATGCTTAATAAATGTTCCATTATTGCTTGTTAATTTAGCAACGAAAACCAAATAATTATTCTTTACACACAACCACCCAACCACCAACACACACCCTTCCCTGCTGATGCTGGAGCACAAAGGCATGCTCTGCTCTGTATCTGTAAATATTTACATGTCCCCGGAAATAGCATTCATTTATCAGTGAACGCCCCAATGTGCTGTCAGCACGCACACACTAACTAGCCATGGGCTAAAGTGTTCTGCTTAACCACAACACAGATGAGAATACTTCTGTGAAAAAAGAAAAAGACAGAGAGGTGTATCCATGTGCCCTGTGCATGTACAGTATGTGGCCTGTATGCAAGGCCTGGGGGTTTCTACTGTGTATGAGTGATGCATGGCATGAAAACGGGTTCCAATCAATAGTCGGGATAATAAATCAATGTACTCCTCACACTCAGTCATGGCAAGTTCTATCACTACATATCAAATCAAATTGTATTTGTCACATGCACTGAATATAACTGGTGTAGACTATACTGTGAAATGCTTGCTTATGAGCCCTTCCCAACGATACAGAGTTTAAAGATATTAATATTAACTAAATAGTAAAATAAGAGGAAGAAAAGAAAATACACAAGAATGGAGCTATATCCCGGGAGTACCAGTACCAGATCAATGTACGGTAGCAGAGTGAACAGTCTATGGCAATTCGGGCCTTCCTCTGACAACGCCTAATATAAAGGTCCTGGATGGCAGGGAGCTCAGCCCCAGTGATGTACTGGGCTGTTCACACCACCCTCTGTAGCGCTTTTTTGTCATTTACCATACCAAGCGGTAATGCAGCCAGTCAAGATGCTATCTGTAAAACGTTTTGAGGATCCGAGGGCCCATACCAAATCTTTTCCACCTCCTGAGGGGGAAGAGGCGCTGCCGTGCCCTCTTCACGACTGTGTGGGTGTGGACCATGTTAAGTCCTTAGTGATGTGGACGCTGAGGAACTTGAAGCTCTCGACCCGCTCCACAACAGCCCCATCGATGTGGATGGGTCCGTACCTCCCCTCTTTCTCCAACAGTCCATGATCAGCTCCTTGGTCTTACTGAAGTTCAGGGAGAGGTTGTTGTCCTGGAACCACACTGGTAAGTCTCTGATATCCTCCCTGTAGGCTGACTCATCGCCGTCTATCATCAGGTTTACCACCGTCGTGTCGTCAGCAAACTTGATGATGGTGTTTGAGTCGTGCGTGGCCACGCAGTCATGGGTGAACAGGGAGTACAGGAGGGGACTAAGCACACACCCCTGGGCCGGCCCGTCAGGAAGTCCAGAGGGACGGGTTCAGTCCCAGAGTCCCTAACTTGGTGATGAGCTTGGAGGGGACTATGGTGTTGAACGCTGAACTGTAGTCTAGGAACAGCATTCTCACATAGTTATTTCCCCTCTTGTCCAGGTGAGAGAGGGCAGTGTGAAGTGCTGTCTGGGATGATGTTGTTGATGTGTGCCATAACCAGCCTTTCAAAGCACTTCATAATTACAGTCATTTAGGCAATGGTGGTCAGCTTGAAACATGTTGGGATTACAGACTGGGACAAGGAGATATTGAAAATGTCTGTGAAGACGCTTGCCAGCTGGTCTGCGCATGCTTTGAGAACGCGCCCTGGTATTCTGTCTGGCAGGCGGCCTTGTGATTGTTAACCCTGTGTAAATGTTTTGCCCACATGGGCCATGGAGAGCGAGATCACACAGTAATCCTAAAAACAGGGGCTTTCACACAAGGCACCGTGTTATATTCCCTCGAAGCGAGCATAAAAGGCATTTCGCTCATTTGTGAGTTCTGCATCGCTGGGCAACTCATTGCTAGATTTTCCTTTGTAATCCATTATCGTCAACAAGCCCTGGGACATAAATTGAGAGTTGAAGCCGATGTAATAGGATTCTTACTATATTGTTCTTTTGCATGTTTGATGTCTCGTCTGAGGTCATATCGGGCTTTCTTGTATGCGTCCATGTCCGTGTCCCATTCCTTGTAAGTGGTAACTCTGGCCTTTAGCCCAGTGTGGATATTGCCTGCAATTAAGCACCCCCAAACACCTTCTTGCGGCTATGGGCTCACTATTTTTTTCTGTCTATGTGTGTTGTGTGTGTGTGTGTGTGTGTGTGTGTGTGCGCTCACACCTGTGTGTTTGTCTGTCTAAATGTCTGTCTGACAATATGCATTGATGTAAATTGGGAAAAATATGGTAAAAAAACTGGATATGTGTGTCTGTGTGGTGTGCATGCATGCATGTGTGAAATGACAACGTGTCCGTATGTGTGCTAGTTTGAAAAGAGAAGAGTCTGTGATGACAGGGTGTTTGTGTCTTTGTTGCAAGACAATGGCAGGACATGTGACATGTTGTAATGTCTGCTTCCAACTCACACTCTCAAATACCTAGATCCCCTGAACGCAGCTCACTCTCCAGATCCCAATCACCTGAATTCTGATCACCTGTTCACACACCTGTATGTCATTATCACACACGATTTAGTTCAGTTATTTGTACCCTATCATTGTGAGGTATTGTTTGTTTTGTGACATGTCTTTCTGAGCTGTTTTTCCTGTAATTTAATCCTCCTGTGTATGATAGTTTTTGCCTGCCTCACTAACGACGCCTTTTGCCTATTCCTTGCCTGTACCTTAGCCTATCGGATTTCCTCTTATCAACCTATTTCCTGATCTCCCGGATGACGTTACTAGCCTTTTCCCTGCCTGTACTGTTGCCTTGTTGGACCCCCTGTGTATGACCTTCTGCCTGCCCCTGGACCCAGCTACCTGCCTCCTCCTGTGGTCCTTTACAAATAAACACCACCATGCTGGTGACACTGTCTGTGATTTATTTAGAATTCAAGACACACTTAACCAGCATGGTTACCACAGCATTCTGCAGCGATATGCCATCCCATCTGGTTTGCGCTTAGTGGGACTATCATTTATTTTTCAACAGGACAATGACCCAAAACACACCTCCAGGCTGTGTACGGGCTACTTGACCAAGGAGAGTGATGGAGTGCTGCATCAGATGACCTCCACAATCACCTGACCTCAACCCAATTGAGATGGTTTGGGATGAGTTGGACCGCAGAGTGAAGGAAAAGCAGCCAACAAGTGCTCAGCATATGTGGGAACTCCTTCAAGACTGTTTGAAAAGCATTCCAGGTGAAGCTGGTTGAGAGAATGCCTAGCGTGTGCAAAGCTGTCATCAAGGCAACAGGTGGCTACTTTGATATATCTCAAATGTAAAATATTTTGATTCGTTTTTTTGGTTACCACATGATTTCATATGTGTTATTTCATAGTTTTGAGGTAGTCACCCGTAATGCATTTAAATTAACAGTTGTGCCTTAAAGTTAAATTTGTGTGTGAACCTGTGACTCTGTGTATGTGCATGTGTGTGTGTGTGTATTTGACTGCATGTCATATGCATGACCCATTCTGGTCCACTAGACTACTGTAACACTAGTAAAATGTCTACTCCAGTACATCCATTGTCAAGGACTGACTGTCCAAATGGAAAAACATATACAGATGCTGTATCTTAATTTGAGCCAGTTTCACACAACAGGAAAATAATCCTGGAGCAACAGGAAATGTGAATTGTTATGTGGATTATAATCAATTGACTTTTTTGTAGGGGTTGATACCACAGGAGGCTGCTGAGGGGAGGACGGCTAATAATGTCTGGAACGAAGCAAATGGAATGGCATCAAACACATGTATTTGATACCATTCCACTAATTCCGCTCAAGCCATTACCACGAGCCCGTCCTCCCCAATTAAGGTGCAACCAACCTACTGTGGTTGATACATTTTTCATTAAGCCTTTCTAAACATTGAATACACTACAAGTTTGCATTTCCTGTTGTCCAGGAACATTCCTGCAACAACAGGATGATCAAATTAAGATATGGCATCTGTATAGCCCCAGAGATTAGGACACAGATTGGGTATCACCACAGCTATGTCCCACAAAACAACGAGAAAATGAGAGAGAGAAAGAAAGACCGAGAGAGATTGAGAGATGCTGCATGAATGAGAAGTGGGTTATTTATATCAAACAATAGTGAGAATTGACATGAAGACAGGGAGGGGGATGCTTTGGCCACTTGTGTGTGAAGGAGAGTCTAACGTGGCATCATCCATTCAAGCCTGAAACAAGTCACAATTGAAAAGTTGGTGCGTAATTTGTGACATTGTAACAGCTGCGTCCATGGGTTTTGTATACAGTATGACATTACACATCCCCCGCCAAAAAAATGGCCAACATCGCTTGATTTCCATCAGATGGACCCAAAAGACAGACAAGAGGGAGATGGCTCCTCATAAATAGACCTATTCAAATTTATTTTGGGTCACCTTTCGTTTGAGAAAAAGGTCTGTAGACGGTGGTTATAGTTAAAGCTACTCACCCAAATAAATTCACGATATCCTCGGACGCAGCTTTGATGTGAGGTTGGACGTGTCACAACTTTCAACTTCTTCGCCTGTGTAGTAGGCTTTATGAACTCTCGGATTTAAAGTACATTTGTCTCCCTTGAAATAAAATAATTAAGTTGTGCCGTATTCTGACAGCAACCGGTTTCCGTGCCGGAGAGAGAGTAACTAGTAGCCAGACTTGTTCGACGGCTCCCTTTATTTCGATGCTCTTTGGTAGCCCAAGCCTAGAGATACGCGACATACACCATGGCAAGCCCTCGCATACCCTCGCATTTTTAAACCACATCAATATTCCTGTAGACTATAAAAGGTACATGTGGTGGCCCTGAATCAATCCACTGATTAGTCTACTACAATCCAATTGCTTGAATATGTTGCGTGCAATTTGCAAATAGGCCTACTGCACAGTACACTGGAGTTGTAGCCTATTGTGTGATGAGGTAAAAAAAAAGTACCCTAAAGGCAGGGTTGGGTAGGTAACTTTCTAAATGTAATCCGTTACAGTTACTAGTTACCTGTCCAACATTGTAATCAATAACGTACAGTAAATTAATCTGATTAGGCTACTTTCAGTTACTTTTAGATTATATTTTCCAATTAATAGGCATTAGAAGAAGACCAGATGTGTTTGATAGATTATTTTTGGTGTGTCATCATGGTGGTGACTCTGATTTGTGGTCAGACGATCACATACACGACCACTAGATGACTGGTAGGTGCGCTGTGTTGAAGCCACCATGCCTCCATCTTGGCCCCCTAACAATGAGAACAATATTTTGGAAGCTAATGTCTACATTCGTTTTTGCCTCATTTATTATATTACACACGCCTTAATGCATTAATAAGGCCAATTTAATAACGTTTACATATATTGCATTACTCATCTCATGTATATACTGTATTCTATACTATCTATTGCATTTTAGCCTATGCAGCTCTGACATTTCTCATCCTTATATTTATATATTCTTATTCCATTCCTTTACTTAGATTTGTGTGTATTAGATATTTGTTGTGGAATTGTTAGATATTACTTGTTAGATATTGCTGCACTGTCAGAACTAGAAGCACAAGCATTTCGCTACGCTCGCAATAACATCTGCTAACCATGTGTATGTGACCAATAACATTTGATTTGATTTGATTTCAAATTTTAGTATGGGAGCTAAACATATATATTTTAATATATCTAATTTTCACCTCATTTCACACCTGATTTATTTAACAAAAGACAAATCTCAATAGGTGGTCGAGGTAAGTAAAGAAATGACACAAGCGGGGTGGGCCTTTCCTCTTTTGTTCTCTACTGCTGCTCTATTGTTCCTCAAGCAAGTGGGAGGCCAATGACATCACGGATTCCCATCAGACCAACTCCTTGAATAAACTCCTTGAATTTTTTTACCCCTTTTAGTGATATCCAATTGGTAGTTATTGATGCAACTCCCATACGGAATCGGGAGAGGCGAACGTCAAGAGCCGTACGTCCTCCAAAACACAACCCTGCCAAGACGCACTGCTTCTTGACACACTGCCCTCTTAACCCAGAAGCCAGCCGCACCAATGTGTCGGAGGAAACACCATACAACTGGTGACCGAAGTCAGCTTGCATGCGCCTGGCCCGCCATATGGAGTTTCTAGAGTGCGATGGGACAAGGACATCCCGGCCGGCCAAACCCTCCCCTAACCCGGACGACACTGGGCCAATTGTGCGCCACGTCATGTGTCTCCTGGTCGCTGCCGGTTGCGACACAGCCCGGGATCAAACCCGGGTCTGTAGTGATGCCTCAGGAACGGCGATGCAGTGCCTTAGACCGCTGCGCCACTAATGATTTTTTCCCCCTTTAGTGTGTGTACTTTACTGTAATTATACAGTTGAAGTCGGAAGTTTAAATACAACTTACAAATACATTTAAACTCAGTTTTTCACCGTTTTTCCTAATCTCAGCTCGTTACCTGTATAAAAGACACCTGGGAGACAGAAATCTTTCTGATTGAGAGGGGGTCAAATACTTATTTCCCTCATTAAAATGCAAATCTATTTATAACATTTTTCACATGTGTTTTTCTGGATTTTTTGTTGTTATTCTTTCTCTCACTGTTCAAATGAACCTACCACCAATTATAGACTGATCATTTCTTTGTCAGTGGGCAAACGTACAAAATCAGCAGGGGATCAAATACTTTTTTCCCTCACTGTATGTAGGACTGCTCTTACTGGGGAGTGCCAATATGGCCGACCGGTGGCTTCAAAGCCTCTCAATGGCCAATACATAGCATCAGCAATCCAGGGTTTATATATATCATTGGTTCACACTCGCTCAGGTGGAATAAACTTAAACTTGCGCATAATTTCTGAATTAAAAGTAATCCAAGAAGTAATCATCTAGTTTTTCAAAAGTATCTGTAATTTGATTATTGTTATGTCTTGTGGGTTTCATAACCATGTGTTTATAACAACTCAATAATGATGAGAAGGAAACGAATTCAGTTCAACGATTTATATGAACGTGCTCATCTCTACACACATTACCCATGATGCTCTGCTTACACAACTATGGTGCAAATAGTACAACCCTAATACAAAACAATTACAATATTTTTGCAGATAACGTCACTGATAACAGTTACTGTTTTTTTGTAATCAGATTGCTCCTCAACCCTGCCTAAAGGAAGTCTAGGCCTAAAATATCCCTGGGCTGTTCTCTAGGACCTCCGCTCTGTCTATAATCAACTTTCTCAGAAACCGTTTCATTGCACCAAAAAAGGCGAAGGAGGAGAGATGAAATATACAAGCCAACCCTCCCCTTGGAAACCCTAGGAAAATAACAAAAACTGTTATAGAAGTGTCGTTCCTGGATGGAAATGCTTGACAAACATAAGAGGATGCGCACTGTGGTAGAGTAGACTATATGCTTCCCGAGTTGAGAGAATTAAATTTCATCATTGACACTGTGCCAAATGGAATTGTGTGAGTCTTTCAGGTATTATAGCCTATTCAGAAGAATAGTCGGTATGGTTTCTACTCCTCAACACCACACATGAACATTAGTATTCCCAGGATATGACCAAATGATCTCGATTTTGGAACAGGCCCCTCTGTGCACTGCTATTATGTGTAGCCTATAAATTTGGTCAAAAAGCGCATGGCATTTAATTAATTAATCTCACCTTTCATAACACTCATACCAGACAAACATTTTCTGCAAGCCACGTATCAAACAATGACTTAAATGTACACTAGATGACTAGCAGGGGGCGCTGTTTTGAAGCCACCGCGCCTCCATCTTGGGACTCTCCCACCGTTGTAAGTTATTTTGAGGGAGCTATAGAAATCCATTTATTAAAGTCTATTTTTGCCATGTTTATTATATTCCATATAAATCAAATCAAAATTTGTTGTTCACATACACATATATTTAGCAGATGTTATTGCGGATGTTTCGAAAAATACCTTAATGCATACTTTTAAATTACATTATGTGAGCTAAATATATATTTTTTTAATATATAAAAGCATTTTCCTTAAAGTATAATTTTTAGAAAGTTCTAATGTTACAGTCCCCACTACACAAAATGTTTAAAGACATTTTTTTCCTTTAAACATTTAATTAAAATACTGTAGAATTCCATTCATTCCTATGGAGGGCTGCTTCTTCTGGGGAGTGCCAATATGGCCGACCAGTAGCATCAAAACATCTCGCTGGCCAATACACAGCATTTGCAAACCAGGGTTTACATCACTGGTGTCATCGGTTTACTTTCGGCCCACCATTGTGTGTAAAGTTCAGGTAACACTATTGTGACCTCTACTGGTTTCATAAGGTCATAACACCATGGCAAACGAATTATTATGCCATTTATGTATAATATCTATAGTATATCATTCATGATGGGTATGGAAAATGTTTTGCTGGGGCATTTGATTAAATCTGAAGAGAAAGTAGTTGGAAGCTATCCACAATACAATCGTATTACCATGCATCGACCTAAACTGTGTTCAATGGTAATTGAAGTAATCTAGACGTTACAGAAAAAAAATGTCTTCCCGAAAGAATTAATTATATGCGGGAATATTGCCTAATTAGCTATTTTAAAGGGATAGTTCACACATATTACAAAATGACACATTGGTTTCCTTACCCTGTAAGCAGTCTATGGACAACGTATGACAGCAATCCATGCTTTTGTTTCAGTGGAGGCTGCTGATGAGGGGACAAACCATGTGTTTGATGTATTTGATATCAAATCAAATATAATTTTATTTGTCACATACACATGGTTAGCAGATGTTAATGCGAGTGTAGCGAAATGCTTGTGCTTCTAGTTCCGACCATGCAGTAGTATCTAACAAGTAATCTAACAAATTCACAACAAATACCTTATACACACAAGAGTAACGGAATGAATACGGAGTATGTACATATAAATATATGGATGAGTGAGGCAGGATGCAGTAGATGGTATGGAGTACAGTATATACACATACAGTGGGGCAAAAAAAGTATTTAGTCAGCCACCAATTGTGCAAGTTCTCTCACTTAAAAAGATGAGAGAGGCCTGTAATTTTCATCATAGGTACTCTTCAACTATGACAGACAAAATGAGGAAGAAAAATCCCGAAAATCACATTGTAGGATTTTTAATGAATTTATTTGCAAATTATGGTGGAAAATAAGTATTTGGTCACATACAAACAATCAAGATTTCTGGCTCTCACAGACCTGTAACTTCTTCTTTAAGAGGCTCCTCTGTCTTCCACTCGTTACCTGTATTAATGGCACCTGTTTGAACTTGTTATCAGTATAAAAGACACCTGTCCACAACCTCAAACAGTCACACTCCAAACTCCACTATGGCCAAGACCAAAGAGCTGTCAAAGGACACCAGAAACAAAATTGTAGACCTGCACCAGGTTGGGAAGACTGAATCTGCAATAGGTAAGCAGCTTGGTTTGAAGAAATCAACTGTGGGAGCAATTGTTAGGAAATGGAAGACATACAAGACCACTGATAATCTTCCTCGATCTGGGGCTCCACGAAGATCTCACCCCGTGGGGTCAAAATGATCACAAGAACGGTGAGCAAAAATCCCAGAACCACACGGGGACCTAGTGAATGACCTGCAGAGAGCTGGGACCAAAGTAACAAAGCCTACCATCAGCAAGGGCATTGAAGATGAAACGTGGCTGGGTCTTTCAGCATGACAATGATCCCAAACACACCGCCGGGCAACGAAGGAGTGGCTTCGTAGAAGCATTTCAAGGTCCTGGAGGGCCTAGCCAGTCTCCAGATCTCAACCCCATAGAAAATCTTTGGAGGGAGTTGAAAGTCCGTGTTGCCCAGCGACAGCCCCAAAACATCACTGCTCTAGAGGAGATCTGCATGGAGGAATGGGCCAAAATACCAGCAACAGTGTGTGAAAACCTTGTGAAGACTTACAGAAAACGTTTGACCTCTGTCATTGCCAACAAAGGGTATATAACAAAGTATTGAGATAAACTTTTGTTATTGACCAAATACTTATTTTCCACCATAATTTGCAAATAAATAAATTAAAAATCCTACAATGTGATTTTCTGGATTTCTTTTTCTCATTTCGGCTGTCATAGTTGAAGTGTACCTATGATGAAAATTACAGGCCTCTCATCTTTTTAAGTTGGAGAACTTGCACAATTGGTGGCTGACTAAATACTTTTTTGCCCCACTGTATATATGAGATGAGTAATGTAGGATATGTAAACATTATATAAATGGCATTGTTTAAAGTGGCTAGTGATACATTCTTTCATCCAATTATAATTATTAAAGTGGCTAGAGATTTGGGTCGATGGCCGAACGGCATAGGCAAGATTCAGTAGATGGTTTAGAGTACAGTGTATACATTTGATATAAGTATGTCGTATAAGTAAACATTATATACAAAATATCATTCCACCTATTCCGCTCCAGCCATTACCACGAGCCCATCCTCCCCAATTAAGGTGCCACCAACCTCCTGTGTTTGGTTTTATTTCCCTGGCACTGTTTCCAAATGCTAATGTTTCAGTATTTGTGGCACAAATCCCATTCAAGTCATGGGACCGATATAAGCATTTTCCGTGCATCATTTACAAATCATACAAAAGTATAAAAAATGTATTGTGAAGTTTATCAAAGTCACTTATAGATTATTTGAACATGATGCACAAAAGAATGCTAATATCGGTCCCATGACTTAAATGGGATTTGTGCCACAAATGCATTTGGAAACAATGCCAGGGAAACTAAATCAAAGCATGGATTGCTGTCAGACCTTGTCCATAGACTGCTTACAGAGTAAGGAAACAAATTTGCAATTTGGGTGAACTATCGCTTTAAATGCTAGGCAACTAAATAGATAACATCTCATGAGGGAATATTATAGGCCTCTTGTAGATAACACCAACATTTTGATTTCTCTGTTCATCTATACTTCATTCTGTCAGTGACAGGGCTGTGTTTCCACCAATATTGCTTTTGGAATAAGATCCAAGAAAGGGTAACTGACATAAGGTGATTAAAATAGTACACACCAATGCAATAACAAACACATAACATGAAACGAAAAATGTACTGTATGCTATATCCACAATTTCTCACTAATTATTTTCACCCCAAGAAAGTCACATATAAATATAAGACTGCTTGAAATACACAGGTTGCTGTTTTTTTGTAAGTTAAATTATTCAATTAAATTATTCAATTATTAAAGGGTATGTTTCTAAAAGACATTAAAGGAAAAGTACGTTAGGAACTAATATTTTCCTACTAATAGTTCCTATCGTACTTTCCCTTTAATGTTTTTTTTAGCAACATACCCTTTAATAATTTACCTGGCCACACCTGAATTTCCACCCACTGAAAATAAGTTCCACATTAACAATAGAAGTGGGGAAACGATGTAAAAGACATTCCATAAAATTACCCAACTCGTTGTTTGATAATCCCTGAGGTTGTGTGAGTATTAAATTTGTATGTATTTTCAAGCTTTGTATAACTAGCAGTCTTCTTGCGTGGGTGGACAGTCCAACATTTTATCTAGTGCGCTGGCATGAGAAACTTCCGTGTTGTGATATGGAGTGCGCTTTGATGGTCTGTGTACAGCGTTTGTCTGGACAGTTAACACATTCGGGGAACTTTACAACGATATTTGTATGTCAAATATATTTATTTAGTTTTATATTGCAAGCGTATTTTCTTTGGTAGTCATTCGTAAATAGGGCCTTTCTTTTCTTAGACTACACAAACCGCACAGGCCATAATGAGATGCATTGGGGGGAGCTTTGTTTCCAAGGGACAGGGAGGGATTCTACTTCTCTTATCGTTCATGGCTTACCTTACCTGTCGTGGAAAATATTCAACCTTAGAGACTATTGTTTGATGATTAATGACACTAGAATGCTGTCTGGGCATCATCTCTTGCGTGGGAAGACATGTATGACCTACAGAATGTGCACTCTGTAAAATGTACTTTTCTTTGTAGGTGAAGAAGAGCTGTTTACCATCAAACCAATAGAGCTGGGACATAAAGAACGAAACAGACAATGTGATGTGACTTCAGTCAAAGTAAAAACACTCAATCAAGCATTGACTTACTGACAGATTCACCAAGACAAACGGACGAAGTCTGGAGGAATTAAATACCTAAAAAAAACAATGTCTGAGATCCTGCGGTCAAACCTTGGGCTGCTAGAAGACAGCCCCTCCAAAACCAGCGGGGCGACTGCTGAACCCCAAACCCCAACATGGGGGGCAGAGGGGGAGAAGGTGATTCAAGAATTGGAAAAGGGAATGGAAGGAGTGGTGGAGAAAGAAGAAATGGTTAGCTCGGCTAAATTGGAGCCTACCACTCTGCAATGGCCGGGTGACAGGGATGTCGAGAAAACGACGAAGAACAGAAGTGCATTGACTGTGAAAGAAGATAAGGGAAGGGGAAAGGGGGATGACCCTGAGGGAGAGAGGAGGAGTGTGCACTCCATGTGCACCTCTCTTCAAGAAGGAGGAAGTGGAATAGAGAGCGAGAGAGGGCTGGGTTTGGGAGTGGAGAGAATGAGAACTGAGGAAGAATGGATGGAGAGAGAGGTGCAGCACCCAGGGCTATGTAAGAGAGGGAAGAAGGTGCAGGTAGAGATAGAGGTGGAAGATGGTATGAACTCTATGCCTGAGAAGGCAGCACAGGTCTTTAACCCATCCGTCACCATCCTACACTCCTCTAGTGCGCCGACGTCTCCCAGAGAAAGGGAGGCATTCTGGGATGTGAACACGCAGAGAAGAGTCTCCACCTCGTTCCCCAGGGAACCCCACCTGATGGCTACTCCCACGACTGGCCAATGGAGGGGGGATCCTCAAAATGTAAAGAGATGCACCAACATTTAATCTCCCTATCTTTTGGCCTCCAACCTCTATTTCTCTCCATGTCTCTGTCTTTCTCTTTGCTCTTCTCTCCCTTGTTCATTCAGCCACTGTGGCTCTGCTCAAATAGTTTTGCGAGTGCAAATTCATCCTTCCCCTCCCTTAATTTGTGGTAATCTGATCTAGAGGGTGGTAATGTTTCTGTTAGCTTTCTTTTACTTCAGAGGGCAGAAAGACTAAAAGTCTCTCCTTTCCTCTCCCCTCCAGGTGGGTGTGACTGTGCCAACAGGGATGCTCTCAAAGTGGGGGTGTCTTTGTTCACTGCAGCTCTGATTTTCCCACTCTTAGTGTGGGGGGGCTATGTCTTCCTGCCTTTTGATGCCCCGCTGCTGGACAGTGCCCCCCTCAGGCTGGTCTACACACTGCGCTGCTCTGTCTTCGCTGTAGTGCCCATCATACTGGGTGAGTGGCTCATTGGTCATTCAGCATATGATCTTTACCAGAACTACTCTGGTGTGAACAGCAAGGTGGGTTGAACAACAACACTAACATCACAAGCTAACGCTTGTGTTGTCCTCCCAGGCTGGTTGGTGCTGGGTATCTCCAGGATGCGGTTGGGGAATGTGAGGCCGCTGTGTGAGGTGGAGGCCAGGGAGGTGGGTGTGCACCGGCGCTATGTGGATGACTCAGTCACCCTCTTCCTGCTCTACTTCCTGCAGCTGGCCATAATGGCGCCCTACCTGAGCCAGGACCTGCTCAAACTGGTGCCCCTGCTCACCATCATCTTTGCCTTCGGCAGGTAAAGAAACAACAATGCAAAAAAAACATGTTTATTTTATTGTCAGATACACCAGAGAGATGCAGTGAAATCTGTTGTCCAATTTCAGTGCCCAGTCAGTCATAACCCTGTATGACGTGATCTCAATTTAAGACAGTCTGGGCAGACTATAGAAATGACCGCATCTGTGTAATGTCCATCTCTCCTCTGTGCCAACAGGCTGATGTACTGGATGGCAGCTGCACTGAGCAGCAGTGTTCGAGGCTTTGGCTTCGGCCTGTCCTTCCTGCCCACCGTGGCCATGCTGGGTGCCAATCTCTACTTCATCTTCACCATGGACGTTGGGGGCACCATCTTCGCCCAGGATGTGGTGCACCAACAAGACCCACCCCCAGCCTCCCGCCAGAGGTTCTGGGGATAGGGGGATGGAGGAAAGACGGGAAGGATGGGGAAGAGGGACAGGATTTGTTTTACCTACTGGTGGAATTTAACTTTCAAAGGGTTACTATGTAAACGGTAGTGGATCGTGCTAGTGTGATTAAACCACACTGATGATGTGTAGAATAGACTGGGCAGTGGTAGTCAGTGATAGAGCATGTACAAACAGTTATTGGAGAAAAGGTGTCTATGTAGTAATTCATCTTCTTGCATGGCATTATACCGTCACTTTAGTGAAACAGTAGAATGTATTCTGTAGAAGATCTGCTAATTGACATAATGACAGTTAAGTACCATGAAATAATGTTGAAATCACAATTGTCATCTCAATGCAAAGAGTTAATGAAAGTAGAGTTTGTAGTTCCACACAGAATCGTGCCGCATGGGGAAGTTTTGAAACCACTGTTTTCCTCAGAAATATCTAGCTAGGCCTGCTGAAGACAAACAGTTTGCTGAACTGTACTGTTTGGTTTGACAAGTATATCTGTACTTGAGGAATCCTGTAATCTATTGTATTTGGTTATGAATCTGGTATTACAAGCTAATAACAATTGCATTGACATTTGGGACGTTTATAGAGAAACTAAGACTTGCTCAGTCAATTTCCTCTTGAAACTGTTCAATATAACCAATCACAAAATCATGTTCTGTGATAAGGTCAGCGACTACTAAGTGGACGTTTTGTCTCAAATCTTCATGACTGTATTGCCTTTTTAAAAGGACGTCCACACATGAGCAAAGTCATTATAACAGCTAACAAATCATTTAAAGATAATTGATTTAGTACAAAGACTTTGACATTGAGAACCATTTCACAATTGGAGAATGTGGATTGCATGGCATTTTGTGTGCCCCCAAAAAAATGTTAGCGACTTTATAGAAATCCAACCTGTCCAACAAGTACCTACCTGCCCATGTGGCCCAACCTCCATGCCTTTATCTCTGAAAACGAATCCTTTCACAATACAGCACAGCCCTGTAAGGGTGATTGTGAATGGAGTTGTTACTGTATTTTAAAATAGACCTATAATAGAAATGTATCTACAGTGTTGGCATAGACTTTATAAAATGTATAACTACGCTGATTTCTTTCTAGGTTTCCAAGTAAACTTCAGCTAATTACGATCTGAAACAAAGTGTAGAGTCAATTTAATGTCTATGATGGTCTTTTACTTTTTATATATATTTTTAAATAATTTATGACTCAAAATAATACATTTAAATAAATTATACTTAACAAGGGATTGTATTGGCCTTTCATTTGCTTCATTAGTGAAACTGACACATTTCTATTGGTATGAAAGCCTTTTAGTGACCAATAAAAATGTGCAAGCATTTAAGGTAGACCTTTGCATTACAGTTGTTCAGAATGGGCACCTGTTTTCGGACTGTGTTATTGCTGTGTTCGTAACCAAGTGGGAAGGTGTTTTTTATCACAAACGACTGGGAGAAATCCACTTGAACACCCCTCACACTCGTAATTACTAGTGCAAAACCATAGAGATCATTAGAGGACGCAACATTGTATCGGTCAGATTTTGGCTTCTGTGAGAGCATGCGCTGCGCCATTGAGGCCATCTCCATTTTGAAGAAGTACATTTTCTTCTACTACTACGAGTTGGTAAACAAACTGAAAGGGTGCACTAATGCCACCTGTAGTGTGTAGTTTGAACAGGTATAAAGCCAAGTTTGGTGATTTACTGCCACCTGCAGTTATGGAATGTTTGCTCACAAGGGTAATTCATTGGCTGATCCCTCCTGATGACCTGGATGGAAATATATAATCTTTCCTTAACCTGTAGGAAGTCCCACCCAGTTGAATCCTAATGGCGCTGCCCATGCTGAAACTTACTTTTGGGCACTAGAGGCCTCGATCTATCTCTGTGGGAAACTCGTTTATCGCACCTGATCGCAGACTTCTCACACATGCTGACCTCTGACCTCACCTACTAAGGAAATTAGCTTGATAACAGCATTTTCGGCAGTTAAATGTAACAAAACATTATTATACAAAAGCAATCTATGTGTTTTTTTAAAACTATAATTTGTTTACAAGCATGATAGCTGTAGTTTTAGTTTATGGTTGACGCAGCTTGTTGGCAATTAGCTATCCTGAGTTCAAGGCATGTGAATGCATCAAACCGGTATTTACAACGTCACAAATGGTAATTACCACCTTCCCACTTCGTTATGAACGCAGCATATTGCCTTGCTCAAAACAACTGGGAACTCGGAAAAATACGAGGTTAAATCATGACTTCAATGATCTTCAGTTCAGAAAGTCTGAGCTCTAAAATACCCGAGTTGGAATTCCGAGTTGGACGACCGTTCAAATAAATGTTTCCAGTCGGAGCTCGTTTTTTTCCGAGTTCCCTGTTGTTTTGAAGGCGTCATAACATCGAGCCTATGACGTAGGACTACATTTTTCTACTAACGGGCTCCTATTTTTGTCGGTGGTCAAATATTGTTCACGTCTACCCAAACTTTTCGTTTATTTATTGGTCTGGCCACAGGGAAGTCTGGGTTCGGAATTACAAGAAAGCAACCCCTTGCACGTCAGTTTCAAAGTAGGCCTATCTCATCTGTACCCCAGGGGTATTTACCACAAAAGTTATCGAAGTGAAGGGACAAGAGGAGGAGAATATGGCAGCGGCCCCAGCTAGAAGAAAACACGGAGCGTGTCTGCTTCGAATCAAAGAAAATTGTCCATTGCGAAAATTTAAGAAAAACAGGTGTTACGGTAAGAACATGATTGTTTTCAATAATTGATGGATAAAAATATATAAAAGTATATAAAAAATATATAAAATGTACCTATAGACGAATTATACCACCCAGGAAGTTTGGATTGAAGTTGACACTTCATATATCCCTGTCGGCCTTGCACTGTATACATTTGACAGTAAAACGTCTATTGAATTTGTTTGGTAAGCTCTATAGGCCTAAATGCTATAGCCTGATAATACATTAGGGGTAGGCCTATTATAAATAATAATCTTACATTTTAAAGTTGTATTTACTATAAAGGCACACTATAAAATGTGTATATCAAGTGAGCAAATGCACGACTTTTCCACATGCAAACACCTTTATAGTGCTGAAGGAATGACATTCTAGAAGATAAACATTACATACTGTGTTTACCAGTATACATTTTATGTCAACATAAACATTAACAATCGAGTAATATATCCTAATATTATGATATGACTACTGTACATATCAAATTATGAATAATAAGTTATATTCTTCCAAATTAAGGGGTAGGCTATATTGCATTAGTTGAAATTACCGGAAATCTGACTGTCGCTTTAAAACAAGTAGTCAGTGTTGTTAACTGCCAATGCTGATGCTCCTCCACCATTATTTGCTACAGTTTTGAGGAAGTTGGGGGCCAATGTAGCAAGGCAACATTTAGTCCCAACGTATCATGTGGTTGCTTAAGACTTAAGACTGGCATACCTGTCCGAAAGTACCCGCACTAGTCTACGCCTACACCTCCTGTCAAGTACTTCAGTTGCACTTGCTGGGTGTCCAGGGTGGGTGCATGTCAGCAGTGTAAAAAGGCTTCCTGCATGGTCTCCTCTCCTTCAGCTGGACTGATCTGACAATAATATTAAGTAAAATCGTTTAAGCTAACTACTGAAAATTGCTTTCACCAGTCAAATTATTTCACATCAGTGCAGATGAAGGAAATTAGATAAGGAGAGGAAATCACTTCAGAGTATTGATACTTAGGCCTAATTTATTTTTTAATTTTTCCTTTGGCAGATGTATCTTCGGCTGGTGGTGGGGTGTGTTGGGGAGACTTCAGTAAGTACCCCATTTCTGCATCCAAAACCAGACCTATCAGCACCATCTATGTAGAGCCCCTTCCTCCCTCCTATCAGTCTATTTACCATCCCCATCAATCACAGGACCCCATTGGTAAGACCATTAAAACACTTGCATGGACATCTTTCCAAATGTCTTGGTGAATGGTCTCCAAAGGCTAATAGTTAACTGACCTCCTTCATCAGGAACCTTGATATGGTAGTTACTGGTTTTTATTAGTATTAGAAGTTACCTCTCTCAATCTCTCTGATAATCCTATTATTAATGGGAACAATATTTTGGGAGAATTGCTCTCACCTATGCAGCTTGTCAGATCAGGGATTGTTTTGTTGGAAGAATGCACGCTATTGGGAAGTGCTTCACAGAGCCATACACTGTGTATACAAAACATTAAGAACAACTGCTCTTTTCATGACAGACTGACCAGGGGCCTCAATTATAAACCGTGCGTATGTACAAAATAGACCCCAAATCAAAAATAAAATTTGATTTGTCACGTGCGCCGAATACAACAGGTGTAGACCGTACAGTGAAATGCTTACTTACAAGCCCTTAACCAACAATGCAGTTTTGAGAATGCAGTTTTTTTTTTTTTAAATACAAAATAAAAGGCTTATGTTACCTCATGAGTATAAAACCATCACAGAGAAGGTGAGGAATGTATTATGCAATGATCATGGAAATTAAACATGTGTGTGCCAGTTTTCACACAAAAGTAGGCATTTATAAAAACTGAACTTGACATGAAAATGTGCTGACCTTCCCACAAACATTAGACCATGCGTAAGCACAGTTTCTAGTAGTTTAAGTATTGCATTGCAAGCAGGCAAGTAGATTAGTATTTTCTGCAAATGGAGGATATGAACAGGTTAACAGGTTAAGAACAAGATGCAATAATTTGCCATTAGTGAGAAGAGAGAATTTAGTTTGTCTTTGCATTTGAAAATATTTAGAAATAGGCATTTATTTCCTAGGCTATTATTTATTTAATTTCCATGATCATTGCATAATAAATTCCTCACCTTCTCTGTGATGTTTTCATACTCACGTGGTAGTGTAGGCCTACAACAAGGATACCATTTGTCCCATCTCTGGTTTAATTGGACCCACTTCATAGTAGTAAATAGATAAGCTATTTCAAGTATTTTGCTCTATGCCATCTGATCCGAAGCGGAGTTTATTAACGGTGGAACAGGCGGTTGTAGGTTACTTCTGTAGCTTACGTCTGAATACTGTACTTTCACATTTATCGAGGAGACAATATTGCATTTATACACAATCCATATTTTCATAACCATTGCAGAATAAATGTCACTTTTTCTGGCCATGATGAATTCATATTCCCGAAGTAGCAATAGCCTACAACAAATTACCATGCGCATCTCTCATTTAATTGACCCTTCACTAAGCCCTGCCCCAGAATCTTGGGCAACCAATCGCAGTGCTCCAATGGATAGCAACTGTTGTCGAGTCCAACACCTTGGACAAGCTCACGTTTGAAAGCCATTGAGGGCTTTACAAAAACATTGTTTAAATGGCTAAATCATTTGACAGTGCACCAGGGGTACTTGCTACTGTGATTCCTATAGGGCTGACCCCAATTAGTTGACTGGTCAATTGTTGTTTTTTTAGTCGAGCCGTAGCAAATATAAAAATGGCGCCGATAGAGAGGGCAGCCGTGCTTCTAGCCCCTAGGCAACTTTGCAGTATTTCATTTTTTGTATGTGTTATTTCTTACATTATTAGGCCAGAACATTTTTTGTGTTATTACATACAGCCGGGAAGAACTTTTGGATATCAGAGCGGCAGTAACTCACCAGCATTACTACCAGGAATACGCCTTTCCTGAATCGGATCCTTTGTTCGTACCCCCCAGGGCAATTGGAACTGATTCCAGAAGCTGATCCAAAACATCGCCAGGGGAGAAGAGGTACTCGGAGTGGACTTCTAGTCCGACTCAGGAGGCGCGCACACCACCCACTGCTTCCGAGTATATTACTCGCTAATGTTCAGTTTCTGGATAATAAAGTTGACAAGGCCCTCTCCCACCCTCCCTTCGGCAAATCTGACCACGACTCCAGTTTTATCCTCCCTTCCTATAGGCAGAAACTCAAACAGGAAGTACCTGTGCTAAGGACTATTCAATGCTGGTCTGACCAATCGGAATCCACGCTTCAAGATTGTTTTGATCACGCGGTTCGGGATATGTTCCGGGTAGCCTCTGAGAATAACACAGAGTTTATCAGGAAGTGTATATGAGATGTTGTACCCACTGTGACTATTAAAACCTACCCTAACCAGAAACCGTGGATAGATGGCAGCATTCGCGCAAAAAACTGAAAGCGCGAACCACCGCATTTAACCATGGCAAGGTGACTGGGAAATGGCCGAATACAAACAGTGTAGTTATTCCCTCCGTCAGGCAATCAACAAGTGAAATGTCAGTATAGAGACAAAGTGGTGTCGCAATTCAACGGCTCAGACACGAGACGTATGTGGCAGGGTCTACAGACAATCACGGACTACAAAGGGAAAACCAGCCAAGTCACGGACACCAACGTCTTGCTTCCAGACAAGTTAAACACCTTCTTGCCCGCTTTGAGGATAACACAGTGCCACCGACGCGGCCCACTACCATGGACTGTGGGCTCTCCTTATCTGTGGCCAACGTGAGTAAGACATTTAAGCGTGTTAACCCTCGCAAGGCTTGCGGCCGAGACTGCATTCCTAGCCGTGTCCTCAGAGCATGCACAGACCAGCTGGCTGGAGTGTTTATGGACATATTTAATCTCTCCCTATCTCAGTCTGCTGTCCCCACATGCTTGAAGATGACCACCATTGTTGCTGTACCCAAGAAAGAAAAGGTAACTGAACTAAATGACTATCGCCCCGTAGTACTTACTTCTGTCATCATGAAGTGCTTTGCGAGACTTGTCAAGGATCATATCACCTCCACCTTACCTGTCACCCTAGACCCACTTCAGTTTGCTTACCGCCCATATAAATCCTCAGATGATGCAATCGCCATCGCACTGCACACTGCCCTATTCCATCTGGACAAGAGGAATACCTATGTAAGAATGCTGTTCATTGACTATAGCTCAGCATTCAACACCATAGTACCCTCCAAGCTCATCATTAAGCTCAAGGTCCTGGATCTGAACCCCGCCCTGTGCAACTGGGTCCTGGACTTCCTGACGGGCCGCTCCCAGGTGGTGAAGGTAGGAAACAACACCCCCACATCGGCGATCCTTAACACTGGAGCCCCATAAGGGTGCATGCTCAGCCTCCTCCTGTACCCACTGTTCACCCATGACTGCATGGCCATGCACGCCTCCAACTCTATCATCAAGTTCATCAAGTTTGCAGACAACACAACAGTAGTAGGCTTGATTACCAACAATGACGAGACAGCCTACAGGGAGGAGGTGAGGGCTCTGGGAGTGTGGGGCCAGGAAAATAACCTCTCACTTAACATCAACAAAACAAAGGAGCTGATCGTGGTCTTCAGGAAACAGCAGAGGGAGCACCCCCCATCCACATCGACGGGACTGCAGCGGAGAAGGTGGAAAGCTTCAAGTTCCTCGGCGTACACATCACTGACAAAGTTAAATGGTCCACCCACACAGACAGTGTGGTGAAGAAGGCGCAACAGGCTGAAGAAATTTGTCTTGGCACCTAAAACCATCACAAACAATTGAGAGCATCCTGTCGGGCTGTATCACCGCCTGGTACGGCAACTGCACCAACCGCAAGTGTGCGGTCTGCCCAACGCATCACCAGGGGCAAACGACCTGCCCTCCAGGATACATACAGCACCCGATGTCACAGGAAGGCCAAAAAGATAATCAAGGACAACAACCACCCCAGCCACTGCCTGTTACCCCGCTATCATCCAGAAGGCGAGGTCAGTACAGGTCAGTACAGGAGTTGGGACCGAGAGACTGAAAAACAGCTTCTATCTCAAGGCCATCAGACTGTTAAATAGCCATCACTAGCACATTAGAGGCTGCTGCCTATATACAGACTTGAAATCACTGGCCACTTTAATAATGGATCACTAGTCACTTTAATAATGTTTACATGTTTGCATTACTCATCTCATAAGTATATACTGTATTCTATTCTATTCTACTGCTTATCCATATATTTATATATTCTTAATTCTATTCCTTTACTTAGATTTGTGTGTATTGTTGTGAAATTGTTATAGAAGATATTACTTGTTAGATATTACTGCACTGTTGGAGCTAGAAACATAAGCATTTCGCTACACCCGCAATAACACGTGTATGTGACCAATTTTATTGGATTCAATTTTTTTTAATGGCTTTTTTAGTCGAGCCTAGGCAAATATATATATCAAATATTCTTTTTTTTTATATAAATTTGAGAGGAGCACAGCGAAGTGAGGCCATACGTAGCCAATGTGATTTATAGGATATTTATTTTTATCCGGATATTTTCTAATTGCAGGGTGCAATGTTTTTATTTGTTGGCTTTATGTAGGCTATTTTTACATAGTTGGCAATAGAAGTTACCTTTTAGATTTGTATAATTTTCATTTAGATTTGGATAGAATTTGATTAACCACATGACAATGATTTTGAGATACGAATGTAAATGGAATGAAACTGTTCCATGAAAATGTCCATATGAAAACCATAACTGGCACACAGATTGGTATTAGCATTCCACGTGAGAAAGGTTGCCGAATCCTCGTGTAGCCTATTACCGGCAACTTCAGGAGAATAATGGCAAAATCTGCAAAAGCCAGCATGAGCGGGAGGAGGATAGTCGGGACAGGTTAAGTTTTTTTTCTTCTAGTTATCTTAATCTCTGGCTCCCTCGAGTCATTTGTGTCTTATTTCATCAAACAGTACGCTTAAAGCATCAGACAAGCTCAATATAGTTGATTTTATTAAAACACATAGGATGTGTCTATATATGGAAAAATACACATACATTTGTTTTTACCAATCCATTGATCGAAAAGAACAGATGACTTTCGGTTTACTTAGATAATTTTTTCTCAGGGACAGCCCGTTTTGTTACATTGTTTGCTAGCTAACTCAGTCTCATTGCCAACCGAACGTTGCTAAGACTAGCTAGCTAGCCAGTTAATATATACTTGTTTTTATGTACGTTAGCTAGGTAAGTTACCCATGTTATGAATACAACTCTCATCTGCTGTCGACATCAGGATTCGATTTGAGAGCACTAGTTAGCTCCAAAAGTGGTTAGTAACCTTCAGCCATCCAATGGCTAGCCTTCATTTTACCAGGTTCCTGTGAAGCAATTGTAATGACAGTCCACTACAACATACCACGGAGTCTCATGATTAGCAAGGGGTAGTCTCTGTGTTTAATTTCATTGTGTATTAAAAACACAGTTGGAGATAATTTTGAGGGGATTTTGCTAGTAGTGAGGGGAATTGGGCTTCCAGGGAAAATTATGCCCGAGGTTGCAACAGTAACTAAGAGGTGCGGGTTGAGCGAAGGGTCAATTGGGCCTATTAGATACGCTTTTATTTAAAGTATTTTGCTCTATGCATCAGGAAGGAAGCATGGTTTATAACATACAGTAGAATTGAACAGGTGAACAGACTGTTGATATTTTGCATTGAAGTGTGTATGGCTACCACTGTAAGCAGACAATGTTTCAAAATCTGGGCAGTGCAGAATAAGCATAGGTTAGAGAAAAAGTCAATGCAAAACATTAGGCCCTATTAAATTAAATTCACAATTTGCAATTGTTGTCTTTCATAAACATTTTGTCTGTCGGATAGATTAGGCCTACAGCAAATCTCACTGCAAAAGTTTAACATTCTGCTGTCATCCACACAGACATTTGATCAAGTTCGCTATTGCTATTTTCTTTAGAAGACTTCCTCGGGTTAATTCTAATACTTCCAAAGTATATAGAAAATAAAGGGTCTATTGTCACCATAAAAAGGTGAATAATCTGCAATTTTTCTTGTATAATGTTTTTGTTGTACTTTTTACCCCTTTTCCTCCCCAATTGGTAGTTATTCCATCGCTGTTACTCCCTTACGGACTCGGGAGAGGCAAAGGTCGAGAGCCATGCGTCCTCCGACACACGACCCTGCCAGAGGAAACACCATCCAACACCGAAGTCAGCTTGCAAGCACCAAAAGTCAGCTTGCAGGTGCCCGAAGTCAGCTTGCAGGCGCCCGGCCCGCCACAAGGAGTCGCTAGAGAGCGATGCGACAAGGAAATCCCGTCCGGCCAAACCCTCCCCTAACCCGGACGACGCTGGGCCAATTGTGCGCCGCCTCATGGGTCTCTCGGTCACTGCGATGCAGTGCCTTAGACCACTGCACCACTCGGGAGGCCTTTCAGGCAGAATTGTAATGCTTGTTCATGCGTGCAGTTTCAGAACGGGTCTGATTTATAATGGAAACCTGCACCAAGTTTATAAATCTCTTTTTTTGTATGTGCTCAGTCTTTTCAGAAATGCCGCACACAGATATTTAGTGTGAAATTTGCACAAAGGTTATGAGACTCCAGGTGAATCCATGTGAAAGCTATGATCCCTTAAATCCACTTCAATCAGTGTAGATGAAGGGGAAGAGACAGGTTAAAAAATGATTTTTAAGCCTTGAGACATGGATTGTGTGTGTGCCTTTCAGAGAGTGAATTGGCAAGACAACAGATTTAAGTGCCTTTGAACGGGGTATGGTAGTAGGTACCAGGCGCACCGGTTTGTGTCAAGAACTGCAACGCTGCTGGGTTTTTCACGCTCAACAGTTTCCCAAGTTTATCAAGAATAGTCCAGTACCCAAAGGACATCCAGCCAACATGACAACTTTTGGAAGCATTGGAGCGTGGGCTAGCATCCCTGCGGAACGCTAACGACACCTTATAGAGTCCAAGGAAGGTGTTTCTAATGTTTGGTATGCTCAGTTTATACTTTGTACTGCTCACTGATCACTTCCCTTTTTCTGGCCCTCTGCTGAGAGCAGGCGTGGATATGGAGGTGGTCCGACCCCAACTTCCTATTACAGGGGTCATGAGTCTCCCCCCATCCTCTGTACTGACTCCAGGGCCTCTGGTTCCCAACCTCCAGCCTGCCTGCCAGCACAGACGCCTCCCCTCCGCAGCACCCAGTGAGGCCAACATGGGTGAGTCAACACACTTAACAGCGGGTTCCGTCTGTTGTTTTTCCTTAATTAAACGGTGTCAGACACAGGTGCGTAGGTTTTAAAAAAGCAATTTCATGCTCAAAGCAAAATCAAAGGATAAATACTCACAAAATTGAAGAGTTTGGAAAATTCAGATGCTAATACCTTCATTGCTTTGTAATGATGACTAACGTGCCGATTTCCTCTCCAGAGCTGGACATCGGTGTCGACCCAGAGACTGGAGAGAGAGCCCAGAGATGACAACACCACTCTTCCGCTGTTTATAATGGCCTAATCCTGGAGATCTGGGTCAGATATATTCAGTGTTGCAGATATAATTGTCTAGAACAGGTCAAGTGGTTTGGAGCCTGGTTGTACAGACTATCCCAATGTTGTGAAATACTTTTCTCATCTCCTTTACATTGGTAGGTGAACAAGCTTTAAAAATTATCCATCAAGGAATGAGGGGAAGTTTTATTAGGCTGTATTGAGGCCTTTGGTACACTGCCATCTGCTTCTGTACAGGGCAGAGAAAGGCAAACGTTGAAATACTTTAATGGCATTTCATTGTTCCCTTTTCTCATATTCTGAGCCACTTGCCAGATGAGTCAAGGCTCCCTTCATATTGCTTTGAATGGTCTTAAGTCAGCGTATAGAGACAAAGCCCAGGAATCCATGCACTTGCAGTCTTTTGATACGTACAGTACCAGTCAAAAGTTTGGACACACCTACTCATTCAAGGGTTTTTCCTTTTACTATTTTCTACATTGTAGAATAGTGAAGACATTGCACTTGGTTTTTTCTACTGCACTTCAAGAAACTTGAGTTCTTGACATTTTCCAGATTGACCGACCTTGTCTTAAACTAGTTTCCCTTTGCTTATTTGAACTGTTCTTGCCATAAAGGTATTTTACCAAATAGGGCTATAGTCTGTATACCGTCACAACTGATTGGCTCAAACGCATTAAAAAAAAAATTTAGGCAAACCTGTTTAAGTTCATTCCAGGGGACTACCTCATGAAGCTGGTTGAGAGAATGCCAAGTTTGCAAATCTGTCAAGGCAAAAGGCAGCTGTACTTTGATTTGTAGAACACTTTTTTTGGTTACTACATGATTCCATGTGTTACTTAATTGTCTTCACTATTATCCTACCATGAAATGAAGAAAAACCCTGTAATGAGTAGGTGTGTCCAGACTGGTACTGTATGTGTAAAGTTGCAAACATAAGGAGTCAAAAAAAGTAAACCATGACCTATTGCATGGCTTCCTAATAGCCCTAAACACATTCAGGGATGGGAGTTATGGCCCAGATAAAATTTAACCTTGATGTAACCGGAAGTAATATTTTATTAACTGTTGTGTACTCAGATCTTGTTTTATTTCAATATGCCGTGGTGAATAGCATTTTTTTTTCATGCATTTAACTTTAATAAAGCTGAAGACTTATGTCTGTTGCTCAGAAAACTATTCTTAAAAGGCTCCAAATAGTAGAACCTGTTCACTTTAACTGGGTACTACGGAAGATACTTCTTTAATCTGCCATGACAAAGGAGATAATGAACTGAGAGTGAGTCAGACCGTATTAGATTTTAATTTTATAGCAAATCAAACATACATGGCTACGGCGTGATGCTTGATTATCGACACACTTGGTTGAAAACAGACAATCCAGGCCAAACATTTTGTATTTTTGCAAAATAGCATAAAAAAAAAAAGAGAACCGTAGGCTGTACTATGTACACTAGCAGTCTGTTTGCCCACTGGTCTATCAACCCATTCCTTTCCTCCTTTATCTTCACTCTGCTCCCTGTCCTCCAGCCTGGTCATCGCCTTTCTTCTTGATTCCAGATACGATGTCATCAATGCGGAGCAGCAAGATGGCCGTCTAAAAGGCAAGAAGAGATCAAAATTACATTAGTGGAGTTCACTGAAATCAGTGACTGTTTAAAATCATGAAACAAAAAGACACTAAATGTGCCCCGAGTTTCATTGTATTCACTTTGATGTGAAGGAGATGAGGCACTGGGAAGCACTCATCCTTTAGAGTAGTAGGAGTGAATTTTTTTTTGCATGGTGTCTGACTGCATTCACTACTGACAAAGTAAAACAGAATTCGTCCATGCCTTGTACAATATTTTTTAAAACAGTAAGTCAAGCATTTTCTGCAGATACATTTGAGGTGAATCTCACTTGCAACAGCAGCCCATTGGCCCCTCTTACCTCCACAGCAGTCTTGTAAGTCTGGGCCTTGACAGCCAGCGGCTCACAGATGCCAAGCTCCATCATGTCTGCCAAGGTGCCAGTCTCTCCGTTCACACCCCATGATGCACAGGCCTCCAGGGTGTGCTTGGCCTACAGAGGGTAAGAAATAAAACAATTCAGCTGTGCCCAACAAAATGACAAAGGTGCATATATTTTAGAGTAAAAACCACACGTACCCTGAGAGAGGTGAGCACACGGATGGTGGAGGCTCCACAGTTTTGGATGAGTGTACGGGGAATAACCTCCAGGGCCTGGGCCACAGCACGGTAGGGCCACTGCTCCACCCCGGTCAGGATCTTGGAACGCTCCATCAGCCTCTTGGACACAGCCATCTCCACCGCCCCGCCTCCGGGGAGTAGAGAAGGGTCCAGTAGCACGTTACGACACACCTGCATGGCATCCTGCAAGTTACGCTCCACCTCCTGAGGGACAGAGAGAGAAACACATTGTCAACACTGTTTGGTTCCAAAATGAGCGTAATAGGATACCATGAGGAACAAATCATCCTGTCTGGTTACGGTCTGCCTGAAAATGAGCTGCTTCTGCCGTAACGGAGACGTCTTGCCATATTCTTTGTGCATGAGGGGTAACTTGTTACGTACAGCCAGGATCTCTTTGCTGGCGCCTCTCAGCAGGATGGTGCAGGCTTTGGGGTCTTTGCACTCTGTGACGAAGGTGAAGTACTCGTCTCCAATCTTCTTGATCTCAAACAGGCCGGCGCCGGTTCCCACATCTTCCTCACGCAGCTCATCTGTACGGCTGGCGATGCGAGCCCCACATGCCCTGAGAAAATGATATCAGCATTAATAATCAATTAACAATTTAAAAGGATTAATAGTTACCACATCTTCAGAATACTATATGGAATGGACCTTACCTTGAAATACGGTTGTTGTCAGTCTTTCTGACTCGGCGGATGGCTGTGATGTTGGCCTTCATCAGATAGTGCTGTGCCAGGTCTGGGGAGATGAATGGAGAGATGAGTTTCTCTTGTCAGTGCAGGGGGAGCTTTGGTGGATTAAGAGCGTTTTCTAAAAATTGTACATACAGATTTTGTATGTCTACTACCTGAGATGCCCTTCTCAGTGAAGATGAGGTCTGGCTTGAGGCGGATGATGTCTTCACAGATCGTCTGGATGTACTCTTCCTCCATCTGAAGGATCCTGGAAAAATCCTCCTCACGTGTGATCTCAATGTCAGTCTGCATAGGAACACAACATTTATTGGCTAGTACCTACTACTGTTATGTTTATACTGTGTGTGCTGGTAATGCATTTGTGCGCATGTGTGAATGACACTGTACATGAGTTCAGTACCTGGCTCTCGCCCTTCTTGTACTCCAGGGAGCAGTCCAGCAGGATGATGCGGGGGTTCTTGATCATTCTGCGCATGCGGGGGTGAGTGACGTCCTTGTTGACCATCACGCCTTTTAGCACACATGAGTCCTCAATGAAGCCACCAGGCACCTATAACCATAGCAAAACATTGAGGAATCAACCAACCTGGTGTGCCATTTTCTCAATGACCACACCTCGTACATACTTATGGATGCGCTTACCTTCTCCACTTTGGCGTACAGCTTAATGTTGATCTCCTTGCGTCCGTGCTCCTCCAACTCCACAGTGCGCACGGCGTCCAGGGCAATATTACACGCCATGGTAGACCAACGGCTCAAGGCCTTGGTGCAGATGGCAGAGTTGATGATCTTCAGCATCTGCGCCCTGTCATTCACGTCCACCGGGGTGCTGGGAGGGAACAGAGGTCAATAGAACAGTGTAAAAGTGTGCGAGGGAGGATTGTGTGTGTGAAAGTGAATGCAATTGAGTGTTCATCAGTAAGTATATAAGTGTATGCAATCTATACCTGATGTCTTTGAGCATGTCGAGCATGTCGTCCAGGGCATGTCTGTAGGCACTAATGATGACTGTAGGGTGCATCTGCTGTTCCAGGAACTGCTCTGCTACAGACAGCATCTCCCCAGCTAGAGACAGACAAAAGATTAAGAATATGTTAGCCAAGAGCTGTTTTAAAATGTGCACACTCAGTACGATGGCTTGGAGGACAATTGATTCTTACGCATCAACGTGGCCCTCTCGGAGTAGGAGTGCCACAACATCCAACCTAAATAGCCTGAAGCTCAAAAGGGCACAGTAACTATGTTGAAGAGGTTGACTGGAACTCAGTCAATTCCATGTCAATGGAGTGAAATGAAATACTTCCACTACCAGGCCACTTACCAAGGATGATGACTGACGTGGTGCCGTCTCCCACCTCCTCATCCTGGGTGCGGCTGATCTCAATCATGGACTTGGCTGCCGGGTGCTGCACTTGGATCTGTGTTTGTTTACAGGAAAGGTAACTTTAACAGACCTGAATTTGTTTACATTCACCATCTTCCAAAGCAGTGTAAGGGTGCTCATGGGAAATGTAGTGCAGAAACCTCACCTCTCGGAGGATGGCGTTTCCATCGTTGGTCATGACAATGCCGCCCATGGGGTCTAGAAGCATCTGTTAATAGATGGGGAAAGGTTAAGACAGTGGTATTTTGGTGTCACTTTGGGATTTAATTATCAAAGGGCCAGGAATTGTGTCTTGGTACAAACCTTCATCATGGCTCTTGGTCCCAGGCATGTTCTGATGACATCTGCTATTGCCTGTAAAAGTAGACTTCGTAAGGCTGCAGGAATTTCTCATGTTTCATTACTGCAATTAAATGTCAGTCAGAAATAAAATTATTGGGTAATGGGAAAGGTAGTCCGAGTGGTGTCATCTTTACCTTTGCTGCACTGATGTTCCCTTTCTGAACCTTGCGTCCAGACTCTCTTTTCATATTCTGGCCTAAAGAGAGAAGCTCATTGAGATGGCGACAGAGAGGGGGAGTCTTAACTAGGCCTATGTTCAAAATGACTGACCATGATGCTGCGGTTTGTACAGGCTATTTGGCAACTTGACGGATACAAATTGTAGTCCAGCAAGTTTGTGGTTAGAAGTATATTTAATTTCAGAAATGACATTTGCAAGATTGTCTGCACCATCGTTAGTTACCGTTTTGCCACTGCCCGAAACAGCTACTGAGCCCAACCCCCAAAACGGGGAGACACCAGGGAAATAGCTCCCCTTAAATGTAACTTCGCTAGTCAGGCAGCAAGCAAATTAACCATTAAAATTCCACGACTGGTTTGTTAATTAACTACGTTAGATGCTGTTCATAACATTAACAAATAGAACGCTAGCAGAAGAGTATCCCTGTTTATTCCCCAAATTTGATCAAAGTTTATAGCTGATTGTTCCGCTAACTGCGCAGCATGACTGTCACAACTCGAGACATCACTGGCTAGCTAGGCCCGAACGCTTGGCATCACATCGAATGAATGAAAAAGCTCACAAATATATCAAGATGTAAAATACACTTAAAACACTAATGTATTTAATTCATTGATAAATGTTGTAACTTCGTTACTCACTCAACACGACGATTGGTCTTCCCATCATTTTGGCAGCGTGCGTAGATCAACCGGCTACCAAGTTCTCAAACGCAGCACAGGAAAGGCTTATTTGTTTGTGGCTGGGCGGGTTGGGCAAAAAATGACCAATTAAGGACGAGGAAATGTTGATGAACAGCCGTACAACCCAATCTGCGTGACTACGAAAAAGGAAGTCGCCAGTGGGCGCTATCTTCAAGTTCATATTGTTTTCCTCGTGTGATTACCCTATCAAATCAAATCCTATGTCGCAGTACATATATAGAAATCCAATAAATGACCAGCTCTGTGGTATCAATTATGTGCATGACGGCATAAAGCTACCTGTATCTTCAAACGTTTAGATACATTTACTAGGCTTACCATTTGGTGCGCTGTACGGAAATGTGTAGGCAATACAACCGTCACCGCTGTTACACGCGCAGGTATTGCATTTTAGGATATGTAGTCCAGAAAGAAACATTCCCATTCTGTAACGTCTTTCTTATTTATCAAATAATACCCATGCATTGGACATTGCCCGATCTTCATGTTGATAACTCTCTTTTCATGTAAGAAACCTCAAATTATTTCAGTAGTTACACAAACGCAAATAAAAGCTAAATGAGACGTAACAGTCAAATGTTATGTAAAACATAAATCTCAGAAGAGGGGCTAGCTGATGTAACTATACATTCTAGGAAAATAAATAATACCAATTGATATCACTGTGAAATTTCTGTCTTTCTAACAAAAATTACTAATATGTGGATTATGTGCTATATTGTGTATGTAACACAGAACAAATTAGTTATTGAGTGTATTAAAGTATGTAAAAATCAAATGGAGTTACATTTGATAAATTCAGTACAATAAGGCATTTCAAACTTTATTTTTTTATTTAACTAGGCAAGTCAGTTAAGAACAAATTCTTATTTACAATGACAGCTTACAGGGGAACAGTGGGTTCACTGCCTTGTTCATGTGCAGAACGACAGATTTTTACCTTGTCAGCTCGAGGATTCGATCCAGCAACCTTTCGGTTACTGGCCCAACTAGGTTGCCTCTCAAGAAGAGCATTTATGGAAGCTGCACAAAAGTGTGAAAATGTATGTCAAAAAGGAAGACATACCCAGATGAGATGCTTGGCATAAAAGTCAAACTGAAATCTAAGCCTGTCCATAGTGCTTCACAAGTCTTCACCCTATTTTCACACAAAAATAAAACAAATAATGGATAAGAGTGTCTGCTAAGACACAGAGTTACCCAAACTCAGTCCTGGAGCCCACCCAGGTGCACATTTTGTTTTTTGCCCTAGCACTACACAGCTGATTCAAATAACCAACTCATCATCAAGCTTTTACTATTTTAAACAACTGTGTAGTGCTAGGGGAAAAAACTACATGTGATCGCAGGGGGCCCCAGGACCAAGTTTGGCAAACCACATGCTAAATGACCAAAATGTAATGTCAAATGTATTTTCTTGTCTAAATCTTTTTGTATCAGATATTTTGTCATTTTTTGTTTTTTGCATTTGTACCCCCTTTTTCTCCCCAATTTTCTCCCTCATCGCTGCAACTCCCCAGCGGGCTCGGGAGGCGAAGGTCGAGTCATGCATCCTCCGAAACATGACCCGCCAACCTCGCTTCTTAACACCCGCCCACTTAACCCGGAAGCCAGCCGCACCAACGTGTCAGAAGAAACACCATTCAACTGACAGAGGTCAGCCTGCAGGCACCTGGCCAGCCACAAGGAGTCGCTAGAGCGTGATGAGCCAAACCCTCCCCTTACCCGGACAACGCTGGGACAATTGTGCGTCGCCTTATGGGACTCCCAATAACAGATGGTTGTGATACAGCCCGGGATCGAACCCGGGTCTGTAGTGACGCCTCAGACAGCTGCGCCACTGGGGAGGCCCCTGTATCAGATATTTGATTCCATTTTTATCTATTTGCTTAACAGACAATTTTTCCTTTTCTACATTTATCTGTAGTCTGACTGAGGTACCTTACTCAGAGTCAAGGACGATACACTAGTATACCTTTCTTATATTAATAGCAACCACCAAGTCACCAGTTTAACTGCAAAACCAATCTGCACGTGTTGCCTATTACTGTACTTGCAGATGCTCCATCCTCTCACATTGAGAACATTACTCTTTTGAAGCTCCATTAAAAAACTGCTGATTGTTTAATTTAGAAGTCCTCTATGTTATGAGTATTCAGTGTTGCTGGTAAGGCACAGAAAACCAAAGGAGATCTTCTGGTCTGAAACTGTGTGTTGCAATGGGTGGCTCCTTTTTTTCTTATAGTTCATGTCTTCTGCTTCTTTGCCAGTCCACCCACTCATCCCTTCTTCTTTCTTCTCTCTCTTCATTGCACTCTCACAAGTCTTCTCTGGCAGTGCCCAGGACAAGAGGATGTGTGGCCTCCTCCTTTAGATAGTTGAGGAAATCATTCACCTCACGGCCACCCTATTGACAGATACGGATGGTTAAAACCGTGAAGGAATGTATCAGAATATTGATTACAGAGCATTAAGTGTTATTTAATCCATGTCCTTTGGAGGAGGAACAGTGGTGTTGTAGCCTAACCTCGTATTTCCGAGGTTGGTCCTTCTGTCCTGCTGGGACGAAGAAAATAGTGGGGAAACTGGGAAGAAGGACAACAACAGATAAGATTAAAATAGCAGATTACAGAGTAGTGACTTGAAATAGACAAATTCAAACTACATAAGAAGAAGTAGAACCTTACCCCTGGACATCGTAGGTTGGAGGAACATCGTTAGCAGTGGCATCCATCTTTGCTATAACAATGTTGGTGTCGGCAGACAACTGTAATAAAGAAAAATGTATTTCAAAATAATGAGCGTTGATGATGGTTTGTAACTTTCAAAACCAGGTAAGCAACACTTGCAGATGTGAACCTCACCTGTTCCCCAAGCTCTGTGTATTTGGGCTCCAGGCTTTTTGCAGTGTCCACACCAGGGTGCATAAAACTCCACCAGCACGTCCTTGGAAGGGTTGTTCACCATCTCCTCAAAGTTGTCCGTCACCACCACCTACAGAGGCAAAAGAGTTTTGTTTAAATGTCTTCCTACCATCTTTGAAAGCGGCAAACGTTTGCTGGTTCTATTCCGCACACCTTGACTGGGCCGTCATTGTTTTCGGGTGCAGCCTCTGACTTGACCTGCCTCTTCAGTTTACCAGCAAAGTAGTCCTCCAAGAACCTCTCTAGGGATTTCCCGTCCCGTCTGCAATGGACGGACAGACATGAGCAGTGTGACAGCTGGCCAGACTGCATAAGGAAGGGTCTGTGATGGTCATGTGTTGTAGTAACTCACGTGAACTCCTCCTGCATGCTGTACTTGTGGCCCTCCCTGTTCCTGATGGTGATGAGAGGTAGCTCTCCCACGTCGGACGACCCCAGGCCAAACTCCTCCTCCAGCTCATCCTGGAACTCTGCCCTGTTGGCCACAGCGTAGCTCAGCCTCTGAGACTGGAACTGAGTGGCCACTTTCATCACCCTAGGGAGAGAGAAGGGGTAGTGAAAGTGATGGAGAGAGAAAAAGAGAGAGGTGGGTATCTGGTAAGAGCAGTTTCTTTCCCCGTGCTGTGGCCCTCACCAGCTGGCCATCAGGTTCATAGGGACTAAGTGACTTTGCACCATGCCATCATCATTCTGTAAAACCTAAAACCGTGCTATACTGCAATTTCACTTTGTACACCTCTGCACAACACACACACACGTCACGGTAGCATCCTTCCCTGTGCATATATTGATAAATTCCTACAGTAAATTGTATATCCTCACTGTAAATCAGCTTATACTGTAGACTTCTACGCTTACTATATTTATATTGTATGTAGACTTTGTGCAATTTCCTCTGTCTGTATTCTGTACATTGTCTATAGATGGCAGCACCATTTCAAATTCCAGGTATGTGTAAATGTAATTGGAGAATAAAGGTGACTGATTCTGAGTGGAGCAGCTCTCACCTGTTCCTCCAGTAGTTGCTGCCCTTGATGTTGCGGAGGTAATCCACGTCGTAGTAGGCCACCAGCAAGTCCCGTCCCCTCATGTTGTCTCTGTTCTCAGCAGTCAGATGGGGGCACAGCCCAAACACATTATCTCTGATGAATTGACGGAGAGAGGCGGTCGAGACAACCTCATCAGACTTGACCACGCTGTCCTCAAACTTGCTGTTGAGTCGTGGGGGCCGGAATAGCACCACCGTTCTGGTTAAGAGAGACACGAGGATAGTGACATCATCATAAAGTACTACTACTTGGCAATAATCTATGATGTCATATCCAACTAATGTGCCCTCATAGTCTAGTGACCAGAGGCTGAAGGTTCAGAACCCAGGTGGGATTATATGTAAGGGGAGCTACAGCACATACTCTGATTCCACGCCGTGTTTGAGGCCCAGGCTCAGGTCTGCAGTGTGGGCAAAGCGGTAGCTGTCTCTCATTGCACTAGACGCCTTCAGAAACTCAGCCATCTGAGAGCTGTCAGCACCTGAGAAAAAACCTGACAGCAGGGAGGGAGAATATAAGTCCCTCATATAGTTCACTAAAAATATAGATGCAATTGTTTTATTTCAATGGACTAAAGGATCTCTACTTTGCTGTGATTAATAAAGTGAACTCACCAACCACACTGGCTTCAAAATTGTTGATGAATGCATCCAGGTCTCTCTCATTTTGCAGAGGAATGGAGCTAGGACCTGCCTGTTTTTTCATGAAGCTCACAATGCCATCTATGGGACCATGGGACAACATTAGATGAGTCATACACTAAAACACATAAGACACAAACCAGAACAGCATTGATTTTAAAGTAGCCACCTGCACTCCTGGGTCCATCATAAGCAGCAAAGTCCTCTCCATTGCGGAAGATTTTGAGTGTGGGGTACCCATTAACCCCAAAACGTCCACACGTCTCAGAGTTCACTGTGCAGTCTACCTGGGGAAAATGACAGAAACCATTCATCAATTTAGCAAAATACTGTTTAAGCAGCCCTGATGTTAAAGCTACTGTGGGAACTGATCTCAATTCACCAATAAAGATAAAAGAGAAGTGACAGAGCTATCATGGACAGTTGACCCCAACATTTTAAAGCAATACCCATCCTGTGGAACAAAAATGGATTGTAACTAATCTGGGTGCAAGGAAATACAATGCATCCTCTGGGGTATAGTGTGTGGACAAACTAGTATACTCACTTTAGCTAAAGACACTGTCCCTTTTAGTTTTGTTGCTGCAGTTTCATATTCTGGGGCTAGTTGCTGGCAGTGACCACACCTGAAAGAGAGATGAGATGAAGGGAAGCGCCATACAAAGAAAATGAAGAGAATGATAATATGTCACATGGCAAAAATGCTAGAGGCAATAGTGTGACAGCGGAGATATCAGGTGACTCACAAGTGTTAAAGAGAGACCTAGACTAGTCATAATCCACTACTCAAATATGTCAGCGCAGAATGCACAAATAATAATGTAACACTCTTACAGTTTGAATTGAGCAGACACATTGAGTCAAGAACTTTATTTTAGTTTCATCGGCTAACGTCGGCTGCACAGTTCTAAATGTAAATATTTAAACCATCGACAACAGTGAGCGGTATAATCGATTTTAAATCAGGAATTCATTTGTATTTACTATACATGTTTAGATGGCTGTCGTTCGTGCATGCTAATGAACTAGCTACAAAGCTAGCTACAACATTGCTTACCAAGGCGCGAAGAACTCCACCAGCACAGTCTCGTACTCTGCTACCGTGTAATCGAAATCAGAATCCCCGAGCTCGAGCACATCGCTGGCGGCTACAAAGACGGTCTGCTGAGCCAACGCAAAAAGCAAAAACTGGCGAAATGGACCCAAGGTAGCCATCTCAGCAGAATTAATTGCTCCCAATAGCGATATACTGTAGCTGATATCCTCTGCTTTTCACTACCTCGCACTGCTCTGCATTCAAGTTCACTGCCGGGTGGGAGTGAGTGTAGTAGAGCCGTGACGTGACCAAGAACATCTGTGTGGGTCTAGTCGACGTCTAGATGTGCGCCTTGGAGATTGCTCTCTTATAACATCTCAGTCATCAACGAAATGAATTAATTAAAAAAGGCAAACGGATAAATTACGTTTATTTTGTATAAAATATAACTCTTGTACAGGTATTATTACCGTGCATAATTCCCATATTGTGCCATACATGCACAACGTAGGGAATTGAAAAACGTATTAAAAAAACATGTACAGTATTGGACTTAACACCAATTGTCCATTTATACAACTTTTGCCACACTAAGAGACTATGTTCCCTCGTCCCTCAGTAGTACATTTGAGTGATAACTTTTAGACAAAGGGTGTATTTCTTTCAATAAATTAGTGATGTACAGTTACACAGTGCTCACTGTCAAAATTGGTTCTGGTAAAATTGAAAAGCTGCCATCTTTTGAGCTGCTGGTGTTGCTTCAGCTCAGTGAAGGCTCGGGTGATTCTGATATGAGTTTATTAAAAGCGTTCATATGCCCTCAATGTTGCTTCCAGATTTCACCAGCCTTGAACTGGTTTGTATGAATATACTGCAGTCAAATATCCTCTCTGCTCCTCTCCTTTGAAGTGTCTGAACTTAGTTCTGTCCTTTTTGGGTTGGTTCTGTCAAGTTCAGTCCTGCTCCTCATCTGTGACTGTCTGCTGTTCAGTGGTCACAGCTTCGTCCTCTAAGTTGACCTGGCGGGCAGCGGTGTGGAACAGGCGCATCAAGTCCCGAAACCGCCGAGACACCTGGACAAGAGAGAGGTAAAATAATCAGTGGACGAGGGTTCATTTCACAAGCCAAGAATTTTCAACAAGTGCATTACTGTTGGATCTTTTATAGTTCGGTTACAAAAAACAACCTTCACCTCATTGAGTGTCTTATTGCCAAGTTGGGTGGAAATTGCCTGGAAAGTACTCTGATTGGCACCTTGCTGCTGACAGGTGGTTAGAATGACACGGTCAGCCTCCCTGTAACCCAAAGAGGATTATCACTCTTTAACAAAAACATTTTAAAACATTAAACAAAGACCAAACATTTTCAGACTCGTCTCTCCTCACCTTGTCCAGAGTATGACCTTCTCCCCACTGGCAGTGAGGGAGATGTTTTTGGCACACACCGGGGGATCGGAAGAGGGGCTGGGACAAGGCTGCAGGGGGGTCAGGGGGTTCTCCATCTCCCCGCTAAAGGCTGTTGGGGGGCCATCAGACACCCCCGAGCCTTCTCCATCCCCCTTACTCCTCTTTGGCAAGGGGCTGTGTTCTCTCTCCCCATCCTTCCACTCTTCCTCATCATCTTCCTTCTCCTCAGTGAGGGGGGGTGAGCCTTCCTCAGGACCCTCCCATGAAGGGGCTCCTTGTTTTTCTGAAAAGCATAATGGTTGTTTATCTGCAATGTGTGTAAGAGTTTAAAGGGGGGCTGAACTTCCTGATTTGGCTCTAGTTTTTTGGCTTGTTCAGAAATGCAGCAGCCATGACTGAAGCCAAACGAGAGTTGTCCAACCGGACTGCACCATCACAGACCACGTGTATGGCGTTGTGTGGGTTTGCTGATGCCAACGTTGTGAACAGAGTGCTCCATGGTGGCTGTGGGTTATGGTATTGGCAGGCATAAGCTACAGACAACGATTGCATTTTATCATGCACAGAGATACTGAGATACTGTGACGAGATCCAGAGGCCCATTGTCGTGTTATTCATCCGCCCCAATCACCTCAAGTTTCAGCATGATAATGCACAGCCCCATGTTGTAAGGATCTGTACACAATTCCTGGCAGCTGAAAATTTCCCATTTCACCCATTGAGCATATTTGGGATGCTCTGGATCGATGTGTACAACAGCGTGTTCCTGTTCCTGCCAATATCCAGCCACTTCACACAGCCATTGAAGAGTGGGACAACATTCCACAGGCCACAATCAACAGCCTGATCAACTCTATGCGAAGGAGATGTGTCTTGCTGCATGAGGCAAATGGTGGTAACACCAGATACTGACTGGTTTTCTGATCCACGCACATACCTTAAAAAAAAAAAGTATCTGTATTCCCAGTCATGTGAAATCCATAGATTAGGGCCTAATGAATTTATTTCAATTGACTGATTTCCTTATGAACTGTAACTCAGTAAAATCTTTGAAATTGTTGCATGTTGCGTTTATATTTTTGTTCAGTATAGATAACCTGACCAGGTCTTGAAGTCGTCAGGCTAGATAGTGCTAGCCAACTTATTTCGCGACCGTGGCAAAATTGGTTTGACATTGAATAGCCTCTCTGGAGCTAGTTAGGGACAGTCAACCAATTACACAATGGAAATGGGACAATTACTTACATTGCACAACTTTTAGTTGTCTCATTAAATGCTTCCAATATTTGTATGCGAATTTATAGTTTTAAGCCATAGAAATTTGGCAGCATTGACAAACATTTTGTCCATGTACATTGTCATTTACTGATGGTCCCCAACAAGCCCCATAGGGATATTGAATGTCAAACCAAATTGACCATAGGCATTAAAATCAGGGGCGTGCAGCTGCGCTCTGAATTGATGATTACTTGAGTGCTGCCAGCTGTGGGCAGGATTGAAATAAACCCAAAAGGAAAACAGTACCCTTCATTCTGTGACATTTATGACTCTTATCGATGCCACAATGCCGTTTTCAAAACGAGAAGTTGCTTTTTAGGGGCAGTCGCACTTTAAAGTTTTGCATTCTATAAGCAACATAAAATGTATTTTCAGCCATATTACTTATGTAGATCGGTTTTACTTTGGTTGCTTTTGACCAAATAATGACAACAACCTTAATTCATACAGCATAGATAGTGCAATTCTTACCAGGATGTGGACTGTTGGCCCCACTGTCGACTTCATCTTTTACTTCAGCGTCCACCTCTTGCTCTTCCTCTTTATCTTCCTCCCTCTCCTCTTTCTCGTCTTCCCTTTCTTCTTCCCTCTCCTCCTCCCTCTCCTCCCCGCCTGTCTCAGTGCGGAGGTTGGCTGTGGGGCTGGTTGCCGTGGGGTACAAGGGGTCAAGGCTCTTCATCGCCCTTGGGATGCCATCGGAAGCCTGAGAGAAGACCGCATGTCACATTCTGTCATCTCCATAACTCACTCATTTTATTCACACAGACAGTTTAGAACAACAAAACACTAGACTACGAGGCTACCTTGTTGCCATGGCAGCGAGAGCATCCTTTCCTCTTGTGTCTACGAAGCTTGGCATCATGGCTGGCACCATGACAGAGGCAGAAGCAGTCCTTTTCTGGCCAATCACACTCCTGTGAAGGAAGACAACCAGCCAAATCAGAATCATAATTGCAAACGCAATTAGAAATCAACAAACTACACAGTCCACATTTCCTCAAACCTTGTAGATGCCATGAGAACCCATCTTTCTCCTCCGGCTGCGACCTGTCATTGGTGGAATCTCTTCTTCCTCTAGATCAGGGAGGGTCACTTCTTCAAAACCACCACTTGCCCCTCCCCCTGACCCCAAGCCAACACCCTCGCCTCCGTCTATTCCGCCCCCTGCCTCCTCTGGCCAACAAGCCTCCTCAAACTGCCCTGGACGGGCTGAGGGTGGGCGGAGCTCATCAAAGAATACCCAGAATTCCCCTTGCAAGTGGGTGTGGCCTTTCAGGAGGGAGGACATCTGGGCTTTAAGCTGTAGAAAACAGAGGTGGATTACACTTGTGATTTAACACTGGTTAACTGTGCTGACAACTAATGTGAATGGTGTAGAATACTGACATACCTCCTCTATGCTGGCAGGACTGAGGCCAGGTCCCCCCTGCAGAGCACGTACGATTTTCTGGTAGTGAGACAGGTTTTCCCCAAAACTAATCTCCAGCTGCCTCAGGAAGCGTCGACTCCGCTCAAATGCCTGCTGCTCCTCAAACTGGGCAGGACATAAAACATCACATAGTCGAAGAGTATTAATGGCTTTTTCAGTGAGAACTTTGCAGATTCACTACGTGTTAGGCTACAAGACAAATAATAATTTTTGTTAAACATAATTATATATGAGCACTAGAGGTCGACCGATTAAAATCGGCATGACCGTTTAATTAGGGCCGATTTCAAGTTTTCATAATCGGTAATTGGAATTTTTGGACGCTGATTATGTCCGATTACATTGCATTCCACAAGGAAACTGTGTGGCAGGCTGACCACCTGTTACGCGAGTGCAGCAAGGAGCCAAGGTAAGTTGCTAGCTAGCATTAAACTTATCTTATAAAAAACAATCAATCTTAACATAATCACTAGTTAACTAAACCATGTTGATGATATTACTAGGTTAATTAGCTTGTCCTGCGTTGCATATAATCAATGCAGTGCCTGTTAATCGAATCACAGTTATCTTCACCAAACGGGGGATGATTCAACAAATGTGAATTCGCAAAAAAAAGCACAATTGTTGCACGAATGTACCTAACCATAAACAGCAATACCTTAAAATCAATACACAGAAGTATATTTTTTTTAAACCTGCATATTTCGTTAAAATAAATTAATGTTAGCAGGCAATAATATCTAGGGAAATTGTGTCACTTCTCTTGCGTTCATTACTCGCAGAGTCGGTATATGCAACAGTTTGGGCCACCTGGCTCGTTGCAAACTAATTTTCCAGAATTTTCCATAATAATGACATAACATTGAAGGTTGTGCAATGTAACAGCAATATTTAGACTTAGGGTTGCCACCTGTTTGATAAAATACAGAACGGTTCCATATTTGACCATATTAATGACAAAAGGCTTGCATTTTTGTGTTTATTATATTATAATTAAGTCTATGATTTGATATTTGATAGAGCAGTTTGACTGAGCGGTGGTAGGCGGCAGCAGGCTCATAAGCATTCATTCAAACTTTACTGAGTTTGCCAGCAGCTCTTAGCAATGCTTGAATCACAGCGCTGTTTATGACTTCAAGCCTATCAACTCCTGAGATAAGGCTGGCAATACTAAAATGCCTATTAGAACATCCAATAGTCAAAGGTATATGAAATACAAATGGTAGAGAGAAATAGTTGACGCGTCATAATTCCTATAATAACTACAACCTAAAACTTCTTAACTGGGAATATTGAACCACCGGCTTTCATATGTTCTCATGTTCTGAGCAAGGAACTTATACGTTAGCTTTTTTACATGGCACATATTGCACTTATACTTTCTTCTCCAACACTGTTTTTGCATTATTTAAACCAAATTGAGCATGTTTCATTATTTATTTGAGACTAAATAAATTTTATTTATGTATTATATTAAGTTAAAATAAAAAAGTGTTAATTCAGTATTGTTGTAATTGTCATTATTACAAAAATACATAAAAATCGTCCGATTAATAGGCATCGGCTTTTTTTTGGTCCTCCAATAATCAGTATCGGACACTCTGTTACATTGGGCCTGATCCTTAATAAGCATCTATGAAAATATCCAATACGAAGTGATAAGCGGCTGTGATGTCATCCTTACCAGGCCACACTCCAAAGCCTGCTCCGGGAGGAGGAAGGCCGCAAAGTCTCTGAGGAGGTCTGGCCATTCCCCCAGGACAGGACGGAGCTGGGAGAAGAGCTCCACTGCGCTGCGCCCCTCACCCTCCTGCTCAAACTCATATAGCAGCCCCAAGAACTCCTCCACCTTACCAGGTACGCCCTGAAGGGCTTCCCGCACCTGAGGGAGGAATACGGGTTCGAGAGTTAAAGATAACCTTTTCTTTTATTGGATAACTGCTACTAATGCTTTGCAACTTGTTGTGAAGTATGTCATTTAGAGTATGCTACCCAAGATCCAAAATCCACTTTACAAAAAACACAATCCATTTTTGTTCCTTACCCTGTTGAGGTAGGCCTGTGCAAAGGCGATGTCCTTGCTCTCTCTGAGGGGGTCGTTGTCTAGAATGTGGTCATCATAGAGCAGCAGCAGCTTGGACGTGTCCTTACTGTCCCGCTCCGGACGACGACTACGCCTCAGACTGCGAGGAGGCCTGCCTCGCCCTGAGGGTACCCAACCACAGGAAAAGAGAGAAGATACAAAACAAGGATTACAATTAGTATTCGTATTAAAGTGAATACTTAGTAGACCATTTCTGAGAACATGAAAACATTCACCCCTAGAACTGAGACTGACCTCTGCCGCGTCCAGCTCCCTTCCCACTGGCTCTGGGGGTTCCCTCCCAAGGGGGCACGTCCTCCTCTCCAGGGACCTTACTGACCCCGCCTTCCCCAGACTCCAGCCCCTCCCCCTTGGTGGGCCCCTCCTCCTCCTCAGAGTTCTCCTCCTGGGAGTTCTGGGAGACGGGGGAGTTTGGAGAGTTGTCCTCCTCAGAGTCACACAGCCTCCCCTCTGAGGCCAGCCATGTCAGCTTCTTCATGGTCTCCTGTGGGATGGATGGTGGGCTACTGTTAGCAGGCTTATGGAGAACTAATGAAGAGAATATTCATAACTTTCTAGATATATTAAAGTAGAATGTTGTAAAAATAGAAACATTTGCTAGCTGTCTGAACAGGTAACCTTATGCTACTTTCATGCCAAAACGGTCAGACGTAAACTTTTAAGTCACGTACCTGCAGCTCAGGCACTGAGAGAACAGACTCCTCTGAGGCTGATGACATCACTTCCTCTTCATCTTCATCCTGAGTAAGGTCATCAAAGTCTTCCTCTTCCTCCTCCTCCCCTTGCCTCTCCTGCTCTCCATCCCCGTCTTTCTCTCCATCCTTCTCTCCTCCTCCATTCTGTCCTCCATCTCTTTCTCCCTCTTCTTCCCCCTCTCCACTTCCCTTTCCATCTTCACCCTGCTCTCCGTTTCTCTCCTCCTCTCCCCCTCTTCCACTGTCTCCTTCTCTTTGGTCACCCTCTTCTCCACCATTCTTCTCTCCTCCTCCTACAGTTTGTTCTTGTGCTACAGTCCTTCCACTCAGCATGCCCATGCCATGCACACCACAATCTCCCTCCTCTTCTTCCCTTCTCTCATCCTCTTCACCACGACTTTCCTCAGGTGGTATGTCAGGTATGTGCGTTGATGTAGCTGCCATGCACCACCTCTCTAGCCCCACCGCTCTCCTCTCTTCTTCTCCCCCCTATCCTGTTCTTCTCCACCCCATCCTCCCCTCCCTCCATCTCACCAACCATCATTCTCTCCAGGGCGTCAGCATGGCTTTCCAGGCTGGAGCAGGGGCTACCAGAGGGTGACTCAGAAAGTGTCAGGAGAGGACCCTCCACATCCCCCCATCCATCCTTCTCTTCCAGCTCCCCCTCTTCCCGTAATCCCTCCACCAATCGGTGCAGCTGCTCCTCTAAACTCGACCCGGAAGCGTCTCCGCTGGTCTGAACACTGTTGGGCAACCGGACACACAGTGCCTGCTGGTAGCCCATTGTGCCATTAGGTAAAGTGGTGAGTGGCGAGAGGCAGGAAGGTATGCCATTCGTTAACCCAGTAATATTGTGTTGGGGTGCAGGCGACAGACCAAACGGGAGGCTTTCAGACCGGTGAAACCCATTCTCTGAAGCATTGGATGACACGGACCCGTTTGAGACCAGGCAGTTTTTGGGCACCCATAGCATTTGCATAGAACCATGGGTCGCAGTTTGTACCAGTACATACTGGTCATTCTTAGGGGCTGAGAGGCTCTGGATGATTGACGGAGACATAATAGCATGGGAGCTGCTAGGCTGGAGTGTGAAAGCGTCTATATTAGTAGCGTCCGGAGTGTATCCAGAAAGATTTTGGGAGTAGGTTAAGGATGGGTCAAACCCAACTTCATCTTTGACCTCTGCATGGATTGGTTGCCCCCAGGTGCTGTTCTGATTGTCAAGGGAGGGGTTCATAGGGCTGGTTTTTATGCTAAGGGGAGGAGAGGGCGTGTGAGAGAAGAACACAGGGCTAGACTTGAGCTGGAGCCTGCTATCAGGAGGTGTTGGGGGATAGTTCAGGGAAACTTCCAAGCTGGGTGGGGCAGGCATGAGGGACCTGGGCAGAGTACGGGCGAGAGCTGCTCTGGTTTTAGCCTGAGTGTCCTGGTGGGAAGGGGTGGAGCGTGAGGGCCGCTTGGCCAATCTTGGAGCAGCACAGGCACGACGGGCTGAGTTAGTGACCAATGAGGGAGTACCATCATTCTCTGCTGGAAGAGCAAACAGGGGGGGTGGGGGTGATGGCTTTGGGGTAGCCGGCTGGATGGGCAGCAGTTTGCGAAACGGTGCCCGGTAGGGTGCTTTTTTCTCTGTTTGATTGGGCCTCGTTTGCATCACACATGCTGTGACCACACCCTGACCAAAAAGGGGGGCTCCCATTGGGATGGAGGGTAAGACCTGGACCAATGGCACTGCTCCATGGGCAGGAGTAACAGGAGCCTGGGACAATGGCAGGGCCCTTCGGATTGGAGTGCTGGGAGCTTTGGCTAATAGGATGACCCCTTGCGAGGGGATAGGTCCAGGAACATGGGCCAGAAAGCGGAGTGTATCTGGCAGGGCTTTGGCTAGGGGCATTAGGGGGGCGGAACGGGTGAAAGCGTAGAAGGGACGAGGTTTAGGGGCGATGGGTGGGCGCTCGCCTTTGTAGTTCATGCAGGGGTGTAGGCGTAGGGTGACATTTCTAGGGAGAGATGGGGGATATCGCGTCCCATTGGCGAACGTGTAAGGCGGTGCTGGAGGAGGTGGCGGTATTCTGGATGGGGATTTTCCATGTGGTTTATTATACTCCATCACCGCGCTGTGGATGAATGGTAGACTCTTCTGTAGAGGAGAAACAATTTACATAGGAATTAGTACCTATTAGTAGTAATAGGGAAGTAAAATGGAGAATGACACATTTTCTCTGATAAGTAAATACTGAGAGTGGAGGTGGGTGAGTTTCGTACCCGTAGCCAGTTGGGCATGACGGACATCTCTCTCTCCACTGGGGGGCGCTCCTCCCCTGGCATCACCCTGCTACAGGTCTCCTGCATGGCAGGAACTATGTTGTGCTGACAGTATAACTGAGAGAGAAGAAAATAATAGATAAAGCCCAACATGGCAATAGATGGTTACATCAAGGCATGATCAAAACATTGAGAAAGACTGTGATAAGCATCAATGAGTTGTGAGGTCCAGACCTTGATAGCGTTGTCAGATGCCTTGTGACCACACAGCTCCTTGACACGGGAGCGTAGCTGGTCCTGCTTCTTGGTACGGATGAGGTAGCGACACATGAGCTGGTAGGGGAGCTCTGTCTGGCTGAAGTGCTTCAGCCCAAGTACAATGAGCCTGGAACAAAATCCACATTGCGAGTAAATATCTAGTCTTTAGTCTAACATTCAAACATGCGAGGAGGAATTTGATGCTTGGTTGTAGCAGTAAAGATGACATAGGCCCTCACTGTTCCAACTATGTCGGTGAACAGTCATTGAATGGGTTTGGAGATAGCTAGAGAGAGACCCTCTTTTCAGCATGGGGTAACACACCTTCAAGTGTTATTATTCAGCTCAATACTGAGCAGGCACTCACTGACAAAATACTCACGTTTGGCATGGCTATTTTTGACCAGGGACTGTGTGTAAAATGACTATTGTTTTTGAACAGGTTGTTGTTGTTGTTTGTGAACATGAGCTCCTGTGGAGTTTGTGTCCCCACACAGGACGTGCAGCATGTGTAAACGTGTGTGTGTGTGCACCTGTCCTCTCCGCGTGTGTAGAAGTTGTTCTTGGTGCGTGGAGGGTGCAGTGCGGGGTCCAGGCTGCAGTGGGGCAGGAGCTCTGGGTAGAGGAAGACGGAGCTGGTGGCGAGCAGCCAGGCCGTCTTAGCAGGCAGCAGAGGGTATGTACGCACTGCAGGGACAACCAAACACTTACACGCAATTCACAAAACCCACCCTCTGACACATAGATAACACAAAACAGCTACACACACAGGCTTTCGATACCATTCTTTAGTGCATACAATTCAGACTCTCACGTCTTTACATTACATATGAACCACACACACACACACACAACAGACCTTCCTGTTCATTACCATTGTTAGAGCGTGTTTGAGGCCTGGCAGGGGGGGTTGGAGGAGAAGGAGCGGATGGCGAGACAGAGCTCTCTTGCTCCTGGACCAGAGACAGTGCCCCTTGGAGGTTACAGGCCCTGAAGATGCTGCTGAAGCCTGGGTCCCGGACTGACCTGATCGCCTCCTCACGCTGGGCAAACGTCTGGAGCTCCTCCTGGGTGGGAGGCACACAGAGACTAGGACTTGAGAAGGGTATATATAGATAGATAGAGAGAGGCGAGACTCAGTAACTCACCAGGTATTGTTTGGTGGTGTGGGCCTTGTGGTGCAGGGCCTCCACAGGGCTGCACAGCAGGTGCACCTGGGTCAGCAGCTGTATGTGCTGAACAGAGACAGACAAAACAGGCAAGGGGGGGTCAGTGAGTCTACCAGTGTCATGTGTCAATATTTCAACAATTAGAAAATAATTAACATTATTGGTGTCAATAATAAGGCAACTTGAAAAATCTAAATGTTGTATTCCACCAACTTCAGTTCCTCAATTAGGTTTCACGAGCAGACCAACTTACCTGTTGGACTTGCTGCTGCAGCTGGAGTTTCTGGGTGTGGTCGAGCGTGAGGACGGGGCAGGGCAGAGGTGGCAGCAGCACCATGGGGGGTGATACCGTGACGATGGGGGTGGAACGGCCAGGGGTTTCCTGGAGGGCTCTCCTCTGCTGCAGAGCCTCCATCTGCTCCCTCACAGTACGCCGCCTCTCTGTTAGCATGTTAGCCAGTGGCTCCTGAAACCTGCAGAGATCAGAGGGCAGGGGACAGGAAGGGGAATAATAATCATATTGATGGCATAATAATAATAATACATTCAACTTTTATAGCACTTCATTGCATAAATCATCGGAGTGCTTTAAAGCATAAAAAAGACAAGCAATTTAGAAAAACATCATTCATGAGATGGAAGGTCCTGAGAGGGTGGGGAAAGTTCATGGCTTGAGTGGTCATCGGAGGAAGGTGGTCGAAAGGGGAGAGCAAGCAAAGATGGCAGGCAGGCAGCACTGTGTCATCAAGGTGTCTCACTGTCCCTGCCGTCTGTGTGGCTTCTCCATAGTAGGGCTCGAATGAAGTTTGAGCTCAGCTACTGCAGTTCATGGACTCCGTAGTAATGTTAGGTGTAGCTAGCTAGCTACTCCTTCACTACTACCAAAATGAAGTACCCATTGGATGAATCTAAGACAGTCATGTGGCGCCAGAAAGCACACCACATTTCAATAACAATTTAAGTGTAGCCTTGTAGGCAGTTGTCTTCCCTACGATCCTCATCACTGCACACCTCTGCTGTGCAGTCTTGCTTTCAGGCTTCTCTCCATCCCAAACCTCTGGACACTGGCTGGCATCGAATATGGTAATTTAGCAGGCTTTATCCCCAAAAGTATCAGTACATGTGGCCCATGTGGGAGATGGGACTGAAGAGACACTTGACTGGAATTATACTGAACAAAAATATAAAAACTCAACATGCCCAAACCTATGGATTTCACATGACTGGGCAGGAGCACAGCCATGGATGGGCATAGGCTCACCCACTGGGGAGCCAGGCCCAGCCAATCAGAATACATTTTTCCCCACAAAAGGGCTTTATTACAGAAGAAATACTCCTCAGTTTCATCAGCTGTCCAGGTGGCTGGTCTCAGATGATCCTGCAGGTGAAGAAGCCAGATGTGGAGGGCTGGCATGGTTATAAGTGGGTCTGCGGTTGTGAGGCCGGTTGGACATACTGCCAACTTCTCTAAAACAACATTGGAGGCAGCTTATGGTAGAGAAATTAACATTCAATTCACTGGTAGCAGCTCTGGTGGACATTCCTGCAGTCAGCATGCCAATTGCACGCTCCCTCAAAACTTGAGACAACTGTGGCATTGAATTGTGTGACAAAACTGCACATTTTAGAGTGGCCTTTTATTGTCCACAGCACAAGGGGCACCTGTGTAATGATCATATTGTTTAATCAGATTCTTGATATGCCATACTGGTCAGGTGGATGGATTATCTTGGCAAAGGAGAAATGCTCACTAACAGGGATGTAACCAAATTTGTGCACTCAATTTGAGAGAAATATTTTTTTTGTGCATATGGAAAATGACTGGGATCTTTTATTTCAGCTCATGAAACATGGGACCAACACTTTACATGTTGCATTTTTATTTTTGTTCAGTATATGTTTGTATTATACAATATTCTGCTTAAAAGGCTCTACAGTCTACGCAACGGGATCTGACGGAGGTTTGTTTGCGTAGCTCTACGTACTTTTGTGCACTAAATTATTGGAATGTGACGAAAGCGTAGCTCCGCTTGTGTAGACTGAAATCACAGTGGTGAGACTTAACCCTCTCTAACCACCTCTATTATCCTCCTCTACTTTCCCTAACGTTGCTGAGTCATTAGTGGTAGCACTGTCACGGAGCCCTGACTCCACAGTGTGGAAAAACCTGTCTGTCTCTCCCCACGTCATACCGCCTCGTTAACATTTAGAGACACCCATTACAGCCAGGACCAGGACACAGTGATGCAAACATGTGCGCGTGCATGCGTGGATGGTTGCTGGAAGGCAATAAAATGCTCTCTGCTCCCATCAGCTCAGAGAAGTGGCCTGAAAACGGCACGTCGCACAGAGACCTCTCAACAGACGTCACAGTTCAAACATCAAAGTGAGCACATGTGCCAACCAGCTACTGAAAACCTGGCGCACTGGGAGTGTGTGAGACACAAAGTGAGTTTGTTAGCGGTGTGTGTGTCTTTTGTTAGTGTGAGTAGCTGTAGCTCCAATGTGAGTCCTGTGTGTTAGTGTGGATTGTAGCTCTACTGTGAGTTCTGTCCACCTTCTGACACTTCAGAGGAAGAGAAAACACCAGAGCATTTCTCTGCCTCCCTACCCAAGCAGATACAGCACACCTATGCTGCTCTGTCCCGAAGGGAGGCCTTGGTGTGTGTGTGTGTGTGTACGTCATTTCAAATAATTCCTAGTGTCATAGATGGATAGGCTCACTCGGCTACACAGCTGATGCCTGCTGGACTGTTCATTATCACGGTACTTCATTTTGTTTATCTGTCGGCCCCAACCTCGAACTCAGACCCTGTGTGTAGCTAACTGACCCTCTCTGCCCATGTATCGCCATTTACCCATTGTTGCAGTCTTAGCTGTTTACCAGTTGTTGTCTCACCCGTTGAGGTCTTAGCTCTCCCAATCAACACCTGTGATTGCTTTATGCCTCTCTGTAATGTCAATATGCCTTGTATACTGTTGTTTAGGGCAGCTCTCAGTTTTATTTTACTGCGGAGGCCCTAGTCCTGCTCAACATGCCTCAGATAGCCCCCTTGTCCCACCCCCCACACATGCGGAGACCGCACCTAGTTTAACAGATTGCATCTCTGGAGGCGCCAATCTCATCGTCACTCAATGACTAGGTTTACCCCCACTGTACTCGCACCCTACCATACTCTTGTCTGTACACTATGCCCTGAATCTATCCTACCACAGCCAGAACTCTGCTCCTTTTATTCTGTTCCCAAAGCACTAGACGACCAGTTCTTTCAGCCTTTAGCCGTACCCTTATCCTACTCCTCCTCTGGCGATGTAGAGGTTAACCCAGGCCCTGTGTCCCCCCAGGCGCTCTCATTTGCTGACTTCTGCAACTGTAAAAGCCTTGGGTTCATGCATGTTAACATCAGAAGCCTCCTCCCTAAGTTTGTAAATGAGAACTTGTTCTCAACTGGCCTACCTGGTTTAATAAAGGTGAAATAAAAAAATTAAAAAGCATGAGCAGCTGCAGTCATGTATCCTGCAGTTGTTCATAACACATACGACAGATTGGGGGCTGTCCAGGACGCTAGTCCAAGCTGTTCCGGCTCAAGGCTACTTACTTACTGGGTTGGCGGTACACTTTTTGAAAGCCCTTTCTTTCCCGAGAGAAATAGGGAGAGGGTCAGGGTGGAATCATACCGAATGGCCTGTGGAACATTGAATTGTGGAGCACTCGGGGGTGGAGCAGCTTCCTCCCTCTCTTCATCTTCTTCGTGCCCATCGTCATCCTGCCCATTCACTATTAGCTCATCATCCTGGAACTGAAGGGGCAAAAAGAGTGAGGTTCAGAAAGAGATTTTTTTTAAGAAAGAGAGACTTGCAGATATGATCCAATAATCCTCCTCACCGTCTCGAAAAGCTCCTCCAATAGCTCGTTCACTTCCTTTTCTGAAATAGGAGGGAGAAAGGAAATAAATTGGTTGATTTTTTCCATTAAACAAAATTTATCAGGCCCCTATATGTCTGTGGTTAGGGTTGATGTATGGAAACATTGTTACAGAGACTCACTGGTGATGCGTACAGCCCGGTCGTTCCTGTAGTCCTCTCGGTCAGGCTCATCCAGATCCTCCAGGAAATTATACTCTGGGTCGTCATCATCATCACCCTCTTCTGAGAGAGAAAAGAGAAGGCGAGAGACAGATTTTTTTTTATTTTAAACTGTTTAAAAGTGAAGAAATGTATATGGCCTAAGGGTAAAAGGGCTGTCAACACACACAACCATAACCAGTGAAGACGAAACGGGAAAGATGAGGCAGTTGGGGAGTCAAAATGAGCAAAACATGACAGAGCAAACAGAGAGAGAGCAATTAACCCAGCAACACACACACACATCTCCCGTAAAACGTGTACACACACACACAGGTTAAATGCAGCTCCATCTGTCTCAGTCTACCTGCTTCACACTTTTCAGTGTTTGGAGGAGTGCCAACTTTTGGTGTATTTCACTAATAAAGTATTTGCTCCAGGAAAAACTGAATTCATGGACAATTTTTGAGAATGATGTAAAATCCTGTTGCATCAGTTTCTACGTGGTTGGACCATTCCATTTCAATAGTACACCGCCCATCCTTGAACCCTCCCTCGTCATCCCTTTCTTTGAATCCTAACCTTCATTCTCCATGTCGGATGTCATGAGGCCCTGCAGCCACTCGCTCCAGTCACGGTCCTCCAGGGCCAAGCTGTAGTCGTACATGTCAGGCGTGATGTCAGGGGCATGTAGCTCTGCCTCCAGCTTGCCCAGGGGCACGTTCCTCAGGGTCCGTTTGGAGCGGGTACGACACGCCACCAGGCTAGACCCTGCACCTCCAGTCAGAGGCTGGAAACAGAGAGATGGAACCAATGAAGAAAGAGATTCACATTGACATTGGTCTTGATATGGCTGAATAGTGTCCTGATAAGAGTCTGGTGATTTCCTGGTATAGCTGAATAGTCTGCTAGTATTCATGGGTTGCACGTTTCGTCACAATATTGTTTTTTACGTTCTACTCAATGCATTGTCAATGGTGGTGATAAAGACTTCTTCAAAAGAACATTACAGTGGCTTGAAACCCCTATGACATTTCAAAAGGAGGCAAATAATTAGTAGAAAAACCTTTTGTCATAATTGTGATGACGCCAGATTGACTTTAGATGCAGTATAACTTTAGCTAGCTAGCCAAGATTGAGGGGACAGCACTGCATTTTAGCTAGCTAACACTAGCACTGCTAGCTATTTTTGACTAACTTTGCTAGCTAATTGAAAAATTGCCCTCTCTCTAAAGTAAGTTTGACGACATATTGATGGAAAAGTTGTTTTCGACTAATTATTTTCCTACTTTAGCACTGTCATCCTATTTCCAAGCCACTGTAGTGTAATTTAGACTAAATAGGCATTAGCCCCCGTCCAAAACGACTTGGCATCAGTCGGGGAACAATATGGCTGTAGCGTCTGTAGAAAGTTCATAACAATGGCAACGATGCGACTAAGTGACGGAAGTGCAACCCATTAATAGTTTAACAGTTTCAGTACCTGGAAGGGTTCGGTGCAGATGGGGCTGAGTTCCAACTCTTCCTCCACTGCGTGAAGCTTCTCCAAGAAGGTGCAGTCTTGGGCCCTGAGGGGCCGGGAGGGGCCAGTGGGGGGCGGAGGGGGCCCCATAGGAACAGTCTCCACCCTCAGATGTCTGGGCTGCCTTGGCTTCTAAACATAAACCAAGACCAACATTACAGTAAACTCTTACTCATCCAGCGCACATTGTAAATATTAACTCAGTCAGTTAACTCTGACCCTGTATATAGTATGTTTACTTACTTTCTTGTATTCTTATTTCTATTTCCCATATGTTGTTCTTCTACCTTATGTTATCTTTAGTATTACATTTGTATTGATTACTGCATTGTTAGGTTTAGAGGTGTCAAGAAAGGCATTTCACTGTACTTGTGACAAACAAATTATAAAATAATAATTGCATTATTTCCCCCCAATTATTTCAATAACATTCAATCAAAGGCCAAATACAGAGGTGCGGTGTGTTACCTGTCTGGGACTGTCAAATCTGTCCTCTTCACACTCAGAGTGTCCAGGGGTCCTGGGCCGCGCCCCTCGGGCACACTGTGGGGACGAGGCTGTGCTGTCCACATCACTCCAAAACGTCTGAAACGACAATGTCACAGGCATGACATCGTAGTCACATAGCACACACTTTTGACTGATTGAAAATGCTCTTCCTCACCTCCTCTGTAGTCTCATCCTCCTCATCCTCATCGGGGCAGTACTCTTCATCAGAGGAGTCCTCCTCTTCCTCCAGTGGGATGTCAACAAACTGGGGGGGCTGGGGAGAGGAAGTAGGGAGCGAGATGAGAGGGAAAGAGCGAAACAGAGAGAGAAAGCAACAAAGATGAAACAACAGTGAGGAGTAATAAAGTATTTGACATGACACTAGCGCTATGTGTGACAGGGACATACCTTCACTTCAAGGGCCCTTTTGATAGGAGAAATATTCCAGGTGGGGATGCCCTGCAAGAGAAGAGGAAGCCGCTTTAGACTATTGAGATGAATCCAGGAAAGAATATTAAAAGGTAGCTAGCTGCAAGTTGTGTTACTGGAAACCCACCACCCCCTTTTCTACCACCTCCTTCAGTCTGGAGCGGGTCATCTTGGGCTCCTGAGGAAAGCAAATAGAAGATAAAAACATTGAATTCAGGCAGAGGAGAGAAATTATAAAAAAAAACTTGCAAGTGATATCAGCAACCAATTTCTGAGTTGTACTGTCAGTCTAACTTGCTGTAAGTTGACGCTCACAAATAGGGGTAGGTCCTGCGTCTCCTGGATGGCTGCTTTCATCATTGCCACTACATGCTCGTTGGTTATCACCTCCTGAGGGCAACATTCACAGGTGTCAGTCAAAAATGTTCAACACTAACATTAGTACTTAGCAGTTAGCATTAACCCCTCTTCTGCTCGGATTGAGACTCCAGGTAACTCACATGTAGGATGGTCCGTACGTTGATGGAGGTCAAGTTGTGTTGCTGTGACTTCCTCTCCAGATCCATATCCAGCTGCTCAAACTCATCCTCCTCGCTGTCACTGGATGAATCTTCCGATGACCTTTTTCCAGACATGGAGTGTCCCTCTTCCGGCCCATTGTCTAAAGTGCTCTTTATTTTTGAGCTGCTCTTCCTCGTTGTCAGCCTCTGGCCCCCACAATCCTCTCCATCTTCAGACAGAAGTAATGAATTTGTGCACATCAAAACAGAAACCCAATTCTCATACACTAGAAATCTGATTCAGTGTTTCCAAAATGGTGGGTATGTCCACTTCCTATAGAGCAGGGATAAGCAACTTTGATGGGGGTGGGGGCCACAATAAATCTGAACTCATCATGAGGGGCTGCAGTGGCTCGGGGGTATGCATACCAACATCCATACCCACACATGCAGTCAGGGCAGGCCCTAGACTTTTGGGGGCCCTAAGTGAAATTGTTGGGAGCAAAACATTTTAGCGCCCCCCCTCCCTCTTGACAGTGGAGAGAGCTAATTTCCTTAAATTCCACACTTTTTGCCAAGGGGTGTGAAAGCATTTTGCCAAGGGGCTTGGAAAGCAAGTTTGCTGCAATTCTACATATTTTGTCATGGGGCAGAGAGAAGATTTAGCAATTGAATAACTAATTTCATACAAATCCCCCAAAAAGAATTGCCATGGGGCAGAGAGAATTAAAAAAATTATTGCAGTTTTGAATATGATATCTGAGTGAGAGTGACTAACAAAATATACATTGCATTGCTTGCTGTTTGGGGTTTTAGGCTGGGTTTTTGTATAAGCACTTTGTGATATAAATACATTTGATTTCATTTGAATGTTGGTAATTTGACCGTGATTAATACAAGTTTAGATAGCTGGCTAGAATAACTTACCATTCTAAAAAATGTTTGCTGATATGGGCTAATTGAGTGACTGTCAGTGACTGACATAAGAGAAAAACTGCTGATGCACAACCAAATTTCAAGGTCAACATGTGTATTCTACTATCCCCTGGGGGGTTGGAAATTGTTCTTGTCTATTCGGCGTGTCACAAGAAGCAGAGTTGAGAAGCTCACCTAAGGTGATTACCAGGCCCAGTTCTGTGTCCTCCTCCTCTGCCTCGGAGGGGCTGGGAGATAGCTGACAATCCTCCCCATTCTTAAGCTGGCCTGCAGCAGACACAAAACAAAGATTTCACAAAACAAAAAATTCACAATGAGATAGGAGTTGATCACATTCCCACCACTGAAGCATGTAAAACCAATAAATGTAAAACCAATGAAATGCCCTTGCGCACAAACTCCCACATCCCTTCATATCTCAGCAACACACTATGCGTTACTTGTCAGCCCTCTCTCTAGTTCTCCATTCCCCCTTCCTTTTCTCATCCCTCTGTACCTGAAGCAATGGTCCTCTGCTTGAACCTGGGAGAGTGTCTCATTGGTGACAACCCATCGGGGACAGTCATCCCAGAGCCCTTTCCCTTAGCCGGGGTGGAAATGGAGATATGTCTGTTAACAGAGAGAGTGCAGAGTGGACCACCATTGGATATCTGGGGGGCACAGGTTGTCTCATCCCTCTTTAATGCTTTAGAACGCATAGGCCATGGTTCTGGTGTGCTCGATTTGCGTTTCTGAGCTTTCATGCTTTGAGGCCTGAAAGAACACAACAGTTTAACGTTACAGTTACATGAGCGGGGGGGTGGCTAACGTTAGCAGACAGTAAAATGTACTTTCTCGGTTGCAGTACAAAAAGCACAACCAAGTCAACACAGCTATAGAAAACATTTCTTACTAGCTAAAATAATCGTATGATACAAGTCACGCTACTCACGCTAATGACCCTGAAGTAGTTGTTTTGGTAGCTAGCTAGCTTGTGTTGTTGTTATTAGCTTGCTGGCTAACGACGTATATTTGTCAACAACTAACCTTGTGTGTTTGTGTGTCTCGGAACTGGACGCACGACTTTTCTAGGTTGACAGTACATTGACATTTCAAATTGAGTAACTTTCTTGGTGTCACTTACCCGCAAATAGGCACTTGGTGCCATGAGAAGATAGCGAGCTAAGCAAATCTCAAAATAATTTACAGCGCCCTTTCCCGCGTGTCACAGATAAATCCATCCCCAATTAATTTCCCCATCGCATTAGAGATCCTACCTCAAGTACAGTGGGCCTGCTATCAGCAGTGAAAGGTTAGACTATTCAATTCACGTTGGTTCAGCAGCATATAGTAAATGTTTGTGTTATTAACCACACACAGTCTTTCAAGTTGATTCACCAGGTTATGTTTTCTTACAGTTGTGGTTTTAATGGGTGGAGGAAACGTTGACAATTGTACGTGCGCTTATGCACACACACGCACTTAGATTATTTATTCGATTATTTGTCGTGGTTGTGTTTGTAAAAATGTAATAAATAAAAATAACACCCCAAAATATTACACAATTTACATTATTTATTTTGAGGGATCTGGATAATCTTGCACCTTGATACCTGAAACAAACCATATGACAGCAAAGCTGCGAGCTACTAGGAATGGACGCTCCCAAAGACTATTATATACGCACCTCCATTATGATGCATCGTTCCAGAATATTTGGAAAAGCACCAACACAGAATATGAATATGGAATAAACATAGCTACGGATCCCGGCACAGCCAGAAGAGGACTGGCCACCCCTCATAGCCTGGTTCCTCTCTAGATTTCTTCCTAGGTTCTGGCCTTCCTAGGGAGTTTTTCTTAGCCACCCTGCTTCTACACCTGCATTGCTTGCTGTTTGGGGTTTTAGGCTGGGTTTCTGTACAGCACTCTGTGACATCAGCTGATGTAAGAAGGGCTTTATAAATACATTTGATTGATTGATTGATTGATTATTATTATTTGTATTCTTTACAATAAACAAGTTCTAGCTACATTTATCCTAAAATGTTAGTCAAAGTGGACTGGTTTTGCCTGTTAAAGCCATTCTAAAAAAGTGATTTAAAATGTTCAGTCTTGGTCAAATTTCACCCTCAGCCTTCCAAATCAAGATATTCATGTATTTAGTGTAAATTCAACTTGTTTGTAAACTCTGAACATTCTCTCTCTCCAATTTACAGATCCATAGCATATAAGTCAGGGAACCCCAGGCTTCAAAGTGACAGAGGCCTAGAGGTCAAGTCTCTAGTGTCCATGGGTAACCGCAAAGCAATACCTCCATCTTTTGGCTCAAAGGGCAAAGCTGCTCACAGGACTACTGCTGACATGTACCACCTCCCAAAGCCCCAAAAGGCTCAAGTCCTATATGAGTCCATCCTGCTTGTTGACCCCATCAACCCAAATGAAATCAGGATGATCCTGAGGACGATTGGCTTCCCCCTGACAGAGAAGCAGCTGAACAACATAAAAAAGAAAGAAATTAAAAGATTGGAAGATATCAAAGAGAAAGAAATTAAAAGAAAGGAGCTGGAAAAGAAATGGAGCCAGCTGCAGAGGCCTAAATGGATCCTTAAGCTCATCAAGCTGCGACAGGGGACAAAACCCATCCATGGCAGCAGCGGACTGAAGACAACAGCCAGCCAGAGTGAAGGGGGCTCTGCCCGTACATCAGATAAGGCGGCTAGCAACAAGGGGCAAAAGAGAACAGCCAGCCAGATGGAGGGAGAAAGCAGCTGTACCTTAGAGGCATCTGGAAGGGGACAGAAAAGAGCAGCCAGCCAGATGGAACGAGTAGAACTCAACTCATCCAAACGCTTATTCAATATACCTCCCAGCCAGAAGAAGTTGAGAGTCATTGATATTTACTCATATGTATTTGCACCCAGCCACATTGCAGATCATACATATGCACGCAAGAATAGTTCTTAACTTAAAGATTGCAACAATATAAAGTTGGTAAAAAAAATGTGACATAACAGTCATCAGTCAGTGTGTTTAGAGTGTACTATTCTTAGCAACAACAGCCAGAGAGAGCTACCCATTAGACATGCAATGTAGTAATGTAACCATCCTAGAGCTGTACTGCTGATAAAATCTTCAACGCTTGACTTGACTGAAAGCTTAAAAAAAAATCTATATATAATTTCTTAAACTATATACATGAAAACTTGCAGCCATATATTTTAATTTCTACTACTATATATTAGGAGAAAAAAAAAGTATTTCTCCCCAGCCACTAAATACTGTAGCTAGTCTCACTAGAGTCTCTAGACAGATGGGTTGCCTCCCACAATCTTACAATGTTCCAGCACAGTGCTGGTGCCCTAGCTAGGTCTGTGATTTCCGGAGACTACAAAATAGCTATAACCTAGTTAAGTTGTGTTTGTACTCTATGAACCATTAATCAACACGATTAATGGTTGAACGTAATCTTTTAGCCAGTGGAGGCTCATCAGAGGAGGAAGGGGGAGGACTGTCCTCCTGAGTGAATTTCATACAAATTTAAATTGTAAACATTTAAAAACTTATCCTTTTTAGATAAGACTATACTAAATCACGTCACCAAATAACTGATTAAAGCATACTATTTTGCAAAGAAGGTCTACAGTAGCCTCAACAGCACTCTGAGGGTAGCACCATGGTGTAGCTGGAGGACAGCTAGCTTCAGTCCTCCTCTGGGTACATTGACTTCAATACAAAACCTAGAAGGCTCATGGTTCTCACCAGTTCCATAGACTTACACAGTAATTATGACAACTTCCGAAGGACGTCCTCCAGCCTATCAGAGCTCTTGCAGCATGAACTGACATGTTGTCCACCCAATCAAATGGTCAGAGAATGAATCTAGTACTGAAAGCATAAACTACAGCTAGCTAGCACTGCAGTGTATAAAATGTGGTGAGTAGTTGACTCAAAGACAGAGAAAGACTATAGTTGAACAGTTAACAAATTAATTTCTTCCAAAATAAAGGAGAAGCGTAGAGTCATTTTTATTCTAAACTTTCAATTTTACTGACTTAGCTTACAAATGCAGCTAGCTAGTTTAGCCTACTGAAACACCCTGCTCAAACAGAGGGATGCTATGTTAGCTAGCTGGCTATGACTTTCCAACACAACACTGGAACTCTTCCTGGTCAAGGTAAGCTTTTGGCATTACATGTTTATTGCCACCAGGGCCCGCCGGTGTAACTGCTTACTGGCTACACTAACGTTACTGCATGATTGTAGCGGGTTTACTAACGCGTTAGTTCTATTAGCTATGCTGACTATGATGTTACTTTAGCTAATATTGTGACAATGATGTAGGCTTTGTGTAGCGGTTTGCCTGGGAAAGTTTTTTTCACCCGGGCACATACAGCTGATGTGTTGTGCATTGAAGTCCACAGGTGAAGGGAAGAGAAGGAATACAACATGGCTGTTATGAGAGTGAACTTTGTTTACCCGTGATCAGGGGTGTATTCATTCCGCCGATTCTGTTGAAAAACGTTTAAGCGGAAGCAAACGGAACAAAACAGGGATAAACATAAACATTGTTTGCAGCTGTTGGACTAATGATTACACCCTATATCAGGCAAGAGTGTTCAAGGCGGTATTGAATGTCACTGTCTGTTACCTCAAATTTGTCTCGACCTGTGTGCACCTACGTTGTAAACTTCATTCATAAGCTAGGTTGTAGCAACCTCATGATGGGTATAGGGAACATGTTAGTATCATGTAGTAGCCCAAACCTATCGCTCTTACATTGAACTGGGTGAATGAAATATGAATGAGAGTCATCCAATATGCTGTAATAGAAATAAGGGCATGCTCATGAAAAAAATAATCGTCCTCCCTCATCTTAAACGGCATTGACCACTGCTTTTAGCACTTGTCAAATAATGGTTTATGAGTGTCATCGATTATTTGAATGCACAGAGGTGCGTATAAAGTTAACTTCAGTATGGCACGGACATTTGTTGGCCAACCCCGTGGGAGGAGTTCAGTTCATATGTTGACTGACTGAAAAAGACACAGCTTATTGACGTCAATAAGTAGGTGATAGTTCCTGAGAACCAATGAGGCATGTGATATACCTGTAATTGAAATATATGGGCACAGCTTTATCTGTCACTTCAGAAGCATATCTCTGAGAAAGTGTACACTCCTTCATTCCATATCTAGTCTGCAGTCGAATATGGTCCTAAAGTCTTACACTAAATCAACAGCAAAAGATTAGCAAGTGTAAAACAATAAGCTACAGCAGGCCAACAGTGAGGTCTACTGCCTTCGTTAACGCCGTCTAGATGTGCGTAAAAGTGGATGTGCGTAAAAGTTGATTTGCGTAAAAGTAATCGGATCCCATTCCGAAAATCGAAAATGTCAACGCAACTGCGACTCCAACCGACCCAGACGGCTGCAAAGACAAAACATATATATTTTAAGTACATGTGATGACACATTACCGCATCCCAAAGTTCACCATTCCGCCCCTGGGACAGGCGCGCCACACACGATGTCTGCAAACTCCAAGGGACCGGGAAGAATGCGCGCTGGTCTACCGACGTCGCTATACAATTCCACTGTTGCCGCGCTCTACATCTGTCTTCTGTCGAGCACTGAATCACGACGGTCCTCTCCTGGAGCATCAATACATGGCAAGAGAAGATTTGGTGGATCCAACGACACGGGCGGAAATGTCTCTTCCGCTTTTACCAAAAATCACAACGCCATATGGCCTCCTCACTCTGGGGGAAAGCCCCTGCGTCTGAAGGAGGGAGTCATTATTTTTTAAAGATGACTTGACACAGTCTTGCATGATCAACGGGACACAACGGGCCAGCACACCCTCGTCGACTAAATATCAGACGCCCTCTGTCAGATTTTTCAAACATCCCTGGCGCAAGGAGGATAGCGCACTCATTTTCGTACAACGCGGCGTCAACTCACCGTTGCGCCTCACGTCAGTCATAAAACTATCGACATTCTGAGCATCTCTGTCTGGACACTGATCATCCCGGACATCTGCCACTGTGTTCCCCGGGGAATGGACAAATAAAGCGACTATTCAGCTCGGGCAATGTACCGGTCGGCGAAAGGAGACGCTCCATTTGTGCAGAGCGACAACCTTTTGGGAACAGGGATGCAGGCACCCCAAATATTCAGTACAGGTCGATTCGTCTTCGTGGCAAAATGTGAAGAATAGCACGAGATTAGCTATAAAACAGCAAATCGTTTTCTCTGCTCCATGGCAGAATGTGTAGAATAGTTGAAAATTTGCTTTAAAACTGCACATTTTTCTCTCAGACTCATGACAAAACGTATAGAATAGCATGATTAAACGGAACATTTTTCTCTCTGTCCCATGGCAAGATGTGTTGAAATCCAGGGGAAAAAGTCATTTTCCCCAACAATTCTTTGTTGTTGTTGGCAGGGCTTCTACTTGTACTGTGTTTTCAAAATACACCCATAAGTTATGTCAAACTTTGTAGAATTGCAGGAAAATCATTTTAAAAAGTCGCCCTTGATGTGCCATATGAGATATTATTGTCAAATTAAATAACATTGCTGATCTTTCAATCCACAACATTGTCCAGGTTTCCCAGATACATTTCACAAACATTTGAACACAATGTTCAGTATGCTGTCCTACTATATGTCCTATTTTCCTTCTGTGCAAACTTACCCATGGCCTTGACTTAAAGAAATGAATACATAAAAAATAAAAAATAATGTACCTTGTCTATTTCAGGTTTTACCACAATAAATATGACAGTTGAAATGAATCAACCAACAAGCAAGATACATGAAATAGAGTAAAATAAAGTTTAGTACCACATTTCAAAGCTACAATAGAAACAGTTATATATATTGTCTACTTCACTCAAACACTTGATGTTACAGAGATCAAACACATACTTCACAGGCTTCAAGACACATTAGATAACGACTACATTACCTTATGTTGGATGACAGGTTACAGTTTAAGGCTTATCCTAATACCCACCTTTGGGCTCTGATCTAAGGGAAAGGGTTACATTTGATCCTTGGGGAGAGAGAGAGATTAGTCAGAGATGATTGACTGAGAAAGAGAAAAGAGGGAGAGAGACAGGGAGAAAGAACCCTAAACTACAGTATTGATAATTTTGTCTAGGCTGCCCTGGATTAGAGGAGGGTTTAATGAAGTAATCTAAAGATATTTGATTATAGTGAAAGTGGGGATCAGATATAGTTTAAATGAGATTCGGTACGTGATGAAAGGGTTTGGTGGAGAAAACGTACCTGTAAAAGACTTGTAAAGGTAGCTGCTTTTTTTTACCCTCCTCTCACACACATGCTCTGAATAGTGAATACACTTACATACACCCCACCACTGATAGGGACACACAGAACTAAAACAGACACTAATACACTTATACCATATTTACTGATTCAAACAGAAAAACACGAGATGAAAATACATGTCGACAAGCTGATTTATGACAGTATTGATCTGTTCAACACTTCTCAACAGATGATGAACACTGTTGGCTTGAGATGCAAAAAACAATACCATTCTCCATGACTCTCAAACTTAAAGGTTACTGTAAACACCAAACTAAAATATGGACATTTATACACATCTACCTCAGAATTAATTTAGTCCTTTATACACATTGACCCCAGAATTAATTTAGTCCTTTATACACATCTACCCCAGAATTCATTTAGTCCTTTCGACGCGGTTTGTTATTGCAAAGTTATAGAGGTTCTCAGTGTGAACCCTTTCTAAAAGGTCCCTGGTGACCTCTAATTTTATTCCATGGTGTTTTCAGAGTAGCAGTTCAGACAAATCCATTCAAGAAATCAGGAGCCAGTGTGTCCAGCTGTCCATCCACAATTTTCCTAAAACTATCCTCTGTCAAGAGCCTGTCTTTCCAGCAGAAAACTGTTACCTGTCTTCAATTACTGTTGAAAACAGGTAACTGACAAAATAAAGGAAACACCAACATAAAGTTTCTTAATAGGGCGTTGAGCCAGAACAGCTTCAATTTACCTTAGCATAAATTCTACAAGTGCGACACCATTCTTCCACGAGAAATTCCATAATTTGGTATTTTGTTGATGGTGGTGGAAAAAGCACCAGAATATTGGGTCGACATCTGGTGACTTAGACGGCCATGGCATATGTGTATGATGTGTATGATGTAAGCTCAGCTGTATGTTTTCACTAACAACAATAATGCATTACACTGAATCTCAGACAGATTCATAGGCAATCGTTCACTTCAGTGAAAATAATTAAACTGTATATGGTGCCGAAGAAGTGGGATGCTTGACTTTATCTTAAGTGCATTTCTGTGAATTGCCCTTTAGGCAATAGAAAAGTAATCTATTGATAAATAAACAACATCTGTATTGTACAAAATAATAAGACCGATATGACTGTAAACAGACAAATCATATACACTGATGAGACATTAGACACACACACACCCACACCCACACATCAAACAAGTCATTTTAACTCCAGAGTAGGCTCAGTTATTGTGGTTGGGGTCTGGGGATACATAATCACAAAGACTACCGTGGAAATTAATCAAATTATAAATCCCACTGGGTAAAAGAAGTTTGAACGTCATTTCCATGTCATTTCAACCCCCAAAATGTATGTGATGTTGAATCAAATAGGAAAACAGATTGGATTTTCAAAAATGTCATCAACGTAAAGGCATTTCGTATTTTTTCACCCAACTCTTAACCTAAATCCAATGGCATAGTGATATGAGTTGCTTATTTCACATTGAATTCACATTAGTTGACAACTCAACCAAATTTAAATCAAAACTAGACGTTGAACTGACGTCTGTGCCCAGTGGGATACTGTGTACTCATAAAATACATGAATTCAAAAAACAGTTACATAATGTGACCACCAGGTAGCAATATCCACAACCTCTTGTAAAGGTTTGTTTGTGAACCTATTTTTTTTTTTTTAAATACCATCAGTGTTGCATTCAAAACCTCCAACATAGAAATAAAACTGGAAAAACGTATACACAGAACATCACACACACACTCTCAGAGCATGTAGCTTTCTATATGTCCTTAGAATATAGATGTTCGAGTACAGGAGGGCTGAAGTGAAGAAAGTTCTCCACATCCTCCTTCTCCTCCTCTTCCTCATCTACCTCCCCCCTCCCCATTTCATTCATTCACCAGGCCTCTTCATTTGATGACTTGCTCCAGCACTTCATTCAGTGGTTCCCGTTATTTGCTCACATCTGCCTCCACCACTTCTTCATTCATGACCTTCCTCCCTCCATCCCATGGCTCGTCCCCTTAGCTCGTTGACTCGTTGCTCTTGCTCTCTCCCAGTAGCCAGTAGGTGGTCATTTTCCCCTTCCCCTTCATCTCCACGTCTCCTCTCAGCTCCAGCTGGAAGCAGTTGAACTCCTGCAGGACATCACACGTGGCCGCAGACACATGGATCTTCAGTGCTGTGAGGGAGAGAAGGTGAGAGGAGCAATCATTAATTAGTCAATTAACTACCACAGAGATATAAAAACCAGCAGAACTATGGAACTTGAGTCCCAGATTTAAAACCCACATGTTGAATGACAACTCTGTGGCTTACCTTCACCATTGGACTCCAGTCGAGAAGAGGTGTTGACTGTGTCTCCAAACAGACAGTACCGTGGCATCTTCAGCCCCACCACTCCTGCACACACAGGGCCTGAATATAGAGTGGAGTGAATTTGTCAATCACACAACTGAAATTGCTAGTATGTGACCATCGCGTGCTGCTCACCGCTGTGGATGCCGATGCGTAGTTTGAGCTGCTGGTCAGGCCGGTGGCGGATTTTGAAGGTGCGTACGGCGTTGAGCAGGGCCAGGGCCATGCGGGCGATCTCTCGGCCGTGTAGCTTCCCGTTCCTCACCGGCAGGCCGGACACCACCATGTAGGCATCGCCGATGGTTTCCACCTGGGGGCGCCACAGAGTAAGCAGGGGCAAGGAGGTCAGTGTGTCTAATGGAGGATCTCAATAGAGGCTTCATCTCCTCTTTTCCTTTCATTCGTCTGCACATTGATGAGAAATATAATGTTACCTTGTAAACATCAAAGTTGTCAATGATGGCATCGAAACAGGTGTATAGGTCATTGAGCAGGGTCACAACCTAAAGAGGCACATTTTTTTTTAGAGCAGAATAGAAATTGTTTGGTTTGACTATGGCCTCCTTTGTAAAATCTTTGTCATTTATCACACCCGTTGGAGTAGTGTCACAATGTGATCGTGCTCTCTCACCTGCATAGGTGTGCTCTCAGCTGATATGGCTGTGAAGCCCACAATGTCACTGAAGTAGATGGTGACTGAATCAAAGGCCTCAGCCTGTACCGTCTCCCCTCTCTTTAGCTGCTCCGCCACTGAACTGCAGGTACAGACAGTAACATTACGCACTGTGTGTGTGTGTGTGTATAGCATTGACTCACTGTGTGTGTGTTTGTGTGTGTGTATAGCAGAGACTCACTGTGGTAGTATCTGGTAAAGCAGGGCCTCAGCCTTGCGTTTCTCTTCATGGTAGGCCTGGGTTCTTTCCTCCACCAGCTCCTCCAGGTTGTTAGCATACTGCTCCATACGGGACAGCAGGTTATCCAGGATGTTAGTGCTGCACTCCCTACACACACACACACACACACACACACACACACACACACACACACACACACACACACACACACACACACACACACACACACACACACACACACACACACACACACACACACACACACACACACACACACACACACACACACACACACACACACACACACACACACACACACCAGTCAAAAGTTTGGCCACACCTACTCATTCAAGGATTTTTCTTTATTTTTTCTATTTTCTACATTGTAGAATAATAGTGAAGACATCCAAACTATGAAATAACACATTTGGAATCCTTTAGTAACCAAAAAAGGTGTTAAACAAATCAAAATACATTTGATATTTGAGATTCTTCAAAGTAGCCACCCTTTGCCGCAATAACAGCTTCGCACACTCTTGGCATTCTCTCAACCAGCTTCATGAGGTAGTCACCTGGAATGCATTTCAAATAACAGGTGTGCCTTGTTAAAAGTTCATTTGTGGAATTTCTTTCCTTCTTAATGCGTTTGAGCCAATCAGTTACAGTGGGGCAAAAAAGTATTTAGTCAGCCACCAATTGTGCAAGTTCTCCAACTTAAAAAGATGAGAGAGGCCTGTAATTTTCATCATAGGTACACTTCAACTATGACAGACGAAATGAGAAAAAGAAATCCAGAAAATCACATTGTAGGATTTTTAATTTATTTATTTGCAAATTATGGTGGAAAATAAGTATTTGGTCAATAACAAAAGTTTATCTCAATACTTTGTTATATACCCTTTGTTGGCAATGACAGAGGTCAAACGTTTTCTGTAAGTCTTCACAAGGTTTTCACACACTGTTGCTGGTATTTTGGCCCATTCCTCCATGCAGATCTCCTCTAGAGCAGTGATGTTTTGGGGCTGTCGCTGGGCAACACGGACTTTCAACTCCCTCCAAAGATTTTCTATGGGGTTGAGATCTGGAGACTGGCTAGGCCACTCCAGGACCTTGAAATGCTTCTTACGAAGCCACTCCTTCGTTGCCCGGGCGGTGTGTTTGGGATCATTGTCATGCTGAAAGACCCAGCCACGTTTCATCTTCAATGCCCTTGCTGATGGAAGGAGGTTTTCACTCAAAATCTCACGATACATGGCCCCATTCATTCTTTCCTTTACACGGATCAGTCGTCCTGGTCCCTTTGCAGAAAAACAGCCCCAAAGCATGATGTTTCCACCCCCATGCTTCACAGTAGGTATGGTGTTCTTTGGATGCAACTCAGCATTCTTTGTCCTCCAAACACGACGAGTTGAGTTTTTACCAAAAAGTTATATTTTGGTTTCATCTGACCATATGACATTCTCCCAATCCTCATCTGGATCATCCAAATGCTCTCTAGCAAACTTCAGACGGGCCTGAACATGTACTGGCTTAAGCAGGGGGACACGTCTGGCACTGCAGGATTTGAGTCCCTGGCGGCGTAGTGTGTTACTGATGGTAGGCTTTGTTACTTTGGTCCCAGCTCTCTGCAGGTCATTCACTAGGTCCCCCCGTGTGGTTCTGGGATTTTTGCTCACCGTTCTTGTGATCATTTTGACCCCACGGGGTGAGATCTTGCGTGGAGCCCCAGATCGAAGAAGATTATCAGTGGTATTTGTGACCAAATACTTATTTTCCACCATAATTTGCAAATAAATTCATTAAAAATCCTACAATGTGATTTTCTGGGTTTTTTTTCCTCATTTTGTCTGTCATAGTTGAAGTGTACCTATGATGAAAATTACAGGCCTCTCTCATCTTTTTAAGTGAGAGAACTTGCACAATTGGTGGCTGACTAAATACTTTTTTGCCCCACTGTATGTTGTGACAAAGTAGGGGTGGTATACAGAAGATAGCCCTATTTGGTAAAAGACCAAGTCCATATTATGGCAAGAACAGCTCAAATAAGCAAAGAGAAACAACAGTCCATCATAACTTTAAGACATGAAGGTCAGTCAATACGGAAAATAACTTTTAAGGTTTCTTGAAGTGCAGTCGCAAAAACCATCAAGCGCTATGATTGAAACTGGCTCTCATGAGGACCGCCACAGGAAAAGAAGACCCAGAGTTACCTCTGCTGCAGAGGATAAGTTCATTAGAGTTAAAAGCCTCAGAAATTGCAGCCCAAATAAATGCTTCACAGAGTTCAAAAACAGACACATCTCAACATCAACTGTTCAGAAGAGACTGTGTGAATCAGGCCTTCATGGTCGAATTGCTGCAAAGAAACCACTACTAAAGGACACCAATAAGAATAGACTTGCTTGGGCCAAGAAACACGAGCAATGGACATTAGATTGGTGGAAATCTGTCCTTTGGTCTGATTTTTGGGTTCCAACCGCGGTGTCTTTGTGAGACACAGAGTAGGTGAACGGATGATCTCTGCATGTGTGGTTCCCACCGTGAAGCATGGAGGGGGAGGTGTGATGGTGTGGGGGTGCTTTGCTGGTGACAGTGTAAGGGATTTATTTAGAATTCAAGGCACACTTAACAAGCATGGTTACCACAGCATTCTGCAGCAATACACCATCCCATCTGGTTTGCGCTTAGTGGGACTATCATTTGTTTTTCAATAGTACAATGACCCAACACCTCCAGGCTGTGTAAGGGCTATTTGACCAAGGAGAGTGATGGAGTGCTGCATCAGATGACCTGACCTCCACAATCACCTGACCTCAACCCTATTGAGATGGTTTGGGATGAGTTGCACCGCAGAGTGAAGGAAAAGCAGCCAACAAGTGCTCAGCATATGTGGGAACTCCTTCAAGACTGTTGGGAAAGCATTTTTCATGAAGTTGGTAGAGAGAATGCCAAAAAGTGTGCAAAGCTGTCATCAAGGCAAAGGGTGGCTACTTTGAAGAATATAAAATATAAAATATATTTTGATTTGTTTAACACTTTTTTTTGGTTACTACATGATTCCATATGTGTTACGTCATAGTTTTGATGTCTTCACTATTATTCTACAATGTAGAAAATAGTAAACATAAAGAAAAACCCTTGAATGAGTAGGTGTGTCCAAACTTTTGAATATTACTGTAGTCATACTCTTTTTTTGGAGTGGAGATGCACAGACATTAATGGTATCATGGAACACACACTCTCCCCACTTCCACCCCCCCTACACCCACCTGTTCTGTTTGCGTAGCAGCAGTTTGATGTGGTTGAACTCGGGCCTCTCGGTGGGCTCCTCTGCCCAGCAGCGCTGCATGAGTTGGCCCAGATCCTGGCTGTGGATCTGAGGGTTGACAGCAGGCCGCAGGCACGGCCACTCACCCAGAGCCACCTGGTCCATGATTTCTAGAGGAAGAAGGGGGATTGTACAAAACATTACGCTCTTTCCATGACAGACTGACCAGGTGAATCCCTTATTGATGTCACTAGTTGAATCCACTTCAATCAGTGTAGATGAAGGGGAGGAGACAGGTAAAAAAAATATTTTTAAGACTTGAAACAATTGAGACATGGATTGTGTATGTGTGCTATTCAGACGGTGAATGGGCAAGACAAAATATTGAAGTGCCTTTGAACGGGGTATGGTAGTAGGTGCCAGGAGCACCGGTTTGTGTCAAGAACTGCAACACTGCTGGGTTTTTCACGTTCAACAGTTTCCCATGTGTATCAAGAATGGTACACCACCCAAAAGACATCCAGCCAACTTGACACTAGAGGTCGACCGATTATTATTTTTCAATGCCGATACCGATTATTGGAGGACCAAAAAAAGCTGATACTGATTAATCGGATGATTTATATATATATATATATATATATATATATATATATATATATATTTGTTTTTATCTTTATTTAACTAGGCAAGTCAGTTAAGAACAAATTCTTATTTACAATGACAGCCTAGGAAAAATGGGTTAACTGCCTAGGCTACCCTGCCGCCCCACAATACTGAATGAACACTTTTATTTTAACTTAATATAATACATAAATAAAAATCAATTTAGTCTGAAATAAATAATGAAACATGTTCAAATTGGTTTAAATAATGCAAAAACACTGTGTTGGAGAAGAAAGTAAAAGTGCAATATGTGCCATGTAAAAAAGCTAACGTTTAAGTTCCTTGCTCAGAACATGAGAACATATGAAAGCTGGTGGTTCCTTTTAACATGAGTCTTCAATATTCCCAGTTAAGAAGTTTTAGGTTGTAGTTATTATAGGAATTATAGTATAATTTATCTCTATACCATTTGTATTTCATGGTCTTCACACAGTTCGCAATGAGCCAGGCGGCCCAAACTGCTGCATATACCCTGACTCTGCTTGCACAGAACGCAAGAGAAGTGACACAATTTCCCTAGTTAATATTGCCTGCTAACATGAATTTCTTTTAACTAAATATGCAGGTTTAAAAAAAATATACTTGTGTATTGATTTTAAGAAAGGCGTTGATGTTTATGGTTAGGTACATTGGTGCAACGACAGTGCTTTTTTCGCGAATGCGCTTGTTAAATCATCACCCGTTTGGCGAAGTAGGCTGTGATTCGATGATGAATTAACAGGCACCGCATTGATTATTTGCAATGCAGGACAAGCTAGTTAAACTAGTAATATCATCAACCATGTGTAGTTAACTAGTGATTATGTTAAGATTGATTGTTTTTTATAAGATAAGTTTCATGCTAGCTAGCAACTTACCTTGGCTCCTTGCTGCACTCGCGTAACAGGTGGTCAGCCTGCCACGCAGTCTCCTCGTGGAGTGCAATGTAATCGTCCATAATCGGTGTCCAAAAATGACGATTACCGATTGTTATGAAAACTTGAAATCGTCCCTAATTAATCGGCCATGCCGATTAATCGGTCGACCTCTACTTGACACAACTGTGGGAAGCATTGGAGTCAACATGGGCCAGCATCCCTGTGGAATACTTTCGACACCTTGTAGAGTCCATGCCCCGACAAATTGAGGTTGTTCTGAGGGCAGAAGTGTGTGTGTGTGTGTGTGTGTGTGGGAGTGCAACTCAATTTTAGGAAGGTATTCTTAATGTTTTCTACACTCAGTGTATAAAGCATTCCTATAGATGGTGAAATGTAATATTTTCTATCTAGTGTCCTTCCTTCCGCTTTCATCTTCTCAGAGATTCCAGTCCAATTTCCTTTCCATTGTGTTCATATGCTTTCACAATCTTTCCATTATCTCTCCCTCCCAATTTATTCTATCCTCTCGTTCACACTTTCATCATTTCTCACCCTCTTCCCCTATTTCTGCCCTCATTCAGAAAAAAAATTAAGCATGCAAGCACACACACACACACACACGCACGCACCCACACACACAGACCCAACAGCAGTCCATGCAGGCTAATTGAGTTAAGGCCATAAAGTGGTTTCAGTGGCATAAATGGCATGCTCTGATTCTAAGTCAGTTCATTGTCCTTCTGTCACACAACAGCTGCTGTCTCCCAGTACAAAGTGTTACACTCTGATGAGCAAACACAAACAATTGCTTCTCTCTCAGTACACCACTCTTGCAATCGACCACAATAACGTTACATTTTCTACAATTTTGCACAATTTCATGCAATTATGGTTTAGAAAAAAAAGGAATTCACTGAGCAGTGGTGGTTGGCAGACATGGGTGACAGCAAGGCTTTCTCCTCAACACATTGTGATGGAGACTTGACTTGGAGCACAACAACAGTTGTTATTGCTGATCCGTATAGCAAGAAATCCAATCTCTTTCTTTTTCAATTTTCTAAAGAAGGAAGATAGGACAGATTGTTGTTCCCAAACTAACTACAATTTAATCTGAAATTCTGACTGATAATAAAAAACGTTCTAAAGAGTCACACACCTCTGCTCAAATGAAAAGGAAATATCTTGGTTACAGCTATGTACTTACAATCTGATGTTTTATTAAAATTGTGTTGCTTTACTCCAAGCCAGAGACACAGAAAACAGTACAGTGGAAGGTAAACAAATAGAATATGTTAGTGTGTTATATAAAGCATGTGACCGTGTGTTTGTCCCTACAAGTGTTTGCGTGGGCTTAACTATCCTTAGTACAAAGCAGAGGTACATTAGCTCTCGTCCTCCAAATCATTAGAGTAGGCTCTTCAATAAGTGGGGTGCAAGAGGGGCTGCGTGAGAAAATAGAAAAGGAGGAAAAAATCACTTTTGGGAGCGTGTTCAACAAATTCATGAACTTTCCCTAGTTTAAGTTGCCAAATGGTTGCAATTGCAAAACTGTTACATGTCTCCATTTTAACGTCGTGGCATATTGGTCAGTAGCTCTGAAATGAACATTGGGTCGTGTCAATATTTGTAGGTCTACACTTCATTTGTTGAATTTGATGTCATGTTTTTTTGTGAGTAGAGTCAAGGAGGAACCTTGAAATATAAAGAATACAGTTCACATGGAGTAAAATGTAATGACATACTGTAGCTTTGTTGATGCACTGGAGCTGTTATGTGTTTTTTGACTTCAGTGTGTTCAAGACAACTGGGGACTCGGGAAAAAACTAATATTTTTGAACTGTCATCCAACTCCAACTCAGGAACTCGGGCCACTTTCTAGAGCCCTGACTTTTCGACCTGTAGATCACTGACGTCATGATTTCACTCATATTTTTCCAAGTTCTCAGTTGTCTGGGAACTTACTCACTCTGTTTAGCACATGGACTTACATGTGAATCCTTAAAGAGATGGGTGGGGCTAAGGCTTAAGAGGTTGTGAACGATGCTGAATGGGTTTAGACAAAGAAGAGCTCTCTAGTAGGTGTACCAAAACATTCAAGAGCCATTTTCTCAAAAGGTTACACGTTTATCAACTTTCAAAGCAGAATGACTTTCCCATTGTTCCTCAACTGTAGTGTATTATCAAAAAAATTTGCGCTCTGAATCTCTACTTTTATCCAATGTAAAAAACACAATTTAAAATGTTGCTACATAAGATCAAATCGGTCCCAAATGTCTGTTATGTAGAAAGAGAGAGTGCGTGTTACCTTTGGGGCTGAGCGGCTCTCCCTCCAGATAGAAGGCTCCGTGGCGTAGCGCCACCTCCTGGAGAATGATGCCAAAGCTGTAGACGTCTCCCTTCTGTGTGCCACATGGAGGGGGACTCTCCAACCTCAGCAGCTCTGGGGCCATCCACAGCTTCCCTACACACATAGATGGACAAATTGACTAAAAGTATAATTAATTTGCCTACAGACACTGACACAAGATCAGTTTCGTATTTCACCCTCTTAAGGATTTGATCAGGTTAAGCTGATCCTAGATCTGTGTCTAAAGGGCAATTTCCTGCAGAGCCAGGTGACTCACGGGCATAGTAAGCATGGGCGTCGTCTGTGTTGCTCTCGGTGCGGAAGCTGGACAGGCCGTAGTCTGTGATCTTCAGCACAAAACGGTTATCCACCACGCAGTTGGACGACTTCAGGTTGCCGTGGGAGACGATGACACTGTTGTGGAGGAAAGCCATGCCCTGGTAAGGAGAAGGGGAGGGAGGTAGGGATAGAGGGTAAAATGTAGAAAGAGAAGAGAGAGGGATAGTCAAAAGGAGAGATTAGATATAAATGTGTTATTCCTATTCAGCTTTAGTCTAAAAATGTTTGGCAAAGCATATGGACGTTCACTTGTTGAATGATGCAAATGTGTTTTCTGAAGTCAATTGAAGTTGACATATGGAAAGAAAGCAGGAGAGTGTGTAGAGCAGTGGTTACCTTGACAATGTCATTGATTAAAGAGTATCTGAACATCCAATCCAGTGTGATGCTCTCGTTTTCCATGATGTCCTGAAGGATGAGACGCACGCACATGCGCATGTGCACACGCATACACACACAGCATTTAGACGAGGAAAATGTTTCTTAAAGACTTGTAATGGGTCAGTGGACCATCTTATAGTGGAGTTATGGTGAGGGGTGGCTACCTGTAGGCTACCCCGAGGACAGTACTCTGTGATGATGCAGATGTTGGGGGGGTCGATACAGGCTCCGATGAAGCGGGTCAGGTGCTCATTCTGAATATCACGCATCTGGAGAGGGAAAGAAAGGAGGACACCATGTGACTTACACATTTAGGGACAGCACTATTCTCTGATGCACATATGCATTCTGGAGTATACACACGTCACACTACAACCTCATGAGGACTCACATGTTTCAGTTCAAACAGCACATTTCTGGTGAGCTCAATGCGTTTTCTGTTGATGTATTTGATGGCCACAATGTTCGCCTGAAAGACAGAAAACATTATGCATTCAATCCAGTTGACGTTAAAAGGTTACTTTCTTTCATGCACGCACACACATACACACACAAACTTACCTTGTAGTAGCCTGTCTTGGCAAACACCTGAAAGTTTCCATCTCCTGTTAATAGGGAGCCGTAGTTGGAGCCCCTCTGTAAATAAAGTGAAAGGTGCGATGGGGTCAGTTTTGTGCAAGACTGTGTGTATTGTGAAATGTGTGTGCTGTTACAAGTGTGCGTGTGAGTGTGGACTCACCAGGGACAGAGTGAGCTTGCTGCCTGCGCTTCGCAGCACTTTCTCCATGTTGCTCATCTGAATATCCTCCCAGGAGATCCTCCACAGCTGAGCCACAAGCTCATTTTCAAGCTTCAGCTTCCTGTATGTGTGTGTGTGTGTGCGAAAGAGAGAGAGAGAGACGATAGATTGCTCTTTTAGATATGTGAACGATGCTATAAATGTAGTAACATAAAACTCTTCCCGTAGATTCTAGGCCCTGTGCATACTTGCTGATTGAGCATGAACTGGCCTGTCTACACTCACCTGTATATGAAGACAGTAATGGTGAGGATGATGATAATGATGAAGAACACCACAATTGTTACCATCTGGTGGATTGTGATGGTTCCTGGAAAAAGAGACAGGGGAAACATTTTATGGTCCCCTGTTTTCCTTCAGTACAGCCACTGCATGACAGTGTAAAGTCAGTCATCATAAGCTGTTTTGACTGGTTATGACTACTATAACTTCTGCTACGTCATGCAAACTAAGACATTTTATGGGGGGCAGTATATACAAAACTGAGTGAGAGACAGACGGAGTCCACTGACGTGCGAGGCAGGCTGGGTTGTCGTTCTTGAAGCCACAGACGGGAACATCTAAAGGGGCAGCGCCCCCTGGCCACTGGATGTCCATCCCAGGCAAGGCCCTCAGCTTCTTCTGAGAGCCGTTGTACACCGACACAATCTGGCAAGGAACACAGTATAACTTACTATTACATGTCTAATGTTATAGACAAATAACATACCACACACTGATTGATTGAATGTATTAGATCATTTAAAGCAGTAGGCTGTATCAGCCGGAGACAACACTACATAATAACGTTTTTTAGAGGATAAAAACCATTGTGGTCCTCTTAGACAGTGAGATGGCAGGCTGGCAAGATTGACACATTATTCTCAATGCAATGCATTAGCATAGGGAGACGACTTTGGGAGACAACTTTCAATGAGCCACTAATCAGCCTAGAGACTTGACACTCACCCCCTCACACTGGGTGAAAAGCATCCACTCTCTCTCCCTTATCACACACGCACATACACAAAAACACACATACACACGCACGTACTCGCACATCCACACATGTGAATGTACACACTCTTGATCTCGCTGGATCAGTTGGTCATTAACCTCAGTGGCTTGCCACCAATTAATATTTATCATTCTGTCATTACGTAAGACAAACACATCGGCACTGGGTGGATGAAATTACACATTCAATTATCATATGTAAGCTGAAATAGGGTTTGTTAATACTGTATGCTATATCTATATATAGTTGTTGCCCCATTTACCCTCACCCTGAACAGATGGTATATTGTAGTGGTAATGGAGACATGGAGGTCTTTCTATGAACTGTAGAGCTCTTTTCTTCCAGATGTTAATGCCTCTGGAGTACATCTAGTTTTATTCTCCCATCTCCAAAACACACACAGACTGTGTACACAGGTAGGCAGCTTTATGAGCACTGCAGAATGAAAGAGATGAGGAGCCTTAGTGTACGAGAGAGAGAGCGAGAGCAAGAGAGAGAGTGCGAGGTGTGTGTTCAGTACCTGGAAAACACTGGTGTTGGTGTCAGTCATGTCCCAGAGAGCGAAGTCTGTCTCTCTGTCCCCATTCTCATCTATCTGCACCAGGCCTGTTACACCTGTTGAGAGGACCAGAAGGAGAGAGGAGCCAAAGGGAGGTAGAGTCAGAAAATAATCATCAAAGCAGTCAGCGGGTAACAGTAATAACTAAAAATTATTACTGTCGTTACGAAACGAGAGCAGATTTACATTTGAGGTTGTCCCTATTAGCTGACACCGGAGAAAAATATCAACTATTGAGCAAGTTAGAACACCCATAACAACATCTCAAATGTAAAAAAATAAACAGCCATAACTATCAAAACTAACATTGGTCATGACAACAATTTCACTTCAAATGATGGTGTTGGAGATACACGGATGCAAACACAAACAGTATAAATTGGCACACCCCAGGTCCACCCAAAAGTATTCATCCATAATCACAGTAATATAGCTGGGATATCTTGCTAATAAATCTAGTAGATGGCCATCTTGTATAACATTACTTTCATTTCCGGCTAAGACAACAGCCCAGGGTTTGTTCGGAGGTGCAGATAATAGCCTGAGAGCCATTCCATATTGAGTGTGAATGGAAAGAGGTGTCTATAGGGAGAAATTACATGACAGGCGATGCCATTACCGGCATGGAAATGTCCAATCCAAATGGGGTTATCCTAGTAATTAAGAAATATTCAGGCGTTATCCCTCTAATCAGAGGAGAGAGGGCCTGAGAGATGTGCTATGATATGGGACGGATTATCGGCTTGAGGGACATGCAGAAGGTAGGGTAGCATGCATGCTTGCACAAATGCACATACTCAAGAACACACACTTTCCCACAGATGTTATTGCCCTACTTACGCACACACAGACGGGCAGTGGTTAGAGAATGATTAACCTTGTGGTTGGTCTGGGAAAATGACATTTGGCCAGCGTTTGCATTGGGGGCTGCATGGTGTTTGTTTTTTTGGGACAGGTTAAGGTGTGGAAGTAAGGGGAGTGGAGTCATGATTTAGTACCTTTTTAATAGAACATTATACACTTAACATTGACCAATGAGTCATGTGGGTGCTATGTGGGTGATGTCATCACGACTTCAAGGAATTGGGAGTAGCACTTCTTTGGGGGATGGTCCCTGGCTGGTCTGTCTGTGTTAAGGCAAACTAGGTATGGGAAGTATATCAAATAACGGAGACACATTTACAGTAAAAAATGTGGCCTTTAAATCAAATCAAATGTTATTTCACAACAGTGAAATGCTTACTTACAAGCCCTTAACCAATGATGCAGTTTTAAGAAAATACCTAAAAAATAAAAATTAAGAAAAAATAGATAAGAAAAACAAATAATTAAAGAGCAGCAGTGAATAACAATAGCGGGGCTATATACAGGGGATACCGGTACAGAGTCTATGTGTCAATGTGCGGGGGCACCGGTGTCGAGGTAATTGAGATAATTATGTACATGCAGGTAGGGTTGTTAAAGTGGCTATGGCTATGCATAGATAATAACAGAGAGTAGTAGCAGCATGGGGCCGGGGGTGCAAATAGTCTGGGTAGCCATTTGAGTATCTGTTCAGGAGTCTTATGGGTTGCGGGCAGAAGCTGTTTAGAAGAGAGAGCAGTCGAACAGTCTATGACTAGGGTGGCTGGAGTCTTTGACAATTCTGGGGGTTTCTGACCTCCTCCCTATAGGCTGTCTCATCGTTGTCAGTGATCAGGCCTACCACTGTTGTGTCATCAGCAAACTTAATAATGGTGTTGGAGTTGTGCCTGGCCATGCAGTCATGAGTGAACAGGGAGTACAATAGGGGACTGAGCACGCACCCCTGAGGGGTCTCGGTGTTGAGGGCATTTGCACAATGTGCTAGCAATCAGAGCAGGCGTTCAGAGCGTGTGGAGGAGAAAGGTGGCACATTGTGAGCTACGGTACAGCGCAGTAGCTTGACAGCTAGCGTGTTAGTTCGGGAAATTATAACTACCTGTATGCTTTCTTAAAAAGTTAAAATGGACTGTAGTGATGTAAAGTCATGAGTGATGCGTATTGGAAGTACAGTATATCAGATGAAGACTGTATTGCCAAAACATGCTGTTTTCAATAATGAAGAAGCAAGTTCTATCCATCTTCCACTGTCCTCACTAAAGTGTCTGAATCTCTCTCACCCATCCAGGCCCATTAGTTAATGGAACAGAAGCCAGAGAGAAAAGCAGCTGTAACCTGATCCTTCCATCTTAACATCCTCCCTCTCTCTATATATAACATCTATACTGGCTGCCTCCCTTTATGTACTGTAGTTACCTTTGTCCATTATGTAAATTTATATCATCAACAACTGTAAAACATAACATCATGTGTCTCATCTTATTCCCCTCACTGTTCAAATCCTTGTAATTACCTAAACTAAAAAGGGAATCAGTTTCCCCTCTGCGCCTTTCCAAGTATGTTTGATTTGCACAGCAGTGTGTCCCTGATGGAGGAAGTTAACCTCTGATTGAAAAAACATTGCATGACCCATTCTGTACTGATGGCTAACCTGGGGGAGAGGTACATGCTCCCGGGCTGTCTATTCCTAAATCAGATGTCAACTCCCTCCATCCAAGACTGCACAACGCACATCGTTTTTGTCTGGTCCTCTTTTTTTGGGGGTATAACAAGAAGATCTCGCAGTCAAACAAAAGATTCCAGAAACATATTGACAAGGTAGAAAAAAGGTAAAATGTCTGAAAGAAAATGTCCATGAAAAAGCCAGAGGTGAGTCCACATTAGTGGCATGTTGTGGTTTTTAAATGCATAAATGCACAAGGCAACTGTCAAGGCATTTGAAAAGGGCACACAGAAGGAGGACCAGAAACACAATGCAGGTTGTTTCAGTGCGTCCCTAGACATTCATGAAACCTACAATCAAACACTTCTCTAATTCAGGGCATAACTGGAAAGCACTTTGACTTTAAATCTGGAGAAAGCACAGAGCACTCTTATTAATAACAACAACCGTCAACAAAGTACACAGTGGAAGTGTCACTGCACCATTTGATTTTCCACCAAGTCACAGTGTAGTTTCTGGATATGTACAGTATGGTGCCAGCCAGGTAATTACAATCCCTAGCTGCTGTGAAGCCATGAGAGCAGCTATTGATAGAGCTCCATTAGAGCCACATAAACAGCCTTTGTTCTTATCTACTTAGGGAGCAGTGGGGCACTACCCGGTGAAATGTAAGGCGCCAAATTCAAAATCCAAAAGTTGAATTATTAAACATTCATCAATATACAAGTGTTGCATAGCCATCAAAAGCTCTGATTCTTGGCAATATGATAGCGTTGTCAGATTTCAAAAAGGCTTTACGGCAAAAGCACAACATTTGATTGTTTGAGGATAGCCCCTCTCATATTTTATGCATTAGCATAAATCCATAACCAAAGCGGGTCTCATAAAACTCATAATATCGCTAATATAAAATCCCTTACCTTCGAAGAACTTCTGCTGAGGGCTTCCCAAGTGTCCAACGAAGACATCCAATGGTTCTTTTGTTAGAAAAAGTCATTTATTATATCCATAAATCTCCGTTTGGTTGGCGCGCGTTATGTTCATAAAATACAGCGTCCACTCACCCATTGAACCGTGAAGAGAACTCGTTCAACCTATACCTATACACTTGTCCAAGAACAATCTAACATCATTGATAATGTATCCTTAGGAACACTTTTATGTATATTTACTATAATATTTCAACCGGATTATAAACTGGACGATAGGAAAGGAAAAAACCACAGCGCGCGCGAGCCTGAGCCTGAGTGGGAGGCATTTTACTTTGGGCACACCAGACTCTCCAAAACCGTCACCTCGGGAGCCGCTCCCTAAGAAGTAATCTAAAGAGTGAACACATGGGAATAGGTGATATATTGTGTATTTATTATGACTGCTGCTAAACGTGAAGTGGGGCGCACTCCTGTCACATACAGTATATGCAAATATTGACCTTATTGTACACTCACTGTAGTGTGATATGATATTGCAGCTCTACATCAGCTAGACCAGGAGGTTAACTTGCAGGCTGTTTTTTGTTTACTCTACTTTGTTGTCTGATGTCTGAAAACACAGGCTTGGAATTTTAGCAATGTGATTACTTTTGTCGAAAAATTCATTGGTTAATTATAAAAAAATGTTTTAATGCTTTTAAAGCCTCCCCACAAGCACCTCTCCTTGAAATAATTGCATTTACTGTGAGAAATAACTATGGCATTCTTCTACCCAGGCAGACGTGAAATAGTTTACCAGTCTGCAAACCACCTACAAAAGTATCTATATACACAGTAAAATGAGACCTATATCGACATAACCTGAAAGGCCGCTCCACAAGGAAGAAGCCACTGCTCCAAAACCGCCATAAAAAAGCCAGACTACAGTTTGCAACTGCACATGGGGACAAAGATTGTACTTTTTGGAGAAATGTCCTCTGGTCATTGTACGCTTGCAAGCCGAAGAACACCATCCCAACCGTGAAGCACGGGGGTGGCAGCATCATGTTGTGAGGGTGCTTTGCTGCAGGAGGAACTGGTGCACTTCACAAAATAGATGGCATCATGAGGGAGGAAAATTATGTGGATATATTGAAGCAACATCTCAAAACATTAGTCAGGAAGTTAAAGCTTGGTCACAAATGGGTCTTCCAAATGGTCAATGACCCCAAGCATACTTCCAAAGTTGTGGCAAAATGGCTTAATTAAGGACAACAAAGTCAAGGTATTGGAGTGGCCATCACAAAGCCCGACCTCAATCCTCTAGAAAATGTGTGGGCAGAACTGAAAAAGCGTGTGCGAGCAAGGAGGCCTACAAACCTGACTCGGTTACACCAGCTCTGTCAGGAGGAATGGGCCAAAATTCACCCAACTTATTGTGGGAAGCTTGTGGAAGGCTACCTGAAACGTTTTACCCAAGTTAAACAATTTAAAGGCAATGCTACCAAAAACGAATTGAGTGTATGTAAACTTCTGACCCACTGGGAATGTGATGGAAGAAATAAAAGCTGAATAAATCATTCTAACTAATATTATTCTGACATTTCACATTCTTAAAATAAAGTGGTGATTCTAACTGACCTAAGACAGGGTCATTTTTACTAGGATTAAATGTCAGGAATTGTGAAAAACTGAGTTTAAATGTATTTTGCTAAGGTGAATGTAAACTTCCGACTTCAACTGTAACAGCCCCTGTCTAACTAACTAAGGATGGCACACACCTGTTGTCATGTCCAAAAATGTACAGCAATCTATGTGTTTACTTTGATTACCTTGAACCTTATCACATCAGTCACCAACAGTCAAAGAAACATTGTTGTTTCATCAAATATATAGGTAACTAAGGATGGACAAATGTACTATTCTAGGACTTACTTATGAATAATGTATAGTATTCATTATTCATCTGGACTCATCATGGGATTTTTCCTTAGCCTCTGATGGAGAGATAGGGAGTAAGGGAGAGAGAGAGAGAAAGAGCGAGAAAGAAATAGAGAGCAAGACCTCCAGTTATGAATGACATGAAAGGGTCTCTATCGCTAAATGCTATTAGACTAAGATCTGTAGGGTCTCTATCAATCCTTTTTTACAGGCACTCCGTTGCCCACTAATAGCATTGACAAGGTTCTCCAGTTACCAAAGATTTCTGGAACAATGGGGGCCTACCATGTACCATGTAGCTGTAGTTTCAGTACACATGATGAACAAAAAGACACAAGCACAACAGTGCTTCATTCTTTCTCTGTTCTGCCTGCTTGTCTCCTTTCTACAGTGCACTCTACACTCCAGCCCTGTGCTCCACTGTGGCTCGGATGACAAGGCTGCAGATTCACACAGCTCATTATCAGCTCGATCCAGACCAGATCTACCGTTGGAAATACCAGCTGCCTAAGTGACCAGGGCCACTGCACAGAAGACAGATGCAGAGAAAAAGGACAATGAGTGATGGATGGTGGGGAGAGAAAGGGAAAAGAGAAGGAGGTGGAGACAGATAGACAGACAGAGAGAGATAGAGGGATGAGCAGAGGGTGGAGGGTGGAGGCTGGCGTCAGAGGGAGATAGAGGGAGATGGCTCCTGCTGACACGGCCACGGGAGCTCTGGTTTCGCCTGATTAGATTACTCTCCTATTTTGGGGATTTCCTCTTTTTTTCAAGGGGGACTTTTTGTAACATGACAGCCAAAAGAGAAATGAGATCTTTCCATGGCAAAGGACAGAGAGTTTAGAGGAGACAGAGAGGTCATGTAGGAGAGGAGAGAAGAGGGTAAAATAAGAGTTCAGGAGGATAAGACACGTTGAGAAAGGAAAAATATGACAGAGCAGTGAAGTGAGGAGGAACACCTTGATAAGACAGAGAAAATATGGACAGATTGGTGAAGTGAGGAGGAAGGAAAAAGAGCAAGGCAGATCCTGTGGGATGGAATTAGAGAACTGTTCACAGAGGAGAGGATTGGAGCAGAGGAAAGGAGTGCTAGACCAGGAAATAATGAGATGAGAAGAAGGTGCGAAGGAATAACGATGAGTAAGGACAATGACTGATAGAAAAGATAGGGAGACTGGCATTAACAAGCTGGCATACGCAGCAGGACATCCACCGCTGACACTGAAATATTATTTTCACACACTTTCACAAGTTTACAACGTACAATTACTCATATGAGTCATATACTGTAGATTAAATGCTGAAGTCAAGTTTCAGATGAAAGGTTTGTATTTCATTAGACCAACTTAAAGCTGTCTTTACTTTCTAACAAAACATAACACAGAATATAACTAATAAGCACAGAATCGGAAGCATAACAATGAACTTAAGATACCAAACAGCTTACGTATGCACCGGTGTGGGCAAAACTAATAAAAGAAGCATTGTCCTCGCATGCAACCAAACAAACCCCTCAGCCTTTCAATGCCTATGTTTGGTTGGGCTAACAGAATCAGTGTGAGGAGACTTCATCTGTTCTTGGCTGCTGCCCGCTCTGCCCTCCCACTGTCTGTCTGAAGTGTTCATCTCTGTTGTTTGTGTGCTCTGGTCCAACTCATAGTGATTGAGGAGAGAAGAATGGCCGTTTGTAAAGAGGGGTCAGCCAAGGAGATTAAAGGAAAAAGAGGGAGCAGGAGGGCAGTAATGGAGGACAGATGGAGGGAATAAATGGGAAATGAGGAAGCAGGGTGAAAGAGGGAAGGAGAGAGGAGTGCAGAGCAAACAACCTGGGTACTTACCTGATGAGATGCCCCTGATGACTTATGTCACCTCCTCAAGTATGTGTACTCTTCCAATGATTCAACATATTTGTTCTTGCTGTTACCTTTGACTTGGTGTCAAGTGCCTTTCACTGTCTCCTGTGACCTCACAAATAATCTGACTCTCTGACCCCTGGACTCTGTGACCAACCAAACAAACATCAGATCAACAGCCCAACCCTTCAAATTCCCCTCAAGTCCCAATAAACAGTTGCTAGGACTTGGCATCTGTCTTCAGGTCCCTCACAAAGGACTGGGACAGAAGGGGTGATGACATCCTGCTACAAGCTTTGAGACCGCCATCTTCTATATCGGCCATTAGTAATGTCAAACACTTGTGAAACCCACAAGTCTGGGTAAACACATGTAACCTTATGGCTTAGTCAGTGAGGTGTGTGTGTTTGGGGGAAGGGGGGTACTGGCACAGGAAACACAATGGAGGCCTTCCTCAGAAAGTAAAAGGGTGATTAAATTATTTAATTTAGAAATGCACATGTTCAAGGGGACTATCTAAAACAAGTGATTTGAAAGCAGTGTAAATTCACCTGATAGCTTCAGGTTTTTGATAGAGGTATCATTTCATATTTTTAAATGTAAGGTTGTCTAACTATACAAATGCTTTTTGAGATAAATCGATACTAACCAAAGAGTTTTGATAAATTAAACAGGAGTTGTTGATAGCAAGGGGACTATCTCCTCCAGAATGTATAACACAGGTGAAAAAGTCAAAAATAATTTGATGTTTTGTGGTCATAAAGATGTTCTTTTATGGATTAATTCGCTTTTAAAAGACAACGATGTCACCAGATTGACTCAGCTAGTGACATTCCACTATGAGATACCAAGGACTCGGTGATAAATAACATTTTTTTAACTGAACTAGACACAATTAAATTTATTTGATTGGATTTGAGGGACACATTCATTTGCAGTGTCATTTGCAGTGTTCTTCCGCTACAGACCTTGGCTTGATTACAAACCAGCTTTTTTTTTTACGCTCTTTCTTTCTTTTCCAAGATCTTGCAGAGACATAGAGAGGAAACATCTGCCTCTCTTCAAAAGGCCAAATGACACAACCATGGCCCGCTAATTGATCCTTTTCATTTAATATTTTCCCTGCTTTGAGGAGATTTCTGTTTTTGGCAAAACTTCCCCACAAAGGACATGTCCACAGTTATAAAGCCTATTCCCACCTTATAACATCTAACATAAATGGTATCTAGTGTAAACCAGTGGAGGCTCCTCAGAGGAGGAATGGGAGGACCATGCTCCTTAGTGAATTTCCTAAAAATAAAAATAGTGAAACATTTAAAAGCTATCCTTTTAGACAAAACGTTACTAAATATATTTGCATGTCACCAAATAATTGATTAAAATACAATTAAATCGCAATGAAGGTCTACAGTAGCCTCAACAGCACTCTGTAGGGTAGCACTGTCATTGGTGTAGAGAGGAGTAGGCAGGAGGCAGTCGCAGGTTTAGAACTACTGAATTTATTTAAGCACTATAGATCAAAGCGGGACGAAACCCAAAATGCTGTTGTGCTCAAAATATATCTTCATAAACAAAAATATAAAGTACTCAGGAAATAGTAGGAGAGATTCCTCTTAGGAAAACAAGAAACATTTACAGTGAGGGAAAAAGTATTTGATCCCCTGCTGATTTTGTGCGTTTGCCCACTGACAAAGAAATGATACGTCTATAATTTTAATGGTAGGTTTATTTGAACAGTGAGACAGAATAACAACAAAAAAATCCTGAAAAACGCATGTGAAAAATGTTATAAATGGAATTGCATTTTAATGAGGGAAATAAGTATTTGACCCCTCAGTAAAACATGACTTAGTACTTGGTGGCAAAACCCTTGTTGGCAATCACAGAGGTCAGACGTTTCTTGCAGTTGGCCAACCAGGTTAGCACACATCTCAGGAGGGATTTTATCCCACTCCTCTTTGCAGATCTTCTCCAAGTCATTAAGCTTTCGAGGCTGAAGTTTGGCAACTCGAACCTTCAACTCCCTCCACAGATTTTCTATGGGATTAAGGTCTGGAGACTGGCTAGGCCACTCCAGGACCTTAATGTGCTTCTTCTTGAGCCACTCTTTTGTTGCCTTGGCCGTGTGTTTTGGGTCATTGTCATGCTGGAATACCCATCTACGACCCATTTTCAATGCCCTGGCTGAGGGAAGGAGGTTCTCACCCAAGATTTGACGGTACATGGCCCCGTCCATCGTCCCTTTGATGCGGTGAAGTTGTCCTGTCCCCTTAGCAGAAAAACACCCCCAAAGCATAATGTTTCCACCTCGGTGGGCATGGTGTTCTTGGGGTCATTAGGCAGCATTCCTCCTCCTCCAAGTACGGCGAGTTGAGTTGATGCCAAAGAGCTCCATTTTGGTCTCATCTGACCACAACACTTTCACCCAGATGTCCTCTGAATCATTCAGATGTTCATTGGCAAACTTCAGACGGGCATGTATATGTGCTTTCTTGAGCAGAGGGACCTTGCGGGCGCTGCAGGATTTTCAGTCCTTCACGGCGTAGTGTGTTACCAATTGTTTTCTTGGTGACTATGGTCCCAGCTGCCTTGAGATCATTGACAAGATCCTTCCGTGTAGTTCTGGGCTGATTCCTCACCGTTCTCATGATCATTGCAACTCCACGAGGTGAGATCTTGCATGGAGCCCCAGGCCAAGGGAGATTGACAGTTCTTTTGTGTTTCTTCCATTCGCGAATAATCGCACTAACTGTTGTCACCTCACCAAGCTGCTTTGCGATGGTCTTGTAGCCCATTCCAGCCTGTTACCTGTATAAAAGACACCTGGGAGCCAGAAATCTTTCTGATTGAGAGGGGGTCAAATACTTATTTCCCTCATTAAAATGCAAATCAATTTATAACATTTTTCACATGTTTTTCTGGATTTTTTTGTTATTCTGTCTCTCACTGTTCAAAACTAAAATTATAGACTGATCATTTCTTTGTCAGTGGGCAAACGTACAAAATCAGCAGGGGATCATATACTTGTTTCCCTCACTGTACAATGACCAATAAAGACAAATGGTAGAGGGATTATATACAGTGGGCCAAAAAAGTATTTAGTCAGCCACCAATTGTGCAAGTTCTCTCACTTAAAAAGATGAGAGAGGCCTGTAATTTTCATCATAGGTACACTTCAACTATGACAGACAAAATGAGGAAAAAAAATCCAGAAAATCACATTGTAGGATTTTTTATGAATTTATTTGCAAATTATGGTGGAAAATAAGTATTTGGTCACATACAAACAAGCAAGATTTCTGGCTCTCACAGACCTGTAACTTCTTCTTTAAGAGGCTCCTCTGTCCTCCACTCGTTACCTGTATTAATGGCACCTGTTTGAACTTGTTATCAGTATAAAAGACATCTGTCCACAACCTCAAACAGTCACACTCCAAACTCCACTATGGCCAAGACCAAAGAGCTGTCAAAGGACACCAGAAACAAAATTGTAGACCTGCACCAGGTTGGGAAGACTGAATCTGCAATAGGTAAGCAGCTTGGTTTGAAGAAATCAACTGTGGGACCAATTATTAGGAAATGGAAGACATACAAGACCACTGATAATCTTCCTCGATCTGGGGCTCCACGCAAGATCTCACCCCGTGGGGTCAAAATGATCACAAGAACGGTGAGCAAAATCCCAGAACCACAGGGGGACCTAGTGAATGACCTGCAGAGAGCTGGGACCAAAGTAACAAAGCCTACCATCAGTAACACACTACGCCGCCAGGACTCAAATCCTGCAGTGCCAGACGTGTCCCCTGCTTAAGCCAGTACATGTTCAGGCCCGTCTAAAGTTTGCTAGAGAGCATTTGGATGATCCAGATGAGGATTGGGAGAATGTCAGATGAAACCAAAATAGAACTTTTTGGTAAAAACTCAACTCGTCGTGTTTGGAGGACAAAGAATGCTGAGTTGCATCCAAAGAACACCATACCTACTGTGAAGCATGGGGTGGAAACATCATGCTTTGGGGCTGTTTTTCTGCAAAGGAACCAGGACGACTGATCCGTGTAAAGGAAAGAATGAATGGGGCCATGTATCGTGAGATTTTGAGTGAAAACCTCCTTCCATCAGCAAGGGCATTGAAGATGAAACATGGCTGGGTCTTTCAGCATGACAATGATCCCAAACACACCGCCTGGCAACGAAGGAGTGGCTTCAGAAGAAGCATTTCAAGGTCCTGGAGTGGCCTAGCCAGTCTCCAGATCTCAACCCCATAGAAAATCTTTGAAAGTCTGTGTTGCCCAGCGACAGCCCCAAAACATCACTGCTCTAGAGGAGATCTGCATGGAGGAATGGGCCAAAATACCAGCAACAGTGTGTGAAAACCTTGTGAAGACTTACAGAAAACGTTTGACCTCTGTCATTGCCAACAAAGGGTATATAACAAAGTATTGAGATAAACTTCTGTTATTGACCAAATACTTATTTTCCACCATAATTTGCAAATAAATTCATAAAAATCCTACAATGTGATTTTCTGGATTTTTTTTCCTCATTTTGTCTGTCATAGTTGAAGTGTACCTATGATGAAAATTACAGGCCTCTCTCATCTTTTTAAGTGAGAGAACTTGCACAATTGGTGGCTGACTAAATACTTTTTTCCCCCACTGTATATACAGTGATAGAGTGGGGATTAAATCCAGGTGTGTGTAATGATGACGAGACAAGTCCGGGGTTGATGAGTGAAGGGCGTTGGCCAGCAGTAGGTTCGGCAGCAGCTAGTAGGCCGGCGATGCCGAACGCCTGAGTTGGACAGGAGGGCGAGCCAAAGTGAAGGCTGGTGTGACAAGCACCATGGTGTAGCTGGAGGACAACTAGTTTCCGTCCTCCTCTGGGTACATTGACTTCAATACAAAACCTAGGAGGCTGGTGGTTCTTACCCCCTTACATAGACTTACACAGAAATGTTGACAACTTCCGGAGGACGTAATCCAGCCTATCAGAGCTCTTGCAGCATGAACTGACATGTCGTCCACCCAATCAAAGGATCAGATAATGAATCTAGTACTGAAAGCATAAGCTACAGCTAGCTAGCACTGCAGTATATAAAATGTGGTGAGTAGTTGACTCAAAGAGAGAGAAACACAATAGTTGAACCGTTTTGAACAAATACATTTCTTCAGAAATGAAGGAGAAGCAAGAGAGAGAGCTAGCTATACTTCTTGTTTTTTTTTACCTTTCACTTACTTAGCTAGGCAATGCAGCTAGCTAGTTTAGCCTACTCAAACTCCCGGCTCAGAGAGGGATGCTATGTTACCTAGCTGGCTATGGCTATCCCACACTGGAACTCTTCCAAGTCAAGGTAAGCTTTTGGTTTTAATAATTTATTGCTTACTGTACACTGTACTGCATGATCGTAGCGGGTTTTTCTAGTAGCTATGTTGTCTTGACGTTAGCTAATATGGTGACAATGATGTAGGCTGTGTGTAGCGGTTAGCGGTTATGATATGAAAGTTTGACTTGTAAAAGTTTTTTTTTGCCTGGTCACAGAGAGCTGATGTGTTGTGCATTGAAGTCCAGAATCGAAGGGAAAAGCTTAGAGGAAGAGAGCGCATAGATGCGAAAGGAATTATCCAACGATCAAAGGGATCATGCTGTATGTATGTGGCTGCTATGAAAGTGAATTGTGTTTGTGGTGATCAGGAGTGTATTCATTCCGCCGATTCTGTTGAAAAACGCTTTTTAAACGAAAGCAAATGGAATGAAACAGGAATAAACATACCTGAATTTGTCCAATAGAAACTCTCGTTTGCAATTGTTGGACTAATGATTACACCCTAGATCAGCTAGACAGACAATATTGTCTGTCACATTGATTACAAACATTTCTCTCGACCCGGCTAGGTTGTAGCAACCTCATGATGGGTATAGGGAACATTTTAGTATCATGTAGTAGCCTAAACCTAACAATGTTACATTGAGCTGGTTGAATGGAATATGAATGACAGTCATCTAATATGCTGTAATAGAAATACAGCCATGCTCATAAAAAAAAAACATTGTCCTCCCTCATGTTAAAAAGCACCGACCGCCACTGGTGTAAACCTACACTATACTGTATATACAATAGTAGTGGATTCGGCTATTTCAGCCACACCCGTTCCTGACAGCTGTATAAAATCGAGCACACTGCCATGCAATCTCCATAGAGAAACATTGGCAGTAGAATGGCTTTACTGAAGAGCTCAGTGACTTTCAACGTGGCACTGTCATAGGATGCCACCTTTCCAACAAGTCAGTTCGTCAAATTTCTTCCCTGCTAGAGCTGCCCCAGTCAACTGTAAGTGCTGTTATTGTGAAGTGGATACTTTTAGGAGCAACAACGACTCAGCTGCAAAGTGGTAGACCACACAAGCACACAGAACTGGACCGCCGAGTGCTGAAGCGCGTAGCGTGTAAAAATCATCTGTCCTCGGTTGCAACACTCACGACCAAGTTCCAAACTGCCTCTGGAAGCAATGTCAGCAGAAGAACTGTTCGTTGGGAGCTTAATAAAATGGATAGTGCCAACGGTAAAATTTGGTGGAGGAGGAATAATGGTCTGGGGCTGTCCATACATAAATGGTTTGTCGAGATTAGTGTGGAAGAACTTAAATGGCCTGCACAGAGCCCTGACCTCAACCCCATCAAACACCTTTGGGATGAATTGGAACGCCGACTGCGAGCCAGGTCCAATGCCCAACAATAGTGCCCAACCTCAATAATGCTCTTGTGGCTGAATGGAAGTAAGTCTGCAACAATGTCTATTGGAAAGCCTTCCAATAAGAGTCGAGGCTGTTATAGCAGAAAATGGGGACCAACTCCATATTAATTCCTATGATTTTTTTCTATGTTTGACGACTAGGTGTTCACATACTTTTGGTAATGTAGTGTACAGCAGGCATTTGAGTGCCATATGACTTCTTATGGCCTGCAACTAAATCAATGTCTTGTCTTGAAGAGCTCTTGAAGAGGTGTACATCTCATTTGAACGGCACAAAGCACCCAATAGGTGACCATTTGTCAATGGCGAGTATTGTTACATCGTGCTGGTTCTCTCTCATTCTGCCACAAATCACTCAATAATTAATCTACAGAGAAATTGCAAGGAAGACATTGAATGTGTTGTTGTTACAGAACTACCTCCTCAAATGTAGAAACTGACAAGAGATCGTAAGCCAGAGCTCAGAGTTAATCCAGTGACATGGAACATTTTGTCTTCACACAAATCTTTTGAAATTGTCTCTGGGACAAAACGCAGACCACTGTAGTTACCAGAGACAGAGCACAGAGCTAGTGCTAGACTGAAAACATGTTCACACATGTTCATAAAAAAACCTGAACCTTTCGGACCCCTGATTCAATGGAATAAAGATCCAGGTTATGAACTGAGGTGCGTGGAGTGGACTGACCGATGTAGGTGCGGTTCCACATCCTCCTGGTTACGGTTTTCCCCACAGGTCTGTCCTCTGGCGAGGCCATGGTCTCGTTCAGGGCGTGGGTGTACAGCATCAGCCCGTCGTAGAACCCTCCGGAGATTATGTTCATCTGCAGGGAAGCAAAAGGAAATTGTAGAAAAGTTATTAAATCTATCATCACCTATTTTTTATGAGATAGCTTAGATCAGCCATACCACACATGTATTAATAGTACATGTATTACCCTCCTCCAATAGATATTATTTTATATCATTAGAAAGCTACTGTGTATGTATAGCTACAGTTGAAGTCGGAAGTTTACATACACTTAGGTTGGAGTCATTAAAACTTGTTTTTCAACCACTCCACACATTTCTTGTTAACAAACTATAGTTTTGGCAAGTCAGTTAGGACATCTATTTTGTGCATGACACAAGTAACTCTTCCAACAATTGTTTACAGACAGATTATTTCACTTATAATTCACTGTATCACAATTCCAGTGGGTCAGAAGTTTACATACACTAAGTTGAATGTGCCTTTAAACAGCTTGGATAATTCCAGAAAATTATGTCATGGCTTTAGAAGCTTCTGATCTCCACAAGTCTGGTTCATCCTTGGGAGGAATTTCCAAATGCCTGAAGGTACCACGTTCATCTGTACAAACAATAGTCCACAAGTATTTACACCATGGGACCACGCAGCCGTCATACAGCCCATGAAGGAGACGCGTTCTGTCTCCTAGAGATGAACGTACTTTGGTGCGAAAAGTGCTAATCAATCCCAGAACAAAAGCAAGGACCTTGTGAAGATGCTGGAGGAAACAGCTACAAAAGTATCTACAGTTGAAGTCCGAAGTTTACATACACCTTAGCCAAATGCATTTAAACTCAGTTTTTCACACCTCCTGACAGAGCTGGTGTAACTGAGTCAGGTTTCTAGGCCTCCTTGCTCACACATGCTTTTTCAGTTCAGCCCACAAATTTTCTATGCGATTGAGGTCAGGGCTTTGTGATGGCCACTCCAATACCTTGACTTTGTTGTCCTTAAGCCATTTTGCCACAACTTTGGAAGTATGCTTGGGATCATTGTCTATTTGGAAGACCCATTTGCGACCAAGCTTTAACTTTCTGACTGATGTCTTGAGATGTTGCTTCAAATTATCCACATAATTTTCCTGCCTCATGATGCCATCTATTTTGTGAAGTGCACCAGTCCCTCCTGAAGCAAAGCACCTCCACAACATGATGCTGCCACCCCCGTGCTTCACGGTTGGGATGGTGCAAGCCTCCCCATTTTTCCTCCAAACATATTATGGCCAAACAGTTTCATCTTTGTTTCATCAGACCAGAGGACATTTCTCCAAAAAGTACGATCTTTGTCCCCATGTGCAGTTGCAAACGGTTTTGGAGCAGTGACTTCTTCCTTGCTGGGCGGCCTTTCAGGTTATGTCGATATAGGACTCGTTTTACAGAACTTCTTCTGCTAACTACTTATGTCTTCTACAAGCTTCTCTACAGTGTTTGATATATTTCAAGTTAATACCACTTTTCTATTTCTTCCAACGATAAATATTTCCTATCATCCCCGTACCTATTTCTACCCCTTTATTAATTTCAAAATTCTGCCTGAGAAACAATTTCCTCTTATATCTCGTCATCTCTCCAAACAATGGCCCCAAACCAAAAGAACTGTTCACGTCAATCACAAAATGGAATATGAGGACAATAACCCACTCAGACAATTCACTCAGTTCAGTTGCATCAATTGAAAACGTACAGACACAATGTCCAGACAGGATGAATGAGGACAAGGTAGACCAGGCTAGAGCTCTCATGCTCTGTGCCTCTTTCTCATCCTCCAGAGTCAGACCTGTCTATTTATCACATTGACTGCACTTAGCTGTCTGCTACAAGTGATTCACCGGCGTGCGAGCCTCCCTTTCTCCTGGGATGGAATAGAAGCCCTGACGTACAATACCGGATTTGTGTGTGTCGAACAGGGAGGGCAGTTACAGTGAGAAAAAAGTATTTGATCCCCTGCTGATTTTGTACGTTTGCCCACTGACAAAGAAATGATCAGTCTATAATTTTAATGGTAGGTTTATTTGAACAGTGAGAGACAGAATAACAACAAAAAAATCCAGAAAAACGCATGTGAAAAATGTTATAAATGGAATTGCATTTTAATGAGGGAAATAAGTATTTGACCCCCTCTCAATCAGAAAGATTTCTGGCTCCCAGGTGTCTTTTATACAGGTAACGAGCTGAGATTAGGAGCACACTCTTAAATTGAGTGCTCCTAATCTCAGTTTGTTAACGGTATAAAAGACACCTGTCCACAGAAGCAATCAATCAATCAGATTCCAAACTCTCCACCATGGCCAAGACCAAAGAGCTCTCCAAGGATGTCAGGGACAAGATTGTAGACCTACACAAGGCTGGAATGGGCTACAAGACCATCGCAAAGCAGCTTGGTGAGAAGGTGACAACAGTTGGTGCGATTATTCGCAAATGGAAGAAACACAAAAGAACTGTCAATCTCCCTCGGCCTGGGGCTCCATGCAAGATCTCACCTCGTGGAGTTGCAATGATCATGAGAACGGTGAGGAATCAGCCCAGAACTACACGGGAGGATCTTGTCAATGATCTCAAGGCAGCTGGGACCATAGTCACCAAGAAAACAATTGGTAATACACTACGTCGTGAAGGACTGAAATCCTGCAGCGCCCGCAAGGTCCCCCCTGCTCAAGAAAGCACATATACATGCCCGTCTGAAGTTTGCCAATGAACATCTGAATGATTCAGAGGACAACTGGGTGAAAGTGTTGTGGTCAGATGAGACCAAAATGGAGCTCTTTAGCATCATCTCAACTCGCCGTACTTGGAGGAGGAGGAATGCTGCCTATGACCCCAAGAACACCATGCCCACCGTCAAACATGGAGGTGAAACATTATGCTTTGGGGGTGTTTTTCTGCTAAGGAGACAGGACAACTTCACCGCATCAAAGGAACGATGGACGGGGCCATGTACCGTCAAATCTTGGGTGAGAACCTCCTTCCCTCAGCCAGGGCATTGAAAATGGGTCGTAGATGGGTATTCCAGCATGACAATGACCCAAAACACATGGCCAAGGCAACAAAGGAGTGGCTCAAGAAGAAGCACATTAAGGTCCTGGAGTGGCCTAGCCAGTCTCCAGACCTTAATCCCATAGAAATTCTGTGGAGGGAGCTGAAGGTTCGAGTTGCCAAACATCAGCCTCGAAACCTTAATGACTTGGAGAAGATCTGCAAAGAGGAGTGGGACAAAATCCCTCCTGAGATGTGTGCTAACCTGGTTGCCAACTGCAAGAAACGTCTGACCTCTGTGATTGCCAACAAGGGTTTTGCCACCAAGTACTAAGTCATGTTTTGCAGAGGGGTCAAAAACGTATTTCCCTCATTAAAATGCAATTCCATTTATAAAAATGTTCACATGCGTTTTTCTGGATTTTTTTGTTGTTATTCTGTCTCACTGTTCAAATAAACCTACCATTAAAATTATAGACTGATCATTTCTTTGCCAGTGGGCAAACATACAAAATCAGCAGGGGATCAAATACTTTTTCCCCTCACTGTAGATGACGTGGCCTGTCAAGCTCTTTGTTTTTTTTTGCTTCCTAAATTGTCACTGACGCGAAAGCCCACACATGCATGCAAGGCCACACACCTCCATCTGGAGTCAGAGATGAAAGATGGACATGAACGCAGTCAATCTGCCATATTGAGGATAGGTGGATGTATTGTGCCAATCTTTGTGTGTGTGCGCATACGTGTGTATCTCTCTCTCATCTCCTAAACAAGACACCACTGATTCAGCTGCAGAAGTGTGTAGAATATCATCATTGTGCACCTTTATTGGGAACATAATAAGAAGATAAGCTCCACTAACTAAATCAGCTTTTTCTTCCGAATTAAATTGAATCAATCGTCCAAGCATTGCACGCGAGCCAATTACGTATAAGCCTACTTATTGCAGCCTCTCCATCTTCACTTTCTGCACACAAACACACTCTCAGATGTGAAAACACCAATGAACTAGTACTACTGCTAAATGAGCTAGTACTACTGATAGTTTTTTGTATGTGTTGCTTTGCCTGTCAGATGTGGCTCAATCAAATGTTTCATAATGAGATGTTCTCTAAAATATGATAGCCCTACACTGAGTGTAGAAAACATTAGGAACACCTTCCTAATAATGAGTTGCACCAACTTTTGCCCTCAGAACAGCATCAATTTGTCGGGGCATGGACTCTACAAGGTGTCAAAAGCGTTCCACAGGGGTGCTGGCCCATGTTGACTCCAATGCTCCCCACAGTTGTGTCAAGTTGGCTGGATGTCCTTTGGGTGGTGTAGCTTTCTTGATACACATGGGAAACTGTTGAGTGTGAAAAACCCAGCAGCGCTGCAGTTCTTGACACACTCAAACCGGCACCTAATACCATACCCCGTTCAAAGGCACTTAAATATTTTGTCTTGACCATTCATCCTCTGAATGGCACACATACACAATACATGTCTCAATTGTCTCAAGGCTTAAAAATCATTCTTTAAACTGTCTCATCCCCTTCATCTACACTGATTAAAGTGAATTTAACAAGTGACATCAATAAGGGATCATAGCTTTTATCTAGATTCACCTGGTCAGTCTATGTCAAGCTCATAATGTTTTGTACTCTCAGTGTAAAGATTATTATACAGAGCTTTATTCTGTGTAGTAGAAGTCTTCATGCCTTAGCATAAGTCTTCTCCTTCATATTGCCTCAAGTCTGTGCCACATTGAGATCAAGTTCTGTCTGCTTTTATAAATAGTCCTCTTGATCACCCACGGTCTTCCTGCAAGAGAGCCCCCCACCACCACACACACAGCAGCCCCTTACCAGTGAGTCCTCCACTGTAAAGTTGAACATTCTCTTGGCATCGGTCTTCAGGTCCCTCACAAAATCTTTATATTCTGGGTTCTGTGGTTCTCTATAGGTCAGGATTTTCACACTCTGAGAGAAAATAAATAAATAATTGTGATTCATAAGACAAAGGTTTCACTGAATTATACAGAATCATACCACATGATGGGATCAGAAAATCAGGTTATCAATTTTTGCTAATGAATGAATGAACCACAGGTATGAGAAACACCACTTCTGTGGTAGAAATTAACAGTATGTTCCTCTTTCCCAGGCATGTCCCTTTTATAAACAGGCAACTGTTATTAGAGCCTAGTTGCTCTATTATATGTTGTCAATATGACCAGTCATCCAGAACACATCCTCCAAAACACACAACAACTTTCATCAAATCATCTCATCTCCTCCCTCCCATTCCTACAGTCTGTGTAGATACAGGCCCAACCTCATTCAAGCAGAAAACTAAGGTCTGAGAAGGTTAACTTGTAAAAACACAATAGTGAGAGAAGTGTTCATATGTATGGGTTATGGCATTGGTTCCCAGACCATTAGGACCCACTTATAGTCTGTATCAACCTAAGAAATATGACCACGACCCACCAGTAGGGCCGTATGTTGTGCACCACTGATGTACAGTACGTGCATCAGTTACATTTTCAAACCTCGGGCCCATTTGTTTTGCACTTTCAGGCTTCGTGAGATGAGACTGATATCAACACATTGATGGGATGTCATGAAACATATAGTTATGTTGCCTCTCTCCCCCTCACTGGAGAGTCTGTTACTCACTAGGGAATTGAGAAGAAAATTTAAGTACTTCACAGTGAGAGAATGGAAAATAAACAAGATTAGATTTGTCATCTCATCTGCCTGGCAGCACACTTAACACCAATGACAACCATGAGGAAACATAGGGACATCAAAATATGATTGCTTCAGGGCCTGCTGTGTAAGTCAGCGGAGAATACAGCAGATACCTGTTTCCAAGGTAATGATGGGAATGAGATGAGGAATGAGATGATACACTTGACTCTGATCCAAGGCTTACCTGGAAGGCCTCCTTGGCGACAAGGTCATCTTGGTCCCCTCTGGCCCAGGGTTGAGCATTCTGGGAGTCCAGGCTGCGTCCAAACATGTCAATGTAGAAGAAAACAAAATCCTCCTGAGGAAGGCCTGCCCGCCGGAAGTGAACCATCAGCTGCCTGAACGTGTCCGGAGAGCAACACACAAACACCACTACGGGGGCAGAGAGAGAGAGAAAGTTATAAAAGGGTTATAAAAAGAAGAGAGTAAAGACAATGGGAGTGTAATTTTAGTTATTGCACATATGGTCGAATACAGTTTTTTTTTAGCAAAATACACAACAACCAAGGTCCTGACTTTAAATTATAGACCTGTCTAATACATGTAGGAATAAGAACAATATCGTAAATAAATTAGCAATTCAACCAATTCTGAAGCAAAAGCATGTATGGTAATATGTCCATTTTCTTTCAAGTGTATTCAGCAAGCATCTTAAAAACCATCCTTTAAATAGAGCATATAGATGTAGGATCTTAATTTGATCACTCTTTTGTTGATGAGAATTTTCCTGCACAGCATAAAACTTGTAGTGTATTCAAGGTTTAAAAAGGGTTCTAAAGTTTGTAATTTTCACTTTAAAATTTCAGAGTTGATTTGCCCTAACATAAAATGTATCAACCCCCAAAAAAAATCCATTAATAATAACACACATAATAATTCACATTTCCTGTTGCTGCAACGTGCATCAGTTACATTTTTAAAACTTCTGGCCCTTTGTTTTGCTCTTTCAGGCTTTGTGAGATGAGACTGATATCAACACATTGATGAGATGTCATGAAACATATACAGTGGGGAAAAAAAGTATTTAGTCAGCCACCAATTGTGCAAGTTCTCTCACTTAAAAAGATGAGAGAGGCCTGTAATTTTCATCATAGGTACACTTCAACTATGACAGACAAAATGAGGAAAAAAAATCCAGAAAATCACATTGTAGGATTTTTTATGAATTTATTTGCAAATTATGGTGGAAAATAAGTATTTGGTCAATAACAAAAGTTTATCTCAATACTTTGTTATATACCCTTTGTTGGCAATGACAGAGGTCAAACGTTTTCTGTAAGTCTTCACAAGGTTTTCACACACTGTTGCTGGTATTTTGGCCCATTCCTCCATGCAGATCTCCTCTAGAGCAGTGATGTTTTGGGGCTGTCGCTGGGCAACACGGACTTTCAAAGATTTTCTATGGGGTTGAGATCTGGAGACTGGCTAGGCCACTCCAGGACCTTGAAATGCTTCTTCAAGCCACTCCTTCGTTGCCAGGCGGTGTGTTTGGGATCATTGTCATGCTGAAAGACCCAGCCACGTTTCATCTTCAATGCCCTTGCTGATGGAAGGAGGTTTTCACTCAAAATCTCACGATACATGGCCCCATTCATTCTTTCCTTTACACGGATCAGTCAGTCCTGGTCCCTTTGCAGAAAAACAGCCCCAAAGCATGATGTTTCCACCCCCATGCTTCACAGTAGGTATGGTGTTCTTTGGATGCAACTCAGCATTCTTTGTCCTCCAAACACGACGAGTTGAGTTTTTACCAAAAAGTTCTATTTTGGTTTCATCTGACATTCTCCCAATCCTCATCTGGATCATCCAAATGCTCTCTAGCAAACTTTAGACGGGCCTGAACATGTACTGGCTTAAGCAGGGGACACGTCTGGCACTGCAGGATTTGAGTCCCTGGCGGCGTAGTGTGTTACTGATGGTAGGCTTTGTTACTTTGGTCCCAGCTCTCTGCAGGTCATTCACTAGGTCCCCGTGTGGTTCTGGGATTTTGCTCACCGTTCTTGTGATCATTTTGACCCCACGGGGTGAGATCTTGCATGGAGCCCCAGATCGAGGAAGATTATCAGTGGTCTTGTATGTCTTCCATTTCCTAATAATTGCTCCCACAGTTGATTTCTTCAAACCAAGCTGCTTACCTATTGCAGATTCAGTCTTCCCAACCTGGTGCAGGTCTACAATTTTGTTTCTGGTGTCCTTTGACAGCTCTTTGGTCTTGGCCATAGTGGAGTTTGGAGTGTGACTGTTTGAGGTTGTGGACAGGTGTCTTTTATACTGATAAGTTCAAACAGGTGCCATTAATACAGGCAATGAGTGGAGGACAGAGGAGCCTCTTAAAGAAGAAGTTACAGGTCTGTGAGAGCCAGAAATCTTGCTTGTTTGTATGTGACCAAATACTTATTTTCCACCATAATTTGCAAATAAATTCATAAAAAATCCTACAATGTGATTTTCTGGATTTTTTTTCCTCATTTTGTCTGTCATAGTTGAAGTGTACCTATGATGAAAATTACAGGCCTCTCTCATCTTTTTAAGTGAGAGAACTTGCACAATTGGTGGCTGACTAAATACTTTTTTCCCCCCACTGTATATACAGTGATAGAGTGGGGATTAAATCCAGGTGTGTGTAATGATGACGAGACAAGTCCGGGGCTGACTAAATACTTTTTTCCCCCACTGTAGTTATGTTGCCTCTCTCCCCCTCGCTGGAGAGTCTGTTACCCACTAGGGAATTGAGAAGAAAATTTCAGTACAGTCGTGGCCAAATGTTTTGAGAATGACACAAATATAAATTTTCCCAAAGTCTGCTGCCTCAGTTTGTATGATGGCAATTTGCATATACTCCAGAATGTCATGAAGAGTGATCAGATGAATTGCAATTAATTGCAAAGTCCCTCTTCGCCATGCAAATGAACTGAATCCCCAAAAAACATTTCCACTGCATTTCAGCCCTGCCACAAAAGGACCAGCTGACATCATGTCAGTAATTCTCTCGTTAATACAGGTGTGAGTGTTGACGAGGACAAGGCTGGAGATCACTCTGTCATGCTGATTGAGTTCGAATTAGCCGACTGGAAGCTTCAAAAGGAGGGTGGTGCTAGGAATCGTTCTTCCTCTTTCAAACATGGTTACCTGCAAGGAAACATGTGCCGTCATCATTGCTTTGCACAAAAAGGGCAGGCAAGGATATTGCTGCCAGTAAGATTGCACCTAAATCAACCATTTATCGGATCATCAGGAACTTTAAGGAGAGCGGTTCGTTGTGAAGAAGGCTTCAGGGCGCCCAAGAAAGTCCAGCAAGCGACAGGACCGTCTACTAAAGTTGATTCAGCTGCGGGATCGGGGCACCACCAGTACAGAGCTTGCTCATGAATGGCAGCAGGCAGGTGTGAGTGCATCTGCACGCACAGTGAGGCGAAGACTTTTGGAGGATGGCCTGGTGTCAAGAAGGGCAGCAAAGAAGCCACTTCTCTCCAGGAAAAACATCAGGGACAGACTGATATTCTGCAAAAGGTACAGGAATTGGACTGCTGAGGACTGGGGTAAAGTCACTTTCTCTGATGAATCCCCTTTCCGATTGTTTGGGGCATCCGGAAAAAAGCTTGTCCGGAGAAGACAAGGTGAGCACTACCATCAGTCCTGCAGTAAAGCATCCTGAGACCATTCAAGTGTGGGGTTGCTTCTCAGCCAAGGGAGTGGGCTCACTCACAATTTTGCCTAAGAACACAGCTATGAATAAAGAATGGTACCAACACATCCTCCAAGAGCAACTTCTCCCAACCATCCAGGAACAGTTTGGTGATGAACAATGCCTTTTCCAGCACGATGGAGTACCTTGCCATAAGGCAAAAGTGACAACTAAGTGGCTCGGGGAACAAAACATCGATATTTTGGATCCATGGCCAGGAAACTCCCCAGACCTTAATCCCACTGAGAACTTGTGGTCAATCCTCAAGAGACGGGTGGACAAACAAAAACCCACAAATTCTGACAAACTCCAAGCATTGATTATGCAAGAATTGGCTGCCATCAGTCAGGATGTGGCCCAGAAGTTAATTGACAGCATGCCAGGGCGGATTGCAGAGGTCTTGAAAAAGAAGGGTCAACACTGCAAATATTGACTCTTTGCATCAACTTAATGTAATTGTCAATAAAAGCCTTTGACACTTATGAAATGCTTATAATTATACTTCAGTACTCCATAGTAACATCTGACAAAAATATCTAAAGACACTGAAGCAGCAAACTTTGTGAAAATTTATATTTGTGTCATTCTCAAAACTTTTGGCCACGACTGTACTTCACAGTGAGAGAATGGCTTCTAAAGTTTGTAATTTACACTTAAAAATTTCAGAGTTGATTTGCCCTAACATAAAATGAATCAACCCCTACAAAAAAAAATCCATTAATTATAATACACATAATAATATACATTTCCTGTTGCTGCCGTGTTATTTTCCTGCTGTAGCAAACTGGCTCAAATTAAGAACCTACATCTGTAACAATGTGACAGGTCTTCAATTTAGTTTAACCTACAGGCCAATGTTGTGTGAGCAGAATGAGGAAAGCAAAAACACATAAATAGATCAGGTTAAGAATCTCCTTTTATTTTTTATTTTATTTCACCTTTATTTAACCAGGTAGGCAAGTTGAGAACAAGTTCTCATTTACAACTGCGACCTGGCCAAGATAAAGCAAAGCAGTTCGACACATACAACAACACAGAGTTACACATGGAGTAAAACAAACATACAGTCAATAATGCAGTAGAAAAAAACAAATCTATATACAAAGAGTGCAAATGAGGTAGGATAAGGAAGGTAAGACAATAAATAGGCCATGGTGGCAAAGTAAATTACAATATAGCATTTAAACACTGGAATGGTAGATGTGCAGTAGATTAATGTGCAATGTAGAAAAACTGGGGTGCAAAGGAACAAGATAAATAAATAAATAAATACGGTAGGGGATGAGGTAGTTGGTTGGGCTATTTACAGATGGGCTATAAACAGGTGCAGGGGTCTGTGAACTGCTCTGACAGCTGGTGCTTAAAGCTGGTGAGAGAGATAAGTGTCTCCAGTTTCAATGATCTTTGTAGTTCGTTCCAGTCAATGGCAGCAGAGAACTGGAAGGAGAGCCGGCCAAAGGAGGAATTGGCTTTGGGGGTGACCAGTGAGATATACCTGCTGGAGCGCGTGCTACGGGTTGGTGCTGCTAAGGTGACCAGCGAGCTGAGATAAGGCGGGACTTTACCTAGCAGGGACTTGTAGATGACCTGGAGCCAGTGGGTATGGCGACGAGAGTAAAGCGAGGGCCAGCCAACAAGAGCGTGCAGGTCGCAGTGGTGGGTGGTATATGGGGCTTTGGTAACAAAACAGATGGCACTGTGATAGACTGCATCCAATATGTTGAGTAGAGTATTGGAGGCTATTTTGTAAATGACATCACCGAAGTCGAGGATCGGTAGGATGGTCAGTTTTACGAGGGTATGTTTGGCAGCATGAGTGAAGGATGCTTTGTTGCAAAATAGGAAGCCAATTCTAGATTTAATTTTATATTGGAGATGTTTGATGTGAGTCTGGAAGGAGAGTTTACAGTCTAACCAGACACCTAGATATTTGTAGTTGTCCACATAATCGAAGACAGAACCGTCCAGAGTAGTGATGTTGGACGGGGGGACAGGTGCGTGCAGCGATCGGTTGAAGAGCATGCATTTAGTTTTACTTGCGTTTAAGAGCAGTTGTAGGCCACGGAAGGAGAGTTGTATGGCATTGAAGCTCGTCTGGAGGGTAGTTAACAGTGTCCAAAGAGCTGCCAGAAGTATACAGAATGGTGTCGTCTGCGTAGAGGTGAATCAGAGACTCACCTGCAGCATGAGCGACATCATTGATGTATACAGAGAAGAGAGTCGGCCCAAGAATTGAACCCTGTGGCACCCCCATAGAGACTGCCAGAGGCCCGGACAACAGGCCCTCTGATTTGACACACTGAACTCTATCGGAGAAGTAGTTGGTGAACCATGCGAGGCAATCATTTGAGAAACCAAGGCTGTCGAGTCTGCTGATAAGGATGTGATGATTGACAGAGTCGAAAGCCTTGGCCAGATCAATGTAAACGGCTGCACAGTAATGTCTCTTATCGATGGCGGTTATGATGTCATTTAGGACCTTGAGCGTGGCTGAGGTGCATCCATGACCAGCCCTGAAACCAGATTGCATAGCGGAGAAGGTACGGTGGGATTCGAAATGGTCGGTAATTTGTTTGTCAACTTGGCTTTCAAAGACCTTAGAAAGGCAGGGTAGGATAGATATAGGTCTGTAGAAGTTTGGGTCAAGAGTGTCTCCCCCTTTGAAGAGGGGGATGACCGCAGCTGCTTTCCAGTCTTTGGGAATCTCAGACGTCACGAAAGAGAGGTTGAACAGGCTAGTAATAGGGGTTGCAACAATTTCGGCAGTTAATCTTTTTAAAGAAAGGGTCCAGATTGTCTCGCCCGGCTGATTTGTAGGGGTCCAGATTTCGCAGCTCTTTCAGAACATCAGCTAACTGGATTTGGGAGAAGGAGAAATGGGGGAGGCTTTTGCGAGTTACTGAGGGTGGTGCAGGGCTGTAGACCGGGGTAGGGGTAGCCAGGTGGAAAGCATGGCCAGCCGTAGAAAAATGCTTATTGAAATTCTCAATTATTGTGGGTTTATCGGTGGTGACAGCGTTTCCTATCATCAGTGAGGTGGGCACCTGGGAGGAGGTGCTCTTATTCTCCATAGACTTTACAGTGTCCCAGAACATTTTTGAGTTTGTGTTACAGGAGGCAAATTTCTGCTTGAAAAAGCTAGCCTTGGCTTTCCTAACTGCCAGTGTATATTGAGGCAGTGATCGCTGAGATCTTGGTTGAAGACAGCAGGGGTGTATTTGGAGGGCAAGTTAGTTAAAATGACATCTATGAGGGTGCCCGTGTTTACGGCTTTGGGATTGTTCCTAGTAGGTTCAATTATGATTTGTGTGAGGTTTAGGGCATCAAGCTTAGATTGTAGGATGGCCGAGGTGTTAAGCATGTCCCAGTTTAGGTCACCTAGCAGCACAAACTCTGAAGATAGATGGGGGGCAATCAGTTCACATAGGGTGTCCAAAGCACAACTGGGGGCAGAGGGTGGTCTATAGCGAGCGGCAACAGTGAGAGACTTGTTTCTAGAAAGGTGGATTTTTAAAAGTAAAAGTTCAAATTGTTTGGGTACAGACCTGGATAGTAGGACAAAACTCTGCAGGCTATCTCTGCAGTAGATAGCAACACCGCCACCTTTGGCCATTCTATCTTGTCTGAAAATGTTGTAGTTAGGGATGGAAATTTCAGCGTTATTGGTGGTCTTTCTAAGCCAGGATTCAGACACGGCTAGGACATCCGGGTTGGCAGAGTGTGCTAGGGCAGTGAATAAAACAAACTTAGGGAGGAGGCTTCTAATGTTAACATGCATGAAACCAACCTCCTAATTGTGTTTGAAATTATTTATTATCCTAGTCACTCTGGTTAGCCTAGTCACACTTATCATCATACAGATGTAGGATTTTAGCTAATTTTAGCCAGTCTCCTACAGCAGGAAAATAATCCGGCAGCAACAGGAAATGTTAATTATTATGTGGATTATAATTAATGGACATTTTTGTAGTCTTTCGTAAGGGAAAACCAAGTCTGAAATTTCGAAGTGGAAATTACAAACTTTAGAAGCTTTTTTAAAGCTCAAATACACTACAAGTGTAACATTTCCTGCAACAGGATGACCAAATTAAGATCTTACATCTGTATGAGAAATAACACACTAAATGCTTCAAACAACCGAATAAATGTTTTATAATTGAATTTTAAACTAGCAGAAACTGCAATCCTTGGAACCAGGAGTTGTGCACCGCTTAGTCCAAGGGCTTACTGTGTCAACCACCCATTTACAATGCATAAGTGATCAATATCCTAATCGGATTGACCCTACTACACCTTGGTGACTCAGTATACCAACCCAGTACAATGAGAGCATAGATGACCATCTATTTATTTTCCTTAAACAACAACCACTGGCCACATGACTAGGGTTGCAAAGGGTCGGAATCTTTCCGGTAAATTTCCGGAAGTTTTACAGAAATTTTCCATGAGAAGTTAAGCCTTGGAATTTGGGGAATTTTGCTTAAAATCATAAAAAAAGTTTGCTTTAACAGTGAACTTTTTTTGTGGGATACACATAAGACAATTCTAGGTCTTGTGGCATATTTTGGTTAAACTATCCCCAATTCAATCGAATTTCAACCCTCTGCATGCACAGTGCATTCTTCCATCACATGTGCAGTACACTCTTCCATCACATGCACAGCTGATTCTCACGATCTTGCACACTAATGAGATGCTTTGAGCCAACACTACTACACTGTCTGAGCCAAGGACAACATGCTTTCTGGTAAGTTTTGATTACAATACTGGGTGGGGTGAATATATTTTATATGACATACATGATTTTTTGTTAACTAGTAAATAGTAGCCTACAGCAAAGTGCGTTTAAATCATTTCAAACTTGTTAATTTCTGCTAGTTCGTTTTTGCTACCATGGGGTTTTAGCTTGCTTGAGCCTGCTAACTGAGGAGTGTTAATTCATGAGCTGATGAGCTGAAGGCAGTCATCAATGACCTTGGACCACAAGAAGGTATTTGCACTGGTGAAAGACAATTCTGCGAACATTAAGGCTGGTTGGTCTAAAGTGGAGGAGTCATACCCTCACATCACACCCATTGGATGTAATGCTCATGCATTGAATCTGCTCCTCAAGGACATCATTGCACTGAAAACAATGAATAAACTCTACAAGAGAGCCAAGGAAATGGTTAGGTATGTGAAGGGTCATCAAGTTATAGCAGCAATCTACCTCACCAAGCAAAGTCACCAGAGCAGCACCCAGCAGGTATATTTCACTGGTCACCCCCAAAGCCAATTCCTCCTTTGGCCGCCTTTCCTTCCAGTTCTCTGCTGCCAATGACTGGAACGAACTGCAAAAATCACTGAAGCTGGAGACTCATATCTCCCTCACTAACTTTAAGCACCAGCTGTCAGAGCAGCTCACAGATCCCTGCACCTGTACATGGCCCATCTGTAAATAGCCCATCCAACTACGTACCTCATCCCCATACTGTATTTATTTATTTATTTTGCACCTTTGCACCCCAGTATCTCTACTTGCACATTCATCTTCTGCACATCTATCACTCCAGTGTTGAATTGCTATATTGTAATTACTTCGCTACTATGGCCTATTTATTGCCTTACTTCCCTTATCTTACCTCACCTCATTTGCACACATTGTATATAGACCTTTTCTACTGTATTATTGACTGTATTTTTGTTTATTCCATGTGTAACTCTGTGTTGCTGTATGTGTCGAACTGCTTTGCTTTATCTTGGCCAGGTCGAAGTTGTAAATGAGAACTTGTTCTCAACTAGCCTACCTGGTTAAATAAAAGGTGAAATACACATTTATTTAAAAAATAAATAAAGTGAAAAGAATAAGAGCACCACATTGAAGCTGCCCAGCAACACCCATTGTAGTGGTGTTGTCATCATGTTTGACAGTGTCCTGGAGGGGAAGGAGTCTCTCCAAGAAATGTCCATATCACAGTCTGCCGATATGGACAGCCCCATCAAGAGGATCCTCCTGGATTATGTATTTTGGGAGAGAGTGGTAAGCAGCCCGAAACTCCTGAAACCTATAGCAGTAGCCATTGCACGGATTGAGGGAGACAATGCCATCCTGTCTGATGTTCAGACTCTGCTTGCAGATGTAAGAGAAGAAATCCGTACTGCCTTGCCCACTTCACTGTTGCACCAAGCAGAGGAAACTGCAGTTCTGAAATACATCAAAAAGCGTGAAGACTTCTGCCTGAAGCCCATACACGCCGCAGCGTACATGTTGGACCCCAGTATACTGGCAAGCTCAATACCGTGTCTCACCACCTTGGCATGGATGAGGGCAAGTTCTTGGCAGTCTGGCGAAGTAGACTTCCAAGCAAGGGCTTTGGGATGGAGATGCATATGGCAGTCGTGCCAAAATATCTCATCAGCCACCTGGTGGAAGGGACTTCGTGGATCTGAGGCTCCTTCCCCTGTTGCTTCCATCATCCTCCAAATCCCACTAACATCAACCACCTCAGCGCTCAACTGGTCCTTGTTTGGGAACACACACACCAAAGCACGCAACAGGCTGACCATTACAAGGGAAAAATTGGTGGACACCCGGACAAATTTGAGGCTTTTTGAGCCATCCTCAACAAGGTTGGAAAGGGACAGTGAAGATGAGGCCTCAGAGTCCTATGTTCAAGAGGTGGACATTGAGGAGGTCCAGGGAGAAGACTTGGAAGCCTGAGTGGAAGACAGCCAAAGCTTTAGCTTCTAGACTATCATTTTACAGATGTATGTTGAAAACATTTTGGGGGAGATACGATGGATCATTGGGGATCATTTAATATTCTCTTTTGTTGTTCAGTGAAATCACCCCATGTGAAGAGTCAACTCATTTAATTAAAGTTCAATTCGTAACTAAAAAATTTTTTTTTTTATTTCTATTGGAAGGATTTAATAATTTGCAATTATGTCTACTTATGATAAGGTAAAAGGTTTATGTTTCTGTCTCCATATATGGTAAATATATCTAATACAAAAAAACATTTACATTCAAATGGTATTAATATTAATGTGTATATATTTCCGTTAATTCCCAAGGTTTCCACCTCTGAATATTCCCCAAAATGTGCAAAATTATACCAATAATAATGAGTCACTAGGCCTTTACTGCGGTGTGGAGATACGGAACCATCAGAAAGTATTCACACCCCTTACTTTTTCCAAATTCTGTTGTGTTACAGCCTGAATTTAACATAAATGTAGATTTTGTGTCACTGATCTACACACTATACCCCATAATGTCAAAGTAGAATTTTGTTTTTAAAAAAACAAATGTCTTGAGTCAATAAGTATTCAATCCCTTTGTTATGGCAAGCCTAAATAAGGAGTCAAAATAACAAACCGCATAATAAGTTGCATGGACTCATTCCGTGTTCAATAGTGGTTAACACGATTAACTACCCCATCTCTGTACCCCACACATACAGATAATTTAATTTTAATTTTAAGGTCCTTCAATCGAGTAATGAATTTCAAGCACAGATTAAACTACAAAGACCAGGGAGGTTTTTCAATGCCTCGCAAAGAAGGGAGCTGATTAGTAGAAGAAGAAAAAAAGAAGAAAACAGACACTGAACATCCCTTTGAGCATAGTGAAGTTATTATTTAGGCTTTGAATGGTGTATCAATACACCCAGTCATTACAAAGATACAGGCGTCCTTCCTATCTCAGAGGAGGAAAACCTATGGTGACTTTAAAAGTTACAGAGTTTAATGGTTGTGATTTGAGAAAACTGTGGATGGATCAACAACACTGTAGTTACTCCACAATACTAACCTAAATGACAGAGTGAAAAGAAGTATGCCTGTACAGAATAAAAAAATATTCCAAAACATGCATCCTGTTTGCAAAAAGGCACTTAAGTAATACTGCAAAACATGTTTGTGGCAAATCCAACACAACACATCACTGACTACCACTATTCATATTTTTAAGCATGTTTTGGGTATGCTTGTCATCGGCAAGGACTAGGGAGTTTTTTTTAAATAAAAATAAACGGAATACAGCTATAAGCAGAGGTAAAATCGTGGAGGAAAACTGGTTCAGGTTGCTTACCAACAGACACTGGGAGACAAATTCACCTTTCAGTAGGACAATAACCTAAAACACAAGGCCAAATCTACACTGGAGTTGCATACCAAGGTGACATTGAATATTCCTGAGTGGCCTAGTTACAGTTTTGACTTAAATTGTCTGGAAAATCTATGGCATTAAAATGGCTGTCTAGCAATGATCAACAATCAACTTGACAGAGCTTGAAAAATCCAGGTATGCAAAGCTCTTAGAGACTTACCCAAAAAGACTTCAACAAAGTATTGACTCACAGGTGTGAATACTTAGAGTACCAGTCCAAAGTTTGGGCACACCTACTCATTCAAGGGTTTTCTATATTTTTACTACTTTCTTCATCGTAGACATGAACCTGTTCTCAAATAGCCTACCTGGTTTAATAAAGGTGAAATAAATAAAAAAAATATTAAAACTATGAAATAACACATGGAATCATGTAGTAACCAAAAAAAAAGGGTTAAACAAATATTTAATATTTGAGATTCTTAAAAGTAGCCACCCTTTGCCTTGATGACAGCTTTGCACACTCTTGGCATTCTCTCAACCAGCTTCACCTGGAATGCTTTTCTTGAAGGAGTTCCCACATATGCTGAGCACTTGTTGGCTGCTTTTCCTTCACTCTGCAACTCATCCCAAACCATCTCAATTGGGTTGAGGTCAGGTGATTGTGGAGGCCAGGTCATCTGATGCAGCACTCCATCACTCTCCTTCTTGGTCAAATAGCCCTTACACAGCCTGGAGGTGTGTTGGTTCATTGTCCTGTTGAAAAACAAATGATAGTCCCATTAAGCGCAAACCAGATGTGATGGTGTACCGCTGCAGAATGCTGTGGTAACCATGCTGGTTAAGTGTGCCTTGAAAACTAAATTAATCACAGACAGTGTCACCAGCAAAGCACCCCCACACCATCACACCTCCTCCTCCATGCTTCACGGTGGGAACCACACATGCAGAGATAATCCGTTCACCTACTCTGAGTCTCACAAAGACACTGCGGTTGGAACCAAAAAATCTCAAATTTGCACTCATCAGACCAAAGGACAGATTTCGCCCAAGCAAATCTCTTCTCATCATTGGTGTCCTTTAGTAGTGGTTTCTTTGCAGCAATTCGACCATGAAGGCCTGATTCACGCAGTCTCCTCTGAATAGTTGATGTTGAGATGTGTCTGTTACTTGAACTTTGTTAAGCATTTATTTGGGCTGCAATTTCTGAGGCAGTTAACTCTAATGAACTTATCCTCTGCAGCAGAGGTAACTCTGGGTCTTCCTTTCCTGTGGCAGTCCTCATGAGAGCCAGTTTCATCATAGTGCTTGATGGTTTTTGTGACTGCATTGATTGACCATGTCTTAAAGTAATTATGAACTGTCGTTTCTCTTTGCTTATTTGAGCTGTTCTTGCCATAATATGGACTTTGCATTTTACCAAATAGGGCTATCTTCTGTATACCACCCCAATCTTGTCACAAATCAAATTGTATTGGTCACAAGGTTAGCAGATGTTAATGCGAGTGTAGCGAAATGCTTGTGCTTCTAGTTCTGACCGTGCAGTAAAATCTAACAAGTAATCTAACAATTTCACAACAACTACCTTATACACACACAAGTGTAAAGGAATGATTAATAATATGTACATATAAATATACAGTGAGGGAAAAAAGTATTTGATCTCCTGCTGATTTTGTATGTTTGCCCACTGACAAAGAAACGATCAGTCGATAATTTTAATGGTAGGTTTATTTGAACAGTGAGAGACAGAACAACAACAAAAAAATCCAGAAAAACACATTGTGAAAAATGTTATAAATTGATTTGCATTTTAATGAGGGAAATAAGTATTTGACCCCTCTGCAAAACATGACTTAGTACTTGGTGGCAAAACCCTTGTTGGCAATCACAGAGGTCAGATGTTTCTTGTAGTTGGCCACCAGGTTTGCACACATCTCAGGAGGGATTTTGTCCCACTCCTCTTTGCAGATCTTCTCCAAGTCATTAAGGTTTCGAGGCTGACATTTGGCAACTCGAACCTCCAGCTCCCTCCACAGATTTTCTATGGGATTAAGGTCTGGAGACTGGCTAGGCCACTCCAGGACCTTAATGTGCTTCTTCTTGAGCCACTCCTTTGTTGCCTTGGCCGTGTGTTTTGGGTCATTGTCATGCTGGAATACCCATCCACAACCCATTTTCAATGCCCTGGCTGAGGGAAGGAGGTTCTCACCCAATATTTGACGGTACATGGCCCCGTCCATCGTCCCTTTGATGCGGTGAAGTTGTCCTGTCCCCTTAGCAGAAAAACACCCCCAAAGCATAATGTTTCCACCTCCATGTTTGACGGTGGGCATGGTGTTCTTGGGGTCATAGGCAGCATTCCTCCTCCTCCAAACACAGGGAGTTGAGTTGATGCCAAAGAGCTCCATTTTGGTCTCATCTGACCACAACACTTTCACCCAGTTGTCCTCTGAATCATTCAGATGTTCATTGGCAAACTTCAGATGGCCATGTATATGTGCTTTCTTGAGCAGGGGGACCTTGCGGGCGCTGCAGGATTTCAGTCCTTCACGGCGTAGTGTATTACCAATTGGTTTCTTGGTGACTATGGTCCCAGCTGCCTTGAGATCATTGACAAGATCCTCTCGTGTAGTGCTGGGCTGATTCCTCACCGTTCTCATGATCATTGCAACTCCACGAGGTGAGATCTTGCATGGAGCCCCAGGCCAAGGGAGATTGACAGTTCTTTTGTTTCTTCCATTTGCGAATAATCGCACCAACTGTTGTCACCTTCTCACCAAGCTGCTTGGTGATGGTCTTGTAGCCCATTCCAGCCTTGTGTAGGTCTACAATCTTGTCCCTGACATCCTTGGAGAGCTCTTTGGTCTTGGCCATGGTGGAGAGTTTGGAATCTGATTGATTGATTGCTTCTGTGGACAGGTGTCTTTTATACATGTAACAAGCTGAGATTAGGAGCACTCCCTTTAAGAGTGTGCTCCTAATCTCAGCTCTTTTACCTGTATAAAAGACACCTGGGAGCCAGAAATCTTTCTGATTGAGAGGGGGTCAAATACTTATTTCCCTCATTAAAATGCAAATCAATTTATAACATTTTTCACATGTTTTTCTGGATTTTTTTGTTGTTATTCTGTCTCTCACTGTTCAAATAAACCTACCATTAAAATTATAGACTGATCATTTCTTTGTCAGTGGGCAAACGTACAAAATCAGCAGGGGATCAAATACTTTTTTTTCCCTCACTGTATGGATGAGCGATGGCCGAACAGCATAAGGCAAGATGCAGTAGATGGTATAGAGTACAGTATATACATTTGAGATGAATAATGTAGAGTATGTAAACATGATATAAAGTGGCATTGTTTAAGTGACTAGTGATACATTTATTACATCCAATTATTAATTATTAAAGTGGCTAGAGATTGAGTCTGTATCAATGTTAGTGATCGCTGGCATCAGTGTTCAAAGTTTTGGAGAGTCTGGCGTGCCCAAAGTAAAATGCGTGGTACTCAGGCCCAGAAACTAGGACATGCACACAATTAGTAGTATTGGATAGAAAACACTCTGAAGTTTCTAAAACTGTTAAAATAATGGCTGTGAGTATAACAGAACTGATATGGCAGGCGAAAACCAGAGGAAAATCCATCCAAGAAAATGTGATTCTGTGAGCTGCCTCTTTTTCCAATGAGTTGCTATTGGAAATGCTTAAATCCAGCTCCCAGGTTGCAGTACCTATGGCTTCCACTAGATGTCAACAGTCTTTAGACAAGGTTTCATGCGTTTATTTTGAAAAATAAAGGAGTAGAAGAAGATTATCCAAGTGGATAGAGGAATGACCTTTTTGGTTTTTTTCCTTTTCTATCACCCAGGTTATTATCTGTGTGAAATATTATAGTTAATATACATGATAATGTACATAAGGATCGATTAGAAACGTTGTTTGATTTGTTTGGACAAAGTTTATAGGCATATTTTTAACGCTCTGTATGTCTTGTATAATGGACGAGTGGACGGTGGATTTTCTGAACAGAACCCACCAACCAAACGGAGCTTCATGGATATAAAGAGGGACTTTTTTGAACAAAAGGAACATTGATTGTCTTGCAATCAAATGTTATGCTTTTGCCATAAAGCCTTTTTGAAATCTGTGAGAACGGTGTGAGATTGCCAAGATTCTAAGCTTTTGAAGAGTGTGCAACACTTGTATTTTCATGAATGTTTTATATTTCTATATTTGTAATTTGAATTTGGCGCTCTGACTTTTTCTGGAAGTTGTCGTAGGTGGGTCAATAGCGCCCCACTGATCCCTAAGTTAACAGTCTGATGCCCTTGAAATAGAAGCTGTTTTTCAGTCTCTCGGTCCCAGCTTTGATGCACCTGTACTGACCTCGCCTTCTGGATGATAGCAGGGTGAACAGGAGTGGCTCGGGTGGTTGTTGTCCTTGATGATCTATTTGGCCTTCCTGTGACATCGGGTGGTGTAGGTGTCCTGGAGGGTAGGTAGTTTGCCCCCGATGATGAGTTGTGCAGACCTCACTACCCTCTGGAGAGCCTTACGGTTGTGGGCGGAGCAGTTGCCGTACAAGGCGGTGATACAGCCCGACAGGATGCTCTCGATTGTGCATCTGTAAAAGTTTCTGAGTGTTTTCGGTGACAAGCCAAATTTATTCAGCCTCCTGAGGTTTAAGAGGCACTGTTGCGCCTTCTTCACCACGCTATCTGTGTGGGTGGACCAGTTTGTCTGTGATGTGTACGCCGAGGAACTTAAAACTTTCCACCTTCTCCACTACTGTCCCGGTGATGTGGATAGGGGGGTGCTCCCTCTGCTGTTTCCTGAAGTCCTCGATCATCTCCTTTGTTTTGTTGATGTTGAGTGTGAAGTTATTTTCCTAACACCACACTCCGAGGGCCCTCACCTCCTCCCTGTAGGCCGTCTCGTCGTTGTTGATAATCAAGCCTACCACTGTAGTGTCGTCTGCAAACTTGATGATTGAGTTGGAGGCGTGCATAGCCACGCAGTCATGGGTGAATAGGGAGTACAGGAGAGGGCTGAGAACGCACCCTTGTGGGGCCCCAGTGTTGAGGATCAGCAGGGTGGAAATGTTGTTTCCTACCCTCACCACCTGGGGGCGGCCCGTCAGAAAGTCCAGTTGCACAGGGCGGGGTCGAGACTCAGGGTCTCGAGCTTAATGACGAGTTTGGAGGGTTCTATGGTGTTAAATGCTGAGCTGTAATTGATGAACAGCATTCTTACAGGTATTCTTCTTGTCCAGATGGGTTAGGGCAGTGTGCAGTGTGATTGCGATTGCGTCGTCTGTGGACCTATTGGGGAGGTAAGCAAATTGGAGTGGGTCTAGGGTGTCAGGTAGGGTGGAGGTGATACGATCCTTGACTAGTCTCTCAATGCACATCATGATGACGGAAGTGAGTGCTACGGAGCGATAGTCGTTTAGCTCAGTTACCTTAGCTTTCTTGGGAACAGGAACAATGGTGGCCCTCTTGAAGCATGTGGGAACAGCAGACTGGGAAAGGGATTGATTGAATATGTCCGTAAACACACCAGCCAGCTATTCTGCGCATGCTCTGAGGACGCGGCTAGGGATGCCGTCTGGGCAGGCAGCCCTGCGAGGGTTAACACGTTTGATTGGCTCAAACACATTAAGAAGGAAAGAAATTCCACAAATTAACTTTTACCAAGGTGTTAATGTAAATGTATTCCAGGTACCTCATGAAGCTGGTTGAGAGAATGCCAAGAGTGTGCAAAACTGTCATCAAGGCAAAGGGTGGCTACTTTGAAGAAATATCATTTTTTTCATAGTTTGATGTCTTCACTATTATTCTACAATGTAGAAAATAGTAAAAATAAAGAAAAACCCTTGAATGAGTAGGTGTGTCCAAACTTTTGACAGGTATTATAGGTAAATTTGATATTTTTGTATTTCCTTTTCAGTAAGTTTGCTTACATTTCAAAACATGTGTTCACTTTGTCATTATGGGGTATTGTGTGTAGATGGGTGAGAGAAAAAATATATGTAATCCATTATAAATTCAGGCTTTAACACAACAAAATGTGGAATAAATCAAGGAGTATGAATACTTTCTGAAGGTACTGTAAATATGGGTAATGAGAGAAAAGAGGGGGCACTCAATGTTAGCCCGCAGGCTAATTGTGCTGGGGTATAGTAGTGCCTGTGGCGGTGTGTCAGAGACAGTGATCTGAAACAGGGCTCTATTAGCTCTATGATCAGCTCTGCTCCCAGCCAGAGGCTAACTACCTCGGTCAGACCCTTCATTAGCCTGGGTAATTACTGCAGGCTGCCAAGTACCTGGCACTGCCACGGCAGCACACGTTAAGTGTGTGTGGATGTCAAACCGATGTTCAGCATTCTCTGTGCGCCATTGTGTTAGTTTTGCCTGGTCCAAAAACTACCCTTAAGCCCTATACCCCATAAGCAGGTTGTGCTGCTGTGATCCTGTGTGGCCTGTTCTAGTACAGGTAGGTCTAGGCTGATCTAGTCTGGTCTATTCTAACGTGTCAATGTCATAGTGTATTGTGTTCTGGGCTGGTCTAGTCTGATGGGTTATTGTGTTATGGTCTATTTAGGGTCTTATCTAGTGTATTGTGGTCTGGTCTGGCACCATGTGGCGTGGAAGAGTGGCACAGGAAGTCTCCAGGGGCGTGATGACATTCCTGTAGCACGCACTTCCTGTCCTGGTGGCTCTATTGTTTCAGGGTTTAATGGCCCTGGTCAGGAAGTGAGCAGTGGAACCAAACCAACAAACCTAAGGAGACTAAAAGGGATCTCCCGGGTCGCCCTGGGCTCAGGAGACTTATAAGTATACAACTGGTGAGACTCCATCCTCATCCGGAACCCCTCCAAACAATGGCTCCACCAGTTGTTTGGTGCCACACTCAACTTCTAATGGCACCAAGATATATAACATTTGATGTAAGACAAGCTGTTGACACACTTGTTTTTGTTGTGAATGCTGTTATGAATGCTGACCCGATGTGCAACATGAGTGGATGGAAACAAACCAGGATGGCATCACGGCTAGAGGAGTGTAGAGCGGTACAAGGGGGCAAAGCCCAGGCCTGACCCCTGATCCCGGCACCAGGCGGAGCAAACACTGTGGCTTTACATACCTTTCATGCCTGATAAGTGCACAGTCACACACACTTCCACAATCATCTTCAGGCGGTCTGACACTTCCTCTGAACTTCCAACCTCAGAAGTGCTGATGATGTCTTGTTTTCACTGTGGACAGCCCAGCTGATACCATGACGACTGGGTGAGAGAGCAAGAGTGAGGCGGAGATAGTGAATAGAATGTCTGTCACACGTCACCACACCATCCTGTCTGATTTTCTTACCTTCACACAAGGTTAGCAGAAGGTGACATTGAGAGATAAGGGGGGTGTTAGAAGGAGAGGGAGGGTGATGAAAGGAAGGAATTAGAAAATGTCTTACTTTTTCCATTTCCTTCTCTCCCTCCACCTTCATTTATTTTTCTTAACTTAATTCAGAGTCCACAACCACAGAGTAGCGACAGGCTGATGGACCATTATTATATATTTACAAACTTTTTAAAATGTTTTATTTACTAACTTAACTGGCTGTTATCGAGTCACGGATGTATGTTCGCCGCTTTGAATTCTGTAGCCCTCTATACTCTGTCTCTCACAAACCCACACATCTTCTTCCTAGAAATTGGTGAGTGATAACATAATCAATCCCTCTGTGTCAGTGTAATCTCCCAAAACATTCCAGAGAAACAAAGACACTTGATTAAGTCTTTGAATTACTGTGATGTAGGACCTGTCAACTTCCTCCTGAACACACAGACAATTCCGCAGTCAAGTGACAGAGACAGCAGACATCCCTGGTTCTTGAATAAACCTTACATTATCTAGTTGCATTACAATTACAAATTGTGATGTGCAGACAGTGGAAGTGAATCCCAATTAATATTGTTATGCAGGATATTACTTAGAAACATTTCTGCTAGGCATACCTATTGGGATCTTTGGATGAAAGCAAGAAGACTAGTGTATGGGGACCCGAAGCTGGCAAATTAAATGAGAACGATGTAACAGTATGTACCAGTATGTCACTGTGTACTTCACTCCAAACGACCCCTCTATGTGTCCATGCAGTCACCAACCCACTGGGAAAAAACTGGTTGAATCAACGTTGTTTTCACATCATTTCAACAAACAACTTAAAAGTATTTTGGGAATGTTTGTCTTTTTTTCACCCAATTTTTCACCCAAATCCAATGACATGGTTCAAATTTTGGTTCATTTCTCGTTAGTTGACAATCCAATCAAATGTAAATCAAAATACTTTGAACAACGTTTGTTCCCAGTGACATATCTATAAGTGAACACTATTGAGATACTATACTTCTCTTAGACTGTGGCTACTATCAACCCATTAGTACTCAATTTCTGTTTTACTTCATTTGCCATCATAGCCACAGCCCACAAAACAAACCCAATCTGGCCTTAATGAAAGGTGGGATGAGATCAGCAATAGCCTCTTGTATCACAGCTTAGGCCTGCAGTGATCTGACCAGAAATATGGTATTGTTTATCTGATGACTCAAAAGACAATTTCACAAGCTTTAGATGGATATATACTGATACAAACACACAACACAAACAGGTTGGGGAGCCTTGGAAAATACCCCAGGGAGAAAAGAGCTGGTCAATTCAACAGTGGAACAGACTTTCAGATCAAAGATGAGATAGTACAAGAGGCCACACCAGAGGTTTGAATAAAAGGTACTTGGAACATTGAGTCCCACAGACTTTTGTTTTTATAATGATTTTGCTAATTTCTGTCTGTGGGGGATCATTTCCTCAGTTCACTATTTTCATGAATTGTGAGTGCTGAAAATTGTGGAAAGCAGGGTAAGCTTTCAAAATGTAAAATGCTCTTAGGCTAATTGAGATACAAGAATCTTTTGAATTTAGTCCTGTGCTATCTCTCTCTAAGAACAAATGTTGAAGGTTGTGTTATTTTTTATGACACATGAGGTTCTGACATCATGATTTTCCTCAGCAGGAGATGCACTCAAAGAGACTGTGTGCATGTGTGCATGTATGTATCAGTGTGTGTGTGTGTGTGTGTGTGTGTATGTGTCAGTGTGTGTTCATGCTAGACGCCCTGGTAGCTAATTGTCCCCACATGTGGTAAAGAAGTCTGTGGATTTGTCCGCAGCATGGAATTACCAGCCATGACTAAACTACAATTCAGTGTCTAGTTTAGAGCTGTGCTCTCTTATCTAAACACTCTTTGAAAAAAAGGGTTCCAAAAGGGTTCTTTGGCTGTCCCCATAGGATAACCTTTTCTTGGTTCCATATAGAAACTTTCTGGTTTCAAAAACATTCTACCTGGAACCAAAAGGGTTCTTCAAAGGGTTATTCTATGGGGACATCAGAAGAACCCTTTTAGGTTCTAGATAACACCTTTTTTATAAGAGTGTATATCCAACATCATACAGAAAACATCCAATTATACAATGTCTAAACTTTGTTAGATGTTAAACTAGGATAGGAGTGTGTTCAAAGCTGAACCATTACGGCAGAAGCAGCCTCCGTCCCTCCCAGGACTCCAGACTCCACTTGTGATGAACAGCAGGCCTAAACTCACCAAGATAACTCAATGTGTGTCTTGACTCGTCTGTGTGTATTCATGCAAACCAACAAATCTAAAACCAACCACAACCATCACCACCATCATCTCCCCCAGGCTCGAAGGCAAACTATAGGCCTACATGTCTGGCTCCCCTCCTTCTCCTTGCCTCTCCAGGATTCCAGAATATACATTTTTAACTAAAGCCAGATGGACGGGCCGAGGGGGCTGAGGGGGAGGAAAGGGAAAGGCAAGGCTGGGCATGGTCTTGTGGGTAGTTTAGTTCAGCATGACCACCTTCTGCCTCGGCAACCATAGCGACAGGAGGAAGTGAGCTAGAATAGAAGGACGCTCCAGGGTCTTGCATCACCCCTTTTGGGAAGTCCAAGCTATGGGGTGAAGGAGTCATGTCGATGGCAAGGGTGATGTCAACAACCCTCTTAACACTGTGTTAACAAGCTCAACTGCCAAAACTCTCTCGCTCATCAACACTTTCTACAAAGATCTGCCAACATGAAAGGTAATTGAAAAATCACCCCCTCCCTTTTGCAGGTAGTGTGGTGTTCTTGGAACTGTGTATAGACATTTCTTTATAGACAGTAAATCCCATTGGGATGAATTGAGTGCTCCTATCTTGTCAAGCAATTGGGTGCTTTACATTTCCTCAACTAATAACTAACAAGCCATGCGTTGCTTTTGGATACGCAGTGTATAGTTTTTCTACTCGCATACTGTACTCTCACTAACCTATAGAAGTTATGTAATCACTGGGCATGTGGGTGTGTGTAGTGAAAAGGAAAATAACTCAGCCTTTCTTTGATCGTCTTTGGAAGGGATTATCTTTACTGTATGGCTTTGACAGAAGATAGAGTTTCTCATCAATAAGATGAATGGGACTGATACTGAACCACCTGTGGAGCGACACTGTCCTTGATTAAAACAGCCCGTTCCAAAATATAACTGATTAGCATACCAAGGTGAGGGTGGGGGTGAGGAGAGCATAGAGAAGGGCAAGATGGAGGTGGGGCAGAGGGGGGGTGGCAAGGGGAGAGCTGTGTCCACATGGGTCCATCATTTAGTGATACATTTCACCTTTGCTCAAATATATTTTCTAATATCAAAGTCCAAATGAAAAGTCACTTTCACACTTTTTCTATGTCACCTCAGAAGCTTTAAATTCAGGTCAGGACTGTGTTGATAAACGCCCCATTCACATGATTCCATGGCTTTAAACTGATTGAAATTAAACAAGAACCAATCTGGTCTTTCATAATACCAGATATTGTGCAAAAAGGTTACGACATTGATAAATGTATTGTTGTGTTCTGTCCAACCATTTCAGCAAAGTAGATAAACAACTCAGACTTTGCCAAATGTTTTTGGCTGTTGCTCTTTTTTAGCGTAGTCAATTGGGTTGGTTGATAGAGATGGCAGACACACACACACACACACACACACACAATGTGGGGAAAATTACTACTCCAGATGTTAAAAACAGCTAAACAAACAGAGCTGCCCTGAAATAAACTGTGCTCCTTCCACACACAGCATTAATTTATTGATTAGTCTATGAAGGCCAACCTCCTCAGAGGAGAACTACTCCTACTGAAATGGCGTTCAATTAGTGACGTCACGCGCATTAAAACTTTGAAGTAGCTTTTGTGGAGCAATAGGTAAAAATGCTTCCTGGGTGACAGTTGTCGATGTGTTCATAAGATCCCTGGTTCGAGCCCAGGTTGAGATAAGGAGAGGGATGGAAGCAACACTGTTACACTACCATCACAGAGACAGAGCTTTGTTATTCCCAGAAACATAATTTCTGACAGGAAACAACATTAACAGGTTAATTTTAAGGAATTAATACCAAAATAATTGACAAGAAGTGCAGTCGACTGTGCAAATCCACTCATAAAATATGCATGACCAGTGGACTGGAGTAAATCCTTCACAATATTCAGCTCTTCCTTTCTGTATAAGATTCTCTCATAAAAACATATTGATAAATTATTATATTTATGGTTATAGTTATTGCATCTGATAAATGCTGTGCTCATTTGTTTCCTCTTGGGGGAAACAAATGGCGGATTTTCTGTTGTTGTTGTTGACAAAATCTTTTTAACATTTAAGAAAATGGCCCTTTATTATATTTCACACACCATGTACACCCACCCAGTCCACTGGGATTAGCTCTTCTACAAGTTATATGATGAGTTACCAACTTGAATTATTTAAACCCCTAAACTTGATCAATATTCAATACACCACCATCTCCATCCTGCTCCCTGCAGTGCAGCGGTGGTGGGTTGGTAAGGATCCTATTTTGAAAGGAGTTGGAACAGGGGGGTCAAAGTGCTCAATCAGCTAAAGGGCTTTCCGAGCACATTTGTAGTGTTCCTATAAAATCGTTTTATTTCTTGCCTAATTCTGTTTAGTGTTTCCCAAATGTATTTTTCTCCGTTTATTTTCCGTATTTTTAGGTTTTCACTCTCAAAATCAGTTTTTTTATTATACAAAAACAACAAAACTGGATGTTCTAAGTCAGGGATGGGCAACTTTGATAGGGGTGGGGGCCACAAAAAAATCTGAACTAATCATGAAGGGCCGCAGGTTGCTCACGGTTCTGCACACCCACATCCATGCGTAAGTATTGATAGCTGGCAGCTAAACTAATTTAGCAATCTAAAATAATTTTAGGTGGCATGGGCTAATTTGACTGACTATCAGTGACTGACAAAACAAGAGAAAAACTGCTGATCCACAACAATATTTAGAAATTGCACCTTGTATATTCTAGTATTTTAACCTCAACTAAGTTCCAAAAAATATATACTTTTTTTTGGGGGTTGATTCGATCGCCTTCAAATGCAGCTGAAAGTTGCCCATCCCTGTTCTAAAACCACAACAATGCTTAAACCACATCAGGAGACCACTTCTGAGGTCTGTGGAAAATCTAAGACATTTTCGGGTGTAGACACACACAAAGAGATATGAGAGACCACACTTTCAGTCTTTTTCTCCTGGATTACTGTTAAGGCCCCTGAAGCAACAATAAAACCAGTCCAAAACAATCCAAGCCATGTTCTTTTTCAGTAAAAGGGGCAATTGAGCGAAGCAACAGTTGATGAGACAATGAATGCACCCAAACAACAGACTGAGGTCCCTGCAGCACGCAAACAGTCTCTTGCGTCATTTCCTCATCATAATGGTGTGCATATTTATTTATTGGTCCCTGGGGATGGTGGCAGGGGGTGGTGAGGTGAGGGGACATATTGTGAAACGCTTCCTCTCTCTTGATGAGTGCTGAGGAAAAGGTCACATTACTGCTGGTGAGTGTGACAGATGTGTGTCTATGTGTTACGGTGGGCTGGAGGGGGGGTCTTGTTACATTATCTTTTCGCACCACACACAATTTTTTTTTTTGCACATTGAGCACTCCTGCCCCTCACTCTCTCCAACCATAGCGTGAGATGAGTGTTGGTGTTGTTGTGGTATTACTTGTCTCTGAGCTGTGAAAAGAGTTTCCACACTCGGAGAAAAGCAATGCATGAAATCTGAATATAAAGCAGGTTTGTGATCCTCAAACCATCTTCTGTTCTGAAACAAACTGACAACCACCACAACAACATGTAAATCAGCTGCTGATTGTGTGCTCTGACAGAACAGAGTTACAATCAGGAAGTATTTTTGTACTCTCATATAATGTGTAGACTAACCCAAATGTTCCACTTGCTACTTTATGACTTAGTCTTTTCTTCTTTGAGTCAGTCATATTTCCACTATAACTCTTCCATGGGTATTCTTCTAAATGGAGTTGTACAAATGGCTGCATCAAGCATAGGAGATTTGCTGATAAATATAGTGGGAGTTTAGTTCATTTTGATTCCTAACTGGGCCATGGCGGAGGTTATATTCAGGAAACGGCCTATTTACTCAGATATTAATTATATTTTACATCGGTCCCAATCGAATGAAATGTTGCATCCCCTATGATGGCTTTTTCCCAGGCAGATGTATGAGGAATAAAAAACATATGTCTACGAAGGTCTTGGGGTTAAAAATTTCCTGACTGTTAATGCCAAACAGACACTTTAAAGTGGCAATTAGTAGTTAAAACAATAAAGTCATCTCCGGTCCCTGTTTTGGTAAAAAGCTTAGGGATGGGGCTGGAGAAATGTGACTACTCTCAAATTCATAGACAGAGCTATGGACGCAAGGACTGACCATCCATGATATCAAAATAATAGATTGAAACATGTTTTGAGGCTATATAGTTTATATTTACTTTGTTTACATACACTGGAGTAAAACAGGCTTGTATTTTGGGTTCTGGTGGGGTACGTGTTATGAGAATTTTGTACTTTAAACGTATAAGTCATTTAGTCATCATTAAACATATGAATCATATGAATTCATTCATAACAATCCACCCTTTGACTAAATATTATATTCATCACACATCTATTTTGATTAGAATTATCAATTACACCCAAAATCAACCACACAAAACCAATATATGTATTTACATCTCATCGACATCAATTAATGTTCTAGGCCTATATCCAATCATAACTCTTCTAGTTAGGATTTTCGTTATGATCTTCATGAAAAGAAACAGCATAAAAATTTCAGAATAGTCTAATCTAAAAATAAAAAAATTGTCTCATCAAACATGGGCTCCTCATGAGTAAAGGATCCGGAGCCATCTACTAAGTCAGGAGGCATGTATTCATCATTCCATTGTTCAGAGCTCGGAATTGGTCCGTATCTCACCATCTGTTGTGTCATTGATTTCTCCAGAGTCCTGGAAATGAGGCCTCTCACACATGGAATCCAGCAACACCCACACAAAACCAACACAGTCATACAGGTGAAAGTTGCCCACAACACAGTGATCATTACATTTTGCCATTGTCCAAACATATTGTCAAACCAACTCGTCAGAGAAGTATCTATCCCAGAGTTCTCCGCTAATTCGTGAGCTAGTGTGGTTAAACCAGCCAGGGCCTTGGTCACTGATCCGTCTGGAGCTGTGTTATTTGGGATGAAGGTACAGCACATTATTCCCCCACCATTCTGCAGACGCCACCCTTTCAGCCAATAACATATCTAGAGCCAACCTATTTTGCCAGGTCATGAGGGAAGTGGCGGATAATTGTTCAGAGATTCCCATCACTGCATCTCTAGTCTTATTCACAAATCCTTGTTGATTATAATACATATAATTGATCCAATCAACATTTTTATTTATCGTTACCCACCAGAAGAACGCAGTGATAAAACCGTCCCCAATCTGATTCATAGCTTTGTATTCGTCTGGAACTTCTCTGGCGATGCCTATGGCATCCATCCAAATAGAATTGCCTTCATTAGAACCTAGATTTCTCCTTTTTCTAGTTATCCCGTCCAGAACTGGCTTCTGATGTCTAATCCTAACTGGTTGGACCAATAATACCGGAACACAAGTGCCCCTCCACCCTTTAGGTAATGCCTGTCTTAGGCCTCCTTTATTGGTACCAGCCCACCACACATCAGTTATAGGAGCTGTGAGGTTGAGAATTTTCTCCTATACTTCTGAACCCAAATCAGTCACATTAACAACAGACTTACATCTATTGAGATCCACTACAAGACCTGGGTCTTTCGTGAAGTTGGTCTCTACCAACTGGATTAGTGAACAGGAAGAATCGTGTCCATAATCATCAGCGTAAGCCCAATACTTTCATCCCGTGTCTATTTCTGTGACTCTTTGGAGGGTTACTACTACATCTACTCTACAGTCATTAATATCCAAACTTTGTTTAAAACCACATTGGGATCACATTCCGTTCACATACCCCGGTCCCCAAGTATGTTTAATTACCTAGGCCAGGAACAAGATGAAGTGGGTCCCAAACAGAAGTATAAAGGTATCACAAAGTCCTGAATAATCTTATATAATTTATTATGCACCCATATACTCTATTAGGGAAATGTTTATACCTTAAATCTCACATCATCACCTATTTGGACTCCTTTTTTATATCCTCCTTATTCATGAGGGGTCGGGTATTATATAACTTGTCTTTTACTTCTTAAACATGTCAGCGACATCATATAATTTGTACCGGAGGTGGTGAATCAGGATGTATAAAAAAGATCATCAAAACTATGATACAGCTCAAGGTTCCCCATATTCCCAAAAACCGCCAACCCTCTCCTGCCCTTAGCAAGTCTGCTAGGTACCACCCCATACTCACACCTCTAGGGAACACACTACAGTGATGATAGGTCGGGGTAGGAAATCTTTGTTAACTTCTTAAGGAGCAGCAAGGTGCGCTGGGGCGCTAGCGCCCCACTCCCGACACTACCAGGTGAAATGCAAGGCACCAAATTCAAAATCCAAAAGTTGAATTATTAAACATGCATCAATATACAAGTGTTTCATAGTCATCAAAAGCTCTGCTTCTTGGCAATATCACAGCAGGTTTCAAAAAGGCTTTACGGCGAAAGCACCACATTTGATTGTTTGAGGGTAGCACCTAACATATTTTTCCCATTACCATAATTTCATAAGCCTCCACGGTTCACAGAAAACACATTTCACAGCGAAAACAAATCAATTACCTTTTGAAGAACTTCTGCTGAGGGCTTCCAAAGTGTCCAACGAAGACAATCCATGGTTCTTTTGTTAGAAAAAGTTATGTATTATATCCATAAATCTCAGTTTGGTTGGCGCGTTATAATCAGAAAAAACAGCGTTGACTCTTCCATTGAAACGTGAAGAGAACTCGTTCAACTTATACCTATAAACTTGTCCAAGAACAATCAAACATCATTGTAAATGTATCCTAAGGAACACTTTTCTGTATAAATATCATAATATTTAAGAAAGGAAAAAACAAAAGAACGTGCCTGCCGGAAGCGTGCATTCACTTGTAAAGGACATCTCTGGGGGCACTTCCTTATTCCTCTTCTTCTCTGCTCTAAAAGAATCAGAACACGTTCTCGAGACTGTTGACATCCAGAGGAAGCGATAGGTACTGCATTCATATGCCCTTATAAGGGCATTTTCATAAGGGAGGGGTTCCAAATGAGGCAATGTGTCAAAACCACTTTTTCCAGGACAGAAATTCCTCGGGGTTTCGCCTGCCATATCCGTTCTGTTTTACTCACAGACAAAATGTTAACACTTTTAGAAAGTTCTGAGTGTTTCCTATCCAATGGTACTAAATATGTGCATATCCTATTTTCTGGGCCTGAATGGGAGGCATTTTACTTTGGGCACGCCAGGGTCTCCAAAACGGTCACCTCGTGCGCTGCTCCCTAAGAAGTTAACAGAAGCGACCCCCAGACCCTATCGGTCCAGTTCTGCTCTCTAACTATGCGTGTGTTCCACGGTGTTTGTATGTGTTCCTACCTTTTTGCAGTGGGTAACGTGGACCCAGGTTGCTCTTTCTGCTATTCTAATGGCAAAGGCTGTGACCAACATAACCTGGTAGGGACCTTCCCAATGGGGCTGCTCCCAGTCTTTCCTTTTCAACGATTGAATCCACACCCAGTCATCTGGTTGGATTGAGTGAATCACCTTTTTCTGTAATTCACCTGTAGAACACAAAATCTTTGACATACAGGTGTGGTTAGCAAACATCTTCTCATGTGATCTGCTACTGAATCTTCAACCTCTATGTCTGCCTGTTCTGGTCTACCTAACTCTGTGTTTCTTTCCTAACCTACTTTTAATCGTACCATTCATGCATTCTATAATATAATAATAATTAAACACTTTCTTTCTGTTGCTCCTGGTGAGCTCTATAAAATCAATTTCCAACAAAAGAAATTATTAAGTAATTTGTGTTGTCTAACAATCTCTACCATATCTAACAATCTCTATAATATCTAACAATCATCTCTACCATATTCCTCCTGTTGATACAAGGCTCTGCCCCTGTATCAAACTACTGCATATCTCAAACAAAAAAAAACGCTGGCTTTACTTGGGCAAAATTGGTAAATTACCTTTATGCCAAATTCCTTCCTTACTAACTGCTCCTATCTGCTCCCACTTATTTGTCTCTGACACTGGTGCCCTATCTTGGCTATCTTTTAGCGGAGTAGAATCTTTGTTCACTTCCTCTTTCAAGTGTGAGTGTGTGTGGCAATGGTGTAAGACTAGCCATCTTCGCTTCCTCATCTGCCTTCATGTCTTCATTGCAGATACTTTGTCTGGTAGGAGAACTGCTTCTAATAAATTTAGAATTAGCTGTACATACATTATAGGTTTACCCAAAGTAGTTACCATCCCCCTATTTCTCCATTAAGCTGCGAAATCATGAACTGTATTGAATGCATAAGCGCTATCTGTATAAATGGTAACCCTTTTCCCTTTACCCAACGTACATGCCCGGGTGAAAGCCACTATTTCTGCCTGTTGAGCTGAATAGTTTCTACGTAAGGATTTAGCTTCTAAAACATCCTTCTCCATCACCACAGCATAACCTGTAGCATTAGTACCATCTTGATTGCTTTCTAACTTCCCCATCTGGTAAAGTCCAATCTGCCAAATCAGTCCTATGCAACACAACTTTCTCAGTTACACAATCATGTGGACTCCTATCCGTAGTTATTAGAATGAGGGTGGAGGGGTTCAGAGTAATACATCTCTCAATAACTGTCGCCATGAACCCCTCCCTACAGTCCACAGTCTGAGTAAACGGACGGTTATATCTAGGGAATACTAAAACCATATCTGATACCAACAGCTGTTTAATCTTAACGAATTGCCCTTCAGCCTTAACGATCAATTCAGTTTTACCTTTGGCTGTCATAGCCCTACCATTGATCAGATCACTCAATTTACCAGTATATAAAGCAAAATGTGGGACCCACGCCCTGCACCCAAGAAACTCATCATTTGTTTCTTAGTCAAAGGTTTTGGCGCCTCCAGGATGGCCTGCTTCCTTGTTAAATTTAGGGTGCGGCCTTCCTGAGTGAGGGTGTATCCTAGATAGATAACTTCCATAACTGTTACAATTTCCTTTTACTTACTTTATGGCCCTGCTCTGCCATATATGTCAATAACTGCAATGTACCTGTTTTGCATCCTTCACAAGTAGTAAACATATTTTAAATTTCCTTAGGAGATAACAATAATCTCCTAAAGTAATAGTACAATTTGGATAGAGAATGGTGTTTCTCACAAATGTTAAAATGAAATTCTCCTGACTTTTTAATTCGTAATGAAGTTGATCATTCTTCATTAGGAATTGTTTTAAAATTCAGGGCTTTTCAAAACATTTCTATACAAATGAAATCCCACACCTCAGTGAGACCTCCGCAATCACATTGATTGTCTGTGTATGTTTAGGTGTGTGTGTTAAACCATATGTTGAAATCAAACAGAAATGTCCATGCCCTTCCATGCCCCAGTTAGACATTGCCATGCCCCCTACACCCATTCACATCACACACACACACATATGGTTGGTCTCTCACTGCCATAATCATGTACAAATACTCTGTTATCGTTAATAGACCAATTTCCAATCAGCACATTTGATAGCTATTATACTGTAGATTATTTCTGTTAGCCATTACTAAATATAATACTTTTTGCTGTCGCAAATGTAGTCAATTTTCAGATGAAGGACTTAGTTATATTTGAGCTAACTGAAATACCTCACATTCAGTATTTAGCTCGTTCTCCTCTCCTGTCTGTCCTAGTCACGACTCATCTTCCTCCTCTGAGTCAGGTTTTGGGCGCTTCTCTCTCTTTTCCTATGGTTTGTTTTTGCAATCGCGGTAATCATGTCCCTTTTTCTCACAATGATAGCAGGGGGCTGCGCACTCCCTCGCAAAGTGCCCTGTCTTCTGACAATTAAAACACTTCCTCTTTCCTTTCTCACCTACACCGGTGGAACCTTTGTTCCAGGAATTCTCTCCCTTTCCTGCCTGTGTCGGGAGCTCCGAGAGAACTGGCAGTCTGATCTGTACTATCCATGTCTGACTTGGTTCTACCTTCTTATTGACTTCCTTTTTATATTTTATTCCCTCCACTCTTTTTCGGGCTTCAGAGAGCCATACCCTAGCTGTATCAAGACCTTCCACTTGCTGTCTTCCTACTCTATCTCCACATACCTTGTGGATCTGTTTTATCATGGTCTCTAATTTGTCTACGTCTAAACGGCCCTCAAATCCATACCTCTTTCTCAATCTTGGGCCGTAATATATATTTATTTTATCCTTAGACTCCATATATCTCTCATCTCCTGTAAGTTCGGGAACCTCTTCTGAGGATTTACTGTCCATTGTTAATAAAACTTATCTCTATGTGTCTCACCCTTGATGTAAATGACACAACTCCCTATGTATGTGCTCGCAATCTATGTGTATCTCCTTGACCTATGTATATCTATATTAGGTCTCCATGGTCTATGTGTGTGCTTCCTAATGTTATCCAATTACTCTAGTTATGTCCTAAGTGTATTCTCACACTCTATGTATATGTATTAATCATGTGTGTTTCTCCTTTCTGGAAACTTTATCTATAGAGGTGACTTTCAATTGGACATTAGATCTCACCCTTAACTATAAGCTATTTTCCTGGGGTCATAAAGCCCTAGTTAACCGCCTATTTTTCTGTTGTTTCTTTGGACTCCGTTGACGTTAATATCTTCTATCTCCCACCGCTATATTTAGGCTTCCCTCTCCTCCTTTTTTGGACTTTAATAACCCGTGTGGCCATCAAGGCCGGATCGATTAAGTTCCTGCGTTAATAACCCATGTGGCCACCAAGGCCGGATCTATTAAGCATACTGTGTTAATAACCCGTGTGGACAACAAGTCCGGATCTATTAAGCTAGTTTTATTTATGGCAGCGCCTTACCTCAGGTCATTTCGGACCTGATAACGTTGGATAGATCGTTTAAAGTTAACTTACTGGTGAATCTGATTAGAATGACCAAGCTCCTATTATTGCTAAATTCTAAGCATTTTAGAACATCAATTCAAAGATATCTTAAATCATTCCCCCCAAATCCGTGAATAAAGACTTACTGACCTGTCTTGTAGACTGGGAAAAGCAATGTCGGTTGGATCTCGTCACCGTCTCTGTCGTTCTTAGATATACACCGGCCTGCAATAGTTCCCCAATGTCAGGGGGCAGGTCTTTGATCTTACGGATGCGATCATCCGCCCGTGCACGGTATTTCGGTGTTTTATCTTTTGGATGACAGAAATAGGTATTGAGATCCGGCTCCAAGGACCAAATTGTTATGAGAATTTTGTACTCAATGTTCATAAGCTGAACTTCAATTAAACAACTCCGTCTGTAACCCAGAATTTATAAGATACTGGTTCAAATGAGACAGACAGAGGCCCAGTCTACAATAGTCAAATGTCAAAGGTTTATTCAGGAGAGCTCTAGATGATACAAACATTTGTTTATATAGTCACACATAGCGTCATAAATGTCCACACACATAGCGTCACATATGTCCCTCCTCGTCTACTCCAAAACACACATTTCTTATCTTGTCCTGCAACATGTTTCACAATCTTATTGCAAACCCAACGGTTTTCCCCTCCCTGGGTGGAGAGACCTTCTTCCTGTTATCAGTTTCACAGTGATCACAAGTTGTCTGTCCATAGTTCCTACTTTCCTATGCACACACATTCAAGCTATTTATAAAAGTACTGTTAGTCTACATTACTTTAAATGTATAAATCATTTAGTCATCATTAAACATATGAATCATATGAATTCACTCATAACAGTACGGCAGTTGGACTAAGCTCAGGAGGCAGTTATAAGTTATATTCTTCCAAGAATCAATAAGTAGATATAATTAATTTATAAGTCAAAACATATAAATTGCCCCTTTAACCTAAATACATAAAACAACTCATAAGGTCTGCGCACACAGGTCAACTGCACTCCATCAAAATGCATGGCTTTACAATCAGCTCTGGTCCCATGCCCTTTTTCAAATTAGTGTGGCCATTCTACCAGATCTCAGTCAGACAACCTTAACTAAGAGCCCTAATAAATCACACCCTGTTGCCTGTGAATTTGGAATAAGCCAAAGACAACAGTCTTCTGGCGCTCCATAAAGTACACATTTGGATCCATGTAACCAAAACAACAAAGTTCACAGTGTGAAAACAAAAAGAAACATGGTAAGTCACAAATGCCTTCTTGTTGAACAGAAATACTAATATTTCATATTTTTTCCAGGACATGGATTACCAGTTTTGTTTGAACAAATCCCTAATTTGACCAAGTCCATAATTTGCTCACCTCTGGTTAAATATGATGAACTGCTGAACAACAAAAAGCAAAGGGTCAGGGTAATTAGCCCAATGACGGAGTCTGTTTAGCAGGAAATACCTACAGATCTGATATGTTGACTGCAGCTCCCCTATAAGGGTGCAGGGCTCTTGACCTCTGTTAATAAATATCTTCTCTGGAGATGTTTTTATACCCGTGTGGGAAAGGGAGAGGGAAGCTCATAGGGAACCAATCGAGAGGCTTATCTATCTATTTGTTGACTCACTTGACTTTGCAAAGAAAGTGATAGATTGGAGTAGCAATGAATTATATTTGCTTTGTACTCACTGTGCCCATTTCCTTAATTTTTTTAAATAAATCGAAGGAAAAAAATTGAGGAGGTCCATAAAACTGCTGTATCATCTAATGACGCCGATCTTATTATCTCTGTCTGTCCTGGGGACAGGCCATTTGCAGCAGTGAGTTGTCTGATCTGCACAGCATCGATTGAGCTCATAATTCTTGCTCAGGCTGCCGGTGTGTCCATGCCCTGCAGCAAGGATCAAAAGCTAATATCCACGCTTAACAAGCCATGCTGCTACGAATCATTCAGAGGGCAGGAGCCAACAAATATCATAGGTAATAAGTGAGACACACATAATCATGAATGTGAAAACAAGCACATACAGTTTAGCTATTTTTGTACAGCTGTGTCAACAAATTCAAAGAAATCTATGTCATGAGGGCTTCAGCTGAATAAATAACATGCTCCAAGAAGGTTATTTTTAGGCTGTTCTTATGGTGACAAGCCTAACCATAATGAAATAAGTTCCACTGTGCCAACCCACTGAACATTAACGGTTTTGCTCTCACAAAATGTAGAATACAAAGCTGTGAATAAAGTGTAGTGAATATAGGGGACTCACCTCGGCCATCTTGCTTGATGTTGTGGAGCAATTCAGAGTAGTTGACTGGTCCAGTGTTTTCCTCAAACACCAGGTCCACCGAGGTGATGTTGTTCAAGTGCAGCTCTGTGTAGAGGCCCTCCACAGCAAAGTAGCACGGCCGGTCGTCCTTCTTGTTGTCACTGAACATGAGCAGCACCTGCTCCTTCCACTCAAAGTGTTTGCAGATATGGAGGCCGAACTTGCCCAGCTTCTTGTGCGTGGGGCCCGTGTTGGTGATGGACGGGTACATGTTGATGCCGTTGAAGCCCACGGCTGGGGCGCCTGCCGTTATCATGGGGATGTCCCAGTGGGTGGTGAAGAGGCCCACTGGGGAGGAGGTGTAGTCACAGCCCGGCCCAATGAAAGCCCAGGGGTCATGGGCGAACTTGAGGTCAACAGCCATGAGAGGGGCGATGGACTCAGAGCAGATGCCCTCTTCGTTCTCGCTGTTCTCAAACACGTAACCCAGGTGGTGGCCACGGAGGAGCGCTGGATCAGCGTTGATGGTGTTGATGGCTCGGTCCAGAGCCGGACCCACACGGGGCCAGGCCCAGGGGTATGCAGTGTTTCTCTGTGGTAGGATGATGGCCAGCGTGATGTTCCGGTGCTGCCGATGGTCCCGGTGCTCTCTGGGGTGTCGGTGTGAATCACGGTGCCGGGAGGACTTGCCAGACTGGACCCACTGGAGACAGGCACCCAGCAGCAGAAGAAGAACCAGCAACAGTTTCTCTCCCTCCATCCTCATCCTGCTAAATAATGTCCTTGTGAATTATTTATCCTGTTGAGCTAAAGAGGGAGACATTTGTACACACACATAGACACACGAAAGGCTCAGTTAGGAGTCTCTTCATGTCTGTACAACTCAGTTGAAAGAGCTGTTTTACTTCGTCACAACTGAATTCCCGCAAACTATTTTTCTTCATGTCACGTTTGAGTGGCCTTTGCACTACCATGTTATAGAACATCTGTGAGAGAGTGACTCCCTTATACCAGACTGGAGTTACTGAGTTACTGGGTAGTTCTGTCCCCTCAAATCAGATTTATACTCAGGAGTTGAGAATATAAACGGAATAATTAACCATGCATCAAAGAATGTCAACATGTGTGACAAAATACATGTCACAGCTTCCTTTAGTAAGTTATAGTGAAGGTGAACTTACTTAGACAACTACATGGTTGTTAATTGCCTCTATCAAACTGGTAGACCATTAAGTTTGCACCTGACAGGATATGCATTGATTTAACTGTTTAACTGCACTCGTTGAGATTTGTTTAGCATCAAAGCCTGGTACACCACCAAATATCTAAACAATTTAGCAATAATTGAAGATGCCTTGCATGCCATTTTCACATGCGTGTAGGCTAGATAGAACAGTGTTCAATCAGAGTGCAATTACTTTGATTCATTTGAAGCTATAGGCTACATCTTGTTTATAAAGTATTTTATCAAAAACAAAAACAATTGAGTAATAGGGGCTTAGGGTTATGATAAACTGATGTCTGAAATCAGATAAAGGTTTTTATACTAGATAACAAATATTTAAAACATCTAAATGTATACATAACAAAACCTTAAAACGTTGTAAGGACGGTATGCCTGGTTTTGTAAAGCTATTAACCTTATATTAGGCCTAGATATTTGTTCTCACATCATAGCCTACACTCAAAAAGTCATTAAGGAAACGTGGTGCACTGTCTGGCTGTAGCCGATATAATGTAACATTGATTAAAATGTGTTGCAGCTACAAAAACATATTTGACATTTGCCTAAATACAATACAATTACCTTAAATAGAGTTTTCTCCCTCCATGTCAAGCTCTGGTTTATGCCGACGTCTTGGCATGTGTGACTGTCAGTGACTAAGGTGAAATATCAGCTGGGAGGCTCGAGCTGTGTGTGGGCAGAGGTGCTGATGGGCAAGCGAAACCCGCGAAAAGGCAACGCGTGGTTTGAAAGCGGGGGATATCGACCAAAAAACGTCAATTAAGTTTTTCCTTTTAGTTGCGCACAAAGAAACCAGAAAGAAAATATGGGAGAATCAACAGAATGAATGCACAGCCACAGTCAGTCATTTGAGAGGTACTAGCTCCCACCTCTTATTACCAAAGAAAACAGACTGGACAAAGTTGACGTTGGCTTTCCCGATTCAATTATTTTAGGCTAGGCAAAGACAGTCCTTGGTTATTTGCGGTGTCAGACAAAGTAGCCTATCTCTGCAGAAAAAGGTGCCTGTTGCTTCATAGTTGTAGCATGAATTTGCCTGAATTAGAAAATAGTCCAGTGAAAGGCTAGCAAAGTACCAGCACTGCTCAGCACCTTTAGCTCTGTTGCAGGTCCCCAACTCAGGGAAGCTGATTCTAGGCCTGCGTGGGTTAGTTGTTGAACTCCAGGGTCAGGAAATCCCACGGCATCAGGTAGAGAAAACGAGATTACAACAGTAGTGTGCGGTCACACACCAGGAAAATCCTCTACAGCCACAGGTCAAAGAAACACGCGCACACACTCTCTGCCTTCGTCCGGTCTGAGGGTGTGTCCGGCTCCTCACACAGCTGTAGATCCCTGTGTTTGTGACCCCCTGTTGTTTGTGTGTGTATGTCTGGTTTCATGCCAGTATTCCTTGTACTCTGTCTGTCTATTTCAGTGCTGCGCTGGCTAGCCTGAGGCAGCCTTGGCCAGTCTGAGTAGAGACTGACTGACTGTGCATGTATGAAAGTGTGTGTGTTCATCTCGTGGCGGCGTCTTACTCAGGCACAGGGGTAGGCTTTCGTTTCCACTGGAGCGGGAGGGAGGAGAGAGAGAATGCGAGAGAGGAGGAGTGGATCTATTATACAAATATTTATTGTCAAGCAATTAGCACAGTGGTAAATAATTCTACGACAGAGGATATGTATTGTAAAGCATGTCCAACAGTCTATGTTGAGAGAAATTATACCAGTTGTTGAGTGCATGCATCTTTCTCATAAAATATCGGGGGTTGAACATGTATATCAGGTTACACACACAGTACGTTTACATGCACAGTAATAATTCTATATTAAACTGATTATGGCAGTAGGCAGATTATGCAATAGTCAAGTAAACACCTTACTCTGTTTATCTTAAACGGCGTAAAGTCAAAATCGAAGTAAGCATACGCCAATTAAAACACCAGCAATCTTTTAAATTATGTAGGCCTACCGGCGTTCCAGCTGTGTATTTGATCTGCTGATGTGCTAGCACTAGCTGAGAGAGCCTCCCTCTTTGAAGTGAGTTCCGAACAACTGAATGTATGCGTTTAGTAGTTTTCACAAACAAACGTTATATGTCCGAACTCAGATTCAAATATGCTTCGCAAAAATAACAGTCGCTGTGGTAGAACGTTTATTTTGATTTGACGATTTTCTGCATTTATCAGAGTGCAATCAAGTAGCCTGATTTCAGATGTGCCCATGTAAACAGGATTATTAGGGAAAATCGTTCTTCTTGCAAAGCATACACAGTTGAAGTCGGAAGTCTACATACACTTATGTTGGAGTCATTAAAACTCAACCACTCCACAAATGTCTTCTTAACATACTATAGTTTGGGAAATTCGGTTAAGACATCTACTTTGTGCATGACACAAGTAATTTTTACAACAATTGTTTACAGACAGATTATTTCACTTATAATTCACTGTATCACAATTCCAGTGGGTCAGAAGTTTACATACACTAAATTGACTGTGCCTTTAAACAGCTTGTAAAATTCCAGATAATGATGCCATGGCTTTAGAAGCTTCTGATAGGCTAATTTACATCATTTGAGTCAATTAGAGGTGTACCTGTGGATGTATTTCAAGGCCTACCTTCAAACTCAGTCCCTCTTTGCTTGACATGATGGGAAAATCAAAAGAAATCAGCCAAGACCTCTGAAAAAAAAAGCCAAGACGCCACTGCTCCAAAACCGCCATAAAAAAGCCAGACAAAGAAAAGCTATAATGACCATCCTTATGTTTGGAGGAAAAAGGGGGAGGCTTGCAAGCCAAAGAACACCATCTCAACCGCGAAGCACGGGGGGTGGCAGCATCATGTTGTGGGGGTGCTTTGCTGCAGGAGGGTCTGGTGCACTTCACAAAATAGACGGCATCGTGAGGAAGGAGAAATATGTGGATATATTGAAGCAACATCTCAAGACATCAGTCAGGAAGTTAAAGCTTGGTCGCAAATGGGTCTTCCAAATGGACAATGACCCCAAGCATACTTCCAAAGTTGTGGCAAAATGGCTTAAGGACAACAAAGTCAAGGTATTGGAGTGGCCATCACAAAGCCCTGACCTCAATCCTATAGAAAATTTGTGGGCAGAACTGAAAAAGCATGTGCGAGCATGGAGGCTTACAAACCTGACTCAGTTACACCAGCTCTGTCAGGAGGAATGGGCCAAAATTCACCCAACTTATTGTGGGAAGCTTGTGGAAGGCTACCCAAAAGTAGTTAAACAATTTTAAAGGCAATGCTACCAAATACTAATTGATTGTATGTAAACTTCTGACCCACAGGGAATGTGATGAAAGAAATAAAAGCTGAAATAAATCATTCTCTCTACTATTATTCTGACATTTCACATTGTTAAAATAAACTGGTGATCCTAACTGACCTAAAACAGGGAATTTTTACTAGGATTAAATGTCAGGAATTGTAAAAAACTGAGTTTAAATGTATTTGGCTAAGGTGTATGTAAACTTCCGACTTCAACTGTAGGTTAACTAACCTAACGTTTTAATCAAATTATTATATTAATCTGACTATCCACAATAATGTCATTATTGTGTGCAGGTAACCATACTCAGGAAGTGAGCGAATATATTTTCTGAGAGCAACTGTTTGTAACATGTGAAGGCCATGATCAGGGCCACCAGACTACTGCATTTGGGGCCACGGGGCAACGACCTCCAGGGGCCCACTGAGGGGGTCAGGAAATCAGCTAACTTCCTGCATTTCAAAACATATTGCCATGGTGCAATTCTACACTGTTGCCACAGGGCAGGGGGAAAATGTGCTGTTTCACAGCTCATCTCATGCTTTCCAAAACATTTTGCCATGAGGCTGAGACAAAATGTTGCAGTTTTAAAGCTAATTTCCTGCAATGCTACACATCTTTCTATCATATGCTCTCTGGGGGCCCCTGACCCTGGAGGCTGGGGCTGGGGTACGCACTCTGAATCCCCGTTTGGTAAAAAAATAAAAATAAATCTAAAACAAAATGCACACAGGAGGAACTCAAAATCCCAAAACACCTCACGGCCATCTAAAAAACATTTAAATTAAGTGCTTAATAAAATAGAGTAGTATTATACAGCACATACAGAACTCACATTTAATTCATTCATTCTGAGCAGCACATCTGTCCAGTGAGGAGACATCAGTTGAACGGTTTTAATTTAGGCAGTATTTTAGTCCCTGATCTCTGGAGGCATGAGACCGCAGGCACAAGCTGTGCTGTATGAGTGCCAAATCTCTTAGTGGTCAAACTGCCACTGAGCTGATTCCCTCACCGCGGTATCATTACAGCTATTAGATATAAAACGGAAACATTGTCTCTCAGCCTCAGGTAGCCTAGCGGTTAAGAGCGTTGGGCCAGTCGCTGGTTCCAATCCCCCGAGCCGGCAAGGTGGGAAAATCTGCTGTTCTGCCCTTGAGCAAGGCAGTTAACAACTGCTCCCTGGGTGCCGATGACGTGGATGTCGATTAAGGAAGCCCCTTGCACCACTCTGATTCAGAGGGGTTGGGTTAAATGCAGAAGACAGATGCATTCAGTTGTGCAACTGACTACCTATCCCCCCTTTCCCTATTTTGTGCATGTCAAGTCATAACTCTCACTCATGTAAAATGTATGATTGTCATAACTTTTCAAAAATATTTTCCACCCATCTTCATTGTGTCAAGACAAAAGCGTTGCTTGGTGACTGACTGACAACCTACTGCCATTTCTTCATCATCAGGCATATGTAATAGCAGAGAGACATTTCTTGAGACCTGGCGTTGGCAGATTATAACAGTTATTGCCTTCCGATATTCGATTTAAAATAAAGCTAGGACCCCGTACATTATAAGCAAGCTGTGTAGGTGAGTGAAAAATGCATTCTGTACATTTCCATATGAAAGCTATGAACATTGCGGCCGCTCTAATCCTTCCTCTGTTCCCTGAAGAGCTGTAGAATCCTGCAGTATTTTCCTCATTCCAATGTCTTCCTTCCCCCTCACATTTTTGTGTTATTCTTTCTCTAGGTCTTATCTTTCCTCTCTTCTATGCCCTCTTACCCAACAGCAGTTTACAGATCAATGAACTCAACAAATCTCTTTGAAAAATAAACAAATAATTATAGGAGAAAAACAAGAAAGGGAGACGCCCCAAGTAAATCACATTTGCCAATGAACTGGCTTTCAACCAAGAGGTTTATCTCCCTTGCGGCCAAGATGAAACCAGTGCTGTTGTCACGACTTCAGCTGAAGTTGGTCCCTCTCCTTTTTCGGGCGTCTACCGTCGGTCGACGTCACCGGAGTTCTAGCCACCACCGATCCATTTCTCAGTTTCTGTTTGTCTTGTCATCATTCACACCCGGTCATCATTACCCTAATTACAGTGGGGCAAAAAAGTATTTAGTCAGCCACCAATTGTGCAAGTTCTCCAACTTAAAAAGATGAGAGAGGCCTGTAATTTTCATCATAGGTACACTTCAACTATGACAGACGAAATGAGAAAAAGAAATCCAGAAAATCACATTGTAGGATTTTTAATTTATTTATTTGCAAATTATGGTGGAAAATAAGTATTTGGTCAATAACAAAAGTTTATCTCAATACTTTATTATATACCCTTTGTTGGCAATGACAGAGGTCAAACGTTTTCTGTAAGTCTTCACAAGGTTTTCACACACTGTTGCTGGTATTTTGGCCCATTCCTCCATGCAGATCTCCTCTAGAGCAGTGATGTTTTGGGGCTGTCGCTGGGCAACACAGACTTTCAACTCCCTCCAAAGATTTTCTATGGGGTTGAGATCTGGAGACTGGCTAGGCCACTCCAGGACCTTGAAATGCTTCTTACGAAGCCACTCCTTCGTTGCCCAGGCGGTGTGTTTGGGATCATTGTCATGCTGAAAGACCCAGCCACGTTTCATCTTCAATGCCCTTGCTGATGGAAGGAGGTTTTCACTCAAAATCTCACGATACATGGCCCCATTCATTCTTTCCTTTACACGGATCAGTCGTCCTGGTCCCTTTGCAGAAAAACAGCCCCAAAGCATGATGTTTCCACCCCCATGCTTCACAGTAGGTATGGTGTTCTTTGGATGCAACTCAGCATTCTTTGTCCTCCAAACACGACGAGTTGAGTTTTTACCAAAAAGTTCTATTTTGGTTTCATCTGACCATATGACATTCTCCCAATCCTCATCTGGATCATCCAAATGCTCTCTAGCAAACTTCAGACGGGCCTGAACATGTACTGGCTTAAGCAGGGGGACACGTCTGGCACTGCAGGATTTGAGTCCCTGGCGGCGTAGTGTGTTACTGATGGTAGGCTTTGTTACTTTGGTCCCAGCTCTCTGCAGGTCATTCACTAGGTCCCCGTGTGGTTCTGGGATTTTTGCTCACCGTTCTTGTGATCATTTTGACCCCACGGGTGAGATCTTGCGTGGAGCCCCAGATCGAGGAAGATTATCAGTGGTCTTGTATGTCTTCCATTTCCTAATAATTGCTCCCACAGTTGATTTCTTCAAACCAAGCTGCTTACCTATTGCAGATTCAGTCTTCCCAACCTGGTGCAGGTCTACAATTTTGTTTCTGGTGTCCTTTGACAGCTCTTTGGTCTTAGCCATAGTGGAGTTTGGAGTGTGACTGTTTGAGGTTGTGGACAGGTGTCTTTTATACTGATAACAAGTTCAAACAGGTGCCATTAATACAGGTAATGAGTGGAGGACAGAGGAGCCTCTTAAAGAAGAAGTTACAGGTCTGTGAGAGCCAGAAATCTTGCTTGTTTGTATGTGACCAAATACTTATTTTCCACCATAATTTGCAAATAAATTCATAAAAAATCCTACAATGTGATTTTCTGGATTTGTTTTCCTCATTTTGTCTGTCATAGTTGAAGTGTACCTATGATGAAAATTACAGGCCTCTCTCATCTTTTTAAGTGAGAGAACTTGCACAATTGGTGGCTGACTAAATACTTTTTTGCCCCACTGTACATGTGTTATTTATCCTCTGTTCCCCCCATCAGTGTTGTCCGTGATTGTTTCATGTTTGTGGCTCGGTGTGCGAGCAGCCGTATTCTACGTTCGTTGTAAATTTGTGCCTTATTAAAGTAAGGAGCATGTAACTGGTCTCCTGCGTGTGTTTCTGACAAGACCTGCTGTAGAGCCACTACAGAATCGCGGACCTAAAATATGGAAGCAGCAGGAGAAAACAGCCCTCCGAGTCAGATGGAGGAGCGTGTCAGTGAGCATGCAATGATGATCCAAAGTCTCAGCTCAGCAATGGATCGCGTGCTGCATACCCTGGAGCGTTTGGAGAGAGGAGGACTGCAAGCACCCCTACCTTCACCACCACCTACCCAACTACTGGCCCCTCTTCCATCTGGTCCCAGTGGGATTCGTCTCTCTCCCCCGAGGGAGTATGATAGTACGGCTGCCGGGGTCCAGGGGTTCTTGCTCCAGCTGGAGATCTACCTGGCAACCGTTCATCCAGCTCCTTCGGGACGAGAGAGTGTTTCCGCCCTCGTCTCCTGTTTGTCCGGGAGTGCTCTGGAGTGGGCCAACGGCGTATGGGGAGAGGAGGACGCGGCGTTGGATCACTATAAGGAGTTCACTCGCCGTTTCCGGGCGGTTTTCGACCATCCACCGGAGGGGAGAGCGGCGGGTGAACGCCTTTTCCACCTAAGACAGGCAACGAGGAGCGCACAGGATTTTGCCCTGGAATTCCGTACCTTGGCCGCAGGCGCAGGATGGAATGAGCGGGCCCTGATCGACCATTTCCGGTGCAGTCTGCGGGAGGACGTCCGTCGGGAGCTGGCCTGCAGGGATAATACACTCAATCCGGACCAACTGGTGGACATGACCATTCGTTTGGATAACCTGCTGGCTACCCGCGGACGTCCAGATCAGGGCCTGCCGATTCCATCCTCTAGCGTCTCCGCTCCGATCCCAATGGAGCTAGGAGGTACTGCGCTAAGGGGGACCGGAGGAGGAGCCACTCCCTGCACCAGCTGTGGCCGCAGAGGACACACTGCTGGTCGGTGTTTTTTTTTTCAGGGAGTCGAGGAGGCAGGCAGAGCACTGTTGTGTCACCCCAGGTGAGTAAGCACCAAACTCACCCAGAGCTCCCTGTTGCTCACATGTTTGTGTTGATAGAGTTTAATGAGTGTTCCCCGCATTCCCAGCATAAGGCGCTAGTAGATTCAGGCGCAGCTGGGAATTTTATAGACCGTACCTTTGCACTTAGTTTAGGGATTCCCATTGTGTCTCTTGATGTTCATTTCCCTGTGCATGCCTTAGACAGTCGACCATTGGGGTCAGGGCTGATTAGGGAGGCCACAGCTCCAATAAGTATGGTGACGCAGGGGAATCATAAGGAGCGTATCAGTTTTTTCCTTATTGAGTCTCCTGGTTTCCCTGTGATGCTGGGCATACCCTGGTTGGCCTATCATGACCACAATATTTCGTGGCAACAGAGGGCTTTCAAGGGGTGGTCACGAGGGTGCTCGGGCAGGTGTGTAGGTGTTTCCATCGGTGCGACTACGGTGGAAAGTGCAGACCAGGTCTCCACCGTGCACATCCCCTCAGAATATGCCGATTTGGCTCTCGCCTTCAGTAAGAAGAGGGCAACGCTATTACCACCTCATCGACGAGGGGATTGTGCGATAAATCTCCTGGTAGACGCTGCAATTCCCAAGAGTCATGTGTATCCTCTGTCGCAGGAGGAGACGGCAGCTATGGAGACATATGTGGCCGAATCTCTGCGACAGGGATACATTCGGCCCTCCGTTTCACCTGCCTCCTCGAGTTTCTTTTTCGTGAAGAAGAAGGATGGTGGTTTGCGCCCCGTGTATTGACTATAGAGGTATCAATCAGATCACTGTGAGATACAGCTACCCGCTGCCTCTCATAGCCAGTGCTATCGAGTCAATACACGGGGGCGTGCTTTTTCACGAAACTGGATCTCAGGAGTGCTTACAATCTGGTGCGTATCCGGGATGGGGACGAGTGGAAGACAGCATTTAGTACTACCTCAGGACACTATGAGTATCTTGTCATGCCGTACGGGTTGAAGAATGCTCCATCAGTCTTCCAATCCTTTGTAGACGAGATTCTCAGGGACCTGCACGGGCAGGGTGTAGTGGCGTATATCGATGACATATTGATATACTCCGCTACACGCGCCGAGCATGTGTCTCTGGTGCGCAGGGTGCTTGGGCGACTGTTGGAGCATGACCTGTACGTCAAGGCTGAGAAGTGTCTGTTCTTCCAATCGTCCGTCTCATTCCTAGGATATCGCATTTCCACGTCCGGGGTGGAGATGGAGAGTGACCGCATTTCAGCCGTGCGTAATTGGCCGACTCAATCACGGTAAAGGAGGTGCAGCGGTTTTAGGGTTTGCCAACTACTACCGGAGGTTTATCCGGGGCTTCGGGCAGGTAGCGGCTCCCATTACCTCACTGCTGAAGGGGGGCCCAGTGAGACTGCGTTGGTCAGCTGAGGCGGACAGGGCTTTTGGTCGCCTGAAGGATCTGTTTACCTCGGCCCCCGTACTGGCTCATCCGGATCCCTCTCTGGCATTCATAGTTGAGGTGGACGCGTCCGAGGCTGGGATAGGAGCTGTGCTGTCGCAGCGCTCGGGTACGCCACCAAAACTCCGTCCCTTGTGCTTTTTTTTTCTAAGAAGCTCAGCCCGGCGGAGCGAAACTATGACGTGGGGGACAGGGAGTTGTTGGCGGTCGTGAGGGCTCTGAAGGCGTGGAGGCATTGGCTTGAGGGGGCTAAACACCCTTTTCTCATCTGGACGGACCACCGCAATCTGGAGTACATCCGGGCGGCGAGGAGACAGAACCCTCGTCAGGCAAGGTGGGCCATGTTTTTCACGCGTTTTGATTTTACGCTCTCTTTCAGACCAGGTTCCCAGAACATAAAGGCAGACGCACTGTCCCGGTTGTATGAAACGGAGGAGCGGTCCATCGATCCCACTCCCATACTTCCTGCCTCTTGCCTGGTGGCACCGGTGGTATGGGAGCTGGACGCGGATATTGAGCGGGCGGAACGTACAGAACCCACTACCCCTCAGTGTCCCGCGGGGCGTGTGTACGTTCCGTTCAATGTCCGTGACCGATTGATCGTTTGGGCACACACATCACTCTCCTCTGGTCATCCGGGCATCGGCCGGACAGTGCGCTGTCTTAGTGGAAAATACTGGTGGCCTACGTTAGCTAAGGACGTGAGGGTTTACGTTTCCTCCTGCTCGGTGTGCGCACAGTACAAGGAGCCGAGGCACCTGCCCAGAGGTAAATTACTACCTCTACCCGTTCCACAGCGGCCGTGGTCCCACCTGTCGGTGGATCTTGTGACGGATCTTCCACCGTCACAGGGGAAGACGACGATCCTGTCACCTCCTTCCTTTGCCCGGTCTCCCTACGACTCTACAGACTGCGGAGGCTCTGTTCACCCACGTGTTTCGGCACTACGGGATGCTTGAAGACATAGTGTCTTATCGGGGTCCCCAATTCACGTCTAGGGTGTGGAAAGCTTTCATGGAGCATCTGGGGGTCTCGGTCAGCCTAACCTCAGGTTTTCACCCCGAGAGCAACGGGCAGGTGGAACGAGTGAACCAAGATGTGGGTAGGTTTCTGAGGTCTTATTGCCAGGACCGGCCGGGGGAGTGGGCGACGTTCATTCCCTGGGCAGAGATGGCCCAGAACTCACTCCGTCACTCCTCTACTAACCTGTCCCCTTTCCAATGTGTGTTAGGTTACCAGCCGGTTCTGGCACCATGGCATCAGAGCCAGACCGAGGCTCCTGCGGTGGACGAATGCTTTAGGCGCTCTAAAAAGATCTGGGAAGCCGCCCACGTGCACCTGCAACGAGCCGTGAGGCGGCAGAAGGAGAGCGCCGACCGCCACCGCAGTGAGGCTCCGGTGTTCGCACCAGGGGACCGGGTCTGGCTCTCGACCCGAAACCTGCCCCTCCGCCTGCCCTGTCGGAAGCTGGGGCCGCGGTTTGTGGGGCCGTTCAAAGTCCTGAGGAGACTGAACGAGGTTTGTTATAGGTTACAGCTTCCCCCAGACTACCGTATTAACCCCTCGTTCCATGTGTCTCTCCTCAGGCCGGTGGTGGCTGGTCCACTCCAAGGACCTGAGATTCTGGAGGTCCCTCCGCCCCCGCTAGACATCGAGGGGGCCCCGGCGTGTGCAGTCCGAGCGATAATGGACGTCGGGCAGGGGGCCTTCAGTACCTCGTGGAGTGGGAGGAGTACGGTCCGGAAGAGAGAAGCTGGGAGCGGGTGGAGGACATCCTGGATCCTTCACTGCTGCGCAAATTTCACCGACTCCACCCGGAGCGCCCTGCGCCTCGTCCTCCGGGTCGTCCCCGAGACCGGTGTCGGCGCGCTGCTGGAACCGCGCGTAAAGGGGGGGGTACTCTCACGACTTTAGTTGAAGTTGGTCCCTCTCCTTTTTCATGCGTCTACCGGCGTCACCGGAGTTCTAGCCACCACCGATCCATTTCTCAGTTTCTGTTTGTCTTGTCATCATTCACACCCGGTCATCATTACCCTAATTACATGTGCTATTTATCCTCTGTTCCCCCCATCAGTGTTGTCCGTGATTGTTTCATGTTTGTGGCTCGGTGTGCGAGCAGCCGTATTCTACGTTCGTTGTAAATTTGTGCCTTATTAAAGTAAGGAGCGTGTAACTGGTCTCCTGCGTGTGTTTCCGACAAGACCTGCTGTAGAGCCACTACAGCTGTGCCATGTCGGTTTCCCTCACCTCTGCCCTGCTCACTTATAGATATGCAGAGGCAGAGCACATGTAAAATGCAGAGAAAGTACAAATTAACAGGATGCAACAGTTGTAACCTATTAACACACACTTCTCTCCTCTTTCTATATTTCTCTTTATTTCCCCATATCTATATCTAAATTACTCTCCAAGGCTGTGGTTTCAGAACACATCCCCAATTACAGTGCCTTCAGAAAGTATTCATAACCCCTGAGTTATTCTACATTGTGTTACAGCCTGAATTCTAAATTGATTAAATAGATTTTGTTTCCCCATCAACACATGACAAAGTAAAAACATGTTTTTAGAAATGTTTGCAAATGTATTGAAAATGAAATACAGAAATCTCATTTACAAAAGTATTCACACCCGAGTCAATACATGTTAGAATCACCTTTGGCAGCGATTACAGCTGTGAGTCTTTCTAGGTAAGTCTCTTAAGAGCTTTGCACATCTGGATTGTACAATATTTGCACATTATTATAACAACAATTATTTGCAAGGCATTGGAAAACCTAACTGGTCTTTGTGGTTGAATCTGTGTTTGAAATTCACTGCTCGACTGAGGGACCTTACAGATAATTGTATGTATGGGTACAGAAATTAGGTAGTCAATCAAAAATAATGTTAAACACTAATATTGCACATAGTGTGAGTCCATGCAATTTGTGACTTGTTAAGCACATTTTTACTCCTGAACTTATTTAGGCTTGCCATAACAAAGGGGTTGAATACTTACAGTGAGGGAAAAAAGTATTTGATCCCTTGTTGATTTTGTACGTTTGCCCACTGACAAGAAATGATCAGTCTATAATTTTAATGGTAGGTTTATTTGAACAGTGAGAGACAGAATAACAACAAAAAAATCCAGAAAAACACGTGAAAAATGTTATAAATGGAATTGCATTTTAATGAGGGAAATAAGTATTTGACCCCCTCTCAATCAGAAAGATTTCTGGCTCCCAGGTGTATTTTATACAGGTAACGAGCTGAGATTAGGAGCACACTCTTAAAGGGAGTGCTCCTAATCTCAGTTTTTTACCTGTATAAAAGACACCTGTCCACAGAAGCAATCAATCAATCAGATTCCAAACTCTCCATCATGGCCAAGTCCAAAGAGCTCTCCAAGGATGTCAGGGACAAGATTGTAGACCTACACAAGGCTGGAATGGGCTACAAGACCATCGCAAAGCAGCTTGGTGAGAAGGTGACAACAGTTGGTGCGATTATTCGCAAATGGAAGAAACACAAAAGAACTGTCAATCTCCCTCGGCTTGGGGCTCCATGCAAGATCTCACCTCGTGGAGTTGCAATGATCATGAGAACGGTGAGGAATCAGCCCAGAACTACACGGGAGGATCTTGTCAATGATCTCAAGGCAGCTGGGACCATAGTCACCAAGAAAACAATTGGTAACACACTACGCCGTGAAGGACTGAAATCCTGCAGCGCCCGCAAGGTCCCCCCTGCTCAAGAAAGCACATATACATGCCCGTCTGAAGTTTGCCAATGAACATTTGAATGATTTAGAGGACATCTGGGTGAAAGTGTTGTGGTCAGATGAGACCAAAATGGAGCTCTTTGGCATCAACTCAACTCGCCGTGTTTGGAGGAGGAGGAATGCTGCCTATGACCCCAAGAACACCATGCCCACCGTCAAACATGGAGGTGAAACATTATGCTTTGGGGGTGTTTTTCTGCTAAGGGGACAGGACAACTTCACCGCATCAAAGGAACGATGGACAGGGCCATGTACCGTCAAATATTGGGTCAGAACTTCCTTTCCTCAGCCAGGGCATTGAAAATGGGTCGTGGATGGGTATTCCAGCATGACAATGACCCAAAACACACGGCCAAGGCAACAAAAGAGTGGCTCAAGAAGAAGCACATTAAGGTCCTGGAGTGGCCTAGCCAGTCTCCAGACCTTAATCCCATAGAAAATCTGTGGAGGGAGCTGAAAGTTCGAGTTGTCAAACGTCAGTCTCGAAACCTTAATGACTTGGAGAAGATCTGCAAAGAGGAGTGGGACAAAATCCCTCCTGAGATGTGTGCTAACCTGGTGGCCAACTGCAAGAAACGTCTGACCTCTGTGATTGCCAACAAGGGTTTTGCCACCAAGTACTAAGTCATGTTTTGCAGAGGGGTCAAATACTTATTTCCCTCATTAAAATGCAATTCCATTTGTAACATTTTTTACGTGTTTTTCTGGATTCTTTTGTTGTTATTCTGTCTCACTGTTCAAATAAACCTACCATTAAAATTATAGACTGATCATTTCTTTGTCAGTGGGCAAACGTACAAAATCAGCAGGGGATCAAATACTTTTTTCCCTCACTGTATTGACTCAAGACATTTCAGCTATTTATTTTTATTAATTAATAATGAAAAATCTAAAAACATATACTGAACAAAAATATAAATGCTATATGTAAGGAGTTGGTCCAGTGTTTCATGAGCTGAAATATAAGATCACAGAAATGTTCGACAAGCACAAAAAGCTTATTTCTCTCAAATGTTGTGCACAAATTTGTTTACATCCCTGTTAGTGAACATTTCTCCTTTGCAAAGATAATCCATCCACATGACAGGTGTGGCACATCAAGAAGCTGAATAAACAGCATGATCATTACACAGGTGCACTTTGTGCTGGGGACAATAAAAGGCCACTAAAATGTGCAGTTTTGTCAGTCAATACAATGCCACAGATGTCTCAAGTTGAGGGAGTGTGCAATTGGCATGCTGACTGCACAAATTTAAATGTTAATTTCTTTACCATAAGCCGCCTCCAATGTCATTTTATAGAACTTGGCATTATGTCCAACGCCAGCTCAGGACCTTCAAATGCGGCTTCTTCACCTGCGGGATCGTCTGAGACCAGCCACCCGGACAGCTGATGAAACTGAGGAGTATTTCTGTCTGTTGTAAAGCCCTTTTGTGGGGTAAAACTCATTCTGTTTGGCTGGGCCTGGCTCCCAAGTGTGTTGGCCTATGTATGTTGCATATTGCGTTTATATTTTTGGTCAGTATAATTCCACTTTGACATCATGGGTTATTGTGTGTAGGCCAGTGACAAACAATCTCTATTTAATCCATTTTAATTTCAGGCTGTAACACAAAATTTGGAAAAGGTTAAAGGGTTTGAATACTTTCTGAAGGCACTGTATTTTGTGCTAGCACAGACTAGCAGATGCTGCTATATACCCTTTTCACTTGCTTGATCACTGAATATTTCATATTTAACCATGACCTTTAGATCAAAGCCAACCGGTAACAAGAAAACCTTGTCTTGTTCCACTACAGACTAGGGAAATCATGGAGAGCTCTGTCACTGTGCCACCATAGCATTGAACGTTATTTCCTCTGTCTCTGTTAGCACGTTTCCATCCACAGTTTTTAGAGTATAGTCATATTGTACAAAAAAATCACAACAGCTTTGATGGAAACAGGAAGTTTCGGTACAATTTTATAAATGCCGACAGATCATTTACATGTTCGACATGGTGGGATCTTTTTGTGTCTGTAAAATTAAGTATGCGAGAAATAGCGGTAGAAATGCCTTTATTCGCAAAGATTGATATAATAACCATCATATCGAAGCAAACTTAAGAGTCACTCAACAATATGGCGGTTGGTCTATGACTCAGGAAACTATATCATTTATTATGCTAAAGATAAAATAAATTATGAACTTCACAGGGTTGTGAAAGTGAACGATGATGAGCTTGATGCTCCTTTCCAATAAATATCAAGGGTCTTGACATGAACGATGCTTGACTGCCATTTGACAAATAAAACTATTCTTGTTCTTATCCATAATAATCTCATTACGTAGACTAGCCTACCCGCACGGGCCAACACCAAAGTAGACAAATTTGCTATTTAAAGCAACAGTTTTTGTGACAAAACTATCAGTAGAATTGAAAAAGCGATGGAAACACATTGAACTTTCCATTTTTATCCGCAACAAGTAAGTTTGGTGGAAACATCACTGGTGGGAAAATGCGCATATTTTCTTTATGCAGATTTTTAATATTTGCATGAAAATCTATCACCAATTAGATGGAAACCTAGCTATGTATACATACTATTTAATTTTCATCTATGGTTAATATTGTTGATTTTCATCACAATTTGGATCTATCTGTTCCTGCATTATATTTCCTTTTTTTAGCTTCGCTAAAACAGACAAATCCGTGCAAGGGAGGGGTTAGTGGTGGGGAGGGATGTCCATTAATGGGTTAACAAAGTGTGGGAGTCTCTCCTTATCAGGGAAAGAACAGATTACTGCACCACTCCTCAGGGCTCCATGCTAAGAAAAACTAGGTGCGGCTTTAGCAATTTTTCATTTACTGTTTTTTCCAGTATTGGGCTATTTTAGGATAAATAGGAGTACCCAGTACAGCCAAGATACATATGGTTTATACAGTTGAAGTCAGACGTTTACGTCACCTTAGCCAAATACATTTAAACTCAGTTTTTCACAATTCCTGACATTTAATCCTAGTAAAAACTCCCAGTCTTAGGTCAGTTAGGATCACCAGTTTATTTTAAGAATGTGAAATGTCAGAATAATAGTAGAGAATGATTTATTTCAGCTTTTGTTTACTTTCATCACATTCCCAGTGGGTCAGAAGTTTACATACACTCAATTAGTATTTGGTAGCATTGCCTTTAAATTGTTTAACTTGGTAAAACGTTTCAGGTAGCCTTCCACAATAAGTTGGGTGAATGTTGACAGAGCTGGTGTAACTGTGTCAGGTGTCTAGGCCTTCTTGCTCGCACATGCTTTTTCAGTTCTGCCCACACATTTTCTAGAGCATTGAGGTCAAGGCTTTGTGATGGACACTCCAATACCTTGACTTTGTTGTCCTTAAGCCATTTTGCCACAACTTTGGAAGTATGCTTGGGGTCATTGTCCATTTGGAAGACCCATTTGCGACCAAGCTTTAACTTCCTGACTGATGTTTTGAGATGTTGCTTCAATATATCCACACAATTTTCCTTACTTATGAAGCCATCTATTTTGTGAAGTGCACCAGTCCCTCCTGCAGCCAAGCACCCCCACAACATGATGCTGCCACCCCCGTGCTTCACGGTTGGGATGGTGTTCTTTGGCTTGCAAGCCTCCCCCTTTTTCCTCCAAACATAACAGTGGTCATTATGGCCAAACAGTTCTATTTTTGTTTTATCAGACCAGAGGACATTTCTCCAAAAAGTACGATCTTTGTCCCCATGTGCAGTTGCAAACCATAGTCTGGCTTATTTATGGCGGTTTTGGAGCAGTGGCTTCTTCTTTGCTGAGCGGCCTTTCAGGTTGTCGATATAGGACTCGTTTTACTGTGGATAAAGATACTTTTGTACCGGTTTCCTCCAGCATCTAAACAAGGTCCTTTGCTGTTGTTCTGGGATTGATTTGCACTTTTCGCACCAAAGTACATTCATCTCTAGGAGACAGAACGCGTCTCCTTCCTGAGCGGTATGACGGCTGCGTGGTCCCATGGTGTTTATACTTGCAACCTATTGTTTCTACAGATGAACGTGGTACCTTCAGGTGTTTGGAAATTGCTCCCAAGAATGAACCAGACTTGTGGAGTTCTACAATTCTTTTCTGAGGTCTTGGCTGATTTCTTTTGATTTTCCCATGATGTCAAGCAAAGAGGCACTTAGTTTGAATGTAGGCCTTGAAATACATCCACAGGTACACCTCCAATTGACTCAAATAATGTAAATTAGCCTATCAAATCAAATCAAATGTATTTATAAAGCCCCCCTTACATCAGCTGATGTCACAGAGTGCTGTACAGAAACCCAGCCTAAAACCCCAAACAGCAAGCAATGCAGGTGTAAAAGCACGGTGGCTAGGAAAAACTCCCTAGAAGGCCAAAACCTAGGAAGAAACCTAAAGAGGAACCAGGCTGTGAGGGGTGGCCAGTCCTCTTCTGGCTGTGCCGGGTGCAGATTATAACAGAACATGGACAAGATTTTAAAATGTTCATAAAACAGGCAGAACAGTTGAAACTGGAGAAGCAGCACGGCCAGGTGGACTCGGGACATCAAGGAGTCATCAGGCCAGGTAGGCCTTGAGGAATGGTCCTAATGCTCAGGTCCTCCGAGAGAGAGAGAGAGAGAGAGAGAGAGAGAGAGAGAGAGAGAGAGAGAGAGAGAGAGAGAGAGAGAGAGAGAGAGAAGAAGAAAGAAAGAAAGAGAGAGATAATTAGAGAGAGCATACTTAAATTCGCACAGGACACCAGATAAGAGAAGAAATACTCCAGATATAACAGACGGACCCTAGCCCCCCGACACATAAACTACTGCAGCATAAATACTGGGGGCTGAGACAGGAGGGGTCGGGAGACACTGTGGCCCCGTCCGACGAAACCCCCGGACAGGGCCAAACAGGCAGGATATAACTCCACCCACTCTGCCGAAGCACAGCCCCCACACCACTAGAGGGATATCTTCAACCACCAACTTACCATCCTGAGACAAGGCCGTGTATAGCCCACAAGATCTCCGCCACGGCACCAGAAGCCAGTGACTCAGCCCCTGTAATAGGGTTAGAGGCAGAGAATCCCAGTGAAGGGAACCGGCCAGGCAAAGACAGCAAGGGTGGTTCGTTGCTCCAGTGCCTTTCCGCTCACCTTCACACTCCTGGGCCAGACTACACTCAGTCATAGGACCTACTGAAGAGATGAGTCTTCAATAAAGACTTAAAGGTTGAGACCGAGTCGGCGTCTCTCACATGGATAGGCAGACTATTCCATAAAAATGGAGCTCTATAGGAAAAAGCCCTGCCTCCAGCTGTTTGCTTAGAAATTCTAGGGACAGTAAGGAGGCCTGCGTCTTGTGACCGTAGCGTACGTGTAGGTATGTACGGCAGGACCAAATCAGAAAGATAGGTAGGAGCAAGCCCATGTAATGCTTTGTAGGTTAGCAGTAAAACCTTGAAATCAGTCCTTGCCTTAACAGGAAGCCAGTGTAGAGAGGCTAGTACTGGAGTAATATGATTTTGGGGGTTCTAGTCAAGATTCTAGCAGCCGTGTTTAGCACTAACTGAAGTTTATTTAGTGCTTTATCCGGATAGCCGGAAAATAAAGCATTGCAGTAGTCTAACCTAGAAGTTACAAACGCATGGATTAACTTTTCTGCATCATTTTTGGACAGAAAGTTTCTGATTTTTACAATGTTACGTAAATGGAAAAAATGTTTGTCAAAAGAGAGATCAGGGTCCAGAGTAACGCCGAGGTCCTTCACAGTTTTATTTGAGACGACTGTACAACCATCAAGATTAATTGTCAGATTCAACAGAAGATCTCTTTGTTTCTTGGGACCTAGAACTAGCATCTCTGTTTTGTCAGAGTTTAAAAGTAGAACATTTTCCGCCATCCACTTCCTTATGTCTGAAACACAGGCTTCCAGGGAGGGCAATTTTGGGGCTTCACCATGTTTCACCATGTTGGTCTGTAGCGCCGACAGAGATGGCAGCCTCGCTTCACGTTCTCAGGAAACCATGCAGTATTTTGTTTTTTTTATGTATTACTTCTTACATTGTTACCCCGGGAAACATTACGTTTTATTACATACAAACGGGAGGAACTATTGGATATAAGAGCAACGTCAACTTACCAACATTACGACCAGGAATACGACTTTCCCAAAGAGGATTCTCCTTTCGTTAACCCAAACACAACAACAGACTGGATAGCACGTGGCTACTCAAAACAACGGCGCCGGAGAAGAGGGAAACGCGCCGGTCTTTTGGTCAAGCTACGCCGAGGGGCGATCGTGCACCTCTCCGAGTATTTTAATCGCCAATGTACAGTCTCTTGACAACAAAGTAGACGAAATCCGATCGAGGGTTGCCTTTCAGAGAGACATCCGAGACTGCAACGTTCTTTGCTTCACGGAAACATGGCTCACTCAGGACACGTTATCTGAGTCGGTACAGCCACCTGGTTTCTCCACACATCGCGCCGACAGAAACAAACTTCTATCTGGTAAGAAGAAGGGTGGGGGTGTGTGTCTTATGATTAACGAGACGTGGTGTGATCATAACAACATACAGGAACTCAAGTCCTTTTGTTCACCTGACATAGAATTCATTACAATCAAATGCCGACCGCATTATCTACCAAGAGAATTCTCCTCGATTATAATTTTACCAGCATATCGAATGTGCCACCCGGGCTGGTAAAATCCTGGATCACTGTTATTCCAACTTCCGTGATGCATACAAGGCTATTCTCCGCCCTCCTTTCGGCAAGTCTGACCATGACTCCATTTTGTTGCTCCCAGCCTACAAACAGAAACTAAAACAGGAAACGCCCGTTCTCAGGTCTGTTCAACGCTGGTCCGACCAATCTGATTCCATGCTGCAAGATTGCTTCGAGCACGTGGACTGGGATATGTTCCGGATAGCATCTGACAACAACATTGATGTATACGCTGATTCGGTGAGCGAGTTTATTAGCAAGTGCATTGGTGATGTTGTACCCATAGCAAATATTAAAACCTTCCCAACCAGAAACCGTGGATTGATGGCAGCATTCGCAAGAAACTGAAAGCGCGAACCACTGCTTTTAACCAGGGTAAGGCTACCGGAAACATGACTGAATACAAACAGTGTAGCTATTCCCTCCGCAAGGCAATCAAACAAGCTAAGCGCCAATATAGAGACAAAGTAGAGTCACAATTCAACGGCTCAGACACAAGAGGAATGTGGCAGGGTCTATAGTCAATCACGGACTACAAAAAGAAAACCAGCCCGTCGCGGACCATGACGTCCTGCTCCCAGACCAACTAAACAACTTCTTTGCTCGCTTTGAGGACAATGCAGTGCCACCGACACGGCCCGCTACCAAAACCTGCGGGCTCACCTTCACCGCAGCCAATGTGAGAAAAACATTTAAATGTGTTAACCCTCGCAAGGCTGCCGGCCCAGATGGCATCCCTGGCCGTGTCCTCAGAGCATGCGCCAGACCAGCTGGCTGGTGTGTTCACGGACATATTCAATCAGTCCCTATCCCAGTCTGCTGTTCCCACATGCTTCAAGAGGGCCACCATTGTTCCTGTTCCCAAGAAAGCTAAGGTGACTGAGCTAAATGACTATCGCCCTGTAGCACTCACTTCCGTCATCATGAAGTGCTTTGAGAGATTAGTCAAGGATCATATCACCTCCATCCTGCCAGACACCCTGGACCCACTCCAATTTGCTTACCGTCCCAATAGGTCCACAGACGACGCAATCGCAATCACACTGCATACTGCCCTAACCCATCTGGACAAGAGGAATACTTATGTAAGAATGCTGTTCATCGACTACAGCTCAGCATTTAACACCATAGTTCCCTCCAAGCTCGTCATTAAGCTCGAGACCCTGGGTCTCGACCCAGCCCTGTGCAACTGGGTCCTGGACTTCCTGACGGGCCGGTCCCAGGTGGTGAGGGTAGGAAACAACATCTCCACTCCGCTGATCCTCAACACTGGGGCCCCACAAGGGTGCGTTCTCAGCCCTCTCCTGTACTCCCTGTTTACCCATGACTGCGTGGCCAAGCACGCATCCAACTCAATCATCAAGTTTGCTGACGACACTACAGTGGTAGGCTTGATTACCAACAACGACGAGGCGGCCTACAGAGAAGAGGTGAGGGCCCTCGGAGTGTGGTGTCAGGAAAATAACCTCTCACTCAATGTCAGCAAAACAAAGGAGATGATCGTGGACTTCAGGAAACAGGAGAGGGAGCACCCCCCTATCCACATCGAGGGGACAGTAGTGGAGAGGGTGGAAAGTTTTAAGTTCCTCGGTGTACACATCACGGACAAACTGAATTGGTCCACCCACACAGACAGCGTGGTGAAGAAGGCGCAACAGCGCCTCTTCAACCTCAGGAGGCTGAAGAAATTCGGCTTGTCACCAAAATCACTCACAAACTTTTACAGATGCACAATTGAGAGCATCCTGTCGGGCTGTATCACCGCCTGGTACGGCAACTGCTCCGCCCACAACCGTAAGGCTCTCCAGAGGGTAGTGAGGACTGCACAGCGCATCACCGGGGGAAACCTACCTGCCCTCCAGGACACCTACACCACCCGATGTCACAGAAAGGCCAAAAAGATCATCAAGGACAACAACCACCCGAGCCACTGCCTGTTCACCCCGCTATCATCCAGAAGGCGAGGTCAGTACAGGTGCATCAAAGCTGGGACCGAGAGACTGAAAAACAGCTTCTACCTCAAGGCCATCAGACTGTTAAACAGCCATCACTAACATTGAGTGGCTGCTGCCAACATACTGACTTAAATCTCTAGCCACTTTAAACATAGGAATTGGATGTAACAAATGTATCACTAGCCACTTTAAACAATTTTGTATATAAGATTTACGTATCCAACATACTCATATCAAATGTATACACTGTACTCTAAACCATCTACTGTATCTTGCCTATGCCATTCTACCATCGAACCAAATCTCAAAAATATGTGTATATACTGTACTCCATACCATCTACTGCATCTTGCCTATGCCGGTCAGCCATCGCTCATCCATATATTTATATGTACATACTCGTATTCATTCCTTTACTCTTGTGTGTGTATAAGGTAGTTGTTGTGAATTTGTTAGATTACTTGTTAGATACTACTGCATGGTCGGAACTAGAAGCACAAGCATTTCGCTACACTCGCATTAACATCTGCTAACCATGTGTATGTGACAAATAAAAATTTGATTTGATTTGATGTTTAATCGAAATGTACAGCTGTGTGTCATCCGCATAGCAGTGAAAGTTAACATTATGTTTCCGAATGACATCACCAAGTGGTAAAATATATAGTGAAAACAATAGTGGTCCCAAAACAGAGCCTTGAGGAACACCGAAGCTTCTAAAGCAATTACATCATTTCCTGGAATTTTTCAAGCTGTTTAAAAGGCACAGTCAATTTAGTGTATGTAAACTTCTGACCCATTGGAATTGTGATATTGAATTATAAGTGAAATAATCTGTCTGTAAACATTTGCTGGAAAAATTACTTGTGTCATGCACAGAGCAGATGTCCTAACCGACTTGCCAAAACTATAGTTTGTTAACAAGACATTTGTGGAGTGGTTGAAAAACTAGTTTTAATGACTCCAACGTAAGTGTATGTAAACTTCCGACTTCAACTGTATGTAATTAATTAGATCTATATCAATGACCATATCACATTCACCAGGCTGCCTGTAGATGACATGTTAGAAAGGTTATGGGTGGACGTTTTCCAGAAGATCACCACAAACGAAGCTTATATAAAAAGGTGCATTTTGTGCAGATTACTTGGTTGGCAAAATGAATATGGCACTGGGACAGCAGTATACCGTGCTGCAAATTAGGTTTCTGTTAGGTCTCACTGTTGTTTCCATGAGATACCGACTGGGAGGGAAGAAGAGAGTTCCTGAGTGAAAGAATGACTCAGCAGATTGTGTGCAAAATTCCCATTCTATACCCTCCCGATCGGCTCAGGGAAAGATGCTCATCAGTGTCCCTGAACGTGACATTCTCTCATCTTCTTTCTGTGCTGCATAACTGTATTTATTGCTATGAGAATACACATTTGACACTACACTCAATAACACGACCATCAGGAACTCTTGTATTATATTTGAAAGAAATAAAAAGATAAATGACTGTCAGTTTTCTAAGTTTAAAAACTAGTTTAGGGTCAAAGCCAGCACGCACTAAAAATAAATAGTAGAATAATCAACCTTGCTAAAATGTTTTGCCTTGAACCAAAGCATACATTTTTTATGTCATTACAGAATGTTTGAGACTTAAGCTTGTGGAAATGGGGATGTAGGCTAGTATGTACCAGAGGAAAAGTCACAGCTCCATGATGACAGCAGACAGCAATGTTCAAAAGCTTGGGATGAGATGTCAAGTAGTTTTTTGGTTGAAAAGCATCAGATCTTTTATTACTTACAGGCTGACACAATTACCGTATAATCGTGTAACCAACGCTTAAGGATGAAGACCGTCATGAAAATAAAACTGTCATAACCGTAAAAAAAACAACAGCTGACTGAAGACGGGACGGCCGGGAATTCATACGGTTGTGTCAGTTTCCGCAGTAACATGGACCCTTCGCAACATGAAACTTCGTTGTGCCTTGCTGAAATAAACACGGTGTTGTTAGCAAACATGTCTTTGGTTGCCTAGGTAACACCCCCTCCCTGCAGCAGCACAGCACATACAGTCAGTCAGGAGCGGAGAAGAGATTGCGTATTAAATATATATATATTTTGCTATTCACGACTATAATTGTGACCACAGTCATTTGGCTGACCAATTACCGTCATCCAAAATTCTATGAGTCACAGCCCTAGGCCTATACACACACACACACACACACACACACACACACACACACACACACACACACACACACACACACACACACACACACACACACACACACACACACCTCTCGTCAAATATCAGCTCCAACATGTCAAATGGGTTTTGAGGCTTTGAATTATAATTGTTTTGCCTGCAGTCATTTTACTTTTTTCTATTCTTATCTGAATGGCTCTGCTACAGCATAGCAATGGGACAGCCTCTGCTGAAGGACAGGGATGAATTGAAACGTTTCTTACAGAAGAAATATGGAAATCATACATATACCCATGGTAGCTATTAAAAGGTAACAGTTAAGATTATTGGGAAATTACCACTAAAGGTAAGGACAACAGTTCACCTGACAGGACAATCCAAACATGACTTGATTTTTTGTGAATTTTACATTTACTGGTGTTTTTTGAGTCTCCTTGCTCTGCCGTTGAGGAACTAGAGCAAGAACACTTGTAGTTGTTTGGTTTGGAACACAGCCGTGCATCCAGCCTTTACACAATTATGGTTGTTTACGCACACAATCAAAAAACTGCCCAATATAAATCGCAATCTGGGTCAGGTGGGCATAATCTGAAAGCTTGTTCTATTGCCAACATGACTAGCAAAGTGATAAAATATGATCTTACAGTGTTATGCTTTCACAAGGCAATTCAGAGAAGCAGGTCGTAATTGGTGAGCATAGAATGGAGTCATGAGTGCATTCAGATGCATGGTCCACAGCAAATGTTCTTCACAATACAACAAAACATGGACTCATTCTTTTCAGTACAACCCAGGGTATAACCACATAACATATTGTAACTGTACAAACAGTGATCATAAACATTGTATATTACAAGTTTCAACAATAAGAATCAACAATAACTATGGCATGTTTATTCAGCTTAATTATTCAAGAAAAAGTTTAAATATTGAAAAAGCTCTGTTCGATGTGTGGGGCAGAATAAATTCTTGAGTTTAATTGCTTACAAAAGAGCTGAAACAGATACTTTAAAGATTTCATACCAATAGCATAGTATTTTGTGCACTCATATCAAACAAAATAGATGATATTCTATCAGCCATGTCTTGATCAAGATCTCCGTCTAGCCAGAGAAAACCTCAATAAGCCAGCCTTGGGTTTAATTGCTGAGCATTAGCAGCGTACAGCCTCTCCCTCCCTTCACAGCTCCTCTAACGGATTATGACATTTTGCAGTTCTTCTGTCAAGGGACTCCGTAATTGGGTTCATTGATTAAAGCCCACTTATTACTGACAACACCACCGCTGTACGTAATAGTCCAGATGACAGAAACAGAGGCACGTCTTGTCTCCACTGGCTGCTCAGTATCTTCAGACACCAAACTGACATGATCTATCCATTTCTGACAGCCAGCTCAGTGAGAAACTGTACACTGGAGCTCCATCAATTGCGAATGACCATAGAAATAAGAAATTCCAAGAAATAATTTGTTTAATCAAAATCTTTGACATACAATAAGCAAAGAGAAAATATTTCAATTTCTGTTAACAAGACTTGATATGAAATGAAACATAGGAAGCCACACCTTGTGTCCCTAGTATCAGGTTTGTCTGAAAACAAAACAAGCCCTTAAACTGAGCGGCGGGTAGGAGACGGTACAAAAATAAAATATAAATCCCCATCCCTCCTCAGAAGGGGACCACGCAACAGTCGAATGACAAACTGAAAAAAAGCCCTTTACCACAATCACACTTTAGCGTCCATGCCCTCCTTAGCGTCCATGCCCTCCATTTCTGCATCACCATCATCATCATACACCTCCAATTCCAACTCTGGCATCTTCTCATATGCCTTCTCAGAAGGCTTCACTGTCACTCCATCCCACGTGGATGTCCACCACCAGATCTGACCAGAGAGGACAGAACAGGTAAACGTGCGTGGGGGAGAAAGTTCAATCACTAATAAAAGTGCTGCAAATGCCTCCTGTTCAGGTGAGTTGACTTACGGCTAGCGTCTCCATCCAGACCCAGAATCTTCATGTAGCCACCATGAGACAGCAACCTCACCAGGGTCTGAGCAATGAGGCACACCATGTCCTGGACAGAGCAAATATTGTCAGCATCTTGGTATAATGTGGAGAACACACTGAAAATGTATTGTTTTATAACTTAGTATTACAAATTAGGCCACGACTACCATCTTGCAGACTACGGTTTAGACAAGCAAAAAAAAAACTGAAATCAAACAATAATTCAAGATTACCTTCAGAAAGTGCAGGTTTACACTATTACAAGATAGGATAAGAGACAGGCAGGTAGCATAGCGCTTAAGAGTGCTGAGCCAGTAACCGAAAGGTTGCTTGTTTGAATCCCAGGGCCGATTAGGTGAAAAATCTGTCGATGTGCCCTTGAGCAAGGCACTTAACCCTAATTGCTCTGGTTAACCTCTACAGGCACTGGGGCAGTATTCGGAAGTTTGGAGAGTCTGGCGTGCCCAAAGTAAAATGCCTGCCACTCAGTCCCAGAAACTAGGATATGCAAATAATTAGTTATTGGATAGAAAACACTCGGAAGTTTCTAAAACTGTTAAAATAATGTCTCTGAGTATAACAGAACTGATATGGCAGGGGAAAACCTGGGGAATTTCTGTACGGAATTTTGTTTTTGTGACATGCCCTCACTTCCAATGGCTGTCTATGGGATTTGCTGTAAAATAGGACCCAGGTTGCAGTACCTATGGCTTCCACTAGATGTCAACAATCTTTAGACAAGGTTTCAAGTGTTTACAATGGAAAACAACCTTACAGAAGAAGAATATGTAAGTGGATGGAGGAAGTGGCTTTTGTGTTTTGAGTGCGAGACCGTGAGCGTGCTCCTCGGGATTTTACTTTTCTATCGTCCAGGTTATTATCCGTGTGAAATATTATTGTTAATATACATAAAAGTGTACCTAAGGATACATTATAAATTATGTTTGATTTGTTTGGGCAAAGTTGATAGGTATAATTTGAACGCTTTCTCTTCCCTGTACAATGGGCGGGTGGATTTTCTGAACATAAGGCACCAACCAAACAGAGACTTATGGATATAAACAACAACTTTTTCTAACAAAAGGAACATGGATTGTCTTGCTTGGACACTTCGGCTTGCCCTCAGCAGAAGATCATCAAAGGTATGCGATTTATTTTAGCTCTTTTATGTGTTTTGTGAGACCCGTGCTGGTTATGAAATTATGCTAATGCAGAAAATATGTGAGGTGCTGTCCTCAGACAATCAAATGTTGTGCTTTCGCCGTAAAGCCTTATTGAAATCTGACAACACTGTGAGATTGCCAAGAGTCTAAGCTTTTGAAGAGTATGCAACATTTATATATTGGTGAATGTTTTATAATTCTACTTTTGGATTTTGAATTTGGCGCCTTACATTTCTCTGGGTAGTGTCAGGATTGGGGCGCTAGTTAAGTCGCTCTGGATAAGAGTGTCTCCTAAATGACCAAAAATGTAAATGTAATGGAGAGAGGCCGGCAGGCAAGTACCTGTTGCTCCAGGTTCATGACAGTGAATACACGGTAGTGTCCATTCTCACAGGGGTCTGCGATCCCAGCTGAACCAGGCAAGAAAAGCCCCGATGACAGCATTTGCAGGCTCCGCCTGAAGGCCACATTGAGGGCCAGTGGCTGTCTGCTGGGGTTGTTCATGACTGCAGAGTGACCCTGGACAGAGAGAGAGAGAGAAACCGAAGATCTTCACCACGGAAAAACAGACTAAGCAGGCAGGCAGCATATTGTACGCATATTGACTGCTGTGTCAACGCTAAAACAGCAGGGCTGGCCATTTCTTCGGCCTCGTAAAGTGCAGTTCGCTTGGGTAATAAATTACACCTAGAGACCCTTGAGTGCGTCTCCAACTGCTGAGCAGACCAAAACCTTCCAAATGAAGCTTGTCAGGAGCAGGCCCACTACATGAGGTTAGGTTCAGGAAATCCAAATATTATGCCCACACTGAAGTCTAATGAGGACACTAACATATGGGAGTGGTTTTTACACATCTTCAGGTTCAACACACAAACTTTCCAACAAAGACAACCAGTTTGCTAAAATAGGGTCAGGACAGACATACAACATAAAATTGATAAATTGAGTGTATGCAGACAGCTGTGCATGGGGCTCACCAGTAAGTCCAACATCCAGGGGGTAAGGGGTTCAAACCCTGGGAAGCGGGTCCTCAGGTCCTTCAGCAAACGGACCAGGACCTTCACCCTGATAGGCCAGAACCAGACCCCCCCCACACACACACACAAATGGACATGTTTGGATAGGTACATTTAACATCAACAATATTTAATTCCAAAATGGACAGAAAAAAAAAACTACTGATGAAGCCAATTGTGGGTGAGTGTTTGCAGTGGCAGCTCACGTGGAGTGAGAGGCATTTTCTTCAAACCAGCGAGCGTGGCGAACGGCAGCCATGCAGTTCTGCAGGAGCTTCATATCGACTGTGGAAAAGGGAGGCAGACAAAATCACTCAATATATCTGGTTAAACCTGTTGACATTGATGTTTTAGTCCCTCATGTCAGCTATAATAGCAATAGTTCAGCGACTTTGATCAGAGGGTACAGACAGTAGAGGTGAAAGGTTAACAGCTAAACCATCCCCATATCTCTGGCTGCCTCCATCCACCCTTCATCCCCCCATCCATTGTAAAAGTGTGACTGTTAATCCTCACTATACGTACTGTGCACATCAGGCTCCAGCTTGCGCATGTTGTGGGGCACGGTGGCAATGAGGATCTTCACGGTGGCGTCGGCAGAACTGATCTCAAAGCCCGTCTCGTTGGGCAGCATGGAGAGTACTGGGGAAACATAATCAAACACATACTGTAGAATACCAATGTCATAATCTCGGAAACACAGACCTAAAATAGTGCATAATTGCGTCAGATACTTGATTAGGTTCTAAGGGGAGATGTATGAGGAAAAGACTGATGATAATGTAAAGAAAAGTGATGTGCATTACCTTCCGAAGGTTCCTGTGTGCATAGGGTCTCCACCACCTTGGTTCCCAGAGCTGTCACTGTCTCTACTGGGAGAAACGGTCATATTAGTGGTCAGTTTTGACCGTGTCCCATCCACTACCCCATTTCCTCAGACTAGTGATTATCACGTAATAGTGACATTAGAAATGCATTTAGGTCAAAACTTACCAGAGGGCAATATCTTCAGAATGACAGCGAGGTCTGCAACATTGTGTACTGTTGTCATGGTTCCTTTCTTGTAGGAGCCCACCTGTCTCATTTCCTCAATTTCCTAGAGTTAGAAAAGTATGAAAACAATGTCACATTCAACTCAACTAACTTGTTTGAAATTTCCTCATCCCTGCATTTGAGGATTCACCAAACTGTATTTCTCTGGTGAGATCAAATCTGACACTGTAGTACGTACCACTTCATCAGCCCCAGCTGAAACGATGACGTTGTCAATGACGTTGGTGATTTTGGTGACCAGTGACAAGATAGATGACTAGAAGAGAGAGAAAAAAGGTAAAACTACTGTCTGATGGCAGTTCTAGTTTAATTGGAGTCATCCTGGACACTGGTTCAAATGGGTTAAGAAACACTGGTCTATGAAGCACACAGCTGGAGTGAAGTAACACATCGGGCACCCCTAAACTATGGAGTAGGCTGCCACCAAGTGTCTGAAATCAAACTGCCATAAACACACACAACTTGTTGAGCACTTGAAATCCACATCACAGCCACAACAGTTCTTGCACGAAAAGATTGCAGACACATGCCAGATCTTACAATGTCTTAGGTATTTGTAATGGGAAACTATAGTAACTATTTCCTGTATTGAGTTACTGTGGACATGGATTGATAAATAAAAATTAAATGTTTATTACCTAACTAAGCAAGTTACGAACAAATTCTTATTTACAACAACGGCCTACCAAAAGGCCTCCTGCGGGGACAGGGGCTGGGATTAAAAATATAAGACAAAACACACATCCCGACAAGAGAGACAACACTACATAAAGAGAGACCTAAGACAACATAGCATGGCAGCAACACATAACACAGCATGATAGCAACAACATGGCAGAAGCACAACACGGCAGAAGCACAAAACAGGGTAAACATTACTGGGCACAGACAACAGCACAAAGGGCAAGAAGGCAGAGACTACAAATACATCACGCAAAGCAGCCACAATTGTCATTAAGTGTCCATGATTGAGTCTTTGAATTAAGAGATTGAGATAAAACTGTCCAGATTGAGTATTTGTTGCAGCTCGTTCCAGTCGCTAGCTGCAGCGAACTGAAAAGTCGAGCGACCCAGGGACGTGTGCGCTTTGGGGACCTTTAACAGAATGTGACTGGTAGAATGGGTGTTGTATGTGGAGGATGAGGGCTGCAGTAAATTGTATCTGTGGGGAGATGCAGACAGAAGCATTCCCTTGGGGAAGGGAAAAAGGAGTTAACCATAAATGTTTTATTTAATGAAGCTGTTTGGTACCTGTTACTCTATCATGATCTGATGTAACTATGTACTGATGATCTTACCTTTGACCTGTATCAAATGTCTGCCAAGTGTTGAATGTTGTGGATTTAGTTTTTACTGACAGTAGTTAGGTTTCCATCCAATTGGCGACAGATTTTCATGTGAATATTCTAAAATATGCATAAAAACAAAATCCATTTAGTTTCTATTTGACAAATTCAAGTAGGTCCCTCTCCAGACTGGAGTCGAGGACATAATGTATCTGTGACAGTAGCTAGGCTTCCATCCAATTGGCGACAGATTTTCATGTGAATATTCTAAAATCTGGATAAAAACTAAATAAATTCTCTCACCAGAGATGTGTTTCAATCAAATTGACTTGTCGTGGACATCTCTGCGTGATGACTTAGTGCACATAAACATAACTTTTGCGGTTAAATTCTCATGTACTGATTACAAAAATACAAAGTTAAATGGGTTTCTATCACATTCTCAACTCGACTGTTGGTTTTGTAAGAAGAAATGTTGCATTATATAGCAAATCTCTGGTCTTGGCACATGCACTCTAGCCAACAGCTTGTAGTTACAGTGCGGGTAGGCTACCTACATGATGAGTGAGATTATTTTTGTTTGTTAAATGGCAGCCAAACATTGATCATCATGTCATCAGAATAAGACCCTCGATATTTATTGGAAAGGAACATCGAGCTCATCACCGTACACTTATCCACCCTGTAAGGTTCATAACATATTTAACCTGTAGCTAAATAAACCATGTTTTCCCGAGTCGTAGTGAGAGGAGCACAAAATATTTTTGCGTGAATCGCAGTTTATTTTGATATGATGGTTAGTATATAAATATTTGCACATAAAGGCATTTCCACCACCATCTCTCACATACTTAGTTTTACCGACACAAAAAGATCCCACCTTGTCTAGCATATTTTGTTTTGTCGACATTGGAAAGTTAACAAATTTGCTGTTTCCTTCAGACCTGTCGTGACATTTTCTTTTATCCGTCATGTACTTTACGTGCATAAGAAGGTAGGATGGAAACCTGGTAACTGTGTGATTCTGTAGCAGCAGGGGTGTATTCATTACGACGATTCTGTTGCAAAATGTTTTGCAACAAAAACTGTTTACTCCAAACAGAAAATGAGTTTCTATTTGACAAATTCAAGTAGGCCCCTCCCCATTTTGTTCCATTTGCTTATTAAAGGTAAACGGTTTCCATTGCAAGACGTAATGAATATACAACCCTTCCTACAAGCCTCTCGGGCTTGTGTTTAAAGAACATTCGGTACTGTGTGATTAATATAGAAGGGCCTTCGGCCTTCTCAGAGAAGGCTTGTTAGACATTCTGCTCCTGTTCTGGAGGTGTCTCTCCTTTGCAACTTGTAATAAACCAGAGATTTTATCAATGACTGCTTGCTTTTTTTCTTCACATGGAAATTCCTGTTGCAGCATTAAACATATCAGCTAACCACATCATATGGTATAGCAATTGATGCCCAGTTGATTTACTTGTCACGCAACCATCGGTTGATGCAATGCTGCGCCGGCGCATCTAGTTCAGCAGGAAAGCGACCATTACCATAAATGGATATTATTCCCAGCTTATATTACAGACACACAATTAAAAAAAGACACTTGTTGCTGTAGTGTCTGGTCAGGCCACCTCACTTGAATTACTCCAGTTGTACAGTCTGCTGCTTGTGAACATGTTTAAAATAGTAAATGGTCAGACGGGCATGTATATGTGCTTTCTTGAGCAGGGGGACCTTGCGGGTGCTGCAGGATCTCAGTCCTTCACAGCGTAGTGTGTTACCAATTGTTTTCTTGGTGACTATTGTCCCAGCTGCCTTGAGATCATTGACAAGATCCTCCCGTGTAGTTCTGGGCTGATTCCTCACCGTTCTCATGATCATTGCAACTCCACAAGGTGAGATCTTGCATGGAGCCCCAGGCCGAGGGAGATTGACAGTTCTTTTGTGTTTCTTCCATTTTGCGAATAATCTCACCAAGCTGCTTGGCGATGGTCTTGTAGCCCATTCCAGCCTTGTGTAGGTCTACAATCTTGTCCCTGACATCCTCGGAGAGCTCTTTGGTCTTGGCCATGGGGGAGAGTTTGGAATCTGATTTATTGATTGCTTCTGTGGACAGGTGTCTTTTATACAGGTAACAAACTTAGATAAGGAGCACTCCCTTTAACAGTGTGCTCCTAATCTCAGGTCCTTACCTGTATAAAAGACACCTGGGAGCCAGAAATCTTTCTGATTGAGAGGGGGTCAAATACTTATTTCCCTCATTAAAATGCAATTCCATTTATAACATTTTTCACATGCGTTTTTCTGGATTCTTTTGTTATTATTCTGTCTCTCACTGTTCAAATAAACCTACCATTAAAATTATAGACTGATAATTTCTTTGTCAGTGGGCAAACGTACAAAATCAGCAGGGGATCAAATACTTTTTTCCCTCACTGGACCACAATTTCATGCTTAAGATAAGGACATGTTTGGATTGTACACACTGTTTATCTCTTAACCGAATGAGGGCCAAAGGACATTTTTAAGTACACACAAAAGATATGACAGTTTGCTTACAGTGCAAAATGAGTCTCTCAGCATTCAGTTATGGGAGCTGCAAACTACATTGAGCGCAGATGCCAGTCAGAAACTAGCTAGGCAGTTTCACAAACATGTTGCACACGAGTAGGTAGTTAGTCCAAAACATAACCCATCGGTGTAGGCTCACTTTCAAGGAGTGTGTGTGTGGTGTACACTAAGACTTGCTTAAAGTATGCATAGCCAAAACAATATATTCATATCTGTGGTGTTTTTCCAGCTACAATCTAACAACCTTCATCCTTCCCACAGGATGTACTAACTAACTCCTCGGAGTTCAAAGTTAAAAATGTACTGAAACCTTTACCATACAAACATTAAGAAGTGGTACTTATATAGAAAAGTCAAAACAGTCAAAACTGTTTAACCCATTTTGAGGACCAATCCACCGAATCCCAGATTAAACTTTGTTTGCACCACAGCACCAAAAAAGAGTAAGGCAATGGTTAGACATTGAAGGCACCCAAAGGGGTCTTGTTGAAAACCAATGTGGTAATGGGGCAGCATATTGGACTTGTCCATTGTCCATAATGAATTCAAGGAGTTTAGAAGAGCTCTATAAAGCAAATGGAATGTAGTCAAACTAGTTCATCAACAATGTTTACATCTCATCAGTGTGGGCTGGCTTGGTGGGGTCAAGGCTTGCACTCCCTTTTCCTGTTGTTGACACCAGGGCCAGAGGTTCAGTCTGCCCGTCAACCAGAGTCGAGCTGTTCCCTGGTTGGCTCTCCTCCAGGGCCACACCCTCAATGTCAGTGATTTTGGGACTTTCTATTGGTTTCTTTAGTATTATGGAAGCATCCGGGGGATCTGATTGGCTGAGGTCACGGGAAACGGATAGGGATTCGGGCTGAATGTTACGGTTGTCCACATCCTCAGCAGCTTGCAAGGATGAAGCAGGATCTGTGAGAATGTTTCTGGAGATAACTGAAACGGTAAAGAAGAGGAAAGGCTATTTAACTTTCATAGTTTTCAGAAGAAAAATTAGCCATTATTAATTCCTAAATGGATAACTAACCCCCTTTTGTTGTATAGTCCTCTTCTATGGATGAGGCGCCCCAGTGGAAGGGGCTGTAACTTGGGAAGATGATGAGGCCCAGAGAGAAGATGATAATCTGATGGGAAACAAAAGACACACGTTCAATTAACTTTTAATTAACTTTTTTAAGATCACCTTGAAAGTACCCAAAGGCATGGATGAAAGACATGTTGATCTCACCATGACGCAGGTGCTGGTCTGTGCTGCTTTAGTGACCGTCTGCTTGATCAGCGACTGTAGTCTGCGCAGCTGAGCCAGGAGAGACCTGTGCATGGAGATATTATAAAAACACCAGAACTAACAAGACACAAACATCTTCATTGAGCATCATCCGTGAAAAAAGGTGATGTTAGCCAATTTACTTACATGTTGTGTTTCTCCAGCTGTTCCACAGTCCTCTGCAGCTCTTTGTTTTGCGCTGAGCAAGCCGCTGCCCTGAGACACAGAAAATACCTAGGGTCACTGACAGAAAAGCATTCCTACTGTCCGACAGTGTCACAGTGGCAGAATAGAACAGAAGGACCCATTGTCAGGACTTCCTACTGCACATGCCTCACTGTTGTACCACAAATGAAAATGCTAAGGAAATGCAAGTAACTTGTTTATAGAGGTTATCCACCATGGACTACATAGTGTGTCCAATTTTTTATGGAGCTTAATTGAAGCCTCAGGCCTTACCTGCTCTCAAGCCCATCCACATAGTCCTTCTTCCTGCGACGGCTGTCTTGGGCTGACTGTTTGTTGCGTATTTTGCGTCTCACTTTTTTTCAGAATCCGTTCCTCGGCCTAGAAGGGAATTCAGTCCAGTACATTTAGATGCAATTCAACTCAGAGCTAAAAAATGTCAGTCAATTTCAGTCAAATCATATAAAATATACAGCAAAGTAATTTGTCATGTCAAAGTTGTTATGCAAAAGTAATGTAATCCAAGTGCATGCAGGGGAGTAATGGATTTGTGGTACATAGAATAGTGTACCATCTACCGTGCATTTGTGTCTGACCTTGGTGAGGGGCAGGTTGTTGGGCAGAGAGATCCCCTCTTGGTTCAGCAGTTTCTGCTCCTCCTCAGTCAGTGTGAGGTCAGGGTAAAGCTGATCAGGAGAAGAGGATATTGTGTTTATAATCCTCACCGCCATAATCCCATAGAGAGACACTTGAACAACCACCGGGGTCTCAGACTAACAATCCCCCTCCCCACTATCTTCTCCATTCATTAGGGATTGAGGCCTATGGATTTCACCACATCTTTACAATACATTTGCAGGCCTCCATTATAAATATTCGGGAAAGATTGTCACTATGTAATTACATATAATTAGATGGTAAAAACATTCCCTATTCATTTGGGATTGAGCCCTGCAACTTTGTCCTAATGCATACGGCGGGATCTTCACAACAGATGCCATTGAATATGGACTTACCTTGGCATTAGACCACTTTTGTGGTGTGAAAATATCTGAAAACTATGATTTTGGAGTCAACCTGCCCCTTTTAAGTCTCACCAGTGGGTTGTCTGGACTGGTGGGGCCTGAGGTGGAACCAGAGGGGGTAGAAAGGTGACCATGGTCAAATCTCCCAGCAGATACTAGGGGTAACTCGTTGTCGATACAGGACTCCGAGATCAACATCTGAGAACTCCACTCATCTGTAGCAGAAGACATAGGAAAAGAGAGTAAACTCCCACCCAACACACATGGACACACACACACACAGATGTAGCTAGTGTACACACACACATACACACACACACACACACACACACACACACACACACACACACACACACACACACACACACACACACACACACACACACACACACACACACACACACACTCACCCAGGTCTATGGAAATGACATCAATACTATGCTGCTCTGGCTCCGTCTTGATGTTGGCCAGGGTGCTGATGTCATAGACCACCTGATAGATAGTTGTGGGGACCTGAGAGGGGTCCACCATGGCAGCTAGGGGGCTCTTGGAGCAGGGTTCCTCAGAGATGCCACTGTCGCTCTCTGAGGAGGTCTCCACTGGGTCTCTGGTAGGGAAGACGTCATTTGGGTTGATGGCATAAAGCACATCCTCTGGCTCGCTGTCGTTTAGACCCTGTAACATATGGAGAGGAATTTGGTAATACTTTAAGCAAATGGGTATAATAAATTATTACATGTTAATAATGTGTTAATAAATAAAGTTGAGTAAATATTGCCCCAGGTCTTTACAACTTGGCTCACTATATTGTACAACGAGTCATAATGGGAAACCATCCGCACACTTTGGGGGTCTACCGTGCATTCATCCAGGGGTTTTTCAGAGCCGGCATAGATAACATCTGAGCAAGAAAATGGCCCTTCCAGTCCCCAACTCTCCTCTGTCATACTGTCCTCCTTGTGTCCGAAAAACAGCTCTCCATTCTCTATATCCATGTCCTAGAAGAAACAAAACAGCAGTTAGAAGTATTACAAAATATTTATCAATTCAGTTCACTTTTGTGTACTTCTCTTATTGCTTAATGTTACAGCTCTTTGTTATTAAAGTGTTTGAAACTCATATCTATGTTGTTTTAAGTTAATATTTATAAAGCATGAAGAAAATGTGGCAACTGCTCAGAGAGCTGTTAAAGTGTGGAGCTATATATATTATTACTGTTTGATCAGTGGGAGTCCTTTCGCAAGAGGATATCACCATCCTGGTACACGCACGCACACACACAGTTGCATTAAAAACTGATAGCCTTTCTCAATAGCAAGTGTACCCCCTCATAAAATCACAACTGGTACCCTTTATTGGCCTCATATTTAATATGTAGACCTACTAGTTAGTCTAGCAGAAATAATAATAGCATGTGACCCACACCAGTAGTCTTTAATAAACTATAGTCTGTCTATACGTATGTTTTCAATATTGTAGACTATTGCCTGAATAGTTCAGCCAAGTGTTCAGATAATGATCTCACACTATTACATGGCAGAACTTAAATAAAGTTGATCCATTAAAATTCAACATTCGTAAACGATTGCCTTCTTGTTTCGTATTAGATGTTGAGTTTTACACGACACCTCGATCATGTGTAGGATTCCGTTCCCTGTCAAGCCGGATAAACAAGTGTTACATTGTACTCTCCGACTATAGCCTCATGTCACCACAAACAACTTACTTGTCTGCTGCGGTTTTCAGAAGCGATGATTCTTCCGATTATATATATAGGTCTACTTCAAGAGCATTACAACAATAGTAGGATAAAAAAAAATGCAGACGAGTAGTGTTTAAAGATCCACCAGTAAAAGACGCATTTCTCCCAAAAATCCAGCTGGCAATTCTCATGTCAATCATCCCGGAGGGCGAATAACCATACTGACACGGCGGATGTGCGTCGCCTAAACGCAACCGTTGGCTCTAAAATCACTAACTGATAGAGTATATGGATTTCTCTCTGTTTCTTACTTATTCCATAATGCAAAAAATGTCCCTTTTATTAATCAGTACATTTACACCAACGTTGTACAGTTCATAAACGTCAAATAACCCCGAAGTCCCTCCCACTTTACGCCTTTGATTGGGCAGGACAGTTTACCAATAAAAAAAACAGAAAAAGGTGTGATTACTTTGTGGGCACAATGTAGCAGTGAATTAGAGATTGTACTGGACATACTGGAAAGGATCAGTTACAGTATCGTATTGAGCTCTAAAGAAGGCAAAGGCCTTTACTTTTGCCAACATTCTCTAACAAAACGTTTTTGCAGTAGGAAAGTCAGAGCAAAATCAGGGGATCATGGCAAAATCTAAAAGTGTGCCACACCATCTGGAGTTCTGACTTTGAACACGTCATGGATATCTCAAAGCAGTTTTAATGGTTTGGACTACATGGCTGGCACTTCAATGATGGTTGGAAGAGCCTGGTCGGTTGGTGTTCGTTGCAAAAATGGATAGCAGGGTGGTGAGTCAATCTTTGTATGTGTTCACTGTTCTCTTTGCACTTATCTATTTAAAAAAGACACTGATATTTTTGTCTCACCATTCTTTGTAGTTGATTGACTGATCAACAATGGAAAAGGCAACCAAATGTTGCGATCTTGAATGCAACTTTATGAAATTGTATCATTCCCTTTACCCTGTAGGTGGTGTTAGAGTCTGTCCTGCTGGTGGATGGTGGGGAGACCATTGTGGTGCAAGGGCTGTGGGTGGCTCCTAGTGTACGTGGCCAGGGGATTACTGGTGCCATCCAGAGACATGTGACAGTGTTTGCCTGCAGTCACTTTCCACAGGTCACTTGCCCGAAGACTGTGACTAGGACACGACCCAACACCTGAAAAACTGTCTAGATATCGCCTGTTGGCCAAATAGGTAGGCCTACATAGCTTGCATGCCAGTGTGGTTTGTATTGAGCAGGGACGTGCATAACTGCAGTCCTTGATGGCCACAGTTCTAGGTCCAGTCATTTGACATATAACATTCTCTAGATGTGTTATTTATAGTTATACACTACCATTCAAAAGTTTGGGGTCACTTAGAAATGTCGTTGTTTTTGAAAGAAAAGCAAATTTTTTGTCCATTAAAATAACAGTGTAGACATTGTTAATGTTGTAAATGACTATTGTAGCAGGAAACAGCAGAATTGTTTATGGAATATCTGTGTAGGTGTACAGAGGCATATTATCAGCAACCATCACTCCTGTGTTCCAATGGCACATTGTGTTAGCTAATCCAAGTTTATAATTTTAAGGCTAATTGATCATTAGAAAACCCTTTTGCAGTTATGTTAGCACAGCTGAAAACTGTTGTTCTGATTAAAGAAGCAATAAAACTGGCCTTTAGACTAGTTGAGTATCTGGAGGATCAGCATTTGTGGGTTTGATTACAGGCTCAAAATGGCCAGAGACAAAGAACTTTCTTCTGAAACTCATCAGCCTGGCCTTCTAGGCAGAGTTGCAAAGAAAAAGCCATATCTCAGACTGGCCAATAAAAAGAAAAGATGAAGATGGGCAAAAGAACACAGACACTGGACAGAGGAACTCTGCCTAGAAGGCCAGCATCCCGGAGTCGCCTCTTCACTGTTGACGTTGAGACTGGTGTTTTGCGGGTACTATTTAATGAAGCTGCCAGTTGAGGACTTGTGAGACGTCTGTTTCTCAAACTAGGCACTCTAATGTACTTGTCCTCCTGTCTGTGGCAGGGCATTCTTTCTTTGTGTTGTGAGGTAGGTGACATAGGACCTTTCCTTGAGGAACTACAACAGAGACTCGACCAAGAGTACAAGGCTGAGGCCTTCAACCCAGTGACCCTAAGCCAAGCAGAGGCAGAAAAAGCAGTGCTGAGCACATATGTAGTTGCAAACCTACTGCCGGGTGGCACCATTATCAACAACTGGGAGCCATTGAATCTTATGGAGGATAATCTGGAAGTGCTTCGCAGGAGGGGGCTGACCTGGGTAGCAGACTGCCCACTCAGGCCCAATGCCCTCAGTCTCTGCACCAGACCACACCCAGTGCCCTATTGCCACGTTGCCCTCCATTTGAACATCAACGTTTTTTGGTCACAGCCTTGATTCAGTCTGTGCTCTGTTCCTGGCACAGCTTAGAAACCTGCTCTGATGCTTGAGTGGATATCTTCTATACTTACAGTACCAGTCAAAAAAAGTTTGGAAACACCTACTCATTCAAGGGTTTTTCTTTATTTGTACTATTTTCTACATTGTAGAATAATAGTGAAGACATCAAAACTATGAAATAACAAATATGTAATCATGTAGTAACCAAAAAAGTGTTAAACAAATAAAAAAATATTTTAGATTCTTCAAAGTAGCCACCCTTTGCCTTGATGACAGCTTTGCACACTCTTGGCATTCTCTCAACCAGCTTCACCTGTAATGATTTTCCAACAGTCTTGAAGGAGTTCCGACAAATGCTGAGCACTTGTTGGCTGCTTTTCCTTCACTCTGCGGTCCATCTCATCCCAAACCATCTCAATTGGGTTGAGGTCGGGTGATTGTGGAGGCCAGGTCATCTGATGCAGCACTCCATCACTCTCCTTCTTGGTCAAATACCCCTTACACAGCCTGGAGGTGTGTTTTGGGTCATTGACCTGTTGAAAAACAAAAATGATAGTGCCACTAAGCGCAAACCAGATGAGATGGCGTATCGCTGCAGAATGCTGTGGTTGCCATGCTGGTTAAGTATGCCTTGAATTCTAAATAAATCACTGACAGTGTCACCAGCAAACCACCATCATACCTCCTCCTCCATGCTTCACGGTGGGAAGCACACATGGGGAGATCATCCGTTCACCTAGTCTGCGTCTCACAAAGACACGATGGTTGGAACCAAAAATCTCACATTTGAACTCATCAGACCAAAGGACAGATTTCCACCAGTCTAATGTCCATTGCTTGTGTTTCTTGGCCCAAGCAAGTCTCTTCTTATTATTGGTGTCCTTTAGTAGTGGTTTCTTTGCAGAAATTGGACCATGAAGGCCTGATTCACGCAGTCTCCTCTAAACAGTTGATGTTGAAATGTGTCTGTTACGTGAACTCGGTGAATTTTTTTGGGGGGGCTATAATTTCTGATTGACGGACCTCTTCATGTCTTAAAGTAATGATGGACTGTCGTTTCTCTTTGCTTATTTGAGCTGTTCTTGCCATAATATGGACTTGGTCTTTTACCAAATAGGGCTATCTTCTGTATACCACCCCTACCTTGTCAACACAACTGATTGGCTCAAACACATTAAGAAGGAAAGAAATTCCACAAATTAACTTTTAACATGGCACACCTGTTAATTGAAATGCATTCCAGGTGACTACCTCATGAAGCTGGTTGAGAGAATGCCAAGAGTGTGCAAAACTGTCAATAAGGCATCAAGGTGGCTACTCTGAAGAATCTAAAATGTTAACTTGAATGAATAGGTGTGTTCAAACTTTTGACTGGTACTGTATGTCCATCCCAGTATCCGTCCTGGGCTAAAGCAGTTTTGTCAGAACCCTTCCAGTGTCATGTTCTTCAAGGATTAATGGGAGGAGCTTTTGCTGGAGACCTTTAACAATATCTGGAGGTCGAGGAAACACAATTTGTATTTATTTATTTCACCAGGTTGGCCAGTTGAGAACAAGTTCTCATTTACAACTGCAACCTGGCCAAAATAAAGCAAAGCAGTGCGACAAAAACAACAGAGTTACACATGGGATAAACAAACGTACAGTCAATAACGCAATAGAAAAATCTATATACAGTGTGTGCAAATGTAGTAAGATTCGGGAGGCAATTAAACACTGGAGTGATATAAGTGCTGAAGAATGTGCAAGTAGAGATACTGGGGTGCAAAGGAGAAGAAAAAAAATACAATATGGGGATGAGGTAGTTGGGTGGGCTATTTACAGATGGGCTGTGTACAGGTGCAATGATCGGTAAGCTGCTCTGACAGCTGATGCTTAAAGATAGTGAGGGAGATATAAGACTCCAGCTTCAGTGATTTTTGCAATTCGTTCCAGTCATTGGCAGCAGAGAACTGGAAGGTAAGGTGACCAAAGGAGGAGGTGGCTTTGAGGATGACCAGTGAAATATACCTGCTGGAGCGCGTGCTACGGGTGGGTGCTGCTATGGTGACCAGTGAGCTGAGATAAGGCGGGGCTTTACCTAGCAAAGACTTATAGATGACCTGGAGCCAGTGGGTTTGGCGACGAATATGAAGCGAAGGCCAGCCAACGAGAGCATACAGATCGCAGTGGTGGGTAGTATATGGGGCTTTGGTGACAAAACGAATGGCACTGTGGTAGACTACATCCAATTTGCTAAGTAGAGTGTTGGAGGCTATTTTGTAAATGACATCGCCGAAGTCAAAGATCGGTAGGATAGTCTGTTTTACGAGGGTATGTTTGGCAGCATGAGTGAAGGATGCTTTGTTGCGAAATAGGAAGCCAATTCTAGATTTAATTTTATATTGGAGATGCTTAATGGTAGTCTGGAAGGAGAGTTTACAGTCTAACCAGACACCTAGGTATTTGTAGTTGTCCACATATTCTAAGTCAGAACCGTCCAGAGTAGTGATGCTAGCCAGGTGTGTCAGGACCCGGTCGTGAACTCCGGTGGGAGAACCAGTCACTTAACGAACTGAGCCACGAGTAGTCGGCAGAACCCAGAAGATGAGGCAGACACAGCCGTAATAGAGATGGTGTTTTTAATAAAGACAAAAAATGAAAGTACTTCAGGCAAAAGGTAAATCCACAAGGAAAGAAGAAACAAAAATAGTCTCAAAAGAATAATCCAAAAAATAAACGTTATCCAAAACAAAGTTCCACAAGAGAGTCCAAACTGAAAATGGCCCGGTTTACCGCAATATAGACAGCATCGCTCCCTCATCCGGCGGTCTCTTTCAGCCTGGGAGATGTGTCCGATCTGCATGGGTTCCGGGGGAACCAGCGGGGATAAAGGTGGAGACTCTGAGCTGGGACCGATAGGAGCTAGAGAGGGGGGTCTACGGTTGAGTTCTCGCTCTCTCAGGCGCTGGTCTATACGCGAGGCCAACTTGATCAGGGACTCGAGATTGTCCGGTGGTTCCCGTGTAGCCAGTTCATCTTGGATAGTGTCGGAGAGACCCTTCAGAAAGCACACCGTGAGCGCCTCGTCGTTCCAGCCACTCGCTGCTGCCACTGTGCGGAACTGAATGGCATAGTCCGTCACGCTGCGCCGCGCCCTTGGCGGAGAGTCAGCAGCTGTTTGGCTGAATCAGGACCGCTGGTAGGATCTTGGAACACTCGCTTGAACTCTTCAGTAAAAGCGGAGTAACTGGCACAGCAGGAACTCTGGGCATCCCACACAGCAGTGGCCCAGGCCAGGGTTTTTTCTGACAGCAGGGTGATGATGTATGCAACCTTGGACCGGTCGGTGGGAAATGACAAAGGTTGCAGCTCGAAGGAGAGAGAACACTGGGTTAAAAAACCCTTACAAGCACTCGGATCACCTGAGAATCGTTGGGGAGGCGGAAGGCGAGGTTCAACCAGGGGGTTAACTACTACGGGCACTGGAATCTGAGGTACTGGAAGCGGCTGTCGGAGGAAGTCGATCAGATATCTGCCTAATGGAAGACAGCATCTCTGACAGAAGTTGAGAATATCTAACCATCAAGGCCTCTTGCTGAACCAGGGCGGCTTCATGGCGTTGGACAGTCCCCTCATGTTGGGACAGCGTGGCAAAAAGCTCCTGGCTGCCTCTGGGTTCATGTTCTTGGCTCTGTGTTTCTGTCAGGACCCGGTCGTGAACTCGGGTCTCCGGTGGGAGAACCAGTCACTTAACGAACTGAGCCACGAGTAGTCGGCAGAACCCAGAAGATGAGGCATACACAGCCGTAATATGGATGGTGTTTTTAATAAAGGCAAAAAATGAAAGTACTTCAGGCAAAAAGTAATCCACAAAGACAAAAGGTAAATCCACAAGGAAAGAAGAAACAACAAAAATAGTCTCAAAAGAATAATCCAAAAAATAAACGTTACCCAAAACAAAGTTCCACAAGAGAGTCCAAACTGGACCAACCAAAATATTCACAGCTTAACTGAGGCAAGGTGCTAACATACAAACACAGAGCAAAGAACTAAGGAAAACTACGGGTTTAAATACATACAAGGGAAACGAGGCACAGGTGCAAATAATAACTGGAAACAAGGGAAAGAGGAAAAAGGATCAGACAAAAAAAGACACTATGGGAGCCTCTAGTGGTCAAAAAACGGAAAACACCCGGCCAAATGTTGACAGGGTGGGCAGCGATCGGTTGAAAATCATGCATTTAGTTTTACTTGCATTTAAGAGCAGTTGGAGGCCAAGGAAGGAGTGTATGGCATTGAAGCTCGTCTGGAGGTTAGTTAACACAGTGTCCAAAGAAGGGCCAGAGGTATACAGAATGGTGTCGTCTGTGTAGAGGTGGATCAGAGAATCACCAGCAGCAAGAACGACATCATTGATGTATACAGAGAAAAGAGTCTGCCCGAGAATTTAAACCTGTGGCACCCCCATAGAGACTACCAGAGGTCCGGACAACAGGCCCTCCGATTTGACACACTGAACTCTATCTGAAAAGTAGTTGGTGAACCAGCCGAGGCAGTCATTTGAGAAACCAAGGCTGTTGAGTCTGCTGATAAGAATGCAATGATTGACAGAGTCAAAAGCCTTGGCCAGGTCGATTGTTACGTACGCCTCTTGGAGGAGGGAACGCAACTCCCTGCTGCTCCTAAATTCCCAGCGAGTGAAAGAGGTATGGGACTGTAGGTGCAGTAAGGATGACAAAAGCAGTAAGCGGTACCGTTAACAAGGAATTTATTCCGTCACACGGTAATTTTGGGGAAAAGGGGCTGAACGGAACCAAAGCAGGTTAAGTAAAAATCAAAGCCCCCTCTCCTACCTTACCTGCCTACCCACAACTTACCTAATTTAGCACCACCTGGTGCACTAACCAAAATACAGGGGGTGGTCCGTCCAGGTCTTACCTAGTGTGCATAGACAGTAAAATACTACGGGTTATGTATGCCCATGAGCCTCTTGCCTAAGCACTCCCTAGGTGCTTTCCCCTTCCCCCCTGGGAACAAACACAGAAAAATACAAACAATTTCAAATAATCAATACGGACCTTTTGATAGACACCAGCAGGACCGGTTACAATATACTACATAAATAACCTGTCTGAGCAACAACTATCAGCTCTATCAGAAAACAATCAACACTCAGGTTTAACCAAACAAACACTTCATCTTCAGCCATAAACCTCATCAATCAGTCTCCTCCCTCTCTCAGTCTTCTCTCTTCTGAGCAAAAGAACACTGGCTTATATAGCTGGAGAAGGTGTCTAATGGGATACAGCTGTATCCTGACGAGGGGGCGGGGTCAGCTCCAATTAGTAATGGGGAGAATTTCAGGAAGCCATCCTGAAAACACACACATACAAGCAAAAGCACAACACAGAAACTGGGGAACGTAACATCGATGAAGACGGCTGCACAGTATTGTCTTTTATCGATGGTGGTTATGATATCGTTTAGGATCTTGAGCGTGGCTGAGGTGCACCCATGACCAGCTCGGAAAACAGATTGCATAGCGGAGAAGGTACGGTGGGATTCGAAATAGTCGGTGACCTGTTTGTTAACTGGCTTTCGAAGACTTTAGAAAGGTAGGGTAGGAGAGATATAGGTCTGTAACAGTTTGGGTCTAGAGTATCTCCCCCTTTGAAGAGGGGGATGACCGCGGCAGCTTTCCTTTAATGATCTCAGACGATACAAAAGAGAGGTTGAACAGGCTAGTAATAGGGGTTGCAACAATTGAGGCGGATAATTTTAGAAAGAGAGGGTCCAGATTGTCGAGCCCGGCTGATTTGTAGGGGTCCAGATTTTGCAGCTCTTTCAGAACATCAACTATCTGGATTTGGGTGAAGAAGAAATGGGGGAGGCTTGGGCAAGTTGCTGTGGCGGGTGCAGAGCTGTTGACCGGGGTAGGGGTAGCCAGGTGGAAAGCATGGCCAGCCGTAGAAAAATTCTTATTGAAATTCGCGATTATCGTAGATTAATCAGTTGTGACAGTGTTTCCTAGCCTTAGTGCAGTGGGCAGCTGAGATGAGGTGCTCTTATTCACCATGGACTTTACAGTGTCCCAGAACTTTTAGGAGTTTGTGCTACAGGATGCAAATTTATTTTTGAAAAAGCTAGCCTTTGCTTTCCTAACTGCCTGTGTATATTGGTTCCTGACTTTCCTGAAAAGTTGCAAATCGTGGGGGCTATTCGATGCTAATGCAGTATGCCACAGGGTGTTTTTGTGCTGGTCAAGGGCAGTCAAGTCTGGAGTGAACCAAGGGCTATATCTGTTCTTAGTTAAAAAAAAAAATAATGGGGCATGCTTATTTAAGATGGTGAGGAAAGCACTTTTAAAGAATAACCAGGCATCCTCTACTGATGGAATGAGGTCAATATCCTTCCAGGATACCCAGGCCAGGTCGATTAGAAAGGCCTGCTAGCTGAAGTGTTTTAGGGAGCATTTGACAGTGATGAGGGGTGGTCGTCTGATCGCGGACCCTTTACGGACGCAGGCAATGTGGCAGTGATCGCTGAGATCCTGGTTGAAGACAGCAGAGGTGTATTTAGAGGGCAGGTTGGTCAGGATGATATCTATGAGTGTGTTTACGGATTTAGGGTTGTACCTGGTAGGTTCCTTAATAATTTCTGTAAGATTAAGGGCATCTAGCTTAGATTGTAGAATGGCCTGGGTGTTAAGCATATCCCAGTTTAGGTCACCTAACAGTACAAACTCTGAAGATAAATGGGGGGTCAGTTAATTCACATATGGTGTCCAGGGCACAGCTGGGGGCTGAGGGGGGTCTATAACAAGTGGCAACAGTGAGAGACTTATTTCTGGAAAGGTGGATTTATAAAAGTAGAAGCTCGAACTGTTTGGACACAGACCTGGATAGCATGACAGAACTATGCAGTAGATTGCAACTCCACCCCCTTTGGCAGTTCTATCTTGGTGGAAAATGTTGTAGTTGGGGATGGAAATTTCAGAATTTTTGGTGGCCTTCCTAAGCCAGGATTCAGACACGGCAAGGACATCAGGGTTGGCGGAGTGTGCTAAAGCAGTGAATAAAACAAACTTAGGGAGGAGGCTTCTGATGTTAACATGCATGAAACCAAGGGTTCTACGGTTACAGAAGTCAACAAATGAAAGTGCCTGGAGAATAGGAGTGGAACTGGGGGCTACAGGGCCCCGGGTTAACCTCTACATCACCAGAGGAACAGAGGAGGTGTAGGATAAGGGTATGGCTAAAGTCTATAAGAACTGGTCGTCTAGTGCGTCGGGGACAGAGAATAAAAGGAGCAGATTTCTGGGCGTGGTAGATTAGGTTCAGGGCATAATGTACAGAGAATGGTATGGTAGGATGTGAGTACAGTGGAGGTAAACCTAGGCGTTCAGTGGCGATGAGAGAGGTTTAGTCTCTGGAGGCACCAATTAAGCCAGGTGAGGTCTCCGCATGTGTGTTGGGCTGGACAAAAGAGCTATCTAAGGCATTTTGAGCGGGACTGAGGGCTCTACAGTGAAATAAAACAATACGAACTAGCCAAGACAGCAGTAGACAAGGCATATTGACATTAGAGAGAGGCATAAAGCAATCACAGGTGTTGATCATGAGAGCTAAGACAACAACGAGTAAATGGCGATGAATGGGCAGAGCGGGTCAGTTAGGTACATACAGGACCTGAGTTCGAGGCTGGGGCCGACAGGTAAACAAAATGAGGTACTGTGTTATTGAAACAGTCCAGGGGGCATCAGCTCTGTAGCAGAGTGATCATAGGGTCAACAGAGCAGCAATAGTTGAGTCAGGGTGCTGTTCGGTAGTCACTACTACGCTAGGCGAGCAGGGGACACAGCGTTCAGAAAAGCTAGCGGGCCGGGGTTAGTAGATGGTTCTTCGACAACATCGTAACAGAATAGCCTGTTGAGACCACATCGGGCGATCACGTCGGCAGTCCAGTCGTGATGGATCGGCAGGGCTCCATGTCGACAATAAAGGGTCCAAGCCAATTGGCAAAGGAGGTATTGTATCCCTAGAAATAGCTGGTATATGAGCCTAGCTCGAGGCTAGCTCAAGGCTAGCTGGTGCTTGCTTCGGGACAGAGGCGTTAGCTAACAGTAGCCACTCGTTTGCAGCTAGCTAGCTGCAATGATCCGGTGTAATGATCCAGAGTGGAAGGAATCTGGTGTTGTGGTAGAGAGAAGCAGTCCGATATGTTCTGGGTTGATATCGCGCTGTGCAGACTGGCAGGTGTTGTCGGAGATAAAGCTTGCTGGTGACCGAGAAAAAGGTGAAGACTGCTAGCCGTGGCTAACAAGGACTAGTAGCTAGTTAGCTGGCTAGCTCCTAATGGAAGTTCCAGTTTTAAGGAATAAAAATAGCAGATCCGTACCACATTGGGTGAGGCGGGTTGCAGGAAAGTATATTTAGTTCGTAGATAGAAAGTGAGATTAAGATATATACGAAAAAGACTGGCTATTTACATAGGATAAGACACGGGATAAGACAAAGACAAACACACACGTCCTACTGCTACGCCATCTTGGATCCGGTGTGTCGGATTGTGTCGTTGAGCATTCATGTACATATAATAACACCGTAAATTCAAAAGCTGTATCTACATGCTGAATTCCAAACCAGGCCTTTAGCCAAAATGTCAGACAATGTGTTTAATATATTCATGTCCTTTATACTGTGTTTAATGGTTTATTCATATTATGGCAAATATAAACTGGATAGGATCTCCTGTATACTATGGCAAAATAGGGCAGTTATATATGACTCATGGAACTCTGTTTTTCTCTTTTTTATACAAGGCAAGGTTTGTCTCATTATGATCTCACCTCATAAAAACTGGGTGGTGGCATCAGCAATTTCTGCCTCTCTCAATAAAAACAGAAAAACATTGTGTTGGTGATCTTTTGAAAAACACAGATGGGCCTAAATTCTAAACAATATACTATGCAATCAAGATATTTTTATTCTATACATGAAGTAATAACATACATTACCCAGTGAGCAAAATTACTTTGAAATTACTTTTCCATACAATGACATTACGTGCATTTCATGTGCTGAATGAAAGGTTAGAAGACATCTTATACGGACATAAATAATAAGTCTGTAATGGATGTCAAAAATACGTAATTTACAGACGTGAAAAATACATATTTTTCTGTCATTGATTCTATGGACAAATTTCAACTGCACATACATTCTCAATGAAGTAAGTATTCTATCACAATAATATAGGAAAGACTACAACTGAATATTTATTATTGCTCCCATCTGTCACATGCACTTAATGTTACATATTTCAAAAGCTTTAAAACTTTCGGCGATGATGTTCAAAGTAGTCCAACCTACAGAATAAACTAACAGATCACTTCAACTACAATAACATTCTTAGTAACGGTTACAGATGGGTTTTTTGTCATGCTATCACTGTGATGTGTTCTTTATCTGCCTTAGTCGAATGCCCTGACTGTCAGTCTCTCAAGATATGAGTGTCTGCTGAATGACCAAATAAAAAAAACGTGAATTGATGGCAGCCTTGTGAGGAAACTGAAAGAGAGAGATGCTGCTTAAATACGGCAAGGTGACCGGGCACAATTGTATGGTTAAACAGTGTAAATATGATCAATACAGATCGATTAAGATGACAAGACACAAGTATAAGGACAAAGTGGAGGGGCAATTCAGCGGGTCTGACACGAGACGTATCTGGCAGGGGCTTCTAACATCCATGGATTACAAAAAAAAGCCAATCGTGTCACAGACACCAACGCCGCTCTACCGAAGTATTCACCCCCCTTGGCATTTTTCCTATTTTGTTGCCTTACAACCTGGAATTAAAATGGATTTTTGGGGGGTTTGTATCATTTGATTTGCACAACATGCCTACCACTTTGAAGAAATGAACAAGAAATAAGACAAAAAAACAGTAAACTTGAGCGTGCATAACTATTCATCCCCCCCAAAGTCAATACTTTGTAGAGCCACCGTATTCTTTCCATTTTTTTAAATAATGGATTTAATGGTGCTCTGTGGGATGTTCAAAGTTTCTGATATTGTTTTATAACCCAACCATGATCTGTACTTCTCCACAACTTTGTCCCTGACCTGTTTGGCGAGCTCCTTGATCTTCATGGTGCCCCTTGCTTAGTGGTGTTACAGACTCTGGGGCCTTTCAGAACAGGTGTATATATATACTGAGATCATGTGACAGATCATGTGACACTTAAATAAAGTCCACCTGTGTGCAATCTAACTAATTATGTGACTTCTGAAGGTAATTGGTTGCACCAGATCTTATTTAGGGGCTTCATAGCAAAGGGGTGAATACATATGCACGCACCACTTTAAAGTTTTTTTTTTTTTTTAATTGTTTGAAACAAGTTTTTTTTTTTTTCACTTCACCAATTTGAACTATTTTGTGTATGTCCATTACATGAAATCCAAATTTAAAATCCATTTAAATTACAGGTTGTAATGCAACAAAATAGGAAAAACGCCAATGGGATGAATACTTTTGCCAGGCACTGTAAACACCTTTTTCTCACACTTCGAGCGTTAACAACTCTGATCTGCCGAGGAGAGACCCAACGAGGGCTACGTGCTTAGGTCTCCAGAGGACGTATGTAAGTCATTCAAACGTGTTAACCCTCGCAAGGCTGCCAGCATCCCGAGCCGCAACCTCGGAGCATGTGCAGACCAGCTAGCTGATGTGTTTTCGGACATTTTCATCTCTCTCTAGCTTAGGCCATTATCCCCTCCTGCTTCAAGATGTCCACTATCATCCCGACCTTTAGCACTCACGCTTTGAGGTTAGTCAAATACCACATCATCTCCTCCCTCCCCGACACACTCGACCCTGCATCACAGCCTGGTATGGCTACTCCACCGTCGCTGACCGCAAGGCTCTACCGAGGGTGGTACGCTCAGCCAGTATGTTTAACAAGTTTAAACATCACATAAGAGTACCGCAGTTTAGTACAGTAGAGCACAGTACGGTATGGCACGGTACAGGGCAGTCAAATTTTATTCAATAGAGTACAGTTATTGTAGATGAAAGTACAATACAGAACCCTTAGTGGGAAAACTGAACTACAAAACTAAAAGCAGGATTAGTGGAATTTGGGGCTAGTAGGAGATTCCTGCATTTTGTTTAGGCTACTTGTCATGATGTTTCATGGTCATGTCTGCCACCCCATTTCTGACACCAGTGTAGCTAGCAAACAAACTCTGTTCTTGGCGTGAAAGGCAAACACCCAACCGGACCAATCATAGAAGTCTATATGTGGCCAAATCAACGCCAGCCTGGACCTGACCAAATCTAAACCAATCATAGACATCTGTTAACGTTGAAATCAAGGCCAGTCCGGACCGCAAAAAAAAAAAAAAAATATATATATATATATATATATATATATATATATATATATATATATATATATATATATATATATGTTTCATATATATATGACCAGACAGGATCAGAAAAAAACGACGTCCAAATTAGCTGGTATGTAGCCTACTAGGTTAGGGAATGCAGCAGAGGTGTGGTACTGGAACGCATGCCATTGTCATATTTTGCACATTTACTGGACTGATACAAAGTCTAGAGATGGCACATGATGTCCTCTCAATCCTTCATCTGTTGCAATTGTGTGCGGTTTAATAAGTGATACAATGTACAGAATGTCTTGTATCAAAAGTCCACGAATGAATAGACCAAGTTCGAAGTTGCTCCGAAACAACTGATAAATGATCTGTTTAGCGGACCCCCAAGATAAACTATCGACTGCTAAAACGCAGATCTGACTTGAGATCAGATTTCACTGAGCGTTGATAAATCCAGGATATGCCCCTCCCTCGAGCTCGTCCCAGCCTCATTCTGATCAGTTGACTCATCACTTCCCGTACGGATTGCAGTTTTTTGGCATAGCAGTAATGTAATTTTGCTGCCTTTTTTCCACTTGTTATTAAGTCTGTGCCAATACAAGCTGCTCACCAAGGCTGTCCTTTTATGAGAGAATACGACAGAAGGTAGTACATTATTTATTGCTTGCGATTTGTAATGTGAGAGATGCCATAAGCAGGAAGCTATACGTTTAGTCAAATTGTTAACTATAGCTAGTCCATCAAAAGTTTTCAACTTTCTAACCAGCTATACAGGATATTATAACAGTCCCAGTAAAGCAATTTAATGTTATTTATATTTTAATATTATCTGATGTTAGATCAGTCACGTACTTCCTATGCCCCCCTTTTCCTACACAAACTTTACCATCCTTTCACATACTGTATCTGGGAATTCATATTTTTTGCCAAGATCCCAGAGCAGATGTTACAATGTGACATTGTCACAGAAGTCTCTCACCCTCTCTCACCCTAAACCATGGGCACTATGAAAATGTATGCAATAAATGTCTAACTGCGTTTATTTGTATTGACTTGAATGTAGGCAAATGTTCCTCAAACTTCTCTGATGCAGGTGGTCTCCCCCTCCCCATTCGACTATACGCAAATGGAGGGCATCTGAGCGCTTCTCTTTGCTGTTTCACTCAGGCGTAAAAGAGAAGCAGGGAGTGCAGAGATGGCTCTCAGAAAAGGATCTTCTGTTGCTCTCTCTGGGTGGCCATCTGAAGTGCAGATGAACCCAGCTGATGTCCCTGGCCTGGAGGTAAAGCTGGGAGCATTGGTTGTTCTTTTCACCATCACACTGGTCTGTGGCTTCGCCCCTTTGTGCTTAGTCAGGGGGGCAGGGAGGTGCAATGTAGACCCAGGTAAGTGGTACTTTAGATCAGAATGAATTTTGAAAATGTGACTTGCATTAAATCACTTTGACAGCACCCCTTTTGAATTGAATAGAACATTCCTTACATGTTTTCCCCAATGTAGAAGTGCTCAAAAAGTTACTTTTTGGACCTGAATTCCAAAATAGTCAAGAGATAAAAGTACTGTATGTACTGTATGTGTCAACTGTACTGTATGTGTCTCACCCGATGGCAGGCACAACAACCTCATGATGTAAAAATAGGGTCTAAGCTACAACATACAGTACCAGTCAAAAGTTTGGACACACCTACTCATTCCAGGGTTTTAATTGTAAAATGTTCTACATTGTAGAATAATAATGAAGACATCGAAACTATGACATAACACATGGAATCATGTAGTAACCAAAAAGGTGTTAAACAAATCAAAATATATTTTAAATATGAAGATATTTTTTTAAAATAATTGATAAGGTAAAAAAGTGATCTTTATTAAAAAAACATTTTTCAATAAATTATTAAATAATTTGATAACCCTGTTTGTAAGCTTTTAAATGGTATCAAACTCAATCGTACATTTTTTCCAGTGATGAAGACGTGGATGTCTTATGGGTATGGTGGGGTATGCAAAATGGGTCAATTTTGAGCACTTACAGTGGGGCAAAAAAGTATTTAGTCAGCCACCAATTGTGCAAGTTCTCTCACTTAAAAAGATGAGAGGCCTGTAATTATCATAGGTACACTTCAACTATGACAGACAAAATGAGGGGAAAAAAATCCAGAAAATAACATTTGTAGGATTTTTAATGAATTTATTTGCAAATTATGGTGGAAAATAAGTATTTGGTCACATACAAACAAGCAAGATTTCTGGCTCTCACAGACCTGTAACTTCTTCTTTAAGAGGCTCCTCTGTCCTCCACTCGTGACCTGTATTAATGGCACCTGTTTGAACTTGTTATCAGTATAAAAGACACCTGTCCACAACCTCAAACAGTCACACTCCAAACTCCACTATGGCCAAGACCAAAGAGCTGTCAAAGGACACCAGAAACAAAATTGTAGACCTGCACCAGGTTGGGAAGACTGAATCTGCAATAGGTAAGCAGCTTGGTTTGAAGAAATCAACTGTGGGAGCAATTATTAGGAAATGGAAGACATACAAGACCACTGATAATCTTCCTCGATCTGGGGCTCCACGCAAGATCTCACCCGTGGGGTCAAAATGATCACAAGAACGGTGAGCAAAAATCCCAGAACCACACGGGGGACCTAGTGAATGACCTGCAGAGAGCTGGGACCAAAGTAACAAAGCCTACCATCAGTAACACACTACGCCGCCAGGGACTCAAATCCTGCAGTGCCAGGCGTGTCCCCTGCTTAAGCCAGTACATGTTCAGGCCCGTCTGAAGTTTGCTAGAGAGCATTTGGATGATCCAGATGAGGATTGGGAGAATGTCATATGGTCAGATGAAACCAAAATAGAACTTTTTGGTAAAAACTCAACTCGTCGTGTTTGGAGGACAAAGAATGCTGAGTTGCATCCAAAGAACACCATACCTACTGTGAAGCATGGGGTGGAAACATCATGCTTTGGGGCTGTTTTTCTGCAAAGGGACCAGGACGACTGATCCGTGTAAAGGAAAGAATGAATGGGGCCATGTATCGTGAGATTTTGAGTGAAAACCTCCTTCCATCAGCAAGGGCATTGAAGATGAAACGTGGCTGGGTCTTTCAGGATGACAATGATCCCAAACACACCGCCCGGCAACGAAGGAGTGGCTTCAGAAGAAGCATTTCAAGGTCCTGGAGTGGCCTAGCCAGTCTCCAGATCTCAACCCCATAGAAAATCTTTGGAGGGAGTTGAAAGTCCGTGTTGCCCAGCGACATCACTGCTCTAGAGGAGATCTGCATGGAGGAATGGGCCAAAATACCAGCAACAGTGTGTGAAAACCTTGTGAAGACTTACAGAAAACGTTTGACCTCTGTCATTGCCAACAAAGGGTATATAACAAAGTATTGAGATAAACTTTTGTTATTGACCAAATACTTATTTTCCACCATAATTTGCAAATAAATAAATTAAAAATCCTACAATGTGATTTTCTGGATTTCTTTTTCTCATTTTGTCTGTCATAGTTGAAGTGTACCTATGATGAAAATTACAGGCCTCTCTCATCTTTTTAAGTTGGAGAACTTGCACAATTGGTGGCTGACTAAATACTTTTTCGCCCCACTGTATCTCCTGAATGGTTTGGGATTGAGGTCCAAAAAGTCACTTTCTGACCACTTCTTCCATGGGCAAACATGTAGGAAAGTTTTGTTTAAATCAAAAGGGATTCTGTCAAAAAGTGATTGAATTCAACTGGATTTATCTGAAAATAAATCCTGAGTGTAAACTTACTTGTTGACTCCTATGTGTTCCTTCCTTTCACAAACCCTACACGAAACAGACCCCCAAACCCATGTAAAGACAGTAGCATGTAAGTGGGTTCAACTTCCATGCACATCTGATAACTTTGCACAGGGCTGAATAATAAAGTGCAGGTAAATTAGTATAAGGAAGACATACCTACTCACCTTTGTGTAATCTGTTCCTGGATGTTGTCAAGATGTAGTCTGTCAAATCTGTATATTTTTTTCCACGGAGACCAGACGTGGAAGAGCCTTTCAATAAACTTGCATGACTGGCTGATACATTTGTGGCTGAGTTGGGCCTATTGTATTCCACAGAAACGCGTCACAAGGTAGTGAGCTTGGTGAGCTGCTTCGCTGGAGGAGTGTTCTTTGCTACTTGCCTTCTGGACCTGGTGCCTGACTACCTATCTGCGATCAATGAAGCATTTAGTAGCCTGGGCATCACAGTAAGAATTTGGGGAAGTCCCCATTAGCTGTGTAATTTTTTTGGTGTCTGCCCTTCGGTTAGTCATTTCACATCTGATTAGTATTTAGGAAGTACAGCGTTATCTTGGCCTGCCCTGTATTACTTGATGTCAGAATTACATTTTCAATCTTTGTGTCAAAGTTGAATGCTGACAAAAATACAGATGTATGACTGTGTAGACTCATCAATTTCTGTTCGCAGACATTTTTTATAGATTTCTTTGTTACACTTGTCAGCCTAATCTGTTGACTGATTAGACTAGCTTTGGTAGTTAATTCTGCCAGGTAAGTTATAAAGTGTGTGTTATCCTCTTATCTGTCAATCTACCCCTTCCAGCTTCAGTTCCCTCTACCCGAGTTTATCATAGCCATGGGCTTCTTCTTGGTCCTGGTGCTGGAGCAAATAGTCTTGGCCCTCAAAGACCGATCGGCGGGCCACTCTGAAGAAAGACGCGCACTATTGGTGGACTCCAGCGTCCAATCACATGACAGAGATGGCTGGAGACACTCCCACCACTCCCATGGCAGGGAGGAATTAGGGGGAGAGGATGCCCACTTTCATGTGGACTTTAACTCTACCTCAGCCATCCGGGCCTTCGTTCTAGTATTTTCCTTATCTCTACACTCAGTGTTCGAGGGCCTGGCTGTGGGGTTACAGGAGGACAGTCAAGAGGTGCTGGAGATCTGTGTTGCTCTACTCCTCCACAAGAGCATCATCTCTTTCAGTCTAGCCCTAAAGCTGGCCCAGGGCAAGCTGCGGCGGGCAGCCGTGGTAGGTTGCCTCCTGCTCTTTGCCCTCATGTCCCCAATGGGCATTGGGCTGGGCATTGCCCTCACCGAGACCAAGTCATCCCCCCAGCACCAGCTGGCCAGGTCCACTTTAGAAGGCCTGGCGTCTGGCACCTTTATGTATATCACCTTCATGGAAATCCTGCCCCATGAGCTGAGCTCCCCGCAGAACCGCATCCCCAAGGTGGCCATGATTCTCACTGGGTTCGCAGTGGTCACTGGGGTGCTGTTCATCAAAATGTAAATATTCTGTAGATCAATCCTTAGGGTCTGATTCTATCAAAAACTGACAACCCTTCTGGGATTTAAGACACAAACAAATTTCCTCTTGCGCCTTGAGAATGCAATTTGGACTGACAATGTTTACAGCATGAGACCAAAAGATACTCAAGCGTATCATTAATTCAAACATGTTTTCTTAAGGTGCAGGGAGAATGCTGGTTTGCCTTACAGTGGAAACTTGATTATTTTAGTTTTAATACGTAGATGAATGCTATTCATTCAGATTTATAAAAGGATATATGCTAATCATGTCATGCTTTGAAATTAACATATGTTTTCTATTTTTAGATATTTGAATGCATCTATATTTTTTTATAAAAACAATTCCATACTTCACAAACGGCTTTCTGTATACCGTGACGATGTGATCAAAATGACCTGATTTAAAAAAGGTAATCTGAGCATTATATAACTCCTGGTTTGATATTATAGCATACCTAATGTTTTGCTGGCTGTGAAATCTGACTAGCAGTGTCCTGAATTGTACACAGAACATTTGTTTGTTCAGTAGTATGACTGCCTAGCCCCTAAAAACAAACATAATAAGAGCATATACAGCTGGCTACTACTTTAAATGCTTAAAAATATAAATGGAGTGGTTGCTCTTTGTCAGAGCCTTACATTGAACTCTAAATATAGGCCCTTATTTCACTGCCATGTGGTGAGAGAGCTTTGAATTAGTCCTCTATTGTCTTGTAAAACTTGAATTTGAATAATTGAAATGGCTGCTCTTGTTTTTATGTTAACTTTTATATCAGCTCTTGTTTATCTGTACCTGGTTTACTGATTAAAAGTAATCTGAAATAATTTTCAACATGTTTCCTAGTTCTTTTTCACCTGGAGAGTGAGGATTAGTGATGAGTACAATAGTGCTCAGACAACCAGTCTGGCAGTGTATTTTACTACTGAATAATCTGGTTTATATGCAGCCCTTTTATTTTGACAAAATAAACCAATACAATAGTTGTATTTTGGAACAATAACGTTTTTAATCACTATCCAAAATATCCATTACACAGTACTGTAATTTCTGTATTGACCTAGCCTTACATAAAAATAAACTACATGCCCCAGATTGGCTTGGGCGCTCACTTTCTCCTCCCCCCACCAAGTCAGATGGTTTCGACTAGCTAGTTACCACAGCTACAAAGTCAAAATTGTCTATATCGTAGAAATTAATGAAAACAAAAATAGATTTTTGGTCTTTATTTAAGGTTAACTGTGTTAATGTTAGGTTTAAAATCACATTTTAAGAAGCTAAATTGTAGAAATAGGCGGCCCGTATTACTTTTTGGCAATGGTAACTAACGTTAGTGACGACCAAGTCTGATCATCCCACTGCGTGAAGTCGTTCGGCAAATATGTCTGCTACGGATGTAGGCGGTTGTGGACCCGGAGCAGGACCCAGTTCGGGTGCTGGGTCCGGGGCATCAAACCCTCGAAAATTTAGCGAGAAAATAGCTCTACATACCCAACGTCAGGCTGAAGAGACTGCCGCTTTTCAGGAGGTTATGATGGACATCACCTCTACCAGGGTAAGTTGGAGGAGGGAGGCAGGAGATGAAAACTGGAGTAAGTACAGGCCCGGGGCTTGTCAAAAGAGTGAACCAAAAATACAATGATAAACCAATATAACGTTTAGCGAGCTAACTCTAGCCAATAATGAACGTTATCCACGATTTGCCTTTTATCTGTTGGAGTTTGAATGGTCTTATAGTTATTTCACCTACCTAACGTTAACTAGCTAACTACGATGCTGAATGCGATCTTATCTAACTTGTCAAAAGTGTAATGCTAACCAGCTAGTTAGCTAGTTAACTAAAGTTAGCTTGCCCTGAGTTAGCCATATGTGGCTAAGTAGTATTTCAAATTCAGTAGTTAATGTTAACTAGTTCGTTACGTTACTTATTTAACGTTAGCTCGCTAACTACTTAGCAAGCTAATGTTAACGAGACATTGTAATGTTAGTTATAACTAACTTTTTAAATACATTTTCAAACCTGCTGAACTGTGTGACTGGTTGATAACGTTAGTTACCAGCCATGTTTTGGCTTAACGTTAGTTTGTCAGTGCTTAGCTAGCTAGTTAGTCAGACAGACGGTGCGTCAAGTGAAGTGACACATCGTGGTTGCTGTCAACCACCACAGCAGAACAGACTGCAACCCACTCCATTATTATTTAACATTCACAAAATTGTGTGTTTATAGGAACTCCACGGCTGTATTAATTACTCCGATTCTGTTCCAAAACGTTTAGCAACGTTAACCATTTACTCCAAACATACATTTTTGTTAAACGAAAACGAGTTTCTATTGGACAGGTAGGTCCCTCCCCGTTTTTCATTGTTTGCTCATTTTGTGTACGTTTGATTCTTAAACGTGTTTCCGTTGCAAGACATAATGAATACACCCCAGAGTTCATTCTAAGGATCTTTCAATTTGAAGTGAATAAAGTTTGAAATGCTTTTCAACATCTTTTTTTGAACATTCAATCTTTTAGAAACATAGTAATGGCCAGAATTTCCCCACTCTATGAATATCCTATACATTTTGAGGTGAATGTGATGCAGATTGAGAAGGAGGAATAGAAAGGAGAAGAGCGGGCAAATCAAATTCGGTGACGACTCACCCTCATAAATTGCATTGTTGGGCAGCACATTCAAAGTCTTACACTGACTCATCCAAACCCCTCATAGCACCCCACTTTCTTCATTCACGGTAAATCCCCTTTTGCTATCTCAACCACTGTCGTTTCTGGGAATTCGTTGGAAATTGTTAAAAGTAGTACTTGTGAATAGAGTTCTATGGTTTGTTAAACTTATAAATCAACGCTTTTTGTTTGGTATACATTTTAAAGTGAAAAATCTGATTCTGTCTAAATCCGTTACCATGTATTTACCCACTTCCATTCATTTATTGTATTTATGAATCAATTTGGTTGTACAACCTGTATATGTGTGGAGAATTGATATTGTCATCAGTGTGATGAATACTGAAAGCGCTAGCTACTTAAATCGTCTTCGGCTGCAAAAGAGAAAATGTATTTAAAGATAGTATCCGCAGTAGGGGAAACAGCGCCACCTTCCGCCCCATGGCCGTTGTTATTGCTTTTGTTTTGTTGTAGCACATTTTCTGCTGTTCTATCGCTCATGCAATGATGTCAGAGTTGGAAAAAAACTGCTCATTAACTTCTTTGTTGTAATATCGCAGTTTCACAATTAAGGATTCCAGCTTTAAGGCGTTTGGGCATTTTTAGATGGGTTCGTAAAATATGACAGTAGGTCAATCTTATCTGTATGCTGGAACAGTAGTGGTTCATATTAATCAATTTCAGAAGGGAACCTATGAAGACCTTGTCTCATTCTTCTGCTGTCATAATATGTTACACTGCCAGTGTCACATTTGGGAGGTACACAAAGCAGTATTTTCTCACTGTCACTTCACTGGAAATGTTTTGTCCTGCTTGGAATTTATTAGGCAACTCCTGGGTTTTATTAGCAATATCCAATATGCTGGTGGGGATATTGTTGCTTTGTGACTGTTTTCAAAGTTCTTATTTTTCTTAGAAATAATAATTTAACAACTTTTCCTCAATACTTGTGGTTTTCCCTGTGAATGATTGTCCATTTCTTTTACAATGATGAACTCACTGCCGTCTGTTTTAAAGTTGAGACTGCATGAAGATGTCAAGCTTTTACTCAAAAGAACAAGGTCTGAAAAGACACCAAGATGTTTGGCTGTCATTAATGAAAATGGCCAGACAGTGTCTTACTAAAAGAACGGGCCAGCTCATTTCAAACATTCTATCGTGACATAGGACAACCACAGCTCTGCAGGTGATAAAGTACACTACAACAAACTCTTGAGGATCTTGTTACCCACTTGATTATCTCAATCCACTGACGTGGCTTCTGTCTCTGTGTAGGCTATGCAGAAATCCAACAGTGAAGTATGTCAAGGACACAAGTATTGCAGTTTGTCTTACAAAAGACATTAGGTATTCATCAAGTCTCCATCTCCTCTTTGTTCTCCAGATCCAGGCTCAGAAAGTGCGTCTGGCTAGAACCCAGGGCCCGTACTATGGGGGCTCCTTACCCAACGTTAATCAGATCGGCAGGAACCCAGGCGACTTTCAGGTGAGAGAGGCTCACCTTTTTTTATCCTCCTGTGTGTGTGTGTGTGTGTGTGGGTCTACATTAATATATAGCCTTAAAATCTATCTATACAATCACTTGACACCAATTTAAACACCATGGCATCTCTCCCTCTTCTCTTGCACCCCTCTTTATCCTCTCTCCCTTTCTGTTTCTCTGTTCTCTTGTTTCCCTCATCTGCCCCCCTCTCTTAGGGTTTGTTCCACTCTAACCTGGACTCCAGTCGCTCCACACGGCACCACGGCCTGGTAGAGCGGGTCCAGAGGGACAGACACTTCATCTCCCCAGTGCGCCCCTACAGGAAACAAGTATCCTTCACAATACCTCTGAGACCAGAGTCCAGGGGGGGTATTCTACAAAGCACAATCTAGGAGCTAATCCAGACAAAGGACTACTTTGATGATATATTATTTTGTCATTTTCTGTGTTGTGCTGACCAAATCCCTGGTTGTTAATCTCTGATTGTGGATGAGAAGAGTAAAAAGTGTAACAATTTAGTTGTTGCCTTGACTTGTGTGCTCCTCAGGTGGACAGCTCTCCATACAACTCAGCCTATCTGTCCCCGCCTCCGGACACCAGTTGGAGAAGGTAATGATCTGGAGTGGAGCCCAATCTGCAGAGACATGGGTGTCCTCAGGGAAGCCTGTTTTATTTTTTATGTATCGTCCTTAGTAGTTTTTCTCTGCAGCATTATAACTTGGTCTCATGGTAACAATGCATACTAATGCGATTGGGACGAACTAACAAGACGCCTGGTTTAGCTTTCCTTCATAGCCTTGAATTCAGTTGCTTTTCAGAACTTAGTTGTTTTATTTTCTCCGCTTTCCTCCCTTTTTCTGGCACCCAAATACACTTACTTTTTTTTCCCTTCATGTTTTGGAAAGAAACTCCAACCTCTTTTCCCTTCTTGCCAGTCCTCTTCTTTATTTTTTTTATTTTCTTTCTTTCTCTGCTAAATGGAAAAGGACAAACTCTTTGAGAAAGGGAAACTGGCTTTGACATTATACGACTCTTACACACTCCCAACAGTTCCACTTTTATCTTATTCTCTGAAAAAATAAAGGCATGTAGAGATGACTTATAAAGTAGCGTTGACGCATTAATGAAATGAAGGCCGCTCTAAACCAGCGTTTCTCATCCCTGCTCGCTTGGATGCTGCGCTTTGGGAAATAGACTCAATCAATCAGGTGAATGGAGGGAGCTGCTCCTGAAGTTTGTGGTGGATTTGGCACAAGTCTGTCCGATTCTTTCCAGATCAGCACTGGGGCTGAAAACACTGATAAACAGCTTCGTAAATTCTACTGACGTGAACCAATCGCTGCGAGACCCCGGTTTAGCAGAGAATTTAAGAACCTCTTTCATAATAGTCAGTCTTACAGAAGCACATGAGCACACACACGCATGAGTGTATTCTTGTGAATGCATACATTTGTGCACATGAGCATGCAGTAAGTAACACACCCACAAATGCACTCAATATTCTCTGTAACCACCTACATGGGGGAAAAAAATAATCTATGGGATGGGCCATGTGTTCTGTAGAACGTCAGTATCTTATCTTCCTCCCTCTATCTCTGCATCTCCTATGCTCGCCGTTCGTCCCAAGCCTTCACTCTCTTTTTTTCTCTCTTTCTTTTAATCCTTCTCTGGAGAATAACAGCCATTTTTGTTGTTGATCACAAAAGGAACTGTTCGGGCAACTTCCCAGGAGACAAAAGCCAGTTGTTTCGCCTCCCCACCATGGCACTCAACAGGTGAATCCCACCCCCTCCCTCCATCTATCTTCTCTTCTCCCCCTCAACATAGGGCATCAACTCACTGTCCTGGGGCAGACATTAACAGACGATCGTGCGAGATATGGCCATTCAAAGATCTTCCAAGAGCTTGTATATTGAATGAGTTTTATCCTTTTTATATTGAATGAATTTATATTTAAGACTGAGTTCCAATATATCATGGGTGGAGTTAGTTTGTGGCTGAGCAGAAGTAAAAGTCAAGTGGTGATTGTTATGATGTGCTTACCGGAGGACTATTCCAATGAGTCATGGATTGACTTGAGTAGTTGGTTCCTGTTTGGTGTATGTGGGTTGATGTGGCAATGGAAAGAGTCCCCCATGATATATCTTTCTCCTCTCCTAATGCTTTTTCTCTATGCAGGACCAACTCAGACTCTGCCCTCCACACCAGTGTGATGAACCCCCCTGCAGGAGACCACTTCAGCGCTGGACACACACTCACCCTTCAGGGCAGACTCACTGGTGACGACTCACTAAAGACTAAACCGTCAGCATATGTTTTTAGTTAACAAATCGGAGTGGGAGTTGAGGGTTTGCCACTTAGATAAGTGTCTGCTAAATGACCATATTGTTATAATTGTTTAAGTGTGATTGTGCCTTAAGCCCATTCCCAGTTTGCCTCAGTACTCTGACTTGTATCTCTCTGTGCTCCTCTAGGTCAGAGTGAAGGAGAGGGGAGAAGAAGTGAGTCTAACAGTCACACTCGCTGTACACTAACAATTCTGTCCTACTTTAAACAAAACACAATCTTGACAATGGAAAGAAATCCTTACGACTAGGAGACAGTGAATTGATTTCCTCAATCATGTTGTTTGTCCTCCACAGTGTTTCCGTACCCAGTTCCCCCCATTGAGGAGAATGTTCTGGATCAGGGCAAACTGTTCAAGCCCTGGGACACCAAGAAGTTGCCCCTGCTGTCTTCTCGACCCAAGTCCTGTGAAGTTCCCGGTATCAAGTAAGTCAATCTTTCTAAAACACATCCAAGTAATTTCTACAGCTTTTCTCACAGGAGAGAATAACTTATGTGAAAATGTCTGTGGCTCTAGAAGTTTGCACACAATTAATTATCTACAGTAATCAGTTTCAGTGCAGACACACGGTTGTAAAAACCTGCGATGTTGTGCATTCATTTAGACTTAATGTAATTTGTTGCTGCTTACATGAATGTAATTTGTTTAATTTAATGTGAAGCAGCAATATATGGAGGGGAGTCTGATAGGAGACATAGTATTGTACTATGGCTAGCGTGTGCCCTCAGGTATGACATATGAATGCATGGCTGATTTTCTGTTTAACACTTTCTGTTGACGTAAAAGCCTCAAGCTCAATCTCCATTTGTTTTCCATTGAAACATCCATTTGAAATATCTTCCTCTGTTTGTCTATCCTCCTCTTCTTCGTCATGACTAGCAGTCGGTGTAGCCAGGGAAGCAGAGGGTTGGTTGACATGACGTTACACTCCCCCCATAGCCTTTTCATTGCACATTCTTTTATCTTTCTCTCATAGCTGGGGTTTAGATTGGAACGTGTGTGTGCAGTGGATTTTCTTTCTTTTTTTACTCATTCACTTGTTCTCTATCTATCTACCTCCATTTTCTTTTTTTTCTCTCTGTCTCTCTGTGCGTGTGTCTGGAGGCTGATGTTGGCTGTGGATCACTGTGGTTTCTCTTGTCGTTCTAAATAGTTTCTCCATCTCCTCCTCCAGTATCTTCCCCTCCCCGGACCAGCAGTCCAGCACCCCCCATGCCCCCTCAGCACTGAACACGGGGGGCTCCCTGCCTGACCTCTCTAGCCTGCACTTCCCGTCGCCGCTGCCCACCCCGCTGGACCCAGACGAGCCGGGCTACCCCTCGTCCCTGAGTGGGGGCAGCAGCACGGGCAACCTGGCCTCCACCCTGACCCAGCTGGGCATCAATGCCAGCAACGCCTTCCGCCGCTCGCCAGGTACAGGGAGGGGCTGTGGGACAGAGGCTGAAGAGTGTGTGTGTGTGCTATTGTGTGCCATGTTGATCTTCCTCTCTCTTACGGGTATGTTAGTGTGTGCGCTCATGCAGGCATGCTAGGAACAATACAACCCTTTCCGTCACACTAGTGAAAATGTCTAAGTTGTGAATCAAACGGAGGAAGCTAGTGGGTGTTGGTGCAAGAGGGAGACAGGCCGATATTCATTTAGGTGGGCGTGTGTAAGATTTATTTAGAAAGTGAAAGTAAGGTTAAGTGCAGGGCTGTGCATTCAGAAAAAGTAGCTGTCCTAGGGCCCTATAAAATCCCTGATGCAGAGAACGCAGACAGAATCAGAGAATCCAGACAATAAAACGAAATTCAACAATATAAAAAAAAAAAACATTTGAACTTAGTATGGAGTCAACTAAAGGTATTGAAAAGGTATTAATTAGCCCAGGTTTATCATAAGACATGAACAGAATGCATCAGTGATTCGTATTTCCTGCAACTTTCTGAAGAGGCAATGAGAATTCCCCCATCTGTGTATGTGCGGTGCACGCAGTTACCACTTTGTGTAGCTGTTAGCGATGATGCTAATGAAAACAGTCTTCTGGTGGATGGAAAGGCTTTCCCAAAAACCTTTTAAATTCAATGTTAACAACAAATCCTATGCCTACCTGGCAGAATGATTTCATGATTATTTGCATCCAGTGGGTGTTTGTTTTGCAAACTCTATCATAACAAAAACACAGCTAAACAGCCTCTTGCTAGGTGTGCACTGGAATTAAAGGGTAACTACACCCAAAAATCTAAATTTCCCAAAAAATTCCCAGACCTCAAAAGTGGTCTCCTTATGTGGTTTAAGCATTGTTGTGGACTTAAAATCCAATTTTAGTTGTTTTTCAATTCAAGTGTCATTTCGAGAGTGAAAGCCTGAAAGAAACCGGGGGAAACAGAAACCTGGAAAAACTCAACGGAATTTGGGTTGGAAAAAAACGAACCGGAATCAGGCAAGATATTAAACAGATATTATAGGGCCCTACTGACCTTATCTGTGTTGAGGTGATTTGTCTGACCACACACAGGAAATTTTAACCAGTCTAGAGGCAAGGCCTAGGGTGCATGTCAATAGTCTGAGGTGGCTCTTCGGCACTGACGGAACAGGTGAAAACAGTATGGTGAATGCTTAGCAGATATTTGCTGGTATTATTCTAGCTCTTTCACATCAGTGAAAATTAAGGATATGAGACAATGAAAGGAAACCTAGTTTGACTCTTGAGATGCACCCTGCAGCTCAGGGCCTCTTCAGGGGACTGAGCTAGCGTTATACCTCCTGATATGATCGCCAGGAGACAAACTGTGTTTGCAGTTTGTCATATTATTAAACGCAACATGCAACGTGCAATATGAAATGTAAGGAAACCAGTCGATTGAAATAAATTCCTAATCAATATATTTCATATGACTGGGAATATAGATATGCTTCTGTTCCTCACAGATAAAGTACCTTAAAGGTAGGAGCGTGGAACAGAAAACAGTCAGTATCCGGTGTGACCACCATTTCCTACGTCTCCTTCGCATAGAGTTGATCAGGCTGTTGATTGTGGCCTGTACAATTTTGTCCCACTCCTTTTCAATGGCAAACAAATTTGTGTGCAACGTTCTAGAGAAATAAGCTTTTTGTGCATATGGAACATTTCTGTGATCTTTTATTTCAGCTCATGAAACATGGGACCAACACTTTACATGTTGCGTTTATATTTTTGTTCAGTGTATTATGTACACAACTTGTCACACCAGGACTCACAATGTGTGTTTTATTTTATGTAGCTGTATATTCAAATCTGTTTATCGGTCTTGTTTATTTGAACAGGTCTCCTGGCATCTCTTCAGGGCACTCTCAGTAACCCCTCCCTGCAGTCCTCGCTAAGCAACCCCAACATCCAATCATCTCTCAGTAGCCACTCCTTCCCCAACTCCCTCAGCTCCACCTCCTTGCATTCGTCGCTTAGCAACCCTTCCCTGCAGTCCTCCCTTAGCTCCTCCCCCTCCCTCCAGTCTTCCCTGAGCAACCAATCCCTGCACTCCTCCCTCAGCAACTCCTCCCTGAGTGGCCAGTCCCTCCAGACTGCAGCCAGTAACCCTAGTTACAGTAGCGGGATGGTAGGGTCCAGCTCGTGCTCCTCTTATTCGCCACTGCTAACAATCCAGGGGCAGTCGCCTCTCAGCACGTTGCCACGGAGACGAGCTCAGCTCTCCCCTCTGATCCTACCCATGGGAGGGGAGTCTCGCCGGCACCACTCCAAACAGTTCTCCCCCACCATCTCTCCTAACTTGTCCTCCATAACACAGGTAATGTCTACCTATGTTCTACTTTTACCATGATTTAATCACATAGGCCAGAATAAGCACTGCCCTGGGGTTGGGCGGTTTCCAGATTTTCATACCTTCATGCCGTTCCTGGGCTGCAAAAACAAAACAAATAGTAGACATCAGGGATCTTGATCCAGGAGGGGATTTGTCTCTGCTGTAACCAAGAAGATTGATCTTGCAAGCTAGCCACTTAGTTAGCCAAAAGAACCTGACTAGACGTTAATTACTTCTCTCTCTGGTTGGAACTGTGGCATGCCAGAATGTGGACACCACTGCACCGGTGCGAGAAATGGCTCGGAAAACGTACCTCAATCTAGGGATGGGAGATGGCGCTGTACTCCTAATTATGATGAATCGAGAAGATTGAAATACTGCTAGTTTTTAACTAAACTGCCCTTTTCGTCAGCATGCAAGGGTAGCTAATGCTGCTTTATCTATTAACCTAGTGCGCAAGTTGACTGTAGGTATTTAAATATATATATTCAAAATGATGAAAAAAATTGCTCAATTGTTTTGACGGTATTGAAAATCATACCATGGGTATTTCAAAATACCCCGGGAATAATAGTTTATACTGTAAACTGCCCAAGCCTACACGGCACCATAACATTGGCCGACCTGCATGCCAATTGAGTTCGTATTCCATTTCCAATCAATGTGTTTATCTCCTCCCAGGGCGTCCCTCTGGACACCAGCAAACTCCCCATGGACCAGAGGCTCCCTCCCTACCCCTTCAGCCAACCCCAGCAGCAGCTTCATCAGCCAGGTCCTCCAGCATCCCATCAGCCCCAGCAGGCCTCTCAGGTAGGACAACAGCTCTCCCAGCTGTCCGTGGTACTGCAACAACAAAATCAACAACAGCATCAACACCAACACCATCAGCTGCATTTGCAACACCAGCTGCACCAGCAGCAATGTGCCCAGTCTCAGCAGGGCCTCCAGCAGCTGCACCTGCAGAACCTGCGCAATGCCCAGAACCAGCAGCTGCTGCAGCAGCAGCATAGGGTGTTGGTCAAAATTGAGAAGCAGGGTGAGCAGGGCCAGAACTCCCAGTGCCTGCAGACGCAAGACCCGCAGTCGACCCAACAACAACAGCAGCAGCAGCAGCAACAACAACAACAACAGGACCAACAAGACCAACAACAGCAGATGGACCAGCAAAGTCAGCAGGGAAGTCTTCCCCAGCTACAGCACATCAGCCACTCCCTGGCCACAGACCTGGGCCTCTACAACGTGAGTGGAGTCAGTGCCAGCCCATACACACAGCACACTGCCGCCAATTGGCCGAATAAAGCCACATTTTCCTCTATGTCCTCCTATTATCAGTCCGTCACGGTTAACCTACCTCGCCTCTCTGGGGCAGAGGGGCATGACAGCCACCGTGGTTTGATGTCTTTGTAAATGCATGGTGTTTAAAGCAAGTGCAATGTTGTAAAATTTGGTTGTGATAGAAACTGAGGTCAACTAGAATGATCCGGATGATGTAATCATCTGCACAGCTATTATCAAGACCATAACCAGTGACAGCCTGAGCCTGATCGCTTCTGGTCACACCAGGACATATTTTTTTTTTAAGTTTACTCTGTCATTTAGCTAGAATTAGCTCACTATTTTGTATTGTATATTTGTGTAATCAATTTATTTATACATTTGGCCATGCAAATTGATCACTGTTCAGCCTCTTAGTGTCTAACATCATCAAGTATAATATCTCTTTACACATGACACATTACTCTGCTGTCATGGGATATACAGTACCAGTCAAAAGTTTGGGCACACCTACTCATTCAAGGGTTTTTCTTTATTTTTACTATTTTCTACATTGTATAATAATGGTGAAGACAAAACATTTGAAATAACACACATGGAATCATGTAGTAACCAAAAAAGTGTTAAACAAATTTAAATATATTTGAGATTCTTCAAAATAGCCACCCTTTGCCTTGATGACCGCTTTGCACACTCTTGGCATTCTCTCAACCAGATTCATGAGGTAGTCACCTGGAATGCATTTCAATTTGTTAAAAGTTCATTTGTGGAATTTCTTTCCTTAATGCGTTTGAGCCAATCAGTTGTGTTGACAAGGTAGGGGTGGTATACAGAAGATAGCCCTATTTGGTAATTGACCAAGTCCATATTATGGCAAGAACAGCTCAAATAAGCAAAGAGAAACAACAGTCCATCATTACTTTAAGACATGAAGAGGTCAGTCAATCAGAAAATGTCAAGAACTTTGAAGGTTTCTTCAATTGCAGTTGCAAAAACCATCAAGCTATGATGAAACAGGCTCTCAGGAGGACTTCCACTGGAAAGGAGTTACCTCTGCTGCAGAGGATAAGTTCATTAGAAATCGGCAATTAACTGCACCTCAGATTGCACCTCACAGAGTTAAAGTAACAGACACATCTCAACATCAACTGTAAAGAGGGGACTGCGTGAATCAGGCCTTCATGGTTGAATTTCTGCAAAGAAACCACTACTAAAGGACACCAATAATAAGAAGAGACTTGCTTGGGCCAAGAAACATGAGAAATGGACATTAGACCGGTGGAAATCTGTCCTTTGGTCTGATGAGTCCACATTTGAGATGTTCCAACCGCTGTGTCTTTGTGAGATGCGAAGTTGGTGAATGAATGATCTCTGCATGTGTGGTTCCCACCGTGAAGCATGGAGGTGTGATGGTGTGGGGGTGCTTTGCTGGTGACTGATTTATTTAGAATTCAAGGCACACTTAACCAGCATGGCTACCACAGCATTCTGCAGCAATCTGCCTTCCCATCTGGTTTGCGCTTAGGGAAAGGGGGATACCTGGTCAGTTGTACAACTGAAATGTGTCACGCATTTAACCCAACCCTTCTGAATCAGAGATGTGTGGGAGGCTGCCATAATCGACATCCACTTCTTTGGCGCCCGGGGAACAGTGGGTTAACTGCCTTGCTTGGGCAGAACGACAGATTTTTACCTTATCTGCTCGGGCTTAGTGGCACTATCATTTGTTTTTCAACAGGACAATGACCCAACACACCTCCAGGCTGTGTAAGGGCTATTTGACCAAGAAGGAGAGTGATGGAGTGCTACGTCAGATGACTTGGCCTCCACAATCACCCAACCTCAACCCAATTGAGATCGTTTGGGATGAGTTGCAGAGTGAAGGAAAAGCAACCAACAAGTGCTCAGCATATGTGGGAACTCCTTCCAGACTGTTGGAAAAGCATTCCAGGTGACTACCTCATGAAGCTGGTTGAGAGAATATGAAGCTGTCATCAAGGCAAAGGGTGGCTACTTTGAAGAATCTCTTTAACAGTTTTTTTTGGTTACTACATGATTCCGTATGTGTTATTTCATAGTTTTGATGTGTTCACTATTATCTACAATGCAGAAAATAGTATAGAAAAAAACTTGAGTAGGTGTGTCAACTTTTGACTGGTACTGTATTTAAAACAGAACTTGGGCTATTCAAGAGGCCATATTGTTATAACTGTGGCTCAATAATTTCCTACTTGATGCTTCACATTTCCTGGACCTGTATAGCTTCTCAATACATTTCCAATCCTCACTCAAGTCTCAACTTGGTTCCATAACTTGCCACTGGAGATTGTTTCACAACATCCTTCTGACATTGAAAATGTGCACAATTTTTTTTAGCTGCAGAATGCGGTGTGTGAAACTTGAGAGGGAACGCTGATGTCATGCCCAAGTGAGGTGAAATGGATCCTGGGCTCTGTTGTTGAATGTCTCTATTAATAGCAGTCCAGAGAGGTGACTGTCTTAGTGTGCTGAAGGCTGTGACATTGGGACCACAGTGAAATTGGCCTGTAGGATGTAGCATCAGTGAAGCCCCACTATAGTCATGTTGTAGGTGATGTCACTCAACATAACTTGGTATGACATGTTGTTCTGTCTTTACACTAAAGTACCTGTGTTTTGTGTTGTAGGACACATTACTGTTAAACTCTCTGTTGGATGATCCCTACCTGGGCCTGCAGATCGCCTCCAGACAGAACCAGCAGGTATACCATTTCTGCAGACACTTTATATTTGTATTGACTACTGTACCTCTGCTTTCATTGCTGAGTTCTGTTGTACTGTATTTGTCTGCCTGGGTTCACGTTTGGTGTTTTGTCCCCGTCTCAGTTCAACATGGAGACTCCGGGAGACAGCCTGCCGTTCAACCACGGTGGCTTGGGCTGTGGGAGTGGTGGAAAAGGCCAGGAGGAATCCTACCACCCCAACCATGGCTTCCTGGAGCTCCACGACTCAGGGGATAGGCAGCACCTTAACAACCAGAACTTTGGGGGAGAGGGATGCCACAACGTCCCTAACTTCATCCTCACAGGTGAGATCTGGGCTGCCACTCCGGCTATTACTCCCCTGTAGGAGAGGAATGCTTTCCAAGTACGTAATTATAACTACAACTGACACTAACCCTGAGTGGCCCAGTTGGTAGAGTATGGCACTTACAATATCAAGGGTTGTGGATTCTGTTCCTGCTGGGGCCACCCATTCAAAAACGTATGCACACATGACTGAAAGTCCCTTTGGATAAAAGCGTCTGCTAAATGGCACATTTATTATTATGTATTACTAGCCCTCTTTTTTCTTTCTTCACCAGGAGACAGTTCGTTGGGCCTCTCCAAGGAGATCGCCAGCGCCCTGTCCCACGTGCCAGGGTTTGAGATGGACTCCTTTGCCCTGGACGACCCCCTCAGGATGGACCCCCTGGCCCTTGAGGGCCTGGGCATGCTGGACGGGGACCTCATGCTGACCGACCCCGCCGTGGAAGACTCCTTCCGCTCTGACCGCCTCAAGTGACCCTTCCCCCCCAGGAGTGGATACGGAGGAGTGAGGAGGGAAGGGGGTTGGAACGACCCCAGACTGAAGTGGAACAGGTGGGGTTGAACCCTGCTTTGTTTCCCCCTCCTTGGCGATTGACCCAACCACAGGATCTGCGATAAAAGGTCAGGTGGGAGGTTTTGGACAGTCTAGTGCAGGGTTCTCTGCCTGGTCCTGGAGAGAAACTTGGGAGCAGGCGTTTGTTCTACCACAGCACTAATACACCTGTCAAATAATCAGCTAATCACAGTCTTAAATCTGGACCTTGATTATTTGAATCTGGTGTGTTAATGCTGGGCTTGAATAGAATTCTACATGCTCTCCAGGACCAGAGTTGGAGGCACCTGATTTAGTGGGGACCTCGCCACATGCTTTTTTTGAGGTGATGTGGTGGTGGGGAAGGTTGGAGGACGGGACTGACGTCAGTGGTGGAGCAAGTTCGTTTAAGGTTCTTTCCGCTACATCCAGGCATTTATCGAAAATGCACTTGTGATGCTTAAGAGAAAAAAAAAAAATATATATATATAGGCATTAGCTTGTACGAGTCTTATCTGCATGTAAACAAATGCACTTTGGATAATGCATAAACGCAGGGATCACGCATGAGGTCAGTTACACTTGAAAATGCTGTCTTAAAAACCATACAATATGCATTCTATGAGACAGGACTTTCCCGACTGGTCTTTTGGCTTTGTCTGTCGGTGTTCCATCATTCCAACGCCAGTATGGGGAGGCTGGAATATCGGCCATGTTCGCCATCATTCTACTGCAAGAACATACAGTAGATCTGGGGTATTTTATGGATTACATCAACCCAGCCAGAGACTGTTCAACCAATAGTTGCCAATTGACATGTCATTAAGTGTTTCTATTTTATTTAAGTTTGGTGAAGGTAATTCAATGGCGGACCTTGCTAGCTTTAGTTCAGATATAGTTAAGTCTTTCAACAGACGAGAAGAAAGTGTTTTTTTGGAGAGGTGACTTTCTCAGTCCCTCAGAACAAGTTGGCACTTATGGGGCCATTTTAGTGTCTGGACGGCATATTAGTCTAGATTATCACTGTGGCTGTGTTCAAGACCCAGCTAAATTGACCTTTCTCATTTGACGTCTGTTAACTCAAATCGTCTTGATGGTTCCGAATATAAAAAATTACTAAATCAATCGTCTAAGGATATTGTCCTCATATTGAACCAAGTAGTCCATAGAATCCATTATCCAACTCTCCTTTCTATAAAAACAACACAGAAAATAACACATTTAACTGCACCTATTTGGTGTGTGACAACATTTTTTTTTTTATATATATATGTCCCAACATGGCAGCTGTTGCCATTCTGCCAGCCTGCTTCTATACCATTGAGCTTCTCTGTAAGTTTAAGCCGAGGACCTTTTGCTATGTACCACCCCTGTGTGCCTGCTATCCTGCTAGCTCCCCCTCAGATCTTAGACCTACCTTCTTCTGCACATTCCCTTTAAAGCAACTAGGGACTGTTTGTTTTTAAATGTGTGCTATTCACAAAGTGTCTGCCTTCCATCAAGAGAATTGGCATTGTTAGTATGAAAAAGAAAGAGGGGGCAAAAGCCCTCAATACATTTCAATTACATGAATTGGAGTTGTATGTTTTATCATTGAGTAATTGGGAAACGGCAAGGCCAAAACCAAGTAGACGAATGCATAGCAACATTTCTGCCATAGTATGTATTTTAACTGCTACTACTATCCTAAGGCCTTGGAGCTTTAGTGTCCGTTTTAGTCAGGTAATCCTAGCCACTGTGATTGACACACCTAACCCCTCCCACTTGCTGCACCTGTCTTGCCATAGCCAGATTATAGTGACATATTTTTATGTAACAAAGTAGTTATTTTATTTTTTAATTAAAGGTGGTCTATGTCTTTGTATATAAATGTATAAATAACAGAGAGTATATTTAAGAAGAGAAGCCTTTTGGTTCCGCAACACCCTGAAACCGGTTGCATGATTTGAAAAGCAACAGGTTCTGAACAATGTAGTCCATTTGCTATGCAAAGTGTTCATGTGCATGTCTCGTGTGACTGTCTGGGAGTTGTCAAATACATTTTTTTTTATTTAGTACATTTGCAAATAGTACATTTGCTTCATACTATTGTAGTGAAAATACATTTCAAAAATATTTGTTTTGCTTTTTTATTGTTTTTTAAATGGTCATTTTGCTTTGGTGACAATGTTTGATATTGGTGTCTAAAGACTACTGTAAGTTTGACATTGTGTGGTAGCAACAGGAAGTTAGAGCACTTGAGATAATATCGTTTAACTTTCATGATGACAAAGATGATGGAAATCAGCCCTTCGTTCCAGTGTGGACTGAAAGAGGCCATGTTGGACAGACTTAATAAAACACAAGCGTTGCAATTTGGATCTAGAAAGCTGTATGCAACTGTTAAATCATAGATTGGTGGTAACATCCATCTTAAAATGAAGTAGTGCTGTTCTGAAGTTGTGCTAACATAGAGTTTAACCCCCTTATTGACAGATATTGAAGTACCTTTAATTACCGGTATGCTTTATTTCAACCATATTGCTTTTACACTGATCATATGAGCCAAATGCAAATCTGTTTTGACAGGAGTGGTGGTTAGTGGTTTCAGTATCAAACCTATGGTAAAACCCATTCACTACTGCCCCCTATCCAACAGTAATAGTGTGGGTTTGCGAAGTCTCCTTTTACCACTGTGAGCCAATGTCGTGCCTCGATGTAAACTCAGCAAAAAAGGAAATGTCCTCTCACTGACAACTGCGTTTATTTTCATCAAACTTAACATGTGTAAATATTTGTATGAACATCAGATTCAACAACTGAGAAATAAATGGAACAAGTTCCACAGACATGTGACTAACAGAAATTGAATATTGTGTCCCTGAACAAAGGGGGGGGTCAAAATCAAAAGTAACAGTCAGTATCTGGTGTTGCCACCAGCTGCATTAAGTACTGCAGTGCATCTGCAGATGTTACCCCACTCTTCCACCAAGGCACCTGCAAGTTCCCGGACATTTCTGGGGGGAATGGCCCTAGCCCTCACCCTCCGATCCAACAGATCCCAGACGTGCTCAATGGGATTGAGATCTGGGCTCTTTGCTGGCCATGGCAGAACACTGACATTCTTGTCTTGCAAGAAATCACGCACCGAACGAGCAGTATGGCTGGTGGCATTATCATGCTGGAGGGTCATGTCAGGATGAGCCTGCAGGAAGGGTACTACATGAGGGAGAAGGATGTCTTCCCTGTAACGCACAGCGTTGAGATTGCCTGCAATGACAACAAGCTCAGTCCGATGATGCGGTGATGCCCCCGACCATGACGGACCCTCCACCTCCAAATCAATCCCGCTCTAGAGTACAGGCCTCGGTGTAACGCTCATTCCTTTGACAATAACCGCGAATCTGACCATCACCCCTGGTGAAGCAAAACCGCAACTCGTCAGTGAAGAGCACTTTTTGCCAGTCCTGTCTGGTCCAGCGACGGTGGGTTTGTGCCCATAGGTGACATTGTTGCTGGTGATGTCTGGTGAGGACCTGCCTTACAACAAGCCTACAAGCCCTCAGTCCAGCCTCTATCCGCAATAGGCTGAGAGTCTGAGCACTGATGGAGGGATTGTGCGTTCCTGGTGTAACTCGGGCAGTTGTTGCCATCCTGTACCTGTCCCGCAGGTGTGATGTTCGGATGTACCGATTCTGTGCAAGTGTTACACGTGGTCTGCCACTGTGAGGACGATCAGCTTTCTGTCCCGTCTCGCAGTACGGACATTGCAATTTATTGCCCAGGCCACATCTGCAGTCCCCATGCCTCCTTGCAGCATGCCTAAGGCACGTTCACGCAGATGAGCAGGGCATCTTTATTTTGGTGTTTTTCAGAGTCAGTAGAAAGGCCTCTTTAGTGTCCTAAGTTTTCAGAACTGTGACCTTAATTGCCTACCGTCTGTAAGCTGTTAGTGTCTTAACGACTGTTCCACAGGTGCATGTTCATTAATTGTTTATGGTTCATTGAACAAGCATGGGAAACATGTTTAAACCCTTTACAATGAAGATCTGTGAAGTTATTTGGATTTTTACAAATTATCTTTAAAAGACAGGGTCCTGAAAAAGGGACGTTTCTTTTTTTGCTGTTTTATATCTTGCTTCTTACCAGGCTGGTGGTGTTGGTAAGACCACAAGTCGTTTTGAAGAGTCATAGTTATGCATTTCCAATTTAGCCATTAATGAGGTATAAACTTAGCGTGAAAATCATATTTGAAAGTGTTACAAGTTTTTCTGCATTGCTTAGTCCTGTGTTCCCTATTTTCTGTGGCAGTTATCCTGTATTTTCTGATATTGTTAAGTACTGCACTGTGGACCATTCCTAACCAAAACTGAAAATATTATTTTGAAGTGATATTTGAATTGATAGGCTGTATAATTGAGATTTGAATGTGGCCTTTTTTAATTGGACTGTAGGGTAGAGTAGATGAAATGTCTTGTCTGTTTTAGAAGGAATCATGTAAGTGTGGGTAGTATATTTTGAATTGGGTCTGAAGGGTATTCTGATGAAGTACCAGTTAATTTCAGGGTCAGCGCTGACAGTTGACTTGAGAGGTGTGATGATTATATGATCTCTATCTTCACCTGGCGTGAGAACAGACTTGAAATGCAGAGAAAGTCATTTTTTTCACTGTTATTCTGCACTTTGAATACCCAAGAGCACGCCCGCCATTGGTTGTCCTGCTTGATTAGTCCAGGGTGAAGCATGTTTGCTCTACCAGATGTTTGATTTACAATCTGTGACAATGTTATGCAATGCCTCAGAGATATATCAGTCACTTTGCCTTGCCTTGGCTTGTTGAAAAATTTTCTTCAGGCACTTTAAAAAAAAAAATTTATTTTACTAGGCAAGTCAGTTAAGAACAAATTCTTATTTACAATGACGGCCTGCCCCAGCCAAAGCCTAACCCGGCCGACGCTGGGCCAATTGTGTGCCGCCCTATGAGACTCCCCATCACGGCCATGATACAGCCTGGAATTGAACCAGTGTCTGTAGTGACGCCTCTAGCACTGTGATGCAGTGCCTTAGGCCGCTGCGCCACTCAGGAGCCCAAAATTATGTGTATCCAAAAGTTTGAATGTGTACACTGCAGTTTTTAGTTACTGAGAAAAGGAGCAATAGTTGCTCATTTATGTTTTCCCCCTCAGTATTAGTTAGTTATACTAAGTGAATTTGTCTCACATCTAGGCAATTCTTCACAGCTGCAATTTGATATTTCAGCTGTCATGCCTATAGAGAGCAATAGTAATGTGGTCTTTTTGTAGGCACTAATGGAGCTAGGCTTACTCCGGCATGGCTTGTTGGCCAAAGCCTATGGAGAAATTATTTGATAAATGCAAAAAACAAGGCCTGTGTGGAAAACACAGGCTTAGAAGATCTTATGTTTTGTTCTAGGAGATCATCTTCATCACCTAAAGTTACTTTTTTGTGAATTTTGAAGCATTTATGTAATCAAAATAAGCACAAAGGGTTCATAATTCATTGTCATGTTAACAGACAGGTATTATCTCATCGAACAAAGCTATAAAAACATCAAAGGATGTGTTAACCTCGGAACTCATTTGCGGCGTTTATCCCCAAACCCCATTAATTCCCTCTATAGGAACGGCTGAACGAACCTGACGTTTCATTTCCGATTTTTAGTACTACAAGGAGGCTCTGCGCTTACAACTTCATAGATCTCTCAGCATCGGTCTGTTGTGCAATAACATTTTAGTTGAAGACCATGCACGGCAATAACACTGCCAGTAGGGGTTGCTGTTGAACAGGGAAGTTGTGTGATAGGGATCAGTCAGATGGCCATTTTAATTGTTGTGTTATATTTCAGTGTATTTTACGGTTGTAATAACTTTTTGCTTCATGTTTAGGGTCAAAACTATATGTATTTTGCGTTTTCAGAGGAATACATTTACATTTTTATTTTATGTTTATTTTAAAATTGTAATATCCAGGGAACCCATGTATGTTGTAAATACTGTTCCTAAACCACTGTGCATCTTAAACCTAACAAGAACATATTTGTACCTTCAAATTATTTTACAAAAATTAAAAAATCTTGTCAAAGGCTGGTTTTATAGTGTATTATTATCCGCGTTGTCATAACAGATTCACTGGTCTCCAGTACAGTGACAGCTGTAAACAAAACCCAACAGCTGCATACGCGCGGGGGTGTCCACCAATTGTTTTTACCCTGGCAATTCCCTTTCCTCTAGTTTTATAATGAATATTGCAACAAAGAACGTGTTTTTAAATGCACAACAATTGACGGCAGGGAGTTGAACAAATTAATAACTAGTTTGTATGTATTAGTAAAATAGTAGCTCACTACCAAGACGAAATTTTCTGTTCTGAGAGCTCTTTCGGTCTGTGGCACTGGAAGTATGACAGTGTTTAAGTTTCCAATCTCGACCGAAGGAGCTGTTTGCAGCGAACCTCCCAGCCAGCAAGAAGCGGACTGATTCGACAGACATCTGCACTGGCTCATAGGTAGAAACCGACTCTAGGGTACACACGACCGCAAACATGGACGCTAAATGTCTAAATATGACCTAAGCAGGATGATATCCAAAGTGAGCAATCGGAACTGCCAGCAAGGATTACAAGGTAAACATATTGCTAGTTAAATAATAGTGGTAGTAACGTTAGTGTCCCCACAATATTGTGTTGTTAGCTAGCTAGGAAGCTAAGTAACGTCAGCTAGCTAATGCTTGTCTCTGCTCTGGATTAATGTCACACAAGTCAGGTATGGTGCGTCAGCGGTGACAACTCAAACCCTCGATTGTTTTTACACATGAAACCCAGAATAATAATTGTTAGTCACAATACTAAAGTATCTGTGACCGTAGTGCTGCGCTAACCGGCTAATGTGCAAAGCGATAAAACCGTGTGGTGTGTGTGTAACGTTCGGCTATTTCTCATGCTGGCCCGTGTCGTGATCCAATGAGTGGTACCAAGCACGGACCCAAATGTATCTGGTACAACCGCTTTTAAAGCAATCAAAGGTTGGTAGTAATACTACATCGCCTGGTGTTCCCTGCCCCTAGTCCAAAATGTAAAAATATGTTTCCAGCGCGGACATTGATCAAGGATATTTGACGTTGTACTGCGCGTGCATCACGCTTTGCATTGGAACGTATTTCTCTGCATTGCCCATCTCATATACTGTGTTGTCAATTCATGGTACTTTGTGGGTTTGGAAAATGCATTGTAAATTTATCGTGTTTCTGCTTGAGTATTCAGCATACCTACATCCTGCAAATGCTTCATATTCCACAACGATATGGGAATACCAGTAGTGAAGCGTAGTTTCGTTGGCCCCTCTCAAGGTCCGAGCAATATTTATTCTAGAATATTGACCAGAAAAAAATTGACTTTAATCATTGACGGAGTTGAGAACAGATACTCAAGACAGACATATTTGTGCCTAAAAAAATATATATATATAAATACATTTGTAAAATTATAGACAATTATTCATTTGAAAATAACCTATAAAAACAACCATTCTGTCAGATATTTCAGCATTCTCACGGAGTTGACATTATACAAAATCTGATGGTGTTTGTTTTACGGAGTTGACTAGTACGTTTTTCGTATTTTCAAGTGGTATACACAGACCGTATCAATTTTGTTTTTCCACTGTTTTATGATTCTAAAACCTAACTAAATGTAGAATATTTGAACAAAAACGTATATTCTATTAGGCAGATGCAGTTGACAGTTTATGGTTCTGACCATGGTGATTCCAATATTGTTTGTTTAAACCTATCAAAAGTTGATAACTTTACAGACAATGAGTGGTCTTGTTGCACTACATGTAATGAGGACATGAATAAGGGGTCCTTATGCTGACCCTGCTCATTCCTGATTAATTTAGGATTTTAGTGAAATCTGGCGGAGTTGACCAAACCCCCAGACACACAGTTTTGAGAGAGCTTTTCTTAAAAGTCACAGAGGGATATTGCAAGAAACTACATAAGAACATTTTTCAGTTAATATCTAATATTGTTTATTTATTTTTTATTTTTAACACTTTCTGGACAGTTTGAAATTGGAATCCTTTGCACCGGACAAGGGCCTTTCTAGGCATAGAGCCAACATGGAAATGAGTAATAATAATAGAACAAATATTTTCCCAAGTGGCGCAGCAGTCTAAGGCACTGCATCTGTGCAAGAGGCGTCACTACAGTACCTGGTTCGAATCCAGGCTGCATCACATCCGGCTGTGATTGGGAGGCCCATAGGGCTGCGCACAATTGGCCCAGCGTTGTCCGGTTTTGGCCGGGGTAGACTGTCATTGTAAATAGGTATTTGTTCTTAACTGACTTGCCTAGTTAAATAAAGGATAAATAAATATTATGATCCAAAAAAATGTACATTTTAAGCTCAAATAACTATAAAAATAAAGTTTCCTTGCCGAACAAGAATCTCAGAGCTCACCTTGCAGGGGTGTGTGCTATGCCAGTGGGGAATACCTCAGAAAGAATGATATTCTCAATGCATAACGTTACTATTTTGACAGCATCGTGCATCTTGCCTCACATCTGTCATTGATTTGATTCATCTTATCATTTTGGCAATACGTTCTTTTCGATGTTCTTCCCTATTTACAATGTTTCAAACAAATGTTAATCCCATGTGTTTCATGTACTATTCATGGAATCAAATAATTTGCTCGTAGCATTTTTTTTGTGCTGATTTTGAATAGGGACCAATGATATAGCTGTTTAAAGCTCATAGGTTGTGTTTAGGGTAAAATATCTGTGGGCAGGGAGAATTGTAGGCTAAACGCATAAACATGATTTTTGGAATGCTCATGCAATATTATCTTCTACAACAGTTAACCTGAACATCTTCCTAATATTGAGTTGCAACCCCCTGCTTTTGCCCTCAGGACAGCCTCAATTCGTTGGGGCATAGACTCTACAAGGTGTCAAGCGTTCCACAGGAATGCTGGCCCATTTTGACTCCATTGCGTCCCACAGTTGTGTCAAGTTGTCTGGATGTCCTTTGGGTGGAGACAGGAACTGTTGAGCGTGAAAAACCCAGCATCCTTGCAGTTCTTGACAGAAACTGTGCGCCTGGCACCTACTACCATATCCCGTTCAAAGGCACTTAAATATTTTGTCTTGCCCATTTACCCTCTGAATGGCACACATACACAATCCATGTCTCAATTGTCTCAAAGCTTAAAAATCCTTCTTTAAACCGTCTCCCCCCCTTCATCTACACTGATTTGAAGTGGGTTTAACAAGTGACATCAACAAGGGATCGATCATAGCTTTCACCTGGATTCACCAGGTCAATCTATGTCATAATGTTTTGTATACTGTTTTGTATAGTGTCGGTCTCATGGCATGGCCTCGCTATCTGTTCCTGATGTTTAAACATTGCTGTGTTACAAACTCCTGTTGTTAAAATAACAATTCACACGTCAATTGACGTCAATATCTATATGCTGTCAGTAATCCTCAGCATGTATTCTTGCCCATTAATTCCTTACAGATGACTCAATTCCAGACAAAATATACAAAATATGATTTCAACTTGACATACCTAGATTTTCATGTAGGGGAAAATATGCTGTAGATGTGTGGGCCTACTTTGTTGTGGTATACTGAGCTCGCACAGAGAAGCACTCATGCTGTCAAACATGCCCTAATAAAACTGACTATCTTACCGATCCTTGACTTCGGTGATGTCATTTACAAAATAGCCTCCAACACTCTACTAAGCAAACTGGATGCAGTCTATCACAGTGCCATCCGTTTTGTCACCAAAGCCCCTTATACTACCCACCACTGTGACCTGTATGCTCTTGTTGGCTGGCCCTTGCTACATATTTGTCGCCAAACCCACTGGCTCCAGGTCATCTATAAGTCTTAGCTAGGTAAAGCCCCGCCTTATCTCAGCTCACTGGTCACCATAGCAACACCCACCCGTAGCACGCGCTCCAGCAGGTGGTCACTGGTCACCCCCTCACTGGTCACCCCCAAAGCCATCACTTACTTTGGCCGCCTTTCCTTCCAGTTCTCTGCTGCCAATGACTGGAACGAATTGCAAAAATCACTGAAGCTGGAGACTTCTATCTCCCTTTCTAACTTTAAGCATCAGCTGTCAGAGCAGCTTACAGATCACTGTACCTGTACACAGCCAATATGTAAGTAGCACACCCAACTACCTCATCCCCATATTGTTATTTATCTTCTTGCTCTTTTGCACCCCAGTATCTCTACTTGCACATCATCTGCACATCTATCACTCCAGTTGTGTTATTGACTGTACGATTGTTTATCCCATGTGTAACTCTGTGTTGTTTTTGTCGCACTGCTTTGCTTTATTTTGGCCAGGTCGCAGTTGTAAATGAGAACTTGTTCTCAACTGGCCTACCTGGTTATAAATGAAAAAACACACTCAGTCTAAATGTATCTGTAGATGTTGTGGGCACAGGTTTGGACAGATGGTTTAGACGATACATTTCTTTACACTCATTTCTAAAATAGAGAGAAGCTATTCTAAGTAGTAGAGGAACTGAGCCTACAGCTACCTGACATGAAATTAGTAATATTACAACTGCTATTCGCTGCTGGCAGGCCTACTTAGCTACTCCTCTGCATAGACAACGGAGGCTTGCATTGTTTATTATTCCATATCCTCACCACTTACACTAGTGAAAAATGAGTGACTAGTAGGGTTAGGTCAGCCATGCACCAACTAATTAATCATAATTGATTTAGCAAGTCTTTTTGTGACACAACTAAAAGTCTACTGACTATGTTTGCACCTATCGTCACAAAACCCATTGGGCATAGTTACAACTTTCTCAATGCCCCTCATGCGTCTAAAGCACTCAATGTAGCCTTGTAGTAGAATTTGGGACATAGTTTCCGGAGGGTACTCTCAGCCCTCATTTAGGCTTACTTATCAGCTTTTGCTAAATATACATCTTTATGGCTCTCCAGTGTTCTTTCACTGCCTCCTCCTCCTCAGGTCAGTAGACAGTAGTCTGTCTGCATGATACCTGAGATTGCGATCACACTTCGGACCTGTCACGTCTTGTTAGGGGTTTACTACAGCTGGGGAAAGTTTATTGAAGAAAGGAACCTCAAAGAAACACTGTCAGTGTTCATAACTCTCTGGGCACTAGGGTTGGGGGTCAATTACATTTCAATTCAGTCAAGCAACTCAAATTCTCCTCAGCATTCCACCTTTAGTGTTTACACTATCTCCCAGGACTCCCAGTTTCCTTTCACATCATATCTCATTGCAGAGGTAGGCTATGCTTTGTGCATGAGGGATTACTTATGCTTCTGCTTAACCTTTCACACTAGTGTTACATTTACATAAGCCTGTAAGTTAATGCAAAATATAATGGTCCATGTTGAATGTCATAACAATGAAGTGGAAACAGAATGTTTAGAAGGAGGAACCAGGGTTTGTCTTGAGACATGTTCAGTTGGCTAATACAGGGAGGGTGTCAGTATGATGGCATCATACCAGCCAGCAGCCATATACCATTTCATCTCAATAGTGAAATTTGGCCTCATTCCTCACCAAGTGTATCAAACCACTGACCTTTGCTTTATGACCCAGTGTCACACAGATTCTCCCTCACCCTCCATTTGGAAAAGCTGACCATAATTCTATCCTCCTGATTCCTGCTTACAAGCAAAAATTAAAGCAGAAGTACCAGTTACTCACTCAATATGGAAGTGGTCAGATGACGCGGATGCTACACTACAGGACTGTTTTGCTATCACAGATTGGAATATGTTCCGGGATTCATCCAATAGCATTGAGGAGTATACCACCTCAGTCACCGGCTTCATCAATAAGTGCCTTGATGACGTCGTCCCCACAGTGATCGTACGTACATTTCCCAACCAGAAGCCATGGATTACAGGCAACATCCACACCGAGCTGAAGGGTAGAGCTGCCACTTTCAATGAGCAGGACAATAATCCGGACGCTTATCAGAAATCCCGCTATGCCTTCCAACTCTTGACGCTCGTCGGATGTGGCAGGGTTTGAAAACTGGTACGGACTGCAAAGGGAAACCCAGTCGCGAGCTGCCCAGTGAGACGAGCTAAATGCCTTTTATGCTCGCTTCGAGGAAAGCAACACTGAAGCTTGCATGAGAGCACCAGCTGTTCCAGACGTCTGTGTGATCACACTCTCCGTAGCCGATGTGAGCAAAACATTTAAACATGCCAACATTCACAAGGCCGCAGGGCCTGACAAATTACCAAGACGTGTACTCTGAGCATGCACGGACCAACTGCCAAGTGTCTTCACTGATATTTTCAACCTCTCCCTGACAGAGTCTGTAATACCTACATGTTTCAAACAGACCACCATAGTATCTGTGCCCAAGAAAGCAAAGGTAACCTGCCTAAATGATTGCCGCCCCGTAGTTCTCACATCGGTCGCCATGAAGTGCTTTGAAAGGCTGGTCATGGCTCACATAAGCACCATCATGCCAGAAATCCTAGACCCACTCCAATTTGCATACCCCCCAACAGATCCACAGATGACGCAATCTCAATTGCACTTCACTGCCCTTTCCCACCTGGACAAAAAGAACGCCTATGTGAGAATGCTGTTCATTGATTACAGCTCAGCGTTCAACACCATAATGCCCTCAAAGCTCATCACTAAACTAAGGACCCTGGGATTAAACACCTCCCTTTGGATCCTGGACTTCCTGATGGGCTGCCCCCAGGCAACAACACATCTGCCACACTGGTCCTCAACACTGGGGCCCCTCAGGGGTGCATGCTTACTCCCCTCCTGTACTCCCTGTTCACCCACGACTGCATGGCCAAGCATGACTCCAACACCATCATTAAGTTTGCTGACGACAACAGTGGTAGGCCTGACAGCCTATAGGGAGGAGGTCAGAGACCTGGCAGTGTGGTGCCAGGACAACAACCTCTCAATGTGAGCAAGACAAAGGAGCTGATCCTGGACTACAGGAATAGGAGGGCCGAACACGCCCCCATTGACATCTACGGGACTGAAGTGGAGCGGGTAGAGAGCTTCAGGTTCCTTAGTATCCACATCAACAACAAACTATCATGGTCCAAACACACCAAGACAGTTGTGAAGAGGGCACACCAACACCTTTTCCCCCTCAGGAGACTGAAAAGATTTGGCATGGGTCCCAAGATCCTCAAAAAGTTCAACAGCTGCACCATCGAGAGCATCCTGACCAGTTGCATTACCGCCTGGTATGGCAACTGCTTGGCATCTGACCGTAAGGCACTACAGAGGGTAGTGCGTACGGCCCAGTACATCACTGGGGCCAAGCTTCCTGCCATCCAGAACCTATATACTAGGCGTGTCAGAGGAAGGCCCAAAAAATTGTCAGACTACAGTCACCAAAGTCAGACTGTTCTCTCTGCTACCGCACGGCAAGCGGTACCGGAGCGCCAAGTCTAGGACCAAAAGGCTCCTTAACCTCTCAGGGATTGCTGGGGCGCTAGCGCCCCAATCCCGACACTACCAGGTGAAATGTAAGGCGCCAAATTCAAAATCCAAAAGTTGAATTATTAAACATCCACCAATATACAAGTGTTCCATACTCATCAAAAGCTCTTTCTTGGCAATATCACAGCGTTGTCAGATTTCAAAAAGGCATTATGGCGAACGCAGCACATTTGATTGTTTGAGGATAGCACATCACATATTTTTCCCATAGCCATGAATCGATTAGCCATCACGGCACACACACAACACATTTCACAGCGAAAACAAATCAATTACCTGTTTAAGAACTTCTGCTGAGGTCATCCTAAGTGTCCAACGAAGACAATCCATGGTTCTTTTGTTAGAAAAAGTAATGTATTTTATCCATAAATCTCCATTTGGTTCGCGCGTTATAATCAGAAACGACAGCTTCCTCCACTCCATTGAAACGTGACGCAAACTCGTTCATCTTATACCTATACACTTGTCCAAGAACAATCAAACATAGTTTTAAATGTATCCTTAGGAACACTTTTACGTATATTTACTATTATAAATCAACCGGAATATAAACTGATCGATAAAGGCGGTAAAAAAGACACTGCGCGCCTTGTCGGGAACGCGCACTGGGTACTGTTTACATAAAAAGGTCACTTCCTGGTTTGCTCTTCTTCTCTGGTCTAAAGCATCCAAATTGAAAATTTACACTGTCTCGAGACTGTTGACATCTAAAGGAAGCGATGGGTACTGCATTCATATGCCCTTATATGGTCATTTTCATGAGGGAGGGGTTCAAAATGAGCAATGTGTCAATCACTTTTTCCAGGACAGAGATTCCTCGGGGTTTCGCCTGCCATATGCGTTCTGTTTTACTCACAGACAAATGGTTAACACTTTTGGAAAATTCAGTGTTTCCTATCCAATGGTACTAAATGTGTGCAAATCCTATTTTCTGGGCCTGAATGGGAGGCATTTTACTTTGGGCACGCCAGGCTCTCCAAAACCGACCCCTCAGCTGCCACTCCCTAACAAGTTAACAGCTTCTACCCCCAAGCCATAAGACTGCTGAACAACTAATCAAATGGCCACCCAGACTGTCTACACTTTGTTTTTACACTGCTGCTACTCACTGTTTATTAACTATGCATAGTCAATTTACACGTTTCCTCAAATAACCTGTACCCCCACACATTGACTCGATACCAATACTCCCTTTATATAGCTTCATTATTGTTATGTACATTTCTTGTTACTTTTTGATTGATTAGATTTTTTTGGGTTTGTTATTTATTTTTTGTTATTTTGTAAATATTTTGTTAACCAACAATGCAGTTCAAGAAATAGTTAAGGGCTTGTAAGTAAGCATTTCACCGTAATGCTTGTTGTATTTGGTACATGTGACAAATACAATTTGATTTGATTCTGAGGAAAGGCTAGAGAGTCTTAAAGGCTAGAGTCCTTCCAAGATGTGTATGGCCCTGCCTTGTCATCACAAGAGAAGAGGAATGAGGTCTTACATTCATGTGTTGAAAGTGCTTAGGCAGCTGTCACTGCTGCCAGAAAGAAGAAATACAATTTGAGGAAGTGGCACGTCATCCATCTAGTGAATATCGGATTAGGAAGTGGGTGTAGTGATGGGAGAATATGATGTGATTAAGTTTGTGGGATGATGTAGGTTGGGTCTACTGTTCCCGGTGGAGTCCAGGTGCACTGTGATCACTGATGATGCAGATGGTAAGCAAACAGACTTTGTTATTCCTCACTCCACAATGAAGTCAGGTTGGGAGGCCGTTGAAACTCATGCAACCCCTCTGTCAGCCTAAACCTGTGTATCGTGTCAGCCTCTCTCCTCTCAGACAGGGTCACTCCTAAAAGCAAACCTGATGTTGTTGAAGAAACAGGCTTAGTAACAGTCAGCCAGTCTCACCTGTCAAAGAATCTCTCCTTTGTACTGCTGTAACAGCTGCATTATACAGTGGGGAAAAAAAGTATTTAGTCAGCCACCAATTGTGCAAGTTCTCTCACTTAAAAAGATGAGAGAGGCCTGTAATTTTCATCATAGGTACACTTCAACTATGACAGACAAAATGAGGAAAAGAAATCCAGAAAATCACATTGTAGGATTTTTAATGAATTTATTTGCAAATTATGGTGGAAAATAAGTATTTGGTCACATACAAACAAGCAAGATTTCTGGCTCTCACAGACCTGTAACTTCTTCTTTAACCTCTTAAGCATTCTCAATTACCAGTGGGTCGCTAGCGGGCTCATCCCGACACTACCAGCTAAAATCTAAAGCGCCAAATTCAAAATCCGATAGTTGAATTATTAAACATCCAGCAATATACAAGTGTTCCATACTCATCAAAAGCTCTGTTTCTTGGCAATATCACAGTGTTGTCAGATTTCAAAAAGGCTTTACGGCGAAAGCAGCACATTCATTTGTTTGAGGCTAGCACCTCACATATTTTCCAATAGCCATGTATCGATTAGCCATCATGGCACACACATAACACATTTCACAGCGAAAACAAATCAATTACCTGTTGAACTTCTGCTGAGGTCATCCTAAGTGTCCAACGAAGACAATCCATGGTTCTTTTGTTAGAAAAAGTAACGTCTTTTATCCATAAATCCTCCATTTGGTCCACGCGTTATCAGAAACGACAGCCTCCACTCCTCTATTGAAGCAGCGCCAACTTCGTTCAAATTATACCTATAAACTTGTCCAAAAACAATCAAACATAGTTTTAAATGTATCCTTAAGAACACTTTACGTATATTTACTATTATAAATCAGCCGGAATATAAACTGAACAGCTAAAGGCGATAAATAAGGCACTGCGCGCCTTCGTCTTGTAGCGCAATCTGAAGAGTTTTCAGAACGTGGTGTCCCATTGCCATGCTGTTTATCAATGGTCGAAATTCATCCAAGATGGAGTAAAACACCGTCTCGTGGTTGATGACATCATAAGGAAGCGACGTGCACTGCGTTCATATGCCTATATATGGTCATTTTCGATAGGGAGGGGTTCCAAAATGAGCAATGTGTCAAAATGACTTTTTCCAGGACAGAGATTCCTCAGGGTTTTGCCTGCTATATGCGTTCTGATTGACCCACAGACAAATGGTTAACAGTTTTGGAAAATTCAGAGTGTTTCCTATCCAATGGTACTAAATATATGCATATCCCATTTTCTGGGCCTAAATGGGAGGCATTTTACTTTGGGCACGCCAGGCTCTCCAAAACAGTCACCTCTGCTGCTGGAGCTTGTGAGGTATTAAGAGGCTCCTCTGTCCTCCACTCGTTACCTGTATTAATGGCACCTGTTTGAACTTGTTATCAGTATAAAAGACACCTGTCCACAACCTCAAACAGTCACACTCCAAACTCCACTATGGCCAAGACCAAAGAGCTGTCAAAGGACACCAGAAACAAAATTGTAGACCTGCACCAGGTTGGGAAGACTGAATCTGCAATAGGTAAGCAGCTTGGTTTGAAGAAATCAACTGTGGGAGCAATTATTAGGAAATGGAAGACATACAAGACCACTGATAATCTTCCTCGATCTGGGGCTCCACGCAAGATCTCACCCCGTGGGGTCAAAATGATCACAAGAACGGTGAGCAAAAATCCCAGAACCACACGGGGACCTAGTGAATGACCTGCAGAGAGCTGGGACCAAAGTAACAAAGCCTACCATCAGTAACACACTACGCCGCCAGGGACTCAAATCCTGCAGTGCCAGGCGTGTCCCCCTGCTTAAGCCAGTACATGTTCAGGCCGTCTAAAGTTTGCTAGAGAGCATTTGGATGATCCAGGTGAGGATTGGGAGAATGTCAGATGAAACCAAAATAGAACTTTTGGTAAAAACTCAACTCGTCGTGTTTGGAGGACAAAGAATGCTGAGTTGCATCCAAAGAACACCATACCTACTGTGAAGCATGGGGGTGGAAACATCATGCTTTGGGGCTGTTTTCTGCAAAGGGACCAGGACGACTGATCCGTGTAAAGGAAAGAATGAATGGGGCCATGTATCGTGAGATTTTGAGTGAAAACCTCCTTCCATCAGCAAGGGCATTGAAGATGAAACGTGGCTGGGTCTTTCAGCATGACAATGATCCCAAACACACCGCTCGGGCAACGAAGGAGTGGCTTAAGAAGCATTTCAAGGTCCTGGAGTGGCCTAGCCAGTCTCCAGATCTCAACCCCATAGAAAATCTTTGGAGGGAGTTGAAAGTCTGTGTTGCCCAGCGACAGCCCCAAAACATCACTGCTCTAGAGGAGATCTGCATGGAGGAATGGGCCAAAATACCAGCAACAGTGTGTGAAAACCTTGTGAAGACTTACAGAAAACATTTGACCTCTGTCATTGCCAACAAAGGGTATATAACAAAGTATTGAGATAAACTTTTGTTATTGACCAAATACTTATTTTCCATCATAATTTGCAAATAAATTCATAAAAAATCCTACAATGTGATTTTCTGGATTTTTCTTCCTCATTTTGTCTGTCATAGTTGAAGTGTACCTATGATGAAAATTACAGGCCTCTCTCATCTTTTTAAGTGAGAGAACCTGCACAATTGGTGGCTGACTAAATACTTTTTTTCCCCACTGTACATTGTGCTATAGGGCCTGGTTCACAATGCTTAGCCCCGTATTGCTACTGTTGGGTTCTCTGCACTCCCATACACTCTGATTAGTTTTGACAACAGCTCTATAGCCTTCAGCTCCATTGGCAAATGGCCAATGTCATGATTATGTAACCATCTGCGATGGATGTCTCCTCTTTTCACTTGCATCCTGTATCTTTTCCTCACTAGCTATGGCTAACGCAGTGTAAATTACTGTTCTCAAAACAGTTATATGCACACAGCCTCAAACACAAGCACACACTGCACCAGCCAGCCACATTTATAGTCCACCTCGTTCAATGTCAAGGAATATACACTGCTCAAAAAAATAAAGGGAACACTTAAACAACACAATGTAACTCCAAGTCAATCACACTTCTGTGAAATCAAACTGTCCACTTAGGAAGCAACACTGATTGACAATAAATTTCACATGCTGTTGTGCAAATGGAATAGACAACAGGTGGAAATTATAGGCAATTAGCAAGACACCCCCAATAAAGGAGTGGTTCTGAAGGTGGTGACCACAGACCACTTCTCAGTTCCTATGCTTCCTGGCTGATGTTTTGGTCACTTTTGAATGCTGGCGGTGCTTTCACTCTAGTGGTAGCATGAGACGGAGTCTACAACCCACACAAGTGGCTCAGGTAGTGCAGCTCATCCAGGATGGCACATCAATGCGAGCTGTGGCAAGAAGGTTTGCTGTGTCTGTCAGCGTAGTGTCCAGAGCATGGAGGCGCTACCAGGAGACAGGCCAGTACATCAGGAGGCGTGGAGGAGGCCGTGGGAGGGCAACAACCCAGCAGCAGGACCACTACCTCCGCCTTTGTGCAAGGAGGAGCACTGCCAGAGCCCTGCAAAATGACCTCCAGCAGGCCACAAATGTGCATGTGTCTGCTCAAACGGTCAGGAACAGACTCCATGAGGGTGGTATGAGGGCCCAACGTCCACAGGTGGGGTTGTGCTTACAGCCCAACACCGTGCAGGGCGTTTGGCATTTGCCAGAGAACACCAAGATTGGCAAATTCGCCACTGGCGCCCTGTGCTCTTCACAGATGAAAGCAGGTTCACACTGAGCACGTGACAGAGTCTGGAGATGCCGTGGAGAACGTTCTGCTGCCTGCAACATCCTCCAGCATGACCGGTTTGGCGGTGGGTCAGTCATGGTGTGGGGTGGCATTTCTTTGGGGGGCCGCACAGCCCTCCATGTGCTCGCCAGAGGTAGCCTGACTGCCATTAGGTACCAAGATGAGATCCTCAGACCCCTTGTGAGACCATATGCTGGTGCGGTTGGCCCTGGGTTCCTCCTAATGCAAGACAATGCTAGACCTCATGTGGCTGGAGTGTGTCAGCAGTTCCTGCAAGAGGAAGGCATTGATGCTAAGGACTGGCCCGCCCGTTCCCCAGACCTGAATCCAATTGAGCACATCTGGGACATCATGTCTCGCTCCATCCACCAACGCCACGTTGCACCACAGACTGTCCAGGAGTTGGCGTATGCTTTAGTCCAGGTCTGGGAGGAGATCCCTCAGGAGACCATCCGCCACCTCATCAGGAGCATGCCCAGGCGTTGTAGGGAGGTCATTCAGGCACGTGGAGGCCACACACACTACTGAGCCTCATTTTGACTTGTTTTAAGGACATTACATCAAAGTTGGATCAGGCTGTAGTGTGGTTTTCCACTTTAATTTTGAGTGTGACTCCAAATCCAGACCTCCATGGGTTGATCAATTTGATTTCCATTGATAATTTTTGTGTGATTTTGTTGTCAGCACATTCAACTATGTAAAGAAAAAAGTATTTAATAAGATTATTTCATTCATTCAGATCTATGATGTGTTATTTTAGTGTTCCTTTTATTTTTTTGAGCAGTGTATTTGTCCACTGCAATGTAATGATCATCCCACTTGTGCTGGCTAAATCAAACCTGGTGACTACTCAAAATAAACCTCTCTCTCTACACTTCCTTTCTCTCCTCTCCTTTTCTCTTTCTGTCTATCATGCTCTCTGTCCCTTCAATCCTGTCTTCCTTTGTTGCTCAGACTTTCTGTCAGCCCTAGCTGACTTTGCAACCTTCAGTGTGTCACCTACACAAATACACACACACACTTTGCGTCTATCCCCCTGTCGTACACACAGAAATCCAGTTCCCTTGCTACAGCCTGTAGTTCATCCCTACTTCCTCTACCTTTCTTTCTCTTTCCGAACTCCATCTCTGCCAGCTAAAGGCAGTCTGTCCCTCCGTCCTCTATCTACTAAACTAGCATAAACACTTTAGCCACATTACCATACGGGTTAGGCCAAAGCCCAGTGCTCCACAACAAGGAAAAGATGGGCATTCGATCTTGGTAGAACAATCACAATAATTGGCAATTGCCCACACCACAATCTCTAACATTGTC